>OX244272.1:13626672-16126672 GCA_945867215.1 Epinotia demarniana | reverse complement strand
AAAGAGAGCTACGGCACGAGGCGCCGGCCAACGCCGCGGGCGGGCGCCTGGCGTGCGTCGAGCGCTACGACCCCGCCGCCGACTCGTGGCTGCTGTTGGCGCGCTTGAGCTACGGCCGCGACGCCATCGGCTCCTGTCTGCTCGGCGACCGCATCGTAGCCGTCGGTGAGTGTTAAAGAGAGCTACGGCACGAGGCGCCGGCCAACGCCGCGGGCGGGCGCCTGGCGTGCGTCGAGCGCTACGACCCCGCCGCCGACTCGTGGCTGCTGTTGGCGCGCTTGAGCTACGGCCGCGACGCCATCGGCTCCTGTCTGCTCGGCGACCGCATCGTAGCCGTCGGTGAGTGTTAAAGAGAGCTACGGCACGAGGCGCCGGCCAACGCCGCGGGCGGGCGCCTGGCGTGCGTCGAGCGCTACGACCCCGCCGCCGACTCGTGGCTGCTGTTGGCGCGCTTGAGCTACGGCCGCGACGCCATCGGCTCCTGTCTGCTCGGCGACCGCATCGTAGCCGTCGGTGAGTGTTAAAGAGAGCTACGGCACGAGGCGCCGGCCAACGCCGCGGGCGGGCGCCTGGCGTGCGTCGAGCGCTACGACCCCGCCGCCGACTCGTGGCTGCTGTTGGCGCGCTTGAGCTACGGCCGCGACGCCATCGGCTCCTGTCTGCTCGGCGACCGCATCGTAGCCGTCGGTGAGTGTTAAAGAGAGCTACGGCACGAGGCGCCGGCCAACGCCGCGGGCGGGCGCCTGGCGTGCGTCGAGCGCTACGACCCCGCCGCCGACTCGTGGCTGCTGTTGGCGCGCTTGAGCTACGGCCGCGACGCCATCGGCTCCTGTCTGCTCGGCGACCGCATCGTAGCCGTCGGTGAGTGTTAAAGAGAGCTACGGCACGAGGCGCCGGCCAACGCCGCGGGCGGGCGCCTGGCGTGCGTCGAGCGCTACGACCCCGCCGCCGACTCGTGGCTGCTGTTGGCGCGCTTGAGCTACGGCCGCGACGCCATCGGCTCCTGTCTGCTCGGCGACCGCATCGTAGCCGTCGGTGAGTGTTAAAGAGAGCTACGGCACGAGGCGCCGGCCAACGCCGCGGGCGGGCGCCTGGCGTGCGTCGAGCGCTACGACCCCGCCGCCGACTCGTGGCTGCTGTTGGCGCGCTTGAGCTACGGCCGCGACGCCATCGGCTCCTGTCTGCTCGGCGACCGCATCGTAGCCTTCGGTGAGTGTTAAAGAGAGCTACGGCACGAGGCGCCGGCCAACGCCGCGGGCGGGCGCCTGGCGTGCGTCGAGCGCTACGACCCCGCCGCCGACTCGTGGCTGCTGTTGGCGCGCTTGAGCTACGGCCGCGACGCCATCGGCTCCTGTCTGCTCGGCGACCGCATCGTAGCCGTCGGTGAGTGTTAAAGAGAGCTACGGCACGAGGCGCCGGCCAACGCCGCGGGCGGGCGCCTGGCGTGCGTCGAGCGCTACGACCCCGCCGCCGACTCGTGGCTGCTGTTGGCGCGCTTGAGCTACGGCCGCGACGCCATCGGCTCCTGTCTGCTCGGCGACCGCATCGTAGCCGTCGGTGAGTGTTAAAGAGAGCTACGGCACGAGGCGCCGGCCAACGCCGCGGGCGGGCGCCTGGCGTGCGTCGAGCGCTACGACCCCGCCGCCGACTCGTGGCTGCTGTTGGCGCGCTTGAGCTACGGCCGCGACGCCATCGGCTCCTGTCTGCTCGGCGACCGCATCGTAGCCGTCGGTGAGTGTTAAAGAGAGCTACGGCACGAGGCGCCGGCCAACGCCGCGGGCGGGCGCCTGGCGTGCGTCGAGCGCTACGACCCCGCCGCCGACTCGTGGCTGCTGTTGGCGCGCTTGAGCTACGGCCGCGACGCCATCGGCTCCTGTCTGCTCGGCGACCGCATAGTAGCCGTCGGTGAGTGTTAAAGAGAGCTACGGCACGAGGCGCCGGCCAACGCCGCGGGCGGGCGCCTGGCGTGCGTCGAGCGCTACGACCCCGCCGCCGACTCGTGGCTGCTGTTGGCGCGCTTGAGCTACGGCCGCGACGCCATCGGCTCCTGTCTGCTCGGCGACCGCATCGTAGCCGACGGTGAGTGTTAAAGAGAGCTACGGCACGAGGCGCCGGCCAACGCCGCGGGCGGGCGCCTGGCGTGCGTCGAGCGCTACGACCCCGCCGCCGACTCGTGGCTGCTGTTGGCGCGCTTGAGCTACGGCCGCGACGCCATCGGCTCCTGTCTGCTCGGCGACCGCATCGTAGCCGTCGGTGAGTGTTAAAGAGAGCTACGGCACGAGGCGCCGGCCAACGCCGCGGGCGGGCGCCTGGCGTGCGTCGAGCGCTACGACCCCGCCGCCGACTCGTGGCTGCTGTTGGCGCGCTTGAGCTACGGCCGCGACGCCATCGGCTCCTGTCTGCTCGGCGACCGCATCGTAGCCGTCGGTGAGTGTTAAAGAGAGCTACGGCACGAGGCGCCGGCCAACGCCGCGGGCGGGCGCCTGGCGTGCGTCGAGCGCTACGACCCCGCCGCCGACTCGTGGCTGCTGTTGGCGCGCTTGAGCTACGGCCGCGACGCCATCGGCTCCTGTCTGCTCGGCGACCGCATCGTAGCCGTCGGTGAGTGTTAAAGAGAGCTACGGCACGAGGCGCCGGCCAACGCCGCGGGCGGGCGCCTGGCGTGCGTCGAGCGCTACGACCCCGCCGCCGACTCGTGGCTGCTGTTGGCGCGCTTGAGCTACGGCCGCGACGCCATCGGCTCCTGTCTGCTCGGCGACCGCATCGTAGCCGTCGGTGAGTGTTAAAGAGAGCTACGGCACGAGGCGCCAGGCCAACGCCGCGGGCGGGCGCCTGGCGTGCGTCGAGCGCTACGACCCCCGCCGCCGACTCGTGGCTGCTGTTGGCGCGCTTGAGCTACGGCCGCGACGCCATCGGCTCCTGTCTGCTCGGCGACCGCATCGTAGCCGTCGGTGAGTGTTAAAGAGAGCTACGGCACGAGGCGCCGGCCAACGCCGCGGGCGGGCGCCTGGCGTGCGTCGAGCGCTACGACCCCGCCGCCGACTCGTGGCTGCTGTTGGCGCGCTTGAGCTACGGCCGCGACGCCATCGGCTCCTGTCTGCTCGGCGACCGCATCGTAGCCGTCGGTGAGTGTTAAAGAGAGCTACGGCACGAGGCGCCGGCCAACGCCGCGGGCGGGCGCCTGGCGTGCGTCGAGCGCTACGACCCCGCCGCCGACTCGTGGCTGCTGTTGGCGCGCTTGAGCTACGGCCGCGACGCCATCGGCTCCTGTCTGCTCGGCGACCGCATCGTAGCCGTCGGTGAGTGTTAAAGAGAGCTACGGCACGAGGCGCCGGCCAACGCCGCGGGCGGGCGCCTGGCGTGCGTCGAGCGCTACGACCCCGCCGCCGACTCGTGGCTGCTGTTGGCGCGCTTGAGCTACGGCCGCGACGCCATCGGCTCCTGTCTGCTCGGCGACCGCATCGTAGCCGTCGGTGAGTGTTAAAGAGAGCTACGGCACGAGGCGCCGGCCAACGCCGCGGGCGGGCGCCTGGCGTGCGTCGAGCGCTACGACCCCGCCGCCGACTCGTGGCTGCTGTTGGCGCGCTTGAGCTACGGCCGCGACGCCATCGGCTCCTGTCTGCTCGGCGACCGCATCGTAGCCGTCGGTGAGTGTTAAAGAGAGCTACGGCACGAGGCGCCGGCCAACGCCGCGGGCGGGCGCCTGGCGTGCGTCGAGCGCTACGACCCCGCCGCCGACTCGTGGCTGCTGTTGGCGCGCTTGAGCTACGGCCGCGACGCCATCGGCTCCTGTCTGCTCGGCGACCGCATCGTAGCCGTCGGTGAGTGTTAAAGAGAGCTACGGCACGAGGCGCCGGCCAACGCCGCGGGCGGGCGCCTGGCGTGCGTCGAGCGCTACGACCCCGCCGCCGACTCGTGGCTGCTGTTGGCGCGCTTGAGCTACGGCCGCGACGCCATCGGCTCCTGTCTGCTCGGCGACCGCATCGTAGCCGTCGGTGAGTGTTAAAGAGAGCTACGGCACGAGGCGCCGGCCAACGCCGCGGGCGGGCGCCTGGCGTGCGTCGAGCGCTACGACCCCGCCGCCGACTCGTGGCTGCTGTTGGCGCGCTTGAGCTACGGCCGCGACGCCATCGGCTCCTGTCTGCTCGGCGACCGCATCGTAGCCGTCGGTGAGTGTTAAAGAGAGCTACGGCACGAGGCGCCGGCCAACGCCGCGGGCGGGCGCCTGGCGTGCGTCGAGCGCTACGACCCCGCCGCCGACTCGTGGCTGCTGTTGGCGCGCTTGAGCTACGGCCGCGACGCCATCGGCTCCTGTCTGCTCGGCGACCGCATCGTAGCCGTCGGTGAGTGTTAAAGAGAGCTACGGCACGAGGCGCCGGCCAACGCCGCGGGCGGGCGCCTGGCGTGCGTCGAGCGCTACGACCCCGCCGCCGACTCGTGGCTGCTGTTGGCGCGCTTGAGCTACGGCCGCGACGCCATCGGCTCCTGTCTGCTCGGCGACCGCATCGTAGCCGTCGGTGAGTGTTAAAGAGAGCTACGGCACGAGGCGCCGGCCAACGCCGCGGGCGGGCGCCTGGCGTGCGTCGAGCGCTACGACCCCGCCGCCGACTCGTGGCTGCTGTTGGCGCGCTTGAGCTACGGCCGCGACGCCATCGGCTCCTGTCTGCTCGGCGACCGCATCGTAGCCGTCGGTGAGTGTTAAAGAGAGCTACGGCACGAGGCGCCGGCCAACGCCGCGGGCGGGCGCCTGGCGTGCGTCGAGCGCTACGACCCCGCCGCCGACTCGTGGCTGCTGTTGGCGCGCTTGAGCTACGGCCGCGACGCCATCGGCTCCTGTCTGCTCGGCGACCGCATCGTAGCCGTCGGTGAGTGTTAAAGAGAGCTACGGCACGAGGCGCCGGCCAACGCCGCGGGCGGGCGCCTGGCGTGCGTCGAGCGCTACGACCCCGCCGCCGACTCGTGGCTGCTGTTGGCGCGCTTGAGCTACGGCCGCGACGCCATCGGCTCCTGTCTGCTCGGCGACCGCATCGTAGCCGTCGGTGAGTGTTAAAGAGAGCTACGGCACGAGGCGCCGGCCAACGCCGCGGGCGGGCGCCTGGCGTGCGTCGAGCGCTACGACCCCGCCGCCGACTCGTGGCTGCTGTTGGCGCGCTTGAGCTACGGCCGCGACGCCATCGGCTCCTGTCTGCTCGGCGACCGCATCGTAGCCGTCGGTGAGTGTTAAAGAGAGCTACGGCACGAGGCGCCGGCCAACGCCGCGGGCGGGCGCCTGGCGTGCGTCGAGCGCTACGACCCCGCCGCCGACTCGTGGCTGCTGTTGGCGCGCTTGAGCTACGGCCGCGACGCCATCGGCTCCTGTCTGCTCGGCGACCGCATCGTAGCCGTCGGTGAGTGTTAAAGAGAGCTACGGCACGAGGCGCCGGCCAACGCCGCGGGCGGGCGCCTGGCGTGCGTCGAGCGCTACGACCCCGCCGCCGACTCGTGGCTGCTGTTGGCGCGCTTGAGCTACGGCCGCGACGCCATCGGCTCCTGTCTGCTCGGCGACCGCATCGTAGCCGTCGGTGAGTGTTAAAGAGAGCTACGGCACGAGGCGCCGGCCAACGCCGCGGGCGGGCGCCTGGCGTGCGTCGAGCGCTACGACCCCGCCGCCGACTCGTGGCTGCTGTTGGCGCGCTTGAGCTACGGCCGCGACGCCATCGGCTCCTGTCTGCTCGGCGACCGCATCGTAGCCGTCGGTGAGTGTTAAAGAGAGCTACGGCACGAGGCGCCGGCCAACGCCGCGGGCGGGCGCCTGGCGTGCGTCGAGCGCTACGACCCCGCCGCCGACTCGTGGCTGCTGTTGGCGCGCTTGAGCTACGGCCGCGACGCCATCGGCTCCTGTCTGCTCGGCGACCGCATCGTAGCCGTCGGTGAGTGTTAAAGAGAGCTACGGCACGAGGCGCCGGCCAACGCCGCGGGCGGGCGCCTGGCGTGCGTCGAGCGCTACGACCCCGCCGCCGACTCGTGGCTGCTGTTGGCGCGCTTGAGCTACGGCCGCGACGCCATCGGCTCCTGTCTGCTCGGCGACCGCATCGTAGCCGTCGGTGAGTGTTAAAGAGAGCTACGGCACGAGGCGCCGGCCAACGCCGCGGGCGGGCGCCTGGCGTGCGTCGAGCGCTACGACCCCGCCGCCGACTCGTGGCTGCTGTTGGCGCGCTTGAGCTACGGCCGCGACGCCATCGGCTCCTGTCTGCTCGGCGACCGCATCGTAGCCGTCGGTGAGTGTTAAAGAGAGCTACGGCACGAGGCGCCGGCCAACGCCGCGGGCGGGCGCCTGGCGTGCGTCGAGCGCTACGACCCCGCCGCCGACTCGTGGCTGCTGTTGGCGCGCTTGAGCTACGGCCGCGACGCCATCGGCTCCTGTCTGCTCGGCGACCGCATCGTAGCCGTCGGTGAGTGTTAAAGAGAGCTACGGCACGAGGCGCCGGCCAACGCCGCGGGCGGGCGCCTGGCGTGCGTCGAGCGCTACGACCCCGCCGCCGACTCGTGGCTGCTGTTGGCGCGCTTGAGCTACGGCCGCGACGCCATCGGCTCCTGTCTGCTCGGCGACCGCATCGTAGCCGTCGGTGAGTGTTAAAGAGAGCTACGGCACGAGGCGCCGGCCAACGCCGCGGGCGGGCGCCTGGCGTGCGTCGAGCGCTACGACCCCGCCGCCGACTCGTGGCTGCTGTTGGCGCGCTTGAGCTACGGCCGCGACGCCATCGGCTCCTGTCTGCTCGGCGACCGCATCGTAGCCGTCGGTGAGTGTTAAAGAGAGCTACGGGCACGAGGCGCCGGCCAACGCCGCGGGCGGGCGCCTGGCGTGCGTCGAGCGCTACGACCCCGCCGCCGACTCGTGGCTGCTGTTGGCGCGCTTGAGCTACGGCCGCGACGCCATCGGCTCCTGTCTGCTCGGCGACCGCATCGTAGCCGTCGGTGAGTGTTAAAGAGAGCTACGGCACGAGGCGCCGGCCAACGCCGCGGGCGGGCGCCTGGCGTGCGTCGAGCGCTACGACCCCGCCGCCGACTCGTGGCTGCTGTTGGCGCGCTTGAGCTACGGCCGCGACGCCATCGGCTCCTGTCTGCTCGGCGACCGCATCGTAGCCGTCGGTGAGTGTTAAAGAGAGCTACGGCACGAGGCGCCGGCCAACGCCGCGGGCGGGCGCCTGGCGTGCGTCGAGCGCTACGACCCCGCCGCCGACTCGTGGCTGCTGTTGGCGCGCTTGAGCTACGGCCGCGACGCCATCGGCTCCTGTCTGCTCGGCGACCGCATCGTAGCCGTCGGTGAGTGTTAAAGAGAGCTACGGCACGAGGCGCCGGCCAACGCCGCGGGCGGGCGCCTGGCGTGCGTCGAGCGCTACGACCCCGCCGCCGACTCGTGGCTGCTGTTGGCGCGCTTGAGCTACGGCCGCGACGCCATCGGCTCCTGTCTGCTCGGCGACCGCATCGTAGCCGTCGGTGAGTGTTAAAGAGAGGCTACGGCACGAGGCGCCAGCCAACGCCGCGGGCGGGCGCCTGGCGTGCGTCGAGCGCTACGACCCCGCCGCCGACTCGTGGCTGCTGTTGGCGCGCTTGAGCTACGGCCGCGACGCCATCGGCTCCTGTCTGCTCGGCGACCGCATCGTAGCCGTCGGTGAGTGTTAAAGAGAGCTACGGCACGAGGCGCCGGCCAACGCCGCGGGCGGGCGCCTGGCGTGCGTCGAGCGCTACGACCCCGCCGCCGACTCGTGGCTGCTGTTGGCGCGCTTGAGCTACGGCCGCGACGCCATCGGCTCCTGTCTGCTCGGCGACCGCATCGTAGCCGTCGGTGAGTGTTAAAGAGAGCTACGGCACGAGGCGCCGGCCAACGCCGCGGGCGGGCGCCTGGCGTGCGTCGAGCGCTACGACCCCGCCGCCGACTCGTGGCTGCTGTTGGCGCGCTTGAGCTACGGCCGCGACGCCATCGGCTCCTGTCTGCTCGGCGACCGCATCGTAGCCGTCGGTGAGTGTTAAAGAGAGCTACGGCACGAGGCGCCGGCCAACGCCGCGGGCGGGCGCCTGGCGTGCGTCGAGCGCTACGACCCCGCCGCCGACTCGTGGCTGCTGTTGGCGCGCTTGAGCTACGGCCGCGACGCCATCGGCTCCTGTCTGCTCGGCGACCGCATCGTAGCCGTCGGTGAGTGTTAAAGAGAGCTACGGCACGAGGCGCCGGCCAACGCCGCGGGCGGGCGCCTGGCGTGCGTCGAGCGCTACGACCCCGCCGCCGACTCGTGGCTGCTGTTGGCGCGCTTGAGCTACGGCCGCGACGCCATCGGCTCCTGTCTGCTCGGCGACCGCATCGTAGCCGTCGGTGAGTGTTAAAGAGAGCTACGGCACGAGGCGCCGGCCAACGCCGCGGGCGGGCGCCTGGCGTGCGTCGAGCGCTACGACCCCGCCGCCGACTCGTGGCTGCTGTTGGCGCGCTTGAGCTACGGCCGCGACGCCATCGGCTCCTGTCTGCTCGGCGACCGCATCGTAGCCGTCGGTGAGTGTTAAAGAGAGCTACGGCACGAGGCGCCGGCCAACGCCGCGGGCGGGCGCCTGGCGTGCGTCGAGCGCTACGACCCCGCCGCCGACTCGTGGCTGCTGTTGGCGCGCTTGAGCTACGGCCGCGACGCCATCGGCTCCTGTCTGCTCGGCGACCGCATCGTAGCCGTCGGTGAGTGTTAAAGAGAGCTACGGCACGAGGCGCCGGCCAACGCCGCGGGCGGGCGCCTGGCGTGCGTCGAGCGCTACGACCCCGCCGCCGACTCGTGGCTGCTGTTGGCGCGCTTGAGCTACGGCCGCGACGCCATCGGCTCCTGTCTGCTCGGCGACCGCATCGTAGCCGTCGGTGAGTGTTAAAGAGAGCTACGGCACGAGGCGCCGGCCAACGCCGCGGGCGGGCGCCTGGCGTGCGTCGAGCGCTACGACCCCGCCGCCGACTCGTGGCTGCTGTTGGCGCGCTTGAGCTACGGCCGCGACGCCATCGGCTCCTGTCTGCTCGGCGACCGCATCGTAGCCGTCGGTGAGTGTTAAAGAGAGCTACGGCACGAGGCGCCGGCCAACGCCGCGGGCGGGCGCCTGGCGTGCGTCGAGCGCTACGACCCCGCCGCCGACTCGTGGCTGCTGTTGGCGCGCTTGAGCTACGGCCGCGACGCCATCGGCTCCTGTCTGCTCGGCGACCGCATCGTAGCCGTCGGTGAGTGTTAAAGAGAGCTACGGCACGAGGCGCCGGCCAACGCCGCGGGCGGGCGCCTGGCGTGCGTCGAGCGCTACGACCCCGCCGCCGACTCGTGGCTGCTGTTGGCGCGCTTGAGCTACGGCCGCGACGCCATCGGCTCCTGTCTGCTCGGCGACCGCATCGTAGCCGTCGGTGAGTGTTAAAGAGAGCTACGGCACGAGGCGCCGGCCAACGCCGCGGGCGGGCGCCTGGCGTGCGTCGAGCGCTACGACCCCGCCGCCGACTCGTGGCTGCTGTTGGCGCGCTTGAGCTACGGCCGCGACGCCATCGGCTCCTGTCTGCTCGGCGACCGCATCGTAGCCGTCGGTGAGTGTTAAAGAGAGCTACGGCACGAGGCGCCGGCCAACGCCGCGGGCGGGCGCCTGGCGTGCGTCGAGCGCTACGACCCCGCCGCCGACTCGTGGCTGCTGTTGGCGCGCTTGAGCTACGGCCGCGACGCCATCGGCTCCTGTCTGCTCGGCGACCGCATCGTAGCCGTCGGTGAGTGTTAAAGAGAGCTACGGCACGAGGCGCCGGCCAACGCCGCGGGCGGGCGCCTGGCGTGCGTCGAGCGCTACGACCCCGCCGCCGACTCGTGGCTGCTGTTGGCGCGCTTGAGCTACGGCCGCGACGCCATCGGCTCCTGTCTGCTCGGCGACCGCATCGTAGCCGTCGGTGAGTGTTAAAGAGAGCTACGGCACGAGGCGCCGGCCAACGCCGCGGGCGGGCGCCTGGCGTGCGTCGAGCGCTACGACCCCGCCGCCGACTCGTGGCTGCTGTTGGCGCGCTTGAGCTACGGCCGCGACGCCATCGGCTCCTGTCTGCTCGGCGACCGCATCGTAGCCGTCGGTGAGTGTTAAAGAGAGCTACGGCACGAGGCCGCCGGCCCAACGCCGCGGGCGGGCGCCTGGCGTGCGTCGAGCGCTACGACCCCCACCAAGTTTGGGATTTTTTTCTATCGAGGAATTTTTAAGCAATCATGTATCGTTAAAATCAGATGAACAATCATATACTCAAGAATCATAAGTCTGAAAATCAGATCTTATTGTTTCTTAATCTAGTCAGAACGGCGTTTCAAAGCACGCGAAATTTCCAATGCAGCGCCTTAAACCCGGGTTATATTAGAGCCACGCCGCGTATCGCGACGCGTGGGATTGCCAATCGGTTACATACATTTAGTATGAACGTGGTTACACTAGCTCAGTCCGGCGAGTAGTGTAGTGCAATAAATAAAGATGCACTAGTTATAAGGCAGGCTCCTTAACTCAGAAATCTTTTATATTTGAGATTAGCTGCTAAGATTGTGATTAAACCAACAAAAAAAATGTAAAAAAAAACAAACCTTCTCACAGAAACCCGCAGCCATAATAACGCCACTACTTGCTCTGTAGGTAACAGCAATAGTCTTTACCAATGGTTTCCCTCTATTTGGCATAACTTTAACGCATATTCGGTTTTCGGCGAATGTTAATGTGGCAGAAACTTTATTTAGTATAATTTCTAACATCCGAAAATGTGTTAGTCTGAAATTGAATTTGCATACTATTGCTAAGACCGATTATATTTACGACTAATTTTGTTTAACATAATTATATTTGGTATAGTATCGAATGTCCGAAACTTAGTTGGCATACTTACATGCTTAACATAATTATTTTATGGCGAATGAAGAAAGCCAATGTGCCAACAGACCACTAGGTGAGGTTAGAACTTCGACCCTAACAAAATCGAACTGCTACCAGAAAAGTGCGACCATAACAAAAACGAGCGGAGGCCAGATAAGTAGGTTGGGTTAGGTTAGAACTGCGACCCTAACCAAACGAATTTACAGTATTACAATAATAAAAATCAAGTATTGTCTATGCAAGTAGTTATATTATTATATCACTATAACATTAATTCAAAACATATTAATTTTTCATTCTAATCATCCATAAGTTCTTGTAGAGTATATGGGCATTCAGTTAGAATGTAACTCTTAAGCTTATTTACACAATTATTATATTTGGTTTCATTTTTCTGAGGGATGGGGTGTGGTTATAAATTCGAATGGTCATTGAGTAAGGGCCTTTACTCTGAACATTTGGAGGTTAGCTGGAATTGCTTGCACAAGTTTATTCCGATTACGTAAGTTATGTAGTGGTTATTTATTTATCGCATGGCAAATCAGTATTTGGAACCGTGAGATCTTGGAAAAAAGTACGGTAGTGGTTTGGAGTTCCGCTATTTAAACAAGTCTTCGTATTTTCGCACAATTTCACAAGTTTCCAAGATGTATAAGGATGTGACGTGAGTATATTTAATTTCGTGAACTGTGGTCTGCAACTTCTTCAGTTGTTACCCTAGATCTAGTATGCGTCTTTTATTGTATTAAAAATAGGTCATCAACGTGTACACTATTTGATCACCAGGCGGCTACGACGGCGTGCAATACCTCTGCGTGGTGGAAGTGTACGACGCGGAAGCGGACTGCTGGCGCAAGCTCGCCCCGCTCAGCACCGGCCGCGCCGGCGCCGCCGTGGTGGCCGTGCCGGCGCGCGCGCTCTTCTGATACCCATACCCGTACCCGTACCCTTACCCTTACCCTTACCCGTACCCGCGCGCCCGCACCACCACCTACGTCATCAGCGTCACCTTGCTGCACGTGGCGAAACACAAGCGCCAGTAAAGGTGCTTACGCAACGTATTTTATTGCCAACTAGCTGCCCGGCTTCGCAAGGTTAGTTTTCCGTTCCGTAGGAATGAAGCATTTTCCCGCGGTAAAAAGTAGCATATTATGTTCATCAGGGATGATGTCGGCTCCGGTAAAATAATTTTTCATATCGTTCCAGTAATTTCGGAGCCTATTCAATACAAACAAACAAACAAAGAATCAAATCTTTCCTCTTCATAATATTAATGAAGAAGCTTTGGTAACGCCTCCAACAGTAAGATGGCTAAGATGGTTGCTATTTTATCTCTCGCACTTGCACTCACATATTTGTCGAAATGTGACGGACGTCTTATCGACAGCGAGAAGTGATAAAATTGTAACCATGTAGTCCCGCAGTTGTCCCGCTCTAAACTGGAGGTAGGAGTGGGGCTGGCGGGCTGGAGGTAGAACTGCAACATTACTGCTCAAAAAAGTACCGAGCGGTAATTTCAGATCTTCCAAAACTATTAGAAATTTTAGAAGACTTTCACCATCATCTTTGAAAGTTTCCATCATATGAAATTCTGATAAATGACCGAGTACTTATCGTTGGTAAATATTCGCAATTTTTTAAACTTTCCGTCGATGAATGTATAAAACTAAGCGATGCGTCATCTCATCTGATTCTATTCTATATAGAAACCAACTTCCTTAACTATAGTCTTCCTCTCTCTCGAGAAGTTACTTCTCAATGTGTGTATTTTTTAAGTTTTTCGAAAAATACGCCTATACAGTGCATCTATATCGAATTTATTAAGAATTATTTGTATTATTTAGAATATAAGTTTTTCTTCATATAAGATTCGTCTTAATTTTTGCTATAAACAAAGATTTTTGTATAATCAAATAATGTTTTTCTCAAATTTAACAGGGATTTATTTTTAATTGACTTCGAATATTAAGCTCATTGAGGGATACATAGTTCCGAGAATCGATAATGTTCCTTATTTATTGGATTTGATCTCATTTTCTATATATATTTATCTATTTTTTAAGAAAACTACATAGGCTAATAGTAGTAGTAGAATAAATTTATTTTAAAAGGAGACTTCCTACTGATGTATCTACTATGAAATAATAATTATGATTTTACATCATCCTGATATTCTTCTTTTTAGAACAGAGAAGTTACAAGTATTTTGTAAAGTACAAAGTATTTACAGAAACGATTAGACTTCATCTGTGACTATGGTGGTTAGGATACTGATCGGGTTACGTGACCACCAGAAGATTCCTTCAATTAAACAAATACAATTTCTATAGAACTAAACCAACAGTGAGCCATGTGCAAACATTTTAATAGTTGCAATTACTGAAACATTTAGTACTGAATTATATGAAACAAAAAAAAACACGGTGAATTTTATAATTTTTGCGGTAGAATCTTATACTTGAAGTTTGACACTCATTAAAAATTCACCCTGTATAATTATGTAGTATTTTTGCCCAGTGCATTTAACTCATACGATTTAAAATTAACTTTTACAGATAGTTCAACTTATCTTTGCGCGTGGCTGTAAGAATGTGTGCGTACGATTGATTGTGTGGCAGTGATGGCACAGTGATGAGTTGATGACAGCCGTCGTTACAGACGCTCGCACGCACACAACGACAATAACAAGCGAACGCACACGTATAACCACGCCCAAAGATGATTTAAAGTAGTTAAACTGTCTGTAACACAATGAATTCAGTGGTAGACTACAAACCTTCGTTGATGTATTATTAGGCTACTACTAAAACATATGTGATTATGCTGCTGCTTCATTACTTGGAAATTAGTAATGAACTCCGCTATCTATAACTTTATGATGGCTAACTCGAGTATGTATGTATGACGTAACGTGTATCGAGCGTGGTCTCTCTATAAAAGGAACATTAAAACGGTTGTAGCCTCGTAGTTTTTTGAGATATTCGTTATGAAGCATACTTATATTTGGTCTTCTTTATTTTGGAGTAATAATAAAATTGGAGTCATCGACGTTATTGCACAAGTGATGAATAAGATAGTGAATGTTATTAATGATCCAATATTTGCTTTTATTTTATACTTAGCATCTTAAACGTATAATATAGGATGAATAAAAGGTTCTGGTAACTCTTGGAATAATAACTAACTTTCCTAAAATCGAGGCTTAGTTTACCACTTGCCTTTATTATTTTTGGTAGCTCAATTATTTACGTGTTTTATAAAATCAGTATTATTTTGATTATGTATTCGATTCCTTATTTTTATCGCGAATTTAGGTAAGCGTGTTTTTATTTTATAGGGGATCTATCCTGTGATGTAATGGTAGGAAAATGTTTAGTGATAATCCTAAATTAAGGCTTTTGTTGGTGCATTAAAAAGCAAACATGTAACCATTTTTTTTATAATTTTTGTAATTTAAATCCAAAATGTAACAGCAATTATGTACCTTATGGCTGGCTCGCTCTAGTGCATAAAACATTCGCCCATCTCTGGGTATAATGTTACACTTATTACATAGGTGCCACCACTTTTTGTGTTGTATACAATATTTCTATATAGTTTATATCCCGAATAGCAGTAATATTGGTTTTCGTTTATACATTGAAGAAGTGAGTTATTACAAATTTTTAAATTAAAGGAAAAATTGAAAAATGTTATACTCCGAGCCGGATTTATAATTTTCTTTAGCAGCGTTACTGCTTAAAAACAAAAATTAATTTAGTATTGGGTGGCGAATCGTTACTGACGATTTCTCAATATAATTTGAGACGTTGGTGCCGTTAAGAAGCCTAAGTCTTCTGGTAGGCGTCGCTACACGCCTCCCTAAGGCGTTGTATGAAGGATTTGGTGCCCGAGTCGGATTGTTCCGATAGCTCAGTTGGTTAGTAGCGACGGGCCATGAATGCCTGTGGTCGCCGGTTCGAATCCGGCTCGGAGCAATCAATTTTTCAATTTTGTTTTAGATTTTTATTTTTTATAGCCTATATTGTGTCCCACTGCTGGGCAAAGGCAGTTTTTTTTTGTTACAATAATTTTCTGATGAACAGCATTTGCAAATTTTTGTCAAACGAAAATATCGTGCCAAAGTTCTAATACCTCTGATTTGTCATTTAAATTCTCCAGATGACTGTTCCAATAAAATGTTTACATAGTTGGTATGGCGAACTTTCTAAACGTTTAGAGTAACCTATTTTATAAATGGCTAGTGAGATAAATAGCCGCTTTTGTGTTGCGTCGAGTTGAATGAAAATGTGCACGCTTGAACATGAAATGATAATACACGTTATAGATGGCTATGAGGCGGTCTGCTCAAACCATTCCGTAACTATCAGTGTAGCATCCGACAGTGTAGCGTGCTCAGTAAGCACGTTTTCCATACATTTACTTGCCTCGGATATCGTTCCTGGATCCGCCAACGACAATTAGAGTAAATTCATTATTTAGGTACAATTGTGACAAATATACTACAATAAATGAATACTTCTTTTTCTTATATAAGTAGAACATAGGAACAGACAATGTATTGCGTGTATTATATTAGGTTCGTTTAATAGAGGCTGAATTCTGCGGCGGAATTCGTCCGTTGAGGTTAGCCGTGGCTGCTACCGCGGACGAAAACGAAGTTCGTTTGTATCTCCCTCTCTGGCCCTCGAATAAGCAAGTGCGAGAGGGTAATACCTACACACTGCGGTCGATATCAGAGGGGCTACCGTGAAGTGAAAACGAACTTCGTTCGAGTATCTCCCTCTCTGTCGCACCTGCTAGTTCGAGCGACAAAGGCGGAAATGCATTAACGAAGTTGGTTTTCGTTTCGCGGCAGCCCCTCAGGCCAGCGGAATTCAGTCTGTAATGTGGCTAGCCTTGTGGATTTTGTGTGCTACGTTTAATCAACAATTATTTGTATTTTAACTGCATTTATATACCAGATGCTATTGGTGTTTTTCTTTTAAAATGGGTAACTTTCATATCTCCCATATTTTACAATTGTAATAAGTTATATGAGTAGTCAAACCTGATATGTTAAACATGGCCCATATATATTACTGTATTAACATATAATTTGTTTAATAAGTAGTAGGTAAGTACCTACGTTTATTTTCTCATATACATATTGGTAGAGTCTGGCAAACGAAAGCGTGACCTGGGAAATCGCGGCAAATTCAAAAAATTTACATATGGTATTACAATTTTTTTGTTTTTTAGGGATTCCTTGAATATTTTCAAGATTATCTGTAAACATAAGAAACGTATCATCATTCTCGTCAATATTATTATAACAAATAATCAGCTGACAAGGATTAAGATTACAATCTAAAAAATCCGACATCGCATCTAAACATTGTTGTTTCTCTTGGAAAACAACTTCTTTCTCCTCTTGTTTTTGCTTGAAATTACTGATCATAGTATGTAGCAGCTTTCGCACATTTCCTTGTTATTGTTTTACCCATATTACGGCAATTATTAATGCAAAATAATTGTGTAAACAAAATAATTTGACGTGCCTTTGACAGATTATAACGTTGCCACTTTGAAAAAAGTCCAGGTCACGCTTTCGTTTGCCAGACTCTACCTATACCTACAACATACTATTTTATTTGAGCAGCCAAGCTACTAAATTAACGGACTATGCTGTGACTGTGGGTTTTCCACTTTTCAATTAGGTAGGTCCTAATTTATCAGTTATCACAGACTCTTTGGTAGTGATATTGTAATCGACTGTTAGAGTAATATTAATGTATGGTATATTTTTATGAATAAATAGTTTGGTACATTAAATGCTGTTTGTTTACTTGCATCAATAAATGCTCTTTCAGTTCGTAACCGAATAGCGCCAACGGTGCGGCGCCTCAAGTGCTCGTGAGATGGCGATCAATTTAGCAGCGTGGACGATTAAAGTTTTTACTGCGTACATAACTGCTGCGTATGCTAGTGATAGCTTTCAAAGGCGTGTAACAAATATCCGATAATTTATTTTAACTTTATCTCTTTCACTGCCATGCCCCACTTAAGTCCTTTGGTTCTATTCTCGTAAACAACGCCACGCGTCTGTGTAAGGTAAAGATGCCGTCAAACTTCTTGATCACGCGGGACGAAGTGGGGGGGCAGCTCGCAGGTACAATTCGCCTTTGCGCAGGCAAGGTCAAATGTTCAAGAAGTTTGACGGCATCTGTACACGTTTATGTCTTCCACGCACGAAAAAGAAAGAAGAAGATGCAAGGGTCTTCGGGAATTGCTTTTTGTCAAATATCTAAATTGTAATTTACATAGAATTCTTTCTTTACTCCATTAGTTCCAGCGAGATTTGTATATTTCTCAAAAAATGCTCAGAAATGTTAAAAATACTAGAAAAAAGTAGAATTCAGTAACGAAACTTGACTTGACGACCGCTTTACCCTAATTGGTATTGACCCTGCCTACGAAGCAAGAGGTCCTGGGTTCGAATCCCGGTAAGGGCATTTATTTGTGTGATGAGCACTTAATATTTGTTCTTAAGTCATGGATGTTTTCTATGCATTTAAGTATTTATTTAAGTAAATAAGTATGTTTATCGTCGTCTTGTACCCATACTACAAGGTTTGCTTAGTTTTGGGACTAAGATCTAAATCAATGGAATTTGCTAACTATGTAAACAAACAATGTATTGAAAGCGACATTTAGAGCGGGTTGCACCGACTTACGATTACAGACCGATCAACGTTAAATATGGCGCTGACAGCTGTCAGTCCATACAAACTTGTCAAACGTTCCATACATTGAGATTTTAACGAACACCGCTTACGATATCAGACGGTTTCTTTACATAGTTAGCAAATTCCATTGATTTAGATCTTAGGTGGATTTGTGTAAGATTGTCCCCTAATATTTATTTTATTTTATTTAAACTCCTGGTGATACAGCGCCGCGCGGCAGGCCATTTCCTATACAAATCCAGTTAAAGGCCTTCAATTTCGTGAACACTTAATTATTAGGTATCCATTTCCGAGCATATTTGAGAAAAAATATTTTATTAGGTTGGCATACAGGCGTTTATTTTAACGAGACAACTTCTGTTGCCTCAGTTCGTACTTATTTCTTTTGTCTTTGGTTGTGGTCTTATCTGTGGTTCATGTCGGTGTCGTGTGATTCAATTTGATCGTTCTTTCTTCATTCATTTTGTTTTTTCGTACCTGAATTACAGGAATCAGTTTTCAAGTTGAAAATATTTCAATAATCTGCAAAAATGGCTCTACATGTTCCGAGAGCCCCGGGAGTACCCTCGATGATGAAAGATGGAGCTCGGGTAAGAATATAACCCTACTTCTATCATGCGTATCCGAAATTATGGTTTTATTATCCCTCAAAAATCTTTATGTACATAATATAATGATAAAACCTTTATATTTATTATTTTACTGAGATGTAAATTATCGAATACACTCATTAAAACATTGAAAACATTATTATTTTGCGAAATAACTGCATTCACTTATGTGCCTCAACAGTTCTTTGTTGATTTATTATATTTTCAAACCTTTTTAATTACTAATGCCAGATTTTAAGAGTTTATAAAAACATGTAGTATAGTATATGTACTTTTTAAAACGAACAAAGCCAACGAAGTTCCATGTGTGCATTCAATGTGGCATTTCCCAATCGAATCTCGTAAAACTTTGGGACTTTGAATAATTTTCAAGTTTTAGCGGCAACAGAAATACATCATCAGTGAAAATTTCAACTTTCTAACTATCACGGTTCGTGACATACAGCCTGGTCACAGACTGACGGACACGGAGTCTTAGTAATAGAGTCCCGTTTTCACCCTTTGAGTACGGAACCCTAAAAATGTAATACGGCAACTACACATTTGATTGATGACTGACTGACCATGTTTTTCAGATGTATTCTGGCTTAGAAGAAGCAGTGTACCGCAACATAACTGCATGCAAGCAGTTCGCTAACAGTGTGCGCTCTGCCTATGGTCCTAATGGAATGAACAAAATGATCATAAACCATATTGACAAACAGTTTGTCACAAGCGATGCTGGAACCATCATCAGGGAGCTGGATGTAGAGCATCCTGCAGCCAAGCTTATGGTCCTGGGAAGTCAGATGCAAGATTCCGAGGTTGGAGACGGTACCAACTTTGTCATTGTACTCTCTGGAGCTCTCTTGGAAGCAGCGGAGGAGCTGCTCCGTCTTGGTGTGACCACCAGTGAAATTGCTGAGGGCTATGAAACTGCCCTCGAAAAGTGCCTTGAAATTTTGCCTGAACTTGTATGCCATGAGATCAAGGATATCAAGAACAAAGAAGCTGTCATTAAAGGCATCAGACCTTCCATTATGTCCAAACAATATGGCAATGAAGACTTCATTGCTGGACTGGTTGCTAAGGCATGCCTTGCTATCTTACCAGAGAAGACTACATTCAATGTAGACAATGTCAGAATTTGCAAGGTAAGCTGAATTTCTGTTCTCCAAATTTGTATCACTCCAATTGTGATCTTTGCAATATAAGTGTTGTTAGAACAGCTAACTTAACAGAAAATTAAACAAAATCTTGTAATGAAACAAATTTGTTTATTAAATATTTTTGTTTCGTGTTCATTTTAATGAGGAAGTTACACTGATCATGTTTATAAAAAACTATCTTCATCTGTAGCCCCTGATAGGACTCAAACCTGTGATCTCTCTATTAACGCTAGAGTGCTTTGACCACTAAGCTACAAGGACCGTGACAGAAGTCGCGTATCTTTCAACTATATTCTCGCTATGAATAGCGCTGGGTTCTGTATTTTTTTGAAAGGCTCACACCCTTCCATCTAGGACCACTCTAATGGGCAAGCTATGCACTCGCTCCATCCTAATTGAACCACATCAGGTAGTCTCATATTAACGAGAGAGATGGCGCTGATGTACATTATACATCGTAAGGAAACAAATTATTTTTATTCAATATTTTTGTTTCGTGTTATTTTTAAGGAGGAAGTTGTCCCGGAAAAATAAACCATCTTCGTCTGTAGCCCCCAACAGAACTCGGTTGACTGTCCTTGTAGCATAGTGGTCAAAGTACTCTAGTGTTAATAGAGAGATTGCAGCAAGTCTCAGGTTCAGTATCATTTAAACAAAACCTCTTTACAATTATTTAGTCATGTGTGTCATCACCAAAAACGCTATGTCTGGCTTCTCCAATCTTATCAAAAAGCAATAATGATTTTTGGTCATACTGTGTGGTCAGCATAAGTACTTAAAACATCAAAGGAGTGTTTACCCGCTACCATTCCATTTTGACCGCGGGCTTACAAGGGGATGCTAGGGTAATGTTTCTGTGTGCAAACATTACTCTAGGGTCCCCTACACTACATGGCCTACGCCTCTGTAAAACGTTTTGCTTCTCATTACAGATTCTTGGAGCAGGTCTCTTGCAATCAGATGTTCTATCAGGAATGGTATTCAAGCGTGAAGTAGAAGGAGACGTCACTTCAGCGGAGAAAGCCAAGATAGCTGTATACTCCTGCCCCATTGACATTACTCAGACAGAGACCAAAGGAACTGTTCTCATCAAATCTGCTGATGAACTTCTAAACTTCAGCAGAGGCGAGGAATCTCTTCTGGAGAAGCAGATCAAGGATATTGCCGACACTGGGGTGAAAGTGATTGTAGCGGGTGCTAAGTTTGGTGACATGGCACTGCATATGTTAAACAAGTATGGAATTATGGCTGTGCGTCTGCCATCAAAGTTCGACCTCAGACGTGTTGCCAAGACTGTTAATGCTACTGTAAGTATTCTGGCAAAAAAGGTTGTGGATAAGACTTAACTACCATATTTGACAACCAACAATTTAACCACATTGTTGGTTGTCAAATATGGTAGTTAAGTCTTATCCACAACCTAACCTAACCTAGAAAAGTATAATCATGTATATCTGACTTATAAGTTAATGAATATATTGAGCCCTGTTATGTTCCACTTAAACTCACATGTTAAACTTTACACTCTAAATCAACATCTGCATGGTTACCTTAAGACGCGCGCGAGCTGTGTCACGGCGAGATAGACTATCCCTCTCTTTCTAAGCGGATAGTCTATGTCGTCGCGGCACAGCTCGCGGACCGTCCTGTGATGCCATGCTGTGATCTACATAACTTCCTGTTTCTATCCAAATCAAGTTTTCAAAGTAATAATCATGTAAATGTTTTAATCAGGTACTACCCAGAGTGACCACCCCCACCGCCCAAGAACTCGGATACTGTGACGTGGTCAAGGTAGATGAAGTAGGTGACACCCGCGTCGTCATCTTCCACATGGAGAGCTCGGAATCACGCATATCCACGGTCGTCATCAGGGGATCCACTGACAACTACATGGATGACATCGAGCGAGCTATTGACGATGGTGTCAACACATTCAAGAACGCTGCGAGAGATGGCCGGTACGTCCATTAGAATGTATTATTAAAAGAGTTACCTGGGTGAATGGCTGTAAGAGAGTACATAACTAGGTGGACAATCAGAATAACCAAAATGGGTTGTTACATCATCATCATCACATCACCCGGAAGACTTCTATAATTAGATTCCAAAAAAAAGCCTTAATGTTCAATTTTATTTTTTTGTAATCTAATTATGGTTTCAAGTTTACTGCTAACCAAAGGCCTTCCTCAACAAGTGCCACAATGACTGGTCCTGCGCCACCCGCATGCAGAGGACTGCAGCGAACTTTACCAGTCAGCTGGGCTGACAATATGAATTCTGCATGTAAGTGAATGCACTTGCAATTAAATCATAGCTTAATATTCCCTCTCATTGTTCAGATTCGTGCCTGGCGCAGGAGCGACAGAGATAGAGCTCGCGCAGCGCCTGCTGCAATACGCCGACACTCTGCCGGGCTTAGAGCAATACGCTGTGAGGAAGTTCGCTATTGCCCTCGAAAGTGTCCCGCGGGCTCTGGCTGAAAATACCGGATCTAATGCCACTCAAGTTATCAACAACATCTACAAAGCTCACAAGGTATGGCACTTGAAAATTCGATAACTAACTCACTATTTTTGTCGGAATTTTTTGACGATTTTTGACCCATCCCCCCCATACTGGAGCATCATTTCGGTTGTGATTTTATTCACAACCGAAATGATGCTCCAGTATATTTAACTTCTAGCAACTTGGTCTGTCCATTTTTATATTCCAGTTGTATCATTATTTAAATATTTAATTAAAATGCTGTGAAATTGCGACACCTATTGTTCAATTTTTTTTATTTATTAATTAAAAAAAAGAAATTACATTTTATACCTTATATAAAAAAACTCGCCCAAACAGTGACGTCTGATGGCGAGAAACGCTCGTTTTTTATACTATAGTGACCTATTTACTTAATCAAAAAAAAACTAGACTTACATTTAAATTTCCCCTCTAGGATAAGTTAGCATCTTATATGACATGTGTATGGTTTTAACCTGTTTCTGTGTACAATAAAGTGCATTAATAAAACCATATGTAACATAACTTGCAGGAAGGAAACAAGAACGCTGGTTACGACATCGAATCAGAGACCAATGGCGTGTGTGACGTCACTGAAAAGGGCATTTTCGACGCGTACGTACTCAAGCAATGGGGCATGAAATACGCGGTCGGCGCGGCCAGCACCATCCTGAGGGTCGACCAGATCATTATGGCGAAGCGAGCGGGCGGACCCAAGCCACGGCAACAGCAAGGCAGTGACGATGAATCTTAAATACGCTTACTTATTTTACTATTAACACTAAAAGTATTTTACTTTAGCAATACAGCACTTGCATTTTATTTTCATATTACTTAACAATTTATTAATTGCATCAGGTTATTCCTGTGTAACGTTAACGTTTCATGTTCATAAGCTACTGATGTATTCTTTAAATTATGATTTCGGTCTAATAAAATAATTTCAAGAGCTTAAAATTGTATGTATTGGTTCTCTATGTCACAAAAATGTGTCTGTGACGCTACATAAATAAAATTTTATATAGATGTTGTTAATTTCATTGTTTAAGGTCTACTATAGGTAGACCGCCAGCGCTCCGTTATCGTTCTGCCCGCGCGCCGCGTTTTCGAGGACTTAGTTAAGCGGTCCAACTATAATTTGTGTTTCAAGCTATGGTCTTTTGATCGTAACGCACAACGTTGCGTTATGCGGTACGACGCAACGTCATGCCGCAGCTTCCTGCGTCAGTGCGTTGGAGTGGTCAGTTGATTTTAACGCTGCCTCGAAAGTAGACGTGCGTCATGAATAATCTAGAAATTTTCGCTTTGCTTGCGGAAGTGTGCCTTGGCAAGACAACGAAGTAGAGGACTAGATAAGGAAATGATTGCTTTCAATATTACATTTAAATATAAACACCAATAATAAACGAAAATAAAATATACGTGTTTTATTTAATTTAGGATACAATTTTCGTTCGGACTAGACGTCTAATCTATCGATGTCAGGAACTTGAAATTGTAATATTTAGATAATATATGACCCTCTTCTCCCGCAGTTTGAATAAATACACGTACAAACCAGTAATATTCAAAATATAGCCATTTGAAATTCATAAAATTTTACTCCGAGCCTTGTATGTGTGCGTGAGTTAGACACTGTCCGTGTAAATGACATGGCCGCGTCACATGACAGCACGTGGCCCAAAACCTTCACTAGATGTCTTTGATATCAAATCAAAATTAGTTAGACAGCGGGGTCAATAGTAGTAATTATATTCACCAGACGGCGACACCATCGTACAATCCCGTTTTTTTCTGGTGAAAGAGACGGCATTCATATTGCTACGCTACTCATTTTGGTAATGACGTAAGAGCTATGTCATTTGTTTATTGATAGAACGAATTTCTAAGAACAATGTATGAAGTTCAATGGTTTGCCTTTATTCGTGATTATTTATTGAGATTGCCATGAACAATAACCTAAAGTCCACGCAACGATAATTATGCATACATTTTGCGTCTTATTAGAAAGGAGTAAGATACAATATGGAAAAGTAATCTGTGCCACCGGCCGTATACAGATGTATATAGGGATCAAATGAATTTGCAACTTGGATTGATTAGTTTAGATTGAGTGAATGTTAATTAATGTAGCATTAAATATAACAGACAAATAAATGTTTTCTTTCTTTCTTTCTTTCAATTGTGCATTTGGAGTGAACTTGTTAAATTTAAAACGTTCGCTTTAGTCGACTACACAGTTGACAGTAAAATAACTAACTACTGCAACCTATATATGAATCGACTGTTCAAGTGTTCAACTACCGGAGATTAGATTACCGGACATGTCAATTAACTAATGCCTGTTCCCAATAATCAGTCCACGGATAGTTTTCCTTACAAGCATTTTGACAGATTATTAAAATGTGTCAAATGTCGGTAAGGAAAACTATCAGTGGATTGATAATTGGGAACCGGCCTAAGTCACAAGTAGTCTTCTTTATAAAATGTTGTGAGGGTAGAATTATATACTCGTAGGCATTCTTCGGTGCAGGGACTGATGTCAGTTACGACCGGTGGCTAGGCAGATACGAGACCGGTATTCCATTAATTGGGTACGGCACTGTTATATTGTAAGGTTTAGCCGCGCAGCGACAACACAACGGTGCCCCCGCCACCAGTTAGAAATATTGGTTACCGGTATTTATTGCCTAGTGATACCTTATAATACCGGTTCCAAACAGGTATTACTCCAAAACAGTTTTTTTTGTTCTTATGCGGGTCGAATTCGCACCTTTACATCTTTTATGAAACCGTTTACGGTACCGGAAAAATTAACCGTAACCGTAGTTTTATGGTAGTAAAATATAAAGGTGCAGCTAACTATCGAAATGGCCCGGAGAAAACTGATGTACGTATTTAATTATTTTTTTTAACGTTCATATAGGGAATACAAACCGCCATCTTGGAATCCCGAAATACCGGAATCCCGGACCGATTTTTCCACTAGTCTAATACCGGAACTGAAAAGGACCAATATCGAATTACTTTTTAAACCTACTAATATTATAAATGCAAAATTTTGGATGTTTCTATATATAGATGTTTGAATGTTTGTAACTCGATCACGGCTCAACCGATTTAGATGAAATTTTGCACGAAGATAGTTTAACCTCCTAAGGCCCATAAATTATACCGATTCAACTGGAATAGAGCTGAATTTGTTTTGTTTCGGGCAATTTTTAAAACAAACGAATGCCAACTCTATTTCCGACACAACACAATTCCAATGCTATTTTGTATTGTATGCTGGGCCTTAAGAGAAGCCGAGATTAAAATAAAGGATAGTTTTTATCCCGGGTCCATGGAGGCGGAAACTGGTTTTTAATAAAAAATATAAGAACTTCATGCAATTGTAAAAAAAGGAACGCATAATCAAGTTAAGTATTTACATTTATTTGAATAATTTTATTTGTAATGTCTGTGCTCCATTCTTTTTCTACCGAAGAATAATCACTTTTACGCTCTAATGATGATAGTGGTAGGAGCATAATTTGAAATGTTCGAAGGTAAAATAGGCTTCCGCTAAAACGGACAACTTGTATGAATGAACGTAGAACACCGTGCTCGTAAATAGGGAATTTAGGTAATAATAAATACCTCGTCTTTTTTACTGGTGAGTTTGTTATTTTTTTCACAAAAACGTAGTTTTTCGGGTTGTTAACCCATTATAAAAACGTTAGTTGACATAAAACTTTCTTAAACTTTTGGTTTTTTAAATAAATGTATAAAAGAAATGTTATTCATTTACTCTTACTACAACAGGTTCAGGGAGGGAAGGTGTATTTGGGTTTCACATGCCGTATCACATACGCGCTGATTCTATTGTATAGACAGTTTCCAAATACACCATCGCTCCCTGAACAGATAAAAGCAATGTTCGCAAACAGCTCAATACTTTTTTTAAGTAAGAAGGTTGGTTTTGCTTTTTAGATGAGTTTTTTTATTTTACTGTCGAGGCATAAGAGACGTGTTCAGATAATGGTGAGCACTCAAATATATCTGATGGCGACTGTACTTTTTGACGAACAAACTAAAAAAGCTGCAAAACTTCCAATAATGTAAATTCAAGTAATGCAGACGAAGTAGACGAACCGAAATTTGAGAATACGTAAAATAACAAATTATTATCCTATCTTATCCTATTATACTATTAAACGAGGAATACACACGATGATTCTTAATTCGTGATCAAGACAAGTTACATATTACAAGCGGCAGTCTCTTTCTATCAAAAGGTATTGAAAAGAGACTTCCGCTTGTAATTCGTTACTTGTAGCTTCGTGAAACGAGCCCCAGGAGTCAATTTTTCTAATTCTGTAATTGATACCAAACACGATTAACTCGAAGTTACCTAATAAATATAAATAAATAAATAAATATAAGTTGACGATCTTACACAAATCGACCTAGTCCCATAGTAAGCTCAGTAAGGCTTGTGTTATGGGTACTAGACGACGATATATATAATAGATATAAATACTTAAATACATAGAAAATATCCATGACTCAGAAACAAATATTCATGCTCATCACATAAATGTTTGCCCTTACCGGGATTCGAACCCAGGACCTCTTGCTTCGTAGGCAGGGTCACTACCAACTACAACGTTCTTTCTTTTTCTGAATAAACCTGAACAAGGAATCACTTTATAATTCAAAATCATCGTCACCCTAACGGTATTTTGCAAAAATTTGACGTATGTGTGTTTGATGTATCTACTTAACTTCAAGAAATGTAGGGTGACCAAACATTCAGTGGATATTAGTGTTTACATTATCATTTAATTGAAGTAACTAAACAGTGATTTAATTGCATGAGACCTCATCCATTGAAATCCGTTTTGGCTGTTTATCAATATTTTTCGACTCCTGATCACGGATTAAGAATCATCGTGTATATACATTTTCGATAGGTATTAATATTGAAGTCCCGAAATTCCGGTATTGTGGTCCAATATCACATTTCAGTACCGGTATTGAGAATTATCCGATATTTAATGCCTTATACATATGTACATATATCTTTTTCGTTTTTGAGGATTATAATAATGACTTAATGAAAATTGGCATAGTAATAGATCAGCCTATATTACGTTCGACTGCTGGGCACAGACCTCCTCTCATGGACGAGAAGAAAAGCTTAAGAAAAAAAAACGGTATCATAAGTATACCGGTTTGGAAAAGGCATTATAAAAGTGTAAGTAAATACAGTAAAAAAACCGGTAACGATATGTATATCTACACGGTTCCGGTTTCGGTACCGTTATGTTGGCGGCGCTGCTAACTTTTACAATATAACGCTATCGTAATGGAATACCTGTCCCATACCGGTATACCGTAATCGAAATGAGTACATGCTCGTGAATCTGCCTTTAAAAAATATATTTTCGGACAATTATTAAAAACTGAATCGATAACAAATATCCATTATACTTAATTGAACGAGCGAGTGAGGCGAACGAAGTTTTTCATTTAAGCTTGGACAAATATTCTTTCGTATGTCCGGCTGTCCAAACTTCTCCTCTACATGTTCTCAACCGGTTCTCGTGAAATCTTGTGAGCTCGAAACTACCAGAGACGCGGAAATTTGCTCTTAGGAGTCACCAGACCGATTTTAGAACAAATATAAACTGCATTTAATAAATTAACGGTCAAATCTCTCTAAAAACCAGAGTAACTTTTTTGCATATAAAATTTACTAAGCCTAAGTATATCGCCATGAACTCCCAGGGCCCTATTTAATAAACATTACATTCCTACAATTTTGTATAAAGGTGACATAGGTATTTGTAAAGATTTACTAAGAAAATCTTTACAAATATGTCACTTTTATACAAAATTGTAGGATTCTAATGTTTATTATATATATATAATTATATATAATAGGGCCCTGAAAGTTCATTCATCCATCACCACAGAAATATTTTTCGAAATCGAATCGTTCCGGTAGCCTAGCGGTTCAGGCATGCGACTGTCAAACGACGGCGACGGTCGTGGGTTCGACAGATAAGTTTCATCTCATATTTACCTAAACAAGATATTCAATAATTTTGTAAGGAAATGTCCACCTCTGAACATTAGTACTGATGAATCTTTCATATAACTGTGAAAGCATCAAGCACACGATACATAAACGCGTGTTCAAACCAAAAAAGTAGAATTCTAATTTTGAATTTTGACAATCATCGAAAACAGTACCATATTGTCAAATGGTATATTTCTCTCTTTCCGACGCGCTCTCGGACGGGACTCGAGAGACTGGCCACTAACAGTTTTGATATACCTAAGAAGGATATAACAAACTCGCCCGTTATTCACAAAGCTCACCATATTCGTCCGGTGACGCAAAGTTATTACCAATTTTGAGGTCTAATTATTTTAGTCGGAGTTTACGGGCGAATACAAAACATTTTGTGAATAATATTTAGCCTTTCTAATAATTAGTCCTGCAAGTCAATATGGATATAACAGATCAAAGTAATATACTAAGTATCTTACTTTACGTACCTTATTCCGTATAATATTAGATTTTCTAGGGAACATATCTTCGTTTCTGATCCTTTTAAAATACTGTACTAGTGTTACTTATTTCGATTATTTAATGTGTCACAAATTAAACAATTACGTTGTTGTCAATCAAAATGGTTTTCATTCAAATAACATGAAGATTTATGCACGATTCGTCTAATGTCAATGGAATTGGGTTTAATAGATAAAGGTTGGGCTTTGATTTGTCAATTGTAAACCTATGGATAGTCATGACTTTCCAATTAAATCAAAGGCGTAACATCTTTGTAAAGGATATGCCTATCCAAAATAGTATGTATGTAGTAGGTATGTAACATGTAAGAATATGTGCGCCAAAAATATAGGGGATATTTGTGGATAATCTAGATACAAACATACATACATACATACATATAATCACGCCTCTTTCCCAGAGGGGTAGGCAGAGATCACGGATCTCCATTTGCTACGATCCTGGCAAACCACTTTCGCTTCACTCACTTTCATAATATTTCTCATACATGCTCGTCGGTTTAGGGTACTTTTGACCTGGCCTTTTGTTAAGATTTCTCCAATTTGATCGGAGAGATACAAACATGCTTATCAAAAAAAATTAAACATATTGAAAAAAAATTTTTACACGTTACAAGTCAATCTAATTAGTTGAGACGGTCATATTCGTTAGAAAATCCAAAAAGAAAAACAAAAAAGAAGTACTTTCGTCGGGATTTGAACCCGGTTCAATGATGGCGTTACAGACAGATTTAAGCAAAACAGAGATTTACTGCGCTACCGTATGACATTAGGTGACGAGTGAAAAAGTCAGGTGGGTTCATATTGCATTCTAGAGTGCGAGCCACAAGAACATTTAGTTTCACTATTTCCTAATAGAGGCGCAACTATATATTTAGTTTTGCGCCCTCTAGTTTGATTTATGAAAAAGGTTTGACAATGACTGACTTTGAAGTGACATTTAGTTACGTTAGTCTGCGTAAATTCACGAAAAAGCACTTTGATGCATATTTTCGGACTACATTTTAAAAAGAAGCACTGATTAGTGCAGATTGATTGCGATTCAAACGTAGCACGCTCTTCGGCTTCCGCAGTTTGAAACACATGTTGGTACTGGTCACGGTTTTGCGTAAAATGATGAGCAACCATCGAAATTATATATCGCGACATCTGTTAGCAACAGCTCGACAGGTACAGGTCGACACATGTAAAAAGAACCCTGGCGGCCATACATTTTATATGGCCGCCAGGGCTCTTTTTACGTGTGTCGACCTATAGTCGCGAATTAACTCAATCAAGTTGTCTTCAAACAAGTCCATTTTGTTCGACGACGCAGACTGCACACGGCAGAGAAATGATCGAGTAGAACGCAGAGTTGTGCAGCAAACCCGCTCCCCACTTTCCCGCGCCTGCCTACCCCTACGCCGCCGACGCGTGCGTCGACGTGACAAGTGACCACTCCCTACGTTTTTAATACAATTACGAGTCCGGCGCCGCATAACGCGCACCGCAGCGTTGTGCGTCGCGATCAAAAGACCATTGCTTCATGTGCTAGAGGCACACTGGACCAAAGGCTATTTACTGTGTACTGTACTGAGTATCTAATGCGGTAACCACAACAGTGTAAAACCAAAGCCAGTCGTATGCTTTTACCTTTTCACCGCCAAACACGTGATATCACGTCATCGACGATTCGTGACACCGACGCCAAAGACGGCATTTGCCGACATTTTTTTATTTTTTTTATTTATGGAAACCTACTCTGAAATAGCCCAATTTCATGTTGGCATTATTTCTTTATCCATTATTTTTTCACCCTCGTGGCGTGAGGTGGCACGGCAAGTTGCTTTACCATCTAGCGGTAAAAAGGTTAATTCGTACTCGACAGAATACGATTGGATTATGTATAATGTAAGTGGAGTAGTGTATACGTAGATAGACTTTAAGTAGTTTTAAACTAGTGCGGCATCGTTGTGGACGGATCAAGCACCGTAATTGTGCTTTTATATCACACTAGCTGCCCGTGCAACTCCGCCCAAGTATTGCAAAGAACGCAAGAAAATTCGTGGCATAAACTTACCTTTGTGCATCCAGAAAGTCCATTCCACATACAGATGATTTATTATGACATCGGATAATTACATACTATCTCACAGACTTTCCCTCTTTATAATATTAGTACCTACATATTATAACTCATCACGTGTTCACTCTGCTACGTGTTTTGTTTATGTATATTATGAAAGAATGTCCGATGGAAAGCACTCTTTCTAGTAGTTCACATCGCACCTTCGAGTGGTACTGGAATCAAATCAAATAGTTGATCTCTAATCCGTTGCTGAAAAGTGAACTTCGATAAAAGGTAAATCATGACATTTCAAAATATGTAACGAAAGTTAACATTCATCGTTAACTCGTGATGGAAGTTGAGCTTTATACGCGTTAGTCTTATAACGCACGGGGTCTAGATAACAGGATTCATCGGGTGAGCTGCGTCCGGATAACAAGGCCCGCCAGCTGGACGGAGTCTGGATAACATCAAGGATCACCGGATAACTGGAGTCACCGGATGTGCTAAATCCGGATAACAGGGCTCACCGTATTTGCTGAGTACGGGTAGGTAGCAGTAGGGAATGCAAACCGGTTATAACCGTAACCGAAATAATCGGTTATAACCGGTTATTTGGCCAATTTTCATAATCGGTTATTGAGAGTTTAAAATAACTGGTTTCGGTTATTATCGGTTATTTCCGTATGACATTTTTGCCTATAATTTGCTACAACAAATACCAATTGACATATTAATCCTGAATTTGTTAACTGTAATAAACATATACGCAATGATTATTAAATAACTTCAAATATATTTCAAGTCAAAACTAAATATATGCGGGTCTACCGGTTAACAACAGACACAATAAATAGTGCTAATACTAGCTGCTAATCCCGAAAATACCACGATGGTCGTCACCCGGCAACCGACCCAGCGCCGCTTTCTCTTCCTTTGTTTATTACCGTCTTATTGTTTAAGAATCTTATGTCTCTTTCGCACTGATAAGGAAGGGTGGTTTAAGCTAATGGATCTGCCTGAGCGGCCAAGGGCGGGGACGTCCACCGCGAGACAACACAGACACATACAGTCCGCTTTCGTCCCGGTACCGCCGCATACCGGGTAGAGTCAGTCCGACGCAAGTTGGGCCTAGCTGAGTTTCTTGCTGGACTCTTCTCAGCTAGGCTAGGTTTTAGCGAACCAGCGATAAAACTCCCAGTAGTTCGATACCACTCACACCCCAGATTCGGTTGATACCGTTCAACCAATCTCACTGGAGCGCAAACTCTTAGAGTATTCCAGTGTACAAACTTCCCCGCGTGGTCGTGCCGGAGGCTTCCCCTGGATTTTCCCCAGGCCACCCTCCAACCACGCAGTTCGACCGCTATATTGGGTCCGTCCTATTATAGCAACAGTCAGGTTCAAAAAAAAAAAGAGCGGCTAAGTTAGAACGTCAGTCACCAATCTGTTTATCGGGAAATAGCACATGTTAACGCATTCGTAGTGAATTTTTTAAAAGTTATTATTATAGTATAGGTGTTGAACCAGTGCTAACTAAATGCACCGTGGGAACTAAGATCTATACCTACACTTTGGAAACCGAGGTCGGTTCATTCAGCCAGTTGGTTGGCACACGCCGTCACGGCCGGACGCTGCTTACGCGCGCTATTACTGTTTAATTTCTCTCTCTATTACTGTCTCTGTCTAACAGCAAATACTTAGTATAATAGTTTACTTAGTAAGATTCGCACGGCAGCCTAAGAAAGGGCATAAACATCGTCGTTGTTATAGGGACTTATGACTTCACTCAACTATTCATTATAAAATAATTTCTAAGCGGTGTCAACCCTAGCTTCCAACGGCCGGCGCGTGCGGGCAATGACCCGCGCGTTCAAGGTAGCTCCATTGATAAATTTCATAGGCATTTAAAGCAGTAGGTATTGACATTTTTATTCAGACTTGAGTATCTGTTCGTAGAACTATTATATAATCTGTGGTTGAACTGTTGGTGTTGGTTGAGTGAATATTGAACTATAATTTGCCGTTACAAATGTTCTAAGGTAAGAAAGTGTTTTATTAACTATTTTTAGTCATTTATAATTTAATCTATCTGTGTACCTATTTAACAAAACTTACTATTTTACATCATGTCATGATACTTATGATAATCATGTGTCTATGCTTAAATTCAACTTATAATGTAATGCTAACCAAACACAAAAACTATTTTACATTGTATTAATAGTATTTCTAAGGTTTTTACTAGTTTTTAGCCCCTGGGCTCAAATAAATAAATATATGACCATAAGTTAGAGCAATCTAAAATGATATGGTTTTCTATTGTTGAATGTACAAAAATTTAAGTGCAGTTATTTATTTAAACTTATTTTGCTTGACAGTGCTTGAGGTGGCCCTCAAGAATGGAAGAATTCAGAAAATTTACCAGTAAAAGTGAGGTTTGGAACCACTTCTTGCGTTCTTCATCGGGGCAGAAAGCCAAAGTGCATACACCAATATGTGATATGAAACATATAGATTTGAACTGTTAACATTATATTATATAATATGGTTACTTTACTAATGTTGATTGTTAAATTTTAAATACTATTCATAAATCTCTTTAAAATTGATAAACCAAGTCAAAATTAAGCTTTTGTTTCATTTGCTATGCCCGATACCTAGTTTATACCGTTATTTAGTGAAATTTACCAATTTTATTCAGTAATGAAAAATAACCGGTTATAACCGAAACCGGTTATTTGTCGGTCATAACCGTAACCGAAACCGGTTATGGAGTTTGACCGGTTATTGCATTCCCTAGGTAGCAGGGCTCTGATTTAGCTTAATTTTACAATTAAAACCCATTCATGATTGTGGCATTATACCTATACCATATTAATTATTTTTACGCACGTTTTGAAAATGCGAGAGATATTATCTTCGCCCCCCCCCCACCCTAAATTCTAATAACGGGTTTGAGCCCTGCGGTGCTACCACGAAAATCGAATCTCAAAGTTCGTGTACTTGGATCCCTGTCATTTCATACTATACATTTTGTATAAAAACTCGATTTATGGGCCCTACATGGAAAAGTATGCGCCCGGTCATTTCGAATTTATTAGTTATGATAAGTTGGTAGATTTGGAAAGATTTACAGGATATTATTTCTACGAGTTCGTGTAAACTAGGCACTAGTCTCGGTCGTGGCCTCGTAGACCTGAATATGTACCTTTCCCTTAGGTTAGGCTTATGCAATCAAAATTAGAAAAGTTACTTTAATCTGACGTAATAGGCCCTTTCAAACTAAACGAAAATCATTATTTTATTTTAATTCTGTATTTCAGTAGTGTATTTGTCCTGAATCACCGCCATTTCCTGACTGGTTTGACCATGGTTTGACCGGAAGTTATACAAGCATAGACAACATACGTCACTTTATTTCCCTTGGAAAAATATTGACTATTTTGTTGTTGACAATATTGTATGCGGCCGCCGCAGCGCAGCAATTTGAAGAAGCTTGTAGATATTTGAAATTTCTTCATCACAGAGGAACCTTGATTCTTGGAGCATCGTGTGATAATTTCGATAAATATCGCCGATAGATCTACCCAAATAAAAGAAATATTCACAGAATTTAACTATGTCGTCTTATAAGGTCAGTTCCAACTTTAATTTAATGGTCTTCTAATAAACAAGAATATGCAACATTAATGACTTAATCATATGATTTTCCCAACTTCAACTAGTATCTACTTCCATAGCTATTAAAATTGTATTGAATACCTAAGCATATCGTAAAAGATACTATATTATGAGCTACCTACATTCAATCATGTTAAAATTACTAACAATCATTAATATTCCATTGCAGCCAATCGATTCTAAACGCGAAGAATTCAGAAGATATTTAGAAAGAGCAGGTGTGATGGATGCCCTTACTAAAGTCTTAGTAAGTCTATATGAAGAACCAGACAAGCCTGAAGATGCTTTGGAGTATATGCGCAAACATCTAGGGACCGACGGGGGAGAGGATGAGTTGGAGGCCGCTAGAGCTCGTATAGCAGAACTCGAAGCGGAAAACGCTCTACTCAAGGGAGATGCGGCTCCAGCAGACGGTTAAAATAATTACAATAAATTTAGTCTAATGATCTCACAGAACCTGATTGTACAATGATCTCAGAGCAAAATATTCTTGTTGATCCTGAAGAAATATAGCTTGTGTTATAAGGAGAGTGTTATTTTTGTTATGATTTAAGTTTGGTGTGCAGGTTGCACAATAAAATTTTGAGTTTCTTTTTGAAGTTGTTGTGTTTTACTTAAATTCCCAGTGAAGGAGAACTGCCAGCTCAAAGATTATGGAAACAGTGTAGCCTCTATAACTGCTTTGCTACACCACCAAACTATTATAATAAATAATACACCTTATGTTGCTACAACAATCACTGTCTTGATTGTTGTAGTAACGGACCAGAGAAACCTCTGATGGTCCGTGTAATAAAAAAAAGACTTACTTTATGACTGATGTAAATATTCAAGTGGACACGGACACCTGAACCTTACTCTACAGTCTGGTTACTAGAGGCATGTTTGCAAAAGTGTGCTTATTGCTATGTAATAAGGTGAATAGCGTAAATTTATGACGTATGTATTTGTTGACTGTACATCTCCTAGGAATAGGCTGATATTTTTATCTGATTATCAATGTTTTTAATACCTATTTGGATTGAAAAAATAAGTTAGGGTTCCATGGCGGAATAAATGAGAGTGCTCATATGCCCAAGGAAATAATTTCTTTCTTGGGTCCTATCCAATATTTGTTCCAATTTGAATAAAGGTAAAGAATCCAAAAATATAATACAGGCATATCAAATATTTTAACTTTAAAATTATATCATAAGTTATTGAATGTTCTTGCCATTTGTCCCAACTCAATAGTTCTCCACTCCCCTGTGCGCCAAACGAACCAGAAAACAAAAAAAAGTTATCATGAATATTCTCTCCATTTTTATAACGAAACAAATTATTTAATTTAATATTTTTGATTTTGTTAGCGGGAATGTAATTCAAAAATATAAAACTTCCGTCTCTGTCTTCGTAGCTCAGTTGGTAGAGCAGTCTAGCGTTAATAGTAAGGTCACAGGTTCGAATCCTGTCGGGGGCTACAGACGAAGATGGTTTATTTTTCCATTATATTCTTCTCTCTGTATCAAATAGTTTATGAGTATGCAATTAAATAGGTGGAACATGTAGATAGACACATTAAAACAATCTTATGTATCTCTGATTGATTTAATTTAACATATGCTTCACTAGGTTATATATTTTGACAACTATTGTACAATAATTAAACAGCATTGCTGATGAGCTCTGTGTATTTCTTGACTTTGCTAGCAACACTCATGTCAACATATCTGTCAGCAATGGAGACAACCATTCCTCCGATGAGGGCGGGGTCAACCTTGGCCGTGAGCTGGATAACTTCATTGCCCTTCAGGAATTTCTGAAACAACAATCAATGTTTCTGTGAAGTAAACTTATTTTTTTAATACATAAAAGGTGACTGTCACAAGCTAGGCTAAATATAAAGATTATTTATTAGTTAAACATGGGTAATTTACATTCAGATCTTTAATTTAAAAATATTTCCGTCCATGTTTTGCCTTGCGGCGTACAAATTCTAAATTGAATTTAAAATTAAAATTGCATAAAAAATAATACATCAAAGTCAAAATAAAACATGCATGTCAAAATTAAATATGTTACATTAAAAGCTACTGTCATTTAGAAATTCATTTATGCTATAGTAACCCTTATCCAATTAAGTTAGTTAGACAGATAATACGAATTTGTCGAATGTTTAGTTAAATGGTCAAAAAATAGGATACATAACTATTTGCATTGTTTCTTACCAATACAATGAAACTTGTTTATTTTTATTCAAATAAATTGTTTAATATTATTTTACAAGGAATTAACATCAAGTTGAAATAAAGTAAATTGGTCAATCAATGTTTCAGCTAATTTCATCCATCCATCCATTCCATTAGTATCAATTTAAAACTGTGCAAGTATGGATAATATATTAATATAGATGATAATACAATCATTTGATAGCATCAAGTTGATATGATGGAGCCATCCATCAGATCAACTTGATGATGGTGATGATGGAAGAGTTGTCAATGGCTAACAAGGTAAACATATATGTTTTTATAAGTCTTGTTTACTTTGGCCTTTGAACTTGATTGAGTCTTTATTTTAACATTAGTTGGTATCCCTAGCTATATACCTAGCATATCAACTTTTTCTTGTTGTTATTCTGTCCCAGTAAGCCAAGAGACAACTGTGACAGAGTTTCTTAGAAAACATACTATAAATTGTACTTCTATCATGCTAAGGAGATGCCCCAGCATGGAATAGGTTAACCAATATAACAAAAACACGCGTTGAGCCGATTTAAACGCCATAAAATCATAGTTTTAAAGAGTGACCCAGGAGACGTAACCATGGCAATGAGCAACAAGAAATAGTTGATTGACCCGAAAAAATGATAACTTTAGAAATAATTTATAATAGCTTATGTCTGTGTAATGGATATATAATGAATGAAATAGTTACCAGGCGACAGAATCCGTCAAAATTCAGACATCAAAAAAAAGATAAATTAAATACCTTCTGGAAAGTCAGAAACAATGTAAATGAACATTTTTGTCTTTTTTCTTTACATTTGCTCTATAATATTCAAGATAAATCATACGAAAAAAGACAGTGCATGCTTCATTTAAATCCACATAATTACTTCCGGGTGGAAAGTTTGTTGGTTTCTTCAATAAAGCATCTTAAAATAACATTTTAAAATGAAATCAACAAAAAAAAAGCTATTATAAATCAATGTTTTCAAAACCATATTTTTCCTGGAGTAGATGACAGGGAAAGGCTGCTGGCACACTGCAACCTAATCAACAAATTTACACTTAACAATAGGAAAATCTATGATTGATTAATACTACCTTGAGTGCAGCTTCTAAGCTCTGTTTCTGGGCAGCATCCAGGGGCTTGGCAGTGACCACCTCACAGGTGACCTCTCCACGGTGGGCAGCCATTATGATCTTGAAGGCATTGATCACAGCATCCACCTTGTTCAGGCGGCCATTCTCAGCCAGCAGGCACAGGAGGTTGCCAGTGGCAGCGGACAAGTTGATCTGTAGATGAATAACAATAAAATATAGTGCCTAATATTGTCACTACACATGGAGATAATGTGGTCTCCCACAGGCAGCCAACCACAACTCACGGAGATAAATGAATTGCTATGCTTCCTTGGTAGCGTCATGACCCTCAGTGATAAGGAACCAAAGGTGAATTATAGTCACTATAGTTAAAAAGTGAAGTGAGATGCTATTGCATTAATTTAATTTCACAGGTTTTTTTTCACTTCCAGTTTTATGACAATTTGAATCATTTCAGTTATAAAACTAAGGTGTTTAGATTTTTAGAAATGTATCAAATTATGCAGTACTTGCAGCGTGCGGTCGATGTGGGCTGAGTTAAGATTGACATGTAGGTATATGGTTGGTATTTGGTAAAGATTGATAAGTATATGAAATTAACATACCTTGGTGGCAACATGTCTGAGGGCCTCAACCTTGAGATTCCTCTTCAAGGTTGGGTTGATAACGAACTCCTTTAGTTTTGCGTCGGTCTTGATGCTTTTCTGGAACGCGGAGAGCTCCTTTTCAACTGCGTCCAAAGACTTGTTTTTGGAGGCTGCTGAGTACAGAGCCGACGCATATCTACCCTCCAAACCAAAGACTTGCACAGGAGTCTTGACGAGCTGAGCAGCAGCGGATGAGGTGCTGAGGGATCGCACCTAAAGGAACATTACGTAATTTAATCAGTATCAGAGAGGTTATAAACTTATTCTTATTAGAGTTAAGAGAAAATCAAGTATCATACCAGCATATTTGTCTTAGTCAGAGACATGATTTCAGGGTAGAATTTGGTGTAATTTGATTTATAATTTCACCAAATCCACAATAATGTTCGGACGAGAAGCTGTTCTAGCCTAGCCACTGGCTGTCAGTCGTTACATTCGGTCATTCATTCAAAATCTGACACTTCTCAAATCCGGCATTTTAATATGTGTCCTTAATAGCCCGACGTTGTCCATATAAAATTAAATATAAAACAATCAAAATAAACACAAAACTTTTATTTCCTTAAAAATGTATTAGAAAAGTTAATACTTTTACATAAAATTTACTGTTCCAATTTGCTTTGCCACACCTAACATTACTGTACCTTGTGGAATGTGGCCCATCGCCTTCGAAGACGGATATACTTATTTGTAGGTCCATGCTTGTCAATCAAACGTCATTTGGAAACGGGGCAACTATGACGTAAACATAAAAGTGTGCGAAATATTTCTGTTTAAATTCCTAAAGCTCGCTAATGGATTTTAAAATTGCATAAACAAAACCTGTGAATCCAGTTCGTCCAACTTTCCATCATCAAAACTTTGATTAAATACGCCTCCTTAATACATTTAGAACTGAAAGTGGGTAAATATGTCGCGCCAAGTAGATACAAATGTTGCTCGATTACTTGAAGGATTAGGATTGGAAGGCGAAAACTTCTGTGACTTTACAATTGCTGATCAAAATTCTGTTGCGGAATCTCAGGGCATAACACCGACGACGCCGTCTAACTTTAAACCGGTACTTGGCGAGAATGTCACTTACGTTGTGGCCTGTGTTATTATTAATGAGCGAAATGAGATATTGATGATGCAGGAGGCGAAGGAAAGTTGTGCCGGCAAATGGTACTTGCCCGCGGGCCGCATGGAGCGAGGTGAAACTATAGTGCAAGCTACTATGAGAGAGGTGCTTGAAGAAACAGGGCTGCACTGCAACCCTACAACGTTACTGGTGGTCGAGACCGCCGGCGGCATGTGGTACAGGTTCGTGCTCACCGCTGACGTCACGGGAGGGGAACTCAAAACTCCAGCTAAAGCTGACAAGGAATCACTACAGGCTAAATGGATTTCAAACTTACAAGAGATAACATTGAGGTCCAATGACATCTTGCACCTGATTGAAAAGACTCAATTGTACAAACAAAGCCATCAAAAGGGATGGCACAAAAACCTCTTACCTGCCCCCATTCCACATGTCAAAGATTTGCTGAGGTTGATAGTTGTTATTAAAAGGCGAAGTACAAACAAGCTCCATGTGTTGTTGAGTGAAAAAACTGCTATACATTTTCCAGTATGTGAAATAAATCCTGCCAAGAGTGTGCATTCAACATTGAGGAGGTTTATGGTGGAAATGTTTGGAGCCGATGTGGGGCAGCACAGGCCTCTGGGCTTGCTCAATGTGGAGGCTGATCCGTCAAGTGATGGCTGCTGTCTCACATTGTTGGTGGCATTCAGGCCACCTCTGGAAGAAGTGCCTCTCATCGGGAAATGTGCTTGGCATGAATTGCCACCAGAATCCGAAAATCAATTGCTCTCTATAATAACAACGAAAAATTCTACTGTAGAATTACATGTAGTACGCTGATCCATGATAATATGAGCACTATCTATCAAGAATGCTCAATTTTGTTGGTTTATTTAGATTTATGATAAGACTGTATTATAAGAAGACCACAAAGACTAACATACTAACTTGTTATATTTAAAACAATTTTGAAATGCTTGCATTACATATTTTGAATGGCTTGTAAGCTACTCAAAGGATGGAGAGAGTATTGAGTATATGATACTTCAACTTACTTTTCAAATAAGTTCCACACTGACACATTCCATTTTATATTGATGGTTACCCATTATGATCAAGATCTGAATTATATTACCTATCTATAAGGTAGATATTTAAACTATTTTAAAATTGTAGTTGTCCATTGCAATGGCTTATTTTAATAAATGAAATGATAAAAAAAAACAAATGTACTGTTATTGCAGTACCTGATAAAATAAAACAAAAACAATATAAAAGATCATCACAGATTGCATTAACATGTAACCAATAGTATTGTTATTTTTAGTATAAGTTTATCTTTTCTTTTATGTGCTGGGTACTTGTTAATTTTATATACACTTTTATATTTTACAACATTATAAAATTTTGAAAGAAACTATTGTTTGAATAATTTCCACTTTCCTTATCATAAAAACATCAGAGATTCAGAAACTATTGTATAATCTGTTATCCAGGGCCAACTCTACATGGTGGTAGAGGTAAACACTTTTCATACAATTATTACAGACCAATCTAGACCTGTACCTACTGAAAAATAGGTAGCTTTATTGTATAACAAATGTTGAGAGAAACCCTAAAATGTCCATTAGTATACATTCTTCGTCTTGTACAATTATGAATAGCGTAAAGCCTGTTTTCAAACCGATCAACCTGTTCCGTGGACGAATACATCAAGAGGACCGCCAATGTCTAGTACAAAGCACTCAAAGTATGTAGCCAAAGAGTATAATAAGTATATTTATTATGTAGCATTTCATTTATATAAGAACCGGCTAAGAGCGTGTCGGACCACGCAAAATGAACGGATCCGTAACAAAAGCATTTATGCCTTTTGTTTTTCAACTCTTAAACCTTTATATATTTAATACACTTGTATGTATTGTATTACTTCCAATGTATTTTTCTTAGGTATTTAACACACACTAGGTTCATTGTCCGAAAGTTAGTGGCGAACACAATTTTTGGAGTAGCCTACCAATTTATATTTTAAAGCTATTTTATTGACCAACGTAGATTTTATTTGAGTTTCACATTGCATTGATGTAATGCACCCTTGACTTTTTTATATTAGGTAAAAATGACTACTCAACCATGCAACTAGCGACTTACAAAATAGTAGCAGCAGAAGTACGCGGACCTAGCGCTCAGACTGATGACACTACTACCTAATTATTGTGTAGATCATATTGAGCGAGTTGTTCTGCTGACTGTACCTACAAGTTTTTTAGTAAAATGCCTGTGACATACGGACAGACACACAGACGGACATGACAAAACTATAAGGGTTTAGTTTTTGCCATTTTGGCTACGCTTACGCTTGCTGTAGTTGGTGTCAATATAGAGAGGTCCCTCAATTCATTTCGCTACGGCATTCGGGCCTCAATTTAAGACAACACCGCCATCTATGAACTCGATGAAAAAGCGGATTATTCACATTAGCTCCTCTGGAGCCTCCTCCTCTTGTACTGCTAATAAATCATCTTCCAAAATCCAATTGACTTACTGAATTGTAGGTACTGCGATTAATCCGAGCAAGCTCCTATAGATTTCTTCCGATTCCTTTTAAGTACTTATGCCAATTAACAAGCTATAGATTATTCATAGCCAGGAGTAGGATAATCAGCATATTGGAATATGGGCTCTATCTGTATTGGTAATTATGGCCTGGAATAAAGTAATGTGTGGTTTTTTAATAAACCCCACAGTTAAAATGGGAATAAAAAAGTGTTCCATGTCCTAACTGATTTATTAAAGCGATACAAAAAACTTTCACTGACTAGAAAAATTGAATATTCCTATATCCAATTAAAATGCAACACAAAATTTATTTTATTAATATATTTGCTCTATATTATAGAAAATGCTTCTATAAGCAATGTTTAACATGTCTTACTTAATTTCTTGAAATATAATTAAGCGAAATGATAATGAGTAGGTACATATTTATTAATATAGACATTCTATACAAAGTTCTCGTTCTCGTAAGTATTCCGATTAAAGGTACAAGTTGTAATCCGACCGCGGACAGCAGCTGCCGACATGTCACAGCGTCACTAACGCTTTCTATGTATTTCTATGACGGCGACGTGTCGCTAGCTACGAAAAGTATTTCATAGAAATACATAGATACCAGTAGTGTCGCTGCGACGGATTACTGTGTGGGCAAAAAACGATTCCCAAAGTATCAAACCCCAAACTACTCTTATCAAATTAACATTTAGCAAAGCATCATTACATTAGTCAAAACAACTTATCACAATTTGACAGTTACTTACTGACTGTTTAAGTATAATAGTATATTTTTTCCCTTAATCATCATACATATGTACATATACCTTCCTTAAGGTATACTATGCTATATGTTGAAAGTGCGAAATGACTATTTGCTTTAACATCTATTTTGAATAATGAAAAATTTATCTTTATAAAACTTGGAAAAGTAAAATTATGCCAAATGATAATTTGACCAAATGAATAAAATGCGATATGTAAATGTGTAAGGTTCACATGGGAAATGAAACTACTGCATTAAGTTTTTTGGGAAGTAAATTTTGTCATAAAATATTTTGCCCAAACGGCAGTACACCCATTGCAACAGCTGCAACACGTCATCTACTGCTGCTGGCTCCGCTCGAGGTCGCAGCTTGTACCTTTACGATCCAACCGACATTACGATATACCTATTTCATTTGTTTGACAAATGGAAGTATTGCATTCGAGCCCAAAGTTGCAAATGCTGTCTAGAATATCCAGGAAATGGACTAGCTAGCATAACACATAAGATGTCATAAATAAAACATCCGTCCCTCTCTGGCAAGTAGGTAAGTGCGAGAGAGATACATGCTTTATGACAAAAATAACTGCGATCGTGCTATCGATGCTGCAGTCAGAGACTGGCACATTACGCAAGCATGCCATCGACAAAGAATTATTCGTTCCTCTAAAATATACATTCCTGTATTTAGTGGAGATGGCGTCTCAAACTCCTAGCAACATATAAAATATATGGAACTGTGACCTCGCTAAAAGCGCCATCTAATGAAACTCCTGTTCAATTTTATGAGAAACGAATACATTTTTGACATTGATTTACTACTTTTAAAGTAGTTTTCGTTTACGCATCCGGTGTGCCCCAGCCTTAAATGGTAACAATTTGTGCTTTATCAATTATCATACCAACTTTAAGAGTCCGCAGTAAGGTCGATTCTCCATACAAACGTAGTTACGCTCTCATTTTAAAACTCCGTGTTGGATTGTAACGAAACTTTGCATGTTCAATGAAATGAGGTATATCTATGTCTGAAATTAGTTTACGTAGCTTCAGATACCATAATAAAAAAAATACAGCGAATTTAAGTTTTTCATACAAAACTAGTTTTTGCTGTATTTAATTTGTTTTAAAAATTGGAACCATATAAACTAATTACAGACATAGATATACCTCATGTCATTGTATATGCAAAGTTTCGTCACAATCCAACACGTAGTTTTAAAATGAGAGCGTAACTACGTTTGTATGCGAAGGTGAAATTCGGCCGAGCTTACTGCGGCCTCTTAATGACGTCTACTTGTCGTACAAAAACTAACAACTCTCAACGAAAGTCTTGACTTTCTTATTCAGTTACCAAACATAATATGACCTGGTAAAGGTATGTATACCTTCAAGCGTTTATACATTTAAGCTGAAGACTTACTTAGTGCATCGATTAAATTGAGAATTGAAATTACTCGTAACATAAGTATGTTTTACAATTCGGTTGTATGTATACTGTATTTGAGTTGGCCGAATTTCAACAAAGTAGTCCATTCCAAAAGCAACCGTACCGTCCGAGGCAGAAGATTCCAATTCAAATGACAGCTTTATAAGAAGTCAGTCAGCCACATAATAGTTCTTTACGATCATGAACCTATAATGCTCAGGACAAGCTATGGTATTAATAATACCACGTGCGAGCAAGCTGGTAGCATACAAATCTCGATAAGTGAGACAGAAAGGGAAATATCATTCATTGTCCTTGTCATAGTTCCACTTTATTTTATTTGCCACAACTGATTTAGTATGAAGTTGTGGCACATAAACCATTACCCGTCCAAATTAAGTAGGTTGCTTATGGCAAGTCATCAGCGATTTTAGGACTAGTTCTTAATTTAGCTGCATAGGAGCCTTTCCGTCCTTCACTGTGTCCTGAGTATTATATGTCCATGTTTACGATACAAGTGCAGAAAATAGGAAATTCGCAACGAGTGGTGATAAATTAACACACGACCGAGGTGTTTTAAATTGACACGAGTTGCGAATTACCTATTCGTACGTACAACGTTTTCGCATGGCTCTTTAAAGTTACGACATATGCCCGCACGTGTGCGGGAATGGAGCACCATGTGTACTGTAATAGTACATTACGTAACTAGGGCGGTGAATTCGTGAATGCCCCAGATCGCAAGTGTTTGTGGCCCGAACCGAAGGTGAGGGTCATAAATATGCGCTCTGGGGCTTTACGAATTACCGCCCGTGTTGAGTACAAAATGTTACGTCTTCACCTGGCCACAATGAGAGTTTTCCCGTACGCGCAGCGTGCAGTAAAATTCGCATTATGGCCAGGTGTGACGTAAAATAATATTACGGTACGGTAGACGCCAAAGACATAGTTATGTTTATGTATATATTTCCACTTTAGCACTGTATTCCTTGGTGATAAGGCGACGTATGATGGCCTTTGACGCCTGTACAGGGCTGGTTGATGTGGTCTAGAAATATTGGATGTTTCGTCCATCGTTTGCTAAATTAAAACGGCAGGTAGGTTAGATTATTTGCTATCTTCTCTAAAAAAAGGTGCCCACGGATTTATTTTGTATTTTTGTAAAATATTTAGTAAAAATTCTAAAGTAAGCCAAATTGAATAAAAAAAAGTGGTACTTAGACTACTTTTAAAAAATGAAACGTTTGTTTGCAATTAACGTCTATTTTCTACTTCCGTCGTCAAAAAGATCATGTAAATCATGTTCTTAAAATTATAAAAAAAAAAATCCTTAGTCTAATGCTCTTTCTAATCATGTGCAATACTGCTAATAAACCTTTAATGAACATTATTAATTTGCCAATTTTGTGTAAGGGACAGACTAGGCTAACCATTTTGACTTTGATAGAGCCGTACAAGCTTACACATTCCAATAAAAATAAAAATGTGGGCCCTACTACTTCCTTTAAAAAAAAACAATTTGAAAAGCTTTAGCCCTTAGAATTTTTCAAAATTAATTTTAGAAATACAAAAGATAATGCGTGGGCACAAAATTTTTTGGAAGGCCGGAAGAAAAAGAAAATTACCCAACTTCCCCGCCGTTTTAATTTGGCAAAAATGGACCAAACACCCTCTATAACTGCATTGTTTGTTTAGGCACTCATAAACATGATTGGTCTCAGTCAGCAAAATATGCTACACGAATGAAGTGATCAAAATGTATAAGCACAACAACCCCTTCAATATGTTTACCATTTTGAGCATTATTTCGATTGAAATAGAGAGCAATGTATAACACATCAAATTGCATAAATGTGAGCATAAATCATAAGTTTACAATCAGCATCATTTGTATAAGTAGCAGATGTAGCACAATACATCAATCCTAGATTGGATGTCCATATGTAAGTATTACTATTGGAAATACGATAACGAGTGACGAATACAGAAATCGTGCTGATAATCTACGGTTGAATTTTTTTTAAAGACTGCCGTTATAAATTGGACCTTCTCGCTACGGTCGTAAGGTCGATTTGAACAAATTGTTTGACATCTAAAATCATTTCAATAATACCCATGAGATTGTTTACAAGTAGCTATGTTTAGGAGCATGGTCGCGTTCTAGGGAAGCAATAGCATGAGTCAGTTATGATTCATAACTCACTCATTTATTGCTTGCAGTTCATAACATAACTTATGTTACCTACACAGGAACGTTTTGTCTAGTTTCCCTTATAGTTGAAGTTCACTGTCTTGTATCACATTGTAATTTTGTTAATATTAACATCTCGAAAAAATAAATTGAAAGGACAAAGATATAGCGCAGTTCACGTATTAGTTGATATTGTAGTACAGTACAGCGGTGACTGTTATTATTCTACAATAAATAAATAGGTAATTTAAAATATAGCAATCTCATTTGGCTATACCAAAGGAAAAATCGTGCTGAGATATTAGCAATGTTACTGGATGACATCTTAGATACATGCATGAACAATATGTATAGTGAAACTGCTATTTTATCCGTACGTTTTTTCTTTGACAGCTCTATTATTTATTTTAACTTACTAATCTGCTATGAGTAACAAATGGAGTAGGTAGCGAAAAAATAATCGAATTTAAACTTGTGTGAGACATGTCTAAAATACTTTAGCTAAACTCACGTATTAAATGTCACTATGGGCGACATGTTTCAAACTATTCGAGGTTCAGTTCTTCTTCAGGGTGAGAGTTTTGACTTTTTGCGACAATGTCTCACGAAGAGTGCGAAACATGTAGCCCGTAGTGCCATTTAATATGCGAGTTTAACCGTGGGTTCATTAGAAATAGTGTTATGTTTAATGCTTCGTTGCTACTTACTTCTACATAATTCGTAATTAAAATAAATAGTTCATACGTTCATTCCCTTCTCTCAATATGTTCGCTCACGGGAATAGGGAATGCAGTTACGCATCAAATCACCGGAATTTATCCAATGTATGGGTGCTATCATGCCTATAGATCGATTGATAGACTATAGCAAAATTAACAAAATTAAATCCACTACTGATCGATCATCGATAGCTATGGTTACAACCTAACTTCATAGCAAAAATGGTTGCAATGTTAATTAGTCACCACTCACAACACATAGTAATTTAACTTGTCAAGTTTTCAATTTTAAACTAACAATTTGTATTAAAAAAATAGGTAATTTCATTGTCTCTTTGTAAATTCATGGTGAAACATGGGACGATTACTTTCGTCTAATCGAGATTTTCAAAACAGCAATATCGCATGATGAACATAAAGCAAAGCACTTTTTATATTTATTTATAAAGGTTTAGACAAATCCTAACAAAATTCACCTGGCGAGTTTCACGAAGCTGCATATTACAAGCGAAAGTCTCTTTCCATCAAAAGGTATTGAAAAGAGACTTGGACGTGAAACGAGCACCTGCCATAAGGTCTTACCTTAACACCAAAGCAATCTATGTCAATCGTTCATAGAATTATTAATTGGATAAACCACACAAAATTGCCGCTTGCTTGTTCTGTGATCGAGCGCAATAGGGTCGTCCAGTCATTACGTGAGACGTTCAAGGGGGCAGAAGGTCGAGCCGAATCTAATCTAATCATACTTTGGGGAGAGGGCGGTGTCGGCAAATATCACGTAATTATTATTCCTCAAGAAACAAAGTAAAATGGCCAGAAAATTATATTAAACGTAATCTAAAATCTCCTCACGTAATCAATGGACGTCCCCCAATGGGTCGCTTTGGTGTGTAATTCAGAGTAAACAAGTAATACACTTATGTAAGATTCTCATCCAACGGGGCGGGCCGGAGCGCGCCTGAGCGCATTTTACATGTTACCAAAGGAATTTGAAGCATTAATACTGGCGTTACATTTCATATTTGAATGGATTTGCGGCATGTCGGCTCCTCGCGGACGTGGATGGCTGCGCTTGGCTGTCGTCGCATCTACTGAATACTATTAAAACGCGGTCGGCTACCGCCAGCTGATCGCGCATCCGCCACGCGAACCGGTCCGGTGGGTGGGAATTGTACATAAAGGGGGTTAAGGGAAATTGACTCAAGACTGAAAACCCTTACTTCGACATCATCTAAGCCACTGACTTATAGTATTTAATGCCATCATACAAAACATTCTAGGAACGTAGGAACAAATACTATTCTAAGTAGGCGCTAAGCCTGTGTCATTTATAGGCATTATTCAATGTGGAAGATTTATATATTTATATTATAATACAGTTTACGTCATACCGGTTAGCCTTCTAGTTGTATTCCTTGTATCCAGGAGTTGAGGTCCGCGGAGCCGGGGCATTCTAGAAAGTTCCCAGTAGGGGCTGGTTCTTCGGGGGCGGAGAGGCGCTTCGCGGCATTCTGCCCGGACAAGTAGGCTCCGTGGGCGGTGGAGTAGTAACTGTTGTGGGTGTGTTCCCCGGCGAAGAGCAACGTTGGCTGGAATAGTTACAAAATGGTTCTTTCACGCCACTGCTCGGAAATGTGGCAAAAGATGGTCAGAATTCAGGCTTCAAAGCTTAGCTTAGGTTAGTTGGACATCGCACGAACAGGCCAACTATGAGTTCAAACTGTCCCACAATTTTATTGTTGGACAATTTGAACTGCGATTCACTCAATCTCAGCGCCCCCCCGGCACGCGAGCGGCCGCGCTAAAGTGTTTCATATTATGATCTTTAATTATTAGTTACTTAAGTTTGACTTATAATTACAATTATTTGCAATTTCCTTGCAGTAGGCGTGAAAAGCAATATGTAATGTCTCGGCCAATAGTGCAATAGATGAACTCGTCTCCTTCGAGGTCCTCAACTTCGGCTTGGACCTCGAACCCACTCGTCCATCTATTTCATTTTCACACAGTTTTTTCAGAAAAGAGTCATTGTTGCCCTCAAATGCCTTCATTTGAGGGCAACAATGACTCTTTAAAAGAGGATAATTCCCGGGATAAGAACTATCCTGTTTCCTTCCCCGAGACTCAAACTATCTCTACACCAATTTTCATCACAATCGGTCCAGCGGTTTAAACGTGAAGAGGTAACAAACAGAGACACTTTCTCATTTATAATATTAGTATGGACAGTGACAAATCCTTATCACCTTATTATCGTGAACATTTCTGAACAGTGGCTGCGCTAAGCACTCAATGTCACTCTGACTCGATCCTACAGCTAGCGCAGTATAAGATCCTCTTGTGTAGGGCTGCTTATTCCAGCTTGTGCTAAAACAAACAAATTCAATACAATACTCTTCATTGCACACCTCAAAACATGAATTAAATAGACATAAAAACTTAAAAATAGAGGTTAACAACAGGCGGTCTTATTGGTAAACAGCAATCTCTTCCAAACAACGCATCAAATGTTACAGAATAAAAAACCGGCCAAGTGCGTGTCGGGCCACGCGCAGTGTAGTGTTCCGCAGTTGCCTGTCTGTCTTAGTTACATCGACGTGCGGTGCGGTTGTGTCGGCCGAATTTGTACGAAAATTGGCCGTTCCAAGTACACATTAAGTTGGTCGACTATTACTGGCTAACTTCTTATGCCTACTTGTCCGTGATAGTTTTCCTTTTAAAATAATTGTATGTACTTCTGCCACGAATTTTTTCACATCCCCCGTAGTAGCCATTTAGCCAGCCGGGGGGGAAATGACACTCGAACAAAAATTAGGCCTTTAAAGCCAAATATCTCGCAAACGAATCACTGAGTTGAAAAATGGTTCTAAGAAACCTATAATATTTTTTACACAAGCAATCCAACGATACTCCACACTAAGGGTTTAAGGAGGAAAAAAAATTACATCCCCACTTTAGGTGAAGGGGGAAGTACCATAAAAAAACAAGATTTTATTCTACTGTTGTGTGCGTGATTGATTTATATACCCATGCCAAATTACTACCTTGACTAAATTGTTGACAATGATTTTTTTTTTTTTTTTTTTTTTAAATTCGTCCATTCGGACAGGCTAAGACCATGGGCCATACTGCCTAGTCTTCAGTAAGTATAATTTCATTTGATCGAATCCAGTAATAACGTCTTCAATAGTTTCAAATCAGAAGTCTCTAGTCCAATAAATATGTCTTCAGTTATTTCCAATTCATATGAACAAATCTAGATATTAAGTCATCAGTATTATCAACATATGTGTCAAATCCAAAAAATAAGTCTTCAGTTATTCCAATCCAATTCATGAAGTCAAATCCAGTAATAAAGTCTTGAGTATGTTCCAATAAAAACGTCAAATCCAATATTCAGCTCTTCAAAAAAGCTTACACCTCATCCAGACATTCCAAAAAGTCATTTGACCAACAAAATATAGGTACAATGCTTCAATAAAAATATATACAATTTTAAGCAAGTTTTAAATTTAGCATCATATTTACAGCATACACACAGTATTATGTACAAAATTAAACAAAGGTAAATAAGTAGACGACTCCTTCAACAAATCAGTTACTGAGAGCGGGATTCGATTAGAAGCTCCATAAATCTCAAGCAACTCATCCATCAGCACTAGGCGCTGAATGCCAAAGGATGAGCAACTAAACAGAATGTGATCTATAGACTGAACCTCTTGCTTTTGACAATGATCGCAATAAGGGGAAGAGACAAAGTTTTTACGATGGAGGTGAAAATTTAAACGACAATGACCAATGCGCATACGAGTAATTATGGTGTAAAACCTACGATGCATGTAAGTTTTAAACTTACAAAACCAAGGCTTACTATTAACTTGGTTATCTAACAAAGCATACAAATGAGCCTTATTCTCAACTTCTGTAAAATGATACCAATGTCTTCCCCAAAGAACAGTCATACGCTGTTTTAGATTACTTATAATATCAGAATATGGCAAGGTCACAGCTAAGTCCCTGCTGTCGGGAACCAGGGACAAGTCAGATGCATTAGCAATAGTTCTAGCTAGGTAGTCGGCGTTTTCATTACCAGAAACTCCTTTATGAGACGGAACCCATACAAAATCTATTTTAATACCAATTAAAGATAGTTCTAACCATAATTCTTTAATGGAAAAAACTAGATAGCAAGTGCTAGCATTCATTTTGTTACTCGATAAACTTATTAATACACTCATACTATCGCTTACTATGACCCATTCTTTACTATATTGATTATGTTCTTTAACATGTTTCAAAGCAAATAAGATGGCAGTTGCTTCAGCAGTAAAGATACTTGCATTTTTATTGATATTAAACCCAATACCTTTATTAATTTCAGGTTGATAAATTGCAAAGGAAACAGCATTATTATTTTTGGCACCATCCGTATAAATAAATTTACAATTAGACCATTCTGACAACAATAAATAAGCCTCCTCTTTGGAAGTTAGCTTTGAATCTATTACAATTTTTATATCGGGATATTTACTCTTAAAAGAGCCTGTGTAACAGGGAAGAAGGTCATTATCAAGATGTATATTTAACTCCTGCAAAGAGTGAAAGAAAGAAGTAAAATCCTGAAGAACATACATGCGCCTTTGAAAAGGCGATGATTGGAAAGAAATCAAGTTGTGAAGAAGATCGTTCTTAGGCAAGCTGTATAACTTTAAAATAAATCTTTCTTTTAAATAACGAAATCTAATATGAATAGGAGGAAGATTCGATTCAATTTGCATAGCAGCGATGGGACTAGTTTTAAATGCACCCAGTATTGTCCGCATACATTTGTTTTGTATTTTATCTAATGAATTTACAATTTTATCATCTCCAGCAAAACATAGAAAACCATATTCAAAATGACTTCGAACTAGAGACTTATACAAGATTAACAAAATTTTGGGGTCTGCACCCCATGAAGTGGCGCACAGCGATTTTAACACATTGTATGCTTTGTTAGCTTTGGTTATAATACTGTCAGCATATTTTATCCAGGAAAGTTTTGAAGTAAATATAACACCTAAAAACTTTATTAGATCATATGAAATAGGCAGTGATATGTCATTGTACAAAACTGTGGGCAAACACATGCTTTTGCGACCAAAAATAAAAACTTTGGTTTTAGTCGAATTTACATCTAAGTTCAGATAAGCAAAGTATTTATGTAAGTTGATTAATGCCTCATTAATAGTCAAAGCTAATTGATTTAAATCAGATCCTGACACATAAACAACCAAATCATCTGCATACTGCAGATTTTTAACCTTTGTTCCTAGAATAAGATTTAGTCTCCTAATGTACAAAATAAAAATTAAAGGGGATAAGATACCTCCTTGACAAACCCCTAAAGAAGATAATCTTGGGCCATATAAGTGATTGTTAAATTTAACAAAAACCTTCCTGTTTGTTAAAAACATTTGTAAGAAATTTATTATTTTGCCAGGTAACCCTATCATTGACAGCTCTCTACATAAAACGGAAATATTGACACTGTTAAATGCACCTGCAATGTCAAAGAATACCGAAAGAAGATACTGATTATTATATATGCTGTTAAGTGCATCAAGTTGCAACTGACAAATACTCTCACGAGAAGACCGACCTTTACGAAAACCAAACTGATTGCAGGGTAACAGACCATTTTGTTCGACAAAAAATTCCAACCGTTGCTTTAGAAGCTGTTCAAAAACCTTTCCTACACAAGATGTGAGTGCTATAGGTCGATATGAGTCGGGTAACAATTTATCTTTATCAGGCTTTAAAATTGGGACCAAGCAATCTGTTTTCCAATCATCAGGAATTAAGTTTTCTTCCCACAGCTGATTTAATATGTTTAAAAAGGTCTTTAGATTTTGTGAACTTAAATTTTTCAGTAAAATATATGGTATTCCATCAAGACCAAAGGATGTATCTCTTCTTGAAAATAGGGCAGATTTAAGCTCTTGCAAAGAAAACGGTTCAGTAAGATACTTATCATTATCATTTTCTGTGTGAACATAATTTAAAGACTCATTAAGCACAAAATCAGGAGTGTATTTCTTAAGAAAATCTGATATCCAACTATTATTACTAGCGTGTTTTGAAATGAATGTTTTATTAAATTTCCGCATGTAATTCCATATTAATGTCAAAGGAGTGCACCGGTTAAATGAGTTACACAGATTTATCCAACTATTACGCCGTTCAGTCTTAAGAACAAGCTTTTTAAGGGCTCGAAGTCTTTTAAATTCTATATAATTCTCTTCACTAGGTTCACTTTTAAATTTTATATAAGCATGTTTTGAATTAAGTACAGCTTCTGAACACTTTTGATTCCACCAAGGCAGCCGGGGAAATTTCAAAGATTTTGGTGTACACGTATTAGAACTATTCAAAGACCTATGTCTAGGGATGGACTCTACAGCAGTAGATCGCAAAATATTACAAAACAGATTGAGCGCATCTATCGAAGACATATTTTCAAAATCAATATTAGCCAAACAAAAATCAACTGATTGCCTGTACATTTTCCAATTCACCTGTTTGTAATTTGGGTGAATGGGCAAATGTACATTATTACATATTGGATTACTTTGTGAGCTATTTTCATTACCAACTATCATTTTTATCATTACAGGCAAATGATAACTGCTGCCAAGAGGACAATCCATAACAGACCAATCACATGAAAGTGCCAATGATGGAGAAACGAAAGTTAAATCCAGAGCATTAGGACGCCAAGAAGAAGAACCAGTTGTAGTAGTTTGACCATTATTTAAAAGAACCAAGTCATTGCCATCAATAATATCTAAGACATCTCTACCTCGAGGCAATGTATCAACACAGCCCCATGACATATGATGAGCATTTAGATCGCCTCCAAAAAGCATTGGCTGCGGAATAGATTTTATCAAAGCATCAAATTTACTTTTATTAAATGGGGGATCAGAATTTGATGGACTATAAAAACTTACTACACTCAACTGCTTGTTGTTTATAATTATTTGTACACAGATATTTTGTAGAGCATTGTCAAAATAAGTTTTAATATTAGAATATACTATATTGTTATGAATAAGTATTGCTACACCATTATGTTTATTACCACAGTCATTTCTAATGACATTGTATCCTTTAATTGAAAATTTTTGATGTTGTTTTAACCAGGTTTCAGAAATTATTGCTATGTGAATGTTATTTTCATATAAGAATCTAGTAAAGATTAGCCTATTGCTTATTATACTCTGAGCATTCCACTGCACTATGTTCAATATGTCCATAAAGAAAAAAAAATTAAGGTTGTTTCCTGAAAGTGTTTTTAAGTGTTTCTTTTATATTGTTAGAATTTATTGGCGTTTCTTTATCAGCACAAATTTTAACTATAGCTTCCACAAGTAGATTCATAAATCTGTCAGATTTGGTCAGATTACTTAGATGGGTGTCAATATATTTTGAGCCGAGCTGCGGAAATGCAACGTCACAAAACAAATCGGAATATTTAGCACTACGTGATTTTAACTTATTTTCCTCAATTTTCTGTTTTTTAATTGGACATGCAGCAGATATAGCCACGTGATCCCCACCACAGTTTGCGCATTGTGTTTTAACCTTATTACAATTTTTGAAATTATGAGGTTCAGCACAAATTGAACATACTTCATTATTTTTACAATACTTTGCTATATGACCAAATTTCATGCAACGAAGGCATTGCTTTACTGGAGGAATATAGATCCCTACTTCGTGCCTCCAATGGTCAAGTGTTACATATTCAGGCAACTGTACAGAGGCAAAAGTCACGGCAACCGTCTGAGTTGGAACCATTGAGACGATACCCAGCGTGTCTTTTACCCGCCGCATAAACCGTCTTACGCTTATCACCTTTTTACTGGAAGCTATTAATTGGAAAATCTTCTGGTTCGAATAATCAATCGGCACTGAAGTGAGAACACCCGTAACCTCGGTCTCAGATGCTGGGATTGAAGCATTCATGTGAATTTCATTTAATAATTTTTCATTTTTTAGGAAGACATTGGCGTGATTTGGGAGATCGAACATAATCCCAACTTTGTATGCATTAATTGTTCTTAGATGCATCACGCCCGACACGCGATGCTTTCGGATTGCATTGGACAAAGCAAGTCTATCTTTGTTAGAAAATTTGTGGTCATCCTCTCTGTGATTCAGAAAAACAATAAATTCTTTCTTAGCTGAATTTTCGTCGTACAACCTGTAATAACTTTTGGCCCTGAAAGGAGTATACTTCTCTTTGTCATCTTCTTTAGTCTTCTTTTTTGCAGGTATGCGCTCCGAGGGCGCACCTGTATCCGCATCAGAACTACTTTCAGATTGAAGATCTGGCTCCGGCTCCAAGCCCTCCAACCGAGAACGCTTTCCCGTACGCTTCCCCATGACTGGGGAAGCGCACCAAACCGATAACCAAATCAACTATGAATTAAAATTAAAATTAAGACTAAATATGTACAAATTAACACCTAAAATTAATTTACAATAAAATATTTTATCAAGCGCGCCTATCACTTTCAACGTTCCCGCCAAAAAAACTTGTTGACAATGAGCAAAGTGATTTCTGATTTCTGTTCGCAAAATCAACACTTTGTACATTATTCACCTTATTACAATGGCATAAGGTGCAAAAGTGTATACATTTCTTACTGTACATTTATAGTGTTTCAATGTTTTCAGATATGCATTTTAAATACTGTTAGCCGTAGAAATCGCGTACCTGCCTTTTATATTATATATTTTCATAATTTTTAAAAGTTGATAGACTAAAAAAATTTAAGTTATTGTACCTGGTCACAAAATTGGTTGAGATATGGGACCTGCAGAGGAGAACAGCCGAGAGTTGGACATCGGACCAACAATTTTCGGTCCAAGCTGAAGCATAGAACTTTGTTTGCTTCGTTCACTTGTTTGATTAGTGAACATGACGATTAATTGTAAGAAACTGTCAAAGAATGGCCAGCAGCACACTAAATAAATACATGGTGTTTTATGCTACATTTACATATCCTGTGAATTACGATGATAGCCAAATTTTATCAGATAGGTAAATGCAGCATCAATGTACCAGTAAAGACTCAATAAAAGCAAAAATATATACTGACCATACACATATTTGTGGTTCTGGTACAAACGGATCATTCAAGAATTTCCTTAAAATGTTTGTGCAAGCTGCTGCAACTTGATCCATGGTTAATGTCTCTACATATTCAGCCTCTTTCCCCGAGACCCAGCCTAGCAACAGTGTCTCCGTAACTTTACTAAATGAATAAATCTTCTTGTACCAAGACTCGGCCATGTCTTCAGGTACAGTGGGACTTTCCCAGAGTAACATGATTTCAGTAATATCTGGATTTAGAAATGGTCTCTCATATTCCAGAAATATTTTATTGACAGTTCCAAATAGCAGTCTTTCTATGGATTCCATTTTGTACTGAGGCAGCGAGGGCTGAAATAGGTCCTTGGCATGGTCTTTGAGCACACCAAGAGGTATTGTACATATCACATGATTAGCATAAAAAGTCTCTCCATTTTCACAGGTAACTTCAACATAGTTTCCATTTTTTTTCTTTGGTTTGTGCACAGTTTCGGACAGTAAACTTCCTTCACTAGGGTTCACCATAGCATCTGCGGCAGGACTTTTAGATATATCTTCTATCACAGTCTGATCTGAGTCTTCAGACTCCTCTCCCACATCTTCCAGAGACCGCAAGGAACTGTTTTGCTTTGAATCCCATACAATTTTTTTTACTGGGTGGTTGGATATAATGTTTTCAGGTGGGATCTTTTTTAATAAGGGTTGTAATATAGAGCTATAGCCTTTCGGGATCATGATGTTACCCCCTTGAAGTTCTGTGTAGCTGCCTAATTCTAAAAGATCAATTTCATCCATGCTGTTGCAGCCCGATATACATGTTTCCCGTTTCAGTAAGCAGTCGAATATGAGGCGGCGCAGTTTTTTCTCTTCCGAGTCAGGCAGGCGTTCCAGGTATATTGTGGCTTCTAGGTTTATGTGCTCGCCCACGCTGTGGATATCGGGTGGCGGGAGGTACTGGCACAGGAAGTACTCCTCACAGCGCCGCAGGAACACCACGTATGCCTCGTGGATCTCGTGCAGCACCCCGAATGGGACCTGCTTCCCGTCCTCCGTCGCCGCTATCACCTTGTGTGGCTTAGGTATATTTATTATATTCACTAGACTATTAGCCATAGCTATTTCAAATATCGGGTTACCCAGAACACCATGAATCCAGTTCGCTCCTAATTCCACGTCATGGTGTTTTAATGGAATAGAAATAATCCTGCCACCGATTCGTTTCCTTGCTTCTAATATTCTGAAGTCGTTCATACCATTTTTGATAAGTTCATTGGCGGCAGCCAGACCGGCCATGCCGCCGCCAATAATTAAAACATTACACTTATTTGTATCACATTTTTTACTAGAATTTGAATTGTCGTCACCCATAATAAAATAAAATAATATTTATTATTTGTCACTACGCTTTTGACGTTCAGCTGGTTGGTTACGACATCTATGAAAATATTTTTCTAAACCATCAATTTAAAAAGTCAATAAAAGGCAGGTTTACATAGGACGAAAGATGCATTGACTCGTTTTGAAAGATTCGTGATATTGTATTGAAATAATTGAAAAATGTATATTTCATAATAGTATAAGTATCAGAAACTGATTACGAATGGCGTAAATGAATTATTCGATACATTATACAAAGATGTAAGTAATGCATAGTGAACACTTGGCTTTGTAAATACCGGAATTGACGTCATTAATTATATATACTTGTATATCACACCATCTCCCCCCCACCATTTCATTTCTATCTCTTTCTATCTAAGCTTTGATTCATATGTGTTATCTTTGTTTAATGACCTTTGATTATGCTAAACATATACTTATAGTATAGTTATAGATAGGTACTTTGTTTACTCCTCGACAGTACACGGGCGAGTGTTTTTGTTATTGTCGTGATAAAAATATTTTCAATTGAAGTGGATCCCAAATCTAGTTGGAATCATCTTGTACCGTCATTGTTCTCGTATCGAACTTGACTCATTGAAGTGCATATACAGTTACAAGTGATTGTGGAACTATTTTTGACCCTACTGACAAATTCGATATCAAAAGTCATTGTGAATAATCGCGTCTATGGAATGTGTTTACGAATAATGTGCTTTGATGCAGTTATGTAACTGATTGATATCATGTTATACCCCATGAACTATTCGAAAACAGTGGACAGTGTAAATATAGTGTCTACATAAACAATCTGATGGAATAAATAAACACAAACAGGGACACGTGGGTCTCGCATTGAATCGATCGATAAAGGCGGAAGCGCGCGCCAGTCTCTATCAACGAGACGATTTTAAGTCAAGGTCGCTCTACGCAAACACGTGCAATGTCTGATTCTATTTACACTCATGACTTTCTATTAGATGGTGGGGTGGAGATCAAGCAGGAGTCCCCTTTTGAGCTCGGCTCGGTGTCGGCATCAGTCCCGATCCCGCAGCGCCGCACAGACTTGGGCGACTTCAGCACAGACCTGGACCTATGCCTACAGGACAGCCTCTCCGGCTCCTATGCCCCTACAACGCTATACAACAAAATGACATTCGACACAGACAGCACTACCAAAACTGAGAACTTCAAAATGGATGATGATGATATTTTTCAAGTAGACAAAGCTGATTTAATACTAGGGCCCACTCTTGCTGAATTGAATGCTAACCCAGATACATTGTTAGATGACCTGAATTTTGATGATTTACTTCTGCCTGAGGAGAGTGGCTATTGTATTCAAATAGGTGGGGCTATGAGTGGGTCGCGGCGGGCGCCGGATACACTCCAGGCGTCCAATATGCTTGCTTCAGAGAGTCCGTGTAGTCCTTATAGCCGAGCTCAGTTGGCGTTTTCTCCATCTAGTCAACACAGCTCCGCATCATCTAGTTTTGCTCAGCCTATGAACCAGCTGCCGGAGTTGCTCCTCCGGCTGGATGGCTACAGCGGGGAGATAGCATTAGGGCAGTCTGTGCCGGCTTCCACTGTGCTACCACCATTCACATCAAGCGTCCAACCCCAGCACACGCAGCTGTCTTCGTCGGCACCAACTCACCTGACCATGGAACAGGTCTGAATTTTGTAAACACAATTAAAAATATATAATATTCGTAACTTTTCAAATATTATGATGAAAAGGATAATCAATGATTTGAAAAACAATGTCTGGTTTTACCCATCAAATGTTTTTGCACTTGTTTGTAAACAACTTTGTTTTTGGACTTCCTAGAACTCTTGAGTAAATTATAGGTAGATAGTGACGTAAATTGAAAACAGGGTGTTTCTACAATGCCTTTAACTCAATTTACTACTCTAATTTAGAGGCAAGACAACATTACCTGCTATTAATAAATAATATCAAATTAAATACTTGCTTGCTATATTTAGACACAATAAAAATATAATTGACCTTTTCAGCTAAAACACTTGTTGAATCTCAGATTGCTTTTTATTTGTTTATTAACTTGGCGAGGCAACAAAATGTAAATTATTACACACATATGTAAATTATTACATATATAATATGTACATTCCTCATTTCTATAACTACCAAGCACAACATACTAATAACAAATCGAAATAAGATAATTGTGAAAGAGTCTAACTTATTGTAACTATCTTAAACTTAAATATGTAATGAGATCACATGGTACAATAATGAGATTGTGTAATAATCTTACTTTATTGTTGATCAACTACTACAAAAAGATTAAGTTTTGGTAAGGAACTTTTTTACTAAACACTTGGTCAAATAAAAGTAAATTAGGCACATCCCAACCCAACATTGAAGCTGCCCCCACACAGAACGGAATTCAGTTACTGAATCATAATCTGAATAGAGCAAATAAAATGGTACAGTTATACCTTTTTTTTTCACTTAAATGGACCAGATGCTGAATTCAGTGCATGAATTCAAAGTGTGCAAGCACAGCCTTAGATTACAAATACAGCAAATCCTAAATGTCTGACAGATATGGCAACGGCGTGAGCCTCGCAAGCATCTCCTGTCAACCAGTTCCCTGGCCGAAGCTGGCTCAGTGTCCTCCTTGTCCGGAGGGCTGCTGAGCCCGGGCACGGCTGACTTCTCGCAGGATGAGGACGACAGGGACGGGGAGACTGATGAGGATAGCGACAGATACGAAGATTTATCCTCAGACGGTAAGTTTTTTTTTTCGTTTTTTATACAATATCAGCCTAGTAGCCAGCAATAGTAGCCTATAGCTACGGTAGCCTAGTGGTTCAGGCATGCGGCTGTCAAGCGGCGGTCTTGGGTTAGAATCCCGGCTCGTACCAATGAGTTTTTCGGAACTTATGTACGGAATATTTACATATTTACCGTTAGCTTTTCGGTGAAGGAAAACATCGTGAGGAAACCGGTCTAATCCCAATAAGGTCTAGTTTTCCCTCTGGGTTGGAAGGTCAGATGGCAGTCGCTTTCGTAAAACTAGTGCCTATGCCAAATCTTGGGATTAGGTGTCAAAGCGGACCCTGGGCTCCTTTAGGGGCACAACCGGGAATAGCGCTAGGAGAATGATGAGAATGATGATACAATATCAGCCTAAAGGTTCACCAAACAAAGGAAGATCGCTTTGAACTCTAACAAACTATACTCGCGAGCGCGCGCCTGAAAAATGACGCAACTACGGGCTACACGTAACGACTAATTGTTTTTAAAAATTTATGTATAAGAAAAATACACGTCTATTTTATTAATAAAATTAATTTTATAGTATTTTTTTGCGCGCGCTTATTTTTGTGTGCGCTTCAAACCGTACCCAGAGCGCCGACATAATGAGTACAGGCTGTACAGGTAAAGATGGCGGCGACGGGAATAAAAACCACCATAATTTATTAAATAAGTGGATCATGGATAAAAGGCCCGTCTTGAGAGCGCAGATGCAGGGCACCGTGGAGTTTTTAGGGTTCCGTAGTCAACAAGGAACCCTTATAGTTTCGCCATGTCCGTCCGCTTGTCTTAGGCTGTCCGTCTTCGGCTTAGCTCAGTGACCCTTACAACTAGAATACTGCAATCCGGCGTGGTTATATAAACCAATCACGCCGACAAAACAGTAGAATAAAATCCTGAAAAAAAAAATTGTTTTGGGTACCTCCCCTATATGTAAATTGGTGATGTATTTTTTTTCTCGTTAAACCTTTAGTGTGGGGTATCGTTGGATAGCTTGTTCAAAAATATTATGGGGTTTTTAACACTATTTTTCAACTTAGTTATACGTTTGCGAGATAATGGCCCTAATTTACGATCGAGTCCCCCCCACCCCTGCCGGCTAAATCGCTACTACTGGGGACGTGAAAAAATTCGTGGCAGTAGTACATATGATGAATTTAAAAGGAAAACTATCACAGTTAAGTAGATATAACACATAACTAGTTAACGAGTAGTAGACATAACTAGTTAAGTAAGTAGTAGTAAGTAGTTAGTAAGAAATGCACTTAATTTCGGGTGCATATACATTGTCATTGGAATTTGAACCTTCGTGGTAGAATTGCTTTTTCACGGCACGTTATCTTCAATAGAGAAAACCTTCAGTTGGTGGCTAACCGACGGTGGTCGCGTAACCGGCGAAACGACCCTATACATTGGTGTGTTATAAAAATAATCATATTTACGATTATTTACGAGGGTAAGCTATAATACATACATACATACATTCACGCCTTTATTCCCAAAAGGGGTAGGCAGAGCACATGAAACGTTTGTTCCAGCGCCACTTTTAGCATAAATGTGGGTATAAAATATCGACAAAATGTGATATTGCAGTGATAGGTTGCTAGCCCATCGCCCACAACACACTTCAACCCTGGTCCCTTAGTCGACTTTTACGACACCCACGGGAAGAAAGGGGGTGGTGAAATTCTAACCCGACACCACTAGCTATAATAAAAACCCCAAAAGCCCCTTTTAAGTCCGCATTCTGTGACAGACGGGCAACTACGGAACCCTACCCTGCGCGTGGCCCGACACGCACTTGGCCGCTTTTTAGTGGATAGAAATACCACACAAACCAGTCATCCCCTGGTGATTTGGTACCTGGCTCGCAGGTTTTCTCCACGGAAAAAAAAGTATCGCTTCCGCGGATTGGTACTGCCCTGGAGTTTCGCTGGAGAAGGTCGCTGGGGCTCCGGAGTCATCTGGGTGAAACGCCGGCCGGCAGGACTGCACGTGGACTGCTGGTCGTGGCTCCAGCTCCACGAATTGGCCAGGGGGTGTGGGCAGCCGCGTGGCTTCTTACGTAAAACGTGGCACCCCGTTATGTGGGGTGCACTTTTATAGATATACACATACATACATACATACATACATTCACGCCTTTATTCCCAAAAGGGGTAGGCAGAGCACATGAAACGTATGTTCCAGCGCCACTTTTAGCATAAATGTGGGTATAAAATATCGACAAAATGTGATATTGCAGTGATAGGTTGCTAGCCCATCGCCCACAACACACTTCAACCCTGGTCCCTTAGTCGACTTTTACGACACCCACGGGAAGAAAGGGGGTGGTGAAATTCTAACCCGACACACAAGACTAAGTATAAAACCTTTTAATTAGAATACAAGCATTAAACGTCCGCACAACCGGCGCGCGTGAAGTCGCGATTTCAATGATGAATGGCCTCTGAGGGCCATAAAAGCCTGTGGTCGCCGGTTCGAATCCGGCTCGGAGCATTTAATTTTTCAATTTTTCCTTTGATTTAAAATTTATGTCGGAATTTGTTGTACAGTTTTCACTTCGCTGCCACGAAAATCAAATCTCTAAGTTCGTATATCTCTGTCGCTCGAGTTCCATAAACCATACGGCGAATGATAGAAAGTTATTGACTTCTGGTATATAGTATGTACAACGTGTTAAAAAAATGACGCAAAACGTTTAATGGTAAAATAGACATCGTGTTCTGTCTGATAAGAAAAAAGTAAGAGAAAAAAGTTTTTACCGCGATTTTTTTTTACGATGATGGGATTTTTTTTGGAGCGTTGGCCAACTGGGGCGACCTCCTCCATACAAAAGTTATAAAAAAATCGCATCAAAAAAAAATCTCTTACGTTTTTCTTATTAGAACACGATGCCGTTTTGCGTTATTTTTTTAACACGTTGTATTATGTATGTATTGTTATTTAATATTCGTCTTTACTGTATTGTATTTTGTTTTTTTTTTATATTTAAATTTGATATTGTCTTAGCATAAATATTTTATTAGTCGTTTTTAACGTCGTCGTCGTAAGTGTTTGGTTGGTAGTCACACTTGCTGTAATATTATTGTTGTTGCATAACGTATGTACATAACAATGTATACGGCTTGTGTGGGCTTGAGTGATGAATAAAATATTATCTATCTATCTATATATTCTTTAGTATTTACGCTGTATTATAATTATAATACTAATAAGTTTGTTTCTTTTTAGAATCGAACGACGAATGCTCAGAGAGTAAACAGTCACGAATCAATGCTAAAAAGGAGAAGTATTTCTGGCAGTACAATGTTCAAGCTAAAGGGCCCAAAGGGCAGCGGCTTGTCTTGAAGAAGAAATCAGAGGACCCTCATGTGCTGAACAACGTCACTGATCCTGTGTTCAGCCCCCAATGCAGCGTCAGAGGAATCAAACATAGGTAATTATTAAAGCCTGTAACACACTGGTGCGGCCTGCGGTGGAGGTCGATAGTAAATGTGACATCTAATGCGTCAGTCAGTGAGCGCCTCTACACTTAAAATGGTTTGCACCAACCTCCTACACGGCTATCACTGGCTGTGTGGCGGGGAGATTGACTGACTATCCGCCTCTTTCTAAGCTTTCTAGTAAGAAAGAGACGGGTAGTCGATTTCGCCACAACAGAAGTCTCATTATTATCTGTATCACGTTATACACGGTCTTGCAACACACTGTTTATGTTTATTTTTTATTAGCCTCTTTTCTGGGCTCATCTTTCACTACCGTTCGTTCGCGAAATCTAGTTAATTATTATTGTCCCGGCCTAGCCACGCCAGTGTTGGGCGTAATTAATTACTTTTTGTAATTAATTACAATTACAGTAATTGCAATTACATGTAATTGAAATTACTTGTAATTGAAATTACTTGTAATTGAAATTACTTGTAATTGGTAATTGCAATTACATGTAATTTGTAATTGCAATTACTTTTTGCTCAATTACTTTTAACTGGAACTTCGATATCTCTCTAACGACACATGTTAGAAAAAAGTTTACTTGACAGTTTGTGCTTATTTTTGCGCGTTTTTTATAGTGAACTAAAAAAAAATATTGTTTCGTCCAAAATTATCTATCTAAGTCCTTAAATAGATTCGTTCGACCATTGTGGTTGAGCATAACGATGAAAAGAGCGATTTTGGGAAAAAAATTATGTAACGTTTTGTGCTTGTTTTTAAGCATTGTTTTCGATAGAAAAAAACAAAAACCAAAAACTAAGAAAAAATTTTTTTATGGTAATTTCACTAAGTCCTAGATAGCACCGCCGTCTAACACATCGAGTATATCGTTGAAAGAAGCGATTTTGGGGAAAACTTTATATGATATTTTGTGATTGTTTTAAGCATTGCTTTCAATAGAATAAAAATAAAAACTGAAAACTAACAAAAACATTTTTGATGGAAATTTCTGTCCTTTGATCCATCGAAGTTAAGTAGGTACATCGTTGAAAAGAGCTATTTTGGGAAAAAGTTTATATGACATAATATGATTCTTTTTAGGCATACTTTACGACGCAATTGAAAAAAAAAACAGCAAAACGTTAAAACAAAATTATTGTTAGAAATTTCTCTAAGTCCTAGATAGCACCGCACCGTCTAACACGTCGAGTTGAAATATATCGTTGAAAGAAGTGATTTTGGGGAAAACTTTATATGACATTTTGTGATTATTTTTAAGCATTTTGTACGACCGAATTAAAAAAACACTAAAATGTGAGGAAATAATTTTATGAAAAATTTCCAAGTCCAAAATATACTCGAACATTGTGTAAGAAAAAAGTAATTTGTAATTGAAAAAGTCTAATTATCTTAATTTTTATTACTAATTTTTAAAGTTACAAAAAGTATCTTTAATTAGTTTAAAATAACAATATGGACATTATCATAATATGAATTACAAATCAAGTCGGAATACAATGGTGTAAAGAATGATAAAATTAAAATACGTAAAAATAAATAAAAGTAATACTACGAGTACATCCCGCTCTGCGTCAAGCCCGAACCAAAGGTCCCCAAAATGCTAGCGGCATTGCCTCGCTGAACAGCAATGGAGACCTGTTGGACGAGCCATGACCCAGAGAGGGGGTCAAGACCCCTGTCCCTTAATCGTCTGCCTAACTCCTTGCACAGCCCGAGAGCCTCACTGCCCCAGGGCCCAGCTGTCTCCACAGCAACCGGAACCAAATCATAAGTCGGTTCCAAGGCAGAGTACTTTGCGTGTTTGAGCTTGGCGGCATTGAAAAAGTAATTAATTACCAATTTTAATTACAAAATGTAATTGGTAATTGAAATTACAAATTACATTTTGTAATTGCAATTTGTAACTGAGGCTTCAATTACTTTTTCCATGTAATTGTAATTTGTATTTGCAATTACATTTTGTAATTGCAATTAGTAATTTGTAATTCAATTACTTTTTGCCCAACACTGAGCCACGCCCCGTAACCAATCATATCGTTCCTAATTATAATTTTGTAAATCCATTAAACTTAATCTTTAAATATATTTTTTTGTATTTTTACACTACGGGAATACACCTTTACCCTGCACTTGCACTGATGATTCACTGCATTCTAACACCAACTGATTGTAGCCAGACTCTGCAAGGCTGCCTCTCCCACTCTATCGTGTACCTTGCAGTACTGCAATACTCGCGCGTCAGTATGCGCCTATTTAATAATATTTACAAGTTTCTACTTATATGTCACCGGTCATGTCAACAATACAACCAACACGTCTTTTCTTTATTCTGTGTACTATACAACGTGCTTTTTTAACCGTCTTAGAGCCATCCGAAGCCCACTTAAAGTATCCAAAACGTTAAATCATTCGTGAAGAAATAGTTATTTGTGACACAAGGGAGCAAAATAGTATATTTACGGCGAGGGCGGTGTATTGAATCCTGAGCGTAGCGAGGGATTCTAACGTAGGATCCTGAGCGTAGTGAGGGATACAAGTGTTTACGCCCGAGACGAATATAATTTTGTTACCGAGTGACACATACAATTTTTCACACCGACTATGAGGAAATTTAAAAAAAGCTATTGTTAAAATATATCTAAATTATCTTAATTTTTATTACTAATTTTTAAATATTACGAAATATTTATAAATTTTATACAACATTGTTATAGTTACTTGAAATATGTTCGTTTTGAATCGCCTACGATGAAATTACAATCGATTATTCTATTAACATCTGTGTTCAATTGGCACAATTCGTACAAATGCTCCAATGCCAATGTATAAATTAAAAAAGTAGCTTGAACAGAAAAGTAGCGTTTTGGTCCCTCTCGTCGTGGAGCAAAACTTACTTTTCCGAATGAAAGGTGTGAAAAATGTATTAGTTAAGCTTTTAGTAATAAAAGGTAATTAAGTTTGAAAAATCCTGTATGGCGCGCGGTGCGAAGTTCATTCACCCGGTTAGAGTTCGTACCTATCTACAAAAGATGGCGGCTAGCGGTCACTGCGGTCACTCGGCTGGATGATTAAATTTTATATTAATACAAAAAATCGTTATTAATACCTACATAAAAAAATACAAAAAAAAAGAAAGTTTTTTTAGCCAAAACAGCCTCAATATTAACATTATCTTTAAGAGTTATCACATTTTCCTTAATGTAGAAAGTCTTTATTGTCATGAAACGTTGCCTCCTTAAACATCATAGAAAAAGGCAATTACTCGTTTGTTCTTAAGATATTTGTATTAATTTTCGAAGAGCCCACCGAAATTGCCCACAACTAATACATCCAGTTTAAATCTTATCTTACATATTATAGGATAAATTGCCAATAACAGGCCACTGTTCAATAACTAATCCAATACTAAAAATGAACTCTATTCACCTATAATAAAATGAATTTTTAGTATAAGGTGTTAATTAGTGGCCACCCTTCAATAACTGGCGACTCTGTTCTTCTACAAACAGAATTCCATTTAGTATAAAATTGAATTCTGTTTGTAGAAGAACAGAGTTCGTTTTGAGTATGAGGGGGCAGTTATTGGCAATTTACCCTGTCTCTATGATACGATTAACGTTATATTAATCTCTATTATAGCGGAAAAGCGAGAAAAGGCGATGGCAACGATTTGACGCCGAATCCCAGAAAACTATACTTAATTGGCAAAGAGCTGGATAATTTGGGTAAAGTGATAAACGATATGATACCGGTTAGCGAGCTGCCCTTTAACGTCAGGCCCAAGACAAGAAAAGAGAAAAACAAGCTTGCTTCTCGCGCGTGCCGTTTAAAAAAGAAGGCGCAACATGAGGCCAACAAACTTAAGTTGTATGGTTTACAACAAGAACACAGTAAGTACATTATTTTTTCCTTTAAACTTTTATGGTCTGGTCTGGATTCAAGTCCAACACGTTCGCAACCAAGAACCCGCCTAGCGGGCACTCGTAGTGTTTGCTCAGGTGCCGGCTGAGCCCGCTAGGCGGGCAGTAGTAGCTTTACACGCCTAGCGAATTCCGTCGGTTTCTGGTGAATCGTTCCATTTTTAGTCGGGTTGCGAAAGTGTTAGCCAAGGTCTCCTTTAGTTTATACAGTTAGCGTCAACATATGACTTATTTAATTATTATTATTATTGCGAGAATGGTTGACACGGCAGGTGTCCGCCTAGTTATCCAACCCATTATCCAGTCCATCCAACATTCAACTCAATAGCAAATTACCTTTACAGTACATATGGTGCTACTTTCCCGCACTAGTGCGGAAAAGAGCACTTTTCATGCATATGTCGAAACTTTAAAGAGCCATATGTACAGTAAAACGTTGTACGATACACGTGCGAATAGGTAATTCGCAACTCGTGTCGATTTAAAACACTCCCTTCGGTCGTGTTTTAATTTATCACCACTCGTTGCGAATTTCCTATTTTCGGCACTTGTATCGTAAATAACTATTTCACACTTTTCATTCGAAAAAGTAAGTTTTGCTCCACGACGAGAGGGATCAAAATGCTATTTTTCTGTTCTAGCTACTATTTTAATTTATTAATTGGCATGTAGCATTTACGCAATGTGCCAATTGAACACATGTCTTAATAAAATAATCGATTGTAATTTCATCGTAATCTATTAAAAACATGTTTCAATTTTTAACTTCAACATTTTTATATGAAAATTTATGAATTTTTCGTAATATTAAAAAATTAGTCATAAAAATTAGGAATGTTGGTTAAAACTTGTTAAGTAATTTTAACAGCATTGATGAAAACAGTACAATTTAGATTAAAATCAACCGAATATGGTCGAAAGTAAACATATATCCTACGTTGATTGACTGACTATACTTACGTAATATTCTTGTAAAGTTGCATCATAAATAATGCACTAGTTTGCAAAATGTACAATTCCTATGAATATGATTGTAATGTTAAAAAGGTCATTCCTGATGACTGATAAGTGATAATGATAAGCTGGCCAAACGTTAATGAGTTTATTATTGTTACATAATTACTACACTACATAAATTATATCAATTAACTTTGATTTTTCCATTATTCAATTAAATTGCCTATTCGCTTATTACTGACAATCATAAAGTTAATATGCCCATTGTATTGGTAATAATTTGATTGATAGCGGGTTGTTAGTATCATTCCTACATTAAATTTTTCAAGAAGTCATCTCCCAATTGAAAACAATATTGGGTGAGGACCAAATTTTTGGCCAATAGTTTAGCACTGTTAGTTAGCCATGCAAACTGAAGAAGTGAACAAAGGTCCGTTGTGACACAGCAATTAACCATAGAATTTTACGGTTAATTTTCGTGCCATAACGGAAAACTTTAATAGAAAATTTAATTAAGTGAGTTAAGGTGGCCAAGAATTTGGTCCTTACCCTATTACCTATAATTATGTAAGTTGAGGAGCCTAGATATGATTAATTTTGGTATATTTACGTGTATGTTGCGGTTTCCAGGACGCCTACTGAATGGTCTGAGCCAAATAAGACAGGTGCTGGTGAACAGGGTCACAAATACCCAGACCAATGTGGACTGGAATGCACATGTCAAGACTTTAATAAACACAGCAACAGGTATTGTTTTAATCATATTTAAACTTTCGCGACTAAATCCACGGTTATACTCACTTCAAGCGACATTGCCGGGAAAACACTCACCCTGTAGAAAACTCCCGACGAGTTCGAAACATGTCGCCCATAGTGACATTTACTACGTGAGTTTAACCGTGGATTTATTAGTAGTACTTTTGGTATTGTTTTAGTAATATGAAGGCTTCTCTTCTACTTACTTGGCAGACGATGCCAAAGCTGGCAACTTTTCCGCCGTCTGCCAAGTACTTCCGGCCATTTCAGGACTGACAGACTTAGCTTTACTCTCTGTACGATTAAAAGGTTGATGCCACATTTCTTATACTGTTGTCACATGACGTAAATATACCTATACAATATATATACGGTATTGGAGTGCGTGGTATAACCCACAAATGGTTTCAGTCATATTTAAGCAATAGGAATCAATACGTAGACATTGAGTACGCGAATAATTATACCAGAGAAATCAGCGTTGTCAGATCGGATATCCAACCTGTAGTGGACTCAATCCCCCAGGGAAGCGTAATTGGAAGCGTTGAATTTATCATTTACATCAATGACCTCCCAAAATATTTCAATGAAACTTGTGTTATGTTTGCAGATGACTTTTCTCTACTACTGTCGTGTAAAAGCAATATAAACCTCAACGAAACAATATTTCAAACCGTAACAAAAATTGTAAGCTGGATGAAATACCATAACTTAGAAATCAACTTTTCCAAAACAAAAATCATGCAATTTAGGCCCCACCAGAAAACCGAATTAGACATAAACTTCTCATATAATGGAATGAAACTAGAATGCGTTCCCACTTTTTCACTCTTAGGCATAACTATTGATAGCCACATGAACTGGAAAGACCATGTGCAAAAAATAAAAACAAAATTAAGCCAATTTATCTATGCCTTAAATCAACTAAAAAAGAACACCGATCTACGGACCGCCTGTCGGCGTACTATGCCTTTATGAACGCGCGGCTCGGCTACGGTGTAATCCTATGGGGAAACAGCACTAACGCACCTGAACTGCTAATTTTACAGAAAAAATGCATATGCGGATACTGACAAACACCAGACGTCCAGAGAGCTGCAAAACACATTTCAAAAACCTTGGCATCCTCACCTTACCTTGCATGTTCATTTTAGAATCGTGTAAATTTATTAAAGCCCATCCAGACCTATACTCTAAAATCGGCGATGTACCCCGACGTTTTGAATCACGTACTAAAAATAATTTGATACAAGTAACATCGAAATTGGCCATACACAAAAATGGACCTTATCCCACATCAATAAGAATTTTTAATAAATTGCCAAACCACATAAAAAATGAACCCAACCAAACCAAGTTTATAAAAATTTTAAAACAATTTCTTGTTGACAAAACCTACTACACAGTTGAGGAATACCTACAAGACAATAACAACTCAGTAACTGAATTATAGTCCAAGCAGGCGATGATTCCTAAATTTAGTGCATAATAATGAAAATAAAATACAATGATCTCATGTAAGCTAGTAAATGTACCTACACCTATTGTTTTATTATTATTATTGAAATGTTGTTATTAATTATTTACTGCTTTATTATTATTAGTCCAGTTAGTTAATAAGCTAATTAAGAATGTAAATTGCAGTGCCCTTGCAGGGCTCATAGCTGATCTTGTTTTGATATACCACCTTATGTAATATACCTATGAAAGCAATATATTACTGATTACTGATACCTACCCACACCATATTTCGGCCAATTTTAATTTTATATTTTTCTGGCTCAGCACAACTTTCTCGACCTGCTGCCATGCATTTTATCATGTTGTCATGTGATGTAGGTGTATTGGGAGTGCGCCCACGGTCTATACACAATGGGCCATCATGTCCCGTGCCTGCCCATAGCCCTTTGTGTAGAGGAGCCTTCATATTTAGTATTAGATCGACCATAGATAGTTTTAATTACACCTCGAGATTGTTTTAACAATATTACACACGTTGCAAATTGGAAACATGGCCAGTGTATCGGAATTCCAGTCCAATTAAATAAATTACTCCTAGAAAATATCTCCTGCGATATACTGCATTGACAAATGCATGAAGTCGTAAATATGGAGGTGCATTCAGTGTTTGTGTTTTATAATTTTAATACCAATCATTGTATCTGTGACGATCATAATATTAATTCTTATGAATGGTCATCAATTGTATTTATAATGCAATGTAATATTATGAAATATACATATCAATATGATGATGATGATGTTGTAGCAAGTTGTATGTGACAAATTGATAGGTGAGTAATGGCCTTAACAAAACTATGAGATGGTGAAAACAACAGTTCTATATCTTGTAAGTTGATTGAAAGTGAAGTGAATAAAAGACTTTTTTTTTCAGAAATTAAAATAGCTGGAAAGACATCAGAGTATGTAAACAAAATTCTGGACAACGTTAGAAGTGGGCAGAATAATGGTGGACTCAAAGACATATAAGGTAATCTGTGTGCATTGTAAAGTAAAACGAAAGGCTGTTTATTGTACCTCCAAAGTTAATTTAGCAAAGAAAATGTATGTACATCATAAAAGCTTAATTGTCCAAGACAATTTTATTTTTGTATGGTAACAGAGTAGAATTAGTCATTAGAAGCTTCTGAAGGCAACTAAGAAATTAAATTTTATGCATTCATGTTTATAATATTATGCCATAACATAGGTGTCATGTTGAAATAATCTTAGATGCAATTCTAAGCTCGGATACCAGACATAAATGAAACATACGAGTACAAATGTGATATTGAAACATCAAAAGTTCGTTAAACTTTAATAAGTTAATGGCTATACCTACTGTAGTGTTAGAAAACTGCTTGTGACGCCTGCGCATACGGTGAAGTGAAGTATAGTCGTCATCAGATATATCGGAGCGGCCAACCTGCTCACAAATATCTGAACACGTCTGTAATGCCTCGACAATAGAGATGTGTTCAGATATTTGTGAGCACTTTGGCCGCTCCGACATATCTGATGGCGACTGTACTAACTCTGTAAAGGTTGGTGGCTGGTGCGTACCCAAATTTCGGGGTCCAAGTGTTCGCACACGCCGTGGTCAACTTGGCCCGCTACTGGTTGTCAATTTAGTATACTTAAAGGTTTAACTCCATATGCATCGCGGATTACTATGCTGCAACTGGGTCAACTCAAATAATGTACTAAGGTGCACCTTCGCGCGCATGACGTCATGTTGGTTATACTTCTGTGTCAACGACACGGTGCGGTCAATTATTGAATTACAAATTTGTAAATTCGACAGTTCGTAACCTTTGGTATTCGAGTTTAAATATTGCATAATATAATTAATATACAATTGTTAGGTATTGTAATTTAAGGAGCCAAAAGATATTTAGATTTCATAAAAATGTGCATGTATATTATCAAATCAAATAATTATGCATTTCAACGATACCTGCAATTAATTATATGGCTAACTTTAATTAAAACGCTAAGGTACAGTAAAACTGGAAGTGATATAATGTTAAACTTAGATATTGTTTAGATTTGTTTTTACTCACATCAATGATAATAATTTGTGCAAACAATATATTAATTATGTAATAATAATAACTCTATTTAAATCACATAACAAGTAAAGAGCTATATCTATGAAAGTGTATTAATTTGCGACATCACAATATCTACAGTCTTTTGTAAAATATTGATATTTCGTACGAATTTAATAATGAACGATATGATAACAATTATGAATTGTTACTTGATTATGATGAAAGTCCTTCTGTTATACATACATATTGATATTGGTTTTCACTGTACACGTTCCTTTTTTAACCTTTAGTGGCTCACTTCTTGGTTCGATCGAGACCCAACGATATCGTGAAATACTAAAGCACACTACAAACGATGCAATTTAATACAACAACCGATACAGAACAGACGTTCCTATAGTTAGAAAAAGGTATGTATTGCTATCTCATACAAACTATAGCTGCGTCTCTGTCGGTTGTTGTGACGAATCGCGAGGTGTGAAATGGCGTTATTAGAGAGGTAAGAAACCATTTCGAGGTTGGTACTGCTTCTGTGTTCCGGTTCGATCGATAGGCTATACTACTAAAACAAACTAATGAATTAAAAAATGTTGATAAATTATGAAGCTTTAGTTGAAAAATATTCCGAACATAAAAATATTATTGGCAAAGCTGTATTATAAAAAGAATATCCTAGGCCTTGGCCACATAGACAGGTGCGCTACGCTACGCGAACGCGCTCATAAGTACGATATTCAGTCGCGCTCAGCGCCATCTACCATCTAGCTGGCCATGGCTTATACTTCAAAGCGTGCTGCCTATTGCCGAATTTTTATTTGTTTCAAATTTTATTGGGGTTATTTTGTTTTAATTCGAAAATTAACAAATACTTTCTGATGTAACAAGCGGCAATGGCGCCCTCAGCAACGTGTTTATACTTACGTTTTCTGTTATGCATACAATAGGTCTACCGCATAGCCTGGCCTCATACTGAACGGAATTCAGTCACTGATTCACTCAAGAGCAAATAAAACGGTACTCTTTGTGCAGAATTTCTACGATATCGATATGCTCTTGAGTGGTCCAGCGGCGCTACCACGAACTTCGAAAGTCGAAGTTCGTAATATATGCATCCCTGTCACTGGAGTAAGGGAGTGCGATAGAGATGGAAATACCCGAACTTCGACTTTCTAAGTTCGTGGTAGCGCCGCAGGGGACCGATTTTTGACTTTCGAGCGCTCGACTTTTTCACTCGAAAACTGATAAAAATTATGAAATGCTATTTTGAAGTAGCGATAGAAAATTCAAAAACGAGTGGTATTGACCACTCGTATTCAATTCTACTGGCAGAAAGTAAGTTCCCGCCATTTTGACACTACAAACGTATTTACTTTTATTTGATTTTCGAGCGCTCGAAAGTCAAAAATCGTTACCGCCGTTCATGTATCAGCGCCATCTAGCGCGGTGAACGTGACAATTGCGGTCTTCGCTTTGTTAGCTGAACTGTTCATGTTTTTCAATGTTATTCTGACATTCTGTGAAATATTGCCGATCGAGCCCGAGAATTGGGTCACTAAACAGCGATCGTGTTGCGGTATAATAATAGTACAGGGACCTCTTAAAAAAGTATTCGGGTTCGTGAGAAATATATCTTGGCATAAGAACGTGTAAAAGCGAAAGAAATGTCGACTAGAATCCTATTCTAAATGCTCTGTAAAAGAAACTTCATATTGATCAATGGCGGGCGGCTGGCATTACGGAACCATGTATTGATGCTACATACTAATAAATAAAACTAAGAGAGAGATGGTCGGGAAATATACTTTAATCATATTTGATTAAATATCAACCTTATGTTCTTGGTAAAGAGGTCCACATTGTAATGCCAGTCCTTGCAAATTTTCCTTCATTCAATTGTTTGAATACTTTTAATACAAACAGTTACAAAAAATGTCTATGCTGCCAACAAACTTAAAATATCCCTTCTCAGACATTTGCCATTGCAATAAAGTCGGTGTGAACATATTTTTAAGTATGTCAGGAACCTAAACATGAATTTTAAAATTATGACGGTTAAAGCTATTAGCTTATTCGTCCCGCAGTCGTTTATAATTTATAACGTGAAATAGTTGTTTAACTACGTAAGAATATTTTAAAGTCAATTTAAGATAGGTGTAGGTTTTACAAGTCACTTCCATACAATAGAACTGTTTCAGATTATTTATATATTCTCTCTTTCACTCTTGCCGAGGTCTAAACAAACTGCATTGTCATATGAGGTTTTGCTATCTGCTTGTAATATCAATATCAATGTAATAGATGTGGTATGGAAGTGCTTTATAAATTAGTGATAATAAGATATGTTATTATGATATAATTTTAAACTGATCTGCAATGTTATTCACGAATGTTATGTTTAAGGACCAGTTTGTATCTGGGCGAAACTCAGTTGTTTTATTTGTATAGTTGGTTTAATTCTGATCTTGAACAGTACATTTACTAAACTTGTTACCGTGCTTATGGTCGCGTTTATAAAAATTCGACGCCCACGTCTTTCTAACAAGCATGTGAGAGCGAGAGGTGCATAATCTGTAGTTAATTCACGAACGTGGCCGTTAATTGATGTTTTATCTCACGTAATCGGGTTGATTAATGATCTGATCATAATTGTGTTGGGAGACTGTGACTGTACATGTGTGCGCAAGCTGCGCTCAGGCACATGATTTTTTTTTCTTTCTTTGCGGCCGGTTACAAATACATTGAGGGATAACCTCCCTGTCCTTAGGGTCCTTATGGCCGATACAGGAGCACAGTCACAGAGACAATGTACGCTGCAGTGAACCCTTGCTTACAAACTTATATGTAGGGTTGTATACCGAAAGACTTTTCTTACTGTACTGGTTCTTCCACACATTATCAACTTTCGTGTGAGCAACATCCATGGTCAATATAGTGTCATAGAGTGCGTCCACGTGAACTCTGCAAAAAAACAATTTGGCAACACTACTCATTAACTGTCATATTTCTATGGAAAAATGACGGTTAGGCTGGTGTTGCCAAATAATGTTGATGCGACATAGTGTGGATGGACTGTATAATGTGATGATATATTGTTTTTTATTCTATTTAATTGTTAAGTATTTAAATTTGTTGATGGTCTTATCTATTTTTACTCCGGGACAGGTATATTTATTCAGGAACAACTGCAAAGTTTAAGCATTATTTGTTGCCATTTTATTAAAACACGTCTCTATTGTGTCTCTAAGAGAATAAGGCTTGTGCGGATTATTTTTAACCGACTTCAAAAAAAAGGAGGAGGTTCTCAATTCGGTTGTATTTTTTTTTTTTTTTTTTTTTCAATGTTTGTTACCTCAGAACTCCGTCATTGATGAACCGATTCGGAAAATTTTTTTTTTGTTCGTATGTGTATACTTCCAGGTGGGTCCCATTTTTTTCAAAATTCAGTTAGATGATGGGATCCATGAGGAATTGAGGGGACTCCTCAATTTTATAAGGCACGCGTGTAGTGATTTTGGTATTTTCTGTTATAACTCGTGTATTTACATCCGGAATCATAAATTTGGTGGCGAGGAATTGATGATGAAGACCACAGATGACTTATCGAATTCCTCAATTATGTACTTCAAAGTGCAAAAGTACGTCACAGGTTCTGATAAGATTCCGTTGAAATAGGAACTAATGAAGTGCCATTGGTGATGATCTTGGGGAATCGATGGAAGTCCTCAAATATTATCGGCCCACATACAGCGATTCGGTTTTTTTCTATAGTAATCAACGCATTTGCTATCGGAAATCAGATCATGTGGTAAATTGTAAAAAATAGGAAATGCAGTGCTCGTGGCTTGGCGGACTACTAAATTGAAGTCGGTTAAAACTTTGTTTTTAAAGTAAATTATGTAAAATACAATTAATTACAATCATATTACTAGCCTGTTTAAAAAATATTCTGTCTGACCCAGGTAGGATGTTATGGATATTTTACATGTATTGGATTATTCATATCATATAGATAAATATTTTTTTTATATTTGTTGACTGTTTGAATTAATTTTATACGTTTTTATTCCAATGTGAAAAGGTAATTTGTAAATATAATGTTAATTGCGGAATTTTTGTAGAAGAACCCAAATCCAATAACAAGGTTTTGTGGGACTCTATAATCTAATTATTAAATCGGTTATTTTGTTACAGTAAAAAAAATGATGTAAAAATTAACAAAGTATTATACTTTGTTAATTTTCTTACACTTACATTATGAATTAGCATTATTCTAAAACAAAAAAACTACCATACATGTTGAAAAGACTCAATTACTGATGCTAATTTCTACATCATTATCTTATCATTACGATTATTTTAGTTTTCTTCACAATCGAATTTATATAAGTATCCTGAAAAGGATGTCATGATGGATGGTTTCGAAATATTTGTCACTTTCTCACAAATGCTAAAGGAATGATTTTAACGGCATTTTAACTAAAATAGTTTTGATTAACGTTTATGAATACCGGGATAAGCGTTTTCCGGTCATTCCGCCGATGGTTTTGTATCGTCAAGTATACACTGCAAAAGCGCAACAGACGTGCGACCTTAATCGATGCGGTATCATGAAACCATCCATCACCAACTTTTGACAGATTCGTACTTTAAAATGGGCAACTATGCTAAAGTTGCTACAGGGTATGGGTGAAGGCTCCGAGCTAGTACATAGTCAACTTATTGCCATATCTGTCAATAAATGTTAATAAGTAATGATTACAACTTTTAAAATAAGTGAGCATGCATAAAATACGTTACGGATTCAAAAATAGAAAGGGAGGTGCAGTGCGAAGAGCGCCGCTCGACGCCACGCGTGTCGGTAAATGAAGCCTGTATACTCGCAGTTCGATCGACTGAAGGGTAGTTATATAAGTAAGTATTGTAATCATCCCTACTAATCTGGTTTTGTTAAGGAAATAAATACGAAACACATTTTTTTCGTAATTTATGTATGCCCCTTAATACCAAACTCAAAACTGGTCTGCGATTCAATAGGCTGTGCTTTATTTTATTTTCACTAATTGTATTTTATATCATTGTAATATTATTGTGTTGTGTAATTGACGTCTAATAAACCAATATTAGGTGAAGAGGGGTTTTATTTATTTTTTCTTTCGTGATACGGGTTTAGACTCGAAAATTGTTATTACTCCAGAAGAAAGAAGGCAAAAAACCCATTCGGATATCTCAAAGAATTGTGAAGCTACAACCATTTTAATATTGCTTTTTTGAAAAATAAAATTAAACTATTGTCGTTTACTATGACGCTCGCAGATAGTGACGTCACAATCTGCGAGCGTCATAATAAGTAAAGACAATCGTTTCATATGAAGGTCCGCTTTGCGGAAAAGGGACAGAACATACCCCCTCTTAAAACTTTGTGATTAACCTTGCGTTACTTTTTTCTCCATTTGACTACTTAATCCTTTTTCGAGAAAACACAACATTATCGACTTTTTTTTATTTTTATTTAATCGGGTTTTTTCTACTCTGAATAGAGAGCACTTTCGATCCTAATAGGAGAGAAAACAGTCCAAAATGTTACATATAATTTTCGGTTTTCCGCCATACAAGCTTAGTATGGAAATGGCAACGGAATGGAATAAAAAATCTTACACTTTTTTTCTAATTCTATCATCTTTTGCAAACTAGACCCGAAAGTATGTTATTACGTAATAAATTATATATTATATTTCTGACTGCTATCAGACTCGGGATGTGGGAGTAAGACAGCGGAGCATTTTTTTAGGTCATCTTTAACCCTTCCTATTCTTTCTATATAAGTTTTGGATTTCTGGGAAGATGCTTTACATTACAGCCACCCCAAATTAATATAATTGTACCTACTCTCAGCTCGAGGAATTTTTTTTTACAAGCTCTTATATAGTTTTACCTGTCCATTGTCTGTAATGAAATCTTAAGTTAAATTTGACCCACTTCAGTGACTGATTGAGCTGAAATTTTGGGTACAAGTATAGTTTGGATGACAATTCAACATTATGGTACCATCAAGCTGATCTGAGGATGGAGACAGAAGGTAGCCATGGGAATTCAGTATTTAACCCACATATCCTCATTGAGTTTGCGCTTGTTAGAATTGTCTCGATGAGTAGTTGATGATGGTATACAGAATAGTACAGTTGGCAATAAAAGCCGGTACCAAAAATGTTTTATTTTGAGAGAAACTTTTCATTTCATATTCTTAGAAATACGGAAATAGAGTGGGGTTGCCAGGGAACATGATATAAAAATTGTGTGTGCTAAACCAATAATGACGACCGCTTTAGCCTAGTTGGTAGTGAGCCTGCCTACGAAGCGAGAGGTCCTGGGTTCGAATCCCAGTAAGGGCAAAAATTTATGCGATGAGCATGAATATTTGTTTCTGAGTCATGGATATTTTCTATGTATTTAAGTATTTATATCTATTATATATTATATATATCATCGTCTAGTACCCATAACACAAGCCTTACTGAGCTTACTATGGGACTAGGTTGATTTGTGTAAGATTGTCCCCTTATATTTATTTATTATTATTTATTTATATAATAATAGAAAGTCAAAATAATGTTTTCTAACAAAAACCTTTTATTTCCAGTTCAAATATACAAATTGGAATTCAAAACTGTACTTGGCACTGACTTAACATCTTGGTAAAAGTCGAATTTCTCTAAGAGTTTCTGAAATTTTTCTATTTGATAGTCTTCAGGGTTTTCAGTATAACACACTATTGCAGTTCCAGTTAGGTCCATGTGTTCTCTCAAGGAAATAGCTGAAATATACAACATATCAAATTAACTATTTCAAGATTGCAGTGATAAGTATAAAGAAGTGGCACCATATCTATCAATAACATTACCTCCTGCTCCTACCCCGGATATAATATTTGGTTGTTCCAATCTATGATATGCAAATGTGGAGTTGACAGGCGGCTTACTCGTAGAAACACTCCTGATTACACAGTCCATTGCGGGCGCCGTAGTATTGTAGTCTGACAACGGTTTAGTTTGCACAGCAATCACTTCCCTGCTGCACACTAAATAATCCTTCATCAATTCTATTATCTTGCTACTTTGAATTATGTTGTAGTCTCTAATTGTACAAACATAACCATTACAGTTATTCACTTTATACAAAAGTACGTTCGCTCCAGGAATCGCGTTTATTAAAGAACAGTGGCTTTGAAGTTTAATGTAGTCAGATAAGTATCTCCCTTCAAAAATGATCACATGGTCAATTTCCTTCGGTACTTCTACACTATACTGCCATTGTAATCTGGAAGAAACGTTACATGTTTCGATGGTATTAAATTAACAAAAAGAGAGCAAAATATGTATATATAATATACTCACTCCACAAGATCATAGTGGGAATCGTCCCAGTCTTCAAAAATAGTACGACTACCCGGTTCAGAAAATTCTCCAAATGTGCTCATGATTATGGAAATACCTGTAATATTACAGTATTTTTAAATAAATAAAATAAATGCGGCGTGAGCAATTAAAATGAATCGCCAAAAAATTTTGTTTTTAAATTAAAATTGCGATTGTGACGTACGGTTTTTTTTAATATTAAAAAGTGTACACACTCTTGGTATCGCTTGCCCATCTGAGTGCACACTTGCCCTTTGTATGTTGTACATATTCCGTAACATGACAAATAAAGACAAAAAGCATCGATTACATCCGATTGAAATTTTTCGCGAGCAATAAAAACTATTAAAAGGGATTCAATGACCAAATCTAACTCACAACTACTTTGTGGGTCCAACGGCTACACAGTGTACATCTTACTTTACACGCATGGCTGTATAGTTTGTCCGTTCATGAGTGCCATCGCCTAGTAAATTCACGGTCAAACGATGAAAAAAACTGATTTGATTAATGAATGACGATTAGTGTAGTGAACTTTCGCATAAAAATAAAGACCATTTACTATAAATTAAATAATCATGTTAAAGGTAAGCCAAGTGTAGTATCTTATAGTATCTGGACGGTTCAATATATACGTGATATTAATTACTTTCGATTACTCTTTTCGTAGGAGAAAGGACAAGTCACATTTGAGGATAAATGGGTTTCGATGCGTCCAATAGTTTTGAAACTACTGAAGCAGGAGACTGTATCCCAACCGGAATGGCAAGACCTTTTTGGAGCTGTTCATTCTGTGTGCTTGTGGGACGATCGAGGGCCTTACAAGCTAAGAGATGCATTGCAGCAAGACATAATGATGTACATAAAGCAAGCCCAGGCAAGGGTGCTAGCTCAGAGGGAAGACCAAGCTCTCCTGAAAGCGTACATTGCAGAGTGGGGCAAGTTTTTTACACAGTGCAACTATCTGCCCACACCATTTAGGCAGTTAGAAAACACAATCAATAATATGAGTAAGATGTCTACTTCTAATACATCAAATCAACAAAAGAAAAACAATAATAATAACAATGAAGATAGCCTGGTCCGGAAGTTAATGCTGGACTCATGGAACCAGAGCATCTTTGTGGACATCAAGCAGCGGTTGCAGGACTCTGCAATGAAACTTGTGCAAGCCGAACGCAATGGAGAGTCATTTGACTCTCAGCTAGTAATAGGAGTAAGAGAATCTTATGGTAAGTGATTGTATTTTGTGTAGGACTATTATGTTACTCTTACCAGCACAAGCAGCTTTCTTATCAATATTGTGAACATCACACTAATGGCATAATGTTATCACTATTGCTTTCCAAGTTGATCTTCAGTATTTATTAAAATGTTGGGGTCATATTGATAAGGTTATACCTTAGTTTTATTATTGAATCTCCTGCCATTCCACTGTGTGGTTTTAGAGCATCTACAACAACACAGTGGAATTATTGTAATTAATTTTTGCTCAGTGGGCATCACTTTCAAGGATTACTTAGAATTTACTTGGACTGCAAATGGTTGTGACTTATGACAACTTACATTCTGATGCCAATGGGATATTTTCATCATAAAATATCGAAATCAAATTCTTAGTCTTTTTTACTAATAATACAACCTTTCCTTTTACAGTTAACTTGTGTTCCAACTCTGTTGACAAATTACAAATATACAGAGACAATTTTGAAGCTGCTTATATGCAAGCAACAGAAGAGTTTTATAAACTCAAAGCTAGTGAGCATTTGTCATCAAATGGTGTGCAGTCTTATATGAGATATGCTGATCAGAGACTTAAAGAGGAGGAATCTCGAGCCCACAGATATTTGGAGCCGGGCAGCGGTAGCGTGGCTGCTCTCACACAGTGCTGCGAGAGAGTACTGATTGGGGAACACCTATCTACCTTACTGGCAGAGAGTGCCCCTCTCATCAAGGCTGGAGAGATGGATAAACTTCAGCTGATGTTCCGACTCTTGGATCGAGTGCCAGATGGTGTAACTCCTATTCTAAGGGACCTAGAAGCCCATATTGTATCAGCCGGTCTAGCTGACATGGTAGCTTCTGCTGATATTATAACGACAGACTCGGAAAAATATGTAGAAAGATTATTAGATTTATTTAAGAAATTCAGTATGTTAGCTAAAGATGCTTTCATGGATGATCCAAGATTTTTAACTGCTAGGGATAAGGCATATAAGTGTGTTGTGAATGATACTACAGTCTTCAAGCTGGAACTTCCATCATCTGCGCTCCTTCGAGGCACAAAAGGCACTGCTCCAGAGAGCAAGTGCCCAGAGCTCCTGGCCAATTATTGCGATATGTTGTTAAGAAAAACTCCATTAAGTAAACGTTTAACTACAGAGCAGATAGAATCTAGACTCAAGGATGTTTTGTTAGTTTTGAAATACATTGAAAACAAAGATGTCTTTATGAGGTATCACAAAGCGCATTTAACAAGAAGATTAATATTAGACTCTAGTGCTGATTCAGAGAGGGAGGAGGACATGGTGGAGTGGCTGCGGGAGGTGGGCATGCCGGCAGATTATGTCAACAAACTGGCACGAATGTTCCAGGACATCAAGGTTAGTGAAGACCTCAACACGCAGTTCCGGGCGGACACGACACGCCACGACGCCATCAACATCAAAATACTTAACGCAGGAGCGTGGGCTCGCGGCTCCGAGAGGGTCACAGTCAGTCTTCCTTTAGAGTTGGAAGATTACATACCAGAAGTTGAAGATTTTTATAAGAAGAAACATTCAGGCCGAAAATTGCAATGGTACCACCACATGAGCAACGGAACTATTACGTTCGCGAATGCCGTCGGAAGGTTTGATCTGGACGTCACTACGTTCCAAATGGCGGTTCTGTTTGCGTGGAACCAAAGGCCAATGGAGAAAATAAGCTACGAAAATTTGCGCCTAGCAACCGAGCTTCCCGACCCAGAGTTGAGAAGAACTCTTTGGTCGTTAGTTGCTTTCCCAAAACTAAAGCGGCAGTTGTTGTGTTACGCCCCTGCCGTTCAGAACCCTAAAGATTTTGCAGAAAACACGACTTTTTGGGTCAATCAAGAATTCGCTTTGATCAAAACTGGAAAACCCCAAAGGCGGGGTAAACTTAACTTGATTGGCAGGTTGCAGCTAAGTACCGAGCGGTCGCAGCTGGAAGACAATCACTCTATTGTGCAGCTCCGAATCTTGAGAACGCAGGAAGCCATCATCAAGATCTTAAAGATGAGGAAACGCATCACGAACACTGCTCTCCAGGTATGTACTGTCTTGATCTGAATTTCAATTCCCTTACCAGAATTTAACCTCTGGAACGACCAGTTCTTAATGCAAACTGATTTGTCAGTGTAATTGCATTTCTTCTGAATGGAGGATGCTCCATGTGTAGCGTAATGATTTGCCGAAAACTTGTTTGGTTTATAAGCCTATGGTATAGTTGGGACAGCTGTGTTTGATACAGGGTGTATGGTAAGGGGTGTAGTGTAATTAATGGATAATCCATTTTTTTGTGTGACTGTAGTCCATAATTAATTTTTTTTTATTACCGTACCTCGTTCCATATGGCTTAAGAATTTCAACAGACAAATTCGTCTAAGTTTATATCGGATATCACCGATAAATATTGTACTAGATTAACTTACTACGATCATTAATATACAATAAAACTATTTATTTTCTAAAGTATATACAAGATGATAACCAACATTAACTAAGTTAAATATAAATAAAAAGCGGCCAAGTGCGTGTCGGACCACGCACAACAAGGGTTCCGTGCCTATTGAAAAGGTCGTATCGTTACTGAAAATTTTATGACACTTACGTCCTTTTCTTTAAGGAAGGCGGCTTTTTAGAAATATCTCTAAAACGCGATCTTGTTCAAAACAATTTTCGCTAATAGAATTTAATAAGCCCTATTTGCATGATTTTTTCCATATTTTTAAAATACACGGTTCAAAAATTAGAGGGGACACACACACACACAATTTTAGTGACTTTCGGGGCGATTATCTCCAACTTTATTCACTTAATCAAAACATTTGCTTAGAAACCTTATATTTATTTTGAAAGGCCTATCGATTGAAGTGCCACACGTGGGCATGCAATGAAAAATTTTCTTTTTACTTTCTGTTTTATATATGGACTGCTCCCCTAAACATTTTTTTTTGTAATTTCATTACATAACTATGAAGCGGTTAACAAAATACACCTATCCTCTAAATTTTATTCAAATACACCTTAAAGTTTTCGAGTAAAATGCCTGTGACATACGGACGGACAGACAGACAGACATGACGAATCTATAAGGGTTCCGTTTTTTGCCATTTGGCTACGGAACCCTAAAAAGGCCATCTAGGCATTGTACCCAGGATGCTGGCGGCATTTCCTCGCTGAATTGCAATGCTGTTTGCCATTGCATCGCGCGAGAAAGCCGCCAGCTCTTAGGTCGCCAGTTACGTCAACCAGACGTTTCACGATTTCCGCAAATAACTTTTCCCCTACGGACCGAGGGTCTCGACGCCAAATGGTACAAAGTTGTACTCTCTGCTGAGGCCTCTATATTCAATGCGTTTCAGATTTTAATTGCTTTTGAAACATGTCTACTATTACTTTAAGTTTCAAAATTGTTTTCCTTGAAATCCCATGACTATTAACGCTCGTCTTTTCTTATCTTCTATGTAGTACCCTATATAATAAGTTTATATGTTTGTTACAGAGCGAGCTTGTAGAAATATTGAAGAACATGTTCTTGCCATCGAAAAAGATGATAAAGGAGCAGTTGGAATGGCTAATCGAGCACAAGTACATGCGGCGAGATGACGAGGATATCAACACTTTTATATACATGGCCTAAAATCACCCTTAAAACGTTGTAAACACAAAATGAAATAAAATCGTAATGAAATGTACAATATCTACTTTTTATTTGTATAGTTGCTTGAATAATAATAGTGGTTTGTCATATATTTTTTTATTAAATATAATGATAGCATAATATAAAAGTTTAACTTAACAACACGGTTGTTAATTCTTTGCTGGTTCGATCGTCTCGCCTCCTTGAATTTGTCCCCATCCAATTAATCTGTAAAAGAATATTATAATATAAATATTAAATAATGGAACATTACAATTATAGTACTACTTGACGTAGATTTGTACTAAATCGGATCTGTATGCTCATAATTTAAACGATGAACTCGTGAAAGGATGAATTAGCCGATGTAAGTAAATACATGTATAGTCCAGTAACTTTTTACTTTCTTGCGTCAAATCCGGCAGTTCTGATTTTTTATGATGGCGACCCAATGAATAATCCAAGTTTGTAACCTCGAGCGCCGAACGCAACTTTGTCTAAAATCTAAAATATAACCCTAAAGGACTAGTTTTTGTTAGTACCTTCTCACACCGTTTTTAAAGTAGACAAAACTTGCTACAATATGAAACTAGAATTGCCTCTGTAGGCCCAATTGTTTCCGATAAAGCCTTTAAAAATGTATCAGTTTCAGTTTATTTAATTCATTAACAATTTTCATTGTGTTTGAAATTGAATATAACATAATAATAAATAAAACATACTTAGTAACATAAGAATAGTCAAACAATTAAATTAAATTAGTACAATAAGATATTCCAAAACTGTATGTCCAATAATAAAAATAGCAATAAAATCCAATATCACGAAAATGTCAAAAATAATTGATGTTATAACAGCATTTTCCTAATTTATATGTTTTTAGCCTGTTTTTAAATAAATTGGAGTTTCTAATTCGTTTTAACTCAGTAGGCATCTTGTTGAACAGTCTTACTGATTGCACCCTAGCAGTATGCGCCACGACTGCCAGTCGCGGTGCTACGGTCGAAGTGAGATTCTTTGTTCTGGAGGATTCACGCAACTCCATTTCAGTTTCAGTCTCGTATCGACTACGACCATATCTATCATGTTTCGAACTTCGCAACACTATAATAGCACACTCCGTCGGGGGTAATTGGAACTTCATCCTTTATCCATCATTAGCGTTGTTCGAGTGACGTCTAAAATATTGCGAAGTTACAAAAAATTCCAAAATCTTTATCTCGGAAACTATTGGGTTTACACTTCTACAGAAACAGTTCTAGTCTCATATATGTATAGTAGCAAATTCAGACTACTTTAATAACGTCCTGAGAAGATATTATTAAAAACTAGTGATATAGGGTTTTCACGGCATTTTTGATTTTTGACAAATTTGCATTCGGTGCTGGAGGTCACAAATTTGGCTTGTTCATTGGGCCACCATCATAAAGAAGTCTGCATAAAATCAGAACTACCGAATTTGACGGCCCCGTACTTTCAGGAGACAAGGTTCCTGGATTAGTATGTATATTATCAAAATCATGAATAGGTATATCATAGAACAATATGGACAGGACGAAAATACGGTATTTGACAAATTGACTTTTAAACAAACTTCTCTAAGTTGTAGTTATCTTCAGTTGTTATGGAGTTAAAAATGTTTAAAATAGCAAAACTTGTGGCTTGATATTTTCCCAGTATTATTGTAAAGTATTGTTTGTTGGTAACACATGTGACACAACAAATGATCATTTTTGGCTGTTGTCAAATACCCTACTGACGTTAGCGGTAAGCATGATTTAAAATATGTGAGAAGCGTACCGCCAGTGGTTTTCGACTCTCCTGCTGAGGGCGACCTTTTCCCCGATCTCGGTGCAGACGGGGTTGGTGAGGGTGATCTTGGCCAAATCGGCCTTGGTCGCGATTACTCTTCCGCCGGTACTCAGCGAACCAATGTTCACTAGTAACACCTGCAATGTACACGCACGTTCAAACATGTCTTCAATAATAGTACATTACTACAGGGGCCGGGAAGCGCAGCGAGGCCGGATAGTTATGAGGCTGGCAACCCCTTTCCCTTTTCTCAAACATGCAATGAAATAAATAAAAAAACTCCAAGAAATCAAATTAATTTTCATGGCCACTACAAAGTATGGAATGGAAATTAAAAAAAAAACCGGTCAAGTGCGAGTCAGACTCACGCACCGAGGGTTCCGTACAAACTAACAATTAACTCAAGGTAAAGTAAATGTCCCAATATTTGTTAAATTACTTATTTTAACCCAACACAATAGAATTCAATTTCAAACAACGAGTAACTTTTACACCAAGACAATTGAATCGCGATCTTTTTTGACCTGCTATTGAAAATAAATATACGCGTCCCAATCCCAACCCCATTAATTCTAGAAAAATCTTAACTGCGCGAATGGGGTCAGCGCCATCTATCGGCCCCATTTGGTACTAACGTGCAAGGGCAATCGGCTTAGTATGTATGTTGGTCTTTTAGCGATTATTGTTCATCACGTGAACCGATCTCTATTATTTTTGTTTTAATTAAAAATTTCTATTAGTCTTATAGGAATTTAAAAACGAAAAAATATTTATAAAGTTGATTAAATTGCAAACTTAACTAGGAAATGATTTTTGTAAATAAAACAAAAAATATGCTAGATACAGAAAAAAATACACTTTTCCAGTAATATTTATGTTTATCTTAATCACAAGTAATTATTTCAAAATTTTCGCTTTGATAACTTCGGAGATAAGGGGGGGGGGGGAGGGGGGATGGTATTTTTTTTTAACATTTTCCTTCATAGATCAAAATTTTACAAATATAGGAAAAAATGAAAAAGTGTTTCAAAAAGTACCCACTTGACCTAATACTTGAATATATATTTTTTGCCCCCTCCTCAAAATCAAAACAAAACAAAAAATACGCTAGATACAGAAAAAGTTATACTTTTCCAGTGATATTTACGTTTATCTTAATCACAAGTAATAATTTAAAATTTTTCGCTTGGGTAACTTCGGAGATAAAGGGGGGGAATTGTATTTTTTTTACATTTTCCTTCATAAATCAAAATTTTACCCATGTAGAAAAAAAAGAAAAACTGCTTCGAAAAGTGCAACTCAAGCCCTTATTCAAATGATACCCCACTTGACCTAATAGTTGAATTTTTTTTTGCCCCCTCCTCAAATTCGTAATTTTTCATAGTAAATTTAAATGTATATTTAAATTTTTCATTTTCCATGCACGCGGATAACTCTCATTTATAATCATTCCAAATTTAAAATTGATAGCTTAAGTAGTTCGTGAGATATTTCACTTTGTGACAGACAGACAGACAGACGGACGGAGTCGCACCATAAGGGTTCCTTTTTTACCATTTTTGTACGGAACCCTAAAAAGATCATTTTGCAGGCCAATGTTGTATGAAATGCTATGACAGATGTCTCGCTGCGCCCGACACGTGACACTTCGATGTCCATTATGAAGAATCATCATCAGCCTATATACGTCCCACTGCTGGGCACAGGCCTCCTCTCATGTAAGAGAGGGAAACAGGCAGTAGTCCCCACGCTGGCCCAGTGCGGATTGGGGACTTCACATACACCTTTGAATTTCTTCGCAGATGTATGCAGGTTTCCTCAGGATGTTTTTCCTTCACCGAAAAGCTAACGGTAAATATGAAATCATATTTCGTACATAAGTTCCGAAAAACTCATTGGTACGAGCCGGGATTCGAACCCACGACCGCCGTTTGACAGCCGCATGCCTGAACCACTGGGCTACCGTAGCTTCTTGGGTACCGTAGCTTCTTTTATGAAGAATACAACGTCAATATTTCATTGCATCTGCGAGAAAAGTTCTGTTACACTACACTGCACTAGACTCGAAACTTATTACTACTCCAAAAGAAAGACGCCAAAAATATGCCTTGTGACAAAACCCCATTCAGATATCTCAAAGTATTACGAAGCTACAACCGTTTTAATATTGCTTGTTAGAGAGAAACACCCCTCGCAGTTAGTGACGTCACAATCTGCGAGCGTCATACTAAATGCCAATCGTTTCGTATGAAGTTGCGTTTTGTGGAAAAGGGACGAAATAAATTTGTGATCATTTAACCTCTTGCGTTGCTTTTTTCTCAATTTGACTACATTTTTAAGCCCCGACGCAAAGAGAGGGGTGTTATAAGTTTAACGTGTCTGTGTACCTGTCTGTGGTAACGTAGCGCCCAAACGGATGGACCGATTTGAATGCGGTTTTTTTTGTGTCATAGATAATTTTATCCCGAGTGTTCTTAGCCATGTTTCATCAAAATCTGTTTAGCCGTTTTTGAGATATTGGGCTTTGAAATTAAAATGTCGGGGGTTTTTAAAACTTTTCTAAGTTGTAGTTATTAATCCTATTTCGAGAAACATCATTGATTTATTTATTTAGTGTCTATCTCTATTGGCAATTACCTCATTCCTTGTCAACTTCTGTACTTTGGCAGCTTTTTTGTCGCCCTCCGTGCGCACGCCGAGAAGTCGTTTCAACAGATAGTACGACACTTCCAGCTTCACGAATATACCGGGCAACGCACCCACGGCTCCCAACACCTGGAGACAACAAACTGAATAAACAACTTGCATTTAGGTCTTTGGGGAGATAGGCCTCTCTGGCAGTGGACGTCTTTCGGCAGATATAATAATAATTTATTTCAGGCAACTAAGGCCCATAGTTACAAATACCATACATACAATCATCATCATCCTAGCGTTATTCCCGGTTGTGCCTTAAAAGAGACCGCGGTACGCTTTGACACCTAATCCCAAGATTTGGCATAGGTACAAGTTTTACGAACGCGACTGCCATCTGACCTTCCAACCCAGAGGGGAAATACCATACATACAATACAATTATAAAACGAATTATTATTAACATGTTAACTTATCTGTGGACGTAACATATTAACTACAAAGAGCTTCGCAATAGGTTCTCCCTGATCAGGTGCAGATAATGACAGGTTGCCTCTTATTTAGCTGGAGAGTCACCACCCCACCGAAAATGTCATACATTTTGATCGAAGTACATTTTATTCACGGTTACCGAGTCCCAATAAAAGAAAGTTGCATTTTTTATTAGCATTATGTAATGTATCCTCTAATGAAAAGATTTTTTTTCCTGTTAGTTAGTTATAAGAGTTACAGGAGAAAATGAAGAATGATGTCAAAATTTGTATAAAAGGTACAACGAGGTAAATTTATGAATAAAACAACAACCAATACTGTAATGACTTGCAGATTATGGGTAAGGGCTAGGCTATTGACGGTAAAAAAGAACGACCCATCTGCAGCTGTAGACGTCTTTCGGCTGATATGATGATGCGTGTCTCACAAGACCGACCCATCCGCAGCTGTAGACGTCTTTCGGCTGATATGATGATGCGTGTCTCACAAGACCGACCCATCGGCAGCTGTAGACGTCTTTCGGCTGATATGTTGATGCGTGTCTCACAAGACCGACCCATCTGCAGCTGTAGACGTCTTTCTGCTGATATGATGATGCGTGTCTCACAAGACCGAGCCATCTGCAGCTGTAGACGTCTTTCGGCTGATATGATGATGCGTGTCTCACAAGACCGACCCATCGGCAGCTGTAGACGTCTTTCGGCTGATATGTTGATGCGTGTCTCACAAGACCGACCCATCTGCAGCTGTAGACGACTTTCGGCTGATATAATGAGTGTGTCACCTGTCCGACGAGTCGGTCGGCGCGGCACAGCGTGGGCTCGATCTTGGTCCCGACGCCGATGAGCCCGCCGGGCACGGCGTACTGTAGCTCGTTCTGCTCCGTGTACAGCGACACGATGCGGGAGAATATCGGCCGGCAGGTCAGCTTGCCGTCCGCGTCCTTCGACACCAGCCCCGGCCGCACCTGGAAACGATTATAATATAGTCATTCACACCGAATAGGAAACATTATGCTGAAGTTACACTCAGCTCTACAGAGCAGGGAAGTGGGCAGGACGGGCGTAAAATGCGGTAATACGCCCGTCCTGCCCACTTCCCTATCCTGTACGGCTGAGTGTAACTTCGGCATGACACTAGCAGAGTTGGCATTGTATATCTATCCCACTCCTGGCGCCAGACAAGATGGCGGGCGCCGGAGTAGCTGGCGTCGCGCGCAATATTTTGGCCAATGGGCGTTGATAATTTTACCCGCGCAAACGCGCTGCCTTATGATTGGTTAAAATGTTTTCAAAAAATGCTTTTTGCATCATCGTTGTAACTTATAGGGCATGACATTCACACAATAAAGCTGGGAACAAATTATCGGCCGCGGCTCACAGCCGCGACTTATAAGTATCTAGATAATGAATATACACTGAATTGTGCAAACTATCAGAGGTAAGCCGTGGAAGTAACCTTGTGCTGACCTTGAGCGTTCGGACGTCCGACAAAAATCTGGCGCGCTGGATGTTTTTGTCAGTCGCGGCCGTCAGCCGCGTCCGATAATTTGTTCCCAGCTTAAGTGTTCCAGTTCCAAACATTCTAGAAACTCAGATGGTAAAGTGGCCGTCAATAGAATTTGCTAAATACGTAAACAAACCGCCATATTAAAATTGTCTTTCACTATGGCGGTTTGTTTACAAAGTTAGCAAATTCAATTGAGGGCGAGTTAAGTGCTGACCTCGATCTCCATGCCGACGGTGAGCACGCCCTGCAGGATGGAGCCGCCGGCCACGCCGCCGCGCAGGTCGTCGACCTCGCAGCCCGGCTTGTTCACGTCGAACGAGCGGATCACGATCATGCGCGGCGGGGACGTGAAGTCTCGGAGCGGGACGGGGATCTTTTTTGTGACATACTCACAGAGCACCTAAAATAAAAACGAAAACTATAGTTAAAAGTTGGTTAGTTTTTTTCTTAAGGGGCTACCCGAGGTTTCCATCGATTTTAGTCAAGTTTTGAATCGTATCTCCTTCTTTTGCACTACAGATAGAAGTATGAATCAAACGGTTATCGGTTCTTCAATCTTTTATCTCCATTTTGGTCTACCGGATTTTGAAACAAATGAATACTTAATTTTGTATGATTTTTTTAAAGATTGTCTAAAAAAACACTAATTTCGTATCTCTATTGACGTGGAAGATCTAACATATACGAAATCTACATATTTGGGTTCGTCTGTGACGTCTCTAAAAACTGGTCAAGGGTTTTCATTATAAACCAATTAACACAAAAGTTATGGCCAGAAAACGGGTTTTTTGACCTAAAATGGTTCAACTTTGATGCCAAATATCTCGAAAACGATGAACTCTGAAGTAAATATGGGATACTATATTGCTTAAAGCCGTTGTTGTTAATATAGTAAGCTAAAAAAAAACATAAAAAAACTAAGGGGTTCAGATTGAAGGTCATTGGCGTATGGGAGCCCCTTAACCTCCGTGTACTTGTAGAAGTAGAAATTCAAATCGGGTTTCGAACTATAATAGAATTAACGAAGGTTCCAAATTCAAAATCGCAAAAATCTATCTGCGACGAGGAAAGACATGTTCTTTCCGTGGACCCTTCATATTAAGGTTCATATGAAGGGCCCACTTCCACTGAACATTGTATACATTTTTAAATAAATGCACCTAAATGAAATTATCCATTACTCACTGTTTACTTTAAAATATGGTAAAACATGTATATTTTCTCTGTTTTAAGTGAAATGTAAATTTCTTTAGAGGTAAGTAAAGTTCTTTCACGACCTCTGTAGCCTAGTTGGTAGTGACCCTGCCTGGGTTCGAATCCCGGTAAGGGCATTTATTTGTGTGATGAGCACGAATACTTGTTCCTCCAGAGTCATGGATGTTTTCTAACAATTTAAGTATCTATTTATCTTTATAAGTATGTATATCGTCATCTAGTTCCTATAGTACAAACCCACGACCGCCGTTTGACAGCCGCATGCCCGAACCGCTATAGGCTACTGTAGATTTTTTTGCGTCGAAGTTGAAGGATGCCCAAATATCATGCTTCATTGAGTGGTTCTGGTAGCCGCATTACCTCGATATTGTACTGCGCGGAGATGGGTATGATGGGCGCGCCCTCGGCGACGGTGCCCTGCACGAACTTGACGATCTGCTCGTGCTGCTCCTTGGCCTGCCCTTCCTTCACCAGGTCTATCTTGTTCTGCAGGAGCCATTACCTTGATATTGTACTTGAGCTGCGCGGAGATGGGTATGATGGGCGCGCCCTCGGCGACGGTGCCCTGCACGAACTTGACGATCTGCTCGTGCTGCTCCTTGGCCTGCCCTTCCTTCACCAGGTCTATCTTGTTCTGCAGGAGCCATTACCTTGATATTGTACTTGAGCTGCGCGGAGATGGGTATGATGGGCGCGCCCTCGGCGACGGTGCCCTGCACGAACTTGACGATCTGCTCGTGCTGCTCTTTGGCCTGCCCTTCCTTCACCAGGTCTGTCTTGTTCTGCAGGAGCCATTACCTCGATATTGTACTTGATCTGCGCGGAGATGGGTATGATGGGCGCGCCCTCGGCGACGGTGCCCTGCACGAACTTGACGATCTGCTCGTGCTGCTTCTTGGCCTGCCCTTCCTTCACCAGGTCTATTTTGTTCTGCAGGAGCCATTACCTCGATATTGTACTTGAGCTGCGCGGAGATGGGTATGATGGGCGCGCCCTCGGCGACGGTGCCCTGCACGAACTTGACGATCTGCTCGTGCTGCTCTTTGGCCTGCCCTTCCTTCACCAGGTCTATTTTGTTCTGCAGGAGCCATTACCTCGATATTGTACTTGTGCTGCGTGGAGATGGGTACGATGGGCGCGCCCTCGGCGACGGTGCCCTGCACGAACTTGACGATCTGCTCGTGCTGCTCCTTGGCCTGCCCTTCCTTCACCAGGTCTGTCTTGTTCTGCAGGAGCCATTACCTCGATATTGTACTTGAGCTGCGCGGAGATGGGTATGATGGGCGCGCCCTCGGCGACGGTGCCCTGCACGAACTTGACGATCTGCTCGTGCTGCTCCTTGGCCTGCCCTTCCTTCACCAGGTCTGTCTTGTTCTGCAGGAGCCATTACCTCGATATTGTACTTGAGCTGCGCGGAGATGGGTATGATGGGCGCGCCCTCAGCGACGGTGCCCTGCACGAACTTGACGATCTGCTCGTGCTGCTCTTTGGCCTGCCCTTCCTTCACCAGGTCTATCTTGTTCTGCAGGAGCCATTACCTCGATATTGTACTTGAGCTGCGCGGAGATGGGTATGATGGGTGCGCCCTCGGCGACGGTGCCCTGCACGAACTTGACGATCTGCTCGTGCTGCTCTTTGGCCTGCCCTTCCTTCACCAGGTCTATCTTGTTCTGCAGGAGCCATTACCTCGATATTGTACTTGAGCTGCGCGGAGATGGGTATGATGGGCGCGCCCTCGGCGACGGTGCCCTGCACGAACTTGACGATCTGCTCGTGCTGCTTCTTGGCCTGCCCTTCCTTCACCAGGTCTATTTTGTTCTGCAGGAGCCATTACCTCGATATTGTACTTGAGCTGCGCGGAGATGGGTATGATGGGCGCGCCCTCGGCGACGGTGCCCTGCACGAACTTGACGATCTGCTCGTGCTGCTCCTTGGCCTGCCCTTCCTTCACCAGGTCTGTCTTGTTCTGCAGGAGCCATTACCTCGATATTGTACTTGAGCTGCCCGGAGATGGGTATGATGGGCGCGCCCTCGGCGACGGTGCCCTGCACGAACTTGACGATCTGCTCGTGCTGCTTCTTGGCCTGCCCTTCCTTCACCAGGTCTATTTTGTTCTGCAGGAGCCATTACCTCGATATTGTACTTGAGCTGCGCGGAGATGGGTATGATGGGCGCGCCCTCGGCGACGGTGCCCTGCACGAACTTGACGATCTGCTCGTGCTGCTCCTTGGCCTGCCCTTCCTTCACCAGGTCTGTCTTGTTCTGCAGGAGCCATTACCTCGATATTGTACTTGAGCTGCGCGGAGATGGGTATGATGGGCGCGCCCTCGGCGACGGTGCCCTGCACGAACTTGACGATCTGCTCGTGCTGCTCTTTGGCCTGCCCTTCCTTCACCAGGTCTATCTTGTTCTGCAGGAGCCATTACCTCAATATTGTACTTGAGCTGCGCGGAGATGGGTATGATGGGCGCGCCCTCAGCGACGGTGCCCTGCACGAACTTGACGATCTGCTCGTGCTGCTCTTTGGCCTGCCCTTCCTTCACCAGGTCTATCTTGTTCTGCAGGATCAGGATATGCTTCAGTTTCATGATCTCTATGGCGGCTAAATGTTCGCTCGTCTGCGGTTGCGGGCAGGATTCGTTACCTGGACAAATAAATGTGATTCTCTGTAATTATTGTTTGCTCCATCGTTTGCCAAATTAAAACGGCAGGTAGGGTGGGTCATGAGCTATCTTTTCCGGCCTCCAAAAAATTTTTGTGTCCACTGGTATTGTTTTCGTATACTTTTAAAATTATTTTGAAATTTTCTGTATGTTTACGCGTTTCAACTTAAATAAAAAAAACGAGGAAGTGGTAGAGCCAATTTTTTTATTTTATTGTAATGTCTAATGTTGTACGGCTCCATCAAAGTCAAAATTATTGGCAAGTAACGTCTACTTATTTTTTTATAAACCATAAAAAAAAATAAGATTCAAGAATTTCGTCTTGGGTAACTTTCATAAGCAATTTAAAAAAAAACTAAAAATGGCAATGTTCTTAAAATTATTTTAAAAAGTTCCTTAGTCTGTCCTCTTTCTAATGATGTGCAATAATGCCAAAAAACCTTCAATGAACTTTATTAATTTGCCAATTTTGTGTAAGGGACGCACTAGGCTCGTAACCGGCAAACGATAAAAAACATACTTTCGCTAAATACGAGTAGTAGATAAGGAAGACTTGCAGATTGACGACTATCATACGAACGCACGCCTAGCATCTGAAAGGCTACCGCGAAACGAAAACGAATTTCGTTCGCTATCTCCCTCTCTGTCGCTCGAAGTTGCAAGTGCGACAGAGAGGGAGATACATCTGGGTTTGTAACCAAATTTCCTCTTTAATAACGACGAATGTGGGATAAATCTTTATGAATTTCTGAAATCATTATCCAGATTCCTGTTTGCAGGAAAACCTTTTTTTTCTGAATCACGATTGGCCTGTGGGCACAACAGCTAGTAATTGACACAACTCATTAAAAAAACGCAATGCCGCGAATTTTCACTCTTCTAATCTAAAAAAGTTTTTTGGTTTTGTTACTGTTTCTGTTAATCTTGTTATTGTTTAGTTTTGGTTATTTGATAATGGCTACATTCACGAATGACGAATATGCGGGCATTTTGAAGGCATACGGAAAAGCTAATGGTGTTGGACGAACTGCGCAAAGAATGTACCAGGAACGATTCCCTAATAGACGCTCACCAACCCGCAACACGTTTCAAAACACTTACCGACGCTTACGCGAAACTGGGAATTTGAACATCAATGAAGTAAAGTAAGTAACCATAAGTACGATTAACAGAAACAGTAACAAAACTAAAAAACTTTTTGAGATTGAAGAGTGAAAATTCGCGGCGTTGCGTTTTTTTAAATGAGTTGTGTCAATTACTAGCTGTTGTGCCCACAGGCCAATCGTGATTCAGTTTTTTTTTTTTAAACAAGAATCTGGATAATGATTTCAGTAATTCATAAAGATTTATCCCACATTCGTCCTTTTAAAGAGGAAATTTGGTTACAAACCCAGATGTATCTCCCTCTCTGTCGCACTTGCAACTTCGAGCGACACAGAGGGAGATAGCGAACGAAATTCGTTTTCGTTTCGCGGTAGCCTTTCAAATGCTACGCGTGCGGTCGTATGATAGTCGTCAATCTGCAAGTCTTGCTTACCTTAAATATGTTTTTTATCGCTTGGCGGTTACGAGCCCAGTGTTGTGTCCCTTACACAAAATTGGCAAATTAATAAAGTTGGTTGAAGGTTTTTTGCCATAATTGCACATCATTAGAAAGAGGACAGACTGAGGAACTTTTTAAAAGAATTTTAAGAACATTGCCATTTTTGTTTTTTTTTTAATTGCTAATCAAAGTTACCCAAGACGAAATTCTCGAATCTTAATTTTTTTTTGAGTGTTCATAAAAAAATAAGTAGACGTTACTTGCCAATAATTTTGACTTTGATGGAGCCGTACAACACTACACATTAAAATAAAACAAAAAAAATGGCTCTACCACTTCCTTGTTTTTTTTATGCGAGTTGAAACGCGTAAACATATAGAAAATTACAAAATTATTTTAAAAGAATACAAAAAAAAAACCAGTGCACACAATTTTTTTTGGAGGCCGTAAAAGATAGCTAATGACCCACCCTACCTGCCGTATTAATTTGGAAAACGATGGAGCAAACTCCCTGTATATCTATATATATAAAAGAAGAAGTCCTGACTGACTGACTCATCAACGCACAGCCGAAACTACTAATGTTAGAGAGTTGATTTTTGCACAGTAGGTTACTTTTATAACGTGGGCTAGGGATACGACGGGATTTTTGGAAATTCCACCCCTAAGAGGATTAAATAGGGGTGCAAAGTTTGTATGGGGGGAACTTTATTTTATAAACTAGAGACTTGAAACTTTGTAGAAAGATTACTTATTAAGATACGAAAAAAGTAATTTCAGCGTTTGAGAAAATTCCACCCCTAAGGGGGTTAAATAGGGGTGCAATATTTGTATGGGGGAAACATTATTTTTTGAACTAGAGACTTGAAACTTTGTAGAACGATTACTTATTAAGATACAAAAAGTAATTTCACCGTTTCAGAAAATTCCCCCACTTAGGGGGTTAAATAGGGGTGCAAGGTTTGTATAGGGGAAACATTATTTATTAAACAAGACTTGAAACTTTATAGAAAGATTACTTATTATAAAACAAAAAAAGCGCTTTCGGCGTTTTAGAAAACTCTACCCCTAAAAGGGTTATAAAAGGGTGCAAAGTTTGTGTAGAAGAAACTCTATTTTTTGAGCTAGAAACTTGAAACTTTGCATAGAGATTATTTATTAAGATACATAAATAGTAATTTCACCGTTTTAGAAAATTCCACCCCTAAGGGGGTTAAATAGGGCTTCAAAGTTTGTATGGGAGAAACTTTATTTTCTTAGCTAGAGACTTAAAACTTTGTAGAAAGATTACTTATTAAAATTACAAAAATAACAGCGATTTAGAAAATACTACCCCTACTTAGAAAATTCTACGCCTAACAGGTTTAAATTGTCATCCCTTAAGCAAGCAAAATAAGGGTTTATTATACGTTACGCTATTCGTCAGCAGGTGGCGTTAGTGTAGCAAATGAATTTAATTATTCCTGAAGGGGAAGGGGAGTGTGGCAAACTGGACGCGTTCTGTTGTTTGCGGCCAGGTCTCACACACAAAATTGTTGATTATTATTGAAAGAGAAAGTCTTCATTAACCTTTCTCCATCTCTCGATTTCCAGTGCTGAGTTTAAGATTGTTTTAACAGCCTCACTATAGTTAACTTTTTTTTTCAATCTCACTGATAATAACTAAGATTCCCATTTTCTAACTCCAAATCCATGCGTCGCTCTATATCTTGCAGTCATTTTTGCCGAAGATTAAAAGCATCTGACGGAATAAGTATTAAGCATCCTGCAAACAATTGCCGTAATCTAATTGGAAAATCTTCAAAAATTCTATAAAATTGCATATCAGTGTCTGCAACGTTTTTAATTGTCATATGTCTAGACCATTTTATAAAATTCTCTTACCTATTTTAATATCTTTGTCATCATCAAAAATCTACGCGGACGAAGTCGCGGGCGGCCGCTAGTATAATATAAACGTAAAAGTCCTGACTGACTGACTCACTCACTTAAATCAACACCCAGCCCAAACCGTTGAACCTAGAAAGCTGATTTTGTCACAATAGGTAGTTTATATAACGTAAGTACCCACTAAAAAGGGATTTTTGAAAATTCCACCTTCAAGGGGGTAAAAAAGGGGATGAAAGTTTGTATGAGGGTGGAGTAAAATTTTAAGTGACAGACTTGAAACTTTGTGTATGGACTCCTCATTACAATACGAGAAAAGTAATTTTAGGGTTTTGAAAAACCCCACCCCTAAGTGGGTTAACTAGGGGTGCAAAGTTTGTATGGGAGAAACTCTTTTTTAGAGGATTAAAATTAAAACTTTATTTTAGGATTAGATTTCTTGTCACGACAAAAACGAGTTCCACGCTAGTATAATAATATAATCATATTAAGAAACGCCGTTCATAACACTGCTAATGATTTATTTAACAAACAAATGATTTAAAAAAGACCTCAATGTTCTCCACTGCTGGGCATAGGCCTCCTCTCATGGAGGTCGCCCACCCGCAATTGGCCAGCGTGGGGACTACGCCCGTTCACACACACACTTCCTGTTCCCGGGATTTCAAGGTTAGACAATATCGGCTGTACTACACAGCTGAAACTATTGCATGATTATATATTCTTCCTTATTAAATAATACTAACTGAAATCTTTCTCTTTCTACAACACAAGATCTACCATAGACAAAGTACATAATAACTGTGCTTCAGATGCGCGGACATTGATCCTCAATTCCTTCTTGACAGCGGAACACGGTTCGTTTCGTTCGGAAACTGGTGTTTTTGGGGTTTGGGAACCTCGGGCTCTGAAATCTGATTGATGTTCATACATGTGACGTAACAAAGTTAATTATCATTTCGAGACTGCAGCTCACATAATAGGAATAGAACTTTAGTTACAGGTAAGTCGTCACGTACCGGAAGGCGCAGCGTGGGTAGGCCCCCCACAAGGTGGACTGATGACCTGGAAAAGGTCGCGGGAGTCCGCTCGATGCGGGTGGCGCAGGACCGATCATTGTGGCACTCTTTGGGGAGGCCTATTTTCAGCAGTGGACGTCATTCGGCTGATACGACGATGATGATGAAGTTCGTTAGATTCATAATTTTAATTTTTATGTTACTATAGAGAAACCTCCCTTCATAGCATGCTATCTAGTGTAACCATTTGACGCGCCTGCTTCGCTGGTATTTGCGAAGCCGCGTCCCAAAAATAACGTTGTAAGAACCATAATAATGCTAATGAAAAACTGAAAACTACATTATCTAGATTCTAGGGTAACATAACGATAGCGTGTTTCAGGCCTCGGAACAGCGACCTCTAGCGGCAAATATAGTTACTATTTTCAAGTGATTCAATAAAAACTTATTACTTGTAAAATGTATACTTTCTGAGATTTAACAGTAATATAACCATGTCATGGCGTGGTTGATGTTGCTGTCAAATTGATTGGAATGAAAAAGTCGATGTGATAACAACGATATGACAAGGATAAAATTTATCACTGTTAAATCTCCCAAAGTATTGCAAACCCCACAACCCATCATAAGTTGTACATTTACTGCTTGCCGTAAATAACAATTCTTAAGTACAGAAGCGCTATTATACTCGTATAATCTGTGGCGTTGTGTTCAATTGCTATCATTTAATTTTAATTGTACTGTTTAGTCTGTTTATTCAAGATTATAACAGATGGCGTTGGCTGTCCTAATTTTGGTAAATTATGATCATAGTTTTTATAATGGGATCAACACCATTATATTAGTAAAAAATATTAGAAACTATGTATTGAAGTGCCACGCAGCATAACTTTAATCTTTAATACATAAAACGGCGGCTCTTAATCCATAATCCATAGAAATATTATGAATGCGAAAGTGTGCCTGTCTGTTTGTCTGTTACCTCTTCATGCTTAAACTACTGAACCGATTTAGATTAAATTTGGTATAGAGACAGTTTGAGTCCCGGGGAATATAACCATAAACATAGTATAGGTTTTATCCCGGAAATCATCCCCTAAGGTAATGATTTTTTTTAATTTTTTATTTCTTTTATTTAGACCACAAATACTCGCATAAACAAATGTATATGGGGTACACGAAGAGTACCAACAGACATAATGCTAAAAACCTAGAGGTTCACTAATATTAAGATAATGTGTTAACAAAAACAAGTTAAATCACGTAAACTAAAAATAATGTAGACATATTTCGATTAGATTACAAGGTAGGGAGTCGCGTGCAGAAGCTAGTTTATGTATATTTGGGTGTACCAATTATTTTCTATCACTAGACTGCCATTTATGGGTGTTAAGTTAAATAACCAAATGTGGTTTTTTCTTGTTAAGTTCGCCTCCTCTTTGTATGGCCATCTTCTAAGCACGTTAGGAGTCCGTATTGTGACAATTTATCTCAGAAACTCTGTAATTTGATCTCCTGGCTAACGGGACAGAATAACAACAAAAAATAGCTGATTGACCTATTTGCATCAGGCAACAAGGCCAGATATCTCAGTTCACTAGGACGTCGGCCATGACCGTAACGTAAGCATAGTTATCATGAAGAGGCTGACCAATGGGAAGCAGCTTGAGAGGAGTCCTTTAATAAAGTACCAGCTACGAGCAGTATGCCCGTGTCCTTAAACGTACATACTATGTTACAGGCAGTCCACAAGATCCTTCCGTGAAACTTACCAGCACCAGGCAACAGGCCGCGACATACTCTCGATTTTTCTCGCACTATCCAACTCTTTGTTATTAGAACAAGAGGTATAGTGCAAGAAAAATCGACACTACGTCACGGCCATCTTATGTTAGACGTGCAGCTATGAGGAGTAGTGCGGCGTCCATGACCGCGGCGCCGTTAAGCATGGTTGCCATGAGGATGTCGTGCCCGGGGCAGTCGACGAAGCTGACATGTCTGACCAACTGGAAGCGATGCGAGAGTTCTTCAATATCTACCCGCTATGGGCAGTAGGCGCGGTCCATAGCTGCCACGACAATAAGATGTCGCGACCGAGGCAGTCCATGAGATTGAAGCAGCTCGGGCGCTGTCCATCAGTGAAACTTACCAGCAATGAGGAGTAGTGCGGCGTCCATGACTGCGGCGCCGTTAAGCATGGTTGCCATGAGGATGTCGTGCCCGGGGCAGTCGACGAAGCTGACATGTCTGACCAACTGGAAGCGGCCCGTGCAATTGGCTCGCAGACAAGGGAAGCTGTCGTCCTTTGACGACCCACCGGAGATGAACGAGGTGGGGCGCGGGCACTTCGGGTGGTCGCATTTGTAGATCTTCGCGTTAGCGTAACCTATGTTCACAATCCGACATTAGTTTCAAGGCGCGTCAAAATATTTTGACACCGATTCTAGGAATAACAGTTGCACCCTTCTTTCTATCTGTGGTTGCACCTGTGTCCACAACCCTATTTCAACAAATCGACAATTATCACCGATTAGACTGGGCAATGTCTATCAATTATAAATGAGGTGAAATAGAGTATTTTTGAGTGGGTTAGTTGGCTTCATATTTTCATAGCTGCCTGCGCATTGATACCGTATATTCCAGCGGTGTTACTATGAAAATCGAAGTTTGTATATCTCCATCTCTGTCTTTTAAGTGTGATAGAGACAGGGATATCTGAAGTTCGAATTTCGTGGTTCTATCTCAGATAACTTATTACCAATTGCCTAAAACAGGATAAGGGTTATTAAAAACAGATTTAATTTTTTATAGTTTTATTAATATAATTGTAATACTTAATGTACAATCCATAAAATTAAAAGCTGTCAGTGCACGTAAATTGAACAGTTGACGTCAAAAATATGTAATCATTTTCCGACAATCGAGCACAGCGCTAATGTGTAAAAATACGTATGTGTGACGTCGAATGTTCAACGAGGATTCTGTGACCATGAACATTCTAACAATTTTAATTAGAACTGCAATTTATAACCCAAATTCATGCAGGGATGGACAAATACTTCAGTTTGACTACAGAACCCTACAGTTATATATATCAATTTGTTCATAATCTAAAACTTAATTTACATATGCAATACCTAACTAATATTTAATCAAAACACATGCTTATACTTGTAAAAATATTTCATTGTGATAATGAACATGTTTACTTATTCATACCAGTACCTATTTATTTGTTTTAATACTATAAAACAATTATTTTCGATGATTGTGTTCCGTGAACAAATGATAGTTTCTTAACTATGTAGTACTATCAGTTTACAATTGTGGCAATTACAATAAAATTTTTGGAGTTTGAACCATTTAAATATGCATTTGTAGGAGAGTAGGCTCAGCTCAGATCAACATGTCAACCAACAACAGACAAAAGTTGATTGATCCTTATAATAAAAATCATAATGAAAATATTAATGTCAGCAAAAGTTTTATAAAAATTACAATGTTTCATATAAATATTAATATATCTAACAACCATTGTTACTTCATACATAATCATGAAAGACTCTACAAAGGCACAACTTCAACATGAAGAGACACAAATAACAATGCATTAAAGCAGGGTTTCTTGAAGTGTGGTCCACGGACCCCTTAGGGGTCCGTGACATTATTGCTTGGGGTCCGTGGACACTTCGCTCACTCTTAACGCAGGCAGGTATTTACGTAGGAAACATGTTTTTTTTCAATATTTTCTTTAACGAGGGTCCACGGTATTTTTGAAATTCTGAAAGTGGTCCATGCCTAACAAAAGTTTAAGAACCACTGCATTAAAGGCTCAAACATGTTATACTGGAAGTAAAATAAGTTCTTCTAAAAAAATCTATTTGTAATCATGAAATGCATTACAAAGGCACAACTTCAAGATGAAGAGATTCAATGCATTAAAGGCACTAATATGTGATACTAGAAGTAAAATAAGTCCTAAATAAATCTATTATTAAAGTTATATTTTAAAACAAATACTTTCTACATTTCATAGTACCACATTTGCATTCAGTTCGGTTTCTTAGCATGCTCATGTTTTGCTGTTGAATTTCAAATCGGGACTTGGCAGGTGAGGCTGGAGAGTCTGCAGTAGTGGCTTCATCACCGTTCGGAATACTCGAGTCATCTGCTTCCAGCACAGGTCTCCGAGGGGCGTCGCTACTGGCTTCACTGATTTCATCATTATCACTTGCTTTCTGCAAATAATCAAAGCATACCTCCTCCCCAGCTTCAATATCTCGTGTCGCAAACAATGCTAGCATGGGAAGATTCGGATCCAGACAATCAGCCCAGACGGCCCACACGCCAAGGTTGGGGTCACACGAGTGGTTGATAAAATGGGATATATTACCAAGGTGGGCCGCGTCAACCACGTAAGGATTTTCCACAGAGTTAAAATCTAAATCAAACAAATATGTCAAGCCGTTAGCATCATATTCCCTACCACGCTTCTCAGCCTCCTCAAAAGTAATCACTTCTCCTACATACTGACAGAGGAATTGCCCCTGTTTTATTTTTTGTTCTGTCCTGACACCCCACCCGCACCCATTTGCAGTCCTATAAATACATAACTTAATGTTTCTTCCACCTTGAACAACTCTATTGTTGCATTCTGCGGAGCATTTGCAAGCTTTATTGCACTCATATATTGGTGTACCAGATGCCACCCGTAATCTCTTGTTGACAGTGTATGCGAACAGGCCTGCTTGCATGCCGCAACAGGATTTGGAGCGGCAGTTGCAGGCGGCGCAGTCGCAGCCTATTGGAGGATCATCAGGAATAGTTACACCAGGACCGGGGATGGACTGATTTATATAAGTAAAGTTTTCAGGTGGGCCAGCCAAATCAACTCCATTTTCTATAGTCAGTTTTTTGGATTTATCTACTTGATTAATGTGTTCTTCCCACTGCCTTAAAGATATCATTTGTTGGCATCTTTTTTTACAAAGCACATAAAGTTGTAAGAGATTTCTAGCATCCTGAACAAGCTCGGAGGCAAATTGTTCCTCTTCCACAGGTAATGTGATCATTGCCAATAATTTAATTGTTAGTGCCTCTTTTAGTTTATAAATTTCAGTCTCATCTATTTCATCTATTCTTGCTACTAAATTGTCTTCACTGAGTAAATCTCCAAATGAGATTTCTTTTTTTAGTTTATCAATACTTTCACAATGTGTTAATTCCTTATCAGTGAGAAATTCCTTTAGAAGTTCGGGGCAATTGTCCAGGTGTCCTAGTGGCTCCCAAGTGTTATCATCTTCATCGTAACCTTTCCATTTTATAAAAAAATGTTCTTTGCCATTTTCAAATTTGAAGTCGACAATTTTTTCTATGATATAATCATCTTCTTCTTTCACCTTGCCCTTTTTCTGTTTCTTGGCAACAGGCATGTCTTCTTCTCCCGAGTCAAGTGAATGGTTTCTTTTCCTGGTTTTCTTCAACTTTTCGACATACACAGACACATCTTTCTCATCTGCTCTTTCACGAAACAACCTCAACACTGAGTCCGACAGGCGCTCTGCAACATACCATGTGAATAAATTTAGTAAATGCTAAATTAACTTGAATTACAAATTTAGAGCTAAAATTTTCACATTTACTTTATTCATAGTCCTATTCACATGGTATATTGTAATAATAGACATTTTTAGAAAGTCAAAAAAAGTATAGCATTTCTTTTTTTGATGTTATTATTTGGGGTTGAAATTATCTTGGCACATTTGTAACATCTATTAAATTGAATTGAAAAAATGTTATAGATGGAACAACATAATTTTCTACTATTATATTAATAGTCTAAGAATGATGCAATACCGTAATGAAGCTGTGCAAAACTATGAAAAAGTATGCAGCCTGTTTTGCAATTTTATGAAAAATTAAGAATAGTGTAACAAAGAAGCTTTTTTAGAGACACAAATTTAACAGTGTACTGCAGTTCTAAAAATAGATGAGAAAAGAAAAAAATATAACATATATTTAAGCTGCATTCACAAGGTTCTCCATGGCGGTCTCGAAAACTATATGTATGTATATTCTATGACTGTAGAGATATATAACTTCATCTCCCTATCTTAATTAGTAGGAATGCTCTGGACCATGTGGATGCATCTTTAGACATACAACTATTAAAAAAAACAAACAGTAATAAGATTTTATCCAGGCATACACCACTCATTATCATTCCAAACCCACTTGACAAAATTGTCAAGAATGACAATGAGAGGGTTTTGTTGAGCCTCACCCATGAACATATATATCTATATCTACAATTATTATAATTGACAAGTGTTAACATACCTAATTTGATGGTAATATTTCTTTCCAATTCATTCTTGAATCTGACAGTTTGGACTCCTGAAATGGCTTTGACAACTGTTGATTTCCCATGTGCTACATGGCCAATGGTACCAATATTGATAGTAGCCTGCCTGGATATCACTTCAGGAGACAGAGCAGACAGTTTTGTGATATCCTAGAAAAATGGAAAAGAATATTAAAGAAGATAAGCCAGGTTTAGATGCAGCCAGTGCTGGCTTGTTACTGTATGTAAAGCACTGGCAGGAATAGAGGGCCGGCCTATCGCTGGCTTCGTCTAAACCTAGCTATAGTGATGATTGGGATACACATCCTAAATAATTATTAGTTATTACAGCAATTCGAAAACTAAAATTAATGTTAAGGTATATACCCTCCTTACGTTATAAAGCACAAGCATGGAGGATAAATTGAACTGTATCTGTACTGATTAAATTGTATTAAACTGGGTCCTGTAACACAGGGTCGTGATAAGCATATATTCGTTTCTGCCCAATAATTTTTTTTCATTTTTTTTTTCAATTTAACTGTAACAACTAAGTTTTTTTTTACTTCGAAATCAGTGAAGAAATGTGCCAATTTGGAATACAAATTTATGATAGATATGTCTAAAGGAAATGTACTAATAATTAAAACTTGTTGTTCGATTCAAGTAGCAATCACTTAAAACCAAGCAAAATGTTGATTAATAGTTCTTTTGTACTCACAAGTTTGGTTAAGTCTTGCTGATGCAAGTTTGACTTGGCAGTCTGTCCTTCATTTGATGCCATGATTCAGCCGCAAAGAGTAAGTCCCTCAATTTATGGTGCCTTCTACAAATAATGATAATAATCAGTACTTCTACTTTACTGCAAATACACTACTGATCGTACATTAATTATTTTCACCTCACAAAATTTGTAGATTTCGTGGCGGTATGGCGCGGCTAGTGGCATGCATGTCATAGACTTTTTTTTTTTTTTTACGTAATTGACATGCGCCATAGACAAATCATCCATTATAAATTATTTCACTTCAGCGTTAAATTGGATAGCTCGAATAGACTAATAAGCCGTGTACACACTGATCAAATGAAGGCTTGCCGGCTATTTGTTGGAAAAAGATAGTAGCTTAACATCTCTCGTTCTCCCCTGCACGGGCAGATATCGGAAGGACTGCATGTAGGCCACCGCGTGATTCGGCCCGTGTGGATACGTGTCGGAAGTACGATGGCCAGCCAAAACAAGGTCACTACATACTAAGTCAGGGGTTCCCAAACTTTTTTTAGGCACGCCCCCCTGCTGCCTAAAATGAAGTTCCCACGCCCCCCTTCGCTTCGATGCAAGGAAACGGAAGTGAATGGGTTAGCTAGCCAAATGGTCATCATCTTCCTAGCGTTGCCGTTAGCGCCACGGCTCTTAGGAGTCTAGGGTCAGCTGAGTACCTACCTAATCCCAAGAATCGGCGAGGCACTAGTTTTTGCGAAAGTTACTGCCACTGAGGCCCCGCGCCCCCCTTAAAATGTGCCCCACACTTTGAAAACACCTGTACTAAGTTTTCTGTGACCTTGCTTAGCAGTTCTGCCGATTTCACTCGTGTGGATAGGCAGTGCGTGGCATTGTTTGCATCCTTATCAGTCTATAATTGTATAGCTCTCAGTTTGTTTGTACATATTCCTATATTGGTTGATCCTTCCTTTGGTGTTGGGTTTGTTATGTTTTTATTTTTGTGCCTGTATATATACTTTGTTGGGCCACTTGTTACGACACGATGATTTTATGAAAACCATAGTAGCAGGGAAGATAGAGGGAAAGAGGAAGAGAGGGAGACCAAGAAGATCTTTTATGGACCAAATAAAAGAAAAAGTAAACGGCGCGTCGTATCAAGAGGTCAAAACAATAGCTGAGAACAGAGAGGAATGGAAATTGCTCCACCGACAAGATTTTGAATCTTAAATATGATGATGATGATGATATATACTTTGTATATACTTGTTATGGTTTTGTTATTAGTTAGTTTCTTGTACATATCTTGTGTACATGTTTTTTTTTATATGTTAGATTCTAAGGTTTGTACATTACCACATACATTACTTAGTTAGAGTCTGGCAAACGAAAGCGTGACCTGGGAAAACGCGGCAAATTCAAAAAAAATACATCATGGTATTACTAATTTTTTGTTTTTACGGATTCCTTGAATATTTTCAAAATTATCTGTAAACATAAAAAACGTATGATCATTCTCGTCAATATTATTATAACAAATAATCAGCCGACAAGGATTAAGATTATAAAGTCATACTAACATAAAAAATCCGACGTCGCATCTAAACATTGTTGTTTCTCTTGGAAAACAACTTCTTTCTCCTCTTGTTTTTGTTGAACTTACTGATCATAATATGTAGCAGCTTTCGCACATTACCTTTTATTGTTTTACCCATATTACGGCAATTCACTTCACTCTATTGTTAATGGCTACCGTGCAACTTAAGCACAATTCTGCCAACATCAAGTATCCAGCTTTGCACGGTACAAATGAAAGAGGGTAGCCATAAATCAGGATATTAAAAATCACAAATGCGGGTGATTCCTGAGAACAGATGGTAAACACATACAAATAACATTAACCGTAACCAGATTAGAAGCATTAGAACAAGTTAATACAATAATCGAAGCACAGGAATGGATATTAGGTTAATTAATCGCTACAAGCTACAATTTTATGTTATTTTTTGCTATGAACTTGCCCAGCGCACTAATAATTTTTTTATTGTTTTCAATAAGACATAAAAGGGAAGTCATATTCATAGGTAATGGGAGTCTGAGATTAGAGATTAGGGTATATAGGTCACGGGACTTATTGTTAAGGCGGCAGTTAAAAAAGATGTGGTCAACTGTACCTACTTCCTCACCACACTCACACATGGGAGAATCTTTAATTTTGAATTTATGCAGCTGCTCTGGCGAGCAGACTCGACCTAAACGGAGTCTTATTATCACACTGGTATGGCGTTTGGAAAGGGATCTATATTTAAAAAATTACGGCAATTATTCATGCAAAATAATAGTGTAAACGAAATAATTTGACGTGCCTTTGACAGATTATAATGTTGCCACTTTAAAAAAAGTCCAGGTCACGCTTTCGTTTGCCAGACTCTAGGAGACAAACAGCGTCCATCGGCACGGCATTAGGCGATGGCGGGCGTGGGCGTTCGAGAGCGGCGGACGGCATGAGCGGCGGACGACATGAGCGGCGGACGGGATGAGCGGTACGAAGCGCGGATACGAAGTATAAGATAGCGAGATAGGCATATAATTTTGCAGGACGCTTTGCAACCGGCACGGTGTGGATAGCCACACGACACGGACTGAAATCACTCGGATGTATGTACACGGCTTTTCCACACTGTTCCAGCTACAAGATTTTTGATTGACGGATTGGATATGTTTTGTTTGTGCTGTAGCTGTCGCCAATGACCAAGCTGTCAGGCAGGCTGTCACATACTGTCACCCTGACGATTTTGATCTTTTATTACTATTTGTATTCGTCAAATTCACAATATCAAGTGTTTATAATTAATTTCTTTCGACAAATGTGTTTATGTTTCCTCGATACAAAAATTCGCAGTCACTATGGTCGTGAAAAGTGAAGAATCAGAGGGGCTCACCAAGAAGCTACGTTTTAAACCTGTGTCCAATGTTCAAAATTGTGGTGGTGATAACAACTTTGATGGTAAAGGCGCGAAAGACGTAAAGAGTAAAGGTAAGAACTTGAACTATTCGTACTTCATTTTGAAAAGTTTTTTTTGTGTTTTATTGTGATTTTATTGATACAAACCGGTTTTTGCAGATGGACGTAAATCGGCTTCTTTATTTGCTTTTCTTCATGTTGAGCTGACTAGGGGTTATATGCTTGAGCACGATGAGGAGCGATTCTCGGCGCGGCGTGAGAAGGTGTACTCGTTCATCAAGATCCCCCAAGAACTTGAGAAGTTCATGGCTTATGGATTCTTTCAATGTGCAGACTCCCTTCTATTTGTGTACACCTTCCTTCCATTGAGATTTCTCATGGCGTTTTGGTCATTCTTTAGCAGATTGTTCAGAAAATGCTTTGGGTAAGTAATATGTGATTAGATGAACTCATTTTGGTTATTTTGTTTTGTAAGCCTCATTAACTAGTTGTAAGGAAAAATTATTATAAACCTGCTCAGGACAACCGATAAGAAATTTACTTTATGTTATAATGTTCAAATTCCAGTTTAACAATGCGCACCGGGAGACATATCCAAGGCAACAAGCTACTAAGAAAGAGTTACGGAATGGAACAGCTGTTCATATAACTTTAACATTTATATTTATATGGCAAAACAGTCAACTCCAATCTAATTGCTGTTTAATCATCCTTTCTACTTTCTTTCTACTTTCTCATATTCCTGTAAGGCGAATAAGAATAAAAAATAAAATAAATAAACAAACATGGCTTACTATTGGCCTAAAAACGGCATGCAGGAACAAAAGATTCCTTAGGATTGCAAGAAATCATACCAAAAACAAAAAATTCATTTCATATTTCAAAATTTACGAAAAAATATTAAAAAAGTGTGTAATTAAATCAAAGAAAATAAACTTTATAAACCAGATGCAACAATCAAACAATAAAATAAAAACGATGTGGAATATTATAAAGAACACCACGGGTCGTCATAAAGTCACGAAACACGATAATCTGAGTTTAAAAATTGGAGATCTTATTGTAGAATCGCCCGAACAGGTAGCGAACACTCTCAATGAACACTTTGCGTCAGTGGGTGAGTCACCGTTGCCCGGCAACGCTTGCGCGCCGGTGACCGGTCGGTCCGTGATTACACCTACTTTTAACTCCATAATAATTAGTGAGGTAACCGATAGCGAAATTACTAAATTAATACACCAGACAAAGACTAAAACAAGTTTCGGTATGGATGAAATTCCCTCAATATTGATAAAAACATGTAGTACTGAACTCACAACGCCAATAAAACTGCTTATAAACCAATCATTTAGAGAGGGGGTATTCCCTGAGTCGCTTAAAGTATCCAAAATTAAACCTATTTTAAAACCTAGCGGGAATGCTAAAGACCCAAACCAATATAGACCCATTGCACTCCTTCCCGCCATTTCTAAGCTATTTGAGAAAGCAATGACAAATCGAGTGTATAATTTCTTCGAAAAATTTAACATTCTGGATAAAAATCAATTTGGTTTCAGAAAGCAACATTCTACGACACTTGCGGTTTACCACTACATTCAAGAAATCCTTAACCAGCTAAATTCCAAGAAATATGGCGTAGGGTTACTCCTGGACATGTCCAAAGCGTATGACAGGGTGTCTCATAATATCCTACTCCATAAATTGTATGGCATGGGTATTCGCGGGCACGCTTATCAGTGGTTTAAATCATACCTTCAAAATCGTAAGCAGTATGTACACATTGATTGGCTTGACAAAAAGACGGGAGAAATTAAAGAAATAAGCTCGGAAATGCGTACCACTACATGTTCAATTCCCCAGGGAAGTGTAGCAGGGTGTATTCTTTTCCTTGCATACATCAACGATTTGCCGAAAATAACAGACTCAACTTGCATAATGTTTGCGGATGATGTTTCTATACTTTTAAATTGTAGCAATAGCGCGGAATGCTCTGAACGCTTACGGCAAATATCCATAACTATTACTAAGTGGCTCGCTGAACATAATTTAGAAATCAACCTTAAAAAAACCAAAATAATCCAATTCAAACCCATACAAAAGAAACCTTTAGAAATTACACTAAAAATAAATACAGATACAATCGAAGAAGTAAACGATTTTAAATTGTTAGGCATAAAAATAGATTCGAGTCTAAACTGGAAATCGCATGTACAAAATATCAAGTCAAAATTATCTAGTTTCGTGTACGCTCTAAGTATCCTTAAAATAAATACTAACTTACAAACCGCTTTGTCAGCTTACTTTGCTTTTGCACACTCATGGCTCCAGTATGGTGTGATACTTTGGGGGGCGAGTACCGACGCCGACCAACTCTTTGTGATGCAGAAGAAGTGTATCCGCATCCTATCAAATACTAGAGTCCCAGATAGCTGCCGTCCACATTATACCCAGCTAAGAATTCTCACGTTACCCTCACTGTACATTTTGTAAGCAGCACTTTTTGTCAGGAACAATCCGCACTTATTTACGAAAAGGGTAGTCAAATCGCAAAGACGGAAAAACTATAATAAATTAGAATTACCAGCTACTAAATTAGCTATGTACAAAAATGGACCTTATTATCGATGTATAACAGTAGCAAATAAAATACCAGAACATATAATGGAGGAATCGAAACCTGAAGTATTTAAACGGAAATTAAGAGAATTACTTGATAAATGCTACTACTCAATAGAGGAGTTCATATGTGATGATCAATTGAAATAGTATTTTAGTAAATTTTATTTATTTGGTAATGTAAATGGCCTTCTGTATTATTTATTATAGCATGTTAATATTAGCTCGTACCAAACTGTAAATTGCTGTGCCCTTACAGGGTTCATGTCTCGATCCTAATTATTATTTTAAGACCCAATGTACGACATGATTATTATGCAATAAATTATGAATTATGAATTACTCTTCCTACTATCATTATTCCCGGTTGCCTGGTTAAGGAGCCTGGAATCTAGTTTGACATGTAATCCCAAGATTTGGCATATGCCTATAAGATAGTCTTAAGAAAGTGACTGCCATCAGATATCATAACCCAGAGGGAAAACTAGACCTTATTGGTATTAGACTGGTTTCCTCACAATGTTTTTCTTCATTGAAAAGCTAATGGTAAAACTCCATATATAAGTCCTGAAAAACTAATTGGTAAAAGCTAGGATTCAAACCCACGACCGCTGCTTGACAGTGGCATGCTAGAACCAGTAGGCTACCTTAGCTTCTGTAGTTTATCTGATTGATTGTGTGATATTACCTAAATAATTTTCCGGTCAACTCACCTATTTTGCTCTGCTTTTAGGATCCATCCACATCCATGGAAGAGTATCTTAAAGCCGGCAGAGACATGTGATGTTCTAAAAGGCTTCATCCTGCTGGTCTGCAGCATTTTGATGTGCTATATAGATACAAACATGATGTATCATTTAGTGAAAAGTCAAAGTGTGATGAAGTTGTATATATTTTTTAATATGCTAGAGGTTGGAGACAGGTTGTTCTCGGCTTTTGGACAAGATACCATTGATGCTCTGTTCTGGACTGCCACGGAGCCAAGAGACAGAAGAAGGGAGCATTTGGGGGTTATACCTCATTTATTATTTGCAATGATTTATGTGTGTATCCTTTACAAACCACTAAAATGCGTACTTTAAGTTACTCTCGTACATTTGCCAACTGCAATTTTGCAATTGCTGAGATTGGATTAACAGCCTCCACCAAACTTAAAGGAAAAAATATTCTTGAGAATAGCACAACACTATAAGTAATTTTGTATAAGAAATATGTAATGCAAGGTAAATTACCTATATAAATATTAAACTACATAACAGTAATATTGTTGTGGCAACTCTATGGGAAATCTAGATTTTATAAATGTGATAATTATAAATGTCCTTAAGATCTCAAGACTGCAGAATAGATAATAAAATGGGGTGTGAACTGATCAGGGGCATATTCGGTAGTGCATTGTTGTTGTTTTGTATTTTTTATTATTGTTTACACAAATGTTTTGGTTTTTGTTTACATTAAAGTCTTTGTTTTTGTTGACATTGCATGTGTATGACAAACATTCCCTGCGAGGGTGAAAGGTGGGAGGGTTTATTTCATTTAGAACCGCCGCGCGGACAGCTGTGTTATGAAAACAAATGTTTTGCGTATGTTTCTTTGATACGAAGGTGACAGCTTTTCCGTTTTTGTTGTCATACACAAGCAGTGTAAAGAAAAACAGATACTTTAATCACAACATAAACAAAAATTTCAATCAACAATAACAAAACAAAAATAAAAATAAGTTTTTGTCAAAAATGACATTTTTGGTATAAGCTTTTATTGCCGACTATACTTTTCTGTATACCATCATCAACTACTCATTGAGACGATTCTAACGAATCCAAACTCAACGGGGTTACGTCGTTTAAGTACTGAATTCCCATGGCCACCTTCTGTCTCCATCATCAGATCAGCTCGATGGTACCATAATATTGAATTGTCATCCAAACTATACTGATACCCAAAATTTCAGCTCAATCGGTCACCGGGAAGTGGGTCAAATTTAACTCGCAATATTTGTCCCATACTAACAGGGCAAGTTAAATAAAAGCTTGTAAAAAGCTTGTAAAAATTAACAAATGCATTTTGGAATTGCAATAGTTATGCTTCCGAACCTGGGTTCACACCCCATTTTTGGTACAACCTGTATTAATTGATTGAATGTACAATCTAAGTTTCAATCTAAATTTTGGAGAATTTCCCTTAATATTCCTTAAGTATGTTTCAGTCCTCCACAGCTTATTAGTGTTGTTCCAAGCGACAACACTTAATGTAGCATTCAACTCCAACAATAAAAGTCTCCTGATTATTATGATGACTAATAATGTAAGTACCTAAACTAGTTTTTACGTTGTGCAGCGAAACAAATAACGGCTTTGTGACATGAGCTCCAATTTAGTTGGTTAAACTATGGTAATATCCATGGTTTAAATAGCAAAAAAATTGGTTAAACGCCTTTGAAGCTTTTATACTAGAAAGAGATAAATGTTTTGTGTTGGTGATGACCTGATGAAAGTATTGGCTAGTTTTGTTGCTCGCTTCTTGTTATGTTTAATGAACAAAACTACAGAAAAATAATACCCTTGACACAACAAACAAAGCTCATTGGCATATAAGATGAAGATGTTTTATTAAAAAAAACCGCACTTAAATGATGAGAGCTACGATGCCACAGAGACACACAGATTTAAATGTTAAACGTATAACCGTCCTATGCGTCGCGGGTTAAAAATAAATCCGCCCTAATTTGCGCCAATATTGAAAATACTAGTATTCATGTACAGTTGGGTTCAAAGATACGTATACACTTTCGCACCTTATTCCATTGTCATAAAGCGAAAAATGTATACATGTCTTTGAAGTCGACTGTACAATACTGAGAGAGCTAGAGCTTCTCTTTGGTAGCCCACTAGGCACATGTACGAGTCGTATAGCAATAGATACAGAAATCGTTCGAATCGTGATAGCTATATTATATAAACAGCGGCGCTAACACGAGAATCGAAACTCGAAGTTCGTGTACATGCATCCCTGTCACCCGAGTAATGTATAGGTAGAAATGGAGATACCCGAACTTAGAATTTCGAAGTTCGTGGTTATAGCTCGGCGTATATTCCATATGGGGCAGTGAGGCAAAATCTCGCGCCGAGGCTGGGGACGAAGACTCCAGCTAGGTGCGGCGTGAGCCCTGATATGGCTTGCGACGCAGAAGTTATCTATTACCTACTCTAAACTCGATCGCATGAAGCACAGTAAAGCTGGTTTTAGTACTATTTATGCAGCTCTTTGTGCGTCGACCTCCATTCTAACAAGCATCATATCTATACTTCCATACTAATATTATAAATGCGAAAGTGTGTCTGTCTGTTACCGTATAGAGAGAAAATTTCTTATAGAGATAGTTTAGAGTACCGGGGAAGGACATATGATAGTTTTATCCCGGAAATCATTATCTAAGGGGGTGAAATATTTATATGGAAATCCCATTAAGATATCTCAAAGAATTACGCAGCTACAACCGTTTGAATATTTCTTGTTAGAGAGAGAAAACGCATACAGTGTGTGACGTCACGACACGCGAGTCTGCCGCGTCACCCGTCGCGCGCGCGGCGGGCCGCGTGGAAGGCGGCGCAGAACACGATGGGGCGCGGCGTGTTGCCGTCTATTAGTGACGTCACAATCTTCAAGCGTCATCGTTTCATATGAAGTTGCGTTTTGCGAAAAAGGGAGAGAACATACTTCTTCTTAAAACTTTGGACACATAACTTCGTGATTATTTAACTTTTTGCGTTGTTTTTTCTCCATTTGACCCCTATTGGTCCATGTTGCAGTTCGTCGAGCTGAAGGGCAGTGTTTTCAAGAAGTTCGACAAGAACAACCTCTTCCAAGTGTCGTGCAGTGACGTCAGGGAGCGACTCCACCTCTCCGTGCTGATGTTCATAGTGGTGCTGCAGACCATGAAGGAGTACATGTGGAAGGAGGAGCGGTTCTGGATACTGGCACCGGATTGTGTTCTGGTGCTTGTGTTTGAGGTCATCATTGATTGGGTTAAGCATGCGTTCATTACTAGGTAAGTTATTATATATAGAGTAGCGTATACAGCGTTTTCAAGAAGTTCGACAAGAACGAGCTCTTCCAAGTGTCATGCAGTGACGTTAGGGGGCGACTCCAACTCTAAAAATCTCCATTTATAAATTAAGAAAATCTGTTAAAACTTGTTAAGTAATTTTAACGGAATCTCTTTAGGGTTCCGGTTAAATTTCTCCATAGTCAGTGTGAAAAATAGTGTGTCACTCGATAGCAAAATTATCTTCGTCTCGGGCGTTAACACTTGTATCCCTCACTACAATCAGGATCCTACGTTAGAATCCTATTATTCTATGTAGGATCCCTCGCTGCGTTCAGGAATTAATCCCTGACCCTTGTGACACAAATAACTATCTAAGATAGGAGCATCGTCTCGTTCTATCGAACGGTGTGCCAGTGACTGACACTATCCTGTCACTTATCCTGTGATGAGGCCGACCATGATACGGGGGCTGGGGTGAAGAACATTGTTTATCGATTTAAATTTCAAAGCCTTTATTTGCTGATACGTACAATACAATTACGACTTGTTACACACTTTATTATAATACGTATTTATATTTAATCAGCGTGTTCTTTTGACACAAAGCCCTCCTTTGTTTCCTTCCATCTGAGCCTGTCTCTTGCTAGCCAGACACACAGTGGGCCAGCGACTCCTTTGAGGTCATCTGACCATCTCATTCGCGGTTTCCCTCTTTTTCTTTTTGCATGGTGCCGCGGTCTATCATATTATCAAATTAGAGAGACTTTATTTTATTTATTTTCAGGTTCAACGAGATACCGTTCGGCGTGTACCGCGAGTACACGGTCAGCTTAGCGTATGACGTTGCGCAGACGCGTCAGAAGTACGCGTTCAGCGACCACTCGGACCTGGTGGCGCGGAGGATGGGGTTCATCCCGCTGCCGCTGGGGGTCGTCATCACGAGGGTGCTGGTGCACGCTGTCAAGGTGGACGGGTGAGTTGAACCCTAGGTACCGGGGATGCCGCGGATAAGACCTTTTAGACATCCGCGGATGCGGATGCGGATGCGGATATATCAAGGCTCACATCCGCAGTACACGGTCAGCTAGGCGTACGACGTAGCGCAGACGCGCCAGAAGTACGCGTTCAGCGACCACTCGGACCTGGTGGCGCGGAGGATGGGGTTCATCCCGCTGCCGCTAGGGGTCGTCATCACGAGGGTGCTGGTGCACGCTGTCAAGGTGGACGGGTGAGTTGAACCCTAGGTACCGGGGATGCCGCGGATAAGACCTTTTAGACATCCGCGGATGCGGATGCGGATATATCAAGGCTCACATCCGCAGTACACGGTAAAAAAAAATAATAATTTTGAACTGTTTATTTCAATAATAAAAATTATGGGTTTAATCACAAACTTAACTACTAATCTTAAATATAAAAGATTTTTGAGTTAAGGAGCCTGCCTTATAACTAGTTAATGCTAAATAAGTGTAATAATTAATTAGCTTACTTAATTAATTAGCTTAAATTGGACTTATTTGTGTTTGCCTAACATGTGCCGCTTAACTATATTTTTAATTTGGGCTGTAGTTTGACCCTCTATTGAGCTAGATAAGTCATCAGGGAATCGATTTAAAGTACTTGGGAGAAGGCACTTCCACACTCTTTGTCCATATTCGTTGTTACTTTTTGCAACCTCAAATTTCTGCATATTTTGTAAGCTACGTAAGTGTTTGGGCCTTGCTTTTTTCTTTAGGTCTTTACTGTCGTTGCTATACTGGGTTACAATTGATAAATCTATTTTGTCGTATACTGTTAGCAGTTTGCAATACTTAAATAAGTTTTCATATTTATTTCTGTGCAAATATTTAATTTTTAAAGGTACAATGGTTTTTAATAGCCGTATTTGAAGATTATATATATTCTTAAGATATGTTTTATATGATCGTCCATAGCTTTCTATACCATAATTTATAACGGAATCTGCTAAGGACATGTAAAGCAGTCTTAATGTATTGTACGGGACTTTATGTTTAAGAATACACAGCTTTGCCAAGATGGATCTGAGTTTGCTACATATATGGTCAATATGGGGCCCCCAATTGAACTTGTGGTCTATTTTTAGTCCAAGGTAGGTATGCTCTCTTACAGTTTCTAGGTAAGTGCAGTCGCAAGATGTGCTGGGCATGTGTAGACAGTTGTGTCCGTGGGCTATGATCTTTGGTGTAAAGTTAGTTTTTTTATAAGGTGAATGTATGTGCATTAACTTAGTTTTAGAATAGTTTAGCGATAAACCTAAGTCATGAGCCCATTTACACAATAGGTCGAAATCTTTCTGTATCATGTCCTGAGCAGTCCCTAGATCCTGGTGGGCAGTAATTATACATGTATCATCTGCAAATTGGTATACTGAACCATGCTGGAATATTTTAGACATATCGTTAAAGTATAATAAGTATTCCGTCGGTGCCAAAATAGAACCTTGGGCCGTGCCATATAAGGTTGGAATTAGATCGGATTGTTCGCCTGCTATACTGACCGCGTTATATCTATTCATGTGATAATTTTTTATGAGTTCCAGCATAGGGCCTTGTATACCATTTTGTTTTAGTTTTTCATATAGCGTATCATAATTTAGTGTATCAAAAGCTTTGCTGAAGTCTATCATTACAGCGAGTACATGATGTTTCTTATCAAGGTGACTATTTATTTCGTCAGTAAATAAAGATAAAAGTTGCGACGTGCTTTTGTTTTTTTGAAACCCGAACTGTTTGTTATGTATAATGCCATTGCTGGATAGGAAAGTGTTTATTAAATTGCCAAGATATTTTTCTATGATCTTATCTATGCACGAGAGAATTGTTATCGGTCTATAGTTATTTGTATCTGTATAGCTCCCTTTTTTGTGTATGGGTCTCACAAGCCCTATTTTAAGTTTACCTGGATATATACGTCTTGAGATGCATAGATTAATAAGGTGTGTTAGGACAGGTGTCATTTGATCGGCAATGTATTTTATGTCTTTTGCCTTAATCCCGTCATAGCCTGGGCTCTTCTTGTCATCTATTTGTAATATAATTTCATGTAGAACTTGTTCATTAATATTTTTAAGGCGCAATGACAAAGTAGGCGTATTCATATAACATTTCTCATCAAGCAATGGCTGATTACAACTGCTCTTTATTTTTTTGACATTGTTATCGAAGTCAGTAGCAATTTTGTTACATAATTCTTTTGCCCGTAGTCTAAATGCCTTTAAGAGTACATCATCTACCGCTTTCACAATTCTGCCAGTTAATCTATTTATTATTTCCCATATTTTTTTGGGTTTTGAAAGTTGTTGCGTATTTCTCTTTTCGTGAAATTATTTCTAGCTATATATATTTTCTTATTAGTTCTATTTCTATATTTTTTGTATATTAACTCATTCTGTTTGTTACTTGTATCTTTTAAATATATAGTTAAGAGCTCTTTCTTTTTATTGCACATGTTTATTAAGCTCCCACTGATCCAATTACTTCCCTTCTTTTTGTTTACAAATATTTTGTCCTTGTAGGTATGTTTATTATATATACATTGGTATTTGTTTATAATAATGTCAATTAGTTCATTCGGGTCGTTGCAACGCAATGCCGGGCTCCAATCAATTTGACTTAATTCTAGTTTAATTTTTTCACTATCCGATTTGTTTACTACTTTATAGGTTGCGGCGCAGCCCGCATTGATAAGAGCTAGCCCTATTATGTAATGGTCAGCTGGCGCGTCGCGCACAGTGGCACAGTGCACTAGGTACCCAGGCGCATCTCGCTTGCAAACGTCGCGGATGAATAAATGATCAATACAGGATTTGGATACGCCATTAATGTTTGATTCTACTCTTGTAAACTGTGAAATACAACATACAAATCCCAATTCGTTTAGGCTATTTAAATATGATCTTACAGTTATTGTGGAATTAAATGAGAAAACGACGCGATTGTGGAAATAAAAGTTTAATGGTATTACTATGAGTCTATGGAACACTGGCTGGAAAACACGACAAAACACTGCACTAATAGTTAAATCTATTGTAAACAAACATGGAAAACTGTAAACCCCGGCTATTGGCTCAGTCTGAAATAGATAACTAATTAGGATAACCAATTAATAGTTAAAATGTATGCGCGTCGTTACAAGCTCAGCGGTGGACTGATTCGCGGAATATGGCCGCCGCCCGAAATTGGGCGCGTGCCGCGCGAATGTGAACCTTATGGCTTTAGGGCGCGAAGTTTGAATAACGGCTGAGTGGCCGGTTAGTGCGCGTGGAATGGAGCGTAGGAGAAGTATTTACGATATACTCCCCCTCTAGTATAGGAGAACGACCTCGTTCCTGGACTAGCTTGTTGTACTTCTCCCTCAAGCGTCCACGACGTCGCTTAGGAATGACAGGAGCTTGTAGGATGTAAGGGTCAGCTACCCTATTACGATCAACGAAAACCTCAACGGGCTTCGCTACTGAGGCAACAACTAAACGTGTCGGTGCTCCCCCTGGCTGGAAGATATCCGCACAGTCTGAGGAGGCTAGCGCAAGCGTGTCTCGATCACGTCGTAGCTGTGGGCCTTCGTCGTCCCGCAGAACATCAGCAACGGCGCAGGACAATCGCTGTGTGTCACCTTCAGATCGTAATAGGTACTCACGACGACGACCGTCATCAGAAAAATGCCACAATCTGCGATAGAAATCGATTGAAATTGCGGCGGTCACTATGAAATCAATGCCGAGTAGGGTTTCATTACCTCTGGCCTCAGGAAGAACTATAAACGGAGTTCTGATTACTTTACCTTCTAAACATACATCTAAAGTAGTCGTGAGAACGTCTAGTTCGCGCGGGTGTCCGTCGGCGAGCTTGATCAATTTTCGAGCCGGTTGAAAAGAGTGACCCTTGCGGAGGAGAAGCATGTATAAACTGTGACCGGCAATGCAATGTTTCGCTCCGGTATCTACAAGTGCCGTGCCACGCGAACCCAAAATGTTAATATCCAAAATAGGTCGAAGTATGCGACGTGACTCGTAATCTGAACTTGTATCGGCGCGCGACGAGGTAGTACAGAAATTGCCTTGAACATTGTTTACATTATGGTCAGTTATATAAGTATAAACATCCTCCTCGACATACTCGATATTTACATTAGTCTCATTTGAGGTTACATTGTAAAAGCTGTAAAAACATTGATCTGTATTACAATTTGCACAATTATCGCGCGTAACGTTTTTCGCACCGCATTTATAACATGAAACTGGATTTAGCATGTTCGACTCATCCTTGCCCGTTAACTTATGACAGTGGCCACGCTCATGTCCGTAGTTTTTACAATACACACAAAACGGGCGCGCACGGCTCGGTCCGGCGGTCGGCGTAGGTATCGGCGGGCCGCGCATTGCCGGTGAGCTGCCGCTGGACGCTGTAGGTATCGGCGCGCGCTGCGGCGGCGGCGTCGGCGGCGCTCTGCCCGCCGCGCTGGCAGGCGCGGGCGCGGCGCGCGCTCGCGGCGCCGTGACGATAGGCCCCGTTGTAGTCTCAGGTTCAGAGACGTTCTGTGCACTTTGCTTCTTCGCGAAACGAACACGGATGGTATCTTCAATCATATGTGCTTTGGTTAGCAGCTCTTTAAAAGTAGAAAACTCTTCTCGCCTTAATGTCTTTGTAATCTTGACATTGAGCAAACTATAAATCATATCTAGTTGTGCTTTGGCGGATAAATCACCCGGTGGAAGGCGGGAAAGTAGGGCGCGGCTTCTTGCAACGAATATGTCAGTTCGTTCATCGTCACCCTGTTCAGAGCTAAATAATTCTCTGTAGATGGTCGACTCGGAGCGGCGGTCGCCAAAAGCGTCGCGTAGGTATGTTAGGGCCTCGTTCCATGTGGTAACTTCGGCACGCACACTTTGCCACCAAGTCGCCGCTTCGTTAGTTAACAATATCGACATACCTTTCAACGCGATCTCATCTGATATATTGGCGGCTTCTTTATAAGATTCGATAGCGTCTATAAATGCCTCAACATCATCGGAGTGTCCAGAGTACCGGGATGTGCAGGTCGCGAAGGTGCCGGCCGGCGGTGGAGCCTCGCCCGCTGAGGAACTCGGCGACGCGCTGGGCCGCCGGGCGGGGGTTGACGACCTTGTCGTCAACTGCTCCAACCGTTCAAATACGCGATCGCATAATTGTGCTTGCGACTGCTGTATCGTCGACAACAGAAAGGCGAAATTCGCTTGAGACATTGCGATGCTGTCGTTGCCTGCTTCATCATTACGCTCGTTTGATGATTGCCGTCGTTTGTTTCGCGGCATTTTCACTAAAGTTATTCTCTTTGCACTGTTCAACACTTTCACTCAGTCATATAGGTATTCTGCCCGCACTTGGGACGCCATTTATTGTGGAATTAAATGAGAAAACGACGCGATTGTGGAAATAAAAGTTTAATGGTATTACTATGAGTCTATGGAACACTGGCTGGAAAACACGACAAAACACTGCACTAATAGTTAAATCTATTGTAAACAAACATGGAAAACTGTAAACCCCGGCTCAGTCTGAAATAGATAACTAATTAGGATAACCAATTAATAGTTAAAATGTATGCGCGTCGTTACAAGCTCAGCGGTGGACTGATTCGCGGAATATGGCCGCCGCCCGAAATTGGGCGCGTGCCGCGCGAATGTGAACCTTATGGCTTTAGGGCGCGAAGTTTGAATAACGGCTGAGTGGCCGGTTAGTGCGCGTGGAATGGAGCGTAGGAGAAGTATTTACGATACAGTGTTATTTATACACGCAATGTTTATGTTAACATCACCTACTAATATACAGCTTTGGTTTGTGGGACATTTAAGTAATAACTGAGACAGCTCATTGATAAAATTCGACTTATCTAAATTAGGCGGTCTATACACTGCACATATAGTTATTTTTCTGCAATTTAGGGTTTCCACTTCACCGAACACACACTCAAAATATGTTGTTTTTACGTACGATTTTGTGAATGAAATACTCTTGTGAGCGTAGATTACAATACCACCTCCTTTTCTTTGGTGTCGTAGCTCTGTGTACATAGTATAATCATTTATATCAAACAGTCTCGATGTTGAATCTGTGATGTTGGCTTCTGTGATGATAATTAGATGAATTATTTGCGGGCTACTGTCGACAATGTATTCTAGTTGCGAGTGGTTTTTTACCATTGAGCGGATGTTGACATGTAGTAAAATTAATTTATCTTGTACATTTGGTATATGGGTCACGAAGTCGTTCCAGGAATCGTGAGTAGTCTCCGTTGTGTTAGGGTCGTGTGGATCCATTGTATATATACTTTGTCAGCATGTTGACTTCCGCTCAGGTAGGTATTTCATAAAAATGTTTTTACATACCTAGGTTTGTAGCTCTTTACCAATTCACTCGATGTCATTTTCAGCCCTGACGTAGTAAATCTTTTTGTCGCCGTCTTGTTTACGCACCATAATCTTCCCGTTCCTGCACCATACATACTTGCACAGGGATTTATCCCTAAGGTTCGTTTTCGCCTTCCATAGCAGGTACGACGTTGTAGGCGTGAGTGACTCGCGTAGGTATACTTTCTTGGTACCTTCGCCGCCGATGTCCTGGGCAGTTATCTCTGCTACCCTTGCTGCATGGCACCACTGGTCGCGCTTCCCCTCGCGTATGGTGACCGTTATGGGCGAGTCCATTCTGACGCGCTCGCCTTGCGCCGAGCTAATGGCGCGGGCGGGTTTTATTTTTCTAACCACTCTGATAATGTCATTGGGGTTTTGGTTCAGGAGCTGGCCGACCTTTGTCGCGACTTCGTTCAAATTCTCGTTGATTTTTTCGCTTACCCCACAAATTTCGAGGTCATTACTTGCCTGAGCTTGTTCGCTTTTGTTTAGTTTATGTTCCAGGACTTCGTTTTTAAGAAATAGGTTTTTGCACGTATTTGTTATATCCTTGTAGTGATTTTCCAGTATTTTGAATCTCATCTCGTGGTCTTTCAATTTGTTTTCGTACTCATCAATTTTGTCGGAATAAAAACTGAGGGTAGATTGCAGTTCGTCTCGAATTATTTCCTTAACGGTTTGGCGTAACTGTCGTATTTCTTGGCGCATTTCTAACAACGCTTTGTCGGCCTTGTCTTGTGTTGATCCTTCGGTCTCAGAATCTTCGTCTTCGTGGTTTGGTAGGATGACCGAGATTCGTTTCTTTTTACCACCATGTACTGGCGCACAGCTGTGACATTTCCAGTCGACCGAATCCGTTGCCGACAAGGCGCACAGTTGTTCTGTAGACAATGACGCACAGGAGGCGTGATACCACTTGCTACATTTATTGCACTGCACTCCTGGGGTCTTTTGGCTCACGACTTTACTACACTTGCGCGCATTTCACCATCTTGTATTGAACGCCGCGGTGCCCCGTAGTTACATCACGGGAAGAGGGTTGCGACGTCTGGTGCCTGGCTTCAATAGCCTCGGACTAAGTGGGCTGACCTAGCGAGGTCGCTAGTCCGAACCGCGAAGTAGGTCGACGCGCCCACAAATTAGCATGTGTGGCCGTCGACTGTTTACTGCAGCAGCGGAGGCACGGTGCGAGCGTGACGGGAGCTCAGTTGTCGTCGCGCTCACACACAAGCGGGATCCACAGGCGGAAATAAAACTCCGATACTCTTGAGAAAGCTTGATGGCACGGCTGGTTGGTTGGAGCGAGATGGGTATATGTTGCTCTAGTGATAGTCGAGCTTGTTATGAGAACATTTTGCTTATGCTCCACCTCATATATAAACCTTCCAACATTACCATAAAGTGAAACATCTTTATTTCAAATAAACAATCATTTCTTTACACAAATTCGTCTTAGGTTTTTAGCGTTTGCATTCCAGTACCGTCTTAATCTAGGTAAACCTAGGTCTTAAATTATGTTAATCTTGTACAGAATTACTTAGTGCATAATTGTTAATAGGCTAAATGAATACATTGCAAATAGTTTAGGCGAAATACCTATCTAAACACTGAACCTTTGTAGTTTTATATAAATTAATACTTTTGATTCCTTTGTTATATCTAACAGAGGTCGTAAGCACTATTCTCAGTTATTTCATTAGATTAATATCACACTGTAGATTATTGATGTAGTAAAGTTTACTGTATTAAGCTTAAGGCTTGTCTAATATTTATGAATTATGAGCATAGTGCAAGCGAAAACTACCATAATATGAGCTATGCAAAGGAAATGATTATAATACATGTTTCTAATTAGCTTGAAGAGCTTTACCTACCGTGGCATAGTGCCGCTTATGCAAATTTACTACAGAAAAAGGAGGCAAGTTATTAACTTTACTATCAAGCTTGTATGTAAACAACTCATGTATCTAGAATATAATTATGGTTACAAAATTAATGCAATTATATGCAGATTCTACTGAATATAAAGAAAAGCTTGCTAGAAGCTAGTGAAAGCTCTTACGGTTAAAACTTATGCTAAATCCTTAACTACGTTCGGCGCATTGCCGTTTTAAGCAGAATTAATTACGGATAAGCAAAGGTTGTTTTGTGATTCTACTGTCGAATGTAAATTAAGTAAATTTAGAAAATATGGAAACAACCTTGTATGAAAACTAAATGAACCCAGCTTTGGTTATGTGACTGAAAGATTTGCAAAGCGCACTCTGAAAGCTTTGCAGCCACCGGCTTTTCAGGCGGCCAGGCCAAAGTCACAATCAATGAGGAATATTTGAATCATGAGGCACACCTACCAAAGGTGTGACCTCTATAAATGGTACAACTTGGTCTACCTATTTATGTTTGGAGCTTAAAGCTCTTAACGGAGGCTTTTACCTACACGTTATTGTCAAGTCCGGGTATATTTGGATGGTTAGTAAACTAAACCAATCCGCTCATATAAGATGTTAACTGTAGGGGAAAGTATCTTGACATAAGTCTGAAACCTATGAACCAAAGAGAGCTGTTAAGATGGTAAAATAAAGAGTCAAAGCTATGTATTTGTCTTACAGACGGCTGCCTTGAACAGTCTCCCCCTAATACGTAAGCACAAGAAATATGCTAACCAAGGTAGCTTAATCGAACAAATATGAGTATAAATTTGTCAATCCAAATTTCGTTCTCACCTTTACAATACATGCGTGTACATCAATTTTCAGGTACTACTGAAGCGCGCGCTGCAGTCATATTTACGTATCGATTAAAAACGAAATAAAATATCGCGCGCCGCGCTTACTACTTATTTTTCGTATTGTAGGTGGATCGAAATACTCCCATTCAAATCTACCCACCATACATTTTATGATTAGAACGAGACGCAAGATAACAAGCGCCTGCTCGCTCAGTGCTCTTTTTAAATGTAGGTGGATTGACACAGTCCCATTCACATCTACCCACCACATGTTTTATGATTAAAAACGAGATGCATAATATCGAGCGCCTGCTTGCTCAATACGCTTTTTTCTTATGTGGGCGGATCGAAATGTTTCCATTCACATTTACCCACTACATGTGTTTTATAATAGTAGATGGGAATAAGACTACGAAATTTACTAAATAATGACTGTCTTGAACAATCTCCCCCCAGTACGCAAGTACAAAAACTAATCAAGACTAGTCGAATCTATCAGTACGAGTCTCGAGGTCGGGCGACGGATGAGTCCAGCTGATGTTCTTACCTCTGTGACACGTACCTTGCCATCAGGTCCAGGATAAATTTTCTCTATACGCCCGCGGGGCCAAATACCTCTAGGCAAAGTGTTGTCCGCTATTAAAACAATATCGCCGGGTTTTAAGTTTGGCGAGTCGGAGGCCCGCTTGCGTGGTAACAAAGTTGGTTTATATTCTATGAGCCACTTCTTCCAGAATCTCTCAGCGAGCTGCTGAACTTCTTGCCAGCTATTTTTAAGAGATTTTTTATCGCTGAAACTACCGAAAGGCATCATGTCATTACCTAACGTACTCTTTACTTGCCTAGAGGCAAAAATTTCAACAGCCACCAACAAACGACTGAGAGCGCGCTGCAATCTGACGAAACGTGAAAAACGCTGCGGATCTGGCAGGTGAGCGAACCTATCCTTGGTGACATTGCCGGCGGTGGCAGTATTAACCGGTTTACGTTCTTCACCGGTGTTAGACGTAGCCTGTACTATCGTTTTAATTTTAGGCCACTTATCTGGAGACTCTAAAATAAACTGAGGGCCTCTAAACCACCGGTGGTTTATATCGAAATCTGATTTTATACCGCGTGTCGCAATGTCCGCAACATTTTCACTGGTCGGTACCCAGTGCCAATCGGACGGTCTCGTAAAAGTCTCTAATTCGGCTAAACGATGTGCTACGAACGGTTTAAATGTCCTAGGATCCGAGTTTATCCAAGCAAGTACGGTTCGAGAATCAGTCCAGTAGTAGGACTGGCAGATTTCGTAGTCCGTTTCACGCCGGACCGCGTCTGCCAGTCTGCAAGCTAAGACGGTTGATTGTAATTCAAGTCTAGGTATCGAAATACACTTTAAAGGTGTTACCCTAGCTTTACTACTGACCAGATGTGATGTTTTATTGCCGTCAAAGTCGGTAACTACAATGTATATCGCAGTTGCAAAAGCTTTCTCGCTCGAATCGCAAAAGGCGTGCAGATAAGCTGGTCCTTTCGATCTAGGTATATGCCTAGGTATATCAAGGTCTTGTAATAAGTCCAGACTATCCAACCACTCGCGCCATGCTTTGCTTAGATGTTCGGGTATCGCTTCGTCCCACTGGCAAGACGCCCTCCACAAATCTTGAATTAGCATTTTGCCTAAAATCGTTACTGGTGTCGCCATGCCAGTCGGATCGAAAACGCTAAACACTGCGCTTGTGACCTGTCGTTTCGTAGGTACCCTAAGTCCCTTGACTACGTCTATAGGTGTATTGCGTAGATTCAAGTTGAAACCTAAGCTGTCATTTTGGTGGTTCCACAAAAGTCCTAAGGTACGCTCGTGGTCCGATTTTCCTATTATCGTGGTAGAGTCCTTAGACACATCCTTAACGTTGCACACAGCTCTAGGTTCATTAGATGCCCAGCCACATAGCGTGAACGAGGCCTTTCTGAACACCTTGTCCATGTCGCTAATGGTTTTCTGCGCCTGCTCTACCGTGTCAAATGCGCCCAAAAAATCGTCTACATAGAAGTTACGTTCCGTGAGTCTAGCTACTTCAGGATACGTATCGCGATATTCGTTTGCGTTTTTATTCTTAACATAAATAGCCGTAGCAGGACTCGACGCACTACCAAAAATCAAAGACGTCATTCTATAAGTCTGTGGAGGCGAGTCCCTGCTTTCCCCGCGCCATAAAAATCGTAAACTATCGCGATCCGCTTCTATGACTTTAACCTGAAGGAACATTTGCTTTATGTCCGAAATTACCGCTATACGACCCTCACGAAATCTTATCAAAACTCCGAAAAGCGATTGAATTAAATCGGGACCAGGTAAAATCGCGTCATTTAGTGCTTTACCGCTTGTTCTACACGCAGCATCAAAAACGACTCTACTTTTTCCTTTTTGGGGGTGAATAACATTAAAATGCGGGAGGTAAAAAGCGCGCGGTGAGTCCGTGATAGAGTCAACTCTTTCAGCGAAACCTTGTTCTATAAGATCATCCATCTGCCTATTATATTCAGCCTTAAGTTCCGGGTCTCTATCTAGTTTTTTCTCTAACGTGTATAAGCGTCGCAATGCGTGAGCTTTATTATCCGGTAGAGTCTCATCATCAGTTTTCCACAATAAACCTGCTTCAAACCTATCCTCGTTAGGTATACGCTTACACGTAGATTCTAGCAACTTAACAGCTCTATCTTCTGGATCGTTAATTTGTTTACGCGGCTCTATGCCCAATGACTCTATACTAAAGTGCTCGCGTATCAAAGCTAGAGCTGGATCTTGATTATCGCAAGTAGGTTTAATGTGATTAACTGCCCCTAACAATTTACGAGGAAGATCGTTAACTCCATGAAGCACCCAACCGAGGTGCGTCAGGGATGCACAGGGTAAAGCTCTACCTGCTTCACATACTTGCCTACTCACTATCAAATGCCATGAGTCTTGACCTATAAGTATAGTGGGTTGTGCTGACTCGTAACACAACTCATCTTCTAAATGCCGTAAATGAGCACATTTACGAACGACCGACCTATCTACAGCTTGCGACGCAAGGTTCAACTTATCTATCGTATGCGCGGTAAAATCATGAAACTCTCTACTAGAGGTACCTCTAATTCTAAGTTTTACTCGCGAAGAATCGTTGTCTATCACCTCGTGACCACCTACTCCTTCGAAGGAGAGGGTTTCCCGTTTACCGGGATGCGAAACTTGCAAAGCTATATCCTTCTGGATTAACGATAGCGTCGCGCCTTCGTCCATCAAAGCGTATGTAGAGATGGTACCTTTTGAACCCTTTAGCTCTACCGGAATTATTTTTAAATACGCTTGAGACTGGTTCGAGTAGTTAACCGAACTAACTTGCTCTTTAGTCGCTACGGTCTTTTCTTTACGCTCTAAGCTCTTTTTCCTGCCATGCAATAAAGCATGGTGGGATGCCTCGCATTCTCCCTTCCCACATGGGTTATATTTGCATTTATTGTATGAGGATTTATGCATGTCGCCTAAACACCGGAAACAGAGCTTATAGCGTTTTAAAACGTCCCATCTATCGTTAACGCTCAGCTTAATAAAGTCAGCACAACTTGCTACAGGATGATTGCCTGCGCAAACTGCACACTTACTTTTCTGACTGTTATTAGCAGAGACGTTATTCCTATTTTCCTGTGGTTTAAACTTCCTATCATTATTACGCCTAGACTTGAAGCCGCCTCGCGTTGTGCGCTTGTTTGCCGTTGCAACATAATGTTGCTCCGAATCGGCTTCACTATCAGAATCATTTGATATAGGTAGAGTTTTCCTATCCTGCCTATGTGACGCAGACGCGCGAGAGTCGTGACTTGATACGGAATTGTCATCGTAGAAATCACTACCTCCCTCATCGTCGGACGACACCGAGCTCTCCCTATACCTATGCCGTGAATTAATGTTATTCACCCTACGTGAGCGCACACCCGACTTGATCTTGGATTGTTCATACGCGAACATACAGTTAAAGTTCTCACTCAAGTCCTTCAAAAATCTTGACAATGATAAGAGTTCCGGCACATCATTAGCGTTGCTTTTGTACCTATACCACTCAAATCTAACTATATTATTCATTTTTTCTACTATACGGCTAACTAACTCAGGAGCGTATAGGTACTGTGGCTTATTCAGGGCTTTAATAGAGGCTACTACATTACATACACGATTGCTGAATTCAGAAATGTTCCGACTATCATCGCTCAATCGCGGCATCCGCTTGACATTCTGAATTTCAGACAAAATGATTACGTCTGGCTTGCCGAAAGCTCTATCTAAAGCGGCGATTACTTCGTAAGGATTACTGCATGTGTGTAACATAGACCTTACTGACTCACGTGCCTGTCCCTTGACTGCCTTCCGAAGGCGTCCCATATTAGCTATGTCGGAGAACGAACTCTCCGTATCTAAATAAACACGTTTAAATGCAATCCAATCCGAGGGATTGCCGTCAAAAAAGGGCAAGTCACCTATATATTTGCCCGAGGTGAATTGCTGTGGCATGGGTGAAACGTGGTTGTCAGTCCTATTCATACTGATGGCTTGCACTATAGCGTCGCGTAGAGCGCTAATTTCCCCAGCCGCATTGTTTGGGCTGTGGTTCCTATCTATACCCTTGGTTTCTTGGGGTCTATGCTGTGGTGGCCTACTGCTACCTGGCTGTCCCAGAGTGGGAGAGGCGTTAGCTACGTTTCTACCATGCGTGGCTTCGTTGGGCAAACAAAAAGGGTTGGGCGGCGGCGCTCTTATAACCGAATGTTGACTTTCAGCTAACAACAATTCGTACCTAGAAGCGGCATAAGCGACGGCTGCCCTGGCTTGCTCCAACTGCGACGCGCGGAGTTCCGACTCCGCACGTAGTCTAACTAACCTATTGTCTTCAGCTCTTACGGCGTCATAATCAGTGGCGTCAATGACCCTAGGTGGCGTTTGTGCCCGCTCACCTTCTACTGAACCGGTTCTCGAACCACTACGCGGATTTACAACTTGATCGACAACGCCCGCGTGAACTACGTTGCCTACATTCGCGCCTAAACTGTTGGCGTCTAGAATTTTACCGTTATTGGCTAGAACGGGGTTCTCATCCTCACCGCTGTCTGACTCCTGCCTACTCCTCGACCTCGTTACTCGACCCTCCCCCTTACCTGTCATCCTAACCTTACCCCCCTAACACTAACAGTCCCTACCTGCCTAGCACTAACAGGCCCTATCTGCTCGCTCGGCGTACTACCGTATTGATGCCGATTGAGAATGGGAACGTAGGGAGGAAGGAGGTGATAGGTACCGTCTGGCAGAGGACCACTGTGCGATGTAGGTGCTCGGGACGTGGTGGAACGCCACGCCCTTCAGCTTGCCAACCTGTGGCCAAACACCGCAAAGTATCAATACCAGCAAACGGCCGAGTTATAAAGACGCTCTGAAAAGAGCGCTGCAGTAACCACTCGGTATACCGCACTAAGACGTGTTATGAGCTCTGGTTGACACCGTTAGGCCAGAGCCACGCCACCTACCAGATTACAACGGGGATTGACATATACCCGGTTCTGATAGGATTTGCCGATGCTCGATGACCACGACGACTTGACGCTTCGATTTCGAAGTCTTCCTCGCTGGTGTGTCTTCCTCGCTGGTACGCCTTTTCTTGCTTCTTTATCCCTGTTGAGGGCTTTTCGGTCTTGAGGCTTCGTTATCCCTATTGAGGGCTTTTCGGTCTTGAGGCTTCTTTATTCGTTAACCCTTTTGAGGGCTCTTCGTGCTTGAGCCTTCTTTATCCCTATTGAGGGCTCTTCTTGTTTCTGCTTTCTTTCTTCATTAACCCTGTTGAGGGCTTTTCTTGCTTGAGAGTTCTTTGTTCTTATTTCCTGGCAGCTTCTTCGTACGGCGCAGATTGTTCGAAGTTCACTTTCTTTAAGGCCAATCCAACAGCTTGATTGTTAGAAAGGAATCTTCTTTAAGGCCAATCTGTTCGCGCTGAACTGCTTGCTTCAAATGGCAGCTTCTCGTACGATGCTTGAAGATTGTTAGAGGATGTCTTCTTTAAAAGGGCCAATCTAATGCTTGATTGATAGAAGAATCTTCTTTAAAGCCAAATCTTCTGCTTGAACTGCTTGCTTCGTCAGGGATCCGGCTCTCGAAGGACCATTGAACGCCGCGGTGCCCCGTAGTTACATCACGGGAAGAGGGTTGCGACGTCTGGTGCCTGGCTTCAATAGCCTCGGACTAAGTGGGCTGACCTAGCGAGGTCGCTAGTCCGAACCGCGAAGTAGGTCGACGCGCCCACAAATTAGCATGTGTGGCCGTCGACTGTTTACTGCAGCAGCGGAGGCACGGTGCGAGCGTGACGGGAGCTCAGTTGTCGTCGCGCTCACACACAAGCGGGATCCACAGGCGGAAATAAAACTCCGATACTCTTGAGAAAGCTTGATGGCACGGCTGGTTGGTTGGAGCGAGATGGGTATATGTTGCTCTAGTGATAGTCGAGCTTGTTATGAGAACATTTTGCTTATGCTCCACCTCATATATAAACCTTCCAACATTACCATAAAGTGAAACATCTTTATTTCAAATAAACAATCATTTCTTTACACAAATTCGTCTTAGGTTTTTAGCGTTTGCATTCCAGTACCGTCTTAATCTAGGTAAACCTAGGTCTTAAATTATGTTAATCTTGTACAGAATTACTTAGTGCATAATTGTTAATAGGCTAAATGAATACATTGCAAATAGTTTAGGCGAAATACCTATCTAAACACTGAACCTTTGTAGTTTTATATAAATTAATACTTTTGATTCCTTTGTTATATCTAACAGAGGTCGTAAGCACTATTCTCAGTTATTTCATTAGATTAATATCACACTGTAGATTATTGATGTAGTAAAGTTTACTGTATTAAGCTTAAGGCTTGTCTAATATTTATGAATTATGAGCATAGTGCAAGCGAAAACTACCATAATATGAGCTATGCAAAGGAAATGATTATAATACATGTTTCTAATTAGCTTGAAGAGCTTTACCTACCGTGGCATAGTGCCGCTTATGCAAATTTACTACAGAAAAAGGAGGCAAGTTATTAACTTTACTATCAAGCTTGTATGTAAACAACTCATGTATCTAGAATATAATTATGGTTACAAAATTAATGCAATTATATGCAGATTCTACTGAATATAAAGAAAAGCTTGCTAGAAGCTAGTGAAAGCTCTTACGGTTAAAACTTATGCTAAATCCTTAACTACGTTCGGCGCATTGCCGTTTTAAGCAGAATTAATTACGGATAAGCAAAGGTTGTTTTGTGATTCTACTGTCGAATGTAAATTAAGTAAATTTAGAAAATATGGAAACAACCTTGTATGAAAACTAAATGAACCCAGCTTTGGTTATGTGACTGAAAGATTTGCAAAGCGCACTCTGAAAGCTTTGCAGCCACCGGCTTTTCAGGCGGCCAGGCCAAAGTCACAATCAATGAGGAATATTTGAATCATGAGGCACACCTACCAAAGGTGTGACCTCTATAAATGGTACAACTTGGTCTACCTATTTATGTTTGGAGCTTAAAGCTCTTAACGGAGGCTTTTACCTACACGTTATTGTCAAGTCCGGGTATATTTGGATGGTTAGTAAACTAAACCAATCCGCTCATATAAGATGTTAACTGTAGGGGAAAGTATCTTGACATAAGTCTGAAACCTATGAACCAAAGAGAGCTGTTAAGATGGTAAAATAAAGAGTCAAAGCTATGTATTTGTCTTACAGACGGCTGCCTTGAACAGTCTCCCCCTAATACGTAAGCACAAGAAATATGCTAACCAAGGTAGCTTAATCGAACAAATATGAGTATAAATTTGTCAATCCAAATTTCGTTCTCACCTTTACAATACATGCGTGTACATCAATTTTCAGGTACTACTGAAGCGCGCGCTGCAGTCATATTTACGTATCGATTAAAAACGAAATAAAATATCGCGCGCCGCGCTTACTACTTATTTTTCGTATTGTAGGTGGATCGAAATACTCCCATTCAAATCTACCCACCATACATTTTATGATTAGAACGAGACGCAAGATAACAAGCGCCTGCTCGCTCAGTGCTCTTTTTAAATGTAGGTGGATTGACACAGTCCCATTCACATCTACCCACCACATGTTTTATGATTAAAAACGAGATGCATAATATCGAGCGCCTGCTTGCTCAATACGCTTTTTTCTTATGTGGGCGGATCGAAATGTTTCCATTCACATTTACCCACTACATGTGTTTTATAATAGTAGATGGGAATAAGACTACGAAATTTACTAAATAATGACTGTCTTGAACATGTATAATTAGTTTGCGTTCGCACACGTACGTGTCGTTGAGGGCACAACCTGTCGCTTGCGCGCGCGCGGCGAGACTGGTCAGCTAGGCGTACGACGTAGCGCAGACGCGCACGAAGTACGCGTTCAGCGACCACTCGGACCTGGTGGCGCGGAGGATGGGGTTCATCCCGCTGCCGCTGGGGGTCGTCATCACGAGGGTGCTGGTGCACGCTGTCAAGGTGGACGGGTGAGTTGAACCCTAGGTACCGGGGATGCCGCGGATAAGACCTTTTAGACATCCGCGGGTGCGGATGCGGATATATCAAGGCTCACATCCGCAGTACACGGTCAGCTAGGCGTACGACGTAGCGCAGACGCGCCAGAAGTAAGCGTTCAGCGACCACTCGGACCTGGTGGCGCGGAGGATGGGGTTCATCCCGCTGCCGCTGGGGGTCGTCATCACGAGGGTGCTGGTGCACGCTGTCAAGGTGGACGGGTGAGTTGAACCCTAGGTACCGGGGATGCCGCGGATAAGACCTTTTAGACATCCGCGGATGCGGATGCGGATATATCAAGGCTCACATCCGCAGTACACGGTCAGCTAGGCGTACGACGTAGCGCAGACGCGCCAGAAGTACGCGTTCAGCGACCACTCGGACCTGGTGGCGCGGAGGATGGGGTTCATCTCGCTGCCGCTAGGGGTCGTCATCACGAGGGTGCTGGTGCACGCTGTCAAGGTGGACGGCTGAGTTGAACCCTAGGTACCGGGGATGCCGCGGATGTGACTTTTTAGACATCCATACTAATATTATAAATGGGAAAGTGTATGTGTGTGTTTGTTTGTCCTTCTTTTACGGCAAAACGGAGCGACGAATTGACGTGATTTTTAAGTGGAGATAGTTGAAGAGATGGAGAGTGACATAGGATCGATTCCCCAAAAGGGCTGAAATGGGGGGGGGGGGTAAAAGTATGTATGGAGCTGCGATATAAAAGAGTTCCACGCGGACGGAGTCGTGGGCAGAAGCTAGTATTTCACATTTCAAGGCTCACATCCGCGGATTTTTAGGCAAAACACTCACAACTTTGTGACTGATTTACAATCGTTGCAACCAACAGCGAATACGGCGAATCGTCAGATTACAGAAACGAAATGAAGATTCTTATTGACTAATGGCGAAAATACTGAACACGCGTGTGCCGCACGCGCCGTGTTGACCCGTATCTGTCGTGAACTGTACTACATCCGCATCAGCAAAAACTCCGCAGTATTTTTTGCGGAACATCCGCAATTGCGGACGCGGATGCGAATGTCTGGAGTATCTCTGCTAGGAACGCTACGTGTGCTACGTCATAGCGGGTAGCAGCATTTTTCAGCGTTGTAGCATAAATCCCACGTAAAGGGATGACTGATACTCATATGTTAGTGATTGGCGTTGAATGGGTTAACACTTTCACTTTCAGGAACTCGTTGGGTAGGCGCTCCGTTCGTAAGCGCTTTCCTCTATAAACGATTTTTCGCGTGTTATCCGCTGCGAGCGTAGCGTTAGGAAATTGTTGGCAGTGAATGTGTTATGTTCGGCCCAATAATATGCGGCCACTATATCTCTTTTATCCCCATGTGTAAATAGAGCGAGTGTTAAGTATTCTTCGATAGCACAGCGAAAGGGGGGTTGGAACGCATGAATTCCCCGGAGAGAGTAACCAAGGCGATTACCGATAGAAATGAGCAACCCACTCACCTTGTGAACCTCAATGGCAGCTGCTCGTGTTAGGATGAAAGCCCAGCTCCGTTCTCCTTCTGCTATGCCTAGGTCTTAGTAGCCTGCAGATCTGGGTTCAGCACAGGGTAACGTAAAGCACGTAGATAGACTAGATAGTAGTGAAAGTAGCCACGAAAGCACCGTGGTGAGTCTCTGCGGCGGTAAGGGATGCGCGCGCGACGATAGCCATTTGCCCACTGGTCCGCGAGTGTTCGGGACGGAGCTATTCTTAAAGGGCGAGATTCGCTTGGCATTGAAGGAGCCTTCAGTGATGGATTACTCTAAGCTCCCGACAAAAGCCTGGTTACTAAATCCTAAACATACTCCCCCCTGCTGCGAAATCTCAATTTCCAGAAATGATAGGAATTAAAAAAAAGAATCGCCTAAAGTGGCACAGTGACAGACGGCCGAATAGCATTCTTGTTACAAGAGTTTCATTATAGATAACATGCATATGAATTAAATTAATAGCAGTAATAAGTAAAACAACGAGACAGAATTTAAAAGCTGTAAAATGAACCCTAGTGGCAAAAGAACAAACTAAAGTAGCGTAAACGTATAAAGACAGTGTGTTTTTGAAGTATTAGTTATTGCTAATAGGAAGTACGCAGAGCTTGACGACGGGTCGTTTAAATTCTCTATTACGCGATTCAGCATCTGCGGTACGAACTGTTACCACCCGTACTATCCCATCCTGACCTGGATGCACGTTGACGACGCGTGCCACCGACCACAACAACGGTCGAAGGTTGTCGTCCTTAACGATGACTAAATCACCAACTCTCACCGCCCGAGAATTGTCTGTCCATTTGTTTCTCTGATTTAAAGTATGTAAATAGTCACGGTGCCAACGCTTCCAAAAATCAGCATGTAAGCGCTGTAACAATTGCCAACGATTCAGTAATGAAATCTTTGTGGTCTCATTATTATCGTCCGGGACAGACGTTAAAGGAGAAAGCGTTAAAAAATGGCCTGGCGTCAGGACAGAAAAATCATTTGGATCATTACTGACTGCACACAAAGGACGTGAGTTCAGTACTGCCTCTATCTGCACGAGGACGGTATGGAACTCTTCTAACGTTAGCAGATGACTTCCCACTACCTTGGCAAGGTGTCCCTTAACTGAGCGTACCCCGGCCTCCCAGACTCCACCAAAGTGGGGGGAAGAGGGCGGAACCGTCAAAAATTCAATGGTCTGTGATGTAGCGGCAGCCTTCATCAGCCCCGCTAGCTGATTTCTTGCACCGACAAAGTTGGTCCCACAATCGCTCATTATCAGGGAGCACCGGCCCCGGCGAGCAACGAAGCGACGTAAGGCAGCGATAAAAGATTCAGCCGAAAGATCATTGGCAATCTCCAGATGCAGGGCCTTGCTCGACAGACAGACAAACAGACAAAGATATACCTTGTCAGAGCGCGCTCCTCGGCGACGGCGACCAAGGATGACATGAAAAGGACCAGCGTAGTCACAGCCCACACGTTGAAAGGCTTTGACAGCAGTAACCCTGACGCGGGGAAGGTCCCCCATGATGGGTTGAGATGTCGTTGGTTTAGCCCGAAAGCACGGGATACAACGAGAAAGACGTTTGGCAATAGCACGCCGAGCAGAAAGTACCCAAAAGTTTTGAGACAGTAGGAAATGCACCATTTGTGCACCACCATGCAACGACTTTGCATGCACATCATCAATAATTAACGACGAAAGTCGATGATTTGAAGGCAAAATAGCGGGATGCTTTGCATCGAACTCCAAATCTGAGTGTCGAAGTCTCCCTCCGACACGCAACACGTTGTCCTGTGAGAGGAAAGGACTTAATTTTTTCATAGGCTTTGGCAAAGGCTTGTTATCTTTGAGATTATTGATCTCATTAACAAAACAATCTTGCTGACAAGACTTGACGAGAGTTTGAAGCGCTTGATTCAGCTCTTGTTCACATATTGGACCAGAATATGTTCTTTGCTTCTGCAAAAGACTCAGGAACCTAAGCACAGTCGCAGTTACTCGCAGGATTTTCTTCAAGGAAGAGAACCGGAGTAAAAGCTGCTGTATCGAGTCAGTCTCGTTGGTGACAACGAGGGCTGACTTCTTCTCTTCTTGACGTAATTCTGTAGTTACGTCGATTGATGGGGGAAGAGTTTTTAACCGAGGCCAATGATCAGACGAGAGGGACAGAAAACTCGGACCATTCCACCAAAGTGAATGTTCCAGCATTGCCTTTGGAAGCATGCCTCTCGAGGCTGCATCAGCCGGGTTATCATGGGTGCTTATGTAGTTCCATTGTGCTGAGGGCAATTTTCGTTGAATCTTAGCGACTCGATTGCCAACGAAAATTTTCCATTTGGATGGGTGAGATGCGATCCAAGAAAGAGTTATAGTCGAATCGGACCAAGCAAAGATATTCTTGATTATGATCAAAGACAATAGATGAGGAAGTATCGCGTGCACTAAATCTGCCAGAAGGACGGCAGCGCACAATTCCAGACGTGGAAGACTGATCCGTTTGGTAGGGGAAACACGAGATTTCCCGCACACCAGATGGGTAGAAAAGGTCCCATCATCTAGTTCTGCTTGCAAGTAGACGACACTGGCATAGCCTGACAGAGAAGCGTCGGCAAAGCCGTGCAATTGATAGGCAACTGCACGCGAGTGCGTTATCTTCCGTGGGACAGCAAAATGTGATAGAGCACTCAATTGGGAAGAAAATTGACACCAGAATTCTACTATATCTTCGGGAGGCTTCTGGTCCCAATCTAAGCCTAACAGCCAAAGACGCTGAATCAACGATTTTGCCAAAAAAATTACAGGACAGAGTAGCCCTAACGGATCAAATACACGAGCCAGCTCTGACAGTATCTGCCGCTTCGTGCATTGATTTTGAGACACATTAACATTGTACTTAAACTGATCAGACGCCGAGTCCCAGTTTAGACCAAGTACTTTCACAACAGAATTATAGTCTGCATCGAACGACGTTGCTTGAGTCACACAATGCTCAAGTGGGATCTGGCTCAACAGTTCCGGACGATTGCTTGCCCACTTGCGGAGCTCAAAGCCTCCTCGGGCTAATAACGCGATTAATTGCTTTTGCAGCTCAAGAGCCTCACTAACAGAAGACGCACCTGTGGGAATATCGTCCACGTACGTGTCTCTAGATAGTACCTCCGCCCCCAGCGGGAAAGCTTGGCTCTCCGACACAGCTAGCTGTTCAATCGTCCGCAAGGCCAGGAAGGGAGAAGATGAGACCCCGTATGTGACAGTATTTAAAAAGTAGTCCCGGAGTTCCTCATCAGGATGGAAACGCCACACGATGCGCTGAAAGTCACGATGTTTCTCTGACATCACAATGTTCCTGTACATCTGACGAATATCTGCAGTAAACACTACTTCGTGTAAACGAAATCGCAAAAGTATGTGGGAAATGTCCTTTTGAAGCTTCGGTCCCGTCAGCAGTGTGTCGTTTAGTGACAGACCCTCGCCGTCACGAGCGGAAGCATCGAACACGACGCGTAACTTGGTGGTTACGCTTGATGGTGACAGCACGCAGTGATGTGGGATGTAATATGCACCAGAGGTATTTTGGTCAGAGGGAGGCACCTCTGACATGTGACCAATGTCCAGATAGTCCTGCATAAACTCATTGTACGACTTTCTTAGTGCGGCATCATTTGATAGACGCATTTCCAATTTGTTAAAGCGGCGCACAGCGATGGACCGCATGTTACGGAAAGTCGGCTCAACAGATTTGAACGGCAGCTCAACAACGAATTTTCCGGAGCCCTCACGCTTGTGGGTAGAAAGAAAATTCTGTTCACAAACCGCATCTTCGGGCGACAGCATTTCTTCGGGGTGATGCACATCCTCAATCTCCCACAACCGTTTTAAATCGTTTTCCAAGTCGCTATGTGACGCGTGAAGCGTTTGGACTGACGAAAGGTTGGAATATAAAGATGGTATACTCTCAAGGCAGCGAGAGCGCCCCAAAAAGACCCAGCCAAATATAGTATTTAAACCTACAGGGGAGTCATTCCCACCCGGAATCATACCCTGAAGGAATATCTCATTCCAAAGTTCGGAACCAAGAAGGAGGTCAATTGGTCCCGGAATATGAAAAGATGGGTCCGCGAGTCTAATGAACCCTAAATTCTTTAAAAAGCTAGTTTCTACCGTGACTGACGGCATGTCATGACAAATGCGGGGTATTACAATTGCCTCGAAAGATATTTCGTTGCCCTGATGGTTCTCGGGACGGATAGTGCATTGGACGGTACCCAATACAGACGTGGAAGCGTTACCTAGGCCAAAAACCGACGGCGCGTTACTCGAGACAGGTAAACCTAGGCGATTTGCTAGGCCTTGGGAAATATAATTGGCTTGACTGCCAGAGTCAATCAACAAGCGCACGGCGTGAAAGGAGCGCCATCTATCCAATATATCTACTTGAGCCGTTGACAGTAGGACAGTTTTATTTGACGACGTATTTGTAGACAGCCCCTGCACACCTAAGGCATTAGAGGTGGCGTTGGGATTGGATGAACTTGGTTTGCGATCTACTGTGTCTTGAAAGTGTAGTAATGAGTGATGACGGCGACCACAAGTTCGACACGAACCTTGTGAAGGACAGTTTGACACTACATGACCTATGCGCAAACAATTGAAACAAAGCTGTTTATCACCAACTACTTGTGATCGACGCGCAACCGTTAAGTTTTGGAAGTCCGGACAATGTGCGAGAAAATGCTTTTTGGAGCAGAATTGACAAGGCGGAGGCGGAGGCAGTGCCGAAGAAGTAGACTGGTTACCCACCAAAGTCGTTTGCCTAAAGCGTCGTGGCGGTGTCGTGACGTGGTCGGATCGCATGGTGTTCACGACGGCTGGCCGCATGTTTCCGTTATGAGCTGAACATGTACTCGCTCCGGCATGCTCCACTGCCTTGCAGTAGTTCTCCACAAAGGTCTCCAAAGATTGATAGGTCGGGATGTCCTCCGACGTGACGGTCATCTCAAACTCTTTACGAATGGTTGGTTCTAATTTCGATAAGAGCGTATAGAAAATTATAAAGTCCCATTTATCGATGGGCAGGTTTAATGACTTCAAAATTGCTAAGTTTTCTTGGAATGTGTCCAAAAGAAACCGAAAGGCTTGCGCTGTGTTATTCTGTAACTTAACAGTTATAATAGACTGCCACGCTAAAAAGGCTAGCTGGCGTTTATTCTGATAGCGCTTCACCAAAGTTTCATACGCCATATCGTAATTGTCGGACGATATAGGAAATGCTTTTATTAGGTTTAACGGTTCACCCTTCAATGACGAGACTAAATATTGAAACTTTTCAATTTTAGAGATCTCGTGTTTGTCATGTACCAAGGTTCGGTACAGATCATAGAAAGTAATCCACGTTTTATAGCCACCCTCGAAAGTAGGTATATGTATGGGCGGCATGCGAATATGACCCGTATTGCTGCTCGAGCTACCTGCGGGTACGGGCGAAGCGACACGAGGCACTTGAGGTGTTGCCTCGGGAAACAATTGCGATTTGATGGACAGAATGTCTATTACGGTCTCGTCAAACCCCTGTCGTATCTCCTCATTATCCGCGATCTCCTGAGGATCCTTTAAAGAAGCTACTATTTTCGTATGATTGTCGTCAAATAACACTTCTAAACTTTCCAATCTCGTTAAATGCACCTTAAAGCGCGGTTGCATTTCCGGGTTCGTTGTACATCTTTTTGCACAAATATAAGCGTCATTTAAACGCTTAAGAGCGATAGTACGGCGGCATTTTTCCATTTCGTTCATAGTGTAATTTATTAAAGCGCGCGCAAGTTAAACAAAAGTGATCAACACAATTAGGTACTTATCTTACTACAAGTATAACTCGACAACAGGCGAGAAAGAATTTTAGACCTTGTATATTAAAGGTACGGTCAAAAATCGTACTGCACTATCTTTCAAACTAACTAGAGAAAAAAGTTCCCGTACTTACAGTATACAAATTTTAACAAACTTCTCTAATTCTACAATTTACACGAACGTAATGTACAAACATAAAAGTTACTTATAACTCAATCATGATAAACTAGGTAACTTCAATATGCAACCAACCAAATTATGCAACACGTCGTGTGCGCGCTAAGGAATTTGAAACACCGAATATCTACCCTGTGACCCGCACAATATATAGTATATTTTTTGTGAAATTTACTAACAAAACAGCAAATGTTACACCGTTAAACGTGTAACTAGAACATACAATTAAAAATTATGATTTAAGACAGCGAAAGAAACCACTTTAACTCGTAAACAAGTTTCTGCTCGGATAAAAGGTCGTAAGTTCATACGAATATCACGGCGGTTACGTCCTTTTTTTTTTTTTAGTATTTGAACAAATTGCCTTGAAATACTTATAGTACATCAAATATTTTTATCAATAATGAAATAGTATGCTAATAAAGAATGCTATTCGTATAGTTTGCACTGTAATCCATAGGTATACAAAATTTTGTTCGAATTAATATATCCGGTATAGAAGGAACACAAATATGTTAAGTATTCTTCGATAGCACAGCGAAAGGGGGGTTGGAACGCATGAATTCCCCGGAGAGAGTAACCAAGGCGATTACCGATAGAAATGAGCAACCCACTCACCTTGTGAACCTCAATGGCAGCTGCTCGTGTTAGGATGAAAGCCCAGCTCCGTTCTCCTTCTGCTATGCCTAGGTCTTAGTAGCCTGCAGATCTGGGTTCAGCACAGGGTAACGTAAAGCACGTAGATAGACTAGATAGTAGTGAAAGTAGCCACGAAAGCACCGTGGTGAGTCTCTGCGGCGGTAAGGGATGCGCGCGCGACGATAGCCATTTGCCCACTGGTCCGCGAGTGTTCGGGACGGAGCTATTCTTAAAGGGCGAGATTCGCTTGGCATTGAAGGAGCCTTCAGTGATGGATTACTCTAAGCTCCCGACAAAAGCCTGGTTACTAAATCCTAAACAGCGAGAAAGATATGTCGACGCGGATTATTTGACCGTACGAGAACACAGGGGGGCGCAACGCAGGGGACTCCAGGATCTCATGTTGAACGCACTGGAGTCCCCCCCAGTCCACACGAAAGCGCGCATAAATATCTGACACGACTCTATTCGTACGGATGTGTCAGATATTTATGCCCGCTTTGTTTATGCCAGTTATTCGTGCTGGTGACTGTACATAAGGCCGCGGTCTGAAAGCCAGCAGGCCGAGGGGCGACGAGCCCGTTACATTGATAGATCAAATGTATGTTCTTCGCCAGTCACATAGTCAGGCCTAAGGCCGCGTTTAGGCACAGGCGTCATGATGCGCGACGCGCGATCTGTCAGGCTATGATCTACTATGGTCGCTTCATTAGTATCAATATGTACCTATAGGGTTTACTTTATACCTTTCCAGACAGGACATAATTCATCGTGACGAATATATAGCGATCGTTTTCATTCTCCACAATTGAGGAGAGAGCCATGTTTTGCCATAAAATCATTTTATAGCCCTGATATCCATGTCGAGTCCTTTTTCCAAATATCTTGTTTACTCACGATATTTATGCCAAGTTTTATCGATTTTTCACCGTTATTTTTTATTACAGATTCGCGGCGGTGTTGCTGATAGTAATAGCGTATGTGTCCTTGATCACAATAAGGGTGCTCGTGTCTATCGTGATTCTGGGGAAAGCCTGTGACTTGATCTCACAACATCAGACCGATAAAAGCGATAGCCATCACACCACGCCTAAAAAGTACGTAATTTAAAACTTTCATACCGACCGACAATTTTGCGGTGAAAAGTGGATTTAATTTTTAATGTCATACTATGAATGGTTAAATGTATATTGCTGTATACGTAACTTACTGACATTCTCGGAATGCGCTCCATATGTTACAAGCTTTATTTTTTAGTTATAGTACCTACCTGCTTTCAAACATAGTTTTAATAACACTAATGATTTACATTGATAATAAAAATATGGGATAATTGTAAATCATACAGTTTGTATAGTTTAATAGAATCGAATCGTACTTTGCAGGGAACCTAAAGACTTCACTCCAAAAGAAACCCCTTGCACATATAATTTCAAAATACCTGAGAAAGAAGTGCCTCCCGTGAAGAAAACAGTTCAACTAAAGTTTGAAGAACCTCAGGATGTTATAGTAAGTTTTACATACATACATACAATTTACGCCTTTATTCCTAAAAGGGGTAGGCGGAGCACATGAAACTTATGTTCCAGCACCACTTTTAGCATAAATGTCCGTAGAAAAGATCGACAAAATGTCTTATTGCAGTGATAGGTTGCTAGCCCATCGCCCACAACACCCTCCAACCGTGCTTCCTTAGTCGACTTTTACGACACCCACGGGAAGAAAGGGGGTGGTGAAATTCTAACCCGACACCACACTGGTAACGGGTTGTAAGTTTTAGTCGTTAATAATAAAACAATTCAATGACTAATTTTGCACTGTTGAGGATATGCTCTATTCTAAAAAAAAATAGCTAGTTCAATGTCCAGATTTAAAGAGTCGGTTTATATCTGTCACAACCCATTCCATCTTGTCTTCTACCAAATCTTAACCAAAAATTATTATGCGCCTATACAACTCTATCACACGTCATCTGGTCACTCAATTCCTTCCTATTCCTATCATCTCTGAGTGCAGTTCACCTTTTCCTAGGCCTATCTCGTCTCTTACGGTCGATTAAAGAACGTCGATTAAAACCTCGGGTAGCCCCGAGGTTTCAATCGATTTTTGACAAGTTTTGGATTGTATCTCCTACTTTTGCACTATAGATAGAATTATAAGTCAAATGGCTATCGGCTCCATTTTTGTGTACCGGATTTTAAAAGAAATGAATTTGAATAAGTACATAATTTTGAAGCTACGGTAGCCCAATGGTTCAGGCATGCGGCTGTCAAACGGCGGTCGTGGGTTCGAATCCCGGCTCGTACCAATGAGTTTTTCGGAACTTATGTACGGAATATGATTTCATATTTACCGTTAGCTTTTCGGTGAAGGAAACATCGTGAGGAAACTTGCATACATCTGCGAAGAAATTCAAATGTGTATGTGAAGTCCCCAATCCGCACAGGGCCAGCGTGGGGACTACTGCCCGTTCCCTCTCATACATGAGAGGAGGCCTGTGCCCAGCAGTGGGACGTATATAGGCTGATGATGCTGATGATGATGCTGATGACATAATTTTGTAAGATTTTTTTTTAACATTGTCTAAAAAAGCACTTATTTCGTATCTCTATTGATGTGAAAGATCAAACATATACGAAATCTACATATTTGGGTTCGTCTTTGAAATCCAATCTACATTCCATTTTAAACTAATTCACACAAAAGTTATGGTCAGAAATCCAGTTTTTTGGCCTAAATTGTTCTACTTTGATGCCAAATATCTCGTAAACAATGAACTTTGAAGTAAATATGGGATACATTATTGCTTAAAGCCGTTGTTGCTAATATAATAAGCTACAAAAAAAATTAGAAAAGTAAGGGATTCAGATCGAAGGTCATTGGGGCATGGGATCCCCTTAATCTAGTCAGCGCTAATACAATATAATATCGTGTACAAGGCAATTTTCGCTATATTAATTCATCTGCAGCAGACTACTACGTGACAACGACAACAGTGGATGAGATCCATATTCAATATTCATTGATATATCGATATTAGAATGTACTATCCAGACGGAGGCGCTAGTGGACGCATCAGTAGGCGCGGCGGCCATTTTCTCAAACAGCGCCATCGACCTGAACGGCGTGTGCTACCTCAGCGACAAGATGAGTGCGCAGCCCAAGCCGGAGCCCGGGGACTTGCTCGATCCGGACTTGGTAAGAACTATATCTATACTAAGGTTTGGCCACAACTAGGATTTATAGCGGCAGCCATAATGTAGCTAGAGCCTGACTTAAGGTCACAGCTCATTAGAGCCACTCAGCACCCGGACCGCACCGCCTCAGCTCGAGCGGTTAGTATTCTTTATATGGAATCGTATCGGTATGCGCTCACTACATCAACTCTGTAGTAAGTAGAGTTCCGGGGCGAGGCGGTGCGGGTCGGGTGCCGAGTGACTCTAATGAGCTGTCACCTATAGGGTTTTGACAGCCCAAGCCAGCCTCTAGCGTTATTAGCCTGTGGGTAAATCAAGCCCTGAAGTTTTTTTTTATTGATACATAGGGGCTTGTCGACAGGTGAACATACCGCCCGGTAAGGGCAATAAAATGTCTAGTTATCTACAAAAATACTTATAATAACATATGTTCTAGATTTTGGAGCTAATTCCGTTAGATTACACAGAATCTCGGCTTCATCCGATACAGGTAGAGACAAAATACTGTTAACATATCCAGTGTCTAACAGTTTCCTGTCGAACTAAGCTGCTCCCTTGCTCCGGACACATTCCAGCAGTACATGTACAGCATCTTCAAGAGATCCACACTCAATTTGGGGGAATTTTATCATCAAAAACGCAAACTTAGATTAGATTATTATTGCACGATAAAAATTACATTATAAATTTGCGTACATGTCAAGACTAATCTTGATTTCTACCATGTTCGTCATGAATAATAAAAACATGAGGCAACTGTAAAATACAAAATATTATATTATTCTATCTCCCGAAAAGGATCGTCATTCATTATCATTATACACAATAACATTATATTTTCTAAACTATTAATATTTCAAAAACACATATTTAAAGACGGATTGTAACGTTTAAACAACGAATAATAATAATAGTTCATAACAATTTCATAGTCAATTTAAGAAAACAAAATACACAGTTAAAAAGTAATTTCCATGTACTCGTCGGAGTACAGAGGGTTTTCCAACAAAAGTTTTCTCAGTTTGCGCCGGAATGTTTCGTCATGTGGTACATTCCTTGAATTGGCCGGTAAGTGTTCATGGGTCATTCAATGGGTCCGATAACGCGGGGGTTCTTTGTTGGAATTAATGTTATTTCAGTTTGCGCCGGAATGTTTCGTCATGTGGTACATTCCTTGAATTGGCCGGTAAGTGTTCATGGGTCATTCAATGGGTCCGATAACGCGGGGGTTCTTTGTTGGAATTAATGTTATTTGATGGAATGTGGCCGGATCGTAACCTGAGCGCAGTTTTTATTGGGCAGGATGATATTTGACGACCGCTTTAACCTAGTTGGTAGTGACCCTGCCTACGAAGCAAGAGGTCCTGGGTTCGAATCTCGGTAAGGGCATTCATTTGAGTCATGGATGTTTTTCTATGTATTTAAGTATTTATTTATCTATATAAGTATGTGTTTATCGTCGTCTAGTACCCATAGTACAAGCTTTGCTTAGTTTGGGACTAGGTCGATTTGTGTAAGATTGTCCCCTAATATTTATTTATTTATTTAAAGTGAGGTGCTCGTATTGTCATACCCCAGGAAAATTACTTTTTTTTCAAACATTAATTTATAACAGCGTTTTTTAGTTTTTTTTATTTTCAAATGTTATTCTAAGATGCCTTATCCAAGAATCCTACAAAATTTCCATCGGGAAGTAAATATATAGAAATAAATGACACATCCATTATGTTTTTTGTGTGATTTATTTATTATTTTTGAAGAGCTCCTGTAAATTATCCAAAACAAAAAATAAAATATCTATTAATATTTTTCCTTTTTTTTCAGGAATTGGTTATATATCGATTTTTAATATACTATACTAATATTCTTACTTTTTTTATAAACTGCTGTTATGAATAATTTCCAAATTTCCATTTTTTTCCATACTAATGAAAATAAAATGTTTGGGCTATCAGGGCGACATGAGCCGCAGCGCGCCGGATGTGGCGGCCGCGGCGGACCGCGCGCCGCGCCGCTCCGAGTCCGAGCCCAACCTCGCCACCATAGACGACCTCGAGGAGGAGTAAGGTGACGCCACACGCACGGACACGGCGTGATATCGGCCCGTGTGGACACGCCCCGGAAGCAACCGAGGTACACACGCCAACACAGCTTAAAGGTCATGACCCTCGCCTCGTAAATGTGCTAACTACGGAGTTGATGTAGTGAGCGCATGCTCGTACAAATCCATATAAAGAATACCTAACCGCTCGAGGCGAGGCGGCGCGGGTCGGGCGCCGGGTGGCTCGAGTGAGCTATGACCTTAACTGTCCATTGAACCTTATTACAATGCTCATTAAGTGCACGGATGGGCAGTGGACTGTGTTGGCGATGGTACTAAATTTTCTTTGACCTCTCGGCCGTCCGCCGATTTCGTTCGTCTGGCGGCCGCTGTACTTTTAAAGTTTTAATTAATCCTTTTAGTGAGGGTTTTGCACAATAAGAGTAAATTCTGACATCGAACTACTGTTAGCATGAACCTAAATATAATACTCAGGACAAGTTATGGCAATAATAATACCACGTGCGAGCGAGCTGGTAGCATACAAATCTCGATAAGTGTGACCGAAAGGGAAATATCATTAATTGTCCTTGTCATAGATCCACTTTTTATTTGCCACAACTGATAGTAGAGTAGAGTATGAAGTTGTGGCACATAAACCATTACCCGTCCAAATTAACTAGATTGTTTATGGCAAGTCATCAGCCATTTTAAGACCAGTTCTTAATTTAGCTGCATAGGAGCCTTTCCGTCCCACACTGTGGTCACACGTATAGCCTTTCCTGAGTATTATAGGTCCATGACGGCTAGATTATGGGGTACATTTTTGCTTGCGTTTTGTTGACAGGATTTCCTCAATACAGTTTCAGACGTACTATACACCGAACTTGTAATATTAATTTATTTTTCCGCACATGTTTTGATATAAGTACAATCAAATAAAACAACAAACTTATCTGCTAGAATGCAGAGTATGTAATAGTAACGGTTATCTAATGTGAGCCATATACTAACATGGTAATAACTAGCATGTCAGTGAACAAATGGTGAATTGTGAGGCGTTATTTTTATGGAAATGGAATCGCTACAAAGTAAGACAGATGTCTAGATATTTTTGTCGATCCGATGTTATTTTGCGTAGCTACTTCTGCTGCTGACTATTGGTCTAGTTTTTCCTCTGGGTTGGAAGGTCAGATGGCAGTCGCTTTCGTTAAACTAGTCCCTATGCCAAATCTTGGGTCAAAGTGGACTCCGGGCTACTTTAGGGGCACTACCGGGAATAACGCTAGGAGGAGGACTTCTGCCGTTGACTGTACCATTTTTTTTCTGTCTAACTGTCTAATCTAAAGGGATTGATTAAAACTACCAGAATCAATTATTTATTTTTATTCGATTCGGTCTAGTCTTTACATGTGTTGTATAATATGACACGACTTTGTATGTATATGATTTGCTACGTTTAGCAAAGTCCTAAATATTTAAATGTGTTTTAAATATCACAGTATACCATTTTATGGTGATTCTGTGATAAATATGAACTGTGGTTATAAACGATCACAGCACCTTTTTCTCGTCTTGATCCTTTATACTTTGTTCAATATTTTTGACGGAATGATGTTTTATTTATATATTTTGTGGGACTAACTGTTTTAAGTATTAGTAAATAGGAAAATAGATAAGTAAACTAACATATTTTGACTTCTGTAGATCAAATGGGACTATTAAGGAATAAAGTTCGGTTGTTATTTCATGGTAAATGTTTCTTAGATCAGTGGTAATAACATGACAATTTATCTTTTCTAGCAGTTATTCTTTTAACCCTTTCACCACCATTCGTCGCAAAAAATCATATGACAACACCTTTGCTACACGATAGCGAATATAATACGTTTTTTTAAACCTAAAAGTTATTAGATAGAGGCGCTGTGAACTCGAGTCACAATGTTCATATGTTAGAATAAAAACAATACCTTATAAAACTTGTGGTTTAGGATAAATGAGTACCTATCTGTTTGCTAATGAAGTAAGAACTCAAAGAGTAACTTATATGTGTGTATTGTATATGGAGTGTATAATATGATGATGTATCTACTTAAACAAAGTCTGTACCTATTTAATTTAAATTAGCTTAAAATATAAGACTGATGACACTTGGGTGCTTAGAAAAATCATTTTCCTAATGACGAGTAGTTTCATTGGTTTTGACTGTTTAGTTCCAATGACAGATGTAGTGCATAATGGTTTCCCATCGTTTTTTCGCGGAATACGAACGTGTCTTACTATTTCAGTCAGTCTCGGTACAAAAAGTACTGATTGAAGTAGCATGACAAATACGAACGCTTCCGAGAAAAAACGATGGGAAACCATTATGCACTACATCTGTACTTCCTATTAAGGTGGTCGCTTAGCAAACGTATCATTCCACGTTCGGCTTCAGAACACGTTCTTTAAACATTAGCAGGGTGAACATAAGTAATATAGTCGGCCATTTTAAATAATTTCCGCCATAAGCTAAGGTAAAATTTCAAAAATTATACGACACTTTGCTCCTAATTCTCTGGGTTCGACCCTCCTCTTCTTCTCCGCCTTCGGCGTCGGTCTTCTGATAGACCCTAGTTCGCAATATTCCACTTACGCCCCTCTTTAAACAATGTTCGCTTCCTTATTCGGAAAGTCGCATCTTTTGCGTTCCCCGTCTCCCTTATATTACAGACATCCCAGATATTTACAGTTACATTAAAACCATATTTACAATTTGCGATAGGTTTAAAATACCGGGTTACCCACTGACCCATATGTGGGTCAGCGGGACTTGAATCCCCTGACCCATATGTGGGTCAGTGGGAAAGGATTCTTAGCATTAAAGCGTGTTCTGATTTTATTGACAATTTCGCATGTTCGGATGCGGGATGGCGGCTGTACTATGGTTTAAAAATCGGTGTTTGTAATAAGAAGTATTTTAATGAAGTAGAGTTTTACACTTGTAACTCTGCCTAGAGTTAAGGAATGCCACCCCAACTGCGGGCGCCACGTCATAACAGCGCCAACCTAAAGAATCCAGACACACTCATCATAGATAAGCGACCGATCCGCATTCCCAAGTTTTAAAGTCATCAAGATAACATCAAGCTCAAAGAATCTAAACAAAACACTTTTTGGCAACTGTTAATGGATGTTTCCCAAAAATCCTGGCGTCATCCCTTATCTAGAAATGACCTCAGCGACAGACGAGTTCCAGAAACACCGATGGCTTACGTGACCCACAAGCACGCGCCCCCGACGCGTCCCCACGCTATCAGGATGGATATAAGGCGCAACCCCGCCAGGAGGAAGGCAGTTCACCAATAGCACTCAAGATAGTAGTAGTACTCCGATATTACACCTGAGCTCCGTATCGCTTGGTGTGTAGATCGTCGCACATTATAATTCGCGTTCAATAAAAATAATTGTAATTAATTAATTGAAATAAATATAATACCTCCTCATCGGCGTATTGAATCAAGACCAGCGGCCTCCCGACAACTTAACTGGTGACAGCGAACGGCGAGTCTCCCGGCAACCGCGGCTACTCATCGTCGGCGTGAGCTGGAGGGTTTCAACCCCGAAGAGATTCTCCCACTGCCTAAATGAAGATAACAACGATCATCGCACTGGCGGCTACCCTGTGAGTTTCCCATATACCTAATTTCCTTATAACATTTTTGTACGCATTACCACCATTTTTTAAATTTTTTTTTGTGTTGTGTCTCTCTTTTGAAACGTAAAGGCTTTTTTTTTTTAAAAAAAAAAAAATGGCACTAAATCATGCAACCATTGAAAAATATTTGCCCCTTTATGAAGGAGATAGGGATACATTAGATTTCTTTTTAAATCAAGTGACTGTTCTAGCTAGGGCAGCGGACCCCGATGCTAGGGCCCTCTTCCCTATAATATTAAAAAGTAAATTGCGCGGTGAAGCCATTAAAGCCATCGCGCACATGCCAAATACCACAGTAGAAGAAATAATCAATTCATTAAGAACAAAATTTGGCGATAATAGAAGCTTAGAACAAATAATTTCTGAAATCACGCGCATCAAGCGTTTCCCCAATGAAAACGCTTTGGTATTCGCAGATAAAATCAAAGAATTACTCTATGCAGCTAAAAACAAAGCCGAATCACCACAAGCTACGGCTATTCTTGAAAACGTGTGCATTGACCAACTTTGCAAACATTTAGACATTGCTACCGATAGATTAATTCGTTCTGGACAACATAATTCGTTCGATTCCGCGTATAATCAATTGAAAAATGAATTAGAAGTACACCCTGATTATTTTGCGAGAAAACAAGAAAAATCTTTGAAATTTAATGCAAAACCTAATTTTAACAAAAATTATAATCAAAACCCTATAAGTAGATCTAGTTTTAACCGCTTTCCAAACCACCATACGCAAACAAACGCCACAATTCAACAAACGCCACAGTTCACTCCGAGACCCCAATTTAATAACTTCAATAATCAGCAACAAACGCATTGGGCAAGTCAACCGCGTCCAACACCGGAACAATGGCGACAGATGTACCCACCGAAACCCCAACCTCAACGAGTCGACCATTTAGACTCTGATGTTTCTATGAGAACTGTGAGTAATAGGCGACCTGTACATAATCGCCCACAAAAGCCGCGATCGGTAGAAGTATATAACACTGAAATAGAGAGTGACCAAAACTATGGTTATGATCATGAACAAAACTGCGAAAACAGTTATGAGAAAAAAATATGTAACGATGAAGAGTTTTTTCGAGAACTAGGGCCGCAAAACGAATTCACGTAAAATTAAATTATTTAGATAGGGACCATCTACCCTATATAACGATAGACGAATGGGGAGGACGATTCTTATTGGACACAGGTAGTACCAAAAGTCTAATTAGCCCGTTAATTGTTAAACATAATGGGAATTATAAGGAAATCATTCAAAAAGAATTCACTATAAAAACGGCCCACAGTCAGAGCAATCACTGCGGAGCCATTAATTTGGACCTGAAACCGCTGGGCGAGGCAGGAAAGCATGAGTTTTTGCTATATGACTTCGACCCTAAATACGCGGGGATGATAGGCACAGATTTAATTAAGAAACTAAAGGCATTAATAAATTTGAATAAGAGTGAACTAATATTGCCGAACAAAATAATTCCAATAAGCATAGATTACCCTGAAAGGATCTTGAAAATCGACCCTCTCTCGGACAATCTGATAACGTGTGTTTCAAATAAACCTGACGGTCATTACTTCGTGCCTGAAATTGGTACAAGTAGCGTCCACGTCAATTGTGCATTAATAGCTGTTAGAGAAGGCAAATATAAATTAGGTGTAACTAACCTGAGTACAACACGACAACAATTCAAAAATAACTTTGATAGATTTTTGAAGCCGATACCGAACGAGATAAAACCGGTATCAGATGTTATTGAAATGGTAAAATTAAATAAAATCGAAGATAGTAAATTGACAATTCGTACAGATCACATGAACAAGGAAGAAAAAACAAAAATAACCAAACTTGTTCATGAATTTAAAGATGTTTTTCATACCGGACAAGAACCACTTACTTTCACTCACACAGTGAAACACAAACTGCGTTTAGCGGACGATACGCCACTTTACGTTAGAAACTATAGAAAACCCCCAAAGCAACAAGAGGAAATAGATAAGCAGGTTAACGAATTGCTCGAAAACGGCATTATCCGCGAATCTAATTCACCTTGGAGCTGTCCTGTACATATAGTCCCAAAAAAACCTGACGCATCCGGTAAAGTAAAATATCGTATGGTTGTAGACTATAGACAATTAAATGCAAAAACAATTGAAGATAAATACCCATTACCAAATATTGAGGAGATATTAGACAAGTTAGGTAGAGCTCAATACTTCACTACGCTAGACCTCGCGAGTGGGTACCATCAGATAGAAATGCACGAAGACGACATTGAAAAAACTGCCTTTTCAACTAACCATGGTCATTGGGAATTTTTACGCATGCCGTTTGGATTGAAAAACGCCCCGGCTACATTCCAACGACTAATGGACTTAATATTACGTGACCTCTTATATAATACATGTCTCGTATATCTAGACGATATTGTCATTTATTCAACTTCATTAGAAGAACACATACAAAAACTGAAGAAAGTGCTTGAACGATTGCGACAGCATAACTTAAAAATTCAACCCGATAAATCCGAATTCCTAAAAAAGCACGTAGAATACTTAGGTCATGAATTGACACCTAACGGACTAACACCCAACCAACGTAAAGTACAAGACATAATAAACTATCCGGTACCAAAAACGGAGAAGGAAATTCGTTCGTTTTTAGGTCTCACGGGATATTACAGGCGTTTCATTGATAATTATGCGAAAATTACTAAACCATTAACAAAGTGTCTGAAAAAAAGAGCCAAAATAGTCATCGACAAAGAATACTTGAATGCCGTTCAAAAACTGAAAGAAATATTAACGAATGAACCGATCTTGAAATACCCCGACTTCGAACAGCCGTTTATCTTAACGACAGATGCTAGCGACTTTGCCCTAGGTGCGGTTCTATCACAAAAAGAAGATAACGTCGAGAAACCAATCGCATATGCATCTCGAACTTTATCCGACACAGAAACCAAGTACTCTACAACGGAAAAAGAACTCCTTGCAATAGTTTGGGCTTGTAAATACTTTAGACCTTATTTATATGGCCGTAAGTTTTCTATATATACTGATCATAAACCTCTAACTTGGTTAATGACATTAAAAGATCCTAATTCTAGACTAACTAGATGGAGATTAAGGCTAGCTGAATACGACTTTGAAATTAAATATAAGCAAGGTTCTATTAATGCAAATGCTGATGCCTTATCGCGTGTAAAAATTAATTTTAATGATAACGTATCAATTTTAGCACAAGATGGTAGCACGACAGGTGAACATAGTAACAATAACAGTCGAGAGGAAACGCAAACTCAGCACTCTCAAGACGATAATATTCACCCGGGCATTCCAATAGTAGAGGATGTTATCAACAAGAAAAAGCATCAAATTTATTTTAAGTTACATAATAAGTTAGATAGCGTAGAGATAAGACAAGAAGATGGAAACGAGATTATGGAAGTTAGCTTGTATACATCAAAAAGGCCAACAGAAGCACTTCGCAAATTCGTGCGCGAATACATGAAACCCGGTATTTGTTACTACGGATTCTTTTACGTAGAAGAATTGTACGAAGAGATGGTCAAAATCTTAACTAAAGAACATAATACGAAAATAAGCATTACACGTTGTAAAGAAATCGTGGAGACTGTAACAGACCGCGAAAAGAAAATAACAATCATAAAAAACTATCATGAAGGCAAAACGAATCATAGGGGTATAACTGAAACGGTAATGCACATTAGTAGAAAATATTGGTGGAAAAACATAATGACTGATATTCGTGAGTACATAAATAATTGCACAATTTGTAAAGCAGGCAAATACGAAAGACATCCATCGCGCCCACCGATGTTATTGCCACCCATAGCTTTAAAGCCACTTAATCATATTTTTTGTGACGTTGTAGATATCGAAGGCAAACTTTACTTATCCATAGTAGACGGATTCTCCCGATTTGCAGTAATTAAAAGATTAAAAGACAAAAATAGTTCAACAGTTATGTCGAAAATTTTGTCATATTTTGCACAATATGGTGTCCCAGCAGAAATCACAACTGATGCAGGAAAAGAATTCGCGTTATTAAAGGAACTAGTTAACTTATACCATATCAAAATCAATTTTACCACACCGTACAACCCAGCATCTCACGGAATTGTAGAACGCTTTCATTCAACCTTGAGAGAACATTGTAGGCTACTGAGTGAACAATATAAAAATAAACTACCGCACGAAGATAAAATGAAACTTGCCATAATAGCTTACAATAGTTCGATCCAATCAGATACCAAATTAACACCACATGAAATACTATTCGGGCATATAGAAACAGAACCTCTTTTCAACTTTCTGCATGACTCCCAGCTACTCAACTCTTTACTACAGAAACATAGAGAACACTTACAAATCGTTTACGAACATATATATAAAACTAAACGAGAAGCACAAATAAAACGTTCAGATGAGTATAATAAAAACACCGAATTACCACCGCCAATACTAGAAACTCAAGAAAAACTCCCAACTACAAAAAAACAAGCAAACGTATTTTGTACGCGCCGTAAAACGTATATTCGCGATGTAAAAGCCCCCAAAATATACTTAGACAATAGAGGAAAAAGACGTGCAGCAAATAAATTGAGGCCTGTTGCTGTTACAGGTACCTACAGGTCAAGGATAGTCAAACCTACCACCTAAAGAAGCTGGAAAATCCGAACGGAATATATTTTGAAAAGATAGGCCCAATAGCAGAGATTGAAGGATATAAATATGTAACAAAACGTTGTAACCTAACGGAAATTTTAGATTCTCTTAACAAAATTATGTCGTCTAGAACCAAAACTGATGACAGTTATATGAATAATCTCTATTTACATTTAACCGGCAGATTAAGTAGCTTAATGAACCCGAATCTTGGTCAAAATACACGATTCAAGCGAGGCCTCATTGATCCCCTTGGATCAGTAGTTAAATTTATAACGGGAAATCCCGATGCAAATGATTTGAAGGAAATTAATAATAACCTTGAAACCCTTCACCGCAATCAAGGAATACTGATGTGGAACTTAAACGAAACGATAGGAAAAATAGAAATTAGATTAAATAGCATAAAGAAAGATATTGAAATCCTTTATAGTATGAACTCTTATAATAAGGAAAGTATAGACATATTAACTAACTTCATACTTATAGAAGATATCATTAATATCCTAGATTTAGGTATAACTTTAGCAAAACCAGGTATAGCTTGTAGAGATATTTTTGAGGAGACAGATAACGTAGAGATAGATCACATAATAGTTTACAATGTAAGAAATGTCATTCACTTTGTAGCAAAAATTGCAGAAGTAAAAGTCAAAGGTGGTAACGCATACAATTTAATCCCATTCCCAAATCCCGATGGACTCATTCTCGAAAACCAACACCCCACAATCCTAATTAAAAACTCATGGTATGCCTACCCGAGTGCAAACCTATGCAAACCTAGAGAGAAAATAATGATATGCAAACACATCTGGTGGAAAGACTCCAAGATAACACCCGACTGCATTCACCAAACACTACTTAAGAAAAGCAATCACACCTGTTTTACGACAAAACTTGAAGAAGAAGAAGCAATAACTACAATAGATGATGGAAACTTCCTGCTGTATTCAAAACAACCTCAACGTGTTACAATCACATGCGACGAGACATTTTACGAAGTTATCCAAGGACCGTATAAACTACACTTAGACCCCAGTTGTGAACTACAAATGGCCAACTCATATACTAAAGTCATCACCAAAAGCAGCGAGATGTTCAAGGAAGAAGTCCAACAAATCAAAATGAACTTGGAACAGAAGACAGAAGGGAAACGAACTACAGAAGAAGACGTACACCCTTACCTGAAACCACTCGAAACAACAATGAAATCTAACATCCAGCACCATTTATGGATACCTAGCATTTGGACCATCATCTCGATATGCATATTTCTGTGCCTCTTTGGGTGCGCCATCTATCATAAGTGCACCCAACGCTCTAACAGAAATGAGAACACGGGCATAACAAGTTATACCCTTAGTTCTCTCTTAAGGGGGGAGGAGTTAAGGAATGCCACCCCAACTGCGGGCGCCACGTCATAACAGCGCCAACCTAAAGAATCCAGACACACTCATCATAGATAAGCGACCGATCCGCATTCCCAAGTTTTAAAGTCATCAAGATAACATCAAGCTCAAAGAATCTAAACAAAACACTTTTTGGCAACTGTTAATGGATGTTTCCCAAAAATCCTGGCGTCATCCCTTATCTAGAAATGACCTCAGCGACAGACGAGTTCCAGAAACACCGATGGCTTACGTGACCCACAAGCACGCGCCCCCGACGCGTCCCCACGCTATCAGGATGGATATAAGGCGCAACCCCGCCAGGAGGAAGGCAGTTCACCACTAGCACTCAAGATAGTAGTAGTACTCCGATATTACACCTGAGCTCCGTATCGCTTGGTGTGTAGATCGTCGCACATTATAATTCGCGTTCAATAAAAATAATTGTAATTAATTAATTGAAATAAATATAATACCTCCTCATCGGCGTATTGAATCAAGACCAGCGGCCTCCCGACAACTTAACTCTAGTAAAAATGACGTGTTTCGTTAAACTTCACGTAAAGACTTTATTGCTTAAGCTTTATTCAGAGCATTGACGCGTAGTTGCAGTGTTCAAGAGGCCACCGGATGGCTCGCGGCATTTAACTCCCGAATTGTTATGGAAACGCCCTGTGCAACCCGAACTGAGCCAATTTGGACTGGAGCGGAAATAGAAAAAAAGTATGAAAAAAAATATTTTTTTCGCTAGTTAGAAGATTGAAACAGCGGTTACCTGATAGTGTGTACGCTATTTATAATGAAATGCTGGTCTAAATCGAATACCTGGGGTCAATTTTTTTTCACCGTCCTCCAATTTCAGTTCAAGTTGGCTCAGTACGGGTTGCACAGGGCGCTTCCTAAACGCTTCCGGAGCTCAAATACCGCGAGCCATCCGGTTGCCTCTCGGACACAGAAACTACGCGTCATTGCTTTAACTATTTATATTTATTTGAATTGTCCATCGTCATCCGTGTAACTCTGTTATGGGCCCTCAAAATAGTGTCATTAAGAGGAAAGATGAGTGATAATTTTTCCATACTTACTACAGTATCCGCAAAACCAAGTGGCGAGTCGGGCAATAAAAGTTGGTACTATAATATTGTTGCACGGCCTGCTCCATAAGGCAGTGCAGGTGCGAAAGAGATAGCATGATCCAATGATATGACCTGACTCGCCACTTGGTTTTGCGGATACTATACCGTCCTCGACTGTTTCCTCCGAAGTTTTTGTCCGTAGTCTTTTTCAATATAATATCGACATCATCAATGTCGGTCTGTCGTCTTATTTTTATAAGTGCTTAAAATGATGCTAAAAACGGTATATTTATTTAGCCCGCAAAAAAAGGCTTATTATAAAAAACCGACAAGAATAAGCGCAAAAATTAAAATTGTTACATTCATCATCATCATCATATCAGCCGAAAGACGTCCACGGCTGGACATAGGCCTCTCCCAAAGAGTCCGCAATGTCCGGTCCTGCGCCACCCGTATCCAGTGGCCTCCCGCGACCAGTCATGCCCTAAAGCAAGGGTAGGCAACCTTTTAGCAACCAATAGCCATATATTCTATAATAAAATTAAAGCGCGCCGCAATTCTTCGTATTTTGAGACTTTAACAGGCAATTTCAAAATACTGAACATAACAACCGTGACATAGAAAATAGCTAAGGAGGCTCGCGGGCCGCAAGTACGGGGCTTGCGGGCCGCCGGTTGCCGACCCCTGCCCTAAAGCAAACAATTACAGAGACTGATGATATCTCAGAAAGTCTAAAATATTCGTACGGCATGAACTACCGTGTGTCTGACGATTTGCGGAGGGCCCAGTACAAGGATGGAGGTCTATTTAAATCCTAGTTTTATCAAGAGTAGACATAATTTATATTTGATTTTGTTGAAGTGGAGTTTTTATATGGAATAAATTTTTACTTGTTAATTAATATTGTTTTTAATGTTTTTCATAAACATAATTAGTATTACCTACAGTGTACGACATTTGGGACTGGTCTTTGGACAGTTCCAATATGATGTAAAGAGTAATGTGGCTAGAGTAAATCGATTGTCATAATATCCGATTACGATTGATGATGGCTAATAAAAGGTATCTATTGATTACTGTGTAATAATTATTTTTAGGAAATCATTTAGAGAGCCTATACACTATCGTCTGCTAACACAAGTTACCTGTAAGTAAAGAGAGAGACTGATAGTGCGAGAAAAATTGAGAGAGCTCGCGCGTCGCAGAAATCAATGTCATATTTTCAAAGGCAACATTTTGCACAATCAAATATGTCGGTTTCGATCGATGTGATTTTATTTCGTATTATTGTAACAGTAATGAAATAATACATTTTTATTTTCCTATTCCCAATTATTTGATTCATATCGATTTATTTCTAAATTGACAGACTCCAAACGATTAAAGCAGTATATCACTAAATTTAAAAATAAAAAGTCGTAGGACGTAATGGTTTGCATGATTCAAGTTCCGTCCGAGTTTTCAATGCTAATGTCTATACAAATAAGCCGCAAAAAAATATGACAATAATTTTATAAGTGCTAAAAGGAGCGTGCATGGAGATTGAACTTTGTTTTGTAACTCGGAAGCGATTGAAACTTTTTTATTATTTCGATGAGCAGTACCAATTTACGTTATATGGGTGTCGCGATGTGTCAAAAGACCAGTTCCAAATCTCGAATACTGTAACAAACCTTTGAAGATGCAGATACGTTTGTATTTAAAAACTTAACCTATCGAACGGTGAAGTTAACTTCAGGATCAAATAGAAAACATCAATCATTGCTTTTGTTTTATAAATAAAAACTTTAATAAATCATCAAAATGAACCTGTGTTCACAGCCTGACGCGAGCGCCATCTCTTATGCATTCTCTGTATTCACACGGCAGGTTTTGCCTCATCGCGCTCGCTGTTAGGCAGTTAGCTATTTACCCGCTATTTTAATGCTCCGCATCATTTGGAGTGACTTGCGTGTTAGCATTGGTAGATGTCGCTTTCAACCTCATTTAGGACTAACACAGTTATAGTGCATAAGTACCATGGGTCCATAAGTTTCCGCGACCTTATATTAAGACTAAATATATTGTATTTTGTATTAATATGTACCTACGTATTTGTTTTTAATGTTTGACTGCTTACATTCTTTATTTTATTCTTGACACATACATACATTCACCGCTGTGTTGTTTTTTATTTTATTTAAACTTTATTGCACAAAAGAAAACTTATCGTACAAAAGGCGGACTTAATGCCATATGTTATCGAAAAAATGAATAATTACTTAAATACTTACGCAAGGATTCAATGTGTTCTTCATAATTCTACTGAAGTACTCAAATGTTATAGAAGTAGGTTAGACTAGTTATATATAGCGTTTAAATTTAGCAAGTATCCCAGAGAGTTGCATTTTTGTTACTAATGTTAAAAATACTGACACCCATTGAAGTGTGCCAATATTCTGTTGTCTCGCTAAATTTAACAGACACCCTGTGCCAAGTGCGGGACTTTACTAAAGAATTTACTTTAAAATTGTTTCTGATATTTAAACTCTTGAGCAAGACTCGAGTAAAATCATTCGAACTGAAGAGGGGGATATATTGGAGGATAACAATCATAAAAATGAAATTTCAAGTTTTCAACAATTTGTATTTTTGCACCTTAGGTGATTTCATATTAAATAAAAATCTTCTTTTTTCTCTTATATACACATTAAATCCAAATTTAGTCAGAGTGTATTTACAAATATATTAAATAGAATTTAGTAAAAATTAGTGAGATTTAACAATACCTACATACTTAAAACTATATCTTAGAACATCAACAACATCTTTCACACCGGTGAAATATGGGCAATTTCAATAAATCGTGTACCCACTTAGCGTGAGTTGTTGGATAAAGACACGACACTTAAGCATTCATATTATGATAAAATTAACTTTTTTCACATTCAAATAACGTCTATATGGAAATCATTTTTAAATTCGTCACAAAACTGACACTGAGTTAATTTTGTTTTAACAACTCACGTTAATTGGGTACACGATTTATTGAAAAGCCCATATATACGATAGCTTAAATTATAAAACATAGGTACACAAAATTCGTAAAGAATTCGTTCTTATTCACTATACAGTGAACACCACAATGTAGTCGTTATTCTCTTTGAGTCGGTTCGGTAGCAATAGCAACGTGGATGTAAGACAGTCGTATAACAGTGCCTCCGCATTCAAGAGTTGGTTATGTCAGAGCCGGCGACCACCACTAGGCACCTCGCTACACCAAGTTATACAAACACCGTATATCAATAACTTTAACGCGTGCAACATTACGTAAAATGTGTAAGAATTTAGTCTTCTCCGTTTCAATTGTCACTCTTTTGACTAACATGATTACACTTTATTAATACCTATCTACTCTAGCCTTGTCTATCGGAGACGTGGTCTCACCTATAACAGTAAAAACGTTAGATATAACTCGAACACCTTGCTCGTCTTGTATATTATGATCACTGTCGCCGTAGACGCGCGTCCGCGGCCCGCGCGGGGTCGCTGCTGTATGTTGCACTATTCAACAATGGTTTACTTGAGAACATGGTAATTTTTTTTTCAAACTAAAATGATTCAAACTTCCAACAAGTGTAGGCGCAAGAATTAGTTATATTATTGTCAGTTATCCTAAATTCATACAGACCGACATCACTAAAACCCACCCTGTCGCGTATTGTCACTGCTGCGGTGACATGTTTCGGCCTAATCAGCTGGCTTAGGTTCAGTATGGCACTACCATTTGTGACTGCTTTGTCTAATAGACGCGCGGTGACTAACATAATAATTATGACTTTATGATACCTAGTGATTTTTAAAAGTAGGTATACGTATAAGTCGAAGGCAATTTTATAAAATCTCGTTCTCACTTTATAAGATAGGTATCTAAAAGCTATTTGTGCTTAATTTTGTACTATCAAAGAAAATCTAATGATGCAGTTTCAGCTATAACTCGATGACAAAGCGGCAGAAGTCACAAATTGCACAGAAGAGCTAACAGAGTTGCGTAACATTCAACATAATCACAGTTACTGAAGCCTACCTTGTACAAATAACCTATCTACACGTTATATTAACTATACAAAAACCTATGAGTATTATAAATAAGGGGCACTCGCTGTATTTGAAATTAATTAATATTGATTAAGAGATCATAATTTAAACGCTAACACTATCCTCGTCACTAGATTAGTCTATAATACGTACATTAAAAACATATATGCCACTGGGAAAACACTGAAGACATTCGGAAATAGCCAAACGCGGAAAATGAAATAGCGAGCTTAGACTGAAGGAGTGCATAATGTAAGTGGAAGCAGCTATAGTTGTGGATAGGAGAAGGCATGTTTGTTACCTCTATTAGAAGAAGCGGGATTGAGCAAATGTTGTTAAAATAATCTTTGAGCAAGAGAAGACTCGACAGCAGCTCTCTAATGTACCGCGAGAAATAGATAAAAGATACGAAATATACATATGTAAAAAACAGCGTTAGATATTGTACACGACATCCTCATGCCCATATCTTCGACTAGAAAATATAAAATAAAATAATATTTATCACGTATTCAGCAGTCGTGTTACACTTAGTATTAAACAATAAGTGCAGTGGCACGTTGTAAAGTTAAATTAATGGCACAGTTTCACGTTAGTTTCATCAAGTACAAGAATATTAAACATACAATACTTAAGTTAGGTAGTCGCGGTCAGAGAAGGTTCACCACCTGGATTCATCTTTGACACACAACTTTACTTCCTACCTTAAACGTAGGACAATCGCTACACCTGTAATGGGGTTTTGGCAAGTTTATAACATTTAGATGTGTGAGGTTAGTAAACATTTTCTAACCTTGGTCCTACCTGTGGATAGGCTCCTTACGTATCACTTTCTCATGCTTCTTTGTTTTGACGTGTGACAAGCATGCAAGAGACAACTTTAGCTTAGCTACAGACTTGTCGTCAGACAGAAGATATGTAACACTTTCCTCGCGCGCGGCGAGTGAACGAGCCATTTGTTGCGGAGAAGCGCGCACTACTCGGACACTTTAGGCCGCTTTCGTATCTTGTTCCCAGTCAAATTCATTCAATTAGCCTATCTAAATTAAAAATAAATACATCGAGCTGATCATCTCCTATCATATTAATTACAAATATGTATAAAAAGATATATAAATTTCAATGAATTTACATATGTAGAGTTAATAAAGCTTCGTTAAAGACAATTCTTACGTCTAGGCGATGAAATTATTTGATAACTTCAACGTGAAAGTAAGAGTTCAGATGTCCACCTCGTCCGAGGTGGAGGGCTCGCTGTCACTGTCACTGGAATGTGCATGCGGGGACGCGGGCCCGGGCGCCGCGTGCTAGAGGTGCGGCGCGTGCTCGGGGCCGCCGCGCTCGCGCTTCATGCGCTGCTTGAGGTGCACCTTGGCGTGCCGCTTCTTCTCGTCGGAGCGCGCGAACTTGCGCCCGCACACGTCGCACGCGAACGGCTTCTCGCCCGTGTGCGTGCGCACGTGCGTCGTCAGGTGGTCCGACCGGCTGAACGAGCGCATGCAGATCCGGCACTGGAACGGCTTCTGGCCCGTGTGGATGCGGATGTGCCTCGTCAGCTCGTCGGAGCGCGAGAAGCGGCGGTCGCAGCCGTCCACGGGGCACGCGTAGGGCCGCTCGTGCACGGGCGTCTTGCTCGGCCGGTTGGGGTACTTGCGCGGCTTGACGGCGACCAGCCTCAGCGGCTGCGCGCTCTGCTGGTACACCTGCGAGAGGATCTCGTGGCCCTTGCTCGTGGAGGGGTTGTACTCGGCGAGCTGCACGGGCCGGTCGGAGGGCGGCGCGGGGTAGGGTTCGCGCTTGGGCAGGCCGGACGGGCCGGGCGCGGGCTGCGGCGCGGGCTGGTACTCCTGCTCCCAGTGCGGCGGAGGCGCGCGGTACTCGCACGGCACGGGGCAGGAGGCCTGCGGGGGAGTGCAGTAGGTGGGCTGGCACTCGGGGGGTGGCAGGAGGTCGATGCGCTCCTCGTACTCCTGGTAGTACTTGTCGCCGGGGCCGGGGCCGGGCGGCAGCAGCCACTGCAGCGGCGGCGAGGGCGCGTGCTTGCCGGCCGGCGGCTGCGCGGGCCCGTACAGCGAGGCGCTGGCGCTGGACGCGTTGCTCGCGTCCTCTGCGCGCGCGCCGGGCGACAGCGACGCCTCGTGCTTGTGGCGTCGCGGGGAACACACCAGTGATAGCTCGTCACCTGGTAGGCTACCTGTAACAAACGATAATACCACTTTATTGCAATAGCGTTCAGGAAATACGGGTTGGTTTCATTCATAACGACTTGAATTAATGATTACATTTCACGGTTCAATAAATTAAACGAATTTGATTTAAGTTTAAAGCGCGATCAATCGATCGGTTTCGGGGTCGGAAGGAGACTTAAACATAGGCAGACATATTCAAATGGACTTGGATATGTGTTACACATTTAAGCGGGCCGCGGTGCCGTGGTATTGTTCATTGCATTTGTCAAGCTGTTAATGACAAGTCCCATTCGATTTTATAACTTCTACACTTTGTTTAGATCTTAAATGAGACATGTTTATTAATTTGGTTGCTGTGTGCCAGCCTTCACTACAAAGTTAAATCAATACGTTATTTCATGTCCTTAAAACCATGAAATATTTTGTTGTTACTTTTAACCTTTTTATTGCTTATAATAATAAAAATAAATATTATCATCATAATAAAATAATTCACGTTGCCGTCGGAAAGTAAACCATAAATGTGTATTTGCAAGAACATTTTTAATAATATTGCCATTGGATTGCAATTATGTTTTCTTGCGTATTTTTATTTGTTTTATGTGTTGTGTTAGGATTTTTCCTCAAATAACCACCTACTTCAATCATTATTAATGTAGGTATCGGCCTATTCCTCAGAAACGCCAGTTCCGAGAATATTTCAATCTAAACTCTATTCTTTCTGAACTGTCTGGAAAATCATTTATTACTTGGTATTCGTCACTGTAATTGTGTTTTAGTGCTAATTTAATTAATAAAATATGTTTCAATATTTTACTGTAGAGTGTAGTTATAAATTAATAAGCTAAACATAAACAGCTAAAACAATTTAGTAAAAAACTCTACTATGTTTATTCGTCAAAAATGATAGCGCGTTTGTTCTTTTTTTTAACCTATACACGCGGCCGGATTGCGAACGGAAGGGCTGATATCTACAGGATGCGGCGGTACCTACCCGTATCGGCGCGTATCGGCCTATCTCGCGGCCAGCACCGTCCACCGTAAAAAGCGGTTTACACACCCTACTGTCAGATTTCACATCCTAATCGGAAATTCTTAGCGCAGTAAACAATCGGCGCTACGTGTCTTGTGCTACCATTGAAATAGAATATTAAAACAATTGAAGTTAATTTACCAGACTTCATTATTTATGCAAACTGAACATAAATATTTTCTAATAAGAATAGTCAAAAAATATGATTCTAGACGTTAAGAGTTTTCTCAAATCAAAAGATGTTTTATTTGAGAAATTTAGGTAATGCATTGAAATCTAATTCAGATAAATTATTGCATATTCACCCGAACGCCCGAAAGGGTCTTATAAGATTCACCAGTTTTGTCACTACCAACACTGGCACAGATCACATTTCTAAGTATCACAAGAAGATCACGTTGTATATTTGGTATCAGCGAGTAGGTTTATGAAGGGAGGCAGACGGCGATTCACAACGCGAGCTCATTCAATGTCGCGTATCGATCCGAGCGATCCCGAGAGACAGGACTTTCCATTTCACTATAACACTTTAAACTTTTCAGCGCCGCGTGAAACATTTTGAACAATTTTCAAACGAGATATTTAACGGTTTAAAATAATAACTGACGAAAAGCTATCCAGCGCGAATGGTGAAGGACGGCGAAGGACACGCAACGGGAAGAAAACCGCATTGTTTATTTACAACGTTATCGGCAGCGGGGGCGCGGGCCGCCTACGTTCCCGGCGCGTACGCGTGACCACACCGCACCTGATATCGGCGGCGGCTCCAGCAGACTCGGGAAGAACGCGGGCAGGTCCGACGTGGACACCGGCGTGTTCAGGTCCGCCATCATGTGGCCCAGCACGGGCGCCGGCGCCGACTTGATCGGGCAGTCGAAGCCCAGGCCCATGTCGGCCAGGGACAGCAGGTGCGGGCCCACCGGCGGCTCCGCGTCCGTGCCCATCCCGTCGGGCACCACCTGCTCCTCGGCCCACTGGCCCAGGGGTATTACGAAAAGCGCCAGCGTGAAGACGGCCTCTCGCGTGGCCTGTGCGAAGGGGACTGGCTCCGCGCGCCCCGCGTCGCGGTTTTATCAATGGAGAAGCGGTCCCATATTCGGTAGCGGCGCGCGCCGGTCAGCCAATCGCGCGGCGCCGAGTCCCCCCGCCGCTGACGTCACCGCCCGGCCCGCCCACCGCCCGCGCCTCCCCGGGCGCCCGCCCGCCGCCTGCCGGCACGAGCCCAACAGCCTCCGATCCATAGACGCGTATCACACGTTTCCTAGACCGCAACTTCATTCAACTTTGGCTTGGGGGGTTCAATCGATACAAGTTTTTTTAGATAGTTATTAATATTGATGTCACAAGTTTAATTCTTTTATATTTGCCTATGCATATGATTAATATTGTGCAAATATCAACATTTGTAAATTTTATGCTTAGTTCAGATATTATTGCTCTTTTTTAAACCAAAGTTAAAATACTTTATTTGTAATTTTGGTATTCTCTACCTTATTAAGTGAAGTTCTTATCAGCCTTTTTATGGCACGAGTCCCTTTGCACGGAAAAATATTTTGCGACCCCTACTCTCCTCTGTTCTTAATTTATATTTTTTACGTCACACCTGGCCATAATGCGAGTTTTACTGCACGCTGCGCGTACGGGAAAACTCGAATTGTGGCCAGGTGAAGACGTAAAATTTTGTATTCAACACGGGCGGTAATTCGTAAAGCCCCAGAGCGCATATTTATGGCCCTCACCTTCGGTTCAGGCCACAAACACCTGCGATCTGGGGCATTCACGAATTCACCGCCCTAGTTACGTAATGTACTATTATTTTACAAATTGCAAATCTTTACATCAATGTAACTTTAAAGTACTGATAACTGCCATCCCCTTCAAGAGGGTAGGTAGCGAACCACAGGACGAAAACTCTGACTTGAGTAATGTCCTGAAAATAAACGCTTTGCATAACTTTTTAGTAGATAGGTATAGGTACCTACCTAATCAATATTAATTAAATATGAATGTCAAAATCGTATGTTAACTTTTGACACGTAAAATTTATATTTTATGAATAAAATATTGAATTGAATTTAATTTACCTACTGGGATCAAGAAATACCTAAGCTATTAAACTGATGTCCAACGCGATTCTTTCTTTCGCTGATTTTTTATTTATTTTCTGATATATATGTATTAGAAATTAGAAAAACTTTATTTCATTTTATTGGCAAAAAAATATTAACGTAAATAGTTAATGATTAGATTTATTAAGTAGGTAGCTCTATTTATATTAACTAGTACACGTTTCTGACAAAACAGTAATTGCAGACAAGTTTGTATTGTAGACTGTAGGTCTATGTCTATCTACTTTTTTGCGCAGTCCTTTGTCAAGAAGATTTTAACGAACTGACACGAAGGTTTTGCTATGAGTATTAGGTAATTTCGGCGTTCCCATAGAAACCTTTCACCTTCCCGATCGAATTGCATTGAGGGCAATTGTATGCGGCCACGATCCACAGTCATGCATGAGCTAGCTATAGACTCAGAAGATGAAGAGAAGATTGTTTCCCTACTGAAGCTTCAGTGGTTAATTCACGAACGAACTAAATGCAGGCAAACTGAAACCAACACCGGTGGCTCGGTCTTTATTACCTTAACCTTATTAAAAACTTTCTCATTTTAGTAGGTAACGACAATTACCCATATAAAATGAATGGGTTAGAGTTAAAGCGTAGATTAAATTAAGGCCTTAACTATGTAGCATATGTTTTGATCTTCACCCATTTAATAATAAACAATATCTCTAAATTCTCAAGTTAATAGACAAATCATTGTTGCCAAGAAATATTAGGTTCCGAAACTTTTTAAAACTTTTTAAAACTAATCGTTCGTGAATTAACCACTGAAGCTTCAGTAGGGAAACAATCTTCTCTTCATCTTCTGAGTCTATGGCTGGCTCATGCATGACTGTGGATCGTGGCCGTATACAATTGCCCTCAATGCAATAATTGTGAATGTAAGAAACATTATGTGCTAGTTCTCCGTTTGACAAAGACGCGGGGTAAAAAAAAAACTATGTAGTTAGCATGAAACGACAAACAAATCATAAACGATGAAGCTAAAACTTTGCACTTACTCGTAAATTCAATATTCATAATCATGAATCAGCAATAAAAAAAATATATACCTAATTTATACCTTACGCTCGTTAAATATGCCCCATGTCATATGCCTACTAAGCAATGTTTTTCCAACATTAGAATTATCAAACCCTTTAGGACATAAATATTTGTGAACCTATATGCTTTTGGAGTCAACCATTACTACCTATAAACATGTACAGTCGCCATCAGATATATCAGAGCGGCCAAAGTGCTCACAAATATTTGAACAAGTCTCTAATGGCTGTTCAGATATTTGTCAGCACTTTGGCCGCTCCGAAATATCTGATGGCGACTGTACATAGATATCTTTCTACCTATTTTCTCTATCTCTAATCTATTTGCAGGTCATCTTATAAGTACCTACCTAAGTAGGTAGTATTTAAATTATTTTGTTGAAGTTGTTCTTCATACATCTTCATACTAATATATAATGAAATTACATATGGAGAAGGAAATATCTTGAGTTGTATGTTTGTATCTTGAGTTGTATGTTATTTTATTTAAATCCATGGATCAATTACTCGAAGAGTGCATCTGAATGAACTATCGGAGCAGCCAAAGTGCTCACTAATATCTGAACACGTGCGAGTTCATACATTTGCTGCAAAGGCGGGTAGCTTTTGTATGGACTCGCACTAATCACTAATCAAAGTGTGAACAAGGCATAAGAGCACAGAGGGGCTACCGGGAAATGAAAACGAACTTCGTTTTGTGTATCTCTGTCTCTGTCGCACTTGCTAGTTCGAGCGACAGAGACGGAGATATTCGAACGAAGTTCGTTTTCACTTCGCGGTAGCCCCTCAGCATAGCGAGCTAACAGATATATAAGCGAGCAAGAGAGACAGAATTCCGAGGGTTACAGTAGCCTTACGTGCTTGAGTCCTTTCAACTGTGTAGCCATGATGGGTCGCCTTGATCTTGTTCGCTTTAGCGGCAGGTCGAGCGCCCACTCGCGAAACCTACACCTACTGCGACCGCAAACTACTGACATTATAAGGCTGGGAAACATTGTAAAAAGTAACGGAATCTGGTGTCACAGGCGGCAGGAAACGGTATCGATAGGTGCCATCCAATGACCCCAAGTACCTACGAATCTCTGACAATAATTATTAAGAGGATGAAGAATACTGCTGCGGTACAAGATTAACATTGTTTACTTCACACCTAGCCATGAAGTAGCAATTACCGCCCCGGTACGTTTACGGGAAATCCTACATTCTGGCCAGAGGAGACGTACAATGTTCACGGGCGGTAATGAAGAAAGCCTCAGATCGCTTCACCAGCTCTTCTCGAGATGCCTACGTGGCGTCGGTAAACGACGAATCGTGACCAGCGAGTTCAAAGTACGGTAACTCAGGGGTGGTCTGAATGGTTTTAAAACGAATCTCGTGTCATTAATAAGCAATGAGATGAGTAGTGGCGGTGCCAGGCAGGCAATGCGGTGGCGAGGCGACATTGGCCGTGTGCGGTGGCGGGTGCTCCGGGGAGCCCCGTACTCGAGACACGCCGACGCCTCGCGGGCCCACATGCAGCCGCTAACCCAATTATCGCGTAACGGAGACGATAAAGAAAAATAACAAACCCACGATTTCACTGCGGTCTAATTATAGCGCGCTATTTGTGGGTGCGCGAGCGCAGGCGGCATAGCGTGGCGGCGATGTCAGGGCTATTCCTGGCCGTCAGCTGACGCTCCCGGCTCGTAAACACCACGCAACCAATTGACGTACAATGCGAACAATCGAGCTTTCAGCAGGTGAATCACTAGATGAAAACGTGCCTGTGGGAATCACTAGATGAAAACGTGCCTGTGGGAATCGCTCTAAATTTAACTTCACTGCTTTTGGTCCGGAGGCGGGGTGCTATTTCCACTCGTTGCTTCAATGACCGTTGTCTATTTTGGACGCGCGGTTATTCATATCGACGCTTGTTATGAATGTTTAATTGCATAAACAAGACGGGTATTGTTGAGAACTGAGTAACTCCAGTTTATGTGGCTGTTTCGGGCTTGGCAGGATAACTTAATAGGTCTCGCAGTCTGCGTAAACAGCTTCGCAGAGTTGTTTTTGTCGCAAGTACTTTATACCCTTGTTATTGCTCAATTTCGTTTATTTCTGACCTATATCCATACCTAACAATGTCTGGCACGATTACCTATTTTTCTTTCCGTTTGGTTGTTTTCGGCATGTTGGCATTATATAGACGCGATAGGGAAGGCGACTGATTCGTCATGTATTTTCGTCAAAATGTATAAATGAATTGACATATCTATCTATCTCATTCCGTTACTTACCTACTTAAGTACCTATAGGTAACGGTCGAACAATATTTGTGTGCTGCCTTCGCAATTGCAAGAGGCAAGGCAGATTCTATGCATACCTACCTATGTTATTGATTCACCTGCAGAGAAGCAAGGTGCATATTTAAATTTCAGGCGTTCGTATACCATCTATAACCTATACCTAATACATACTTGCAGCTCTACATACAGAAAATCTTTAAAAAAAAAGTTACAGTTGCAGACTATCTAACTCAACAATGCCCCATACTAAGTAACTTGACCGCCACGCCCGGTCAATTAACATTCAGAACGCGACTCGAGAAATGTACTTCTTATAAAGACGACTCTGAAACATTTATACCTTATAATTAATATCTTGTTCACTCTGCTGTTAAACTTAGTGTGAGAAGGATTGCATTTTTTCCAAACCAGTAGCGAGTAAGTGAGTCACTCAGTTGTCGCCTCGTGTGTTGAATGAGTATACAAACAGTTGTGGTTGTGGCTTGTGGCCACTCGGGCGGTGCTTCCCACGGCCAGGCGCCGGCGACTCTGGTGGGTGGCTGGGTCAAACACCAACCGTTCTAGTACGTAGGTACGCGATGTAATTGTAGTTTTACGAATCTGTATGTCCTAAATAAATTTGTGTATGCTGACAATCTGTGGATAATGACTGCGGCAATCTGTAGATACCGGCATCGAACAAGACTTTAGAATTCACAATGTGTAGGTAATGCTATGTATTTGCGGAAGCCTCGTTGTATGAGATACCGTCTAAAAGCTCCGAAAAGCAGAGTCAATGCTTCGGGCATACGAAAAGAAGCACGGTGTTGTACGCATCTGACATACCTAAATAATTACAGGGTCGTTCCTGGCCTGCATAGCGGTAAAGACGAAGATGTACCTACAGCTTTACGATTGCTCAGTGTCATGAATCCGTTTTTTGGGGTTTGGCAGTCAACAAGGAACCCTTAAAGTTTCTCCATGTCCGTCCGTCTGTCCGTCTGTCCGTCTTCGGTTTAGCTCAGTAACCCTAGTTTGCTACTAGAAAACTTCATTCGGCATGGATATAAATCCGCCGATAATATACCTACAGTAGAATTCAATCTAGAAAAAAAATTGTTTAGCGTATCTTCCTTACACCTAAATTGGGGATGTAATTTTTTTTCTCGATAAACATATAGTGTGGGGTCTAGCTTGTTCAAAAATATTACGGGTTCATTAAAACCAGTTATAGTAGGTACGGAACACTAAACACCTGTAGATTAGGCGCATAAAATGAAGCATGTACGCAAAGAGCAAAGTGGAAGCAAAACATCGGAAAGGCCAACCCAGACAAGATCAGCGCTATGATCATGTTCATCATCATGATCTTAGCGCTTATATAAATAAATAGATTTTAAAAGAAATCTCATAAAAAAGGTGTTCGACTACATAAATATAAATATAAGGGGGACAATCTTACACATTAATTGGAAGAATTCTGTTTAATCACCAAACATTGTCTCTAATTAAGTAGGTATAATTAGATACAATAATATGCAGATAATTATCCTAAAAGTAACACGAGAAGGCGAAGAGTGAGACCTGCAGTCTGGCCAAAACATTAACTATAATGATCACATGAATCATGCCCGTGTCATGTTGTGAGTCGCTGATGCGAGCATCACCAAGCTGAAGTCATTCGGGCAGCGAGTGTAAATAGTACCTACTAGCAGTAACAATACCCTGTCGAAATGCAAGCGGCCACGCAGCCAATAGCGGACAGGAATAGAAACACTACCTTCGTTTATATTTGATCGATTCTATTTATATTAGAATATGCAATATCGGTTATGGATGTTTTGGCTATTGCTTGGTCGGTCTGGTGCAAACAAAAAGAGTAGAAACTAGTAAAACTAAGTTCTCTATATGGGAAATGTCCCACTGGGTTGGTAAGAGCGGTAACTAGTGACATTAACAAAATATTTTTATTACGGTTACACATTTTTGCCAAATCCTGGGGGTTGGTTGTTCTCGAGATCCTAGGGCACAAATTAATGATGAGGTAGACATACTTTTATTATTGTTTTGTTATAAATAACAAGGATACCAATGTGCACTTAGCGATGAAGTCTGATGAATTATGGCTTTCTCACATACTTTTACTTCTTATACAGATTCTTCTTCGTCTTTCAGTCGTACACTCAGAGTGGTCGCCTACTAGGTGGGTCTTCTTATACCGATTATTATGATTATTATTATTTTTCTTTTCTATTCTCAGTATTTTAATACTGGTGTAATGAAATTCACGGACCGCAGCCAAGTGCATCCCATGTTCACAGCGTACCTATCACATATAGTTTTGGGATTGGTTGTCGTCAGAATTAGGTATTTGGGTGACTGATGCGGGTATTTGAGTTTGTGAATTGGGTAGTTGTATATCGTTCTGTAAAAAAAATCGGACTATCCTGCAAGTGTTTAAGATAGCTGCTTTCTGCATGACAATAAAAGATGATGGCGGCAATGACAGGGTTTTTATGGAGGTATGCAACTGCTGTGGGATGACCGGTGGTAGACAAAACTATGGGGGCTATTGTAACATTCTTTAGTTTCCAAATCCTGGCTATTTCGTCTTTTAGATCTGTATATTTGGTTAATTTTTCAGCTATTGTGCTTTGTATGTTATGGGTGTTTGGAATTGCAATGTCAATTAAAAGGGCAGTTTTATTTATTTTGTCTACCACTGTAATGTCTAGTCTATTGTAATGTGTGGTCCGGTCTGTTAATATGGCTCTGTCAAAGTACATTTTATGGGTTTGGTTTTCTAGGACACTTTCTGGGGTCTATTTATAATAGGCAATGGCTTGCTGAGGTAAAAGAAGGTATTTGATAGCAAGTTTTTGGCGGAATATATTGGCTACCTGGTCCTGTCTGTACTTGTAATCAGTCTGGACTATTGCTCTGCACGCTCCGGTAATATGTTGGATGGTTTCAGCTGAACTATTGCATTTCCTACATAAGTCCATGGCTCTGTTTTTCATTATAAACTTCTGGTAGTTTCGGGTTTCTATCACTTGGTTCTGAATAGCCAACATGAAGCCCTCAGTCTCTGGAAAGAGCTCGCCATGATTCAGCCATGCGTTCGACGCCACTTTGTCGACATTAGGTTGGCTTAAATCATGACGATGCCTTCCGTGTAAAGACTTTGCACTCCATTCGGCAATTTTGGGTTTGTGGTCGATAAGAGCTTCGGTCTTTTGGGTGGCTTTATCTCTAAGGTTCAATGCTGTAAATTTATGGTCATTCTGTTCAATGGCTTTGTGGATGAGAAAAGAACTAGATTTCTGGTGGAAATATTTTTTCAGTGTCGTAATCTGTTTGTTATGCAAATTGGTGATATCAATGATTCCTCTGCCACCTTCTTTTCTTGGCAGGGTTAGTCTCTGTACGCAGGATCTAGGATGGTGTTTACGGAATTTTGTGATAGTTGTATTTATGGTTCGTTGAAGAGTTTTGAGATCAGATTTACTCCACCGGATTATGCCAAAAGAATATGTCAAGATGGGGACTGCGTACGTGTTGACTGCTTTAACTGTATTGCGTGAATTTAATTGGGTTTTTTTCTTGAGAATAATTGGGTACCTACATCGCGCCGTTTTTGATACACCTATATGATAAGATTAATGGGTACCACCTATCTATATGTCACTGGAACCATCGTTTTTGTAACAGGCATTTAACATATTCTGTGCTTGTTGCACCTATGTTTACTTTACACGAATGTTCCCTGTATCCACTTGTCTTTAGTAATGACGTGCAAAAAGTGCTCCAGCACGGAGATTTGGAGTGCTGCCGCCCGCCCAGCGTTGACCGATAACGCGCGCTGAAATAGCGCAGTGATGCAAACGCGCGCAAATAGTTCTCGCTCATTGGACAATAATGCGCGGCTTGGCAACTCCACTACCCGGCCGGACGTCACAAACGGACAGCTATAATTACGACACTCGAAAGCTAATCTCGAGCGGATTCTATGACGTGCATGACACCTGAAAATCATCGTTCATTTAAAGACTGCGTGTAATCGGGGTAATCTAACGCCTACGTGCATACGTAGTATAGGTACTAGTAACTAGTGTCCATCGGGATGCCATTAACGTGATGGGGTGCGGGGAGTCATAGACATAGATATGAATTGTTGAATCGCATAACGAAAACGTGCTTAATATATATCACGGTGGCAGATGGCGGGCATTTATACGAGGGCTAATGAGTCACCGAATAAATATCAGTAAAATACCTACCTACATGGGGACCTAAAGTCGCTTTTGGCTTATTTGTCAATAGTCATATTGTGATTTAATTTAAATTATGACTTAATTCTAATTAAATAAATAGGTAGGTACCTGCTAGGGGAAAATCTTACACAAATCGAACTAGCTCCATATTAGAATAGAATAGAAAAACGTTATTGAACATCACTGCACAATTCATGTTACGTGAGAACCTTAAAAGTAAACTTAACATATTAAGTTCTGGTACGCTCAATAAGGCTTGTGTTATGAGCATAGGCGACGATATATTTAATAGATATACATATTGTAATACATAGAAAATATCCAAGACTCAGAAACAAACACTCATGCTCATCACACAAATATTTGTCCTTACCGGGATTTGAACACAGGATCTTCAGCTTCGTAAGCAGCGTCACTACCCACTAACCTAACCAGTCGTGCAGTCGTCGTAATAATTATCGCTGACTGGAAGCGTGAAACCTTTTAATGCTCAATGCCTATTGATAAACACTGCGTACCTATTCCTGTCGAGCCGTGACGTCAAGCTGGTAGGTTTTCGTTTGTGACTTTAAGGAGAACGAAACGATGATAACCGAGCAATTGTCGCGAGACGACGAGGGTGCGCTGACGTCACGAGGGCCCGCCCGCTGCCCCCCCCCCCCCCCCCGGCATGACGCACGGCAACACCATAGTTCTTTACCACTATCACTAGGATTTTCATACAGGAACACACTACGTATAGAGATTAGATTGGAGCTCACAGCCAAATATGAGGGATCATCTAATACGATTCTCAATACGTATAGGTAAGTTCGTCAGTAAAGAGTTCTGGAATGAAGCCCAGTACGAAATCACTCAGACATAATAGACAGCTCATCGAACGTTTGATAATATAAATCGTGTGAATAGTGGGTTACCTATCTGAAACACTAAACGTTTTTGTCCTTTTTAAGGTTCCGTACCCAATGGGTAAAACGGGCACCTATTACTAAGACTGATCGTCCATCTGTCACCAGGCTGTCCGGTCGGTAATTATCTCATGAAACTTGATAGTTAGACAGTTGAAATTTTCACACTTGATGTTTCTGTTGTCGCTATAACAATAAATACTAAAATACAGAATAAAATAAATATTTAATTGGGCTCCCATACAACAAACATGTTTTTTTGCAGTTTTTAAAGATAGTGGTACGGAACCCTTCGTGCGTGAGCCCGACTCGCACTTGGTCGGGTTTGTATTACATATTGGTATTAACTATTCGACAAACTTTGTTTATATTTTTTTACGTTTTTACGACACTTCACTTCGAACGTTAACAGCTGGTCCTTTTATGGTTTCGCTTTTGTAATTGTTTGACAAATCAATGATTCCAATTATTACCTAATATCATTATTCCGACGTAACGAATCCGTGGATAATCTGTTCGTGTTCTATCAAATCGGCTTTATTTTATTATGTTTATTATGTTGCTGTTTATTTTTATTATGTTACTGTTTATACGGAGCAAACACATGTTACTAATTTACAATCCTACCAACGCTTTTTTCAACTCCATTGATATGAATTAATCATCACGCTTTGCAAAGTAGTGTGCTTGCCTTAGCCGTTTTTTAAAGCAGGAAATTGGCCGATATCTTCCTGTTAAAAGTATGGGGTGGTATGCAATGAGTATAGCAGTGAGTCATCCATTTTCTTTTCATGGCATTTGTTTCCCGTTATTTTATTTCAGGTTCGGTGCTGAAACATCACATTGTTTTACGATAGGTACCTAGTGTGATCTACGTGACTGGATATAAATTAGATTTGTTTTGTATTTTCTCACTTTTGGGACAACACTCACGTAGAATGTATTAGAAATCCTCCATCTATAGGTTTGGACTAATCAAATTTAATTATGAGTTAAAGTTTATGAGTGTGTGAAGCCTGCTGTTGGTACTCTGTACGTATAGGGTCCGGACGGTATATAATTAGATAAAAAAATATCTTTCACCAGTCCATAAATTAAAAGATTGGGATGGATATTTATTTTATAATATTAATAGCTTCTGCCCGCGACTCCGTCCGCGTGGAACTCGTTTATATCGTAGCTCCATACAAATGTTCACCCCCTTAGAGAGTGATTTCCGGGATAAAAACTATTATATGGCCATCCCCGGGACTAAAACTATCTCTATTATATAAACTATTCGATTTCACTCGTACAAACTTTGCAACCCTATTTAACCCGCTTAGGGGTGGGTTTTTCCAAAAATCAAAAAAATACTTTTCTTTTATTGTATTAAGGAATCCATACACAAAGTGTCTCACTTAAAATTTTACTCCATTCCCATACAAACTTTCAACCCTATCATGTAAACTACCTGTTGTAAAAAATATAGCTTTCTAGGTTCAACGGTTTCGGCTGGGTGTTGATTATATTATAGGTTAGTCAGTCAGGACTTTTACGTTTATATATACCTATACATAACATACTATACTACAAACTAAGCTAGAATAAACCTTCTATACATAATAGGTACATTTATCAGATCTGTATGTGCCGGGCCACATTTGATGACCTGTAACTGCCAAACTATGAAGGTACAATTTATTTCTGACTTGGTATATTATAATACATTATATAATGTACTCAACATTTAAGACTCTAATCGAATACGAATATGTTTCCGGGCCAGGAAGGAATACACGCCTTCGCTTACATTCAATATGATACGCGGGCGGAGACGCACAAAAAGATAAGTATGCTATAGTATACCTAATTTAAACATTGTGAATTATTACGAGCTTATGAGCAGCTTAAGATTAGATTCCCAAATAATTATCTAAAGTGATTGTTTAAATTGAGAATATTTCAATCAATTGTTACAAATAGACCGAGTGGCAAAACAATTATAGTCCGGTAAACAGCTAAATATTGTTTCGCAGGCTTATTCATACGAAATCGTTGCATAATAAATGCGACATAACCGAACTCACTAGACTCATTACATGAAGGCTGTGTTTATCAAGGTGTATGACGTCATTCGTTGAAGTGAGTGATGTACATGTGAGGCACGGAAACCTCCATCCTGCCTCGTGCGTCAGTATCCACCTGTTGATCGTCCCTAACATTGCCCTTGCGTAGCAACCTTACCCTCGGCCGGCCCGCTCCGATCGATACCAATGACGTACGGCCTCATTCATGAAACAGGGGGCACCCCACCCTTACCCCGGGCCCTCACCCCTCTCCTCACACCACAACGTTCCTGTAACGGCTGGGAAATTCATGAATGGCGCCACACACTATTACACTTTACATTTCATGGCATTGGTTATGGTCGGAAAAGGTGAATGGTGCAAAGTAACGTAGATAACTTAAATACCTTTTTTGGAATCATTGTGTTAATTAAGCATATCCTTAACGCAGTATGGTCTGTGTCTGCCCCCTGATTACGATAAATATTTGAATTCGTTGCCTATGCATGAGTTTAGGAGGTTACTCTACTTTAATCCTTGAATTCGCAGATACTCGTATAATTAGGGGCACTCCTCACTTTATTGCCTACCTTTCAAACGGGCTGGGCGAGCAGCGATTTTGATTAGAGGCGTGTCCCTTTTGTTAATAAGCCAAGTACTGTCGAAATTACTATATTCATTTCTCTAGGAGGATATGATGTGGGAAGCCTACAACTTTGTTTATAATAATTATGAGTAGTAGGCGTACCCACACTACGCAACCTGCGTGGGTTTTTATATCCCCATTGTTCCTAATTCATAAACCTTCTCTAATATCTTTTCTCTCGAAATTTGCTTTTAATCTAAGCAGACTTCTTCATTCACTAAACTCCTTATGATATTCATATGCATTAAAGTTTACGGATCATATAAATATTTATTCACGTGGCAGATGATGGGTTTATTTGTCTATAGGTACCTACTGTTCCTGGTAATTAAGGATCTGGGAGCATTAAATCATTTATTTTTCTTGGCCAAAATGGCGTTTGGGTTCGCTATATACGGATTAACACATAATCAGGAATTATTACCCCTATTCTATATGAGATTTAAAAAATCGTGCGTTAATTGACTTGCAATTACCAGCAAAACTGGAACGCAAAATTTGAATTTATCTGTTAAAATTCAAATGTTATCTGGAACGAGGCATATGTTAGTTCGCATACCTACAGGAGAAACAACTTTAAATAGTTCATGACTCTCACATAATGTTTTCTGCTCATAAATAGAGATACGCGTCGAATTTACTTTTAAGCCTATTTTTACTTTTATTCTTATTATATTTATTTCATTATAATTATTTATTTTGTTTTTTTATCCTGTTAGTCTTATTTACTTTTTTCTTAAGTTTCATTTGTTAAGAATCCGGTAGCAAGCGATTAATACTCGTACCCAACAATAATCATAAATAAAAAATGTTGACACATTGTTCCAATTAGTTGCACAGATTGCACGCGATTGCAATTAAATTTTCATCACACTTGCTCGAAAAGGGCTTCATAATGCGCAGACATACAGAGCTGCAATAGCCTATGTTACGCCCACGGGCGTAATAGCTTTTTTCTTAAATTGTATCTGTCACTCATGCGGCAGTTACAAAGCAAAGAGGTTTTATATCAAATACATACATACATACATACATACAATCACGCCTTTATCCCTAAAAGGGGTAGGCAGAGCACATGAAACTTATGTTCCAGCGCCACTTTTAGCATAAATGTGGGTATAAAAGATTGACAAAATGTGATATCGCAGTGACAGGTTGCTAGCCCATCGCCCGCAACACACTTCGTCCCTGTTCCCTTAGTCGGCTCTTACGACACCCACGGGAAGAAAGGGGGAGGTGCTATTCTAGCCCGACACCACACGGGATATCAAATACGCTGTCTGAAAACGCATTTATAGATAAATTTCAACTTAAAAACACTACTAATGCATGTTTAACAGAATTATTTACAAATTTAGTAAGTAATCTATGTAAAAAAAAATTAAGTGTTTTCAAATCGTGGCTGTATACCAAAGGGTCTTTGCCATACGCGCCTCACGTAAAATTCAACAAAATGGATAAATGACAGTTGCAGGTTTTATTACGATTTGTATTAATTTCATCTAAAATGTATTTCCTCGCAAATGTGATGAAAAACATTGTGTATAACACGGGCGTAAGAATATTGCAAACTCGAGTCATCAAGACTTGTTCGGAATATTCCACTTACGACCCTCGTTAAACAATGTACTATTACTTTGATGTTTAATTTCGTCTACTTATATGAGTCCGCATCAGAAAGCTCGATTCTCCATACAAACGTAGTTACGCTCTTATTTTAAAACCACGTATTGGATTGTAACGAAACTTTGCATATATAATGGCATGAGGTACCTACCTATATCCAGGTCTGTAATTGTTTTATGTAGCTTCAGATACCATAGTAAAAAAATCTTTGGGAGCTTTGGCGACCTTGCTCACCACCAGGAACACAACACTACTTCAGAGCAAGTAGTAGTGTTATTATGGCTGTGGTCTTCTGCAAGGCGGAGGTACTTCCCCAGTTAGGCTGCTCCAAAATCGAGCGGGATGACATTTCACTGTGCCCTACATCACCTTATTTAAGTTTTTCATACAAAACTTGTTTTTGCTGTATTTCGTTTGATTTATAAACTGGAACAATATAAACTAACAATAAGAGATTCTGTTTGTATGAGAAGGTGAAATTCGGGCGAGCTTACTGCGAAATCTTAAGCTGAGCAGGTTGGCTTGTATTCTATTCGAAATGACCTAAACGCAGGAGGACTAGCACAATTGCCCGGCAGTCGCAAATTCGTCGACTTCAGTCTCTGCCAAACTGTGCTAATCAGAATAAACGTGTGTAGACTTTCTCGTCTCACGTTGTTTAAACCCAGCAGAAGAAGTTAAACGAGATATAATCTTTTAAAAGTAGTGGCGAAACGCGGCCATAGGTCATAAGCGTTTACAGAGTTAGTTGACACAAGACGTTTTGGAATGGGAGGATAGTGTGGCGAATCAGTCCACGACAGCGGGATGCGCGGCGTGGGCGCAGAACGATTTGACACGCACTCGCGACACTTGCATTCGCAATCACTGCACGCGACCACTGAGATGCAGTGTGCAATTATTTATTTAACTTTAAGCACATTCCGGAACTGACATAAATTCAGTTTTAAGAATACAGTAAACGTCTCAATGGTTAATACTTCATTCTTTAAGCGGACTTTAGGCCTGTCAAACTTTTGTAGGTAGGTACGCTAATGGAGGAGTGAAACCGCGAGCTGCTTGCATTTTTTTAAGTAAGTACCTACCGTATTTTATTCTTCGAGAAAATATCCTTTTAGCAACTCACCGGAGTGGTCGCAAACTGGTATTCAAAATTAGGTGGGTGCTAACCGGCAAAATTACCCTACGTCACTTCTATCACTTAGGTACAAGAGTAAGACCTGTATCACACAGGGGCTTAAGTGTCCGTGATAATAAAAAAATAATTAAAAAACTTTAAGCACACTACAAACGATGCAATTTGTCACACCAACTCGCAATAGTTGGAATGACACAGCAATAACCTTTTATTCTAACTACAATATAGCAAGTTGCACTTTCAACGTACGAGCATTTGGTTGTTTGCACTGATTTGTCTTAGTCAAAAAAATATATCGTTAAAATGTAAAAAAATAATAAGTACGGTAATGAAAGTTCATACACTTTCCTTGCCGCTGCGATAGGACAGCTTAAGGCCAGAATCATAAGGCCAGGCTGGGCCAGTCTGTGATAAGTAACTTTTTGAATTTGCACTCGTCAGTAACGAGGAGCTTCGCGTACTACATTTACTACAGTAAGATGAACATTTCTGAGCATGTTCGAGAAAAAACATCTTTTATGCATGGTCGACTCCCAGCATCCCTGTGCGGACCCGTAGTGTAATCAGCGGCGCACGCGTCTCTTATTTACGGCGGATTATACGCGCGCAATCAGCTCGCTTCCACAAAAATACAAACCCATATGTGACACCGCGCACAATGTGTCGTTACACTTTTGATCATTATATTCAGTGAATTCTCGGACATTGGAAGTCAGTCGCTGAATACTGACTTTTGAAAAATAGAATAGGTAGGCATTTGTTTGAGATTAGCTTGAGTACAAGAGTCAGTACATAATTGTTACGACGCGGTTCCACCTCAGTACGGTGCTGGCATAATGGCCAGCGCTGATGATCCGATGGGACGGGCTGGTAATTCTATGGCGAATATTAAACTAAAAATACTCGCTAATAAAGAAAAAAGAAAAGCGAGCTAAAAAACAAAGATACTGACATAAAACTACCAATACATTCAGAATTTATAGGCATATATGGATTTTAGACATTTATGATTTGTGATTTGTGCATTTTTAATTTGTGAGCACTATTTTCGCTCATATTATTTAATAACGAATATGCCGCTTTAAACGGATATACTTGTGTGAGTATATTGCGTATCTGGCGAATACATATATATATATGTATATATTTATTTATTTAGAAACAGACTGTCGTACATAAAACATCGATGAGCATCAACATACCTATAGTTTCCTTAATGTATAAAGAAAAACAATACGTGGCTAATGCACACTAAGTAAACAAATGTTTTATAAAATAAAGAGCCGCAAGACCCCATGTCGGTAAACAGGTACAGAGGTAGGCTGTGAAAATATAGTGAGCTTATTGAGCCTAAATTAGTTCTTCCCGGATAAGATTTCTTTCAGTTAAAAATTAGTTTCAGAAGCGTTACCCGTGTGATATGTTTTTATTGTTTCAATTCCTTCGTGGTGAGAGTTCCAACAGACCATCTGTCGACCTTCAGTAAGGAAGAATTGGCCTTAAAAATAAATATTAAAATGATAACTAATGTAACACGAACCGAGTTGTTGAGTATCGGTTTTTTAGATGGTGATGACGATGGGATTCTTCTAGAAAGGCGAGTCCAGTAATCGAGTTGGCTACAGGTACAGTGAAAATGTTATGTACACGCCATGTGAAATTCAATAATTCCATCACATATTGTCAATTAATCTCATAAATACTCTGACGGGGAACAACTTTTCTCACTTAAAGCCTTCATCACACTGACGCGGTCGGCGCTGGCGGTCAATCAAATCAGTAGTTTTGACATTACCTGTCAATTTCACTATTGACCGCTACCACAAGCTGCGGCGGTGTGATTCAGGAAATATTTGGAGTCATATCTTATACAATATATATCTTGTTGGAAGCATACGTGACAAATGATAATAGCAACCATCATACAAACACTTGGGAAGTCGCGAACATCCCTCATTTACGTCAGCAAGTATGGATTATTTTCAACTTGTTTGCTCATACGAAATCGATAGTCGGTCGTTATTAATGACCCTATACACCGCATGTTTGGAACTGTGTTTAATTTCTGAGATCTTAGAAAGAGCCCAAGATACGAATAGAAGCACGACCCGTTTAATGGTTGAAAAGTACCTACCCCTAGGGGCAGTATTATAGCTAGGTGAGAAAAGTTGTTCCCCTTCAGTCTTTATGAGATTAATTGACAATATGTGATGGAATATCGAATTAAAAGGTACATTAAAAATAATTCACCTATGGGTTGGGGAAAAAAATCCTGGCACATACGCAAGGATTTTATCGATGTATCTACCTCACGCATCTAAATTTTAGGTGCTTAGTAGTTCTGGTGAAATAAACAGACTTACATGCAACGCAAGCATGAACCCTAAAAATCTTCTTCTTCTTGTTCTTTGGGTAGACTGGTAATAACGGTTGAATGGACCATGTCATTTATTATTAATAAATTAGTTTATTACAATATTAAGAGTATCGTTTTCTCGATGACAGCCATAACTATCATACCTAAGCATAGATTCAAGATTACCGTTAAATCAAGTTTCAGATGCAGTGCATAAAAATTGGTTATAATATTTCATATCACATTGAGATTTTATAATCTTGATTTCTGGGAATCCGACTCCTGCAGTCGAATCTCCTATTACATAACGTCGGTGGGAACAGATATCAGACTTGTTAATTTTCTATGACCAAGATATGCCTTTGCAGTTATTGACAGAGTAAACTAAACTAGTTCCTGGGATAATAACGGTTCTAAGATTTACCAGTATTTCATTGAAACTTTTAAACAGATGTCAGCAAAGTATGTGCTAAAGCTGCTACATCAACGAAATGTATAATATAGCCTACCTATCTAAATATTCATCTATGTAGGTGTTTTCTGGCTGAACTAGGTCAGAAACTAAATACACACTGGTAAAAGCTAGGATTTATGGAAAATTCCTTTGTAGTTCATCGTCTACTTTAAACTATAGGGGCCCGTTTCACGAAGTTACAATTTGACGAAACGGGCCATAGGATGCAAGCAGGTTATGTTTTCTCCTTCATGCGGCAGATTAAGCAGTGTGCATTCAATAAATTGGATCAATTTGTCATCTAAATAGATCACGTCGCTAATGTTTGAGAGGAAGGAAGGATTGTGAGGAGCCTGGTGGTTGTGGCGAGTCGCGGATGGCGACGGCGGCATCGATCCGGCGCGGAGCGGCGTCCGGCCGTGGCCGGACGCCGACCGTGGCCCCGAGCAATCCGCCACTAAGAGCGATCGATGCGCCGTCCTTGAACCCTGCCGCTCGCGCGCACGCGCCGCTGAATGTCAGACGTCATGGCCATGGCCACCAAACGCGTGAGCACCCCCCACCCCCAACCAAATCCACCACCCTTGCCCATCTTCCGAGTCCCATTCATCGAACCCACCCCTCACCCGCCTAGCATCACATGCAAAGAAGACTCGCCTCTACATTTTCCTCTCCATTTACATGTTTTAGTCCGGAATCGAGCCGCCGGGGGCCGATCATGCTAGCCAGTTGCGGTGATGCCCGTTGCCCCGCCGCTGCCGGCGCAAATGGCTCACCTAATTTATCGCGAACTTTGACATTTATGTCTTATAGATTTTGACCTTTAGCTGCGGGTCAACCTGTTGAATGGGAATTGCTGGGTTGTTAGAATTAATAAAAAGCTTCAGGCATTCTTTAATCATTCAGAAAGGTTTTACTTTTGACATTTAAAGTTTGCGCAAATATTTTATTACGGGGAAGAGTGCCCCTGTGGGTGCTCACTGCTCGTCCTGTCACTTGTGCCTGGAATTTCATCTTGTGTGGGCTTGCATTGCGTTACCCGTGTTAGCTGTTTAGCGCTCTGCTAAGAGAATCAGTGAATTGATAGGTTACGAAATGTTTGTTTGAGACCAGGCGCCACGTGTTTCGTGTAGTGTGATGTGCGACAGCAATGCAAGCGGCATTGAGCGCGACCACGCAGGGCTAAGTATGAATGAACTAACTCGTGGGCGGCGGCAAGCGTGGCCCATTCATTAGCTTCGAGGCCACTCCTTATAAATAATAGCATAACAAAACTTGACAATAACATAAAGTTAAACCGCAGTTGATCGAGTTTATAGCTGTTTTATCAGAGATATATGTGAGCGGAATAAAACGATATATAGGTAACTACGTTTGGAACGGCTTTAAAAGTTTGGGTGGCTTTTTTTGGTTCATCATCATCAGTCTACATATATACGTCTCACTACTAGGTACGTTACATGCTTCTTTTCATGGGTGAGACGGAATGGGCAGTAGCCCCACGCTGGCCAAGTGCGGGGGGGGGGGACTTCCCATACATTTTGATTATCGCACGTAAGTATGGGTTGAAAATCTCATTGCTCACGCCGGCACCGGGATCCGAACCCACGACCGCCGTCTGACAGCCGTATGCTTGCATCACTATGCTTCCGTATAGCTTTCGTACCTACCGTAGTTTTGTTCATGTGCTCTGCCTACCCCTATTGGGAATGAAGGCGTGAACTAATACGAGGTATACTTGTATACGAGGGGCACATCAAAATGATCGGGAATCGATAACTTAGGACTAAATTACCTGAAAATCTTCTTTTATGAAGTTAACATTCGAGTTTTGTATAAGTATAAATGGCATCAAATAATTATGTTAATATTTTACAAAAAATCTGTTTGTTTTTAAAGTCTGCAATTATCGAGAGCTTGCACGGAAAAATCACTGAGATAATATTTCTCTTATAACCATCACAAGGGATATTTCAAAATTTTGCCTGGGTAACCTTATTTTTTGAAGATTTTTATTTCAATGCTGATCAATCTAGATACTCCAGCCCAACGACAATATCTCGCTAGCATTTCAGTATTTCTTGACATAGCTCTATCTCCTGAATAAACCCCGGTAGTGGAATAAAAATAATATAGCTTTATTACACATACACAATACGAAATACAATAATGGTAAATAGGTATATCTATTCATAATCTGCATGTAGCATACCACAACATTTCGTTATCTATAAGTATTTGAATGACTCTAAAAAGAACAAAGTTATTTAAATAAAAAGGTGTTTGAAAGCTAGTTTCATTTTGCGTTCCCTCATTTTTATAAGGACGAAGAAATGCGACTTGTGTTGATTTTTGCTCACCTACTCTACAAAAGTTCCGGTGAGTATCGTCAAAAGCCATTAACAATATTTTTTTTAGTTCCATATATATTACTATAATGTACGATTCCCACCGAACGGGTCGGGTCGGGTCGCCTGACGTCCCGCGTCACAACGGGTGTGCGAGCACCCGCACCCGGTGGCAGCCGAATGAATGAATGAATCATGCATCCACTGCGAGCTGGCAGCTACCGACGCGGTCGGTGGGGATTGTAATCAAATATGAATTGTATCTGCTGTACGGACAGTTCAAATTCCTTTCCATGTAATAGAATGCGCGCCGGCCCGACCCGTTCGGTGGGAAACGTACAGAGTGCAGTAGGCAAAAGCCGGACGGAGCCGGTCACATGTGACGGCAGCCGACCACAGCCGTCCAAGTCCGCGAGGAGCCGGCCGGTCGGCTGTGCAAGTACATTCAAATATGAAATTTAACGTCTATATTAAAGCTTCAAATTCTTTTGGCAACTTGCAAAAAACGCGCAGGCGCGCTTTGGCCCGGCCCGGTCGGTGAGAATCGTACATAAGCCTGAAATATCACGGTATCCAGGACTGATCGACGTTTGAACATTGTAATACGGTCGAAAAGCACGAAAATTTGCCATCATCTCAATGTCAACTTCAGCCTTGAATCATCGACAAAATAAAATGATTTATGTTTCAAAAAAGCGCTCATATCAACATAATGTATACTTAAAAATATAAAAATACCACAATTAAGTTACATCTTTGATCGGTTTTTTCTATTCCCGCTAAATTCAGTGTGTACCCCTCGTACATGTATGAATTTTAAATAAATTAGACTTATTGAATTTAGCCTTGGATTAAGTTAATAGTGTGTAATCTAAGCGCTTGCAGACAAGGTTCCGTCGGCCGGTAAAAGGTGGTATAGATGGGCGTAGGAGGCAAGGTAAGGCCTGCAAGTTCCACACACAGATTAGAAGTATTGTCTCCGCCAACACACCTGAGCTACCATCTGCCCGGAAAACCGTTCAAGTCAATGGCACTGCTGGTTACTAGTATTCAAAGCAATGACGCGTAGTTGCATTTATTTAGGCAACCGGAGGGCTCGCGGTATTTGAGTTCACAAAGTGTTGTGGAACCGCCCTGTGCAACCCGAACTGAGCCAACTTGGACTGGGCGGAAATAGAAAAACGGAATAAAAAGTTTATTTGTCGCGAGGCAGCCGATTGAAACAGCGGCTGCCTGAAAGTGTGTACCTACGCTGTTTCAATGCTGTTTCAATGGAATACCTGGCGTCAATTTTTTTACCCTTCTCCTCCAATTTCCGCCCCAGTCCATTTCGGCTCAGTTTGGGTTGCACAGGGCGGTTCCACAACGCTTCGGGAGCTCAAATACTGCGAGCCATCCGGTTGCCTCTCGGGCACCGAAACTACGCATCATTGCTTTATCTGTAGGTTACATATCTGGGAATGAGAAATGTGATTTAAAATAAATCGTACCTCATCTATTACTGAATACGTCAACTTCGGATTGAAGTAGGCAACTAAAGTGGCCGTCAATAGAATTTGCTAACTATCTAAACAAACCGCCATATTGAACATTGTCTTTCACTATATGGCGGTTTGTTTTGTTTACATAGTTAGCAAATTCCATTGACGGCGACTTTAGGTGTAGGTACTTACTGTAATTAGTTCATATTTAAAAACTGTGTTCCTGGAGACGGTTGGAACACTAATATCATCTAATATTTACTTCCTGCCTCAATGTCCCGTCCATGACTTAGATATTAAATGACTAGTATGTCTTGTTGTATCTAATACCTTGATCTAAGCAGAAATTACGTTTAATTTAATAGTGCAAGCAACTTGGAAAGTTCGAGGCTTTAGCTTTTATTCGAAATGTCTCACTGTTATTATCATCACAGTTGATTGGATGCAAACTCAATCTTTGAGATAATGATTATGGGGACGGTAAAGTAAATCATTAGATTTGAATTAAGTAGTAAGTGTTACCTGTAATTTGTTTTGCCCTATTGTAACATTAAATTGCACGACAAGGTCGTTAAATGAAGGTTAAATTCTAATTATGTTTCTTGTTTTTAGGTATCTAAATAGTTCAATACAATTTATAGTGACGATCGAATAACATCTCACACATATCTAGATGTGAAATGCAAGATAACGTACTAAAACGCAAGCCACTGTCAATATTTGTAACATCTTTACCCAATTAATCAATCGATTCGATTAACGACGACATAACCCAGTCAACCATTAGGTTCTAATCGTTTAGGCACAGCTTATAGTTTTGGACTAGGTCAACTTGTGCAAGCTTTTTAGAATGGATTATCTTGTCAACCTGTCATCACTTACCATCAGGTGAGATAGTGGTCAAATGCGTACCTATACGTAATAATAAAAAAAAAAAAGCATTTAGGATAGATAATAAGTTAAACTTATTCACTACGAACGCCAGCGAATTACTTTATGAATAGAGAAGCAGATGATAGCAAAGTTCGCGAAGCAACTTGTCGGGATTCTCTGGCCAGTTACAGTGGAAACCAGCAGACGTGTCGGTAGACTCGCCCGCTGTCGCTAATTAGATAAACGAGCCGTAAGTCGCGGGGTCCCGACCGCAATTACGACGGTGCCACGACAAGACCGCCACGGCTGTAAATCAACGATATAGGACGCACTGACTCACGCTCATGTCACATGGCGCATGAGTTCTGCTCAGACTCAACTGTTCTGATTTCTTTTACTTGCCCTGTTATCTGTTCGGGTCAAAGAAGAGTACAGCAACTAGGTACTTGACAATTCTTATCTATGAAGATGATGATCATTGATCATAGTCATGTAATACTTTGCGTGATTATAAATATGTATTAGAAATTCAAAAACGAAACTTGATGTTGCTTGGTTCCTATTCAAGAAGGAACAAGCTGGAGCTAAGTTAAATTTAAATACTGCATTTAAATTGTCACGCTTACGTTTGCATGGTTGTCATTGAAGTTGGCGGTGGGGGACTACATTTCACATTATGTTATACATACATAATAAGTTAATGGCCTGACTCTAGTAGGCAAATCATACGCCCCTGCACAATATCAAAAATTTGTAATTACGCGTCCAATACCATGCCCGTTGTGCATAATAGAGCATCACCGACATTTTGCGCTTCGCCTCATTGTATCTTGTTTACGTTCTCACCAACTAATCGGTATTATTTAACTTTTGCTGGTAACGCTTATGAAATACCGAGAAGTCTGCATACGACGGTCAGCCTATGACTGATGACATGTCATCTCGACGTATAAACAAGTCACTTCTCTTCGGCCATTATATCGATATGACAAGGTTGCGACAGTTGAAATGGAGCATGGACTTTTGCTTAGTTTTTCAAGGTTAGTCATTTGTTTACGGTACAGTCAACTACGAAAGTGGTCTGCCACTTTTGAACCTTATACACAGAATTAATTTATATTACTTACCTCCTAACCAAACCAATGATTGACAGGGAGAAAAATCAAATTATGAGATTCGGCTCAGTCGCATAGCACGTGTCATTTCGACTTGTTAGGGTCATCACTTGCGAGTCATCGTCGTAGTAGAACGCCGGCCGAGGCACGATCATACGACGAGTGTCACTGTCGACATGTTGCAGTGTCAACCGCGTTGGGATCAATTTAACTTCGGAGGTGCACGAAAGCCGAAGCTGCCATAGGCACAGACAGGCCTGCCTTAATAAGGTCGAAAAAAAATGGTAGGGCAATTTCTTGGCTAACTGTACATCGGTCAGGGCCATGCGCTTGCCCATCAATTAGAGTATCCGCTTTTTTTCTAGTAGGCCGTTTATTACATTAGTCTTCCTCGAGGACGTGTGTGAGTCAAACGCGAGGGCACGCGACAGACGTTAATTAGTTTAACGCAATAACTGGACTGTAATCTTGAGAGCAATTGCTGTTATATGGGCCATTCATAACCTCATATCAGAATAAAACTCAAGGGCCTTCGGGGCACACCATAGATAGGTCATGACAATTATCATTTCAATTCATAGTAATAAAACGCCACCGTATTTCAATAGGAAAACATATATATGTTTCTATATAAACGCACTAGCTTGAAACCAGGTTTCGAAGGATAAAACAATAATCTTATTTCGTGCACTTAATGTATATAATCATGCCACTACACGTTGTGAGTGGTAAACGTTTACATATGCCAATAAACAATAGTAATAAAAATATGATTGTGTTTTTTAAACTATATGATAGGTATACGTAATACCTTCCGATTCGTTTAAGGGGCTCCATACAAGAATCGTTCATTTTTGTCGATGTTTATGTCGATATTTCTCCATTAATACTAAGGATACAATTAAGGAATTAATGCGAAACTGATCTTTGATCCTTTGTTTTGGTTTTCAAGAGCGTAAATAAGAATAGAAAAATTATCTTTTTTTTTATGATTTTTTTAAGCACAGCCCAACGCAGCACAACTTTTTGATATTCGAACTTAATTAGGGTACTTATTGATATGAAATCTACATGTTACTGTTCCTCGTTGTCGTCTCTATCTTTTGTCGAGAGATATCAATTTTAAAGTTATTATTAAAAAAAATAGAACCAAAAAACTAACTTTCGCGTCGTACGTATTGAGCGAGTGCCTGCGCGGGCGACGGGAGCGGGGATTCAGTGTGGATTCGAGAGCGGTACGAGTCGGACGCACGCCGAATTTCACGCTGCGCTGCTTATTCCTAAAATTTCTGCTTGTATTGTTTGTGTTTGATTGGTGTGATAAATATTTATTACATAGACGCTTCTATAAAACTAGTGATAGTGAGGTGCGGACGCCAATTTGTTATTTAGTTCTAAGTGCGATATGGACGCTGATTTGTTTTTAGTTATTACCTACGTGCGAAATGGACGCTTTATTTGTTATATTTGTGTAGTATAATCGTGTTAGTAATTATTAAACTTTTACGTACGTAGGTAATTGTGGCGTGTCGTGCGTATAACATTTCGTTTTACAATGGGAAGAATAAAAAAATGTAAGCAGCAAATTCAACTCAAAATAAAGGAAATGAACAAAGCGTAAGTACATTACCATTTTTTAGTTTACCTGTTTATTAGTCTCCAATAATAACGTAAAATATATAAACTGGGTAATGTAAATGATGTCACATTTCGATTAATTTGTTAATGTTTGCATAGCGTCGTGGCTTCTACCCTTGACTAGGGATATAGTAGGCCCGAGTTCGATCCTCTCGACTGGTAAACTTTTTGTGTTTTTTTATCATTCATTATAACGTCAAAAACCAAGATATTTACTGTTTTACTATAATTTATGACAAATAAATTGTTTTAGTTAATTTTAATTGTATATCGCACATTCTGATGGACGGAAATATTTCGCTATAAATACCTATAAAAGATAGATGCGCGACTTGTTGACGTGTGTACCAGACCGGCTGATTTTTGTTCCGCCAGCGACCCGAGCATAGTAGGTATTTATAAAAAAAAATGCGACGAGAGTTCCATAGGCCGTTCGTTACGCCGACGATACCTATTCAATGAGTTTATTTATATTAGGTACAGTCAAGTTCTCCAATATCTAAACAGACCTTTCGAAAATACCTATACAGAGACTTTATTGTTAGGTACTGAAATAACTTAGATATTTTTGAAATGCTAAATATAGCTTTGATGTTCTGGATTGCTCGATGTTTTATAATGAGGAAATATTACAGTTTAGGTACATAAATTGCGGCGAAATCATTGATAGATCTTTATAAATCATGCGCCATTTTTATTTTTCTACATATTTTTGGAAGATTCTAACGAGAGATGTTATGACTACCAAATTGATACAAATTATATTTTATGAAGTCCGTTTTAGGTACAGGAATCCCAACGATTGGATTTACAAATCAAAGAAACAAATGAGAGCAGGTAACATTTCTGACTCCAAGTTAAAAGTTGCGTAAAAAACAAATATAGATATTGGAGAACTCGACTGTACCTTCTGGTTCATCCTCATCCTCCTAGCGTCATTCCTGGTGGTGCCCTGAAGCCTCAAAATAGAGCGTTCTATCTACTGAACCCTCATAAAATGATACTTGTACATACCTACTCCTTTACGATTTTTCATTAGGTTTTATAAGTAGGTATTGAAATCAAAATCTATCATCGACAATAAGCTAATAATCCTAAAGTAGTAATAATGTAGGTACCTAGTATTTTCATTGAAAAGCTCTCAGCTGTTTTGTCTTTGTAAGCGTGGTGGCCACTAATCTAAATATTGAATTTCTAGTGAACAACATGTGGGAGACGGAATGCCTGCAAGTAGCAATGATACCACAGCGGCCGTTGAAAGACATTCTCTTGACGCTAGGTAAGTACCTACTTCTCTGCGCGTCTACGCTGGATTGGCAAACTTTTGTACCTACTTAGTGACGGTGTTGACTGACTGACTCCACACAATAGGCCATCAAGGCCGCCACTACAGGACGCCACTATGCGTTGGAATGCGATAGAAGTATGTCTTTCTCCCCCTAACGCATAGTGGCGTCCTGTAGTGGCGGCCTTGATGGCCCATTGTGTGGAGCAGGTTTCACCAATTGTGCGATTCAAACTACACTAGTTCTACAGTAGTTCGTCCGAGGCGATTTGTCGGTAAGCGTTGTAACGAGTACGAACGCATAGATGAATATACAGGGTGACTCCAAATTCGTGTTACAAAATAGAAAAGTTTGAATCTATCCGTGATTCTGAGCAACTTTTACTATGGAACCAACTTTGAGTTACCTACCTATGCAAAAAAATAAAACACCTGTTCATCAACACATTTTCGTCAGTCTAAAATGTCTAAAAGTTAGATTTTTTTGGCATAATGGCAATGGCATAACACAAAGTTGGTCCCATAGTAGATAATAATATAGCAATTTTTTATACTTTAATAAAAATATGTCTTTGGTGAAATTAAATAGCGTACATAACATTTTTTATGAATGTAAATATGGATGTTATTTTTTTTAGCGTTTTGGAAGAATCTATGGAAGTTGATCAATGATCATGATGCTAGTGATGCACACATTGAAATGATGTCGCAAGAAGATGACAATGATGTAGAACATTTTGAGGTAAGTGTATGTTAATCAATACTAGTGTCCGTCCGAAGTTTCGGTTTCGGCCTAAAAAATGAGTTAAATAAATGCGGAAGTTTACTTACGATTTTAGAATTCGTCTAATGATAGTAGGTAATTACGTAATTTCATTGTTTATTGTTTTGTTTGATACAATTTTTTTCTGATAATTAAACGGTTGTATAGAAGCTTTTATGATAAATTGAGCCCATAGCCCACTTAGCCCGCGCCCATACGGTCAACTCAGCCCGCGGGCTAAGTGGGCTATGGCCTCAGTTGACCACAAAGGCGTAAAGAGGTCACATTTGTGAGTAAATTTATACGTTTTTTTAAGAAATTGAATGTTTTGTTACAGTTTGAGGTGTCACCAGAAAACACGTCCATCCTCAAAAGAAAAATACTAAGTTTGGTTACCATTTTACGATCCCAAAAATCGTCATCTCTTTTTTATTTTCTTTACTTTTAGCGGCTCGCGATTGTTAGATCGTGGTTAGATCAGACTGCAAATATACAACTTTGTCGGTTTGTGATGTGTAATAATTGTCCCTGGACTTGGTTGGTAGGTACTTAATACCAATTATGATTGTTATTTACTTCTAGTGCACCAGTCTTCCAAATTTTTCAGAAGGGTAGGTACCCTTCTGAATCTTTTCTTCAATAGCTTTGTATTTGCCTATGTTATATGCAGTAATAGGACACTTTACTTCGACAATTGTGTCATCGCCGCATAAACCATCTGGTGTTGCCCCTAGGTAATGCAGGTTTTTGACAATAAAAAGGCCGCATTGCTCAATCACAATGTTGAGTTGCTTTGATAACTGTTTCATCATCATCAGCATCCCCTTCGTTATCTCTTCCATGACTTATGGAGGATACGTGACCCAGCTGTGCTGGCACAGCTGGTGTCCGGTCTCATTTTTATTATCTTTCCAAAGTTAGTGGCAGTCAGTAGCGACCTTCGTAGGTCCAACCACTCACTTGAATAACTTTGAAGAAGTTTTTTTTTGGATTATACCCCTTTCTTCGTCCGTTTTATTTAGGTTCTGCATGTGTAAAGCTTTTAGCTTTTCAAATTATAAAACCTAAAAGAAAATTATTTTCTAGAGAAAATAAACTGAAAGATAGTGACTACGGTGACAGTTGTCACAAACCGGATATGGTTAACGATCAATTCGAGAGACTAAAAGCTTTAAACTTGCAGAGTCTAAATAAAACGGACGAAGAAAGGGATCTGATCCAAAAAAAACTATTCTTCAAAGTCAATCCAGTGAGTGGTTGGAGCTAAGACGGTCGCTTCTAACTGCCTCTAACTTTGGCAAGATCATAAAAATGAGACCGGACACCAGCTGTGCCAGGACAGTTAAACAATTATTGTATAAAGTTAACCTTCCAAAAAAAAAAAAAATCCTCTGCCCCTATCTAGGTCTAGCAAAACAGCGGCACGGCCGTAACATCTTTTTTCGAAGCAGTTCAGGCCATTTTCGTCCACCCAAAAACTTCGTTGTGGATAAAACTAGAAGCCTGAATTTTCAGTAACCAAGCAGGCATTGTATAATCACGTTATATTTCAAATTTCATTCAATTTGAACCAGTAGTTGAATTATAACTAGTCAAAGTTTCTTAAATTTGTCACTCATTCGTCACTAGTCACTCACTCACTGCCTGACTGACTAGACTAAACTTTGTGGCAGTGGGCGTGGCACATTGAAAGAAAGAAAGAAATAAAATATATTTATTTAACATATAAGAAATAAAAGACAAAAGAAATTAGATACATAATTGCACGTTAGAACCGATGGCGGTTGGGGCGGAAAGGTTCTCGAGTGGCGACTACGTACCAAAAGGCGCGGCGTGGGTAGGCCCTCCACAAAGGGGGTTGCGGGTGGCGCGGGACCGGTCACATAGGCACTCTTTGGGGGAGGCCTTTGTCCAGTCTTTCGGCTTATATGATGATACGATATGGTAAAAATCACCGGAAGGACTAGCGATCTATTGTTAGCAGTGCGGAATTTAATCGTCGAACTACCAGTCATCCTGTATAATCTAAGTACCTATTCCAAAACTTCTTGCTACTACGTAATTTTTTTGTGATTTACTGTCGTTCGGTAAAAATGTAAAATCGTCAACAAATAACCGTTTTGAAATTGGACTAAAAGTATATTTAGTGTAAATGGTAATTGTGCCTAAATAATATGTTTACTTTTTTTTTTATTTCCATTTTGTGGTTTTTCGAATTGATCGAAGTTTAGTTCATTTCGACATTTTCAACCAATAATTTCCGGTTGTCAATTTTCCATTTGTGGTGAATGACGGTAAATCTTTTTAGTGTTGTAAGTACTTCATTCTGTTGACTTTTTACTAGAATCCAACCCCCTCCTCATTCCTGGTATGAATCCTGTACAGAAACATGCATGCGGTATATAACGCAAACTATAGGTATTAATCTCATCTCATTTCATCTAAAAAGACATTAGGCACACCTAATCGTCGTCTATTTGATATCATAAATAAAAATAAAAAATATATTTGTTTGTTTTATTTTTAACTCTCGCAGTGAAGGGTCAAGGTAAAAATCGATTATAGTTTTGACATATATATTATTATCACAACCAAATATATTAGCTACTACTAAAAATAATACTTATTATACCTACCCTACGTGTAAATAATTGCATTTGAAAAACTGTATGCAGTTTTTCAATTGTATAAGCATACAGATATAACATATCTACATGCTCATACAATATTTAATTATTTAACCAAACTATGTTTTATTAGAAATTCCTAATACAAAAAAATATCAAAAGGTAATACCTAACTGGGGATCGAACTCGATATCTCATGCATGGTAAGCAGAGTCACTTGCCACAGCGCCAATTTTTGGGCCGCTTGCGACGCCATCTGTTATAACAGTAGTCGATACGGATCGAATAAGCTTGTGTTACTGATTCGCCTTAAGATCACGAGGTGGCGCTGTTACCCGCCTTCGACGTAAGTACAATGTATTGTGCGGGGGGAAGCGGGGAGCCGATCGCTGAAGGTCGTTGGGACGTAGGAGCCCCTTAAGTAAATCTACCTAAGTTGCTGTAGCCATAATTATAGGCTTTTTGATTTTACCGTTCTGTACAAGGCCAATTGGAAATTATCGCGTGCTTTGAAACGCCGTTCTGACTAGATTAAGAAACAATAAGGTCTGATTTTCAGATAATATATGATTATTGACGGTATGATTGTTTATCTGATTTGATCGATACATGATTGCTTAAAATTTCCTCGATAGAAGAAAAACCAAAGTTGGGTCTGTATTTTCCTTTATTTACTCAGGCTACTCAAAGTCTCAAACGATACATTATTTTACGACACAATCAAGTCAATACCATAGTATTTTATCTCATCTAAAATCTCACTTGACGAAATTTATTATAGAAATTTGTCCAAAAAAGCCATTCTCGAAGAGTGTTACATCACTTTTTCTCGTGCGCGGAAGGCACAAGCGTGTGTCTGTCTAGGGGGCGTGTTCGACTCAAATCAAGGCATCCCCTTCATAAGAAAATAGCAAAACACCTTTTTTTCAGTAAGCGTCTTCTTTTGGGATTGATATAGCACAATCCAAACATAAAAGCTTGAAGATTATGATTTACTAATTCAAAAAACATTTTACTACGGTTTCGTAGAAAAAACAAAAACAAATCGAAACGAAACATTATACGAGTACCTACTAAAGGAGGGATAACACATGCTATGATTATAAGAAAGGTTTTGTTCTGGCAAAATGTTTTAGTAATCAGTCTCTGTACTATACTAAACCTAATCTTGTAGAAGTTGGGATAATGTAACATTATAGTAATCTTGAAAGTGGGCCCCATTACGTGAACATCGTCTCCCGTGCAACTGTTTTAGTTTAGAAAAATAGGGCGATTGCACAAAACCGCTTGGCTCGAGTCCAGCCCGCCGCACTGATACCACGAGCTAAATTGTCGTCATCTCGTTTGTCTACTGCAGAATACGAAACAGCTAAAAAAATCAAGGAGACACTGGTTTCATTTGTTTAGATACATTGTTATTAGAGTCTGCTAGAAAACTGCAGTCAGCTAATGAATTTAATAGTTCTACTTGGACGTATAAAATGTACGAGAGGGTCTACCTATAAACGAAAGAGAATGCGTTGTGATACTAGGCTATTTTCTGTGGTAATTATTAACATCATAAATACAAGTGATTCAGGTTCTATTTGGCCATACTAAGATAAGGACTTAATCAAAGTTAGTTTTGTCTATGGGCTAGTAATTCTTGGAACAAACTCAATTCATGGTTGCTCGAATTGATAACAAATAAATAATTAGGCAATCACTGTTTCTTGTTGATATTCTGTCCCGTTAGAATAGAGAGAATATCACAGAGCTTCTTAGAAAAAAATGCTCCGACATGGACTACTTAGCATACTTAAAAGATAGCCCATAAAAATAAGGGGCTAAAGATGTCAACAAATCATTTGGTGGATTAAAACCCGTAAAACTACAGTTTAAAAGTGAGCCAGGAGAGGTACTACCTGTAATTATTTTTTGCAATTTCTCCGCTACCCAAAGGATGTCTAGAAGAGACGAGTTAATGTATTGTACTTACAGTTATTATATTGTTACCATGGCAACAAGCTACAGAAAAAGTTGATCCACCTAAATATATCGCATCTGATGTTCTTATTGGGTTAAGGTTGCGTTACGATATTTTTGGTCACTTCGGTTGCTACAATCTATTTGAAGCCGACTGTAGTCCACGTTTGTAGTGGATGGCACTTCGGCCGAGATAGTCACGTCCCGCATAGTTCTCGCACTTGAAGGAATTCTGTGCCAGATTATCTTTAACCTTCCTGGTTGTTAACTACGAAGCATATCTAATCTACTGTCTGTCCATTTTCTTGGCCGTTACATGTTATGTGAGTTTTGTCAATGGAGTAACATAGTAATCGAGATTTGCTGGTCATAGTCTCATATGGTTTAACGTGTTTCTACTCTTATAAAACTAGTATTTTTTTAAATTAAATAATATGAGTGCTACTCACTGCTAGTAGATACTAACGCGAAATTTGCTAGAACACGAGTAAGTCTACATTAAGACTCAATAGGATATTTTAAGAAGAACCGAAAGTGAATGCTGAGCAGCTGTCTACAATTGAATATATATGTACATAAGATTGTATATAGGAATTTATGTATAATTTTTGGTTAATAATTAGATTTCTTTGTGTAGGTACTGGCTAATAAATTGACAACGCCCTACAAAAAACGGAACAATATGATTTCAGTATAAATTTAATAACGTCTTTAACCCAGGAATTCTAACATGTACCTAAGCTAAATGGTCTCATGCATCTCTGACATCCGGCGATGTAAAGGATAACAAATTCTGAATCATCCTCAGACTAGATTTTGACACACGGTAGCCATAAGTACCTACCTGAGATAAAGCTACGTTTTCTGAATTAAATAAGGCGTGACTCACCCAACAAAGGACGGTTTCCAGCAGGCCATATTATTTAAGATTCAAAAGGAGGATTGTCGACGTAGAAGGCTAATCTTGTTACACCGGAACACTAATTACAGCTACTAAAAACTTTGTTTTATAGCGCAGTCAATCGGCCCAATCGGCCTGAGTCAGCTGTAATCGATACACTGTAATTGCGGGCATGTATCGAGAAACAATGACGTCGCCGCTCAGATCGTATCTGACTTAGTTACACGCGTTTAAGTAATTGCGGGAACTACTATTGTTAACCGACGCAAATTGGGCATTAGCGATAATTTATTGGGTTTGGAATAAACTCGCATTGTACTTGGAGTTATTTAAATATGTAACTAGCGAGTGGGCTCGGAGGGCGATGGTCCCTAATGATAGCAATTGTTCTCCATCATTGGTGGCTTGCAGGTGCGCCGCGGGAAACGTGGAAAACGCACAATGGAACAACAATACTTGTCTCCACACGGCTTATATTGTTGGCGTTGCTCGCGACTTATTCTTCTTAAGGCCTAACAATATTTGAAAAGTTTTTAGCCATCAGTCATCTTATATATGTACTTACTTATGTTCCACTGTTGGGCACCGGTCTTTTCTAACGAGGAAGATGAAATGTGCTGTAGTGCTTCATTTATATTACGTTTTTTTAAATGTATGTAGGTATATTACGTAGTACGCGATATTTTTTTAACAAACAGCTTAGATCCTTAACCCATTCAGGGCCAATCACATGCATTACGGCTTTTCGCCGCACACGGAGTTGAAGCTGCTTCAGACTACGGCGGAGCGCTACAAGAGAAGGGTGGCGGCGGTGAATAACATAACATTTCTGTATAAATCTAAATATTGTATGACACACCTGCGGAAAGGTAATTCCTAACTCGTGTCGGTAAAAACCATCGCCGTTCGTTGAGAGTTACCTACTTTCCGCACTTGTATCATAAATAACTACCTCTGAAGCATAATTACACGAGGGAGCCTACTTTGTTTGAAAATCCCGCGATTGAGAAGTGAGCTGACATAACATAGACTAAGACTAACATAGACTAAGAAATTAAATTTAGGAGTGGAGCGTGTTTTAATAGCTGCAGATCAACATGAATAACTATACATATAATATTGTCTTATTCTTAGAGTTTCTGCGTTTATACCTAGGTTGGTATAGGTTTAGTGAGTAGGTCCATTTTGTCCATATTATCATAAAATATATGGTCAAAACAGAATAATAAATATACTATAAGTACTAATAATTTTAGCCTCAGATACCGCAAAGTTGAACTTATTATAGAAACAGTATAAGTTAAAAAATAAGCTTGATAAATAAGTTAGGTTCGGGGGCACCCGTAGTTCCCGATTCATTCTAACTTATGAATTTGTATAATTTACCTCAAATCAAAAATTCGCTTTGATGCTAGTAAACAACAAGCAGCTCGTTAAACTGTTTCGGAAGTCTTATGCAATTCATGAGATCGTACGTACGATTTCATACATTCAGTAGCGCGGGAACACGCTGGTATTCGTCTGGTGAAGGCTAGATTGTCAATTTATGTGTGGTGACGCGCGGCGGCGTGGCCTGTCACAAAGGCACGTGCGTGGCCCCGGTAGCAAACGCGGACCACTCAAAGAGAGCGCGCCTATCGCACATCTGGAAACGTCCAGAAGGTAACATGCCTACTTAAAAGATCATATGTATATCAAAATCTAAACATACTTGCGACGTTAAAGAGGTTCAGTAAAAGGTGTAATGGCCCGGCCTGTGGGCACCTCAGACAAGCCGCCTTTTGTAAGGTTCCGCGGAAGCGTGGGATGCCACCTTTGTGACAGTATCAGCGGTTAACCAGATGCGTTTTTGACAAATCGACGTTACAGGCGCCACGTCTTGTTTAGATGGACAGATACGGCATTTGTTTTAGATCAGTGCTGTGTGCGTTGAATGCAGAACAAACGTGTCCGCTTGTAATAACCTTACGTACGTCAGATTGTATCACTTCAGTTGTTTAATGGTTCCAAAGAAAACACTTAAGGGGCTACCCGAGGTTTCTATCGGTTTTTGACAAGTTTCGAATCGTATCTCCTACTTTTGCACTACAGATAGAAGTATAAATCAAACGGTTATCGGTTCTTCAATCTTTTATCTCCATTCTGGTCTACCGGATTTTGAAACAAATGAATACTTAATTTTTTATGGTCTTTTTAAACATTGTCTAAAATAACACTTATTTTGTATTTCTATTGACGTGAAAGATCTAACACATACGAAATCTAAATATTTGGGTTCGTTTGTGACGTCCCTAAAAACTGGTCTAGGGTTTTCTTTCCAAACCAATTAACACAAAAGTTATGGCCAGAAACCGGTTTTTGGCCTAAAATTGTTCAACTTTGGTGCCAAATATCTCGAAAACAATGATATACAAAAAACCTAAGAAAACCAAGAGATTCAGATCGAAGATACGATCCCATACGCCAATTATGGGAGATGTCGTATGGGAGACTAAAGGTGCTAAAGATAACGAAGCGAATATTATGGTCGAGTTCTATATATGGAGAGCAATCGAGTATTATGGATCGAAAACAATTTAGAACACATCACACCACCACCATCATCATCATCAACATCATCATCATCATCATCATCATCATCATCATCTTCCTTACATTTTCTTACTTTACTTACTTTTTCCTTTTTTTCGTATGGCATTTATTTGTGAGTATAGTAGGCTATAGCAAATTTAACTCCTCAAAATAAATTGTGAAAGCTCAGAATAGTCAGAATACTGTGAATCATGTAAATTAAATTAGGCGGAAACATCAAAAGGTACGAGTAAATTCGTACGTATTTACGCGTTGTCAACATTCCATTAGTAGGGTATTACCGCGGAATTAATTAGATAGGTATTTAAAGTCTATTATAATGTAGGTAAGACGTGCTAAATCCCTTGCTATATTTTATAACAAATAAAAAAAAAACTGAATAAAAATAACTGCTTTGTAGTTGTACACTCTTTCTGTTCTCTATCTAAATATGTATTTATATAATATAAAATATTAAGTTATGTAAGTACCTATTACACAAGAGCAAGAGTATTTATTTTTGGCTTTGAGGTTATTTGTTTTGGGCATGTTGTTTCTCTTATATTTTCGCATTGTTCACTCATATCATTGTTTGTTGATTTGTCTAAGGTTTATTAGTGATGAGATCGCCTGGTGTCTAGTCCCCATTATACATATCTTTATCTTCATGAAGGTACGTGTTGTTTTCTTTGCTTGGTGACTAATAATAGTCCTACATATTGCCGAGGCCCGGAAAGAAAGGAGTTGCCTGCCAAGAGACGAGTCAGACAATCCCGGTTTCCACCAAGGTAAATAAATAGTGCTTTTTTTCAAACATGTGAGGAAATAATACACAGCCATTACAAAAAAAAAACATTGTGACACCTACTTACGCGGTGATACAAGTACTTTGATTCAGCTGATAGCATTATTTCTACGACTTCTTTTAAATGCGTATATTCACTTTCACACTATCTTTTACACTCAATGCGCTTTTTCAAGTACGTAAATATCTTTCAATTATCGCAAATAAATGAATTTGCTTGAAATTTAAAACTTTTAATTTCATTTTCTACAGACCATAAAAAACAAAGAGCGAAAAAAAATTATAAAAAAAAATATCACCATGAAAACCGCGCGTTCAAGGATGGTTTTCTTTGGTTGAATGTGTTTTTCCTTAGTCGACTCGGTCGGCGCTTGGGAAATGGATTTCATATGGACTATTCTACTCCTCCGGTAGGAACGAGATTTGCCTTTTTTAATTTTGTCGGAATTAAAATTAGGCAAATCGCGTGTTTGTATTTCAAACAAAAGGCGCCGGTTTCCGAGCATGTTTGAGAAAAGAGTATTGTCTGAAACACGCAATGAAATATTGACGTTGTTCTTATTAACGGGATTCGAAGTGTCAAGTTTCGGGAGCAGCGAGAAGTGAGACCCGTAATGCCATTTCATACAAAATTGGAGGCATAGGCCTGCAAGATGGTCTTTATTTAATTTCCATTCCACAATTTGTGGCACAGGATTTGGAAGTTGAGTTTTTTATTTTTATTTCTTTGCATGTTTGAGAAAAGCACTATACATACCGAGGTATGGTACCCCTTTTCACGCCTCGGCGTGAAAAGTGGTTGCCAGCCTCATAACTATCCGACTCCGCTACGCTCGGCCGTTTATATGTACTCGGCCGGCAACCCCTTAGGTACTTCCCGGCCTCTGTAGTAATGTAATGTATTGCAATGAACTCTGCAGCCTATGGAGCAGATTCAACAAAACATAATTTCTGTTGATTCGATATAAATTTGAAATCCTATAATTAAGTATGTCGCCTACCATCATGACTAAAACAGGACAAGTGCGAGTCGGACTCGCCTACCTAGGGTTCCGTATCAAATTAACCCTAAAAACGTTAAAGAATCCCATCGGCTTGCCTTTTTTAAGATATTGAGCACATTTGTGGAATTAGAAGTAAGGTGGCTAACGGTTTGAATAGTAATTGCTGTCCGTGAGCAATTACAATCGGTTACTGTCGGAGAAAATCATCTTCATCCATTTGGAAGTAGGTATTATGTATGAGCAGATAATACCCCACATTTTTTTTAACTCAGGCTTGACATTAATTCACATGACGATACTAAAAGGTTATTGCAAGAGAAAAGTAATAGGATTTTTTAATGTACTTACTAAATTCGATATAAAATACTTATCATTCGTCAAACAGACACTTTATCCACTTTTGTGACTTTAATATGTATTAATAAAAAAATGGCACTTCGTTATGTTTTAATTATGATCTCAATAGCATATATAGTAGTAATATACCAAGATTCATGTTCCTAAATTAAAATATGCATGCCTAATGCTGTTATGTTGATTGTTTTTAACGATTATAATTATGTAATGAATGTAATGAAGAATACATACATATAATATGAGTACATGTTTACAATTGTATTTTATTACGATCGGTAATAGCTGTATAAATATCGTAAATAGCTCACAGTCGCTGTAATGGGTCGGTAACAGTAACAATCGACTAAATCAATTTATAAATTGTTATTTACAAGATCAATCTTTATTTGAAAGCAGTGCACTTAGTACATACATTTTTATGCATACCACTGGCATATAAAAATAAATAAGAAAATCTAATGGAAACCAGAATCCAAAAAAAATTGTCGTATTAAAAATTGCCTTGGGTCGTTAAAATTGTCTGCGTTTACCTTAATTACTTCCGGGTGGAAAGTTTATAGATTACTTGAATCTTAGAAATGCATCTTAGACGCATTGACAGCGTTTTATAATGAAATTAAGAAAAAACACGCTTTTATGAATAAATATTTTACAAAAACGTAGTTTCCCTAGACGACATGAATAATATCCTTCTTCGATCAAGCGGCTCGGTTCTGTAACTGTCTCCCTGTCAATATTAGGCAATTTTCCAAACAAGCTTGTCTATTTTTGGCGACCGGGTAGCCTAGTATAGTAACGCTGCCTACGAAGCTGAAGGTCCTGGGTTCGAATCCCGGTAAAGGCAAATAATTGTGTGATGAGCATCCATATTTGTTTCTGAGTCTTCGATGTTTTCTATGTATTCAAGTAAATATATCGTCGTCATAACACAAGCTTTGTTGAGCTTAACGATGGGGCCATTTCGATTTATGTAAGATTGTCCCCTAATATTCATTATTTTTTTATTTATTGTCTTCAAAAAAAACATTATTAAGCAATTCATTTCCTGGCAGAACTAAACTTGGACTTACTTCGAACCTATAACAAGAAGACATATCTTTACAGTTATACTAACACTAACAGGCTGTATTCAAAATCGGTGACCCTAAACGAGGATTTGGGAGACTGCCATACGAGCGCCATGAGACCTTGCTACGACAATTTGGCTCCTCTGGAGACAATGGTTCGCCGGCTCAACGCTCCACTGGGCCTCAGTGGAACACATTACATTTGTTACAGCCTGACAATTCAATTAAACCTTACTTGCATCACAATGTTTGGCAAACATAAGTTTTATACGTTGATGTGGTCATTGAAATAAATTATATGTATACGTTGTTTGTTTCATGACGACGGTTAGAGTTTATTTATAGCTCTGTAACCTCAGGTGCCCCAGGGCTAAGAATTATTGTGCCGAAAAATTGTCATTTTAGTTTAAGATTCTAACATTTACTGATGACAATCATCTATGTGATTGTAGTACCTATGTACGACACATGAATAGACTGCAAAAAAAGACGGGGTTCTGCCTTTTCTCCGAACTTGTTATGTCCGAATTTCACTTGCCAACCACCTTTTCACCGATGATTCACCTTGACAAATAACTAATGACAAATTTTTGTATGACAACGTGTCATTTGGTAGAATAATTGTTAAGTCGATTATTATAATGAATTAAAAAATTTGGCATAACTATCATTTGGAAAATCTTTCAGTTGGACAAACAACTACTAACCGAATAACGTTTCGTCAGTGCTACAGTTCCCTTTTCTTACATTAGCCAACTTTTTACTACATAGAACAAGACAGCATAACATAGTCAGACTTTTATTTAACGTGTTTTTATATGAGTTACTAGGAGGGAAGTAGGGATGGGGAGACGAAGTTGCTGACAAAGGGGGTTCGGGGGCCAAGCCCCCGTATTAAAAAAAACAAACAATCGTAACAGTAATATTATTTGTAGGTTAGGTTAGGGTTAGCTTGTGTCCCTTAGAGCGGAAATAGGCACCCCGCGTAGCGGGGTGACGTCGACACGCTGGCGGTTAGGTAAGGTTTAGGTGAGGTTAAACTAATTGGCAGGTGTTTGTTTACAAAAAAAACACATGTACACCTACATACATACATTCCACCAAGCAGCAGTCCAAAAGTAATGATGTAAACACTTACTTATCTCCAATGATGCGATAATTCGGGTACCTTCATTGTCAAAAAAACAAGTGAGCGGTTGCGCTTACTCACTTAATAAATACGTTATACATATTTAGTTACCTAAATAAAACATCTGGTAAGTGTCATACCACGAAATGTATATAAGTCAAACTGACCCATTCTGGTACTCGAAAGGTGGCATTTTGAAAAGTGACTTTATGAAAAAAAGTCCAAGCAACTGTATGCATACAGTTGGTAACCGTGAGGTTGGGAAATAAAACTAAACCTATTGATAAGTGTCATCACGATCATTCGGCGAAATGATATTATGCGAAAAATTGGTTGTGACGTGATATTCGTACATAAATTTTTCGGAGATGATTTAGAGAACCCACAGGGTACCTATGCCATACGATTAAATATACGTAAACAGGGATCATGAGTCGCGACACGTATAGTTAGCGTGCTGTTATAAGTTCATACATTTTTCATAACAGCACTGTTGACCACAATGTAAAATTATGAATAAGTTTCCGCCAGCGACTTTGTCTGCGTGGACCCGGGATAAAAACTACCCTTTATTTTAATCCAGGCTATAAACTCTCTTAGTGCAAAATTTCATCAAAATCAGTTGAGCCGCTTAAGCGTGATTGATTAACAAACCTCGAAATATCTAAACATCCAAAATTTCGCATTTATAATTTTAGTGGAATTACAAACTTGGAGAAACGCTAGAGAAAAAAAGCTCGTAATTCTCGCGGCCTTGCGACAATATGTATGGCTGCAAGAACGCTCATCCTGAAGAGTTTGCAACATGTCGCCCATTGACCAGTGACTTTTAATACGCGAGTTTAACCTTTGTATATAACGTTACACATGATTGACATCACGAAAGTTTAAATTCTATTCTTCAAAAATAAAACAACCGCGAATCGGTTCGAAACATGTTGAGCGATTTTAGACCTTAAATGTGTGAGTGACCCGTTTTGATTATATTTTAAATATGTATGACTCTCTCACGGGAGTTTTCTATTTAAACCATAATTCTTTTGAAATCGTTATATCGTCTTAATTAACATAGTTATTTTTTTTAGTACAGTCAGTTAAAGTTATGGTTTAACGATTTTACGTACATGGTTTGGAACCGGTAAAGGTGTTTTTTTTAATGGAGGGATTTCCGTTTTGATATTAGTATTTAATTTACGGAAGGGTGTTTCACGGTTACACACCAACAGAGTAATAAAGAAAAATTAAGATTTCACAGGGTGACCATTTTTCATTCGTTTTTAATCCCTTTATTTTTTTAAATACACGTGTTGTTTTTTTCCTATTTATTGAATAACTCTTATAACTTAGCCTTTCACCACTTTTCGGCTTGACGTTGACTTTTTTGGACAAGTTGAATGTGACATCTCGCACGCTCGATAGCTAGTTGTCAGGTATATCTCTAGTGGACGTTGACCCTAACTTTAGACTAGGTGCTAGGCAATATAATTCAAGTGTGATTTCGAATGCTTTCTACAACGAGTTCAGGGAAACTAAACGTGTTTATTAGATTTGTAGATACATTTGTCATAGCATGAAACGTGGTTAATTAAGATATGTAATTGCTAAATTCCAAACTTTCATTCACCTCAGAACTGCGGTTATATAACTTTCGGTTAAGTCTGGTTTTGAGCGAGCGAAAGAAGGATTCCTAGGTATTAGGTACCTAGAAAAAGGAAGTCTTATAGTTTCGCCACGCTATGTTTGTTTGTCCGTCGGTCTGACCGAGGCTTCGCTTAGTAATCTACTAGAACGCTGTAATTTGGCATGGGCATACAAATCGATCACTCAAACAAAGTGATTAAACAAAATTTGGCAAACATCAGGTAACCATTACTTAAATATTAGGGGACAGTCTTACACAAACCGACCAAGACCGACCATTTCGATTTAGGGAGCCGTTTCGAAACTTTTCAACGCTCTGTCAAAGAGAAAAGTTTTCAACAAAACGCCCAACCAACCATTTTTTTAAATTTTATCTCGTCCTTAGCCAAAAAAAAAACAATTTTGCTTATATATATCTTGTTTTTAAATCTCCAATGTATGCGTACCTATTCTATGGACATTTTATTTTTATTTAGATAGGTAATAAGAAAAAAGTTATAAGCCGAAAAAGTGTAAAGGTCAGAAAAATACAATTTTGTTTATATATCTTTTTTTAAAATCTCTCATGTATTGCGGATCCTATACACATTTTATTTTTATTTAGATAGGAAATAAGAAAAAAAGTTATAAGCCGACAAAACGTGAAGGACAGAAAATAAAAATTATCAAGGTCAACTTTATAGCACAATTAAAGAAAAGTTGAAATTCCTCAGATCTTCCAATATCATAAAAAAACTCCAGTTCATAAATATTCTAAAAGACTATAGCTAATATGGTGAAAATACATCATCATATCAACCGAAAGACGTCCACTGCTGGACATAGGCCTCCCCCAACGAGTGCCAAAGTGACCGGTCCTGCGCCACCCGCATCCAGCGGACTCCAGCAACCTTTACCAGTCATCAGTCCAGTCCATCTTCTGGGGGGCCTACCCACGCCACGCGAAAATACATATTGGCTAATATTTGTATGTTTGTGAAAACTAAAGTACCTACCTAATGAGAATAGCTGGTGGTTCTCCGAAATCTCCGAATAATAATTTATAAATAAACAATTAATTTTGTAGCAAATCGCAGTAACTGCTGATAAAATATGGACTGGCGAATTATTGGCGCAACATAATTCACGAATCATCTAAGTTATACTGCCATAGCGTTTGAAAGGTTACAGGTAGGTATGCGGTACAGTACTTATCGTACACCTTGCTGCCAGGAAATATTGCATGTTGTTATTCGACACCTCGCATGCTCTACGTGGCGTAGTCTAAAAAAACTACTATTTCTGTTCTGTCGATTTAGAATTTAGGGCAAGGGCGGAGCCATAGTATTGTATTTGTGGTTGGTGTGTAGAAAAAATCTTCGGTTCGGAAGAACTCCAACCAAGTCCTGACGCAAGTTTATCCTGTTTGGGAGGGCCATCAGCCCTTTAATTTATGTACGCCAATGCATTAGGATTCACGTCGGTGTATTTCCGCTGTCAAAGCCATTTTATTAATTTGCGTCTAATTTCTCAAGATACAGCTTAGTTTGGGATCCACTGACGATAATCTTTGAAAATGTGTCTCTTCGTGTGCTGAATAAACTTTAAAGTTTTCCTTACGAGTTACGTTAAAGAAGAATGTAAAAAAGTGGCGATTTTGCAGAGTCCCATTCTGTATATTTCACCTGTTCTGATATAGGTATGATGGGCTGTCAGTAATCAAATCTTGCAAGTTAAATTTGACCAGCTTATGTTTGTCTAAACTTTTTTTATATGATGTTAGTGAATAAGTATATTTTTTTCTTGCAGTAACCGTTTGCGTTATGTAAGTAGGTAATGCTTGTATACAAGAGGGGAGCAGCATCAGTGCTGAATGTAAACAAAACGATAATTGTGTCCAACTTGATAGCACTGGTTGCGCTGACGCCGATTAGCGCCGTCCGGTTCAGATAACACTATGCAGAACGCTGATCCCAATTATTTCAATACAATGCGATTGCTCTTTAGGTGGTAATAACATTGGACTCGAACGTCATTATGTTTTTTTTAATTATTAAGGCATTATAACCTGAATTATATTTTATTCACTTCATCAGCCAATCGCAGAATATCACTACGCCCATGCCGATGGCGCAAAAATATGAATGCGGTAAATTGGGTGCTCTACTGCACCGCTAGTCCAGTCCGCTAGGATATCATGGATTAAGGCACCACCAAGAAACTCAGCAAGGTTTATGATTATCAGGAGTGGATGATCGCTTATAGAAGCCGCGCGATGAAAGCAAATTCTCCAAGGAATGATATGCGGAACGAGGAGTGCTGGACGCAGAAGACACTCCAGTTCAAAAATCCGTAGAACTGATGGTTTAGTTGCACGAATCGAGAGTTGTTCTGTAGTGCAGTAGGTACCTAAACAAATTAAGAACCCCCATGATGTTGTCCAACTTTCAATGGAAGAGGAACTAGAAGATGATATTGCGAGCTCGAATTCTATAAACGTGCCTTACTCTTGTGTACAATTTTTTTAGTAAATGTGAATATCTCCAGTATCTAAATGTATCATTGATAATAACAACCAATCTTAGTTTTTTTTTACAAGAGTAGATGGGAGTCGGAATTATCTTTCATACTTTATGATTGAAGTAAAAGTCAAATGTTATTTTAGTCGTACATACATTTTAAGAAACTCGTATTATCTTTCTAGCACGGGACCGGGATAAGTACCTAGCGTAGATACTCGAAGAGAGGATTATGCTCAGCAGTCAGCCATTGAAGGCTGAAAATGATGATGATGATGTATTATCTTTCTCTATGAACAAACTATTTTCCATTTAGTGTTTAATTGTATCAGTTTTTTTTTAACCAAGCTCATAACTCCAAACTCATCCATCACGGCAGTGCCCCCGCCAAGACGAGCCAAGCGAAGCGCAACGCAAGGGCACTACCTACCTTTTCTCGAATCATTGTTTACCGCAATAACTTACCGTCAAAAATTAACCATATTTTTTAACCAAATACCATGAAACATGCCTACTTTGCCCGCTTTTTTCGAAAAAATACGAATATCTCATATTTTTTATATAGTTGGATGATATTTTTTTTTGCTTAACGAATGTTTCGTAGTCATACGGATGTGTTCATGAGGAGAAATATTTTTTTAATCAACACGTGCTCCTAACTTTTGCCAACATTGACCATGTCGAATTATTGACGCAACTATAGCTCTTATGATGTTGAGACAAGACTCAGTTCAAATTTTTGGGCAAACATGGCGTTCCATTTTAACATCTCCGTCTTTATTACGAAAAGTTTTACTCAGTAAAGATGGGCAATATTACCTAGGGGGTTTCAACTTTGCCATACAAATCCATACACCTCAAATTCCACAATTTGCTGCAAGCACCTGGCTGAAGTTAAAGACATATGTACGATTCAAAGTAAAGTCATAAATATAGTCTAGTTTCTACTAAAAATAGAAAGCTTGCCATAAATATGTTGTGTTTTCGTTCATTGCCAGATTTGTTTAAAAGTAGCTTTTTGGGCAAAGTTTGCCCTGGTGGCAAAGTAGGCATGTTTCACATGTTACGTCTTGTAATCCGTTCATTGTATATTACTCTATTATTTACCCAAAAATAGTGAATGAACTCCTGTGAACTCCTGAAGTTTGATCCTATCCTATCTTAGCAACCCCCACTCCCCCCCCCCCACTGCTTCGGCTTTATATGCCCGCTCAACTCAGGACCTCCTTCCCAAGTTCCTGGCTCTGCGTGCTATGCGGTTTCGGTAGAATCGGTAGACTGATTTACATACATAAAATACAATATTAATTTCATTATAAATACCTGTACAACCTATGTTTACCTATGAGTACCTGTATTTAGTTAAATTCAATGATAATTTTCGGTGACCAGTTTCTGCATTTGGTGATTAGTTACTGTATTTTAAAATATTTGGCGTTTAGTAGGTATACTGGTTTAGGAAACAATTAAGTTTTCAAAGATTTGTTTGGTGTTCGTTATATTTTATCCCATAGATTACTCAAAAACACATAGGTAGAGGTTAGTTTGTCTGAGGGCAAGTTTTTTACCGTTCCAAAGACCTCATAATGGATTAAAGTAGGTATTTTAAGTTCATAATGTTTAGGTAAAGTAGTCAATAAACTGTAAGGAATGACGCATGGAACTCAAATATTAAATATTCCTAAAAAACAGCGGCAGCATAGTTATTTATTACAAACGTGCTTCTTTTTTTAATATTATTTTAGCCTGATTTTTGAACTGCTGTGCTTGAAGGAATTTTTGGATAAAAATGCGCCTCATATTTATTTTATTTTTATTTTTAAGTGACATTCCTATGGAAGGAATTAACCTCATGGTATAATACTAGGTCGTTATAGTTATACTCGATCTATTCACGAATTATTATAATTTATTTAGAAAAATGGGGGCGTTTGACGCTAGGCTAGACTAACCTGGCTCCTCATACTCTAACTTGACATAATTAATATAATCTTGACACTACACTATGAAACTAATAAACTTAAAACGTACCTATATGCAAAAGAGCCATTGTCAAAGTCTGCATAAGTCGACGATATTATTAGTACAGTGATAAATGCTTCCTATCGCCAAACGAGTTCCGTTTGCATACATGTAGTTCAAGAGATACAGTCTAACCTTAATATAACCGGTTTTACATGGATGGTGTCATGGCGGCGAGATTTGAATTTTGAACAGGCGTTTTAGGACTTTGACTCATGGTCAGTTTTTCGTTATTGGTCTAATGTAGACCTCATTGGGATTATTAGGGTTTGGAGGAGGGTTTGATGGCAGTTGCTTGAATAAAACCTAGTGTCTAACGACCCTGTGCCATTCCTATATTAAGTAGCGAATCGAACTCGAGCTCCGAAGAATCTATATGGTGTACTGCTAGGATGAAGAGGTTCCAAAATATTAAGCTTACCATGCGTAGCCGGGGTGAAGTATAGTGCGAAGAGATCGTCGACGGAGGAAGTGGAGGTTACGGGCGCGGGGTGCGGGGGCTGCGCGTAGGGCTGCGGCTGCGCAAGCGGCGGCGCGGGGCCGCCGTAGTGCAGTCCACTCGGGCCCGCCTCCACCAGCAGCTGCATCTGCGAGATGTCCACGAACTCGTCTCCGTCGGCGCGCCCCAGCTCCTCGTCCTCCGGCCGACGCATCGCGATCACCGAGAGCATCGCACGCGCGCATCCCCGCTCGCCTCACAATCCACCAACATGCACGGTCAACCGCACGCACTCACTACACAACCACCAGCCACCTTGACCACACTTCACCGACACAACACTTATATTATTCTCTACTTACGACCTAAAGAAATTGACGTGATCACAGAACAATTAGGAATCTACGAAAATGCGGCACGATAATCACTGAGAAGGGTTACGAGAATCTACTGGTAAATGAACACAGATTTCGCACGCGGTGAGAGTCGTCGTCACGGAACGCCACATCCTCGACTGAGGCGTGATCGCTGTGGCGAGGGCGTGCTGCCGCCCCCGTGCGACGAGCACCGGCCGGTCGTCACCCGCCGCGAGCCCTGTTCAATGGACGCCAGCTACCCGGTCGAGGTCGGCATTCATTCACGACGGCAGCGTTAATGGCGAGCGGGCCAGGCGCCCTCGCTCAGCCGTTGTCGCCCACGTGCGCGAGAAAATGGCGCGGCGTCGCGACGAAGGGAGGCGCGCGAAAAGCGTGCGGCGCACAAGTGTAGTGATGGTTGAGCGGCACCGGCGGCCGCGAGCGTGGGCGCCGCACGTGGGCGCGGAGGCTCGCCGCAGCTGAGCGTGCGCCGTGACGTAGCGCCACGCTGCCCGCAGCTGATAACGCTACTTCATACTAGTACTACATCAGAAAACCTTATTACTGAATAAACTTGCTAGTGGACTTTAACATAGTTTGAATTTTCCTTTTCCCTAACCGTACGGGGCTCCAGTGTCAGAGTGAATCACACTCCGCATTCGCTACGCGGGCGGCGCGCGGTTGTTTTTGGTCACGCCGTAATTAGCAGTGCTACGAGCGGTCCCGTGACGTCGACCTCTCTGGTCTAAATATTTGCAGCGTTACGTAGAGCGAACGGATAAATCATCTAAAAATACGCACCTGGTCATAGCTACGTAACCATTTTGATTTACCCCATATGATATTTCGGGCACATATTGACGCACATATTTTCCTAGGTTTTTTATTCGAGATTGCTGTTGCGAGCTCTCACGTAACATTATATATGTATACCTATACCACGTAAGCATCATTTATTAACCTAGGTATTAGAACTAAGTACCTAATGAAATACAAAATTACCATTTAATTCGACGCTAGACTATCCACAACTTCTAAAAATAAACGAAAGCGTTACAAGTTTCAAGACATAGGGCTGAATTAAGTAACTTTCCGTAGTAATGAATGGACTGATTGGGGATAGGTAGGCGGTACGCGCGTTCCCCGGGGAGAAAACATTCCCGGCGGCGAGGTGACTGAATACGAAATATTCTGGAATGAGGAAAGGTCGCGTGTAATAGTTGCCATGGCGACCATCTGTTGATCCGCGCACGCTCCAAATGTCGGAGTTCAGGCAGGAGGCACTTCAATGGCCTTAAATTGTATAACGCCGCGCGTACTGAGGGTACCTGAGACAAGTCGCTATTTTATTTTCATTTATAACTTGTTTTGTGGTTTTCACGAGCGAGCTAACATGCTGCTAGAACGACCGCTCAAAACACTTTCAAATCAAATAGGAATACGAAATGGGTGTCCCCCAACCATGGTTGAACCCCGGAGTGGATTTAAATTATTTATACCCTCTGACATTTGTATTCATCAGTTAAAATAAAGGTCACGGGCGTCTATTCAAACATAGTAGGCGTAGGACACCGCCTTCAGGTTTACATATATGAGAAAATTGGTAATATTGTTTATTCAAAATGCGTCTAATAAAAACTTGGTGATAATCTCGTGATAATCTAAAAAAATATTTGGATTGTGTTTGCCATATTATGCTATTTAATTTATTGCTAGTGGCTCTGTGAGCTATATAGAACTAGCGAGCCTGTAACGCTTCTATATTATTATTATAGAGCCTGATGTGTCCCACTGCTGGGCAAACGCCTCCCCCTTCTTCTTCCACTGATCGCGGTTTTTAGCTTGATCTGGCCAGTCCTTTAAAAAGGAGTCCAACTCATCCCGCCATCGCCGACCGATTCTATATATATTTTTTAATTCCGGAAAAGAGACTCGACAAAAAAAGCTATAAATATTATCAACGAACCTGCTCACAAAATTTCACGAAAATCGGTTGAGAAATGCGACATGTAGAGGAGAACAGCGGGACAGCGGGACATCCGGACATGTATGTATTAATCCATGGAATCATTTACTCATTGTCTATCTACCAGGGACCAGGGATGCCGCGGATGTGAATTTTTTGACATCCGCGGATGCGGATATTTGAGGGCCCACATCCACGGATGCAGATACGGATTTTGTGGTCAAGCACTCAAAAACGTTAATAAAAAACGTTAATTTTATGATACCACGCAATCATCAAAAACGTTGATAATAAATTACAATCTTTGCGAACAAATCAAAAACGCGTCTGGCTCTTGGTCACAGAAACGACTAGAAGATTTTTTACTAATGGTGAAAATATTTAAACTCGCTCAGTACCTAAGCACCGTTTGGGCTTTATTCTTGTCGTGAATTACCTACACTACATCGGCATCCACAAAAACTCCGATTTTGGCGGATGCTGATGCGAATGTCTGCAACATCCCTGATTTAGACCATCCAGCTAGACGAGGCAGCTTGAGTCTAGAGGACAACCCAAATTATCTGAACTGGTATAATCTAGACGATGCATTTAATACTAGTGGCTCTAGTGAGATGTAGTACTCACAAAGCCTGCCTTTTTTCATAAAACACTTTTTTTTTAAATGCGAAATAGTTAATCGATGAAATAAATCTAGGTATGTAATTAACGAACCTGCTCACCTGTAGGTGGAGGAGAACAGCGGGACAGGCGCCAGTCGGACATACAAACGATTTTCGGTCCAAGCTGAAGCATAAAGCTTCATTCGATTTTTTTTATTATCATTGATATTTGATCTTGTCTGAATCTGTTTTAATTCCATTTTATTATAATTTTGAGTTTCCATGACATTGCTTTGTAAATGCAATTATTTTGACAATATAATAACGCTCATCGATGTTTAGCACGCCTGCTTGAATTAAGGCTGAATGCACTTGACATAATTTAGTTTATTTTTCCACTATGTAACTGCATTCTGAGCAAACTAATGCTCTGAATCCTTAATTCAATTCACAATCTAATCTGAAATAACGCCAAATATTTCCGTAACCGATTTTTTTAACGACTATAACTGCTTGCGAAGAAAATGATTCGATTCGGGGTTACATTGTCTGTTGCTGCTTGCGGCGACAAATATATAACGAGTCAATAATGAATTAACAGATAAACATACACATTTGGAGAGATACGTTACAATAAACTTATCCTATAATAGAGAGAATATCGAGTGTCTCTAGTGTCATAAAACAATTGGGGTCGAAATGAGTCTTCATGATCAAAGAATGAAGTTTTAGAGATGCAAAAAGTTTCTCAAAATATACTTTTTTACACACCCTACTCTATGGCATTGGTTGGGAATGATAAATGGCGTCATGCGTCGTATGGTACCCAAAATAGTGTTTTTTTTTTAATAAAAGTTACCTACAAACTTAGATAACCACATTATAAAAGTTATTCTTTTCGCCTGCGACTTCGTCTGCATGGACCCGGGATAAAAACTATCCTATATTTTAATCCAGGCTATAGATTATATTCGTGCAGAATTTCATCCAAATCTATTGAGTTGTTTAAGCGTGATTGAGTAAGAAACATCCAACCTTTCGCATTTATAATAATAGTAGGATCAGATGTCTTGCCATTTATTTTCAGGTGTCCAGAATAACACTATGTATGTTACCTATGCCTAATGTATTAAAAAAAAAATCTTCAAAATTTTACTCTTTCTTTAATAAGTTTATAAATGTCAAATAATCGTTTGGGCACTGTACTTTTTTGTAGCTTTTGTTGCAGACTGTACTTTTTTGCACGGTCCTCAACGACTCGTTGAGAGGGTTCCAATTAGAATGTTTTCCAAACACGATGGAAACCCCATCGTTTTGGAAACCCTTCCCATTGGAACCCTTTATAAGCCGATGGAACCCGATTATTGTGTAGTTTAGGAGTTATTATGGCCACCTTTTGTCTCCATAATCAGATTTGCTCGGTCGAGCCACATTGCCTTGTCACCAAATTTCAGCTCTATCGGTCGGCCCAATATAGTCACGGCCAATAGTGCAAAAAAATGGATTGTACATTTTGAGGACCACTTACAGTATACAAACAGTATACATTGATCTATGTACATAATTAATAACGATTTAGATTTCTTTATTTCATAAAATAAATTTACATTTAAGTTAACTTTAAGCTAATTTCCACGAATTTATTTTATGATCGTCAAATAATGAATATTAATTGAATGAAATGTCACACTAACATGAAATGTGACATAGGTATATTACAAAAAGATTTAAGATAAAGTCAAAATAAGGAATAGAAATATTCATATTGATATCTCGTAATGATCGTCAAAATAAAAACTAAAACATTATCAAATTATAAAACAATTTAAATGACATATATATATATATATATTTATAGGTATAATCTAAACTAAAATGAAGGAAAAGTCTGTGAGACTTCCTGGATGGTTATACGAGTATTACGCTTGATTTTATTCCGCGGGTTTGTAGTACTATTCAACACGCGATTAAAGCTGGACGGCCAGCTAATTAATATTAATAAGGGGTTCTGCCTTTTCTCCGAATTTCACTTGGTTGGTTGCCAATTTCTGCCGATGATTCACGTTGAAAACTAACTAATGGCAAATTTTTATATGACAACGTTTCATTTCGTAGAATTATTGTAAAGTCGATTATTATAATGATATAAAATTTTTGGCATACCTAACATTTGGCAAATCTTTCAGTTGGATAAACAACTATTAACAGAATAACGTTTCGTCAGTGCAACAGTTCCCCTTTCTTACATTAGCCAACTTTTTACTTCAAAGAACAAGGCAGCATAGCATAGAGTTTGGCAAACGAAAGCGTGACCTGGACTTTTTAAAAAGTGGCAACATTATAATCTGTCAAAGGCACGTCAAATTCTTTGGTTAGATTTTGTTAACGCAATTATTTTGAATTTGTAATTGCTGTGATATGGGTAAAACAATAAAAAGTAATGTGCGAAAGCTGCTACATACTACGATCACTAAGTTCAAGCAAAAACAAGAGGAGAAAGAAGTTGTTTTCCAAGAGAAACAACAATGTTTGATGCGATGTCGGATTTTTTAGGTTGGTATGACTTTGTAATCTTAATCCTTGTCGGCTGATTATTTGTTATAATAATATTGACGATAATGATGATACGTTTCTTATGTTTACTGATAATCTTGAAAATATTCAAGGAATCCGTAAAAAACAAAAAATTAGTAACACCATATGTAATTTTTTTGAATTTGCCACGGTTTCCCAGATCACGCTTTCGTTTGCCAGACTCTAGTCAGACTTTTTTCAACGTGTATATAAGTTACAAGGATGGAAGGGGGGTTAGGGAGACGCAGCCACCCAAAAAGGGGGCTCGGGGGCGAAGCATCCCGCAGTAAAAAAAAACAACAAATAATCGTAACAGTGGTATTACTTGTAGGTTAGGTTAGGGTTAGCTTGTGTCCTTTAGAGTAGAAATAGGCACTCCGCGCAGAGGGGTGACGTCGACTCGCTGGTGGTTAGGTTAAGTTTAGGTTAGGTTAAAATAATTGACGGGTGTTTGTTTTAAAGAAAACACATACTTACATACATTCCACCAAGCAGCAGTCCAAAAGTAATGATGTAAACACTTACTTATCTCCAATGATGCGATAATTCGGGTACCTTCATTGTCAAAAAAACAAGTGAGCGGTTGCGCTTACTCACTTAATAAATACGTTATACATATTTAGTTACCTAAATAAAACATCTGGTAAGTGTCATACCACGAAATGTATATAAGTCAAACTGACCCATTCTGGTACTCGAAAGGTGGCATTTTGAAAAGTGACTTTATGAAAAAAAGTCCAAGCAACTGTATGCATACAGTTGGTAACCGTGAGGTTGGGAAATAAAACTAAACCTATTGATAAGTGTCATCACGATCATTCGGCGAAATGATATTATGCGAAAAATTGGTTGTGACGTGATATTCGTACATAAATTTTTCGGAGATGATTTAGAGAACCCATAAATACCGTATAGGCTAGGTCTACTGTCTCTCCCGCCTGTCGTATTAAGGGACAGATGAGGGTCATTGGAGTCCCAGTGTTCTGCTAAGGGCCGGGGCACTCGCCTAACTAGGTACGACCTCAGGGAAGGCGACGAACAATCGAACATCTTTTTTCCCCTCCCGTGCGTTCAGTATGTGTGTTCAGTGGAGTTTTTAGTGGATAGAAATAACACATGATCCAGTCATACCCCGATGATTGGATACATGGTCCCCAGGTTTTCTAACGAAAAAAATCTTTCATCTATGTATTGAATGGATATTTGGGACATATGGTCGTATTATCCGGTGGGTTGGCCTACGTTCTTTGCCGCGCGGGCAGCTACCTATATAGTTACCAATAAACAGGAAGTAGCTATAATGTCGAACTCCCGTGTTGTGTTGTATCCACCATTAAAATTTGAATATAAATACGCTTGAAACTTTTGAGGTGGAGTATTTTTTAGTCGATTCAGTTCGAGAAGGAAAGCTTGGTTATATTTACGCACCCAGAATTTTACAGCGACTCAAAACAAATTTAGATAAGTGCATGTTAAAAATGATAACACATCGCACTAAGATGTAATTGCACAAAAAGCGCCTCATACTGGCAATGGAGCGCACTTTTTGAGTTGTCCTGCGAGATCTCATTGGATATGAGGAGATCAGCAGAAGAACCCAGTTTGCCGATGTACCTAACTCAGAGAACAGCCAGAGTAAAGTAGCTCATTGGCTCTACCAATGTTCTTATACCGACCGACAGCTGTTGAGCAAGAAAGGTTCTCGCATGGTGACTACTTACCGGAAGACACAGCTGGGAACCAATTTAAGGACTAATTGAAATTGTTTATTTCGCACATCATCCATAGTTGGTTAGTAATTACATGTTGGGTTACGAACTAGGTTAGTAATTAAGAAGAAACAAAAAGGTCGCGATACTTGAGAAATAGGTATTTGTAAAATGTATTGCTGTCGCGCCAACCTCAAGCCTTCCCCACAGAGCGCGATAGAGACAACTGCAGCTTGGAAGAAGAAGAAGAAGAAGAAGAATTATTTTATTTGCCAGAACACTTATAAATATAGTACAGGGTGTTGAGGTACAGCGGAACAGTATTCAGTCGGTGAACGACATGCAAAAATTATACAGGACTGAAATAATTATCATACAGCATACAATGACCGAAAATACCTATTAAAAGAACACAAAATCAACGTTTCGTAGTGCCCTAGTAAAATCTCTCTTCTCCTTGACCTAAGTTTTGGAGAAGAAATCCTTCTCCAAAACTTGACCTATTTAACTATTTTTTTATAAAAAACCAAAGAAAAGCTTTGGCCGTGTTTCTATTTTCCTTTTTTTAAATAATCTAGTCAAAATTGTTTTCTGGATGTTTCAACACAGCGGAAAATCTGGCATTATTTTTAGGTTTATGAAGGTTTCTTCTAAGAATAAATTTATGAAAAAAAGGAAAACATAGGAACATGTCAATAGTAGCCATAGAATTATGGAAAAATATTGCTCTACTGCCATTATCCAGGGAGAAAACAGGGGACTACGTTTCTATGGAAAACGGCCGTTGTGTTTCCTCTTAAGCATTGCATGTTACTAACACACGTCCGGTTCTTGAGCAGATCTTGATACAGGCTTTAGTCCAGGGTTGGGTATCCTTCGAATAAATTGGTGAATGAATAGGTATAGAACAGCAAAAAATATACTTTTAGATACCTTTAACTTTGTGCCAGCTGCTGTGCAAAAACAACTTGTTTACAACCCCACCCGCCCTTGTTTGCTACTGAGTACTATGTTACGAGTGTGTACTCGTACTCGACGAGTACACACTCGTAACATAGTACTCAGTAAAATGTAAAAATAGAAACAACAACAAAGGGATTATGTTGCGTAAGATGCGTGCTGATTGCAGTTGACGCGCTCGGGCTTCAGGACTGGACTTGCAATGCTTACCGAAATCTTGTGTGACACGAACCAGCTCAAGTCCCACCTCCGTTTAAGCAAAGTTGTTATCTATCTCGGTGCCAAGTTATAACAGAGAAGTAGTGGTCATGTGGGTCGAGATGGCTTGTGAATAGTATACCAGAGCCGTGACGCACCTATGCCGTGGGCCGCGGTTACGTGCTTTGGTGACGTCTGCCGTTAAATAACCCCCATACTGAGATAAGGGCTGATAAATAAATACACCGAACTGAAATAGACGCTTGGCATTTCCGTCATTAATGTCCCGACCGTTTGTGGCAGCCAATGACTACTGTTTCAACTGGGGTGGAATTATGTCGGCCTAGCAATGTGTTTTCATCAATAAGTATTACATGGCTGCTTATTATATAATGAAGGATCTCCCACGCTTACAATAATATGCTGACGACGCACTTATTAGATACGCAGTGACGCTGCTGTTGCGATTTTAACACGTTCGATGAAGCGGCGCCAATTGAGCTACGTCAAAATGACTGAATTGTCGTTGGTAACCAAATGCATTAACGTCGCGACGCGTAATACACGGAACAGACTTGGCTAAGCTCTTATGCAAGAGGGAATGCATGAACCCCGATGATTTCAATACGTCAAAAACACGCTCCAGATTTTTACCAGATTACAAAAGGCAGTAGTGATGATGATGTATTCCTGTTATTATTAGGGAAGCCGAGGAGCATGTCCAAACCATCGCCATTTCCGTTTCTTGATTTTTTGGGTTATGAGTTTCTGTTCTGGGGGCCTAGACAAGGTTAAGCGAATGTCACTTTGTCTAGGCCCCCAGTTATCTGTTACAATCTCACATTAGATATAGTTCGTGGCCTCCTCGAAGAATGCGCACAAACACCTGCAAACGTCTAGTGATGTCATTCGTACAGTGGGACTGACTTGACGTTGTAGATGAACACTCTGATCTTGGTGCGCCGGGCTATTATGGTCCAGACATCAGGTTTAAGTAAAGGTTGCTGCGCGGGCCCGCGGCGCTAAAGTTACAACTCGGCAGCGCGGCCGAAAGTCGTGCGCGTCGCGTGCGAAGCGCGGGTCCGCGCGGGCCCGCGCGTGCCCGCGCTGCTGAGTGTAATAAAGATAGTGAGATACATATTAAATGTGTTGGTTGGAGATATAACGCGCGGGTCCGCGCGGCACCCGCGCGGGAGCAGCGCAGCAGCAGCGCGGGCCTGCCGCGTTGCTACACGCCGCCCGTTCCGGTGTGAATATACCGCTTCAACCGCGCCCGACATCCGCCGCGCACGACACGCGCCGCGCACGATACCCGTTCGGTGGGTGGAGGCCTTTACGCGTACGCTGTTCGCGCCTTGTTGATGCCCACCTCGACATCGCTATCCGTTCCCCTGACGCACCGAGCACACTTCCCAGGTATAAGAACCGACCGACTTCTTCACCTGCCTCGCCGTTGATGTATATCGGCACTGCATCCACAGTGGTTAGGCGCATGTTTTTCGTCTTTGCACAATTTATGCGCAGTGCTTCTTCGCCGATCAGCGAGGCTCCGTGATCTTGCGAATAAACAAACTTGTCTTGACTTGAGCCAAATAAATACCTAATTTATTGCATGAACCGTTCCTCAGACTGATTTGGTCCATTTATAAAATTATATTATTATTGGCATTAGCATATCGTTAAGGTTGTTGTCGGAAAATCGTTCGCGTCCGCGGTTCCGTCAGCTTACAACATGCGGGGGCGAATAGGAAGAACGACATATAAGGTATCGACGCGCGCGCTAGCGTCACCACCGCAACTATAGGCAACCTGTTGACTTACATTTTGAGAAAAAATCAAACTCGATTAGCTGTACTTTTAAGGACATATTATCGAGATCCGAACGAAACCCACGCGGCCTAAAAAGGTCAAGCGAGGGAACAAGAACAATTAATAAGCTCTTATATTAATAATTCATTAATTTGATGTTTTACATCCTAGATTAATTAGTTGAGGCAAATCCGTGAAGCATGGGAGTGCGGTAGATGCTTGGCATAGTGTGGCAATGTGGTCGCTTAATATTATGTGAGGTGGGGTAATTAACCACGTCGTGGTTATGATTATTCAAGCGGGTTCCCGCAGATCTGACTATCAATAATAGCGACGGCTACACGGCACACGTCCCGGCTCGGAGTTCAAGACACGGTGTAGGTATATTACCTAAGGGCTCATTTACGTAGGTCGTTACAGCACGCGTCCCGTACGCGGGGAGCTCGGGTGCGTGGGATGCGGGGTCTAATGACCAGTGTAAACAAACTTTAATAGGTACCAGATACCTAAATAGATTCATTATTTAGTATACAAGTTCAGTATCCATGGGACACTTAACAAACATAATCATTAAAATATTTGGGAATAGGTAGGGTATCTATTCCCAAATAGGTACCCTACCTATTCCCACAAAGCACATTATTAAAATTAAATATACAAAATAAACCATATTGTTAAAACATAACTACACAAATAAATGCCATAATCCTGCAGAATTGGGGCAATCTGCTGCTTATAATTAATCCTTAAAAACAATGCGTTTTGACAGGAACAATTCGGGGATTTAATTCCTGGACCTGGAGATTAAAGAAAATAAAAAGTCGAGGGCGGGAACCGAATAAAGAGGTTAATCGAGTCTACAAAACAATTACGAATGTTCATATAATGTAATGATATGTCAATATGTAATGTACGATTCCCATCGAACCATCGATTAGCAAAGTGACAAGTGCCGTATTGACAACATTTCATATTTTCATGTAGGCCATTTTATGAGTTAGTCACGTTTAACACGTGTTTTTTTATTTCTCCCTTAATTGTAATTTTCATTCAATACTATCAAATTGAAAAGTAGCGAATTCCCGAAAGTTGTAAGTAAATTATGACGTCAATACTACGACTCTGTATGGCAGTTTGGACACCTTTCATATGGCAGCCATAATACTGACGTCACACACGGTGAAAACCACGTTTATACGTTATCGCGATTTTCTTAAAAGCGAGCAGGAAAAAAACACAGAAAACTACTTTATTACATTCAGATAACATAATTACCGAAATGCTTTTCGATTTAGGTGTCATTAGATATTTTGAAATATTGTCAATTGTATAGTTTTTATTTATTTAGTTAGTAGGTATATGGTTATTATTGTTAAACCTTAGGCGCCTCTACATTTAGATACCAACCTAGTTTTTCTTACACGATCTCTTAATAGTCCAGTGTTGTATTTACTATCCCTACTTCGTTAAGCAAGAACAAGGAAAAGAAAATATCTGACCACCAAATTTCTACAGCTATGAGGACGTGTCTGATATCTATATTAAATTGAGCTTTTTACTTACAAACTGAGTTCTAAAATCATATTTTGATAACATTTTAGCCAAATTTATTGAATAAAAAGCAGTGGGTTAATTCAGCGGGGGTGAATCCTTTAAACACACATTAATTCATTCTACGTGAATTATTATTTTATGCGGAGTATCATTGAGTTAAGTAAATAATGTTTTAATTAAATGTCGAATTCCAATTTATAATTACAGTAAATAGCAAGGTTGCGTAATAAGACCCCCCGCATGATGTGTGTGTGTGTGTGACCTATTGCCATCCCTTACTTGAATTTAATAATAACGAATTGAATTAATACGAAAATGTCAAGCTTCTGTTGAAGTCTTTATGAAAAGGTTGTGGCTATAAAGTTTCTTTATAATCTGTTCAAAGATAAAACACTTAGATATTGTCCGTCCAAGACAAGTGGAAAATGCGCCGAGTCTACTGTCTACTTTGAGATATTCTGTTTTTTTTACTTATTTGTTCGTTATTGAATACCTTTTTGCGATTAAAAACATTTTCATGTATGTGTTTATATATTATACGGTTGTATAAGAATGTGGGCGTGTCTAGACAGATTGATACTCTTGATGTCTGTCGTGATTGGCTTGGCACCGCCGCCAGGAATAGATGTAACTTGTCGCGTTTTTTTTCAAAAGTAGGCGTCGCGACTATCGGCTTTTAATATAGGAAACATGCCAGATTGATTTATACTTAAGTTTAAAAATGCTATAAATTTTTTGTTTGCAGGAAACATAAAAAACACAACATAATGATTGAAACTTTCACGATTCTTACGTATAATTTTTACTCAACGGGACTTAATCATTAAACTATTGTAAATTCACAGTCCCTTATGTCCCGTTTTGTGTTAGTCACGGGACGGTTGTGACACGGCCGAAACGTAGTGAAACCTCATAGATGTAAATAAATAATTCAGTTATACGCGATTAAGTTCCGTTTAGTAAAATAATATATTAAAAACATTCTTATGCTTGGCCGTTTGCTTCTAATTCCTACATGTCCTGCAAGGCTAAAACGTATGCAACGAATGGCTAGAACAAAGCAAGCAATAATAGGACAATCTACATTCCACGCCGCTTGCAGAAGCAATTTGGTTTCGTGCAACAGGAAATACACGCACCAATTGCAAGGTTGGGGTTCGATTCTCGGTCGAGATAAATCGTCGGGCTGTCTGTATCGCGCTCCGTATTAGAGCATGCGTATTGAATACAAATGGAGACGGTACCCGTGTATGCCAGTTACCACACTGCCTTGAAATAAATGGACTTCGTTTCTTGAGAAAACTTTAGAAGTTTTATGTTGGTGGGTGTTGTAAGATATTGTATCTATTGCTGTCTTATCTATGACACTTCATTATGACAACCAACGGGCGGTCATGATATATCCTGGTGGTTAGCTTAATGTGATTCTGAATACAGAACTTTTGAATAGAAACCTTGATCTTTTAATAATACTACATGGTGACAGCGGAAAACTAAAATGGAACAAAAATCAGTTGTAACTCTATCAGTGGAAGGTGATATGCTGATATGCATACAAACTGGAAGCTTTTCAAACGAAAACTGATATCATACATTGACGCGTATTTTGAGAAGGCTGAAGACAAACAAAAAATCGGCATTCTTCTACATGACGGTGGAGATTACTGTCAAGACGTGTACGAAACCTTTGACTGCAACCCTGACGACAAGTTCAACACAATTATTGAAAAATTTGACGCGCATTTCATACCAAATTTTTTACCTTAAAACAATCCAACGATGAGACATTTGAGCAGTATGTTACTGCACTTAAACGTATTAGTCAAGGATGCAATTTTGGAACTTTGCAGGACGAGTTGGTAAGGGATTTGTTTATATGTGGGATAAATTATCCTAATTTAAAAAGGCAGCTTTTAGGTATGACTGATCTCACTTTGGAGAAAGCTTCAACAGTTTGCAAGAACTTTGCTGTAGTTGAAGGACAGATTACACAGATTGAAAAAGTCAGTGAGTGCAGTGTGAAGAAAGAAGTGGAAATAGATATGATAAAAAATAAAAGTTTGGAAAATAGGCCTAAATTGGAGTGCCAATACTGTGGATACAAACATGAATACGGAAGATGTTCTGCATTTGGAAAAACTTATGCCATATGTAAGAAAAATAATCATTATGCAAGAAAATGTATGAATAAAAAAGTGAATTTGCTAGAGCCCAATAATGATGACAATAGTGATGAATATGAAGTAGCCATTCTCTCTTTGGATAATGCTATGAACAAGATGAAGCGCTCCTGGTACTGTGCGACACTCATATTCAATAACAGCGAATTTCAATTGAAGGTTGACTCCGGCGCACAGTGTAATGTTCTAAGTGAGAAACAATTTAAGCAATTAGGTGTTTGTGAAAGTAAACTAAAGGAAACAAAAGTAAGAATCACTTCTTTCACCAATGGAAAAGTGCCAGTTATAGGTAAATGTACACTGTCCTGTGAATACAAGTCTAAGTTGTACCCCATAGAGTTCTTTGTTGTAAATTCAGACTGTTACAATATTTTGGGTTTGGAAAGTTCTGAAATGCTCGGGTTTATTAAGAGAATTGATGAAATTAACCATTTGGGGTTGGTGAATCTGGAAAAATATGAAGAACTGTTTGATGGAAATATAGGCTGCGTACCGCATGTAGTCAAGCTGGAGGTGGATAAAAATGTGAAGCCAGTGGTTTCTCCAGCCAGAAGACTGCCTTATAGTTTAATGCCCAAGTTAAAAGAAGTTGGGTGAGTCAGATGGTTGTAGTTCAAAAGAAAGATGGCTCTCTCAGGATATGTTTAGATCCCAGACCTTTGAATAAGGCACTCAAGCGAGCACATTATCCGTTCCCTAAAATTGAAGACATAACTGCACGCTTAGCTGGTGCTAAAATTTATTGTAAGCTGGATGCTTAGTCTGCATTTTGGATGTGCCCTCTTGATGATGAAAGCTCCCGATTATGGACTTTTCAGACAGCCTGGGGAAGATTCAGGTTTTTACGTTTGCCTTTTGGTATTTCCCCGGCATCAGAGATATTTCATAAAGTTGTCTGTGACACTTTCCAGGACATTGATAATGTGGCTACCTTCCAAGATGACGTGCTGTGTTGGGCAGAATCAGAAGAACAACTGCAAGGAATCTTATGCAAGGTACTTGAAAAAGCAAAAGAAAATCAAATTAAGTTGAATCCAAAAAAATGCCAGTTCTTTGTAAAGGAAGTTACGTTTTTAGGACATGTAATTAGTCAGAATGGAGTGCGTATTGACCAGGAAAAAGTAAAAGCAGTGACAGAGTTGGATCCCCCAAAAGACAAAAAAGCTTTGCAACGGGTACTGGGAATGTTTAATTATTTGTCAAAATTTATTCCAGGATATGCAGATCTAAGAGCACCATTAAGAAACCTGTTAAAACGGATGTGGAGTATACATGGGACAAAAATCACGATAAATATTTTGAAGAACTTAAGAAACAGATAACAAATGCACCAATATTAGCATTCTATGACACAGAAAAAGAATTGACATTAAGTGTGGATGCAAGCTCAGTTGGATTAGGTGCAGTGTTACTTCAAAACGAATGTCCCATTGCCTATGCTTCAAAAGCTTTATATGAGACGCCAATTAAATATTCTCAAATCGAGAAAGAAGTTTTGGCTGTGTTGGAGTTGAAAAGTTTAAACAATATTTGATTGGCAGGGACACAGTTAAAGTGGAAACTGATCATAAACCAATTTTAGGAATCATGAATAAGCCATTATGTAAAGTACCTGCCAGATTGCAGAAAATGATGATGCGACTGCAACCGTTTCGATTAAATGTGGTATATACCCCAGGAAAGTACTTATACATTGCAGACACTTTATCAAGAGATTTTTGAATCAAAGGATGTGACCTAGAAACTGACCTGGAACAGGACACAGAATTGCAAGTTTGTTTATTGTTGCAAAATTTACCTGTCACTGCAGAAAGTTGGAAAAAAAATTCACAAGCTTCTGAAAAAGACACTCTAATGTGCAAACTCAAAAATATCTGCCTGAAGGGATGGCCCAAGTATTATAAAGATATTGAAAATGAATTGAAACCATTCTACCAGTTTCGTGAAGAGATTGTTATGAATAAAAATATACTGTTTAAAGGCGACCGACTTATTATACCTAAATCCCTGAGAGGTGACATGCTAAAAAGTCTTCACTCTGGACATCTTGGTATTTCAAGAATGTCTTGTAGAGCCGAACTGACTATGTATTGGCCAGGAATAGCACAAGATATCAAGAAGTTTGTGAATAGTTGTGGAATTTGTCAAAAATACCAGGACAATAACCAAAAAATGATTTTGGAGTATAAAAAAGTACCAATGCTACCATGGCAAGAAGTAGGTTGTGATATATTTGAATTCAAACAGAAACAATACTTGGTTGTGGTTGATGCTTTGTCTAACTACATTGAAGTTGGAGGCTTAAGAGATTTAAGAAGTATAACAGTGATTAATCAACTAAAGACAATATTTTCGAGACATGGAATTCCATTGATATTATATACGGACGGAGGACTTTGCTTTGATTCAGAACTATTCAAGTCTTTTGCAAATGGCAAAGACTGGGGCTTTACACACATAAAGTCCAGTCCACACTATCCAAAATCTAACGGTTTAGCTGAAAGTGCTGTAAAAACGGTTTAGAAAAGCTGAAGACGGGAATGAAGACCCTTTACTGGCTCTGCTGAACCATCGGAACACCCCCAAGGGTAAATTATATTCAACAGCGGCTATTTTGATGGGTAGACAACTACGGACAAATATTCCTTGTTCATTTGCGACTCTGGTCCCTAAACTAACGTATGATAAGGATAGAAAGATTCTGGAAAGTCAGAAGGAGAAGGTTAAATATGATTATGATAAGACTGCAATAATGAGAAAGACATACAAAGAAAATCAGTCTATTAGATTTAAGAAAATGACAACAGACAATACCTGGATAACAGGAAAAATTGTGAAAAAGACTGATCAACCCAGATCTAATATTGTGGAAAATGAGGAAGGAAAGAGATACTTATAAAATAGAAGAAAGAAAGGAGAGAGATACTTATAGAAATATTTATAAGGCCTGGAGAAGCAACAATAGCAAACCAAGAACCGGAGATTGAAACTTCACAAGGAAAAGAATCATACCCAAATGCAACTTCAGAATATGTCCCTGATCCTAGCAGCAGTGACACAGAACTTCCAGACCCAAATCAAAAATGAACTAGATCAGGTAGATTAATAAAGCGTTCAGATAAATATGCTGATTATGAAACTTAAACAATTTTCTAATAATAATTTAACTATTGTTAAAAATAATATTTTTAAATTTTATAAGCACTGTTACTGTTAGTCTAATCAACGACTATCTTTTGTTTATATTCTTAGAGGGGAAGATGTTGTAAGATATTGTATCTATTGCTGTCTTATCTATGACACTTCATTATGACAACCAACGGGCGGTCATGATATATCCTGGTGGTTAGCTTAATGTGATTTTGAATACAGAACTTTTGAATGGAAACCTTGGTCTTTTAATAATACTACAGTGGGTATGACCATGTTCGGATTTAGAGATTTTCGGAATTGGATCTATGATCTATTTTTGTATCGAAAATTGATTCTTCAGTTGAGATTACCGTTACCTAAATAAGAAGGTTGATAGGGAAATTATTACTCGTGTTTTAGATTACTCGTATAAAAATAGCGTCTTCCAAATTCTTATCGTTACTCGAAATGATGACTCTAAGTGAAAAAACATTAACGCTCAATGTTTCGTGATACTGATATATTTTTGGTAACTTTAACACGAAATAGTAAGTATATTTCGTAAGTTTACATACACAGAAATAGTGATTAATTATTCAATTTGTAGGCTGTTTGTTGTGTCTCCTTTATCGCATAAGTTGTGTAAACATTTTCAACTCTGAATCAGTGCGTAGGTACACCCAGTAAATTTAATAGCTGGAATAGCGGAACAATCAATTGGTTATTCATAGAATCTCTACATACAATCGGTGGTTGTGTGCAAAGAGCCTTTGCCACGAGCTATGTACCATCTCATTCTGTAATTAAGCGCTTCCTCATAAAAATTGCTTTTTAAGTAATAAATAATAAAGTAAAGCATTGGAGCGGCTACCGGCGGCGGCCGATGACGTTGATTTACCGCCACAAATTGTGTATTTTTCATCGTCAATAATCGCTCGCCGTTTCGGTGTCGATAAGTGCCGTTTAACACTTGATATAGTGTCGGTAATTTGTGACTGGGTTCCGCTTTTCCTTTTTCAATTAGTCCAAAATTGGATTTTATGATGTAATAACGGTTGGTTAAATGCCTATCAACGGATTCTTCATTTCTAAGGGGTAAATTTGATTACGCATGAATTTTTAAGCGGCTTAAGATCATTCGACAGAAGAAGGAAAGCGGGTTATATATTATTATTTATGGAACACTGAATATTATTTTACCTACTTTTGAAACCATAGAATAATTCCTGAGCCATAAAATCTGGGACACGTATTTTAAAACTCAGATATGTTTTGCCGCATTTTTAATGATTTACAACGCAATTTATTTTGATGAGCGTTAAAAGTAGCAGTTTGCATAATTAATTAATTGCTCACTAACCAAAGTAACGACGTACCTATCTACTCAAGTAGAATGTACTCGAAGAACTTCGATGTCTGTAAATCTTACTAATAGAAATGTAGTGCTATTAATGCGTTTACGATCTGTGAATCACTTTGACACTTACCATCCTGCCCCATACTCTACGTTTGATGAGGCTTATATTTTGCTTGCTTTCGGTTGCTTCTACTTAATACATTCGCTTGTGCGCTTTTATAAATAAATAAATAAATAAATATAAGGGGACAATCTTACACAAATCGACCTAGTCCCATAGTAAGCTCATTAAGGCTTGTGTTATAGGTACTAGACGACGATATATATAATAGATATAAATGCTTAAATACATAGAAAACATCCATGACTCAGAAACAAATATTCATGCTCATCACACAAATATTTGCCCTTATCGGGATTCGAACCCAGGACCTCCAGCTTCGTAGGCAGCGTCACTACCCACTAGGCTAACCGGTCGTCACGTCGTTTTATGATGTTATTCAAATACAAAGTATCTTCACTTTTAATACTAGGTACTAAAAGCCTATAGGTATAGGCTTACGACTTTGACGACCTCTGTACCTACCAGATTGGAATCCCGGTTAGGGCATTTATTTGTGTGAGCAAGCACGAATATTTCATTGTGAGTCATGGAGGTTTTCTATGTATTTATGTTTATTTATACAAATAAGTATGTAACCCTTGTATAACTGTGTAGCCTGTTGTTAAGGTGCAACGTCACTGACGAATTCCATACAATTTTCGTTCGGACTAGACGTCTAATCTATCGATGTCAGGAACTTGAAATTGTGATATTTAGATAATATATGACCCTCTTCTCCCGCAGTTTGAATAAATACACGCAAAAACCAGAAATATTCAAAATGTAGCCATTTGAAATTCTTAAAATTTTACTCCGAGCCTTGTATGTGTGCGTGAGTTAGACACTGTCCGTGTAAATACTGTAAATGACATGGCCGCGTCACATGACAGCACGTTGCCCAAAACCTTCACTAGATGTCTTTAATATCAAACAAGATTAGTTAGATAGCGGAGTGAATAGTAGTAATTATACTCACCAGACGGTGACACCATCGTACAAACACATTTTAGTTTTTGATGAAAGAGATAGCTTTCATTTTATGTTGCTACGCTGCTCATTTCGGTAATGACGTAAGAGCAATGTCATTTGTTTTTGATAGACTGAATTTCAAGCAACAATGTATGAATTTCAATGCTTTGCTCTTTAGCCGTGATAGACCTACCTAAAGTCCACGGAACGATAATTATGCATGGGTCTATACATTTTGCGTCTTATTAGAAAGGAGTAAGATCCAATATTGAAACGTAATCTGTGCTACCGGACGTATACATATATAGGTTTAGATCAAATGACATACATACATACATACATCCATACATTCACGCCTTTATTTCCAAAAGGGGTAGGCAGAGCACCTGAAACGTATGTTTCAGCCTCAATTTTAGCATTAATGTGGGTATAAAATATCGACAAAATGTGATATTGCAGTGATAGGTTGCTAGCCCTTCGCCCACATCACACTTCAACCCTGCTCCCTTAGTCGACTTTTACGACACCCACGGGAAGAAAGGGGTGTTGTTGATGAAATGAACCGTTTGAATTTCCAACTTGCAGATTATAAGCAAGTTTCGATTGAGTGAATGTTACGTAATATAATATAACAGACAATTATTAGGAGTGTAAGTACCTGATAAATTTAAACATTCGCTTTAGTCGGCTGCACATCGATTGACATTAAAATACCTACTGCAACCTATTTAGGAATCGACTGCTCAAATAGAATATTAGATTACCCCCAACATGTAAATTAACTAAGTCACAATTTTTCTTCTTTACAATGTTGTGAGGGTAGAATTATACACTCGTAGGCATTCTTCGGTGCAGGAACTGATGCCAGTTACGACCGGTGGTTAGGCAAAGTGGTTAGGCGACAACATAACAGTGCCGCAACCAGTTAGAAATATCCATTACCGGTATTTTTAAAGCCTAGTGATATCTTATTAATACCAGTTTCAAACCGGTATTATTTCGATATTTACTTAGATATTATTTTGTTCTGAAGCGGGTCGACCTTGCCCTCCACGCCGAAGTCGAAGTATCGGTTACTTTTGTAACTTTTATGAAGCCGTATTTACGGTACCGAAAAAAATTACATAAAATATAAAGCTGCAGCCAGCTATGTCTCGGAGAAAACCCATTTATTAAATTAATTTTGTTATTATTAATATACTAATACATATAGGGAATGCAACCACCATCATGGAATCCCGAAATACCGGAATCCCCTACCGATTTTCCCAATATTCTAATACCAGAATTGAAAAGGACCAATGACGAAATAAGTACTACATTACCGGTATTATTATTATTTTTATCCTGCTAGTATTGTAAATGCGAAAGTTTAGATGCTTATATGTATAAATGTTTGAATGTTTAGATGTTTGGATTTTCGTAACTCAATCACGCCTAAACTGCGCAACCTATTTGCCTGCCGAACCTCTTAAGGCCCATGGGCCTACTCATTGGACTTATTCTGTCGAAGGCATTTAAATTATATTCAACTGGAATAGAGCTGAATTTGTTTTGTTTCGGGCACTTTTCAAAATAAACGAAAGTCAACTCTATTTCCAACACAACGCGATGGCCATTCCAATGCCATTTTGTAATATATACTGAGCCTTAGGAGCTTAGATTAAAATACCTATAGGACAATTTTTTATCTCGGGTTCATGCAGACGAAACCGTGAGTGGAATCTAGTTTTTAATAAAAAAAATATGAAATTGTCATGCATTTGTAAAAAAAAGGAACGCATAATCTAGTGTAGTTCAATTTATTTGTTAGTTATTGTCTGTCCTACGTAATTTTTCTACTGAAGAATAATCGCTTTTCCACTCTATTGATGCTGGTGGTAGGAGCACTATTTGAACTGTTAGAAGGTAAAATAGGCTTCCGCTAGAATGGGTAACTTCTATGAATGAACGTTGAACACCGCAAATGGGGAATGTAGAAAAAAAATGATTTATTGATTTTTTTTCTGGTAAGTTCGATCTTTTTTTCTCAAAAAAACGTAGTTTTTAGGGTTGTTAACTGATAACATAAACGTTACCTGACATAAAACTTTACTAAACCTTTGGTTGTAAACATGAATGTTAAAAAAATATTATGCATATAGTCTTACTACTATCGGTTCAGGGAGGGCACTAATTCTATTGTATAGACAGTTTCCAAATTCACAATGACTCCCTGAACAGATAAAAGCAGTGGTCGAAAACAGCCCCATAGGTATTTTTAAGTAAATAGGTTGGTTTTGCTGTGAGAGATGAGTGTTTAATTTTATATTAGGTAATATACCAATAGTTTTGTATTTTTTGACAAAAAAATAAGCTATAAAACTTCCAATAATGTAAATCCAATTAATGCAGGAGATGAAACAAAATTTTGCGAATACTTATTAAAAAACTTATTATAATTGTAAATTAAATTGTTACAATTTAGTGTTATGTATTTGGTGAAAACACAAATGTATTGTTTACACTTTTAATTTCAGGCTTATTTTACAAGAAAAAGTGAACTTTATAGTGCGTTTTTTTAGCATTACAAAGAAGGATAAGGCACAAAGCACGAGGTCTCTTATATAAGACACTTTATGCCACACAGCTGTCAAAGTATCTCAAACCGCCATTAAAAAAGACTAAGATCATTGTTGTCGACCCTAAAATGATACAAGTGTTTTTATTATTTATATCTAAATAAATACTTACAACAATAGATTTATTTTGAATGTATTTATTATTTAACTTTGTTCGTATTTTTCGCTATCGAAATTGTCAAAATTGACAATCGTATCACGTTCTTTTTCTTGTTTTCTTGCTAATCAACAAATTATTGGATTCAGATCACGAGATTATTAAACGAGTATCTATTTGTTAATTAATATTAAGATTTTATTGTGTGTGCGGACTGCGATGGAGCTACCAGAGGCAGGCTCAAGTGGCTTGCAAAAAAGAAAGACTCGTTCTCTCCCGAACGTTTAGCCTTCAACAAAAGCAAAGAGACAGAAACAAAGTCCATTAACAACAATCGAGAAACGTTGGTGTTCAACATTTTCAAGTTGGTGTGTGAACTTTGCAGCAAGAATGAATTATCGTGTAACAAACCATGTCTGTTCAATATTTATCCCAAGCAGAAAAGGTTGACAACGACTTCTTCTTCGTTTAGCGTATTTCTAATCCTAAAAAAACGCACTATAATGTGCAACCAAATGTTCATAGGTATTATTATCGAAGTCCCGGTAATACCGGTATTGAGGTCCAATATCACAATTCAATACTACCAGGATTGAGGATCATCTGATATTGAAGGTATATATCTATTTCGTTTATGACGATTATAATAATGGCTTCATGTAAATTGGCATAATAAATAATATATCAGTTTATATTACGTTCCACTGCTAGGCACAGACCTTCTCTGGACGATGGACGAGAATGAAATGAAAAAAACAACGGTATCATAATTATACCGGTTTGGAAAAGGAATTATAAAAATTTCAGTACAATTAAAAAAAATACCGGTAACCGATATGTATTTCTACACGGTTCCGGATCCGGTACCGTTACGTTGGCGGCGCGGCTAACCTATACAATATAACGCTACTGTAATGGAATACCGATTCCATACCGGTATAACCGGAACCGAAATCAGTCCATGGTCGTGAGTCTGCCTTTAAAAACATAATTGTTGGCCAATTGTTAAAAACTGAATCGAAAACAATATCCATATACTTAATTGAACGAGCGAGCGAGACGAACGAAGATTTTCATTTCAGCTAGGCAATTATTCCAGATTTCCAGATTCGCGTTTAAAAGTGCTTTACGCAAGTTGTTTGCTAGCAGAGACGTAAATTCTTAGTGTTTCTGTTCTCTATTTTCGTCTGTATATAATGAAGGTATTTATATGTATTTTATTTATTTATTGTCTATTGTCGTTGTTTATTGTGTATGTATAACCACTGTGTGTATTGTGGGAGCCAACTACAGATATAAATCTGTAGTTGCACCGCCCACAATTTGTCTGCTTTGCCCAAATGTTGACTGGTAGAGAATGCTTACGGCTTTAAGTCCACCTTTTGTACTATAAGTTGTTCTTTTGTTCAATAAAGATTAAATAAATAAATAAATATTCTTTCGTATGTCCGGCTGTCTAGACTTCTCTATATGTCGTAGGTAGCTATTTCTCAACCGATTCTCGGGAAATTTTGTGAGCTGATTTGAAGATTATACAGAGTGACATTCAATCCGAAACTGACACGGAAATTTGCTCTAAGGAGTCCAGACCCAGAGACCCAGACCGATTTTAGAAAGAATAAAAACTGCATTTAACTTAGTACACAGTCAAATCTGTCTAAAAACCCAAGTTCGTTTTTTTGCGTATAAAATATACCAAAGTATACTTACTATGCCTAAGCATGGCTATGTCCCCCCAGTAAGTTCAGTCATCCATCACCAGTGAATTATTTTTTATAATCGGATAAGTGGTTTCGGAGGTTATACCGTACATACAAACATACAAAAAATAACACTTTGCAATAATCGTTCCGGTAGCATAGTGCTTCAGGCATGCGACTGTCAAACGGCGGTCGTGGGTTCTACAGATAAGTTTCATCTCATATTTACCTAAACAAGACATTCAATAATTTTGTAAGCAAATGCCCATAACCCAACCATTGAAGATTAGTAATGAATGAGTGAAAGCATCATAAACATATAGAAACGTAAACGCGTGAAAAAGTTGAATTCGATTTTTGAATTTTGACGTTCACCGAAAACATTACCATATTGTCAAATGATATATTTCTCTCTTTCTGACGCGATCTAGGTCCGGATTCGAGAGACTGGCCACTAAGAGTTTTGATATACAAACTCGCCTGTTATTCACAAAGCTTACTAAATTCGTCCGTCCGGTAACGCAAAATTGTTGCCAACTTTGAGGTCATTATTTTAGACGCGAGTCATGGGCGAATACAAAACATTTTGTGAATAATACGTAGCCTCTCTGATTGTAATTATGTAGTACCGCAACTGCGGGTGAATATGGATATAACAAATCAAAGTACTAATATACTTACTAAGTATATGTACCTTATTCCTTACAATGTTAGATTTTTGTAAGGAAAAATACCTCTTTTATCTTCCTTTATAAATATTGTACTTACTAGTGTTATTTCGATTATTTTAATGTGTTTCAAATAGAACAATGTAAATGTTTTTGTTTATCAAAATGGTTTTCATGACGCGAATGACTTGAAGATTTACGCACGTTTTGTCTAATCTCATATGGAATAAGGTATAGAATAGATAATGGTCGTACTTTGATTTTTCAACAGTAAACCTACGGATACTCATGAAAGTCATGAATCATGATTTTCTAATTCAATGAAAGGCGTAATATCTTTTCAAATGATATACCTATCCAAAATAGTATTTCTGTCGTATGTATCATGTAAGAATAGGTCTGCCATAAATATAGTAGGGTTTTTTGTGGATCATCTAGATACAATCATGCTTATCAAGAAATTATAAACATGTTTAAGTTAAAAAAATATATTTTTGCACATTATAAGTAAATCTAAGTTAGTTGAGACGGCCACATTGGTTTAGAAATCCAAAAAAAAAACAAAAAAGCAGTATGTCCGTCGGGATTTGAACCCGGTTCAAGGATGGCGTTACAGACAGATTTAAGCAAAAGAGACGCGCACTGCGCTACCGCATGACATTAAGTAATGAGTAAAAAAGTCAGTGCATTCATATTGCATTCTTGAGTGCCTGCCACAAGTACATTTAGTTTCACTATTTCCTAATAGCGGCGCTACTATAGATTTAGTTTTGCGCCCTCTAGTTTGATTTATGCAAGATGTTTGACAATGACTGACTCCGAAGTGACATTTAGCTACGTTAGTCTGCGTAAATTCACGGAAAAGCACTTTTATGCATATTTTCGGACTACATTTTAAAAATAAACACTGTATAGTGCAGATTGATTGCGATTCATACGTAGCAAGCTCTTCGGCTTCCGCAGTTTGAAACACATGTTGGTACTCGTCACGGTTTTGCGTAAAACGATGAGCAACCATCGAAATTATATATCGCGACATCTGTTAGCAACAGCTTGACAGGAACCAGTGACGTTGAACCTTAAACACCATATTTAAGTTTTTATGTCCTGTGTTTGATTCGTGTTTTGAGGTGTGCGATAAAGAGTATTTGTATTGTATTGCATTGTATGTATATTGTGTATCCACAGAATAGATAATAGTACAAGTGTATATCGTCGTCTAGCACAAGCTTTGCTTAGTTTGGGACTAGTTTGACATTTGTAAGTTGTCGCCAGATATTTATTTATTATAGTATCCATAAGCTTGAAAAACGACAATGGACCTCGTACGTTTATTTTTATACATCTAAGAATAATAAAGGCAGTACGAGTAACTCTTCCAAAAATAAACGATACCTAGCAAGATTGTCACATAAAAGTACCAAGCTAAAATTCGACACCATAACTATAAATAGCGCAGCGGTGGCGGAGAGGGTACGCTATGGGCCAGTAATCAATATACTGGGTTCGTTTCCCGGTCTATTGCTTTATCTTTGTGCTTTCATCTTGGTGTCACATAGTTGCTGTCGAAATTTTCGCTTTGGTTAAAGTAATATTGTACTTTTCTGTATATCGTCATCTCATCAACTATTTATAGAGACGATTCTAACGACATCAAACTCAACAGGGTTACGCCGGTTAAGTACTGATTTCCCCCGACCAGATGACCACCTTCTGTGTCCATCATCAGATCAGAGTCCATACAAAAGCTACTCGCACTTGCAGCAAATGTATGAACTCGCAGTAATTACAAATCAAAGTGTAATATAACAAACAAACGAACAGTTGTCAAGTTAAATAAAAGCTTGTAAAAATGTTAAATTAATAAGCTTAAAATTACAAAAAAGTTTTACAAACGTAAGTACTCAAAGTTTCTTTTTGGCCTTAGTATAGAAACAGTAGGCAAAGTCAGTTAAGCCTGTGATTAGGCCTCTTTCATTCAGTGTTTATAATATCCCTTAGATAGTTGTTCAAAATGATGGGTATGGTTACACTTACAGGTGTCTCAATTATTTAGGAGGGCGGACATTGCTGTAGATACCTTCCATGTTGCAGTGAAAAAGTTATAGCCGTGATAAAGTTATATCTCTATGGATATAACTATAAACCGGAAGATAGATTATATGAAAGCGATTCGTAACTATCTCTATAAAGCTAAAATTACGAGTACGATTTAGTGAAATGGTTTATACGTACCTAGGTTTTAACTAATATTCACGGCTATAACTATTTCACTGCTACATTTACATGACAGTTTTGCTGATTCTAATTACAGACAATACTCGAAGAAAGCGAGTAATGCTATTGTACGAAATAACGATAGCAACAAGAACAGCTGCAGTATACTATACATCAAGAGGGGGGAGGGGTATAGTATACTAGGTACTTCTGATGACGCCTCAGTGCCGTTTGGTGTACTGTGTATTGTTTATTATAAGATTTGTAAGAGAGCATGTTTGTTATGATCCAAGAAATCTTATGCCTTTTTAGTAAAGCGCAGCGATGGAGGCACCACGCGCTTGCCCGCGGGTATCTTATAATTGTGCCGGAGGAGCGACCTCTCTCACCATTACTTACCTCGCGATTCACTATATTGCACACGCAATTACTGACGGTTTTGATCAACAACACAATCGTAGCAAAACTGCACATGCTTAGGCAGGTGCAGGTTAAGTTACAATTACACATCTAAAATATGGTGGTCGTCGAGGTAGTCGAGGAAAATTGTGGCTTTGTGAATCACTAGTCACAACTTTCTTGTGACATATAATATAAAATAAATCAAATTTTCTTTTTTAAGATGATTCCTTTATCTATGTACGATGACACTTTAACGCCTTGTATGTACCACCAAGATGCTCATATCAAATAAGCAATAAATATTTGTTATATTTGTAAACAGTTAAAGCTAATGTAAAATTCCAAGAGGTTAATGCAGTTTCGATCGTTAGCCGGAGTCGGCGCAGCGTGCGTAGATTACTCACGTATGTTTCTAGCGTTCGAAATGTAAACGATATCCGAAGGTGTTATCCAACGTGTTACTTCCCGGCCGCTGACGACGACTACAAGCACCGTAATGCCCATAACCAACCGTCACGTGTCACATCTTATTTGTTTTCCACCGTCACAGCACATTTTAAAATCCAATGTTTATTTAAATATAATTTATGCAGTTTCGGTCATGAGAATTTAATAGAATGTGTAAACTGGGTGTCGTAAAATCATTTTCATTGGACTTATAATAACCTTTATCACTAGAATAGTAATAAAATTGTAAATTTTGAGTGTGTTATGTATTGACGACATTAATATTTGAAACTAAGGCCATTTCAGCCATGAGAAATTTTTAAAAGCGTAAAGAATTATGTTATGTTATTGGCATATAAGATAAAATATAAAATACATGAACTTAATTAACTTGGTGTGAAATTCTTATGAATAAATTAATTATTCGTTAGTGTAGCTACTGATCATTTTAATTCGTAGTTTTTAACAAATATAAATAGAAACTTTGCGCCCGATGGATTCCAATCAAATATATCATAGAGGTACACTTTTACCAGGACTAGTAAGTTTATCTGTCCCTGGTTTTAGCTAAAGGTCCGCCTTTGATAATAACGTTGGCATGTATGCAACACCTTAAGTGGATGTGTTAAGTGCTATATTGGAATGGCTGGTTAATCATATTTCTTTTACATGGCATAGGTGCTGTTGAAAACAATGCAAATGCAACACGAGCCAGCCTGGATGACGCTCGTAGCTTGTCGCGGCTGGCTGTCCGCGCAGCTTGACTTTGTTTTTACGACACCATAAGCCCCACTATTTATTGAGCGTATTTAGCATGAACCTTCACTATTTCCTTCCGAGCACAATACTTGTAAATGTTGGGCACTGGGCGCTCATCTCTTATTGTGTTTGCGCCGCGTGGGACGCACCTACTGGTTATCGAACACTGTATCAATAAATTGCACTTGCGTCTGTCGTGTTGCACAAATAAAAGAACAGAGTACTGCGTGTTATCGACGAAAGGTCTAGATAAATTCGAATATGTACTTATTTGTTGTGCCGTTGATATCATCATTTGACTGCAACGTTTGACTTGAACAGAACCATATGTCGTCATTTTATACAAGTATGTATATGAAACGTTAGTTAATGTTGTAGAAATGAGCTTTATGAGTATGCGTTGCCTTACAGAGATATGTTTTTAAATGCGAAATAATAACAGCCCGCTCTTGGATCGTTTGTCAGGTTTCCTTTAAGATACTTCTCACAGTCGTGATTGTTTTTATTTTCATAATCAAGAAACAATCGCGAATCGGGCCTTAACGAGCAATTACGTTTTGTCCATACGTGCAGACAACAGAGCGGCTCATGCAGGTCGGGTATCAATTAAATCGGTTGAATCGGGACCCGCGTTATGAATATTCACATGGCTCGAGACGAGGTACGCCCTCCACTCGCCAGAAATAAAAGAGATCCAGGTGGCGGATTCAATAGCCCCCCATTAGAAGCCATTACATGCCAATAAATAACGGCAGGGAGACAGTCCGGCTCTCCAGGGTTCGCGGTAACTCATGTTGCGGTAATGATCACTAATAGAAATGACGGTAAATACACACATGATTAGGTATAAACGATTTCAAAATACGGATATTTAAATACATACCTGATCTGTTTTAATGAAATGTTTACTTTGACACGTTCGAGTAAAGCAATACCCAGTAATAATTCAAAAACAACGGAAACAAAAATGGGCCATAATCATAAATACTTAATTGAAAGCTGATGCCTTCGACGAATTAATTATCGTCGCTTAGCCCTGTGATGGACGCACAGACAGGCCATTTCGGAGTGTGAGGACGAGATTATTATATCACGATTGCATCGTTAATATTATGTTTCCTTAAGCGGGCATGGGAGAGATCCCACGAGGTGAGGTTGGTGTCAATTTCCATTAATATGGCCATTATCGTGGTCGGTGCATAAATTGTGTGCGGTGCCACGATCGACCACTGGACGAAAGAGTGTCGTGTCGTGAGCATGTACTCGTACCTACTAATTTCTGTAAGTTTTCGAGGCATGCCCATGCGGTACCTACTGTACGGGAATATATCTATTCATATCCAAATCACAACCGTCTGTCTGTCTATTTTATTACTTATTTTCTATACATTTTTTTCATTGCGGTAATCTGTACACGGCTTTACAGTAGCATGTAGGTCTGAACTAATGTTCTTTATGCTCGCTCTGTGGTCTACCCCAATATAAAACAAATCCATATACTGCAACTGCAAGGGTTTATTGTGGTATTCACACTGCGAAGGCATGAGCAACAAATGTAAAACTGTTGTCAATACAGAATGTGAGAAAACGTGCGTGAGTTTAATGCTTGTTGAAACTGTTTACATTTGTTTAAGTGTACGAAAACATAAGTGTCGCGATATATCGCGATTACTAAATGCTAACAAATTGTTATTAATTTGTTACTACTGGGTAATTTGCCTTGGGCGGTTGCCAGCCGACGGTTATTTTTAGTCCTTTGCACGTCCCGTTGCAACAATGTTTGTTGGTAAGGAATTTTGCAATCCGCGTATTTTAAATTGCAGTATTAAATTATGCCGACGAAACTCGCACAGCTCAATTAATAATATGTTTTAGTTTTTTTTATACTGCGTCGGCGGCAAATAAGTGTACTGTACGGCCTGACGTAAGCGACTACCGGGGCCTAGGGACGCCTGGAACTCGGGATTCACATGCGCTTTGCCGTACGTACTTTTATTATGTACTATCAAGTGTAAAAATATGGATGCATACCAACTTCCATAAATATGTCCCATCGCTCTTATCAGTCAGCGGATTATGATTTCGGTACATGCTTATAAGAGGATTATACCAATACATATTTTGGGTACACTGGTTTAGTTTTTATATTGAAGATCAGAAAACGTTACACGTGCATAAACTTCACACTTTTGTATGCATGTAATCTTTCCTAACAATTTCAATCCCTACATTTACAGACATCTTTATACTGCTTACGTACTCCTAAGAATTAGAAGGTAAAATAATACAAAAATCAGTATAAGTATGAAGATATTATGAGACATTTGATCCTGATGTATCGATGGGTATCATAAAGATCGAAGTAAGTAAGACCTATTTCCGAGTACTTATACAAAATGTGGAGCACCAGAGCATACTGGTCGGGACACTTGGGACATCGACGTCATTTGATGGATCACCAGGCGGCTGCGTGTGCGCAACACGAGTGACGTTCGGCTAGATTGATGGCCTGCTCCGGGACACACTCGAATGTTAGAAATTATCGTACATACTCTCTGATAAACAAATAAAAAGGTATCTAAAACAGGAGCTTGGAACCAAACAGAAGAAATTGGTTTGATATATTTAATTGTACAGTGATAGGACTGATGTAGCGTAAAGTATAAGGCCTATGTTTTAATATCTACATAATTTAATACTTTCGAACACTGATTGGTATATTTTATAAAATAAAGAACAAGAGAAGAATGCACGGATATTGATCATTGTAAACATTCAAAACCGGCCAAGTGCGTGTCGGGCCACGCGCAGTGTAGGGTTCCGTAGTTGCCTGTCTGTCTCAGTTTCCAAGTACACATTAAGTTGGTAGACTATTTACACGGTAACTACTTATGCCTACTTGTCCGTGTTAGTTTTCCTTTTAAATTCATTATATGTAATACTACCACGATTTTTTTCATATCCCCAGTAGTAGCCATTTAGCCGGCAGGGGGGACACAACGCCACATTACTCGAACAAACATTAGGGCTTTAAAGCCCAATATCTCGCAAACGAATCACTGATTTGAAAAGTACTTTCAGGAAACCCATAATATTTTTTAACGAGCTATCTAACGATACCCCACACCATTGTTTTAACGAGAAAAAAAATTACATCCCCGCTTTAGGTGTAGGGGAGGTACCTACCCTACAAAAACTTTTTTCAAAATTTTATTGTACTGTTTGGTGGGCGTGATTGATTTATATACCCATGCCGAATCCCAGTTTTCTAGTAGTAATGGTAACTGAGCCGAAGACGGACGGACGGACAGACGGACATGGCGAAACTATAAAGGTTCCTTGTTGACTACGGAACCCTAAAAATGGAGTCCCTCTTAGTAAAAATAACGGAGTTACAACTATGTAATGCTGTTTGGCTATCACAAGTCCAACCAAGGAGTTGGTGTTGGTCAATTTAAAGTTTTTTCGTTTACATTAATGTATATATCTCAGCTATATTATATCATTTGATATTCGGTGATGATCCGAATATCAAATGTTAACGTTAGCTTTTCGACGTATATAGTCTGATTAATTATTCTTATTGTTTCACCATTATAAATCTTTATTAATTTATTTTTAATTTAAAATAATAAATAAAAATATAAATATTTGGGGACAATCGTACACCTATCGACCTAGCTAGTCCCAAACTAAGCAAAGCTTGTACTTTGGGTACTAGACGACGATATACATTCCTATGTAGAAAACTAAATACTTAAATACATAGAAAACAACCATGACCAAGGAACAAATAATCGTGCTCATCACACAAATAAATGCCCCCACCGAGACTCGAACCCGGGACCTCCGGCTCCATAGGGGCCGCTACTGAGGTGAGGTCGTCAAAAGAGGGGGGGAGGACTTTGCTCAGCAGTGGGACATGACGGGCTCGATACAATAATAATTATTAAGTTCGGAGCTTGACAGCAAGAAAATGAGATCTATATCGCGTAATAGTCGTAAACTCCTTTAGTCGGTTTGTTTGAGGCAACCCGTCAGTCTCACGTCTGATCCCAATTAAAATATAGTAACACATCAAACCCGTTCGGCCTGTCGGGGATCTGGGAGACAGAATAGTTATGTGAAGAAGGTGCATCATGCTTTATCATCACTGGCAATTTATTCCAAAAGTTGAGTCTTATGACAATCGATGTCAGTCAATTTCTAAAGATCTGCTTATAAATATTTAGCAATAATAAATTATAATGAGGCTTGAGAGAAGGCCTGTGCCCAGCAGTTGTATAGGCTGATTTATTTATTTATTATTATTAATTTAAATAATGATAAATCTTGAGGATTTAAGGATACCTATACCTAAATTATTGCGCGTATAAGTTGTCAGCGACCTGTACAGCCTACCTACCTGTCAGGAGGAATTGTTTATCTTAGAAATTGTATCTCATACCGATTTTAAAAGTATTAAATGTTACTTAATAAGTACCACATTTTTGTAGAACGACTTAAAGGTTGTTGAACAAGTTAAAATAATTGATATTATACATACAGCATTTCGATACACATTGTCGCATAGTACTTTTTTTGCACAATATTAACACCCACTGAGGCCAACAAGCACGGGCCGAAGAGGGATTGAGATTGTTTGAAAATATTACATGCATACAAAGCTGTGACGTTTATGCACTTGAATCGTTTCTGATCTTTAAGGGGCTCCCGTCAAAAATCATCAAAATTTTGTAGTTTTCATTTCGACACTCGTCCTCGGTTTATTGAAGCTAGCTTTCCAGGTGCAGATATGGAAAAGTTTGATTCCTGTTTAACATTTTTGATATTGAATACCTTGGAAAATGTTAATACAGAATTAATTATCAATTTTTAAAGAAAGATCTGTTAAAATACAAATCCCGACACCTCATCCTCATTAAAACGTTTATACACCCGAAACTCACACCTACTCATACCTACTGAAATTACCTATAATTTTGATATGCGTTTTTATAATCTTACTTATTAATACAAAAGTTTTGGCCAGAAAACCAGGTTTTTGGCCTAAAATTGTTCAACTTTAATGCCAAATATCTCGAAAACAATGAACTTTGAAGTAAATATGGGATACTATATTGCTTAAAGCCGTTGATGTTAATATGATAAGCTACAAAAAACATTACAAAACTAAGGGATTTAGATCGAAGGTCATTGGCGTATGGGAGCCCCTTAATATAAAAGCTAAAACAGTGTACAGTCATATGCAAAAAATGATATAGATTTAACCTCTCATAAGTATATACCGAAATCTTAATCCGATGGCATACTCGTAAGAGCGATGGGGCGATGGGACATATTTTGTAACTTGTATGCACCCATATTTTTACACATGACTGTACATAATACTGAAAGTACGTTATGCACATGTATATCGTAAGCATGATTTTATCCAACCAATATAACTGGGCTTTCTGTTCTGCCCTGTGTTGGATGCGCCAGAGCAGCAAGCTAATCGCGCGCATTCATTTGAATCTATTTAGGTAAACGGGCGCGACGCTTACGAGATTCTGCGCGCAATTACGCAGTCTTGCGGTACCTGTTTCAAAAGTATTCTGTTGTAGATAGAATAGCTACTTTTTTAAATTTAGTTGTTACTTTATTCAATGACATCTACAAATCTAATGTACTACCTTGGAATCTTATTATTAGAACAGAAACAGTTATTTTCCCTTATAATTTTAGTATTTATTGTAACAGATCAAATGTATTTTCTATATACATACATATTTCCGATTATTTCTGGATTATTAATGGAAATGCGTTACATTGCCTCGCCGGTGACGAAGACAATCCCGACACATGTCTCGAGTGCTGTGACACGTTGGAATATTGTGTCGATAAATGTTGTGTCAAGCGTGAGTTGGCTCAGACCTAACTGCATTGAAATATTGTATACCTATTGTTTTATGTACAATTTTCAAGTTATTTTATAACTTGAAAAATGTTTTATAACACTTGTACCTAACTATACCTACCAGACGGAAATAAAATGAAACTGAAATTTGCAAGATCAAATCTCATCAGTTAGTGTAACTGATAAAACAAGAAATGAAAAAATTATAAACTAACACATATAACATAGACAAGTCGAGCAAAAAAAGGCACGGCCGTACTATCTTTTTCTCGAAACCATTCGGGCCATTTTCGACCCCCCTGTAAATTATTTGTGGAAGAAGCTAACCTTACATGTTGCAAAATATTCATAGAAATAAGTTCACATTTGGTCCATGTGGAATAGTTTAATTTAGTAATCTCTTCTATTAAGGTTTTGGGGCCTTTTTACGCTTGCATTAAGCAAACTTAAAGCTGATGTTTTGATATTATACTTTTATTTTATCGTTTTCATGTACTTTATTAACCATAGATAATTAATTTTACGAATGCAATGTGTAGGCTCATACATATTTAAACTTGCGTAAGTCATGTTGAAATTATTGTATGCTGCCACGGGAACACTCATCCCGAAGAAGAAGTGCCGAAGGGTTCAAAACATGTGCAATAACAGATGTACCATAAAACTACCTTAACACTACGGATGGACCGTTAGTACTAGTATAATTCCATGCAATACTACTAAGTATCCGCATGTAGCTAACTGTAGCTGCCCACCTTATTTGAAACAAAAGCTTAACATGCTAATGTAAAAGGTTTTTGTAACTTTCGCATCCCAGTGTTACTAGCAATGCGATTACCCACATATCTGTTTAAGCTTGCATTTGTATTTATCTTCTTAAAGTTTAAGCAAACAAGACCTACACTCCTCAAACTTAACTCTCACTTATCGGGAAAGTCTTTAATTAAAGTTCATAATGAAACTAATCAAAAACATAAACTTTATGTTTAGGAATATCTAAGAAAACGTTTAGAATATGGGTATTCAATGTTTTCTTTGCTCATGCTACTAGTCTGAAAGTAATAACAATAATTATTGTTACTCGAAATGGAAACTTTGCGATTTGTGGGCTTTGTTATAGAATTTCTTGAACCACGTGATAGCTAATTAAACTTAAAACTCCGAACTTTTTAAATACTAAAGAAAATACCTATGGTATATGTATTCAATTAAAACACTTTAAAAAAATCTTAGCTATGGGATTAAGGTTGGGTTCCACCAACTTACGATTACAGACCGATCAACGTTAAAAATGGCGTCAGCAGTTGTTACCCCATATAAACTTGTCAAACTCTCCATACAATTCGATTTTAACGAACACCGCTTACGATTACAGACGCTTTGGTGCAACCCACCTAAGTGGCATGTAACCTCAGCCTGTTCGGGGTTACATTTAATAGGCGAAATAGTTAAAATCGACTCGTTTGAAAATTAGCTTTATTGCCCTATCTCAGGCACAATCCCATGATTGGCTGGAGTACTTATACCGAATCGAGGCTAGTGCGATGTTATAAATTGAGCGCGACGCGATATTGTGTTTCACGTCCGGCGTCAGACACGGGCCACGGATATCTCCGTGAAAAGGGCGAAATATTGCGCAAATCTCGAATGCGACAGGACCGCGTTGGATTCGTCGCGGTGTCTGGTTTCATTGCACCGCCCGCGAGGGTCATTCTCGGAGCGTTGCAAGGCGTCGCCATCTCGTAATTTCCCTTTACATCGTCGCCACGGAATCTATTTTAGATGCCGTAAAAATGTACCTTCTTAAGCCTCATTTTCACAAGTGCAAGACACGCATGCAAGTTTCATTACGTAGTGGGTTACGGGATGAGTTCAATCGATCTTATAAACCCCGCAATGCAGTTAACTTGCATGCGAGTATTGCACGAGTGTAAATGGGGCTTTAGAGAGGGACATAGCGGAATGTCATCTCGCTCATAATTAGAACAACTCAATTGGGCAAGTATACCTTACAGAAGACTGCAGCAGCATAATAGCACCACTACTTGCTTTGTAGGTATGCTGTTGTGTTCCAGGTGGCGAGTAAGGTTTCCAGAGCTCGAGAATGCGCTGTGTTGTGAATTTGAGAGCGAGAGACCTGCTTTGTTTCTTGCTGTCAACACAACAAATCCTCGACTTAATGAAGGATCGGCAACGGGCTTGTGACTCTTTTGGAAATCCAAGCGTTCATATAATGGTGTCTGCGTATCGTCAAGCAGGCCATATTCTTATTTACATTGTCATGTTAAAAAAAATCTAGAGATCAAAGTCAAGTATGACTGAGAAATGGAAATTTAGGGACAACATATATATACAGAAATAAAATAAGTACCAGATGTTACTGTAAACGCTGAACATTTTAGTCTCATGTCAACTTTAGAGCTAAAAAAATATGTTAATTGGTATTTTATGGAAATATGTTATTTTGAACGAGCGAGCGAGGCTAACGAAGTTCTCCGTTTCAGCTAGGGCAAAATGCTTTGGTATGTCTATCCGACGTCCCGCCTATGTTCGGCTGATCTCTTCTACGGGTCGCATTTCTCAACCGATTCTCGTGGAATTGTCGGGGGTGGTTCAATAATTTAATGGTATTTTCTGGTTAATTTCGGTTTGCAATAACAATGCTGAGATGTGGCAATGTTGTTTTCTATAATGTATTTTGGTTTATGTGCATGTTTATGTGTTGTTGTCATGAATAAATGTTATTCTATTCTATTCGATTCTATATATCTCGCAGCTTCTCGGAGTTGAAACCACCGGGGAATGGCCAAGAGTGACAATCGATGTCTTACCGGCATGCTCTTTCTCAGGACGTTTATTGATAGCAAAGGCTGCCTGTAAATTGAGTTTACTAAAATTAGATCCGATTCCATACTAAACTGTTTATAGCACTGCATATCACACATTTACAGCAGTTGTAAGCAGTGGAGTATAGGCAATCGTTATCTTATAATAGCTCGCTATTAAGCTGTAAAGCTTTAGTTTGATGGTACAATTGCTGTGGCAGTTTTGGATCATGTTTCGTACAGTAAGGCTGAAATACAGCGTGTAACAAAAATGGTATCACATTTTCCAAAGTTTTCGCGACAATTGGCTCGTAAAAATTGCGAAGAATCCACATTCATCCATCGTCAATTCTTATTCCAATCACTAGTAACAAAATTAAGCAAAAAAAAACATATTATTTTAATTTCATTATTTGTTAAACATTTCTAATTTAATCTAACGTCTTTGTCATAATAATAATTTTATTTTATTCACACACTCACGTTAACAGTTTTTATCAAAAACACTTATGAGGTTGGTAGTGTAGGCTTACACATAGACTATACAAAATACAGTAGTTATTTCAGGTGCGTGTAGAAAGCGGGCGAAGCCACGCAGGGAGGTAGTTAATAATAAAGGTGGAATTGGGAGTAGTCCCCCTAACCTTTTTTTTTTTTTTTTTTTTTAAGAGGGGAAAATGCGTTGCGCATACCACCGGGGTGCGGGGACGGACCCTGGTGGTTATGTGGGACTCCCATGTCGGCTAATGAGGCCAATGGTTTACCCACTAAAAACCCCTCTATGTGCCGCCTCCACGCTATAAGGCGAGGCCACGGGAACGCCCTGGGCACACTTCCGCAACCTCGCCAGCGGCTGTCCGCGCTGCGGACTCATCTCTGGGGAGATGATTCTCCCCCTACCTCCACAAGGGGGCGCACCGAGAAACGGCACGCCCGCCACTCGGGGACCATCGTGTAGGCGACAGACGTCCCCGTGTCTGCCGCCCACAGGTACCCTTATGGGGGAAATCGGCGGTCATACGCTAACCGCCGTCGCCCCACGCGTTTGCGGCGCATCGGTTGGGAGGCCGGATCGTCCTCCCTCCCACGCTCTGCTGCCTCCTTCTGCGCCATCACGTCCTCGCAGAAGGAGGCCGCCGCCTTCCATGACCTGTCGCTCCCCACCATGGCTTCTACCACAGCGGGCAGGGAGAGGTCATGCCCGACCACGGCCACGAGTGTGGCCCGCTGCTCTGCCCAAGCTGGGCACACCGCCAGCGTGTGCTGCGCCGTATCTTCGGCGTCGCCACACTCGTGGCATTCCGCCGTCGGTTCCCGGCCCGCCACCCTACACAGATATCTCCCAAAGCAACCGTGCCCCGAGAGAATCTGCGCAAGGTGGAAGGAGAGGAATCCCCCTTTTCTACCGACCCATCTTTCCAAGACGGGCCGGATCGCTCCGATGGTCCAGTGGCCGGCACTAGGCACCTCCAACCTTTCTTTCCACTTCTGAAGAAGGACACGACGGGAGTCAAGTCTCCACCGCCTGATCTCCTCCAGGAGTGGTTGGACCCCCCTGGCCCGCGCCTCGGTGACACGCCAATACACATCGGCCAGAACCAAGGCGTCGAGGTCCCAGGGTAACCTAACCTAACCCAACGCGCAGTGGGCCAGCGTGGGGACCACTGCCTGTTCCCTCTTATAACTAAAACACTTATGAGGTAGATAGTATACGTGAGTCGAATGCATGGGGCATTCGACTCACGTATACTTAGTCAAAACTTCAGTCCTATTTAGGATGCTAAATTAAGCTCAATACCTAGGTACTTGTTATAGACTCACCATACAATAGTCTGAGTATAACAATACCGAAACAGGTAAAAACATATACATATTTGAATAAAATAAAGATTATGCAATATGATTAGTTCTAGAAGTAGCGTAAACTCGGAAGCCAAATGCCTAGTTTACTTGTTCAGTATCGCTTGGCCAGCATCGGTCCAGGAGATGGTATCCTTACTATTGTTAATCCGGTAATTTGAATTTATTGCACCATGAATAAATTGTGTCGCCTGTGGAGCGAGCTATCGGGAAACACATCGACACAGTGCGCGGCTCCCAATAGTCCCAATGCCCGCAGTCCCGACACCCGCCCCATTCAATATGTGACACGGCAATGCACGCGAGTAACGGACTCCCAGGCCACTCCACGACCGCTATCGCCTCTACTAATGGACGTTGCGTACCCAACTGTACCAATTTTATTCGCTCAGCCTGAATTTGGTTCGAGCAGAACAACTGAACGGCGACTAACCTTGTAAAGATATACCATATAGGAGAAGTGATTGTTTCTCCTTAACGGGCGCGGTTCTAATCGGTACATCCTCGACTGCCGACCATGTCCGAGAGTTAATTAGAATTAGATTGCATTCTGCGAAGCAAAAGACATGAGCTGGAGGTCAGATCTTGTTCTCGTTGACAATAGATAGAGCGTTTTATTATTGGAAGACCATTCCGAATGGTATCGGTAGTCGACATTAATCTAGAGAATAAATCCTCAAATTTATAGTGGGTTTACCATCGTTTAGCCTCAAAATGGTGTGTTAGATGGGTATAATAAGTGCCGAGGTTACGTCACGGCGAGGATTATGTTTCCGCAAGCGATGAGGTGTGGACCGGCAATCAGGCATCATTATTTACGGACTGCTATTATCACCTCATGGCTTTTCTGGTTTATTATCGGCATTGCTCGTTATGTTGTCCTGCGACGGATAAATTATGCTATTAAGTTAGCAGATTGACAAAGTTATTTATGACATTAAGTGAGAGCGAGCTGAGTGGCGACCGCTAGGGTCCGGCGCAGTGTCCGAGCGAGTTCTCGGGCTGGCAGATAACACCAGCATTCTGATACGATAGTGTTTGCAATGATGGCTCTTACGACAGAGAAGAAAAAATAATGTACACTCGTCGGATAGCGATTTCTAAATACGAACAATAAATCGATGGTTTACCTATACATGTTGCAAAATGGGTATGCGTTTGGGAACCTCGCATGTAGTGTGACTTATTTCAGTGTAGGTACGCTTTGCGGACTTGAGGAGAAGAAAAACGGGTCACTAATGTTTCCCAACCTAACGTTTAGCAACCTGATTCATTTCGCAACATATTAAAATTTCTGAAAAATATTATTATAAATATTTCATGATTTTTATAAAAGTTACCTAACCTAAAGGGTTCTACACGATGGCCCCGATATGAATCCCGAAAGTTTTACAGTTTCAGTCTGGGAAATGAAAATTTGTGAAATGAATCAGGTTGTCAAACGTTAGTTGCGACATGAAGGTGTCCCAAAAAGAACACTTGACGGATTTTGATACATCATAACGTGATGTAAGGTTGTATTCGTCTCAATTAGGAGAGGGACAGAAAGTATGTTATGTGCAAAAAAAACAGTCGGATATTTTATAACTTTTTTTAACACCAATTGTGTTGTGAAGTGAATCATCGAAATGATCATGGAGATAATTTTAGTATAGGTATAGGTAAGTAGTGACATTTGACTTGTTATGTTTTGTATTACGAACGTTATCGTTAAAGTATCACATTATAACGAGTGCTAAAGATGGCACTGCGCAGTTGACAATGCCAATTAGCCGGTTAATGAGTAAAGTGCACGTAAATCTTTGAGATCTTTATCAACGGCCGAGCTGCACTCGAGCACCATTGGCACGCGAGTGGCTTGATTTATAATGCTGATTACGTTAATTCCCATCAATCAGGGTACCCATTACTTTATTTTGTATCCGAATAAATGGTATTTTATTCTGTATTTCTGTCTAAGTATTTGTACTTAGCTCTCAATTTTATACGACCACAATTTTTTGATAATCTGCGTGGAACAATGAAATAAGGATGATTGAGAAAAACCGACCAAGAATGTCCTGTAATTCTTCTGCAACTTGCTGTAGGCATGACATTAACAAACTGACATGACAAAAAACTTCTCTCTGATCAAAACACAGTTTTTGCTTATTTGATACTTATTTGTTATACAAGGGTGCAAAGTTGTATTTTAACCGCGAGTGTGGAATTGAACGAGTTAGCGATTGGTTTCGAGGGTTGAACCAATAGCTAGCGGAGGTATTCTATGGTTCGAAAACAGAATCGTGACCGAAGCGAGTGGTTTAAAAATAGAATTCTGAGCTAGCGAGTGTTGCAACACACGAGACGTCAAAACTGAAAGAACTGGGAACGTCAGAAACAATAAGAACTGTGAAAACTGCACCCGTGTGTAACACAAATCTTTTCACCTCACTAAATAGCGAGAAAAATACTAGGTACAATGTACCTAGTATTTTTTTTATGTACCTGGTACATTAGAAAAAAATACATTTAAGATCAAATAGAAATTACTGTTATTTCTATTAAAAACATTAAAAAATAAAGCTTAAGTCATTTCAAAAATATTATTAAAAACGTATTAAAAAAACCATTAAAAATGAAAAGAAACTTGAAAGAAAACATTTTAAAGCACCGCAAAAAAAACTGATGGGCGAAAAATTGTTCCGTCTGGACTAGCCTTTACATATAATTATGTTTCAAAAAGAAGGTATATTAGTAACTAGTTCAGATTTCAAATATTCTTTGCACTCTTGGATAAAATGCAGTTTTGCTATCTGCTTTTAAAGAAAAAAAGGGCTTTTCGAGCTAGTGAGGGGAAAATTGTTTTTTACGGGAAAAACTATTTTCCCCTCACTGCCTCGGAAAGCCGTCTGTGGGCAAAAACGCATTTTATCCACTAGTGGGGAAAGTAATTCGACCTTGGAGCGTGTTTAAGTAGCTTTTGACAGATAGCAAAACGTAATACAAAATTTTCACAGATGATATATTTCTATTGCAATACAATACAAATACAAAAAAAAAGAACAATAGTAGATTGTTAAACAAGGGCTGAAAGGCACCCATTTCTGACGAGATATTTTGGTCAATGGTTCAAGTCAGAAATGGGTGACTCTCACCCGAGTTAAACACTACTTTTCATATCGAATACGAGGAAAGTGAAAAAAAAACACAGACGGAAAATTAAACAATATGTTTATTCAAAAGTATGCAATTCAAACACGGCAGCCGCCATAATCGTGACGTCATCCGAGCCGAAAGAATAGTCTCATCTCACCTGTCCTAAAAGAAAGAGGCAAATATCTGTCTCGCTCGCGCTTATGGTTATGTGGTGTAATTCGGTCACGTGACATACAGATAGTACAACTACGATATTAATTTTGAAATTAAAAAATATTGCTCACGTTTTTATAACCAAATAGTAGGTATATATTAGAGATGCAACGGATAGTTGTTTGGCCGGATACCGGATACCGGATATTCGGCCTGGTCACCGGCCGAATATCCGGTATCCGGCCGCCGAATATTCGGCCGGCCAAACGATACCTACATTTTAGTTTGGCGGCAGGCGCGTCGTGCAGGTTTCAACCTGTTACGTATTGTAGGTTCACGCGGACCGTTTTCTGGGCAAAAAACAAGTTTTATTAGGTCAGTGTACGGAACTATTTCGTATGCAGTACACGTGCGCCCGCCTATCTTGCTGAATAGATAAGTTTTTAGTATTACTAACCATTTTTCGAAGTTAAATATCAAACAGAATCACTATTCGGTATCCGGCCGGATAGTGCGCAACTATCCGGTATTCGGCCGGATAGTAAATAATGGCCGGATAGGCCGGATACCGGATAGCAACCGGATATCCGTTGCATCTCTAGTATATATATTCGTATTTCCTTAAGTTAAAACTATATGAATAACATACTTTCAGAATTTAATTGTGATAGACGAAAATGGCCCATTCTAATATTTTCATACTATTTGTACTTGTTATTAGTATTAGTTGAAGAGTGGCTGTATGCGTTTCTGCCTTAGCTCACATGCACAACTTTTAGTTAAAAAAGCACTGTTGATGTATTCCATTTGTCACCACCTATAGACCCTAGTGAAAATTTTGGCTAAAATAAAAGTAATGAATTTACAACATAAACTTATTTTATATTAAATAAAATAAATTCTATGAACTAGTAAGAATAGAAAGTATTTCCCGTTGTCAGTGGCGGGGTCTGTATTGATATTTATTGGGATTAGTTCCCGGATAATGTTTACAAGGCGAGTTCTAACTGGAATACATTACTTTTCTGCACTAGAGCAGAAACGTATCACTTTCAGCAAACTTTTTAGAACAACAACGACCCACTTTCAGAGCATGAGATATGAAAACAAATAACTATTAATAAGAAACTTAATTTTGCATTACGCATGTTTATAACAATTAATTGGCTTAACGTTTGTAAAACCCATATTATTATGCATGATTAATTATAAGTAAATAATAAATAAATAAATAAATAAATATTAGGGGACAATCTTACACAAATCGAACTAGCCCCATAGTAAGCTCAATAAGGCTTGTGTTACGGGTACTAGACGATGATATATTTAATAGATATAAATACTTAAATACATAGAAAACATCCAAGACTCAGAAACAAATATTCATGCTCATCACACAAATATTTGTCCTTACCGGGATTCGAACCCAGGACCTTCAGCTTCGTAGGCAGTGTCACTACCCACTAGGCTAACCGGTCGTCAAAGATCGTCATATACAAATGTGTTCTCTTAACTAAGTGTAGGTATATTAGTTTGTAGTGAAATATTTTTAAACATGTAATTTTAAAGCAAATAAAAGAAAATGGCAATAAACAGTCAATCGGTACCTATTCGCTCACCGATATTTCCATGAACATAAAAGGGGTTGAGTATCTCTTCCATACATGTTGAGACTATGTTCGCATGCACATATCGGGGTCATAGTCACATACTTCTCAGAATGGAAGCTACATGTACTAGGGGAAACAACCCACTAATTAGAATGCTCTAGTAATTACAATATAGTGATATGGGATTACTAATGGTATTTAAATACATAATTGTATTTGCCGTAATCATCATTATCCCTAAGTAGTTTTTTTCTCAGTAACTGTAAGCTTTTCAATTTTGTTATAAAATAAACCTAACCTAATCTACAGTGTTTATATAAATTGTCCTAACAATTTAACGGTTTCAGAGAAAATCAGTTTTATGAGAAATGACAAATGCAATAATACCACCATTATTTTTGACCTAGGACGTTTAGGACTTCTAAGGAAACTACTTTATTGGAAAGACTGTACATATATAACAATCCATTTTCCGATCGATTCTAATCCGACAAAAACAGACTAAATTGTCGTGCGAATTTTAGTTACGTTAAGCCTTTTAATAGGTATAATCTACCATGTTGAGAGCATAACAAGAAGAGCTTTTAAACTACAAGGATTTATTTTAAGAACTGGCAGAGATTGTAGGTGGCTAAAATATTGAGGATGCTATTTGACTGTCTATTTAGACCTATTCTCGAATAAGGGTCGATTGTATCGAACTCAGTTTATAAGTTTTATGTAATTTGCACTAAGACAATCTAAAATAAGCTTCACGAAACATTTAAAATATACCTAAGGCATGCACATCGAACCCAAACAGGTTCACCAGGACACACCAGAGTCAAAAATACAATCCAAGCAATGGAAAAGGCTGACCTTTGATCGTGAAGTAACCACCTCCTAAGAAAGCCAAGGCTATTTTGTCAGCCAGGAAGGTGGTGGCTTCAGTTTTTTCAGACAGCAGAGGATGATAGATTTCCTTTAAAAGGTAAAACCATAAATACTGACTACTATTGTTCCACCTTACGATGTTTGCGTGAGGCAAAGTAAAAAGAGCAAAATAAAAAGGCCTGGTATGACGATATCAAAGAAAGTCTTGTTCCACCAAGACAACAACGATCCTGTCCACACAGCAGAGAAATCAGTGAACAGATTTGTAATTGTGGGTTTGATTTGTTGCCGTACCCACCCTAATTCACCTGATTTGGCCCCTTCCGACTATCATCTTTTCCACAAAAACACTTGTGAGATCAACTTATATGATATGGAGATGCAAGGAGCTCTAACTGCGTATTCGGATGACTTGAAATATTTTTTTTTACACGGAATAATGAAATTAGAGACAATACGGCAAAGATGTTTTTATAGCGGGTAAATTGAAAATGGTTATAACACGGATATACTCGTAGTTTCCCATTTTAAAGGCAAGGCTCAAAACTTTTCAATTTACCCTCGTATCTTAGTTGTTATTAGCATGGTAATATACATCAGCAGTATCCTGGACTTTTTGAGCTGAGCCATTTGCTTCCAAAGCAAAGCTCTAAAATGATAACAAGTAAAACATACACTTTGCACACATATCAGAAGATATCGTGTAACTAAACGTTCAAAGTAATTTACCTTACGTTTGCCCCAGCTTGTTTCCAAATATGGTCCGGGCATCGAAGACCCTGGGTATTGATACCTGGTGATTAATTACTTGGAAGTTTTATTTACTCATGTTACAACTTCGAAAGTACCTAACCTCTGCGGAATCGCAGTTATTAGCGTTTGCCGGAGATGAGTAACTTAGGGGAAAACTTTGTCGTTTTTAATATAAAACTCGTATCGTACCTATATTCGCGTATAGCGAACAACGCAGGCAAACCCGTGTTATAAAATATAATCAATGTCCATCTAAAAAGTTCTTTACCTTATAGAACTTAGAATTAAAATGATAATAATAATTGCTGCCTACCAACACTCGCTCTAACTAACTCTAGAGATTCAAATTATTTTAACCACAATTTTATTTATAAACTTATATGTATTGAATATTATTTTATTTGTATTTTTATGTATTTATGCCGCCCTTAATACGAGTCACGCAGTATGCTGTTCCGCACACCTTACTTGGATCCACAGAAAACCAGCGCCGTTGGCACTGCTGTGTCAACTGCATTGCTGAGTGGAGACCTTTTCGGTAGCACATCCCTGTTTGTTAGCGCTTAAGGTGCATTATGTGAATGTATGTGTAATGATGTGTTATCCGAATCAATTTCTATTCTATTCTATTCTATTCTACCTTTACATGGTGTAAACGAACGGTCAGTTTCAGTTTTCTTTGCGATGTGAAGAAAGTGAAAGATTTTTTGAAGTCGGATAAGTGGTTCTAGAGTCCCTCCCCCCTACAAACTTACAGAGCTACAACCTCTCAGGAATATCCCCTGTATAATATTACCTTAGTATAGGTTTATATATACATGTGTTTTAAACCATGACGGTGGCAAACAAGCAAACGGCCTGCCTGATGGTAAGCAGACACCGAAGCATATGGACGCTTGCTAAGGAGTATTATAATATACGTATTCGACTTACAAAATGTGACGTGTCCTCACGATACCCTCAGGATATCTCTGTCAATCTGATCTTGAATGACAAAGAAACGAAATAAAAGCGATATCGTGGGGATGTCGCTTCTATGAATTAAGACGATGCGAATCGCTGCTCCGAGCGTATGTTTTGCACTCAAAGCTAAAGAAATCCCACTAAATATGAAAGTAGGGTACTTGGCGACAGACCAACACTTGACCAACATCATACTCGTATGAAGAAGATTATTATGATCGTGCATCGTAAATTTGGTGGGGCCCAATTTTAGAACCCGGTTTTATTGTATCGAAGTGACATGTTAACGATCTCGGATTGTGCGCTCCCTTTTGCGGACAACACACTAAAGTTTGTATCAGTGCGATATACTGATATTGACATAAGTCACACTTACAAAAGAGTCTTATTGCTGCTGATTTGTGATTTATCTAAGAAATTATGTCACTATTTAAGTAAACGGCTTTGAAGATATCTATCTGACATTTTCATTTATCATTCCCCACTAATTGAACCATTAGACACAAACAGACAAAACAAATATAATCGTGGCGGGTAGCAAGGAGTAACGAGTTGGTCATTAGATTTATTTAGTTAGCGCAAGCTTCCTATGCTAATTCTGTTCATTAGCCCGATGGCGCCTCGTGCTTTTAACTGCAGTTAATTGTTGGCAATCGTTGTAAAACTCGCCCGACAAGCATCCTCATTAGAAAAACGCCTTAATTCCCCTTTGCAGCTTCGAAAATAAACAGGAAATTCCATTTAACAGTGAAACTATATCTCGCAACTAAAGATCAATTAGAAGAACCGTTATCTGAAGATGATGCTTTATCTGGAATATTTAACTTTATCACTACCCAGAGGCAGTAACTAAACGCCCGAAACAAATTAGTCGAAAACTTTGGAGGCGACAAGATTTTGTCACAGCGCACGTGTTGCAGTTGCATCGCATCTGATAAATGCAACTAGATATGTAAATAATTATTAAATATTATCGAAAAGATAGGACCGCTTACGTGCCCGTTACGTTATCTATGTTATTTGTCGTTAACAGTTCTACGGACTTGTTGTTATCTGGCTGAGTTATGGCAGTAGATTGGAGGGTCGGTGAGGATTCCTGGACGGCTCCGGTTTCAAGAGGTCCGTCCGTCATGCGCGCAGATAAGCCGTTGGTGCGGGCTCATCACGCGCGCGTAATGCGCGCGATACTATCTCCGACTGCGCGACACTCTTGCGTTCCTGTCGTCGGGTGCAGGATTCGAATCACATTGTATGTAGGTACTACTACTAACAAATCGAACAATACCAACCTGTAAACATAGAAACGACATTTAAAGCCTATTCCTTCTTCAATCACACACTTCTTCACATTACAACGGCGATTATTTCAATGCGGCATAATTTAAATCTGCATAACCTCACTTCCCAACTTTGACGTATGACATGACACTGACAAGTCAAATCAAAGTATTGGCAATACTTAAAAAGTAAACGATATCGTTTATTTTTTTACATATACATACTACATCACATTTACCCAATATCCTATTCGACTAATAAGTAGGTAGTGCATTCAAATCTTACATATAAAGGAGCCTTGCACCAGTGAGCTTGATGACTCTTACCACACATATAGCACTGTCACCTTGGAGACACCTCTCCATTTGGTTTTTATTTTGTTTTAATTTTTTTCAGGTCCAAAAGTGGCTGAGGAATAGGAAATACCCAATCGAGAACAATTGGTGTTGGATGCGGAGTTCGCAAGGCCTTATGGCATACCTAAGATTTCCTGGAACTGCTAAAGACGTCGTACGAGCGGTTGTGGTACAGCGAAACAAAAATAATCGGTTGCAACCACTGCAGACGCCAATTTAGCGAAAATACTCCAGAGTTTCCAGACCTGATGTGTGACGATATTGATGGACTATTTTATATTCATTGATGATCCATGTTTAGTGTCAAATAAATTACCAGATTATGAACTCCTCGAGCAGATTGACGAAAGCAGATAGGTTTACCGAGGCAAATTGCTCCTAAAATGTGTGCTCGGACTCGGAGGCTCATCACAGATGTTAAAAAATGCGAGTAGGTATCAAAATCTGTGTGCAGTCAGTTGCATAAAAATGTGAACCACTGCAATCCGTGCATAGAAGTTTGTATACTCATATACTGTGGGGGCACGTTTCTCTGAATCTGACTGTATTTAGTGTAAACTGCCATATTAAATACATACAATAATATTATATAAATATTATAAAACTAGCTTCCGCTCACGACCGACCCGGTTGTTTAAGAGGGTGCAAACATTTCGTTACAACTCGACCTAGTCGCGATCGCCTGCGCGCGGCCCTGATAGCTACCCACACTACGATGTTATTGTGTGCGTGCGGTTTGAGTGCTGCCGGCCGGTTGGACCGACTCTCTTGATTATTGTTATACTTTTACTTTATAGTGAGCTAGGAAATAAAAATCAGATGAGTTTTAAATGTTTCTATTTTATTAAACTTACGCACTTATTTACATACCATAAAACTAGTGCCTATGCCAAATCTTGTTATTAGGTGTCAAAGCGGAGCCCGAGCTCCATTATGGCACAACTGGGAATAACGGTAGGGATGATGATGACGCACTTATTTACATACCATAAAACTAGTGCCTATGCCAAATCTTGGGATTAGGTGTCAAAGCGGAGCCCGAGCTCCATTATGTCACAATCGGCAATAACGGTAGGGGATGATGATGACGCACTTATTTACATACCATAAAACTAGTGCCTATGCCAAATCTTGGGAGTAGGTGTCAAAGCGGAGCCCGAGCTCCATTATGGCACAACTGGGAATAACGGTAGGGATGGTGATGACGCACTTATTTACATACCATAAAACTAGTGCCTATGCCAAATCTTGTTATTAGGTGTCAAAGCGGAGCCCGAGCTCCATTAGGGCACAACCGGGAATAACGGTAAAATAAATAAAAAAACAATTCATAGGATACAGAGGTTTTGCTATTTGGAACATTCTGTTATATACATACACTGGCCATCTGATTATCAACATAATCAATTGACCCATCCTCCATTAAATTTGTCGACTTTTCACTTTTTTTTCTGTCAGTAATACCTATAACGTTTTCCATGAAGCTACGGTAGTCTAGCGGTTCAGGCATGCGGCTGTCAAACAACGGTCGTAAGGCTCGTACCAATGAGTTTTGATAGTTACCGTTAGCTTTACGGTGAAGGAAAAACATCATGAGGAAACCTGCATACATCCACGAAAAAATTCAAAGGTGTATGTGAAGTCTCCAACCCGCACCGGGCCCGCGTGGAGACTACTGGGCGTTCCATCTCATCCACGAGAGGAGGCCTGTGCCCAGCAGTGGGACGTTATATAGGCTGATTTATTATTAGTAACGTGCAGTACGAGTATAAACAAATGATATGAATAATATTTAGTAACATGGTGACTTACCTTTTAACTTGTCGGGCCGCGGTAGGATCGGATTTTTTAATCCCAAATAATTTTCGTTTATTCCCAATTTCTATAAAAAGTAATATCACTTTAGTGCTTGGAGAAACAACAAAATAAACAAACTTACTTAACATGTAAAATTACTTACCAACCAAGTATCAATCTGAAGCGGGCGCATTACAGCTATACGCAGGTGCATGTAGCGTACGCTCGGTCACCGACCTTTGCGCGGCGACGAGAGCGATACGTCCGTTCTCTGGGAGCGCCCGGCGCGTAATGAATTGAATGACTTTTTTTTTTTTTTTTGAACCTGACTGTTGCTATAATAGGACGGACCCAATATAGCGGTCGAACTGCGTGGTTGGAGGGGTGGCCTGGGGAAAATCCAGGGGAAGCCTCCGGCACGACCACGCGGGGAAGTTTGTACACTGGAATACTCTAAGAGTTTGCGCTCCAGTGAGATTGGTTGAACGGTATCAACCGAATCTGGGGTGTGAGTGGTATCGAACTACTGGGAGTTTTATCGCTGGTTCGCTAAAACCTAGCCTAGCTGAGAAGAGTCCAGCAAGAAACTCAGCTAGGCCCGACTTGCGTCGGACTGACTCTACCCGGTATGCGGCGGTACCGGGACGAAAGCGGACTGTATGTGTCTGTGTTGTCTCGCGGTGGACGTCCCCGCCGGCGGGAACGCTGAAGTGTACGCGATGTGTTGGACGCCGAAAGCGCAGCGTTCCATCTTTCGATGGACGCTGTGATTTCGTCGTCCGGGTCCGTGAGTGTGTGCCTAGGACGCCGGACCGTGCGGCCCCTAATCAGTGAGCGCCGAGTAACGACAGAGGGGGGAGGGATGGGGACGTAGTCAGCAGCCTTCCTAACTAACGGATTCCTATGGTGGGGAGCGTTATCAAAATAACGTCTGGCAGCCTGCTTAAAGAAACCATACAAGGTGCTAATCTCCATGTCGTGGTGCAGGCTGAGGTTCGATTGGTACCACGGGGCACCAGTCGCCCTTCGGAGAAAACGATTCTGAATGACCTGAAGCGGCTTGAGCGATGACATAGGCACGTGAGCGAATGCTACACTTGCATATGTCATGATTGGACGAACACAAGTCTTGTAGAGTGTCAGCTTATTCCTAAGTGACATTTTACCAAACTTGTTGATCATCGGCCCTAGCCTTCCTAGCACGAACAACGCGCGGTTGCGTACCCTACGGATGTGGCTACGGAAAGTCAGTCTCCTGTCGAGGGTCACTCCAAGATATTTGGCCTCGTTGACCCAGGGGATGGGTCGGTCAAACATCTGGATCGGAGCCACCCGCCTTTCTGTACTAATGCAGTCCGACGGATGAAAGACTATTGCAGTGCTTTTCTCCGGGTTGACTTCGATACGCCAAAGATTAAACCAACGACCTAGGTCGGAGATTGCCTCTTGGAGGTATCGCCGGATAGTAGCGTACTTACAATGAGTCGTAAAGAGCGCGGTGTCATCCGCAAACAACCCCAGTTGCACCTTAGGGTGCCTGGGAATGTCGTTTGTGAATAACGAGTAGAGAGTGGGAGAGAGCACGGAGCCTTGCGGGACTCCGGCCCGGATGGGGTGTGGGTCCGAATACGTTTCCTCCAGTCGGTATCGAAAGCTTCGGTCACTGAGAAAATCTCGTATTGTGAGTACGAGTCTGTCCGGCATTCCGAGCTGGTATAACTTGTATACAAGCCCGTTATGCCAGACCTTGTCGAAGGCTTTCGCTACGTCGAGAAAGATCGCACCGGTCTTGAGCCCCTGGAATCGAGAGAAACCATCCAACACGTGCTCCGTGACGCGGTGCACCTGTTGGACGCATGAGTGTCCGGATCTAAAACCGAACTGCTCATCGATGAGGAGGTTATTCTCAGCCGTAAATCTGAGAATTCTCGTGAGAAGGATCCGCTCATATAGCTTTCCAAGGGAGCTAAGTAAGCTGATCGGCCTGTAAGAGGCAGGCGAGGTCCGGGGTTTGCCGGGCTTCGCTATCCCTATGACCGTTGCACATTTCCACGCGGCTGGAAAGTGAGCATTGGTCAGTGCGGCATTGAAGATGCCGACCAAAAGGAGGAGGAGGGTTTCGGGGAGAAGTTTCAGGATGCGATTGGATAGACCATCCGCACCCGGAGCCTTCCTAATACGGAAACGCCTGACAAGGTCACTGACTTCCTTAACCGACACCGGTAAAATGGGTGAAGTTACGGGGAGACGCGATCTCCTGTCCACCTCGGAATCGACCCTACTAATGTGGGCTTCGTCGGTGTTGAGGAGGTTGGGCGAACATTGGGACTCTAAACTACTCGCAAGGCATTCGGCTTTCTCACTGTCCTCGAACGCGGGGGTTGAGTGATCCGGTCGATCCAAGGGAGGGATGGTCCAACAGGCATCGGATTTGAGAGATCTCGCTAGTTTCCAGTAAGCCAGGTGACTAGGCGTTATCTCCCCCATCAGATCCCTGAACGAGTTCTCCCGAAAATCGGCAATTCTCTGTTTGGACTCGTTAGACAAGTCCCTCAGGATTTGCCGATTTTCGTCAGAAGGGTGATTTGAATAGGTACGTATGGCGCGATTTTTCCTTGTCACCAACTCTCTCAGTTCCGTAGGTAGAGGTCGGTTTTGGATGTCCTCCGCCGACACCTCCCTTGAGGCTTCGCTTCGAACAGCGTTGAGGTAGTTGGTGAAAGAATCGATCGCTTGGTCTGTCTGTTCGGTTGTAGTTATATTGTCTGGGATATCTCTAAGCGGGGGGAGTCCGTCTGTAGGAGACCTGATTGTATCTTGTCCCAGTCCACGAGTGTCCTGGTTCGAGGAGTACTATTGGGGTGAGGGCCTAGTCTCAAGAGGACTGGCCTATGATCCGAGTCTAGTTCGTGTAGCACTTCTATAGAACGCAGAGTTAACGCTACGTTCTTTAGTAGTGCTATGTCGAGTATGTCAGGTCGGTGGTCTACGTTATGAGGGAAGTGAGTCGGCTCTAAGGGAGCGAGGAGATCGAAAGGGAGGCTATCGATCAAAAGGTGATGAAGCCGATTGCCGTTGGGATTGGATGCTACGCATCCCCAGCTGGTATGCTTACTATTTAGGTCCCCGGCCACGATGACCGAAGGACCTAGGGAGGCTAAAGAGTTGAGGTCAGTCAGAAGTAAGTCTCGTTGAGGTGAAAGGTAGGTTGACGCAATCGATATCGGGGGGTGCCCCTCCATCGAGATGCGACAGACCGACACTTCCATATTAGTCAGGGGCGGTGGATTGAGACTTATGCAATGTAAGTTACGTTTGTAGAAAATGAGCGTGCCCACGAATGGCCTACCATCTTGCCTATCATCTCTAATCTGAACGTATCCAGGGACGCGAAAGGCTCTAATGCCGGGACGATAAAAGGTCTCTTGGACCAGAAGTAAATCTACTGAGTGATCGCGAAGGAAGTTCATCACCTGGTCCTTCATACCCCTTAGACCATTGGCATTATAAATGCCAATGGTAATCGAAGCAGGTTTAAGCTTCTGGGATGTACTATCCATACTAATAGGCACCGTTAACCTGGCTGCCGCTTGGTGCGGCGAGATAGCGAGTAGCTGATGCGAATATGTGGGTAGACAGGCCGCTCGCCACCTCCGGTGGGAGTACCTGTACTAACTGCATAAACGCATAAAGTGGGTCCATAGCGGGCCGGCCCGCTTGACTGGCGGCGGGTCCCCATACAGAGGGGCCCGCCTGGGATTGGGGTGCAGAAGGCACCGGGCGGGGACCTACGGCCGCTGAAGGCGGCGGGTTCCTAGGGGCTCTTAACCCTACGGCCGGAAGGGCGGGGAAGTTTTGCGGAGTGCTATGGGGAGCACCCCGGCCCGCGCTTTGCTTGCGCCCAGAGGGAGGCGAGGACTTCGACTTTGCCCCGGTGTCGCGACTCTTTGGGCGGCAAGGGCATCCCCCATAATTGGCAGTATGCCCATGGGGGAGCTTGCAACCCAAACAGTTGCAGCACCGTATGCCGTTCGGGTCCTTGCAGCCTTTTGGGCGCTCGCAATCGCGAGTCGCGTGATCCCCAGCGCACTTGACGCAACGGGGGGGAGAGTGGCAGCCACGGGCGCCGTGGCCAAACCGCTGGCAGTTGTGGCACTGTGAGAGGTGGGTCCTCTTTTTGGGAGTCTCCACTCTCACCGCCATTTTAAGGACCTCCTTAAGGGAGTGGACGGCTTTGCGCTGGTTCGGGTCGGTGACTATTAGTACGATATCGTACTTCCCTACTTGCTTATTGTAGAGGCGATGAACCTCCCTGACGGCGATCCCCTTGCGTTTGAGGTCCGCGGCTACCTCGTCCTCCGGGATATCCTTGTGGATTCCCCGGAGGACGGCCCTATAACCTTTCTCCTCGACGGTCAGCCTCCGGTTGTAGGCCATCGACAGCTCGTCGAAGAGACGGGTCAGAGCACGGTAGTCCTCGGGTCCCTGGACCGTGATGCGCATCCCTTCCAAGGGCGGTTTCAAAATCTCCGAACCGACCACCCGGATGCCACGCTGACTGGCTATGGCCATGGCAGTGTGGTATCTATGTGTGTCGATCAGGACACATGAATCCGGCTTGTCCGGGTTGCCTACCGGAGTTGGCTTGCTGGGGGCCGAAGACCCGCCGTCCGTTGCCAGAATGGCACTAATGGCCTGAGGGGCCTGCGCAGAGGGCGCCTGGACGGCGGGAGTCCGAAGGGCTTTCTTCGCCGGCGAATCGGCCCTAGGAGACTTCGGCAGCGCACGTTTGCCCTTGCGGCTGCTGCCTACTGGGGTCCAGTCTGTCATGTCCATGGTCATTTCCTCGTTCGAGTAGAGGAGGTCCCGAGTCTGTTCGTCGGTCAGTCTGGTTGTGGAGAGACAACGAAGGAGGGGGTGGGGGGGGAGAGCTGGAGCGTGGGTCAGTGCGTTCCTCTCGCAAGGAGGGTCGCCCCTGGAGGGAGCGAGAACGCGATTGTCTCACGCTTAAATCCGCTTCGGGGGGGGCCTGAAGGGCCGGAGGATTGGCTGGGGCAGACGCGGCTGCCTTGGCGAGTTTTCTTTTGCCCTTAGTGGGCGTTTTGGCCTTAGGGGCCTGGGTCGGGGGCGAAGGGGTCGCTGCTGCCGCCGACGGCGGTGGCGGCGGCGGTCCCATGGTGGCCTTAGGGGCTTGGGCGGCCAGAGTGGCCGTCGGAGTGGCCGGACGGGCCTGGAGTTGCAAGTCGAGACTTGTCGGGGGGGGGAGGTTGTATGGGAGCCGCCTGGGCAGAGTCAAAGACCTCGCCGCTGAGAGCCAGCTTGAGCTGTCGGTTCTCAGCAGCGAAGCGATCGATTTCGGCCTGCATTGCCCGCATGACTTCCTCCATCCTCGTGATCCTTTCTTGCAGCTCCATCCTACTTGGTTGGTCGGTCGCCGCTAAGCTTTTCCTACGCCTAATATGAACCGAAATGCTATCCTGATGTCGGTGTCGAGTCTTGTCCACTTGTCCGCCGTGTCAGTGTCAGCTATGTGTCCTAACACGAAGGGAAGAGTCGGACTGTACGAATTACTGGGCTTCGTGGTGGTATCCACCCCACACTGTGACTTAGTTGGCACCGTTAGGATCCGTCACTGTGTAGCCACTGCGAGCGTGGTCTTTCTAAGGGACAGAGACCCGGGTCTGACTTGAGAAAGTCTTAACTAACGGGTAGCCACTGACGTGTCTAGCCCACAGCCCCGAAAGACTGCGACCACTACGAGCGTGGATTTCCAGAGGGGCAGGGACACGCGGGTCGACTGGAGACTTATGAAAGTCTTAACTAACACACCCGATGCTTCGACGTGGTAATTGCGATAATCACCGCGCGGGGGAGCGATAAGAGTGAGCAGGTAGTCGGAGAGGATATTCGGGTTACAACAACAATAGGGCAAGAGCGCACCGCTAAAGCACGACCTCACTCGACCGCTGCCGTAACCGGAATGAATTGAATGACTTTTTTTTTTTTTTTTTTTGAACCTGACTGTTGCTATAATAGGACGGACCCAATATAGCGGTCGAACTGCGTGGTTGGAGGGTGGCCTGGGGAAAATCCAGGGGAAGCCTCCGGCACGACCACGCGGGGAAGTTTGTACACTGGAATACTCTAAGAGTTTGCGCTCCAGTGAGATTGGTTGAACGGTATCAACCGAATCTGGGGTGTGAGTGGTATCGAACTACTGGGAGTTTTATCGGTGGTTCGCTAAAACCTAGCCTAGCTGAGAAGAGTCCAGCAAGAAACTCAGCTAGGCCCGACTTGAATGACGTTTACGCGCGCGGTTATATAGTGGCTTTTAAAAAAGGGTCTAAATTAACTGGGTCACCCATAAGCATTAAAAAAAATCACGTCATATTAAACAAGGCCCGTAGTTTTATAATAAAATGTTATATTTCCAAAACATCATCATATACGTCAATAAAAAAATGTTTAACCTAACCGAATTAGACATTTTGTAGTATCATTTTTTTATAGGAAAAACAAATGTTTAGAACTAGTGCGTCTACTATGTACTAAAAGACTATATATCCTATTGTAAAAGGCAAAGATTAATACATTTTTGAAAGTTTAATATGGAAATATTCTACCTAAAAGATAGCTCTGACGCGTATTTTTTGAAAACACTCCGACGAAAACCTGGTTGTTTTCAATAACCGTATATAGAATAAGAATTACAGCTCTGCTATGGTCTAGAATAAGAGTGTATCTATACAAAACAGAAGTTTACTATAGCAATGTAATCATTTGAACGAAAATATGGCCTGTGAAAAAGCCTTCATTCATTATATTTAAGATTCAAAATCTTGTCGGTGGAGCAATTTCCATTCCTCTCTGTTCTCAGCTATTGTTTTGACCTCTTGATACGACGCGCCGTTTACTTTTTCTTTTATTTGGTCCATAAAAGATCTTCTTGGTCTCCCTCTCTTCCTCTTTCCCTCTATCTTCCCTTCTACTATGGTTTTCATAAAATCATCGTGTCGTAACAAGTGGCCCAACATCCTGCCTCTCCTGTTCTCAATGGTCTTCAACAACGTTCTTTTCTCTTTCACTCTCTCAAGCACCTCCTCATTCGTCTTCTTATCCTTCCAACTAATCCTCTCCATTCGCCTCCAGCACCACATTTCGAAGGCCTCCAATCGTTCTCTGTCACGCTGTGTCATTGTCCACGTTTCGCTTCCATACAACGCTATGCTCCAGATGTACACTTTTATAAGCCTCTTCCGAATATGGCCTGCTATTCTGGCTTTGAGCAGGCTCTTCTTGGCATTGAAAGCCTGCTTCGCCATGGCTATCCTCGCGATAATGTCTGGTGTACATCTGGAGTTATTAGTGATTATGCTTCCCAGATATTTAAATTTGTCGACTTGCTCTATTGTCCTGTTATTTAAAGTGATTGGTCTATAATTTGAGTGCCTTTTTGAGGTTACTAGCATTTTTGTTTTATTAATGTTTATTTTAAGTCCAAAATCTTCAAAAATTGCATTCATATCTGTAACTAATTCTTCTAACTGATTTGATGACTCTGCAAAAGCCGCAATGTCATCAGCAAAACGAATAAATTGAATTTTTTTCCCATTGAAATGAACCCCCCCTTTTCCGGACTCTATTAATTTTCTAATGGCACACTCTATGAACACATTAAAGATAAGAGGCGAAAGTGGACAACCCTGCCGAACTCCTTGCCGTATCTTCGCCTTTCTAGCTTCTTCTCCTATTTCAATTAAAGTTCTTTGATTTCTGTAGAGTTCAAAAATAATTCTTCGGTCTCTATAATCTAATCCAGCTTCCTTCAAGATTGACATCATATTTTTCCAATTAATTTTGTCAAATGCTTTTTCTAAGTCTATAAATGCTATGTGTGTGTCCTGGTCTAAATCCATTCTTCTGTCAGTAATCATTCTTAAGGCTAATATTGCTTCTCTCGTCCCTTTGTTTTGTCTGAATCCATATTGGTCAGGTCCTAGATAGTTTTCAGTTAGCGGTCTAATTCTATTCTGTATAATTTTGAGTAATATTTTACTGGCTTGTGATATTAAACTTAGTGTTCTGTGTTCTTCACATTTTAAAGTGTTCGCCTTTTTAGGTAAATTAACTATTTTAGAAGTGTAAAAATCAGTAGGGACGTGACCGATATTATACATTTTAGTAACTAATTCATAAATTTCATCTTTAAGTATATCACAGTTTGCGTATTTTATGAACTCTACGTAAATCTTGTCATTACCAGCAGCTTTTCCAGTTTGTAAACTAGAAAGGGCTTTTTCAAATTCACTTCTGATTATTTCTGGACCAGCATCATCTACTTCCACTAATTCTTCCTTTTCTATGTCGTTGCTAGCTAAGCCTTCACCGTCATATAACTTCTCCAAATATCTTTGCCACCGATCTGCAACATCCTTGCTATCTAGCAAAATGTTACCCTGTTCATCTAGGATAGCAGCACTTTTTGTCTGACTCTTTTTTCCTAATTGACGGATGATATGGTAAGCTTGATTCATATTCCCCTTCTTAATTAAGGATTCTATGCTATCGCATGTTTTAACTATTTCTTCTTCCCTGGCTTCTCTACACAATGTGGTTATTCTATTTGTCAACTGCTTATACTTATTCACACTTTCGATACTATTTTTATGTTTAAATTCTCGTCTTTCTATCATCAAGTCTATTACATCAAGCCTTACGTTAGCTAAAATACGAACTTTTTGTTTGCACCGTCTTAAGAGTGATTGAGACAATACATACATACTTACATTCACGCCTTTATTCCCAAAAGGGGTAGGCAGAGCACATGAAACGTATGTTCCAGCGCCACTTTTAGCATAAATGTGGGTATAAAAGATCGAGGAAATGTGATATAGCAGTGATAGGTTGCTAGCCCATCGCCCACAACACACTTCAACCCTGGTCCCTTAGTCGACTTTTACGACACCCACGGGAAGAAAGGGGGTGGTGAAATTCTAACCCGACACCACACGGGTGACAAAGACAAACATCCAAACATGTAAATATCCAAACTTTCGCATTTATAATATTAGTAGTATTATATTCCTTTTATTAAAAATGTTTCTTTCACTAAAGGGTTGTTCTTCATTTTACAAATATTTGGCCTCATTTTGTACCACTTAAAACGTTTCAATGACTCTTTCCGAAACAATTGACACAAAACGTTTTGATGGCAAAAACTTTAAATGTCAATTTTATTGGTTTTGTTTGAAGTATATTTTCAAGTATTGAATAACAATAATACGAACTGCTTTCGAGGTCAGAGACTTAGATTTAACATAACTATTTCATCACTATCAACATCATTTGATGCAATTAACATTTTCCACTTGAAGTTTTTTCCTCCCATACTTAAATCTATTGGAACAAACTGTTGTGTTGTAAGTATATTGCACGGTTACCTGCAAAGCCAGCTTAATCGCTTGGATTCTTGGCGCGCAAAACTATGCAAACTGTCGTGCATTCAAATCTAACTGAAATGTCAATTGTCGATAGATTCGATTCAATTTTAAGTCCCCGCGAGTGACAGTATAATTAAGTCCTTACTTTGCGTACAGGTTGTTTGGTTTATTACCCTGTCTAATAAACGGGCGAGCCCTGACGAAATAAATCAATACATTTTAGATAATCATTTCACCTAGGCCACGTTCAAATCGAAATCAAAGTTGGGATTCTGTATTTAAGTGGATGAAAGTAAATACATGCTCTTTGTAGCCTATTAATAACTCAAGTATAATTATTTTCTTAACCTTGGCCTCTGATATTTCGCGCGTTTAATTTAGATTGCTTTCTGGAAAGAAGAACCAATTGAAGGACCCTACATTTATAGAAGCTTTGATATTCTGGAACATTCCACTCTAAGTAGAAATCAGACTTCTTGTGGGTGATAATTATTTTCAGTTGTTGCGTACTGTCACTGGCTATGGCTAACGACTTGCCTTGTCAGACATAGGCAATTGCGTGTGCTCGCTATGAAATAAATAGTGTTTTAAATAGAGCACGATACTAGTTCCGTTCAATTTGTAACCGCAGTCAATATTCCCGGTGGGGTGTTATTAGCCGCTCGCTAACGCTGCCCGCGGCTTCGCCGATCCGATGCCGATTTCTTTCATGAATGCAAGCCATAATTGCAACAGCCATCTACTGTTCCGCTACTACAAGCTTGCAACACGAACCTGACCGATTTAATGCTAGATGGCTATCGGCGTGACTATAACGCCACCTATCAATATTTTATGCAGCCGAGAGAGCTATCGGTCACAAATGCGAGCGGGCCGATAGTAATAAGTTTCTTGTCCGAGCACAATCGGTTGTCTCGCCGCGCGGCGTCCGGCCGGCTGTCACTCCTACAAAGTTATCACTCCTATAACGTCTCCGATATGGCACTTTTAGTGCTGCAACAAATGAAGCGGTTGCATTAAAACTTGTCCGGTGCATATCTGAGCGTAATTAATACGGGAGATAAGTCGCGGAGAGCGGCGAGGCTCCTCGCCCGTAATCGACGCTGTCGGGAGCTCAGCCACCGGCCCTCGGCCAGCCCTATATTAATAATAGTCCACCGATATCGGAGGTGGCCGCACCAAATGGGAAATTAAAAGGCTTTCATGGGATCCGCTCATTAGACTGATTTGTAGTTGTGCAGCCAGCGGCGCCGCACAAGGAGTTATTAATGAGCATTGTAATCGCTTGTCCCTGACATGAGAATCATTTGTGCGCTCATTTATCGGTTGCCGTTAGTTTGTCATTTTCTAATTTACATGAAATGCCGCCGGTCACTCATCGGTTTCATCGACAGAGTTTGTGGAGTGTTATTTGTAGGACGATTAGGTTACGATGTAGTTGCTGCTGCATGGTTCATAATAGCACAATAATAGTACTCGAGCAAGTAAATTTGCTTGAGTGGCACCTACTCTAGTTAGGTCGTCCTGTGTTTTTCCGAAGTAGGTATATAATTACCATTACCATTTATGTATGGAGTGACCTAGGCGGTCAGCAGCTGGATAGCTAGGGTAGGTATGTGGAATGGAATTTTATGTTTAGTTGTGAAGATGTTGCTAAAGCCGCCCCAGTGGCACGAGTCTGGTGCGGTGCTAAGCCAGTAATCGTGCAATTGGTGCTGTCATTGTTCTAAAGTAGCCACGGCCGTATATCAGTGCGGCAGACGGGAACAATTGGTACAAACGAGCGCGTGTCACGTCTAAATATAATATTAGGAATCTCGGCGCGAGCCAGGATATATTAATTTGGAGTGGTTATTGTATTAAGAGCTTACTACTAGACTTAACGTCAGGCCACGCTCCGGAATGATCTAGCTCTAGCACGGTTTGTTCGTCATGTCATGCTTATTTCTTACATAAGGTACACATTATGTATTTCCCCTGCTGCCGATTGTGAGATTGCTTAGCATATTGTACATTATGACTTTATTTATTTAATCCTATTTTACATTCAAATTGAGACAGTTTTTATGTTTGGATGTTTGCTGTTCAATCACGCAAAGATTTAAGTACTCAAGTTTGTGACGGAGCGGTAATAAATACGAGCTATATATCTGCCTGGCGTCCAGCCAAAAATAGTTTATTTTGCTATATTAGCTTTGTATCTTATAATTCTTGCCCGCCGTAACACTCTTATTATTTTTTATGGTGTCATCACGTCCATGCGGGGCTACTTATTGGCGGATAACATAATTCGAGATGATCCGTAATTTATGTGCCATCGTGGACCACTCTTTGGAATGAGTTTAAATGACGATTTATGAATGAGGTCAGTGCGGCGAGCGCGGGGCTCGGGCGTCAATCAGGGGCCGCGGCACGCGCCGTGGCACACGACACGACGCCATTTGCCTGCTCCTAACAACACTTAACTCTTGCCCGAGAGGCCGCTTCCTCTTCCACTGCATCGCTACTATTGATTCTCGAATCATAATTTTGCTAAACGTATAGCTGGCCTCTTCGACTATCTACAGTTGCCGTGATTTAAAAATACAAGTAGTGGTCGCCGCATGTTAACTCTAATTGAGATGAAATTTACGGGTATCTTGTTATTCCGCTAAATATTATTTGAGATTATTGTTACCTTGACACAACTGGTAATTGTGAGGAAAGACAGTGAGGACAATGAGGTTAAAAATACCTAAGTATCATACGGCGCTGCGCTACTATAATATGTTTAGAATTAAAAGGGGTTGGCTCTATTTAGTATAATAAAGGCAATGCAAGGCTGGTATAACTCACATTGATCACTGCTAATGTCAGATAATAATAAATCAGAAAACCAGGTTTAACACCTTGTAAGAACAAGTTGTTCTGGGTTCAGGCTTTTGTCCAAGCAACGTGCTAAATTTTCTACGTTACTTAGCATGTCAGCTGTATTTTAAAGTACGCAGGCAGTAAAACTTAGAATTGAGATATTTCCTGACAGCGATATTTTGGAAAGGTGAACATTTTTGCATATCTTGATCGAAACTAAAGGTTAGAGTTAAATGGGCATGAGGTTGCGTCTGTAAAGATAGTGCACTAGATTGGAAGTGCGGGCAGATATCGACATGCAATGCAGATCTGTTCAAGTTCCCGTTGACAAGTCATTTTAATGGTGAGTTTATTATCGGCCCGGCGCTAGCGCGTCCGCATCTAATCGCGCTGCGCTTATTTCATTCTGTACATACCTCGCATAGCTTCATTACGTGCTCAATTGAATAAACTGTGATAGGAACGGCGAGGCGCTCTGCAAGTTGATTGCTCAAATTTCCTCTTCAACTATCACAAAGATATGGTGAATTTCTAATTGGATAAACGTGTCGTTTCCTATTTAAAGGCGACGGAGAGCGTAACATATCCATTTAAGTGTGAGCCCTGATGGTTTGTTGCGGAACTGTTGGAGGGGGGGCCCGGGGTATCCACGTACGCCGGTGGTGGCTCGGCACGCGCTCCGTCATCCCGGGTAATGGCCACCAGGGACCAACGCTCGGGTGCTCAATGACCATCTAATGAATTATGATAAATTTGTTTTAAAACCGCTTCCTGGGTGATTTTGTTCTTTTTGATACCGTATTTTAGTTACGGATATGATCTTTAAGTTTCGTATAGGCGTCTGTTGTTTACATTAGGTACCTACCTACTCTTGTCGTGCGACCTTTGTTTATTCTTTATCTGTAATTCAAATTCAAATAATTTATTTGTGGAACACACAGGAATACAACTGTATTTTTTCCATATAAAATGTGTTGGTCGGTCCCTTAGAGATGTAGGTACTGAATAAACTCAAGCTCACTTCAAGAGGCTAGTTTCCTATTATTTCTTACGATGCCATTGGGAGCAGCTGTAGGAGAGGATCAAATGTATTTACAGAATCAACTACAATTAGAGTAGAGCACAAGAAATGCAACGAAAAATACACTAATTGCCAGCGAACAGTGAGAACACTACCGGTAACTTTAAATTGAACGAGAGCGAAGCGAACGAAGTTCTCCGTTTCAGCTTGGTCCCAAATTATTTCGTATGTCCGGAAGTCCGGCTGTTCTCCTCTACAGATCGATCACTCGATTCTCGTGGAATTTTGTGAGCATCAGGTTGATCAAGTAACGCATTGTTACGCGCGTCAGATAGATCTAAATGTCACTTTTTATACGGAAAAATGACAATTAAATTATCCTAACGCGCATTCGGAACGTTACGTGATTAGTGTGATTACCCCTCTGATTCCATAAGTATATAGATTTTTATTGTGAATTCAGTTTTTCGAAGTGAAACAACAAGGGGAAATTAATAAATCAGGTTCGCGAGTTCTAAAGCTCATAGAGCCACTAGTTTACTCTAAGACTAGTTAAGGCTTTGCAGTCTTGTGTCTGTGAGTCTCGTGTCATTTTATGGTTTTGAATACTTTTTGGAATTAAGTATGAACTGTACTTTGATTATAAATGTTAACATGAGGAAACTCCAACTGTGCGGCTTTCGGAGCGGCTATCGTTGGAAATTAGTATTTTTATATAATGGAGTGAGGTGTGTCGTTGTGCGTCGTAAATCTCTCGTCGATGGGCGGCGATAGCGCTGCCGTGCGCGCGCGCAGCGCTCGTGCCGCGCGGTAGCCTCCACAATACATACGCGCATACTAAAACTATACAGCGACTTCGTCTGTTAAAATACTAAAGACGAAGTAAAATTAGATGCAATTAAATGGCAGTTAGCAGCAAAAGTAGGCGCGCAAGAAGGGGTCGAGGGTCACATCATACATCATCAGCCTATATACGTCCCACTGCTGGGCACAGGCCTCCTCTCATGTAAGGGTCGAGGGTCAAAACGATGAAATTAGGCTTATTATCAGGCAATAATAGTTTGTGTAGATAATTGTGGGCCTTTCGCCTCTTAGCTACTTCTGCTACTGACTGTACAGATCGATTCTATTTAGTGATAGTTCTCGTGGTGAGGTGACCAAAAAGTGTCCCGTCTCCAATAAGTACATTTTTGCCATCGAAGTAAGTAGGTACCTAATAGAAAGTTGGTCAATCAAATATCCCCCATAAAATGAGTTACATAAAACACAGCTTGTCAGAAAACTTACTTAGGTACTTAGGTAAACTTACTGAAACTCCAGAAAACTTATTCAGTGTGAACGTATTACAGACATAAATACTCAGATCACGATTTTATTTATATTTTTGATATATGTACATTTATATAATAGTACTCGTCCAAGTCTTTAATTTCGACTTCAACTTGCTATCATTATTAATCATACGAGCTTAACTCGACGAACGCTATTATTAAAGTAAATATTGACTAAATCTGACATTTGATTAAGAGAAGACTCGGCGTTATTGCCTCTCTTAATTGTGTTTTTGTAAAATACACATATAAATTACATTGAAAGTGACTTGTACACAATATTGGACGGTGAGTGGAGTAAACGCGGTGGCCGGTCGAGTAACGGTCTTCGCCTATAACTGTTCAAAGCTATTCCGATCCTACATTAAAAAATTAAGTAAATAATTCGATACGCCACTAAAATTGGACTCGAGTCGAAATCGACCTGTAATGAGGGACTTTAAATTAATTTGGAGCTTTAGTTTATGTATAATTTGCGCGTCATTCCCCTCTAATGCGTTTTAATACGAACTCTACTTTATATGCGCATATTTAAACAGCAAGTGACTATTAAAATCAATTTGTTCTCGCCGTGAAAATCGTTTAGAATAGTTCCGTGTTCCGTGAAATGTTGCAATGACCCTTTGGATGAGGCCTGTCGAATTTTTACTTACAACGTAAAATGCTGGTGGTCCCATTGGATAAACTTCAAATGCTATTTTATAAACTTCAAATGGATTTAGCGCTTTAAGTTGTAGATACCGAAGAGCTGATTCGGACATTAAAATAAATATAATGGTTATTATTTTGTCTGATTCTCCTTACAAAATCATCTATGGACGATTCTATTCAAAATATCATAAAATTCAGTTCTTTCAATCAAAGTAACCAATATTTAATAAATATAATATAAGTATTAAGGGACAATCTTAGGTATAAGTACACAAATCGAACTAAGTAGTCCCATAATAAGCCGAATAAGGCTTTTCGATACCTACGATACCCGACTATGATATAGGTACCTATACTTAATCATCATCATCAGCCTATATACGTCCCACTGCTGGGCACAGGCCACCTCTCATGTATGAGAGGGAACGGGCAGTAGTCCCCACGCTGGCCCAGTGCGGATTGGGGACTTCACATACACCTTTGAACTTCTTCGCAGATGTATGCAGGTTTCCTCACGATGTTTTTCCTTCACCGAAAAGCTAACGGTAAATATGAAATCATATTCCGTACATAAGTTCCGAAAAACTCATTGGTACGAGCCGGGATTCGAACCCACGACCGCCGTTTGACAGCCGCATGCCTGAACCACTGGGCTACCGTAGCTTTTTACCTATACTTAATACATATAAATAATTAAATATGAACATAGAAAACATCTACGGGTCAGAAAAAAATATTCATAGGCGTGGTGGGTACCACACAAAAAATTGTCCTTATCGGGCTTTGAACCCAGGACCATCAGCTACATACAGCCTACGGGCGTCGAATTCATAAGATATATTAGGCAGACATATTCGCACGTTGTTCTTTTTAGGTGCCATTAAGAGTTACAAACAATGACCAGATACTTAGTCTCTCGGAAGTTTAGAATTACTTCCGAATCAATTTTTCTCTGATACATACTGTAACGATTTTATAATCGCAAAATCAGATAGCGTACCTATTAAACTCATTGCTGATTAAGGGTATGAATTATCGATTCTCGAAAGGATCATATCGATAAGCCTATCGTCGACTCGACCGGTCCCGATGCTGATTAAAAAGCAAATTAAAACGCATCGTGTCAACAACTATTAATTTTTACGGCCAACGCAAGGGTGCATTCATTTATGTATGAGTTGTATTTATCTTGGCTACTGATATCGAAACTTGTCAATTTGATATTGTGAGGAATGATATCGGAAACTTTTTGTCATTAGTAGGTACCTCAGAATTTGCATACATATTTAAATGTTGATTTTCTGTGTGACGTCTGGTTTTCTTTCCAGATTTATGATTTACCCTTCACCAAATGCTAATAAAGTGCACATATGTAGGCATTTACTGTATTCCATAAATCTACAAATAAATCACTAATAGTAATTTATTTCAACTGTAAAATTTCGATTGGAATATTGAGATGAATGTTGCCCTAATTTAAAGGTGAGCTCCCGAACGCTCAGTTATTTACGACGCCATCTGTACTAAAAAGCTTTTAAATGCGTTATTTTTATTGCGTTATATTGTAGTTATTTATATTGGCTTTGTATCATAAAGTGATAAAGGAAACTTGTTCGCTAACAAATTAATTGTAAAGTGGGGTCGTAAAGTTGTAGTCTCAAGTCAGCCGCGCATCAGAGCGTGCCTCGAATGGCGAGGAATGGCGGCGGACCACCGGCCGCGGTGCTTTACTTGCGGGGATTTATTGTTATAAAAATAATGTATCATCGGCGTGAGATGCGCCGACGCACAATGCCCGTAACAAGCGCCCACCGGCGCCGCCGGCCCGACCGCTGCAGCCTCTGCCCTACTTACTTAGCGACACGCGTTCTCTCCGCGCTTTTAGTACCTAATAGTGTTGACTAATATGTGAAATTAGCAACTTTCTTATGAAACGTCAAAACTGCTCTGTTAATATGAAGGAGGGAAATAGGAACAAGTGACATCACGATTTTCCATGGTAAAAAACGTTTTTGTAATAAATGAAATTGGATACGAAGTTGAAGTGTGATGTTTTCTGAGTATTTTCCTGAGATTTGTTTATTCGTAACATAGGAATAATTAAATGCTATTCTTGTCAACTTATATATTGGTGTATTTGGTCGCATGATAATCGGTTGCTAGTGAAATATAACCCTTTCGAGGCCACACATAGCTACGTGTGCTACGCCGTAGCACGTAGCAGTGTTTTTCCGCTCTGTAGCGGGAATTTCTCGTAGACGCATACTCTCTCGTAGACTCATATGTGTCTTTGACCGTGAATGGGGTATAGTATCTGCCCTACACTAGGTAAATAAGACAGGTACTGAGCTATTACAAAGATTAACCTTTTTAACCTAGATCATTAATTTGTCTTACTTTTAATTGTACTCTGTGTTTGTGAGAAAGGATTTACATTCTAGTTAACAGATGGCTCGTTGAGTTTCATGAATAAGAGTCCCAATTATTAACCTACGCTACTAATACAATTTCTAAATATAAAAACTCACCCATAAAAGTTCTATCAGGTTCTATCCATCGATTTATCACATTTCAATCAATTAATTGGATCTGCAGCACCATCATAAAGGAATATCAAAGTTTTGAATAATTTCGTTATTAATAACAATAATAACTATTTGTAAACGACTAGGTCTGCAACTAGTACCGGTTGGAGCCGGGGCCACAATTAAATTCTATTAACGCGACAACACTAATATGTAATTAGGCGACAGCGACCGCGACAACGAAGTCGCCTGAAATATCTCTCATTCTTATTTGATTGGGCCGCGGGCCAAAATTAGGGTTGCTAACCGGTTGCAATTCCTGGTCTTGCTTAGATTCATATCTCTTCGCTACTGCTCAGTAGGTAGCAATTAAATTAAACTGTTCTCATGCAGCCACTTTGAATCTTAGATATTGGTCTTTTAGCAAATCAACCACAGTTACCTAACAACTTCTAAACAAATTGCCATTGGAACTGGAAGTTGGTATTCAAAATATTTGATCCTTGAGTAATTGACTTGTCATGTAGCGTACCTGCATTAAAAGTTTGTTCTACAGAGTGTACCAATCATGGGCTGTGAACCGACCAAGGGCATAGATTTAGATTTAGATTTATTTATTTCGAGATAAAAATACAATATAGATTCGCATACAATGTCAAAATTACATCTTTATCACGATCGTCAATATTATTATTATTATTAATAATAATCAAAATTTATATAATATTCAAAATGTCAAATACAGAAAGTGGAAATAGTATCTCCGATTACGGATTGTCATTTAACAACTAGTGGATAAAACAAAAATAAACAATGTCAATTTACGTATTACAATTTCACAGTAGAACTTAACATAACAACAGGTATCGTGTTCTGATTTAAAAAAAAAGATTTTATGGACGCGATTTTTTTTTTACATCTGTATATTCTGTATAGAGCGTTGGCCGACTGGGGCGACCATACCAAATGGATAATATTCCAAATGATTATGAAAGTTCGTTTTAAAGTTATTTCGATTACTTTTGCAAGAAAACGGGTGCTTCTTATTAATTAAAACATGATCAAAACAATTTTCAACTGGAACTAATCTACGAAAGTATCACCATAAAAAGGCTAAGTTTGAGAATACTGACATATTAGTAAAGACATATGAAGCTAGAAGTAACATAATATGAGGCCTTATTACTGAAGAGCGATCTTTTCCATATTTTGGGTACTTTTGTGTAAGCAATACTTCGGGGAAGGTTGCTATGATTGGATCACTTAACTTCGCTGCCTTATAATGTACACATTTTACGTCAGAAAATAAAATAAGTTTTAACTCTTGAAATATATTTATTTATTACCTTATACACAATGGAAAAAGTATAATAGTTTTAGAGAAAAATCGTGAAAAGTGTTTCCCGGGCTGTTCCCTTCTTTGGACCAGAGTCACCTTGATTGGACCACTAAGTCGCCATCAATGGACTTAAGAAATTTAAACCAATGGTCCAATCAAGGAAACTTATGGAAATCGCGAAAAAAAACATTTTCTTGTAATAAATTTATTTAATCAAATTTTGTGTTCAATTTTAATATTTTTAATATTTTTAATATAACTTATTTACAATATGTACTATGTATATAGGTACAACGCCTATGGGTGAAGAATTAAAAATCTAAAAAAAAAGTTGCCATGATTGGACCGGTTCGATGATAGAATACACATGTGGTCCATTGATAGCAACTAGGCATTAAACCACAAACAAAAATATTAAAAAATAAAGAAAAGAAATGGTTAAAAATAGTTGTTATAAATTTTATCGTTAATAAATGTGTAACCATTATACATCAGCACACTTAAACAATTGCAAATGTAGTGATACTTTCGTGATTTTTTTCCTCCGCCAAATTTAACATCAACAGCGCTCGAAATATACTAACTCACGTCACTCGTCACCGGGAAGCGCGGCGCGACTGAGGTTGCGGGGGGCAAGCCGGGCCGCCCAAGAACACTTTGTACCTTGTTTGGCTCTGTCTAGCACGTGTAGATTCTAAAATATTTAAGTGGTCCAATCAAAGCGCCGGTCCAATGATAGCAACCTTCCCCTATATACAATTAATAGTTTACATGTTCAAATCTCCAACAACATGTGCGTGAGGTCCTCTGACTGAATATTTTTTAAGCGAAATGCCGTGGCTCTAGTCCTAGCACAACTTACTTACCCTGCTATTAACTTCACCATGACGAAACTATTAAAACTAACATGTCAGTCTGTCGTCTAGCAACCCTAGTGCAGTTATGAAAGTTTTGTTGCAATAATTATATGGCACAAACGCTGAGAAGTGGCCTGGGCGGCTACACGGGCCGGCTAGTTTGGAATGACGTGATTACCTTGCGATTCTAGAAGACATACGTCCTTGTTCATTGATAGCTTAGCTCGCGACACTATTAATACAGCCACGACAAGCGTTTGATTGCAAGTCCGCGTCCGGGCACCACACGTTGCCGCACACTTAGCACGACAACGTCCCAAGTAACTATGACCCTCATAGCACGATAGGACGTTGTTCTCCTAACCGCTCAATGTTATTACAGGTTCCACCGTACGATACATACTAATATTAATTACACTTAAACTGCAGTTTATAAAAAATCGACTTGCCTTGATTAGAGCGCTTCTGTACTTAATTACATAAGCATAACTGGTTTTTAAGAAATAAAATCGCGGTAAAAGTGCGGGACTTGTCTGTCATCATCGTATTCTCAGACTTACTGTAAATTAATGACACCAGCCGGTCCACTACTTGTTTATGTATAACGTATATGTGTAGTGAGACTGGAAACTAAAGGTATTAATCCTGAATGACGCAGTAGATGCAAAAGCGACTTTGATAGCAAGATAACAGATGACACCAGTTTCATGGAGGGCCGTGGATGACGAATTGACTGTTGCTCACACTTGGGTAGCTTCGTTGCAAACATTGGAACCGTGCTTGGCCAATATTATCATGTAGAAGCTTATTTGTAGGTACTTCATTAAATATTAAAGGCTTCTTTTTTGTTCATAAAGGTTGAAGTTCGTAATAGGTTCATAGTTGATGATGACGACAATCTCCTTATGACGTAGGCTTTGGCCATGGCTACATGACACGAGTGGGTATAAATAAAAAAATCTAAAAAAGGGGTTTTATTGTACAGTCAAGTCTAAAAATATGCGTGCATACAACTTAGTCCGCAGACATAATGAGGCATATTTATGAGTAAGTTGTATGCACCAATATTTTTACACTTGACTGTACCCGCTGCCTTTGATTATTTTTACCCGAGTGCCCGAAGGAGAGGAGGGTTATGTTTTTTGAGCGCAAATGTATGTATGTATGTATGTGGCATATTCTTTGGCACGCCCTGCAGCTTTAACCGTTTGACGGATTTCGACATATGAGGTGTCGTTGGATTCCTCTAAATCGTGCGAGTGACATAGGCTATACAATTTAAAAAAAAGCAGATGGATTTTTTGAAAAATCTTTTGAATTCACTTGTTCCAAGGAGCTTTAATATCGTCAGTTGTATGGAGTTTAAGGGCCGTATTCATAAACGTACTATAAGCCTGTTTTAACTAAAATGGCGTTAAAATTCGTTTGTCCTTATCTGTCACTTTGACATTTGTGTTCGTAAGAAAGGGACAAAGCACATTTTATTTAGCAGAGGCATTTTAAGTTTTATGAAGAAGGGGGTAAATATTTAAGGCTATAGTTATCCCGCAGTCCTATTTAATCTAAGCTATGTGTTCATGGTATGAACACATATCATACGAAGCTATGTATTGCACTTGGAAATGCAGCTTTTTCTAGCTCTAGGGGCCCATCTTGACTGGCCCAAGGTATTGACCAAACACTAAGAACCAACGTGCCTCACGAACGGTGTTGGCACTTGGTCGGGCGCGATTACACGAACGCTTAATCAACGCTACCACGACGAGGTTTGATTGCGGATGATAAATAGATGCCAATGAAGCGGTCCCATGAACTGATGGAAATATAGCAAGCAAAATTGAACTTTTTACCAATACGATTACCGTTGATTTTCTTTTCATTGTCTCCATAAGCACGCATAACCTCACTTGCCATGCAGTGCAAATTTCGCTGATCTAAACCTGATAAACATTGTTACTAGTGAACTTAGATCTTGTAGTACCTAGGTGATTAAACCGTCGAGGATAGTAAAATTACTGAGCGGAATAAAGCCCCAGAATATGTACCATAAGCGATATACACATTTGTACAGACGAGATTCAATTCATATAGATAGATGCAAAGACCATGGAAAGTGATAAATTTCTCTTAATCCCTAGAGTAGTGTCAACCGGAATACGGTACTATTCAAGTTGTATAGAGAGAGTACATAGGTACCTAAACTACACAGATATGTTTTTCATTCAAATCGAATAAGGTGCAAAAGTGTAAACGTAAGTATATTGGACGGTCACTGTATCGTGTAACGGTTCAGAACCTGGGATTAATTGCCCCCGTGGTGGTAAAACAGCTATTTATCCTTTATATGGTACATAGTATATAAAAGTATCTTTAATTAGTTTAAAATAACAATATGGACATTATCATAATATGAATTACAAATCAAGTCGGAATACAATGGTGTAAAGAATGATAAAATTAAAATACGTAAAAATAAATAAAAGTAATACTACGAGTACATCCCGCTCTGCGTCAAGCCCGAACCAAAGGTCCCCAAAATGCTAGCGGCATTGCCTCGCTGAACAGCAATGGAGACCTGTTGGACGAGCCATGACCCGGAGCGGGGGTCAAGGCCCCTGTCCCTTAATCGTCTGCCTAACTCCTTGCACAGCCCGAGAGCCTCACTGCCCCAGGGCCCAGCTGTCTCCACAGCAACCGGAACGAAATCATAAGTCGGTTCCAAGGCAGAGTACTTTGCGTGTTTGAGCTTGGCGGCATTTTCGGCCGCCGAACCAGCTGACTTAATTGTGTGCTTTAGATGGGACGCTGCAAAAGTGCTAACACAAGTTGCATCCCATAGGAGGCACCGCCCTCTCTGCCAGGGAACCAACGTCAACCCGTCCGGTCTTTTTCCGTCAGTCCGAGACAGACCCGGGGGCTCCAGGATGCACGGTACGTTGGCGGACACCATAGCCCGACGCACGATCTCATTGATAGAATGGTGTCTAGGGAACCGACCCGCACATCTTTTGCAGCTTAGCCCGTGGTGGCCATTCTCCTCCACCATTGTCCCACAAACGCATCGGTGCGCTTCGCATACCTTGCTCCCCAGCCTTAAAGCAACTGCTATCCTCAGGGAGTCGTTGTCGAGCAAAGTGCCGAGTTGAGGGGAAGGCAAGGCATGCAGCCACGCACCGGATTCGGGCTTTGTGAGAGCCTTGAGACGTGCTAGGTCAGTCCCCGAGGCATCACTCAACAAATGAGAAAACGTTTGCTGACATAGAATATCGTCCCATCCTCTTTGGACCGTTAAGCTATCCGGATGATCATTGGACGGACATAGTGTCGCCCACTTAGCCAGGGCCTCGGTTACGAATGGAACTCGAATGCTGCCATCAAATTATAATATTCGAGCAACAAGATCCGACGAACCATGTGCCGACGCTAAAAAGGCTACCAGACCTATGTCCTGGACCCGACGCACGCCCAAGCCACCGTACCGAACTGGCAGAGCCGCCTGACACCATTGTTTGTCGTCTAAACTCACATTGAGTATTGACTCTAAACAAGATTTAATAGTGTCATCGAACGATTTCAAATCCGTGTCATAAAGCCAAGTTGGAGACGTCCGTAACATATACACCATGCGAGGCAGAGCAAAGCAGTTTCGCAGCAAGATAAGGGAAACATGTCCCGACAATTGTGTCAAATGTTCCTGTGCCGCCGAAAGTGCTTGTCTTTTGGCTTGAAGGGCCGAACTAACACCCTCGGTGAAAATTGGAGCACCCAGTAAATTGAAAGAATGTTCGTGTATTTGTCTAATGCCAGGTAAAAGTGACTCTATTTCTGCGAGAGAGTTGGTGTCTAAAAAACTGCAAGTATAAAACTCGCACTTAGACGGGTTTATTTCAAGACCAATTTTCTTCAAGGCAGGTATCAATGTTTTCAAGTCGTTTAAGACCACTTCTGGACTTCCTCCTATAGTGCCATCATCCAGATACCACACGTTAAGGGGCGCCTTTAATCCAGAAATAATCTTTTGGATGCCGAGACAAAACATCAAGGGCCCTAATGGGTCGCCCTGCTGGGCACCAACTTGCGACTGTATTAAACTGCCTGAGAAGAAAAGATTACTTGAGGAGGCGTAACATTGGTAAATGAAAGGGTAAAGAGAAGGAGTTTGCTCTAAGGTTTCGTTGAGAATAGTGTCCCTTTCTAGGCTATTGAAAGCGTTTTTGATATCGATTTTAACGATTATGGTATTGGATGATCTGCGATGTAAAGCAAAAGACCGGGTGGCATGTATTGCCGCCTCACAACCAAGTCTGGTACCGAAGCCCATTTGAATTGGTTGCAGATAGTCAGACATAGCTTCTCTAACAGATTGGCAACAGAGCTTAGCCGTAAGACGACGAAAAAAGCTGCCCACCGCAATTGGTCTAATACCACCATCTTTTTTAGATAAGGCACATAACGAAGCACCATATAGGAACGGTCTCACCTCCAAGTTTAGCATACCTCTCAGTAAAAAATTGCATAATTTTGTGAGTGATTCTAACAATCGGGGACCATTATTTCCTGCGGAGGGTGAAGTCAACTCTTTGAGATGCTGCGGTAACAGCTATTATTATTTTTTTTTTTTTTTTTGTTTAAACTTTATTGCACCAAAAGAAAACTTATCGTAAAAAAGGCGGACTTAATGCCGTACGGCATTCTCTACCAGTCAAACCTTAAGGCAAAGCGGAAAAAGAACCAACCGCAGCCATGTAATGTACCTACCGTGTGCTTAATTTATTCAATACAAACTCTCTTACTGAATACGCCGGTCTTTTAATTACACTGACCAATTAATTCGACTGACCGCTAAAGTCTGTATTTCAAATATTTTAAGAAGCACATATTACAGTTGAAACTGTATAAAATCATCTGTAGCAATTGGTATGAACATAAATTAAAAGTGAACCTCCATACCTACTCGTTGGTACGTGCACCACGCTCCCTGACCACAACTCAAAAAAATAACCGATCACCTGTCTTCTTGTATCCAAATATCGTGACATGTTTTTATTTACACGGTTTCGTATTATATATTAGCGAATCAAGCGATTTTTTACGGTAGCTTAAAGACGTTTTCGTTTCAATAAGTGTCAGGTATTATTAATACATTTTGTAACACGATATCAATATTATTTCGCTTCGCCGAGAACTTTTTGTGCTGAGCAATTAACTCAAAACTACGATGCTTTAATATATTTAGTAATAATTTCAACAGTGAGTCATCGATGACATTTGCTCCGTAGCTTCGATTAGTAACAACGTTATCACTGACGTCACCAATATTTTTAATAAATAATCAATACAATAGGTAAAACCGAGCGTTCAATGAACCGGGCGTGATATTACAAAAATAGGTGTTCGTTCTATTCTCGACTAAGACAACATAATGTTATACTGAGGTTTGTTTGTACTCAGGATCTCTTATGTTGTTTGAGCTCAAAAGCCTACTGCTAGGTACTACTACTAAAGTATGTTATGTGATACACATAACATACTAAGTAAGTAAGCATAATATAGCATTAGCATAGGTACAGCATAACTATACTAATATTATAAACAGGAAAAGTCTGAGATTATAGCTTTGTAAGCATTTATGTACAGTTAGCGTCAGCGTCGTTTAGGTTCAGTCCCTTATTCTTACAGTAACAATAACGTGTACCGAAATATTTGGCTACCTTGGCTGCTACTAACTATATGACACTGACTGTACCTAAAAGGTAATCAATATTTTTATCCCGTGGTTTCGCCTAGGGGGCTGTCCATATATTACGTCATTTCAAAATAGTGGGGGGTCTGACCATGCGCTGACGGTAGTTATTTTATTAGGTGTGGTGAATGTACCCTTTAAAGGAAGTATCAGGATGATAATGGGGGGGCGAAAATCGACCAAAAGGATGACGTAATATATATAATGGAACAACGCTAGGTTCTAATAAAACGCGCGGGCAGCCAGTATTTAAAGATAAATAACCGGCCACGTGCGAGTCTCACTCGCGCACGAAGGGCTCCGTACCATATCTCTAAATCAGCAATAAAATCACGTTTGTTGTATGGGAGCCCCCTTAAATATTTATTTTATTCTGTTGATACAACGGCAACAGAAATACATCATATATGAAAACTTCAACTTTATGACTATAACGGTTCATGAGATACAACACCCTGGTGACATCAAATCACTTCGATTTCGATTTCAATCGCTTCAGCATAATCTCGTTTTATAGGTTTTTGAATTTATTGCAAATTTTGAAAAAGGAAAAGTTATAAACCTAGTCTTTCATTGTGTCAATAACGTACTAAAAATCATTGACATTGTCCAAACAAAAATAGAAAACGTTTTTCCACTTCTAAATATTTTCCGAGTATCAGGTATTCCAAAGGTACTCGTATACTTCCTCTTAAGATGACAAGTCGTCGAAACAGTTGGCGTTTACGTCGGTACTTAGAGACGTGTCTACATAATTGTTTGAAGTAATATTGTTTTATGATAGCACCGTGATCGCGGGCCCCTTGAAGGCACTAATTAATTGAGAACACTGCCGCGCGTGTCGGTACATCGGCTGATTTACTGCGGGCCAAACGTTTCCCGAGCCCACTCAGCTCCTTTCATTAATTTCGTTTAATTGTTCGAGCTAAGTCATATCGTTCGAGATGTTGCAACGCTCTTTGATTTATTGACATTCGGTAAAGGTAAATATTTATTGGTCATCATTTAACGGACAGCGGCACTCTTTAGTAAGCTGTAACGCGTCAGTATATTTACACTTATACAGACTCTTTATCTGCATTTCAATGAATGCTTCCTGATTGGCGCAGGATGACGATGATATCAGTGCCTCGCTCACGCGCAAAATCTGGGCGACATCAGTGACCTCTCGGTAAAGTATAAAATACCGCATAGTGAAAAAACGTTTCCACAGAGCAGAGCAGGTGAAAAGGAATCATGTCAACGTCATAACTTTTTCGACAGGGAAATACTTTTCTAACTCTATCTGCGTAGTGCAACGATCGCTGGCGCTAAGTTACCTTGTTTTAAATATGAATGTTTTTCTTTGAATAGCAAATGAAAATATATTTATGTCCAGATTACGACAACCTCTACTTTCTTCAATCCTATCCTGACATCGCCGTGTTTACATTGTTGTAGGTAGACCATAAATTACTGCACTATCGGAAAACGATGTGTTATGCCCAGTTTAGCCTACATAAATACAAAATACTGTTACATAATGCATCGACGGGCGCATTTTATGGTAGAATTTGGAGAATAAATATTTTCTTTATATCAGTAGGGCATTGTTGGGCGACAGTTAACGGTGGCCACACGCGCGCTCGCGTCACTTTGTGGCGCAGTCACCCGCGGCCACTTATACCGGACGGCCCTCGTACGACGCATTTCGGTGTCACGTGCCGTAGAGGTCCTGAACAGATGTTAATGATGCCAGAACTATTCCCGAAGCATAAAGTAACATTAAGTACATTTGTGGAATAACATTAAGTAGTTACTCTTTGCGTGAATAAAATAAAAATAAACGAACGATTCGATTCGTACATAAGTAGTGATGCAGCAATTTTTTTTCGTGTTGTAAGAAGTCCGTATCATTCAGGCTATAGCAAAATTCGTTACGGTAAATTTTGTTGTTGCTTTTACATTGTAATTTTTTAATAGGTGTGCAGACCTAAATCTTACCGTTGGATAGGTATACTTATTTAGTTTGCCACTGTAGGGCGAGTTAGTTTATCCATTTTTGTGTTGGCTGGCATTATATTTTAAGCATTCCTAAAATAATGTAGTACACGTATCGTGTAAACAGGGTTCTGAAATGATGGAGCGCCGGTAATGACGCGGTACCTACAGCGCGTCATTGTTCTCTCTTTTGAATCTGTTGTGATAAGAGCTACTTCAAGTCAAACTTGTACTACCAAATGTATAAATCCGACCACATCATTTGTTTCTTTTTGTTCACGCCTGACGCCTGTACTTTGTGAAAATATTTCATAGTTTTACTCCCGGCACAGCAACGTTTATTGTGACCACGATCCCTTGTTCACTTAAGACGTTTATCGTCGCAGTTGTCTTGGCAATTGTTGTTTCGATATATTGAAACTTGAAACCTGCATTGTTTTGGTCAAATCTGTTTCGTGGCTGCCAAGCCCATAGGTGAACTAGGCCAATAGCTTACTAAAATGGAACCACCATTATCGCACTACTATAGGAGAATGACGTAAGCCAATTCTTAGTAAATTGCATCGGCCACTGGCATTACTTCATCTAACAGTGGGATACCTCCTAAGGACATTTTAATGATCGATGGATTAATTTTCTGTCCGTGTGTTGGATAAATAAGCCGCTGTAGACGATCAATATGATCTACTAATCTATCAGTAAAAAGAGTAGGAATAAGATTTATTTGAATTAGGTCGCAGGACTGATTTGTGTTCCGAGATTTGAACCCAGGACCTCCGGCTTCGTAGGCTAAAGCCAAAGCGGCAGTCAAAATCTGTATCGCGCGTTCCGTTTCAAGAGTGCTGATTGTGTTAGAATGAATGCGTCAAACATATTGAAATAAGATTGGGTTGTGCAAAAGAGGAACAAAATAAGCACTTGTTTATTGATGGAACAAGTATTGACGGTGTGAAGGAACCTTTTGGTATGTGTTGTCCCGTGCGTCACGTTGTTGGAAATGTTAGGCAAGCGTCGAACAGTTTACAATTAATCAGGGCGATGTAATTTTGCAGTTGAGTATGATTGTTGTTATTGGGGCATACTCGGAGATCGGCGGTCACGACACGGCGACCCCGCCAATAGGGTTGTCAATACCTTCTTTTAATAAAATAAAAAAATTAAAATTTAAACTGTTTATTGCACTTAAAGAAGACTTAATTCTACATTACATCTATAGTTGCAATCTTTTACATTTAAGATTTTATAAACTATGATGTGATGTGAGAGGGGAAGCCCCCCATATGGTAAGATAAGACTATGTTTTTCTAGGTTATATATATATACTACACTTAGTTATTTATTATATCTTATGTATTTTATGTTCAGTACTTACGATAGTTCTATATTTGTGAGTGTTTTCTTAACTATATTTTTGACTCTATTTGGCTTTTCTAATATTTTATCTATAACTTGACTAGGGAAGCTATTTAGTATACAAGGTACGTATCTATTGTATATTCGTTTGCCGTATTCGTTAGTATTTTTAGGTACCTTAAAGTATGGTTTGTTAGGTAGGCTCCGGAGGTTGGACGGTCTCTTATATCTATCCAGTTCCCCTATGGTGTGTTTATATTCTAATATCACAGCCAATTTTATCTTATCAAATACACTTAAAACTCTACAATACTGGAATAGTTTGCTATAATTATGTCTATGTTGATGCTTGACTTTTAGTGGTACGATAGCCTTTAGTATTCTTATTTGTAAGTTATAAATCTGTTTAATGTATGTATTATATGTTCTACCATAACTGGATATACCATAACTAATTACAGAGTCTGCTAGTGCCAGATATAAAAGCCGGAGTGTTTTGTAATGTAATACAGTCTGTCAGAGTTTTTTTTTAAGTAAACATTTCTTGATCTTAAAGGTCGCATTTGTTTTTGTTTTGTCACTATACCAATCACTTCGGTATAGTGACAAAACATCATTTTCTAATTTTGCTCATAGTGATATAAATTTTACGAGGTCAACTACTGATAAATAATTGCACCAACGATTATTAGTACCTACTTATTTGCATTTTAAGCAACAATCTAAAACATGAGATTTAGGAAAGTGGCATTTGGAACCTAATCAAACCGGAACCAAAACGAATAGGTACAACGTGGATACTGTAATATCATTTTGATTGATCTTACTAAGACTTCGTTTCCTAAATATGTTGCTGCTTGAATTTTTACAGAAAATGATAGTTTTACAGAAAGCAAATGCCTGTGAAATAACGTTACCCCTGTAGAAGTTCGTGCGCTACTAATACGGGTCGTTTGCGCGCGCGCCGCCGACCGCGATTACCCAATAAAATTAATTTCACTTAATGCTCATCGATTATTGAATGTAATAATTGTGCGCTTTGGCGTTTCGGAGCTTCGTGATAGATCGCCGCCGCGGACCCCCCGTGTCCGCTATCAACGACCTACTGATTAAATTCTGTAGCCGCGGCATTTTGCAACTGAAAACCATAAAGTAAGCACCGCAATTTTGCTTTAAAGCGTAGGGCAAGACGTCTAATGATTGCTATATTATAAATAAATATTAGTTTTATTCCTGATTATAAATCGCATTATAAACTTACTGTTGGGAACCCCTACGAGTAGGCTTTTCTACTGGCACTACAATAATGATTTTTAATTTCTGAAAGTTATGTTTTTTATTTTGATATTACGCACCTGTATATTTAATTGAATTCAGTGACACGCAATGAAAATCATAAGATCGTGACGAGCGAAATTATCATGTTTTGAATGACTCACTTCAGAGCAAAAAACGATTTATATGTATAAAATGTTTCTATATGTCTTCTACTCGGATGAAGCTATTGCTCGAAGTCAGACTGGACTAGTCTGGTCTGGGGCTATTACTATAACTAACAGTACAAATGCAGGTTTTGCATAAATATATATTTAAAACAAAGAGAATAATTAGATAAGTGCCTGCAAACAGAAACTCACGCCTGTATTGCCAAAGGGGGTCACAAAGCACAGTCCACCCACAGCATGTATTTGTTTAAAACACGGTGGTTATAAAGGTACAACTTAATGAACATCAAAGTAGTCTCACATTTTTGTCATTAAGTAATTGTATCAAAATTAATTTAATAGGTAATGTCAGTAGGTAACATACTTTTATGGCTAACTTCAGCTGGGATGGACATTCATGATCGTTCCAACAAGTCGAAGTGTTTAAAGATAGTTGGCACAGCCCGTTGGATATCCAAACGGATAGAAAACTATTGCGTTAGCATAGGAGGTTGTGCGGACAAAGTCGCAAGCAGAAGCTAGTTCATGAAAAAGAATAGAATACGTATATTGATATTGACGGCCTTGGCTTCCACAGTAACATTGACAGTGAAGAGTAATGAGCGAACAGCCTCGAACATGTTAGCTATTCAACACCCTTCACTTCATCTCATCACACCAGTGTAACGCAGACCTTCGATTAGGCATCGTAATTATGAATACCGGCGTCAAGATACACTAGAGGTAGCCGGTGAGGTTAGGTGATGTGAAACAAGTTGTAAATAGCATAGCAGGTACATCGTACACAGTGCGCGGACGACGCCAGGAGGCACTGCTGGTAGCGGCGCATCGCTGTAATAGCAGTCCGTGTAACCCATTCATAACGAATTTCTTATTCATCGATATTAATACGGCTACATGACAACCGCACGGTACAAATGAACCAGCCAGCCGCTCAAGGTAGATTTTATTTATGTGAACATCTACTGATCCGCAATTAGCGGCGACACAATGTAACACTAGTTCGTCTTCAACGGCTTTGTGAGTTTAAAACGTTTCGTTTAGTCGGTCTTGTTCACAAAATTAAGGTAACTTTGAGTTCCTGCAATACCTATTAATGTATTTATGTCATTCTTTCTTACTACAGGATTTTAGAATCAAAACATTTCTGTTTTGACTACGAAAAAGTCCCAAATGTCAATCCGGAACCATGTCCCATCTTCCAAACTTATTTTTCCTCTTCTTGTATTTTTAAATACATACTGAAATTAAGTTTGAAATCACTTCCTCATACACGACACCTACCTACGTCATACGCCAATATTGATTTTTTATTACTAATTATGTCATCTAAAACTAACGTCGACCCATTAGCCACTAAGAAAATTAAAAAAAAATGCGACACTCAAAACCAAAAATTTGCGCAATTGCGGATAGGTTAAGACGGAGTACATCAGTAATAGTACATTGTGATACAAGTGAGGTACCTACCTATGTTGATAATTACATCAGAGGCGAAATTATTCACTCGAACCGCAGTTGAGCGTGATAAGAAAGCCCATGATGTAATTATCAAAGCTCACGCGTTTAATACGACGTTTTTCAACACATTTTGCGAGGAAAAAATCCTTTTCATAACATGAAAATTTTATAGGCCTGCCAAGTTATTTTCTTTACTTATTGATGACAACAGGTTTTTACTCACATGCACATCGCCAGGAATTTCCAGTGACGTCCATTCTAATTATCACTTTTCTAGTCACCACTTGTTAACATTTTTGATAATAACCAAACACATATTAACAATGTATACAAATATTTGTGGAATAACCTATAATGGCGCGCAACAGTTTTTTTTCGTGAATTTTGCACAGTGCGCGCGCATGTGTTCGGCCAGACTTAGTTGAAGTCTCTAAACAGCTAATACAAAATAAAATAATTATTTTCGTTTTAAAATCTTTGGTTAATTCATGTTAGTTTAGTTGAGTAAGAATCCATTTGCCGAGGATTTAAAAAAAAAGCTGTACATCTTTACAACCCGGTTAATTTAAGAATGCACCGTGTTCATGCATACATCTTGCTGCAAGGTGCCAACGTGACTTAATCGGGATATAACCATAACACACAAGTATCGTACTATTATACAACACGCGTGTTTAATACCTAGGATTATGAGCCTAAAAGCGACATAATAAGAGGTACGTTACGAGCAAATGTTACAACACACGTAAACGTTTTATGTAACACATCCCGATTCTCGATCCCGAATCACAGTTAAGCCCGAATCCAAAATGTCTCTCCTGTCCTATTCCGAAAGTTAAGGAGGAAACGAAGCAGACTTGGTCGGTATAAAATTAAACACTGTTTTACAGAAATCTCAAGCGTTTACTACCACTATCACCCTCCGAAAAGACAAAGTAAAGACAAAGTAAGTTTGTATAAAGGGATCGTCTCCGGTACTGCTAATTTTTACCTTCTTTCACCAGTACGTACATTAGAATGGTAGGAATAATGGAACTTCAGAATAAACGTAGGCTTTATTTAGTCCCGCGGCTTCAATTCGATCTATTATCCTACTACTATTTGGCTATCTAGAATTAAAGTGTGTTCTAAAGTCACACAACATCACAACAACTGAAGTGATAATATGTCATTAAAGTCTCGTACCAACCGCATTTTTCAACGAAATTTTGGTACCAGCATTAACAGTATGAGAAATGGCTACACTCAAATAATATTATAACACTATCTGTAAAAGATATGACGGAGTGATAATGCAACGTCGTTTTGTCATGGAAACGGTGTACAAGTTACGTGAAGTACGGGGTGATTACCACAATCTTGTAGCTCGTTTGTCATTGCAGCCTGCCCTGCACAGAATCAACACAGCTATGAGAGGAATTTAAAGGAAAGAGGGAGGAATTTAAAGCAAAAAACATAAAGGTAATAACTATATTGTGATATCCTATGTAGGATTGTATATTTAATGAACGCAGTAAAAGATTAACGGAAAAATACATACATAAAATGAATTTAATTGACTTTTCTTGTAAATTAACTATTCAATGGCTCTGACCCTTGTTTTGATCTCATAATGTACACACGACACATTACCTCATTATGTCTGTAAAACGGTTTAAGCTAAAGCTCATGTTTTTGGTGAGTAAAATAAATCTTGTTAACTGTAAAATTAATCCGAAAACAATTAGTGAGTTGTGATGTTAAGATTTCTTGTGACATATGCAAGATAAAATAACACAGTAGAAGTCTATGAGACGACCATTTTCCACGAATCACCAATTCTCATTAAATATAGTCGCTTTTAAATGAGGCTTTCATCGGCGTATAATGAGGCAAATGCCTTATCGCCGGCATGCCGCAGCGTGTGCGTTGCGTCGCCGAGTAGCCTCGCGTTGTAGTGGATGACACCAGTAACTAGGTGCTGAGTATGTGTTGACGTTTCAGATCATTTGCATGAGAGCTTTTTTTATGTCCACGTCTGTAGGAATACTTACATGCATAGAAAAAGAAAAAATACAACATTTTCATAAACACGTTCCTGTATTTTTATTTCTTGGTTGGTGAAACAGCAGCAAAACAAAAACAAAATTATAAAATGATAATTTGTTGAAGCAATGTTACACTAATTGAACTAGGCCCATGGTAACCTCAATAAAGCTTGTGCTATGGCTAGACGACGACATATTATTTGGTTATACACTGAAAACACCCAAGACTCATTAACAAAATATACTACTCAAAAGAAAATAAGGGCCACTTACATATTTCTGTTTTTGAGTAAATTTTTAGAGGTCCTAGTGTGATGGTTTGGGCTGGGATTAGCTTACAAGGCAAAACTGAGCTGGTTTTCTTAAATCAAGGTACAGTAACTGCACAACGGTACATCGATGAAGTCATCAGGCCTGATGTGATTCCATTCTCACAGAGAGTGGGGCCAGGGTTCTGGTTAATACATGAAAATGCCCGCCCACACACAGCTCGGGCCACTCAGACTGTACTGGATGACTCCCATATTCGTGTCCTACCATGGCCAGCGTATAGTCCGAATTTAAATCCAATAGAGCATATGTGGGACCAATTAAAACGAAGGGTTAGGGAGCATGAGCAAGAGGTTCACAACCAGCAACAGCGGATGCTCTGAAACGTGCGTGGGAAGAGATACCTGATGAAAACATCAGAAATTTAATCGAGAGTATGCATTCAAGGCTCCAGGAGTGTGAAAACAGGAGATGAGGACACACCCGTTACTAAACCATTAAAAAAACAGCTTGTGTCAGTTTTTGTTTTGTTTTGCAAAGAGTTTCTGTTTAGTTTTTGCTGTTGACAATGGACTAATTTCATGTTAATTGAAATAAATGAAACAATTGACTACGCAATTAAATGGTTATTAGCATAAGTTAAAACAAAAGCCTTGTTACATGTTGTTTTAATAAATATACATTACTGTTTACTTTATTTTTCACGTAGCAATCAAAATACTTAGTGGCCCCTATTTTCTTTTGAGTAGTATATATATATACTTATGCGTCAGTTTCACGGGCAGGGAGATAAACCATAATGCATATTGCAAAGACAAAAAAAAACGTGTTAATAATAAAATATTTTCAAACATATCAGCGCTGAAATTTTATACTTATTTGAACTTCGATAAGTTAATCGCAGAATGCTCTGAGGGTATTATCAAACCGCGATTAGAATACACTTGAGCACATTTGCCGTTTTCGAATTAATACGTGGAATGATATTATTGACAATGGTAGAGTGTGCAGATACCTAAATGAAAATAATTATTTCAGGACGAAGAAGATCTAAAGCTTAGGAAAATAAACTAAATTATATTACCTATTTAAATAAAATACAAATAATATAATATTACTCCCTTATAACAAAACATCAAAAATGATAATTAGTGTGCTCATTAGTGTTAAATACACATTGACAGCATATAAATAGTTACTGCAGTATCTAAATCTACCTATGTTGATAAACGTACTTCAGTACGAGGAATTTCCAAGCTTACTCTAGCTTTTGTTCTAACGGTACTTTCGAAGTGTATTTTAATCGCAGTTTAATAATATCCTATCACAATCACTAAATTTAATTTCCTATTAGTTTTAAATTGTATCGTTTGTCCGAATTTTAATTTCGACAAAAAGCCAATATCTCGCACACCAAAAAGCTTTTGTTTTATTTTATACTATCATGTGGAACCCATTAGGTTAGGTTAGTTTGGATCAAAATAATCCTGAGAATGTTACAAATAGCAACTGAATCTGAATTTTGATTTAAGAGAAATACAGCTTTTAGGAGAAATTATATATAATCGGACATGTACCTACGGTACACTTGGGAAACAATTTATAGTGATTCAGATAGCGTTGAAGTTAACAAAACGTCTTATTCTAATGGGTACGAGTATAAACTGCTTACCATCAAGCAGGCCGTACATTTGTTTGCGACCGAACACTTGTTTGGTTTTTTTAAACAAGAGGCAAGCTCCGCATGGTAGCTGACATCCGAAATGCTATTAGTATGCCGTAGATCGCATTCACGCCCCTGTAACCAGAACCGCTCTAGTAATGAACCTGATAACTTTCACCAGATGAATATCTAAATATTTAAAATGCGATAAAACATACTTTTAACGACTACCCTAAAAGTATTTTATCGGCTCAGAGGCCGGGTTCCGTCCCCACCTGATACAGATTACAGAAATTACACATACATTTTCTTTAATAGCCTTTAAACATTTTTATTTCAGATTTAAATTAATTGAGCGCAAACAAGATGCAGTTTATGATTCAGAAATATGGCGTCTTATTAATCTTAAATTATGGAAGCTAATGGAGTTGGGACGGTACTTTCGGCGTTATTTAAAATACATGTAACACTTGACGCTGTTTTTCATCAAATTTATTATAATTAGCGATCGTAAACATGCTGACTACAAATTTACAAGAGTTACTTTAGGTACGACTGGAAAAACAGGCTTGAGTCATTTTGAATTAGAAGCTATATACGTCTAAAATATAGGTAAATATGTCGTTTGATTAATTATATTTCTTATACTTCTCTTCCTTCCAAATTTAATCACATATGAATTCTGAGTCTAAATAGGTCGGTGTGAACTGTGAAGTTACCGTTTGAGTTCATTATTCGTTCAATATGACCTGATAAGTTATTCCTCGCCCGCGGAGCGAGACACGCATTTGGAGTCTTTCCGAAGCCGTTAACAGCATCCCTAATGCGCTTATTAGACCGCCCGTCTCATTTTATTTACCCAAAAGTAAAATAATTACACATGTAATGTCCGATGTTAATGCGCTCCGTGATATATTTATAGCTTTAATGTACATGTGCGAGAAGAGACGATAATATTAATATATATATTTTTTGATAAATATTCATGAGTGATAGAGGCATTGCGATACATTACAAGCGCCGCGCGGCGGTGCGCCGGCGCCGCGGTCGCGGGCGCGGGTCGCGAGCGCCCCGTCACCGCGGCCCGGAACTAGCAGGGTTACCAACGCTGCCACGGTAGAGAACAATGCGCTTACATTTAAATAATGGCGGCGTACTTACGCTAACTTGACCGTCACCGATTTGCTTCGGACGCGAACTTTGACAGCATAAATACTAGCAGTACACGAATTAGGCGTTGCCAACGTTACGTTCCGGACGAAAATACGCAATACGTAGTAGATGGTTATGTATGTACGTATGTAAATACTTTTCTATACACAAGCCAAAGGTTAAAATACAAACAAAATAGGTTTTGTACGTACGAATACCAACTTATCTCTGTTAGGGATCTTTCTAGTGCAATAGTTACTCCACATTTTCTGGAGTGTTAAATACGGCGTTCAAAGCTAATTCATTGTTTGTGTATGTGTTCAATGTGTAAACTGTAAGCAAAATGTTTTTAATTTTATTTGAATCTCTTCAATTAACAGCTTAGAGGTGGTAAGTCTCGTATTTCAAGTGAGGGATGGGTAGATTAGAGAGAAATGGTGAGCCAAGACAACCCTAGTCATGTAACACATCGTTTATAGCCATCCGACTTTGTCTAGCGACATGTCCGCGCAGTGAGACTTCATATTTTTATGGCGCTATCACATAGCGTTTTACAATTCTACCTGTCTACACATAATTTAACTGTCGGTATTGTAAAAGTATTTCTACTTTTGATTGCGGCTATTAAGTTTCCATTGTGACAGGAATTCGTCCTTGTTTTGTTTATTTAACTTCAACTTGGAGCTTTGAGAGACGCTTCATTAAAAATATTGAGTAGGTATTTCAAGTTATGTATTTTTGTTTTATTATCTGCGATCCGTCCCATCCATTCCCCTGCTGGTCGATTGTGTAACGTTTCGTACGTACTTACATCTACCCAGCTGGCACGATAGGTTTTATCGTCAAGTTTTGCGGCGAAAATGTACTCAAACGTTACGTAACAGGTGAAGATAAAACCTATGGCTATCGTCTCATGGGTCTCAGGTAGATCTAAATTATTATTTTTTGTATGGGAAAATGACAGTTGAGCTGTCCTAAGCGCTCGTTCGAAAGGTACGTATACCACTTTGAACCACACGATATGCGTTGATTTCATGCAAAACTTGGTCGGTGGTCAATTAGGTGCTGCCACTGCCAAATTTAAAAGTGCGAGGGGTAAGTAATATGACCTTTAGACCAGAGTTATGTATAACTCCTGTAATAACTCTTCCTAAGTGAAAAGTAGAGTTTACTCTACTTTTCACTTCGACTGCGAGAAAATAGTAAAAACAAAGATTATTCATCCACAACCAATAATAAATTCCAAGGCGAAAAGATTGTTCAATTTGGCAGCATGATTTTTTTCATAAATTGCTTTGACACGGATACAAAATGTTGGCACCATGAATAAACGACATCGACCGTCTATAGACGTGCCCAAATGGCCAAACGCAGCGGACAGCAGATATATGTGTATGTATATTAGTTTATCCCGCTTAATCTCATAGCTTATGGCATTAGGGTTGCTAACTATTTTTGGGGGCGATATAGTATTTTCCAGAAAAAACGCCAAAAATATAGTACCTACACTTGAAAAAAAATATTTAGTACCGACTTGGCTGCCCAGCCAAGGACCGGCTATAGACGGTCATAGGCGTTTTTTTAATGATTGTGAGTTAGGGAATATTAAAATACACCTAATGTTTGAAATGAATTCTGTTTCCTGATTAGTCGTTTTTAATATCTAGCTATATTCTGGTTAGTTGGTAGCCACTATAAATGTTTTTTGAAAAAGTTGTGATTGGAGTTTTTAAAATGGTGGTGTTTTGATTGGTCAAATTAAAATGTTCATACTTATTTTCCCTAGGGGCTAAATGTACTACTGCTTGAAAAGCCTAATATGACACACTTTTGCACGAGAAGTGTAAAATATTTTCCTTTCGTTGTTACATATTATTTTGTAATTTCTATCGCTAACTTAAAATGAATAAGCCAGATTTTTCGACGGATTTGTTGACGATGTGGTTTATATATAGATATATATAATGTACGGCCATTTTTATCCCTACATGAAAGGTCAGCTAGCGCGCACGCGCTGCGCACGCGCCGGCCCACGCCGCCCATTTGTAACGGCGCTTCTCTGCTACCGTGTCATGGATGAGAAAAATCATTTCCCATCAGTTATTTCATTTGGAATGATAATCACTTTACTTGCATGATTATAGAAATTACAACAAAGACGATCAGAGGGGTAACCACTAATCACGTAACGTCTCGAACGCGCTTTAGGACATTTTGACAGTCAATTTTCCATATTAAATTTCACATTTAGACCTATCTAACGTACGTACAATGCGTTACGTGATCGACCTGCAGATCTATTTTTCATATATGTATGTACCTACCTGTAGGCAAATTTGTGAAAAAAGGTGATATCGGACAGAACTTCCGCGGTAGATACTTAGGTAAGTTAACTTAAGAATAGACACGAGTATTCCTGTGATTTTGATTCATGTAAGGCTGGATACCTACGACCAACCAGAATTTAGAACTTAATCTGAGTTTAAACTTCAAAATAAAATGCACTAACATTGGAATAAAACTTATTCATTGATATTCGGTCAATACCAGTCTAAGGGATAACAATATTACAATTTACACAAATCTCAACTAAAATCTCAAACTACCTAAAGTGGCAGTCAATAGAATTTGCTAACTATGTAAACAAACCGCCATATGAAATTGTCTTTCACTATGGCGGTTTGTTTACATAGTTAGCAAATTCCATTGACGGCGACTTTACATAAATTTTTGTGAACTTGCGCGCAGTTCCGAGAACTTAGTATTTTTATTTTTGTAAAATATCACATTTTATTTCGTTTTCTATCTTTACCATCATAATAGCATTTTTATTTGTAACACCATTAACTATAACTTCGTTTCGGATTTCATTGGGTTTTAATGATCTCAATAAAATTGTAATGTATTCAAACATATAGGGCATGTAATGTTAAACTTACGACCTGATGAAATTCTGTGAATTTAAATACCCCGATACTTAATTTTAAAATGAATTGCCTCACCTCGATACCCTCCGGTTTATTTTAAATTATGAAGTTTGTGCCGACGATTTTAATTTATTTTATTTGAACTGCTGGCAGGTTAATTTGCGACCAAAAATGTAATTACATTTATTACTCAAATTATTATTACAAATCGACAATCAGCAACTCAATGCAAGCAAATAAAATCAACGAAGCGGAGTAGCTCTTCATTAAACAGTTTTTGTTTTAGTTATGAGACGTTTTTATGATTTTGGTAAGACGAGTAAACAAGAGTTATTGTTAGTTTTTTTATGATTTGGAGAGCGGTGGTGACAGAAACATTTGAGTGTAACGATTGCCACGGATAAAAATAGCGCTCTGATGGTCATTGTGTCAGAGTTTTTCTTATATTGATGACGTAGGCAAAATATTTTAGTTAAAAACATACTTACTTTATATATGAAGCAAAAACTTTATACTACAATGCTAACTCATTTGTAATGGTTTAAGTTATTAGTAGTACATTCATTACTGCAGAGACAAGGAAAACGGGGATTGCCCTATATATATATATATATATATATATATACCCGTGTGGTGTCGGGTTAGAATTTCACCATCCCCTTTCTTCCCGTGGGTGTCGTAAAAGTCGACTAAGGGACCAGGGTTGAAGTGTGTTGTGGGCGATGGACTAGCAACCTATCACTGCAATATCACATTTAGTCGATCTTTTATACCCACATTTATGCTAAAAGTGGCGCTGGAACATACGTTTCATGTGCTCTGCCTACCCCTTTTGGGAATAGAGGCGTGAATGTATGTATGTATGTATGTATGTATATATATATATAAATAAATTAATACATATATATATATATATAGGGATAGGGATACGTGCTGGCACAAGTCTTTTTTTAAATGATTAAACACTATGATTCTGTGACACAAATTGACAAAGTATAGTCACTTTGCAAGCCTTTGGCCTATTCTTCGATTTTGAATATAATTCTGTTATGGACCTATCATCTTGCCGCACATAACATCACACATATAATATTAAGAGTATAACTTGAATATTAAAATATTTCTTTGCATGTTTGAGAATAATAATTACTGGACGCGACGCTTGACGCGAGTACAAAATTGGCGGAAACATGTAAGACCCGCACTTTGTCTCTCTTTATTTTTGTATACTTGGTCTACAGTCGAGTTCTCCAATATCTACACAGACAAACCCTTTCAAAAATATCTATACAGTAACTTTATTGTTACTGAAATAAGACACATGTATGTAGATATTTTTAAAAGGTTGTCTGTATAGATATTGGAGAACTCGACTCGAGCGCATATTTGTCTGACGTAAGTCTATTTCAAGAGCCGACGTGACAGATATTTTTGCCTCTTTGTTGTAGCTATATTAATGCTGGTGACTATAGGTACATATGTACAAGACAGTAAAGTCGATCAACACACAGCACTCACAATATATCTCTTCATTAAGACAGTATATTTTGACGCTTTTATTTCCTAAAACTAGTGAATACTGTGTTTTATGAAAAATAAAATCCTAAAACCTAGCTTTATACACGATTAAATCCCGTTTCGATAAAATAATAAGATATATTTTAAGGGGATCTCCACGGCCACTCTTGTGCGCTGCGACACAGGCACGAAGTTGTCCCGTTAAGTCAGTTATGATAATTACGTGCATCTCCTTAATAAATACGAGTGCGGGCTGAGTTCTCTTATAAAAACGAATGTTTGACCCGTGCTCTCGGCTCATGAATATTTAATATTTACAAATTATTAATCCAACACTTATCCCGTTTGCCCTACGGACGCATTCCTATTTGATAGGGCCGATCGCCGCGACTGTATTATAATGATATCGGGGCTGTCACGCAGGTTGAAGGCTTTATGAAGATTAGAAAATAGAGTGCCCCCGCCGCGGCTCCGCCTCGCTTCATTTGCTCTAACATTTGATCCCTACCGGACTATTGCAACACTGCGCTCGCTGCTATAAATTTCAAAAACCATTTGTAATTTAATGCTAATTATCTATGTAACAGAGACTACTGCAGGCAATAAACTGACGTATTGTGAAACGACCAATCTATACATACAGAGTGTAGCAAAAATGGGGTGTGAACCGATCAAGGGCATATCAGATTCACTCTGTACAATTTGTAGACGATATAAGGAACTTCTTTCCAAAAATCCCTTACGTAGAATAATTGGGAACAAAGTGATTGCCAAGTCTCAAAGCTCTTTAGTAGCAGGCATGTACACTAGTGCTAACATAGGTACACTAGTGGCACCGTGAGCCGTCGCACCCGCGAGTCTGTGTTTTTTCCAAAAAAACTGAATTGACAAAAAATCTAGGTAGGTATACAGGGTGTTTCCTGTAACAGGAGCAATAAATTAAAAGGACGCTTTCTTAGAGCATCTGTAGTAACCCCTTGTGTCCAATTTTTATTTAATTCGGAGTAATGTTTATCTACGAGATCATAGCACAGCAGTCAATGCAGATTTTGAGGTAATATTACGTACTGAGTCATAATAGTTTTTGCATTTTTGTTTTTAAGATATTTTTAGTGTTTTTTTAAATAAAAAAACTACCTGTGTCACCCCAGAAGGTTAAAAAAAGTGAACTTACTTTAAAGAAAAAAAAAGTTTTTTATTTTCAATTAAAATTACCTGGAAATAAGTGCTCACACGCCCAATAGTCTACCGTTTAATTTATTGCTCCTGTTACAGGAAACACCCTGTATATAAAACCATCGAATCTGCTCACACAATTTCATGAGAATCGGTTGAGAAATGCTACATGTAGAAGAGACCAGCCGGACAGCGGGAAATCGGACATACGAGGGCCAAGATTAAGTATAGAACTTCGTTCACTTCGCTCGCTCGTTCAATTAAGAAAAATCTTTTCAAACATGTGCACCCTATAGGTACTATTATGATCAATGTATTTTTTCTAATGTTTATCACAGTGCGGCGCAATACTTGTTGTAGTAGTTGCAGGATATTAGGTCCTTACGAGTCCATATGAAATTGGCGTTTGGCGAACTAGCAAATTTGGTTCAAAACTTAATATCTGGCGTTCGGCTAAGAATTCCAAATTCAAATTTATTTCAAATTTAAGACCATGTATGTCTGTGTTTGAATTTCGAAACTTATTTGTTATTGCGTCATTTGTTTTTTTTCGACATCGTTCTGTTCACAATATGGAGAAATTAAAATATCGCTATATTTACGAATTAGAATTCCACCTCAGCACCAGTGCCGCAGAAATTAACAATGCGTTTGGGAAAGCTACTGAAAAATAAAATACGGTACGTTATTGGTTCCAACGTTTCCGTTCTGGACATTTTGACCTACAGAATAAGCCCCGCGGACGGGTGGAGACGCAAGTTGACAATGAAGAATTAAAAGTAATTGTGGAAGCCATTGACTTACTATTACACGTATAGACTGGCAACCCAGAACATTTTTCTTGACGTTTTCCAATCAGGCCGCCATCTTGGAAAATCAAGGAGTATGTACGTGCAGTAGATGCGACATTTTTCTGAGTTCAGTCAGTTATGGCCATAGCGTGATTTAATACACTCGTACTCGTATAAAAAAACCTTCTTATTGATTTAATTACTGACATTTGGTATTTGTAATCTGTACTGGGTAACTTTATAGTTCCCGAGGAGGCACTGTGTTGTCTCAGCAATTTGTGTCAGATTTGATGACAAAGTCCTATTTAAGGTCCATGCGGATCCTCAGATATCGATTTTGATAGCAATCACAGCAAGACAAAATATCTAAATTACGACCATTTTCAGTTTCAGTCAAATCCATACACATTTAAGGTCCCACGGGATCCTCAGATATAGATTTTGAGAACAATTGGAAATTAATATAATAATCTTATTCTCCTAAATTCACGCACTCACATCACTTCTGGTGTTGCATGTGTCCATGGGCGGCGGTAATCGCTTACCATCAGGTGATCTGTCTGCTCGTTTGCCTCCTATCACATAAAAAAAATGCTAATGGGTTCATATTCAGAGACCATACTCGCTTCTCGTACATTATTTATATAAGATAATTGACCTATGATTGAAATAAGTAGAACTTAAGATCTAAGTAGCAACTAAACGTTGGCAATAAAATTATTCATAAAAACGATTAAATGAAAAGAAAGCAAATGGTTGCTATTTTGGTGCAAAAATTTACATCTTTAAAAGCTTCAAATCAGTAAGTCTAATAAGTTTATTCTCTATTTATCTCTCTATATCTAATATGTTCTACTAATAAGGCAAATTAGTCTTAGGAAATTGACACTTCTACATTTTTAATCTTTGAAATAATGGCCGCCATCGGCGCGTATCTTATAAATTACAGAAAAAATCATGTTATTTAAAATATCTGTGAAATGGCCGATGAAAAGTGATTCCCATACTTTTACTATTGTTGGATTTGTTGGTGGTGCAATAGCGCAATGCAAAAGAAGACATTTTTTTTAAAGTTTTGAGTAGAAATTGTTTAGAGTGAATCAGCCAAATACTGCTCGAAACAAAAGTTTACTCAGAAAAAGGTACCTACTGGTAAGTGTCTGGTGTACTAGTGCCGGTGTCATCCATTACAGCTTGATTCAAATATGAGCAAAATGACTCTGTGCCATGTCCGACCTCTCTAAAATAGGTATTCTAATGTTTAGGTAATACTTACATAAAGTTTGGGTTTCTTTGTAATTCTGTATGTGAATCGTACTCACTTGCCCTCGTATATTTTAGGGCTGAAGGGGTCTGTAACTCATGTACCCACACTATGTTAGTGTTGCTGTTGCGTTTAACACGTATACGTGGTTAATCTGCAAGTGGTATTTATAAATTGGTAGCGACAATGGTATGATTTTTATACAATACTAGATTAATTAAGGTGAGGTCACACGACGACTTATCGGATCATTTTAGCTTTTTGACCGATAATAGCCACTCACTGCCGAGTTCAAGTTCAATCTCTAACGAGCACAGTCACGCGTCCATTAAAGTTTAATATAACCGGCTACTGTATTAAAAATATTGATAACGTATATTTAAGAGATGTCTTAATAATTCAATCCTATGCGTTTCAGATAAGGTAAGTCGGTAGGTATTTTAAAAACGAATGACTTAATTGCCGCGCCTATAAGCCGGATTGATAGATACATTCAGGAGAGTGCCTATCTACTGGCGTAGGCACGTGGCGTCTTATATTGTTTTCATATACTTATATAATAATCTATGGTTTGAGATAAACGACATATTCGCGCGGTTGTTGTTGGTCGAAGTATTTTGCGTGCATGCAAAATCTTGTTATAGCCCGCTTTATACAAACTACCATGGTCTGCTGGAATGGTAAGCCGTGAAAGCGGAACGAATAAACTCCCATCCGTGTACAATAAGGATAACTTTACATTTGCAAACTTTAACGATGATGTCTTGATATTGTAAACCTGAGGCTACACACGTGTAGAGGTTCACGCCACGTGTGCACACTTTACATAATCAATTTTCCCGCTGAACAAATATGAGTTTTTTATGAAGCCACGTGCTAGCTTCTTTTTCGATTTTTAAGACCAACAAAAAATGTACCACGACTTACATGACAGATTATAATTTCTATACCTTAATAGATGTAAGAGAAAGGACTCAGTCGTATTATGTAAAAGATTTTCATTGTGTCGGCTAAAATAAGTCGTCAGATAGTGGCCGCTTGGCGCGGGTCTTTTGACCGCGGAGACGCTCCGGCGAAGCCTATCTTCCGGCGAGACGGCCCGATTGTTCCGACGACTTAACATATCAATTATGTTGAACACAAAGCCAGATAAGAGGTAGAGCGACTTGAATAAAATAATTAACTGATTGGTGTTTGTATAATTCATCAAGTGGACGTTCGTGAGCGCTCGACCACTTAGTGCCGTTTTATCAGATAGCTCTCGGTACCTACTATCTCGAAGCGAGGTAGCAGACAATGGAACTGTAAATGCAGGGCGCCATTGTATGAGGCTTTTGAGCGCATTTATCTGGTCACGCCGATTTAGGGTATTATGACGGACGCGGAAGATAGCGTCGCTCGCAGCCTGCGCGCCCGCGCCGCTGGTAGCGAACCGGCTAAAGTAAACTGTCAAAACGCCTATTGTACGATGACAGTTCGATTGTCGTAAAACAAAATGAGCCGTCTTCTTATACGTTGACTCACTCTAAAATGGTGCGTGTAAGCAGCAAAGCTTTAAGACTATAGTTATTGAGTCTTAGCTTCGGGAATATCACGAGCATGTGATATTAATCATTTCATGATTGCGTCAACTCATGGGTTTGGGCAACATGGAGCGTCGATGGTAATATATTACCGATATAAGCGACGGTCAAGTGTTAAGGTCCCGTAATTTTGTGTAAATTATACCAATATCAGAGCATATGATACGGTGTTATTATTCATGTTTATGAGGAGCAAAGGTCGTATGTAATTATAATTATTTTAATATGTCCAGTGGGTATATTAAGAGCGGCGATCGCCAATCGAGAGCACGGCAACAACGTTATTAATAAAACACACAAGCTGACCCGTGCCCGAGCGTAGCCGCGCCGGCGACCCCGCGGTCCCCGCGGCGCAGCGGCGGCACTAGCACCATCATTTATGTCCACTGACGGAAATTAAAGAGAAAGGAATAAAAATGTCCCGGCTAATGACGGGCCAGACCTCTGCGGCGAATGTGTAATAATCCGCCTCGGGGACACACCGCGCCCGCTTCGACTAAATAATTTTAATTACATGTTATTGATATATTCTCTCCCGAAGCGGTCGATCTGTCGATAACGCCGCGCAATTAGCCGATGAACTTTGACTCGACGATTTGTTGTGGGAACGGCGAAATTGGAGCCCCGAGGCGGCGCCCTGCCGCTTTGTATAACTATACAGCTTTGGATTTCTGCTAACTGTAAGGCTATTCGAGGTTTACTTACCTAAAAGGAAGTCCCAATCACTGCAGGCACTGTACTTTGTCACAAAAGGAAAATAAACAATTTTCATTTTCATTTTCATTCGACTGCAATATAAATAATAAACCAGGTGTATATATAATAACATTAATAACAAAATCTAACACTTTTGTTAATAGTTTATAAGTAAACATTTCTATTTTAATCGACCAACTTAAAATGTACATTTTGAGTTGTTTGGTTAAGTGCCGTAGAGCCGTGTTGCCCTGCAAGCTCTCTGTTAATGGCGGGGACAGTCATGAATATTGGCTTCGGAGCGGCGGACGCTGTCGCATAATAATCATGACTCGCGCAGCACGACGCTTAAGTTATTACGCGAAAGATTGAAAGAAAATTAGCTGTCCCAGAATAAAGCCGTAAAAATTGCCTTCATAATGGGCCACGATTAAAAGGTTGGTGCTCCGATGGCAGGTTGCGTCGGAGCAAGGCCTGGCTTAAAGAGGGGGATATATGGAGGCGCGTCAGCTTCGGAACTGTTGGCCATAACTCGCGCGTCGGGTGGCCTCGCCAGCGCCGATGAAAAGCGTTTTGTCGCCAGCTGCGGCTATGAATATTTACGAGTCCAACCCATTCCCGGGAAGCGCATCCCCAACACTCCCCGAGCCGAATCTGACTCTCAAATCAAACGCGACATTCAAAACCGTTGATGAATCTCGTAGACTGCGCGACTGCGTATAAATTAGCATTTATGGCCATTGTCAGCCAGCCTTTTAGGTCAAATATTATTTATCGTTTAGCAATTGCTTAAGCATATGGGCGTTTTCAGAAATAAATTGATTTGAAATGGAGCTGAATCGATAAAATATTGTATAAACAACAGAAAAATACTAAATTTATTTCGCACTAATGCCAAATTCATTTAAAAAACTCAATTTTATTTCGTTTCTACGGAAAAAAAGTTCCATCACGTCATTCATTTTGAAAATGAATAAAAAAATAAATAGACACGTTAAAAATCTTCTTAAACTTTATTAATCAAATATAAACAAAACAGTCTTAGAAAAAAATAAAATTCTTGGACGTTTCATATCAAAACAATGAGTTTTATGAAATAATCTTTCCTTAACGCTACTTTTCTGTACTTTGTACTACATGTTTTTATCTCTGCAGCGACCACTGCGTAATATTTATAGAAAATATTTATTAATCTGAGATACCTAGTGGAATACTATTTACTAAGCACATTTAACTTTTAATATCTTTAACATAAATCGCAATATTTTTGGAATTTTAATCACAGACTCTAAATGGACAATGGCGTATAATGGAACTCAAAGTGGCGTTTAGGAACTATAAGGCACCGTTCATATTGCGATTAATGATACACACAGAGTATAATAAAACACCATGAGATCACGGCAGTAATTTTTGTCAAGTACCCTACTACTACTACCTATTTACTATATTCTTTAAATACTAAACCTACTTAAGAATAAGACAGGTCAAGTATAAATTTCAAATTTGGTCCCTCCTCCTTTTTTCTTTCCATCGTTTTCTTTTATTGGCTTGTTCTTCTTCAGTAAGATCTTTTTTCTTCTTTTGTCTTCCTAATTCCTTTTTCTTAACATTTCATGTTTTTGTTCGTCATTTTTTAATTTCTCCCGGATGGATTAATCTTTTTTTATAATATTATTGTATTGCAACCTTCTTTTAAGCATTTGAGATAGGTAGGTAGTTAACTTTATATATTGTGATATACATATTTTTAATTTACGATAATTTAATTCCGATTAAAATAATTTAATAATTTCTGGTAATTTTAGCCCTTCACTCCTTATGAAACGAGCTTTAGGATTCCATTACGCCACTTTTTCGTTCCATTCACACTATAGTGGCGTAATGGAGGTGACGTATCCGCGACAATAGAACATTAAAATGAATTTTCTATCAGACAATAATCATTTAGACAAATATAACTATCTTTTCAGAATTATTATTAAAAAATTAGTTCGATATAGTAAAGAAACAAATACGCAGGATTTTCTTCAGGAACACGCGACCGAGATTTACACATTTCGCGGGCTAACTGCTGTCATGATTGAGAAAATGGCGACTACCATAGGCTTAAAATGTTGCTATAATTCTAAATCTTCATGAAAGTTGTCGGTATTTTGTTGCCAAGTTATTGAAAAGGCGGTCGCGTAGTGCGGAAATTCCTTCACACGTCATTTCGCGGGCCAGGATAAAAACTGTCTTTTTTAATAGAAATTCAACTTAAACACATCCTTGTTAAGGTATAAAATGAAATTTCGGTTTATAAGTAACCAGTACAAACACCCGCCACTTTTGAAACATCTAAAGTAGTATTCATTTTTTTGCTCCGAATTTGGCAAGGTAGATATGGGACACGTCAAAACACGACTACTTATTTCACTTATTTAATTTTTAGTAAAAAAATACATAGCTATCCATTCTTTTAGAGCTATTACGAAGTAAATAAGGTGAAAGTTATTGAATAAAAAATAAAGGAATGTGTACATCTTGCCTGAATTCGAATAATTGACTGTGAAAGTGATGGGACATGACTTTTTCCAACTGACAACTTTATTTGAAAACGCCCATATACTCAACGGCATACCAGCGTGCCGACATAATCGAATCGCGTATGAGCATGCCTTCATGTAATGATAATTGATTAATACAGATCATAACGTTATTATAATTGATGAGGGCTTGGAGTGGCTTAAAATGTCATGGTCCACCTATTCAATATTAAAGTTCATCACCCCGTGTTCATTATAGAAAGTAATAACGACGTAGATGACTATTATCATTCTCCCAGCTGCGTGTCCATTCTTCTGCGATATAATTTTGATAATATCCACGTACGTGTAGACGTTGTGTGTTTTTGACCCATGCAAATGAATACGTTAATGACGTGAGCAAGAGCATCGTGAGAGAGATCTTTGACATAAAATTACACATAAATCTAGACATATAGTCCATCACAAACTATTAAAAAATCATTTAGGCTTAAGTACTTATCAAAGCACCATATGTTTTGAGCATTTAGTCTGGGAACTGGGGTACCCACCTACAGAATAATTATTCTGGCTTTCTAGTTCTGAAAAGAGTAAACCACCCTCTCCGAATTCGTATCAAAGGTGATATACTGCTAGCAGTGTTATGGAGATGCGCCCACGACGGCATTTGCTAGCCGGGTGTCCAATCAAAACGTTATTTGTCATGCATCCGAGTCATTGTAAAGTGTTTGGCGGTGGCGTGCACAGAATTAAAGCCACATCGGCTTCTGAATGTCGATTTAATTGCCAGATAAGTCGAGCGCTCGCGCAACACTATTGAAAGATAATGGCTTAAGATGTTATGTAGCTTATTTGAGATCCCAGATTGCGTGCGTCAGTACCGAGCACTCATATAAAACATTGTACTCGTGTTGGTTTTATTAAATCGACGTTAGCGCGGATTGACTTGACGGTATTATATGACGCAGTAGATTTACGAGGGGCGTTATCTTTGCATGTTTAAGATAACTGGGTGTTGTTGCAGACTGCAATAAGCAATAATCCACTGCAGTGATAATTTCAAATGGTAGTCCGGTGGTGATCATGAGTGGACGCCTAAACAGTACAGGCCCTCATAAACCGACGGGTATGGTAATCGGAGGCACACTATCCGCTCTCTATATTATTCTCGAGCTGAACTGACAGATGGTACGAGCTCGCTGAAAGCCGTCTATAAAAGTGTCGCTTGTATCAGAACAGAATCGTTGCCGCTTTCAATGATTTAAAGCCTATTTGACTGATAAATTATGTACCTATATGTAGGAGAGCAATGGGGACTTATTTTTAAAAATCTTACACTTTGATTTCATAAGAATGATGAATACATTTGAATCTTGCAAGGCTTTAGGTGAAATATTTTCCTCGTATCATTTTGTGCCACTAATATTATTAAGATGAAAGTAATTATTTAGTTATTACAAAACAATATTTTTTAGTTTAGCTGGCCCTCTCATATACTCAGTAAGAGTTACACGATATGCTGAAACGCTATATTTGGGCGAGTGCACGCTCCCACGCTGCCCTGACGTGTGATTTATCAAACGAGTTCGACTTGTCATTGATTCCTGACAAATCAGAGGCGGCTCGAAGCTTACACGATAGAACGGAGGCATATTTCGTCACGGATCTGCTGATATTTCACCAGGGCAGTAAATCGCCACGAGGCTCACGGCTCGGCGGATAAATCACGGCAGTGGGCGGCGCTCCCGGCGCTGCCCGGCTAAATAACTGCTACCGTTTACCTGCCTCAGATCATCTGATACTTGATTTAATATTGCTGCAGGAAACCCTATATTGAATCAATTTTGCAAATACCAAGGTTTGGTGTAAATGCTGGAAACAGGTTGGTGCTTTCAGCGACAAACATTTTGTTTGTTTTCTGTGTTTGAAAGAGAACTGGCTGATTTAAAAATATGTAGTAATTAATAAATACTTTTTGCCTGCGCTCCTGCAGGGATAAAAGTTGGACTTAGCCAACTTATCTGATATGACTCCTTAGATATTTATGTTTTCAAATACCTTGATCCCATGTATGTACGCTTGATAAATGAGTTCAGATACAATGCACCATTAGTCATTGCAATTAGATGGAAATTGCCTATTACCTCAGCTTTGTAGCATTAGAAGGTTCTATTCCGTGTGTAAATGATCAGTCGTAAATAAAAAAAAACCTTTACCCTTCGGCACGCGATTGATTCCAACCTAGGTAGGTACATGAGCCATATTTTTAATTTTAAAGGCGTATATCGTTATTTAACAACATGAGTTTATACAAAGTAATACTTTCTCAGCAGCGATTCTATAAACATATTTTATCTACACACATATCATTAATGCTCTAAAATGCGTTCAGAAACCGTAGGAAAGACCAGCATTACTACAACCGATTTTACTACGAGAACTTTCTTGTCTGTGGTAGTAGGTAAAATCTCTACTGTAATGTTATTACAGTACAGATTTTTGTAACGTTATGAGTTTAAATTTGGAACAGCTGTCAAAACTCAAGTGGGTCTGTATTCTAGTATCCATAGATATTAAAACAGTTATCGATACGAAACGTCAATTCAGTACGTTTTTTAATACAAACCGCACGACATTTGATATCGAGTGATATGAGTATAGGGACTTCATTCGTTTGTCTATGATTAAAAAAAAAACCTTCGTTATGACGGATGATCGAATTGCCGCCATTGCTGTTGTCATTTTATTGTTGGTATTTTGCTGTTACTTACTGAAGTACTTATGATATGTGTGTAGATAAAGTAGTGTATACAACTGTACATAATTAGGCCTTAAAACACTTGTGTGATCCTATTATGAAACTCGCTAACGTTCGTTTCATAAAACCACACTCATATTTTAAGGCCTCTCATTATGGGCCTCACATCATACTATAATATACATTATTCAGGTTCTATGTTTTACTGAAACTTTCATTAAGCAAGGCAGTGAAAGTAATATTAGAATTAAAGGCTTTAATTTAGCGGCAATTTTTTCCCGTAAAAACATTAAATGAGGAGGATCTTGCATACTGGTTAGGCAACATTATCAATATAGACCATTGCTATTATGTAAAACACTCTCTGTTGAAAAGGTTTTTGAATGTTGTGGAATAGAAATTCCTAAGCTAAAGTGTATAACCATTTGCATCTATAGGGTCCCAGAAGCTAGAAATGTTAGATTATTTCTCGACAATTTGAATATACTCTTATCAAAAATAACAACAAAGTTTACAAAGAAAATTATTATCACTGGTGATTTTAACATTAATACAATGAAAACTGATTCGGTGACAAGGGACCTTAAAATTTTAATGTTCAATTATAACTGTCATCTGCATATAAATGTACTCGCGGAAATTCCTGCATTGATCATTTAGTCAGTAACATAAAGCACGCAGTTGGACGAGTTCACACACTTCATTTATCTGACCATGAAACCTGTCAAACGCTAGAATTTCCGGTTTTTAATCAAATTAAATTAAATACACAGTACTTAAGGAAGAAATCATATAGCCAGCAAAATGTATACAAGTTTACTAACCATATTTCTTCTCTTACATGGGATGATTGTTACAACGAACCAGATAGTGATGTTGCTTTCAGTAAGTTTCATGAAATGTTTCATCTCATGTACAATCTTTGCTTCCCAGAACAAAGAATAAAAATAAATTCAAATAATTGTAAACCAAAATGGATTACGAAAGGCATCAAAAAAGCATGTTACGGCAAAAGATACCTCAATTTTCTGTATTACAAAAACAGAACACAGGAGCATAGAGATATGTTTAAAAAAAAGAGCAAGCTACTAAGGTTATGCATTAATGCAATCACAAAGAAACTTAAACCGTAAATTCATGTTGAGCTCAAAAAATAAAAGTCGAGCAACTTGGAGCATCATAAAAGACCAAACCGATGTTGTATCAAGCTTCGAAAGCATAGATTCGATAAATTTTCAAGGGCAGAAAATCAGTGACCCATTAGATATTGCAAAATTATTTAATTAACATTTCATAAACACAGATACAAAAATCAGTAACTGGAAGTCGATAGTTAAAAACGTAGACTTAATTGACTCAACTATGTTCATCTCACCATGTACAGTGAACGAGATTGTAAAATGCATTGAATCCCTGAACAACACAAAAGCGGTAGGTTTTGATGGAGTATCTACTCACATTATTAAACTGTGTTCTAGAGCCATAGCCCCAATTCTAACTCATCTAATTAACGAATCATTCAGCCAAGGAAAATTTCCAACTAAATTAGAATATTCCATTGTAAAACTGCTTTTAAAAAAGATGACAAACAGGCTTTAGGCAACTACCGCCCTATCACGCTAATCTCTATGCATTCTAGAATGTTGCGATTTCTAGAAAAACATAATATTATAGCTAAGGAGCAAAATGGGTTTCAGAAGGGGAAATCGATCACACACGCATGCTACTCACTTCTTGAATCCATTACTCAAAAAATAGACCAAAAAATTCCACTGACAGGTATATTTTTTGATATGAGTAAAGCATTTGATTGTGTTAATCATGATACTCTATTAGTTAAATTGGAAAGATGTGGATTCAGAGGTTTGGCTTTAAAATGGCTTCAAAGTTACCTTGTTGATAGAGGACAGTGCGTAGAGGTAAGGAGAATGAATGAAAGAAATGAAATTGTTCCATACCATTCATCAGAAAAATACAACGGCACGGGAGTTCCCCAAGGGAGTATTTTAGGACCGCTTTTATTCATTGTCTATATCAACGACCTGCCAAAGATTAGTCATTATAAGACTGTTTTGTTTGCTGATGATACTTCTGTACTTATACCTGATAACCATAAAGATAGGAATACTTATGTCAATAATATTAATATGGCCGTTGAATCAATATGCAATTGGTTGGACGAAAACAATTGATCTATTAATGTTAGTAAAACTAAATATGTTCAATTTTGTACTACTAAAGCTAATATACCTAAGCTGAGCATTACTTGTAAAGGACACACAATGGAAGATAATAGTGAAACAAAATTCCTTGGATTATTAGTAGATCGCCATTGTAGTTGGAAGTCGCATATTGATAACGTCTGCTGCAAACTGGAAAGATTCTCATATGCATTGAAACGGTTGGAACGCTTATCCGACCAAAAAACTGCCTTGATAGCCTATCACGGCTACGTGGCTTCGTTACTCAGATTTGGTCTTATTATTTGGGGAAATGCTTCCGATATACAGAGGGTATTTATTAGCCAGAAAAAATGTATCCGAGCCATATGTGGTGTAGGACCCTTACACTCTTGCAGACCTCTATTCAAAAAACTTAATTTGCTAACTTTAACAAGTATGTACATTTTAGAAATAAGTGTCTATGCAAAATCTAATTATAGTTAGTCTAATTATAGTCTATTAAGTTATTCACGAGGCTTGAGGCAAATCCCAGGTTACGGGCTAGAGATCCTATGAGATTAATAGGACCAAAAAGTAAAACTGCTTTGTTTAGAAACAACTGCTACCTAATGTCAATCAAAATATTCAATCATCTACCACTGCATATTAAAGAAACTCCAAACGTCGTGAGATTTAGAAGGGTATTATATTCGTGGCTATGTTAAAGATTACTTTGATTTTGTTAAAAGTATATAAAATAAAATGTATGTTCAAAATTACTTATTTATGATATAAGTAACTTGCATAAACTGGTATTTCATGTATGTAGTTTTAATAAAAATGTATGGAATGTATCTTAATTATTGTACCAATGAGTTATAGGCTATAAAAATTACTTTTGCATGCTAATATATAGCTAAATGTGTGCTCATTGAATTAATTTGTTTTATAATTATAAGATCTATTGTCAACCACATTTATTGCAAATAAAGACCTACTACTACTACTACTATGGATCAGTCACATAAACTACTATAAGAGTTCTACCCAATCTGCATTTGTTACCCGTTTTTTTACAAATCGGTAACGTGTCTGTGACTCACCTGGAGTCGCCAGCGTCTACAGGCTGTGGTGACTGCTTACCATCACGCAGGCAACTATGCGTGTTTGCCACTGTCGTGGTATATAAAACTATCGAGGAAAATGGTGTATGGAGCAGAAATAAGTGTCTGACAAAAATGTCATTATTGGTTAAGCTTTTATTTCCGACTTTACTTTTCTGTATGAATACCTACTCATTGAGACTATTCTAAAGAATCCAAACTCAACGGGGTAAGTAATACGAGGTATAACAACTTATCATATAACGGTCATAATATATACACTCACTGTGTATAAGTTTGTATAGTATAACGTTCATTGCACATAACGAACGAAAGGTTAGGTTAGATATAATATCAATTGATATATCGATTAAAGCGTATAATATGCATAACACCTAAGGTTTATAACATATATTATTCAATTTATCTAACATCAAAAAATATAATGCTCGTATAGTATAATCGCCTTCAGTTATTTTGGCATCATCGCTTGAATCAGATCATTGATAAGGTGAAATTTGGTTTTTATCACTTTGCAATGGAGCTTCTACAGGAGAGTATTAAAATTATGGGGGATATAGAAAAATTTAAAAATGATGAACTGGCTGCTAAGCGTAAAATAATGTATATAGAACAGGAGCGCAATATCGATAATATAGTAAATAAAAAAGGAGCATATACTGAAAATGTGAATTTCTTAGAGCGTCAAATTTGAGTTTGAAAAAAAAAACATTAAACGTTTGTAAAATTGAAATTAAATTTTGATATCACGCCAATTATTGTAACCTAACCTTCCTAACCGCCAGCGTGTCGACGCCACCCCGCTTCGCGGGGTGTCTATTTCCGCTGTAAGGGACACAAGGCAACCCTAACCTAACCTGCAGGTAATACCATTGTTAAGAGTATTTGTTGTTTTTAACTGCGTGGGGCTTTGCCCCCCGAGCCTCCTTTGTGGCAGGCTCCGCCCCCCCGTGCCCCCTTTTCCTGGCTACCCTAACCTAATTTTCTGTATTATAATCCTTATACGAAAATATACTATGCGTTATGATCGTTATACGTTATGTATGTTATACGAAAAGATATTATATGTTATGATCGTTATATGTTATGTATGTTATACGAAATTAAATTAGTCAATTTGAGTGTTATAGAAAAAAAACGTTATGTAATATGATTATTATGGCAATTGACCGTTATTCCTTATAAAAGTATTGGTATTGTTGTTATAGCTAACGTTCATTATATCTTGTGAACGTTATTAATATGAAATTATATATATTGTTGTTATATCTCGTGCGTCCCACGACCACCCAACTCAACGGGGTTACGTCGGTTAAGTACTGAATTCCCATAGCCACCTTCTGTCTCCATCATCAGATCAGGTCGATGGTACCATAATATTGAATTATCATCCAAACTATACTTGTAAAATTTCAGTTCAATCGGTCACCGGGAAGTGGGTCAAATTTAACTCGCAAGATTGGTCCCATACTAACATAGGTACATACTTAACAGGGCAAGTAAAATAAAAGCTTGTAAAAAACAAACTAAACCCCATCCCATAGTATGCGGTCCCATGACCTGAGCATTTAATGTTATGACACCTCCACGCGTTCCTGTGAAAAAGGGTCTTGACAGATGGACAGACAGACAGACAGACAACGAACTGATACTATAAAGATTCCTTTTTTGCTTTTGAAGGACGGAATCGGAACCCTGAAAAACGCACAAAACACAACAATACACATATTGGCTGTCCCTTTGTTACACTTTTAAATACTCAATGATGACTACCCAATGTAATTAGATGTTATGGCACGAACATGACCATGTTCGCCAGTTGCGAGCAGGGATGGCATGAGAGTGCGACGCGGGCGCAGCACTGATTCACGACGCTTACTCAACTCTTCTGACATTTCGACTTAAAAGAGAGTCTGGCCTCCGATTGCGAATAGTTTTTACGGATCTTGGGGTCAACATAAAGGTACTAGGGACCGCGATGAGTCGGCACAGGTTGTGAACAGTACAGCGCAGGCGCGCCTTATAAATCAGCGGCGCTCGCGCCGGCCCGCTCGCCGATTAATCGCAGCGAGCTCTACACAAATCAAAATGTAAATGGATATAGTATGTTAAGTGCACCGAGCCTAGTAATAATGATGTTAGCATTAGGCATATTAATTGGTTGGATTGGCGCTATCTCTTCGACGGCCAACCGCGCACGCTATTAGGTATTGCGGGCGATTTTGTAAGCATTGACAACCGGGGGCGAAATACGGCGTTTTACGGCGAGTTCGGACTAAAACATTCTTACACTTAAGGTTATTTTTTTGCAGAGAAATGTCGGAAATTGTGTTGTGGCATTTAACACAGAATGCAACTTCGGTCCCTTGGTTTAGTTAGGCCAAGCGACTGAACTTGTATTTAGATGCGCCATTAGCTACATAGCGCTACAACAGTTAGTTTCTGTCAATAAAAATATTTTTGCTCGGTAGCTTTTTTTTTGTCGACTTTAACTTTAATCAGTCACCAACTACTCTCTGAGAGAGTCCCGATAAGTATCAAAAACAATGATATAACGGCCGCGTCACTTCATTTTCGAAACCGCGGAAATTTTTGTACAGATAACCAGACTAGCTTATAAAAACGTGATTATATAGTATTCGCACTGGCTTTCGGGAATTTACCAGTCTTTAACCAGTAAGATTAAAAAGATGTGCATCCGCATATAACTTTACGTAAACAGTCTATAAAGTTAACATTAACGACGAAGACAAAACTGAACAAAATCGAAACGAGCCAAACGAATAACGTCGGTTTGTGGCAAGTTCAAAAGGCCCGCTTCCTAAATACGGCATTAAACAGAATAACATGGTTGTTGTACCGCGGAATCATTATGGTTCGAAGGCTCATTGAAATGAAGAACCGGATCCCTAATGAAGGCCGCAAAATCAAATCGACATCGATTTCAGTGAATGCAGGGTTTATGTCGCCTCTACACGTTCAGTCTAGAATGTTTTGATTGCGATTCCTGACTTTACATGCGATCGTGTTTTTTTTAAATTTACGTATGAATTACTTGTGCTATGTATAGCATTAAAAACCCAGTTTACGTACAAACTATTTATTTAAGAATAGTACATTGTGATATAAGTGAGGTATGTTGATAATTACATCAGAGGCAGAATTTGTTCACGCGAACCGAAGGTGAGCGTGATAAGAGTGCCGAGGATGTAATTATCAAAGCTCACGCGTTTCATACGACGTTTTTCAACACATTTTGCGAGGAAATATCCTTTTAATAAGATGAAAAATTTATAGGCCTGCCAAGCTTTTTTCTTTACTAAACCTAATGATGGAAACAGGTTTTTACTAACATATTGTACATCGCCAAGAATTTCCAGTGGCGTCCATTATATTTATCATTTTTCTAGTAACCACGATTCAAAAATTTTGATAATAACCAAACTCACATTAACAATGTTCACAAATATTTGTGAAATAACCTAGAGTAGCGCGCAACAGTTTTTTTTTTCGTGAAGTTTGCGCAGTGCGCGCGCATGTGTTAAGCCAAACTTAGATGAAATCTCTAAACAGCCCATACAAAATAAAATTAACATTTTCTATTTAAAATGTTATCTATCTTTATTAATTCATGTAAAATATTATCAAAAATGAATATTTTTACTAAATTAAACATTTCTATATCATAACCCAAAATAAATAGTCAATTAATTATCAAAAAGGATTTAAATTATTAAGTCGAGTACATTACATTCTGTACAACCCCGTAAATTTAAGAATGCACCGTTGTTCGTGCATTTACTTTTACTGTCTTTTTTTTACTTCTGTTGTGTTGTGTTGTCACGAATAAATATTTCTAGTATATTCTATTCTATCTTGCTGCAAGGTGCCAACGTGACTTAATCGGCATAGAACCATAACACACAAGTATCGTAATGTTATAAAACACGCATGTTTAATACCCAGGATTATGAGCCTAAAAGCGATATAATAAGAGGTGAGTTACGAGCAAATGTGTTGAAAAATCTTTAAAATATCTTGAAACCCGAAAACCTGCCTACTTGGTCCAGAATATACTGTAGTGAATTTCATTCCGATATAGTTGTTTTTTGACTAAAGCCCGTATATTAATAATTTGATAATGAACGAATTAGGACATCAGATTACAGGTTCCCAAAGGGTGAGCTATCCTTCACGAATTACTCGTACGATGTCGAGATGAATGTCCTGGACACAGATCGCTATTGCCATGACTCATGGCACATAATATACCAATAATTTTATACTTGTGAAAGTATGAACAAATTTCCCTCAAATTATACTAATTTACGGTTTGCTGAAAAAACTGGACGGACGTAGATCACGTGCTGAATACGGAATGCGATCTAGATTGAATGTATATAGTGGGTTTTATAATATTGACTGTATGTGTTTAGCGTCTGCGGCGGACAGGAGCGGGCGGCGCACGCGCCCTTCCGCGGCTTATTCCCAACGCTTACCATCAACTCACAGGCAAACCAGTTTACAACTGACCACTGATTACGCAGGTTTGTTACTAACCTTCGGCTCAAGATATATTAGGGATGGGAGGTAAGGTGAGTTGAGACAGAATGTGAATATCATGACTGCTGCCCTAACGAACCGACTCGCCGTCTAACTTAACTTAATTGACTCCGCGACCACTCCGCGCTTCCAATGAAGCCTTGCCATCATTATGTTAAAATCTCCTTAACCAATCCATACAAATGTTGTAATGCCCAACGCTTTTACGAACAAATTATATTATAACTATGTTCCGATTTCGCATAAAAGTAATAGGAGATCTCATGCTTGTTAAAGATGTAATAGTTAATCATACTGTTTAAAAAATACGGATGGGAACATCTGGTATAGGTAATAAAACCAATCGCTAATACTGCATGGGAAAATAATTTGGTCCAATTACTAAGCTGGCGTAATGAGGGGGAACGATAAACAACTCTATTATTGACATAATTACTTCGTCGACCAATGTATTTTTTTCAGTCAGTAAAATAGTAGGCCTTCGAACCATTTATTTGGTATAGAGCTCAAGGTAGGTATTTTTATATTAATATTTAATGGTAAGTATAGGTATAACATAATCCCACTGTACCTAATAATGTATTATTTGTGTCTAGTATTATATTTCTATCAACTGAAGGAAAAAGGAAAGCTCACCGCGGGAAAAGTGTTTCGAATAGTATTTGCATTGCATGTAAAGTTATAACTAGGTATGTCTCTATCTCGTTTTCTTTTAATAAGCAAAACTTCTTTACAAAATATGTTTGGACGGAAGTCTCGGTACGCAATTCAGACTCTTACTTGACCGGTTTTTTAATGGCAATTTACTTCGACCGCTAGAGTGAAGACATCAGAGAGTTGATGGCAAGTCTGAGAAACAAGTGCCGGTGCATTGGCGACGCAGCGAAGACGCCGATTAATCGAATAGTTCAAATTATTCACACGATCGTGTTCTATACACCGAGTGTGTTCAGCCATTCTTATACCCGACTGACCATGGGTGGCGAACGTCTCTTTTGATGTCTTTATTAATTTGATTGACGTCGATGTTTATCAATTGATTAACATCAAAATCTTTATCTACGGAGGGTGATAAACATCGCGTATTCAATAAAGAGCCGTATTTGTTTTGAGTGTCCATTAGACCCACGGGGTATGTGGAAATTAGTGGGCAAGTGCGTGGAATGAGTCGTCGATCATCGGCCATTACCGCGTAAACATCCAGTGGGCACGCAACGCTGGGTCTACACTCTACTGCGCGACGCGAGTGAACGTAACGCCGAGCGGACAAAGAGTTGAAAACGCAGAATGGATGCATTCTTCAAAATAAATAAGTATAGATTCTGGAAATGGCGATTCTTTTATTTTGACAAAATACGTATTTCTAAAAAACCGGCCAACTGCGGAGTCGGACTCGCGCACGAAGGGTTCCGTACCATTATCTATAAACACGGCAAAAAGAGCCCCCTTAAATATGTATTTTAATCTTTTTTTTAGTATTTGTTGTTATAGCGGCAACAGAAATACATCGTCTGTGAAAATTTCAACTGTCTAACAATCACGGTTCGTGAGTTAGGTACAGCCTGGTGACAGACAAACAGACAGACAGACGGACGGACAGCGGAGTCTTAGTAATAGGGTTCCGTTTTACCCTTTGGGTACGGAACCCTAAAAACATTAAAATCTATGGTTTGTTAGGTTAGGTTTGTCTTGTATCACAAAACTCTTTAGGAGATCGACACGCCTGCGAAAACTTACCGGAATCATAATACTAAACTTAATTTCCCAACTGTATGTATGTCCGAATTTTTCGGGATCCTGTTGTTTTACCAAATTTATTTTCGTCAAATTTCATTTCCCAAACAAATTTTAGCAACTATTTTGTTTGCCAATGCAAACTTTAGCACAATTTTAATACGAATATTTTCATTACGTCCAATTTTCATTCAGCAAATTATTATTACGAAAAATTTTATTATGGCATGTGGTCTTTTAGCAAATGCTTTAATAAGGCAAAACAACATTGGTCAATAAACATTTCGTCAAGTTAATGTTATGGCAAACTATAAATAGACAAAAATCACTATTGTTTGGGTTATGCCATTTTACCAAAATACTATTAATAAAACGGCACGGTCCCTTAAATAAAAAAATGCACGGTTAAGTAGGTCGGTAGGCAAAGGCGTTAAATTAGGTTAGGGCAGCCAAAAAAGGGGGGCTCGGGGGGCGAAGCCTCCTAGCAGTAAAAAAACAACCAATCGTAACAATGGTATTATTTGGTAGGTTAGGTTAGGGTTAGCTTGTATCCCTTATAGCGGAAATAGGCACCCCGCGAAGCGGGGTGACGTCGACACGCTGGCGGTTAGGTTAGAATTGCGACCTCTACACAAATCAATTTTCCCTACCCACATAACAAAAAAAGTTGTTATTTTTTTGTGTATCATATACACCATTGAAATAAAGATGCAAATGATTTGTCATTGAATAGTTCCTCTGCTGATTTTATTTATTTAATCGTATGGCGTGTATACATAAACGTTTCATGCAATAAAAATTATAAGTCCACATTCAGGGTCCTGAGCCACGTGATAGCGATGGAATAGAAACGGTCAATTAAATATTGATGATACAAATCATTTGCCTTATTTTGTTTTGGTTAAAACATATTATGCCAACTAACATATTTGACTGAATGAAATTTGGTCAAAGTACCAGTTGGTAAAAGAGATATTGCCTAAACATGAATATGCCAAACATAAGGTTTGCGTAAGAATTATTTGTCGAGTGTTAATTTGGCAAACGATTATTTGGCAAATGAAATTCTACGAAAAATGTTTTGGGAAGTGATAATTTGTCAAAATATTTTTGGTGAAACAAAGGTAACCCGAATTTTTCATTCAGTAAAAGCTAGTTCTCACAAAGACCCCAAAGGTTAAGGTTTTTTTTAAATATCTACTCATCGTGTAGGATCTGGGTTCAGTTTGTTTTATAATAATCCTTAAAATGTCATGGTTTCAGAGCAAAACGACTTTTTGCCGAACTGAATATTCGGACAAACTATACAGTTGGGAAATTAATTTTATTGATGCGACTGGTAACAGTGGTAACCAGTAATAGTGAATAACACACCCAACTAACATTTTGGTGTCAGCTTTTATTATAACCTTTATAAGTGAGTTATATTTATCTCAGTTGGGACTAATAGAGGAGATAAGAAAAAAAAAACTCCTATAGTGTTACTAGAGCTTTATTGAACGCTGCTAAAAAGGTTTTAGAGTTATAAGAGTGTTACTCAAAGCAATTATACTTAAGATGTTAAAGCTTTAACCTGTTTGTAACGCTTAAACCTTTACAAGAGTGCTCGCTGACGCTCCTTAACTCTTACTGCTTTTTATTTGTTGCAGTGGAGTGTCTTATAAAGCTTAAGGTGTTATATCTGCTATAAGGTGCAGGCAGAGACTTTATAACAGAGTTGGTCAAGAGTTTTGTAACACAAGATACTAGAAGTGTTGAACAACACCGTTATAAAGGCAAAGCCTGCACAATATTCTTGACTAAGGGTGTTGTAACTCAAAAAGCGTTATAGATGACTTAAATGACGCCTAAAGCTTTAATATATGTTCGCCATTGTTTTGGTGAACTCTAACCTACAAATTGATTAGGTTATTCAATATTTGACATCAAAATACATCACTATTTATGTTACTCTGGCCATTCTATGGATGCCATGGCCATATTAATTTAACATGCCACTGGCCAAGAAACAAGAATACAAAATGATAAAAACTTTAGGTGTCTCTTTTATTCTTCATAAGTTTTATTAGAAATCTCTAATAAATCCTGGGCGCGTTACAATTGAGATGGGAAACATGGTATACACTTACAGTAAAATCACAAGGGCAGATTGTTTTCACTTAATTTCACATACACATCCAATTTCATAGGTACACTTTCAATTATTACGACTCCTGTCACATATATTAATAATCTTCGCCATTTTGTCGGTAGACTATATTTTCTTATATTTTTATAGTAAAGAAAAGAGTAAGATATATGCTCACTTGAAACTGGGTAAGCGCAAGAGTGTTACAACACTCTCTGCTAGCACCTTAAGCGTTACTACGGTGTTTGTAGAGCGTTGGTTAACACTATGGGTGTCAGATATCACTGCTCTAAAGGCTTTCTAACACCTTAACCTGTAAGACGTGGGCTTGTTTCGTGGTTATATAGGTGTTAGAGCATGCTCTAAGACCTTTCTTAAAGGCATTCTTAACACCTTAATACTTGGCTGGAACCAATATAAGAATGATATAAGGGTTTTTTTTAACGCTAGTGTGCTAGTTGGGACAAAGTATGTTTTTTCTATAGATTTGCACCGAAATGTTTCGTCAGATCAGATGGTTCATTCCTTAGATCCGCGGGTACCTAAATTGTAATAACGTCGATATTCTAGAGACATTACTTGTGTAAAAACGTTACGTCCAATTGGTTAGGAATTAGTAGGTAAACAGTAGCCACCTGCAGGGAATCATAAGTCGGTACTTATGATTCCCTGTAGGCAAGGCTAGTGCAGTCCTCAGGGCCTAGGCCCGTCGCCCGCGCCGCTCTTTGCCCGGGCGCTGTAGATTCGAGGCGATAAGACTGCCGCTGGATATACATTGTCGTGTACGGTTAATTGATCACTTAATTATTTTGCATGTCCGCCTAAAAGTTTCCAATTAAATCTTACTATTATTCTAATAGATAATTAAGAAATGCTCGTTTAATTAATTGCAGGCAACTTTTTAGAATCGGAATGTAATTTACTTTATTCAAATGAGATGTGTCGGTAAAGTGGCTTTAGCTGTGTGCTATTATTATTTCTCGTGCTTTATTGGAGTTTCGTGTTCATTAGGGCGGGGTGTGGTGTTGATAGCTTATTTAAATGAAGTTTAAAGAGGTTTAGTGGCGGCGTTAGCGTTGATTTATATCTGGAGAGTTGTGGAGGACATAAAGGTTTGATGGTATCGGGGGTTTGTCGCCAGGAAACGATCGCGGGCCGCATGATGCCAGCCGCGCCTGCGCGCTTGTACTCGCGCCGCGCCGGCCCGCGATGCGCGCACCTCACCTTAGAAACGCGATATTTTAGCGACAGCCTACATGATTAATTTATGGCTTTGAAGCTATATTTCTGAACAAAGTCCGAGCTAAATCCGATTTAATGCGAAGATAAGTTGATTTATAATCGTACGTAGATGGACATATTCTATACGTTGCCGATTTGTTCTTATTGTTTAAATTTAACCTTTGTTAACTGAACGAGTGAATGATATAGATTTGGTGTTTCTTTCGGAAATGTTGGTACGCCATTTCATCGAACCAAGGGTTTGGCTGTAAGTAGCTATACTTAGTGTTAAAAAAGTTGTGTTAGCTACTGGCATTCTTAAGATGAGAACTTCATAAACATAATGAATCTAGGTATTCTGCCAGCCAGAACAAAAATATAGAAATGTTCCAACAAGCCAAGTTATTAGCTTATCACGAATCAAACTAAGTTTTAGAATTCCACAGCAAGAATGTTATCCTATTTAAGGAGCAGTCTCGACACTTGCGTTTAAAGTTCCAAGCTCATGGGGTGCCTTTTAGAATAAATAGAATAAAGTGAAGTGTTGTCTTGGAGCTGTGAATAAGAATGCTCAGCGAATAAGGCCCTATATACGTTTGGTGATTAGCGACGTGCGTAATGGGCTGTTTACACTTTAATTCGTGATTAGAGCGAGTTCATACATTTGCTGCAAGTGCGAGTAGCTTTTGTGTGGACTCCACTAATCACTAATCCATGTGTAAATAGTGCCTAATGCGAATGACGAATGTAAGAAGGTATAGTATAAGACAGTTTTCTTTTTAGGACAGGTTGCACTAACACCAACCACACTTCCAGCCCTGTAAACACTAAATATGACGCCGCCGCGCCGCCAACTATGATATATCTTGTAGAAAACTGCCAAAGTTATTTTTACGACGGTGGCAAAGAATCTGCATATGCTTACGCACAGGCACAAGCTTGGCAGGTATGACGCTCCATTCACATGCGCGTTGCCGACCCTTTATTGATTTGACGACTCGTTGATAGCTAGAGACTAGGGGAGACATCATCGGGAGCTCTGGCGACCTGATACTCACCACCAGCAACACAACACCGTATCACAAGCACAACATCGATGACCTTTGTCGGCCGCCATCTTTGTGACGTCACAGCTATGTCCGTCCCCCTCTCCTTTAACTAAAACACATCCATGCCAGTTTTAGGTATATAGAAGAGATGTCCACGAAAATCGGGAAGAAGACGGCTTTTTGCGATATTGGCACCGTAGATAGGTACTATACGGTTGTGATTATTTAATTTGGCTGTTATAAAACTGTCTTTGGAATTGCAATCTTCTGTATTGGACGGCTTTTTGAATGGACTACTTTGATGCAAAAAATTCGGCCAACTCAAATGATCTCAAGTATAACTACCGAGGTGAAGGTTCTGCTCCAGTTCGGCTGCTCCAAATATGAGCACTGAAAACTACGAAACTTCCCATACAATCAAATTTTGACGGATGTAACCTACGTTGTCTCAAACATGCAATGCAATATTGACGTTTTGTTCTTCATAATGTGCTGGGAAGTGTCGCGTTTCGGGCGCAGCGAAACGAGAGATCTGTAATGGCATTTCATACAAAATTTGAGGCCTAGGCCTGCAAGATGGTCTTTTTTAGTTTCCATTCTACAATTTGTGGCACAGGACCACGGCGTTCAGCCATGAAAATTAAAGTTTGTTTTCTTGGAGTTTTTTTTTAATTTATTTCATGTCTAGTTTGAGAAAAGCACTATCCATACCTCGGCGTAAAAAGGGGTTGCTAGCCTCATAACTATCCGACCTCGCTACGGTCGGCCGTCTATATGTAGGTAGGTACCTACTCGGCCGGCAACCCCTTACTTTCCGGCCTCTGTAGTAATGTATTATTACCGATGGTTTGTAACAACAAACCATGGTAGAGGTAATTGTGTTTATGTCGGTAGTTTATTCTCGTTCTTCTAAACGTTTACTGTGGATTTGGCGACGTGTCTGCACAAATATCTGTTAGCTGCGTTGCGGGTACATTTCTCTAATTGATTTTATGATATCTGACCTTCGCGACGGTGATCGACCGCTAAATTGTCGTCGTTTAAACAGTAAGTTAGTAAACTAGCTTTCCATAGCCTTTCAGCTAATACCTGTCTATCGACAAATACCTGGGCGGTTATTCAGAACGCACTTCACCTGCCACACCTAACGAATCTAGATTGCACCTACGCTTAGTTACAACGAATTACGACGTAACTGCGAATAGCGGGGCTGCAATCTCGGACATGCAGTGTTTTACCGACTTAGGGAAGTAACGTACTTATTCTCGATTTCGGATAGAGCACGGAGCGGAAACTGCCTAAGCTTCGTGCTCGCACAGTTCGCCCACATTGGGGAAGCAGCGGCACGACTTAGCATATTTCATTACGTATTTACGGCTTCTGTAAAGTATCGAGTATTACTTAGTAGACATTAATAGCTCCTTAACGCCCAAGAAAGCGTTTTTAATTTAAACGTAAGCCACGTTAATTATTAGCATTGTGTAACCTCTCCGTAAGGTCAGCGGTCGGACCATTAATTTTTAGTTAATTTGTAATTTTCCCAGTAACGAGTCCTGCGTCCGCTGTTTAATGCAAATGAACCTATTCTCGATCATTAGTTTATACACGTTCTACTAACGTTACTTTTTGTTAATTAATCCCGAGATCTAACACTATAGCGGCTACTAATGTCTAATTATTATTCACACGCCGTCGAATAAAATGCATTTAAAATAAAACATAGGAAAGCAATCGAGTGAATGAATTCTAGTGGCTTCGAATGTGGGATAATTTCAATGTTTGTGTAGAGTGAACTGTTGGTCAATCTGTGACTTACGCGTTGCGTTCCAACTTGTTGTCTCAGTGTTTCGCGCGCTCGTATTGACACGAGTAGTATGCAGTGATACAAACAATTTATTATTAAACACGGTTTCAGAAACGTAATGTTAGTATTTTCACAAAATCTACCTAGGTAGGTACACTAGTAATAATACTAACTAAATGACGCTGATAGTACGCTGACTGCAGCGTCATATGCAGCCAGAGTAGCCAAATATTTCGTAACACACCCTTATCCTTACAGTAATAAAGACGCGTACCGAAATATTCGGCTACCTTGGCTGCTACTAACTATATGACGCTGACTGTACGTGTTTCTGAAGCACGAGAAACTGCTTTAATTCTGTGCTTGTCTGCAGAACAAGTTAAGCAAACACGGAACCAGCGAAATAATTTAGTTTGCATTGTTTTTCGAACATCTCACGATTCACTTGATTAGTTACAATTTATTTCTTTAAATTTATTTCAAACTAGCTTCTGCCTGTGACTTCCGTTCGCGAGAAATTCGTTTTTATCGTAGCTCCATACAACTTTTCATCCTCCATTTCATTATCTTAAGGGATGATTTCCGGGATGAAAACTATCCTATGTCCTGCCCCGGGACTCAAACAATCTCTATACCAAATTTTATCTAAATCGGCTTATTTGTTTAAGTGTGAAGAGGTAACAGACAGACACACTTTCGCATTTAAATAATATTAGTATGGATCTGCTGATGCAGAAGGCGTAATATTATTAGGTAGCGGAATTTCTAGAGGAACAATTTTAATGATCTAGAACATTGAATCACTTTGATTGTCCTGTGTCTTATGTACCTGTTGACATTGTTTTTAATTTTTAATAATCTTATAATTATATTTTTAATGCAATGTATGATTAATATGATGTGTTGATTTATGAAAATGGAGTGTTCATTTATGAAACAAGAAACAAATTGATATTCATTTGTTCAGCTAATTGTTATGTTTACTGCGAAGCTTTATTCTACGTAGCTCTTCAATACTATTGCGTTTACTTTTCTGTATCATGTTCATTCTTCATACATACATTTTCCGGTGAACTAAACTTCTACTTATTATCTACGTAGATATTGATCACAATATTCATTGAATATAAAAAATGGGATCAAACACGGTATCCTACCGAATACAGTAAGCATGCGTGGTGCGTCATCCTATTACAGTACTGCAGGGTCATGTGCATACTATTATTATGTATAACGTGCCCTGAGATCCTAGATCCCGTATAAGAAGAGAACAATTTTTCGTCTAGCTCGTGCACGCCACCCGCCGCCTCGACATTATCAATAAAAGTTTCCAACTCAATTTATCTTATCACACGGTAGTATCGAGAGTAGTTTCCACAATGAACGACGTGCCGATAACTCCCAATTTCTAATCTCAATCATCCACCTTGTTAATTAGGGTTGGAACTCAAAACTGTGCCCAATAGTTGGGGGGTAAGGTTGAAAGTCGCTTGAGGCGTAGTGACATTTATTTTTAATTTAATAACTTAATACATGGATAGGTATAGGAAGGCAGTGGTGCGCACGCTATCGGCGCGCAGATAACCCCGTCTGGCTGTCCATGCGCGCCCAATCAAAGTACTTCATTAAAATCTTATCGACGCTAGATAAATCACCTAACGACTGCGATCGATTATTTGGATAATTAATGGATGCTGTCTTAATATGGTGGATTCTTGTCCCGGTGTCACTGGTTGCACGGGTGTCAACCGGAGAAGGCTTGGGATTGGTATGCGAAAGATTATAGGTGAGACATTCTAATTTCTGCAGACTGTACTAGGAGTAGCATATACTAAGGAGGGGAGGGTTTTTAGTTAACGAAAAGCAGTGATAGTGTAGGCACATCACATTAAAGTGTATATTTTGATGCTCCCAACACGTTTGTTTTCACAACAGATTTAGGTACTAGACTACCTTTTATCTACTTATCTATTAATTAATCCCTTGGTACGATTGTAAATAATCCGAAATATTCGTAACACACGAGTGAATTCTTATTTAACTTGCCATAATAAGGGACGTGACACCAAATACAATTATTAATAATGTTGAATTTTCTCGAAAAAGGATTAAATATAATGTAAGTAAGTAGCATAAGCAGTCACATGGAGAAAAAAGTAAGACAAGACATTAAAATTATCACAAAGTTATAAGTGTCCATAATTTTAAGAGGGGGTATACTCTGTCCCTTTTCCGCAAAACGCATCTTCACATGAAACGATTGTCATTTACTATGACGCTTGAGACCATCAGTGACGTCACTGGTCGCAAGCATTTTCTCTCTCTGTGAAGTTGTTGTCTCTTCGTAATTTTTTGAGATATTTCAATAGGATTTTCGTCAAGAGGCATATTTTTTGCCTTCTTTCTTTTGGAGTGATAACCAAAGTATAAACCACAACCCTATTCAAAGCACAAAATAGCTAATAAAACCTACCTACTGAAATATATATATTTTACTGTCCATACCTACGTACTGTAGGTACATAAATACAGCTACAACTTAATAACCGATCGACAACACGCCATTTACGGAGACAGCCTGATTGATTTCAAAAATATATAACTCGTGTCCTTTCGAATGACAACAGGAAAACGTGGTTACTGCGTGTGAATGTGTTTTATGGTAATGTCATTGATTGTTTGTGCTGTGGAGTGAATTTATATTTGTTCAGTCTGAGCAGCGTAGCTTGGCCACAACACTTTTTTAAAATAAACGATAAATTAATAAGAATCGAAAATTATTTAATAAAAATAATAGAGTCGTAATCAAGATTTGCATGCCAAATTGTGGCAGAGCATACCTGCATGTAATCCCTACTGACATGTCTGTATAACTGTTTGACACCTGTGTATGTTCTTGCAAATAAATGAATTGAATTGAATTGAATTGAAGTGTACTTAAGACTTTTCTTGTGAGCTTATACGAGTAGGATATCTGTTGGTATTGATTTCGCTTTAATTATACCTTAATCTCTTTTCAGGTAGAGGCGTTATATCAACTAATACATAATGACTGTCAAATATGTATCTTGATTTGAATTGGTAAGAATGATTTCAAGTTGGTTATGCACAGGTAAGACCTTTTCGTGACACACTGTAATCATTATATATATATTTACTTGCTTCTTATAGATAATTATATCTGGGTACTTTTTAGTTTGGTAACAAATAAATGTTTTGTTTTCCTTTTTTCTACTCAATAAATATTGGAAGACAACTTTATTGTTGTCATGACTTGGTTTTTCTTCTTAATGCCTCTCTCGCCTATTATACAAGCGATGTACCCAGCTTAACCCATCCATAGCACCCGAGTACCAGTAACCAAGCCCTAACGTAAAAACGTGACATCGTTGGCAGGTCATCATCTTATTCTATGCGAAGAAAGAACTACCTGGCCTTTTTAAACTTACTCAAAAATGACTTCTCTGAAGTTCAGACCGCGATACAAAGTGTAAGTGCTTCTTAAGTGGCATTTTAAGTAAGTAAGCGTGCGTTTGGGTCGCGTGTAGTGGCCGGCCGGGACCGTCTCTCAGATCCACATCAGTCCCGGAATAAATGGTATCCTACGATGCTATCGTCGGCGCCCGTACCACCCCATTAATCTACATCAGCACGTGCTCACTATGAGATTAATGAGCCAGATAAACCATTAAATACGACTACAGATGTCCGCTCCTCTAACAGCAGCCGAACAAACTGTATACGCATTTCAGAGACAATAATTGATGAATTAAACGGATTCGACGCTATTATGAATGTTAATGATATCGGTCGCTCGATACCGATGATACTGGCTCGATAATTAGAATGGATGACGACGAGTCGCGGCTGAAATTGATTCCGTCTTGGGTGGAATCCACGTTAAGTAGCTGATGATGGCGGGTTAATGCGAAGCAGGGGCCGGGCCGCCATGCCTCATGACTGATGCTGCATCGCCACATTAGTATTCATTTGTTAACAGCTACTTAACTACTTTCTAAATTAAAGATCTGATTTAACAAAGTACATTATATTGCCTAATTTGCATTAAGGCATAGGCTTTCATATATTTAACGTTCGGTGATTTATCCACTGATGCTATCTATTCTGTAGAACTGGGAATATTGAACTGCGTAACAGTTTTGATTAAATTTAATTGATTATCTGATAACGTGATGTTTATTACAAGTATAAATAAGTTCGTCGGTGTTTCTCTACGACTGACTCGTCATGACTAATTGTGAAAAAGCTATGCACGTAAACCTCACTTGTGGCTTAAGTATCAGCCAGCATCAGTTATACCGAATTGATGCAATTAATGACTATTAATTAGATTAGTTATACAGATGCCATAACACGCCATTAATGGCTTTAGCACTAAGATCATGAAACTCTGCGATAAGTGAATCAAATAACATGGAACTTAAAAAAAGAATGTGGCGTTGTATTCCTTGTAGTGGCCAAGCTCGTCAGCACGGCTATCACGCGACGGCGCGCGAGCTCTCTCAATTTTTCTCGCACTATCCGTCTCTCTCTTATTAGAACACTTAGAATAAGAATAAGAATGTCTGATTGCAAACTGAGAACAAGAGGTATAGTGCGAGAAAAATCGAGAGTATGTCGCGGACGTCCCATGAGAGGCGAGTTGATCTCATGAGCATGCGCTCTGTTGAGACCGAGGGACATCACCGCATGAGTTGCAAGTGCCGATAGCTTCAGGTTACCGCCTACTACCAGGATCTACGCTCGTTTGCCATTTTTATAAAAATGACAAAACACCGGTACCTATATATATATATATAGGTACCGGTGTTTTGTCGTCTTTTAAATTTGATTTCACCCGTCACGTGAATTAAGACGTAATCCTTGGAATACAAGGTAAATAAAGACGTTTAAATGACATGATAATGATGAACTACACTTATGTTTACTTATCACTTTAGTTGCGATTACTAATGCCACTTTAGTAACCTACCTCCCTTCCTACCTCGTAGGAAGTCCTTTGATAGGAAAATTGCATCAATTATTCTCTAGTCATCATAGTAGCTAGGATAGGTAAATTTAAAAGGTAATTGTTAATTTTCATGGCCTTCCGTTATTCTGATTGTATTTGTTATTCAGAGAAAAATGAACCTTATCAGTAACCCTTTCAATCTGCATCATAAAATACAGCACATTCTTTTTTGTCACATTTGACCGGTTCGAGTCCCGACTGAGGCAAGCGATTTTCATAAATCCATAAATGCAGAATTCATTGTTTTTTTAAAACAAAGGAAAGTCTCCCTTACACAGAATGAGCTATTTACAATATTTAAGGTAGTTGCCATCCATGTGGCATTCGATCTTTCCACCCTGTATATATATATATATATAAACAGCTAGGAAACAAAAACTTATATAAGGCCTCTTGCGGTGTACCTTTTGTAACTGAGTAGGTAGATGTGGAATGTTCGAATAGGAAAGAAAGAAAGAAAGAAAGAAAACATTTATTCGTGGCAATGGCAACAATACAAATTGTGGACACATACGCACATACACATTTGCCACGAAATGGTCACAACTCAGCGTAATGCTAGCAACGCCAGCGCTGGTCTTCCGTTGTGACCATTTGGTGAGGCACGGAACAATGACGCCACGATCACACACAAGGACAAATTACAAAAAAATTAAAAATAACGAAGAACACAAACTCATTTAAAACAAAAAACTAATATATACAAACACAAAAAGACACTTATAAATTACAATAAAATGAACGCTACTTATTTTTAAAAAGAAAAAAGGTATTAAAACTATGAATAGGCCTTTGTTTTGTTTGTGTTGCAGGTTTTAATAATTATGTAATACTGTAAAATTAATTTGAACAGGACGCAACTACATACAAGAGAGGCCTTACTTAAGTGTCTTACCTGCATTAATAATATATATTAATATTTCTTATAAACAAAACTTGCACCCAACCTCTCCTTCCCATCCCATCGTCAAAAGTACCTACAAGAGAGCTCGGTCGAGTGACCCTAATTGTTTTTAATTGAATAACGACATGTTGCTACTTTTTTCACATCGGCGGAATTGTTCATTGATTTACTGCTCGTTCTTCCTATTTAGGGCGCTGCGTTCCCATGGACGAGACTCGTTCGGAGGATTATTCCAATTGTACCTACATTTATGCCAAACTGTACAGACTTTTATTACGCAGTTCGACGTACAATCAGCATCAAAAGTTGATTGCGCAGTTACTTGTGATGCTGACTGTACCTAACGTATGTGTCCGACTAAAATTGTGCATCGCGCTGTGCTGAACAAAATTCGCCGCAAATTGTGTGCTCTACATTTTTCATAATAGTAGATTTTAACTTCATTGGACCTATAAAACCCCAGATTATGAGAAATGATTTTGTTACCTTTTGACCTTGATTAACTTACGACGTGGACATGTGTTTTATGAGACTTCTAAGATGACTTTAAGAACACCAAAGGAAGGTGTATACGAGATTTTATCACTCATTCCAGCGTAGATGTATTTTATTTGCTTACGTGACTGGATTATAGTCGACGTAATGCATTTCAAATAACAACAGTCGATGGTTCATTCGCGACATCGCCACTTCTGTCAGCCCGTCCCGTAGCTCCGTACTGACACTAAAACTAAGAAGGTTCTAGGAAATTAAAATTCATTGCTAAAACGACTTCGTTAATATCCCACTTTAATGTTGCCCTGAGCAGGTAATTTCCTACATCGAATACGTCCAGTGAAGTTTATTTATCCTCGAGAAAATCGATCCATAAAGTTTATCGTGTGAGTAATTAAGGCGATGTCGCACCGCGAGCCGTTAATCTTGTAGATCGCAATCGAAGATGATCGCGTGTTCGCTCGCGCCTGGGCGCTGCGCCTGCGCTACCCGGGGCTGTTCACCACCCTCACTTCACCTCATCTCAGAAACCAATGTAAGTCAGACCTCTGATTATGCGTTGTTATTATGAATCTCAGTCAAGGTTTACAAGGGACCAGCAGTGAGGCGAGGTGAAACAAGTTATGAATAGCTTAGCTGGTATTCAGCAGAACTCTTGGCAGCAACACGACTCATTAGAACAGTATAAGCAGGCCTTTCCCACTAGAAAGTACCTAACACTTGCCTATGGTAACCTATGAACTCTATGTTTTGTATATATGTCAACCGCAGTCTATCGTTGCCACTTCAGATTTGCTCGTGTTTTAATATATTGAAATAATACTCACTGTACCTTCTTTAAATATCACTTTTCGGCATGATGGGCATCGCACTCATGTAATACGTAAGAAGTTAAATGCTTTTTAATATTAATTTGATCTGACGACAACCCTCTTACGTCATATTACTCTAGTTACTAGTAGGTCATATAGTTTGTTATTAAGATATTCTGACGACGACGAATGTAGACCTATAATTTTAGTGAGAATTACTTATACCATCAGGTCGGTCACGTGTCACGTAACGCATTGTGCGTATGTCAGTTGGTTTAAATGTCAATTTTTGTAAGGGAAAATTACAATTGGGTTGTCCCAACGTGCGTTCAAAGTTTCGTGATCGCCCCCCTCAGCTACGATTCTGTGTAGTTACACGAATCTCCAGGTCAAATTATACTAATGGTGAGTAGCGAGGTGAATCGAGACAGCTTATGAATGGCATAAGCAACAACGGCCCGCGACTCACCGCACTCGCAACTCACAAAACATTAATAATGGCATCCTCGCACAGTGTCATATCGAACACGGTAACGCACCTTAATGGAACTTTCCTGTAAGATTATTTTTGCCAATAACTCAAATTATTTCAATGTAATTTAACACAAAATATGAACCTTTTAAAGTCAATTGCTAATGTGTCCTCACTACGAACTTACTAAATATATACCAGCACGGCTATCACGCGACAGTGCGCGAGCTCTCTCGATTTTTCTCGCACTATCCGTCTCTTCTTATTAGAACACTTAGAACAAGAGGTATAGTGCGAGAAAAATCGAGAGTATGTCGCTGCCGTCCGATGATAGACGTGCTGATGCGTCCCACTGCTGGGCATGAGCTCAGGAATACGACGGAGTGGTCTGTAGTCCATACGTTGTTCTTTTTTTTAAATAGCTCAGCTGCCGTAAAATTAATCCGACGTAATATCGAATATTCACTAGCATTTCGACCTTTAAATCCGTAATCAAATGTCAATGAATTACAATAGATGGCGACATAACCGCGCAAACTGCACGTGCAAAACTGCATTTTCCCCCAGTCTGCTTTAGCCACAGTATTTACTTTTCAACCGTACTCTCAGATAAAAGTGTCATAATATTTATAACATAACTTAGCTTTCTTATGGTCCACTGTCATAAACTTAAGCGCGCTTTCTAGATTCTTAAGTTTCACACGAATGTAGCACTTAACGTTTTGTTATTAAGATTTCAAGTCGGAAAATTAGAGCGGTCAAGATGAACATTGGTATCCAGAGCAGAGCGTGCCTGTCGTTCGATAATGTTTCTAGTTAGTTCGCAATAAATATGAGAGTCGAAGAGTTGGAGTGTGCAGTGATGTTCGCCCCGGTGACGGTATGGACTATCTAATTTTATTAGCAATATATTGTCATTAAGTCGATACTGATCTTGTTATACGCACAATGAGGGGCAGCGCGCGCGGGCCGGCGGGCTGTGGCCGGGCTTCATACAATTTACATTCAAATGACATTCGCTTATGGCCTGAGGAAATTTCTCACTCATAGGATTTTCAGGTAATCAAGAGTTTATGTTGTCAATTGTTAGGTTGATATTCAAAAGCTTTCGTGGGCAGAAATAGCTTCACGGTTTGTAATAGTAAGTGTGCTTTACTTATCACAGAATTTAGAATAAGTATCTCAGATGGACCTGTTGAACTTCAATTGTGAGTCGTGGTATCAGCACCGTATAATTTATTACTTCCGTGTTAATCGTTTTCGAATCTTGCTTATCAGTGGTTTAGGTTGGTTAACGAGGTACCTATTATGTAGGCCTAGAGCTTATTTGTTTACGGTTTCATTTTACAGCTATGTTAAAAAAGAGCTTTATTTTCATCTATAAATTACTGTCAATTTTCAATATCCACCAATTAATTAATTTAACAGGAATCTTATCGCACTATTTAAAGTTCTCTACGAAGGCCAATTCTCTGGCTCGGTCGAGATAGTAGTTTTGACGACTTTGTCAATGTCAAGTTTTCGACCGAGCGAGCGAAGCGAACGAAGTTCTATGCCTCAGCTTGGATGGGAAATCGTTTGTCTGTGCGGTGGATAGAGAACTAACAAACTTGTCATAAAACCCAATTTAAAGCACGAAGCTTACGATTACCGATGGCTTAAAACAACTCAGCCTGATACAATGGGTGCAGGCAACCATATTCACTGCCAGGAACCACCCTAGCGGCCGCTGTCCCCGTAGACACTTTCGGTTACTTAGCGGGAAAACGACGGGTTCGGCTACGTACGTAGCACGTAGTGATTCTTGGCAGCGAATGTGTTAAGAACAAAGGACTACGACGAATAGAACGACCAAGTATATCTAAATTAACTTTTCTCAGAAATCAGATAAGTCTTCGTCCAAATAAGCTCCTGATGTTAGGTACGCACTTAATTCTGCACTGGAGGCATACTTCAAATTAGGTCTCGCTTGATGGATATAACTATAATCCGATCCTTTGGATTGGTTTATTTTAGTTCAAAGGGGTGCACTTTGGGATAACCCAACTGTACTTTTTCCATACTAATAGTGACATTTAGATCTACACGCGCGTAGAATGCGTTACGTGATCGACCTGCAGCATTTTTAAGTGTGGTGATTCTCTTTTATTTTTTATGAGTTATGTGATTTTCACAGGCATAGTTGGGAAGATTTATTATTGGTAACTGGTGACCGACGGGATTGCAGCTTTCTCGCGCTTCGCATCAGTATTGTAATAAAGCGAGGAAATTTCGTTAGCATCCTCGGTACAATGGCAATTTAATTTAGTTTTGCTAACTAACTTTTGGAAAATAGAATAAAAATCACTGATTCGATTGTAACAATTATCTTATGGCACGCCTCACGCTTCTGGGTATTTACATTTGTTGCGACAGCATTGTCACAGCTCCGCAGTAGGTATGACATGTGTTGACTAGCCGTTAATCTGAGAAATCTGCTGATGGGGCTCGTTAGCACGCCGCGCCGTGTCATTCAAGATTACTGCATCTATCCCGTCCAGGCGCGATGGGAGGCGCGCGCCTTCTCACGGGTCTTTGGGCCAGCACACAAATAAAAAAATCACCTTGTGTACAGTTCACGTCGCGCTGTTTACTAGTCACATAAACTGACCGTATTTACCGTGCCCGCTCATCCTCCATTTAACACTGAGCTACTTTGGGAACGTCTAAATTAGTGAAGTGAGAAAAGCTAACGCTCGTAACCGTTTTCGATCGGCGGTAAATCGAGGAGATAACATCTTTTTTGGATGGTCGTTGACTCCCATCAGTTATTGTGTGTCGATCGTAGAGCCGCACCGTAAAGGGAAACTTGTAACTATCCATTTTATTAGTTCCTAATTTTGTCAACTCCTAATACGACTTTATTTGTCCGCCGTCGCGATGAGGTCTTACTTTTATGTGCTTGAGACGGATGCATAGTGAGGTTTCATGATATTGTGTAATGATCGGATGGATGACACAACACATATTATTTGATCCTTATTGGTTTTATTACGTGTTCAAAATATTTAGAACTATTTGGCTACAGAAGTAGGGAGCTTCTAGAAGTAGGTATACGAAATATTCAAACGAGCCTTTACTGTTAAATGATAATTTTGTATTTACGAGTATGTATTAACCTTGTAGCTAATTCTGCTGCTGACTGCATCCAGGTCCAGGGTGATTATTATGTAAACGATATTTGGATCGGGAAAAGTACGGATGCAGCTCTAGTAAATCAACTCAGAACATTTGAGTAAATGGTCTTGTAGGATAATACGTTGCATATTGTGACTTTGATGTACAAGTCAAGTATACATAAAACTCATTATACAAATATTTATGTGACGGAGGTACGAGGGTTATATATCGATCAAGATGCAAATGTTTCCCACCATACGTTTCACTAGCCATGGATTATCCAAATAAGAGAGCGTTAATCCCTTCTCACGTGAAATGTAATGAAAAGACTTGAGGGCAATTAACGTTGGATGTTGATAGTATTACATTATGGAGGCTGGCCGCAGCGCCGGCGTCCGACGAGGTGGTCCGGCCCCCAGCACATCCCAACGAATGTCTTCACTTCATCAACATTATTAATAGCCGTTCGCAGACCCACTTGGCTTACGCGCTCCTAGATAAAGGGCCTCATTACAGCCTTTCTCTAGGCTAAATATTAATTGAGACATTTCGAAGCACTGTCAAGTCCAAATCGATATGGTGAAATAAATGAAAGTCGATAAATTATTACCTATGCTCACGCGCTGTGGTTTGGTTGCTTTGACGATTAAGGAGGCGGTCGTCATTATTTTGCTGGTGTATTTTGGGCAAAGATCCGCAATCAGTCGGATCGGTCTTTGTTAATCGCATTATAAATTGACTTAGCGGTCAATGCTCCAGCCTTTGTCGGCATTATAATGTATGAGTTTAGGGTAAAGTCCTCAAAATATTAACACAAAATATGTATCTTTTTTTCATGATTTAAATCATACCTGTCAAATGTATGATTTAATTCCGGTCTTAAACTAATTTTAACTCTTCATTTAAAAAACATTTCTGTCTACCCTAATTATATATAGTGCCAGTCAGTAATTAACCGTCACGGTTTCAATCTAAATTCATAGCAGAAAAGGTGAACAACTGTTAATTATTGCAATTAAGATGTCAAACATTGGGAAGCTTGCTTTATGTTCTCCCAGTAGTTAACGAATTTCTGATAATACCCACAATGATGCTAATTTCTAGTTTATTTACTTATTTCATTGAAATTATAAGCCTCACCAATTGGGTGGGCTGCAGCTAGTCTCCTCCGAGGTCCAAGGAGTACAGTTAATATTCCTATTAAATGGAAAAGGGTGCGAAATTCGCACCCTCTTCAATTGATTCGCACTGCAAATCAATTGGCCTTCATATAAACAGGAAAATAGATGATATGATAAAACAGTTTACCCAAAATTGAATGATCTGCTGATTAGGTGCACAGAGAAGGAACTTCAGGCTTCCATAGTTCTATGACACTTCTCAATCACTTATTAACGGGCAATACTTATTTACTCTTAGCTCGTGAATTTCCGTGAAGTCAGTAGAGGGAGGCTCGGAACCTCGGGACAATAATGCAACTCACCACGCGAGCCCTTCGTGTGTTCGCCGCATTACTCAAAGCTCATTTAAACCTAACTACGCTGCATTGAAAGGAGCAATTTTATTGTACTCTATTGATTCTGTTGACAGCTGGAGAAGGAATGCGCCTCCTGCTTGCTACAACTGGTTTGTTTCTTTCCCGTATCTCATTATCATAAATGGATAAACATAATAGATATGGAAGGGCGTCTTTGTTTTTTATTGTATTAAAAGTACCTAATGTTAATATATCAAAATACTTCCTGTGATCCAACATTATCCTTACTAATATTATAAATGCATAAGTGTGTCTGTCTGTTTGTTTGTCCGTCTGTTACCTATACACGCTTACACCACCGAACCGATTGAGATGAAATTTGGTAGGAGATAGGTATAGTCCCGGGGAAAGACATAGGATAGTTCTTATCATCCATCATCTTACTCGTATTATCAGCCCTTAAGGGTGTGAAATTGGGGTGAAATCGTTTTCTTTTTCGAGTTCCACGCGGACTGAGTGACGGGCAGAAGCTAGTAGCATGTGTGTGTTGTATGAGTGTGTATGGTGTGAAACGTAGGTACTATTATCTTATATTACAGTTTATGCTGGACAAAAATTATTGTATTTTTTTTGTACAAGCTTTTATTACTGTTGGTGACTGTACTTTTCTGCAAATACACGACAGGTTTGTGTAGTGTAGCAGTTGCTAATGGTGTCTCTATTATCTCGATTATGAAAATAGCACGGTGGTGTCATAATATTGTTTATGTACGTATAGATGACAATACAATAATTTGATACCATCAAGTCGATCTGACGAATAACTCTTTAATGTTTTATAGTAAGGCTTGTGCTACATAGTATAAAACGTGTTTTGGTTATGACTCGGACACATACACATATGTCAGTGACATTAGTGGATCTAGAAGCTGGCTGGATCATTGCCTGGTAACTGAAGCGGCTTGGAAAACAGTCGGAGACGTTAAAGTCCACTGCGATGTGTATTGGTCCGATCATCACCCGCTAGAAATAAAATGTAATTTAGGATTAATGACGATTAAAAATAAGGTTATTACTTCGACTTTAAATTCGATTATTTGGGGGAAAGGACCTCTGAGCAGTTGACATGCTTTAAAAATATATGTAATGAAAAACTTGGATCTATTGTTTTTCCGGACGACTTTAGAGAGTGTAGCGACAAGCAATGTAATAGTTTAGACCATAGGTTAATTATTGACAAGTTACATGCAAAAATTATAAATATTTTAAGCGAGGCCGCCACCATTAGTTATTCTTTAAAAAAGTGTTTTAAGCATAAAAAACAAGTTGTTGGCTGGAAAAAACGTAGTATTTTGTTGCCAGTAGCCGTTAAATTTATTAAGTTAACCGTATTAGTACCTATATTTATCCCCCACGGGACAGGCAACGCCTAGTGTGGGGGTCAGCATAATTGTCATAGGCTATGTTTTTAAGAAATAAACTATTTGTATTTGTATTTTGTATTTTTTGTACAAACATGTACGACAAGTCCATTCGGAGGCTCGACTTGCATTTCAAAATTGGATTTTATGTGGTAAACCGAATGTAGGATTTGTGCACGAAGAAATGGTAGAGACTAGGAAGGTTTTTAAGCGTAAGCTTAAGTGGTGCCAAGACAACGCTGAACAAATTAAGATGAACATTATAGCGATGCATCACTCAAAAAAGGACTTTCCTAGTTTCTGGAAGAATACCCGCAAATTGAGCCCCAAGTCGAGTCTCCCTGTGAGCGTAGGGGGTATTAGCGAGCCTTGCCAAATTGCTGAACAGTTCAGGAAACATTTTAAAGTCGCGTCTCCAATGGGTAGGGGAGGGGAGGTAATTCAGGTTGATCGGCAGTCTGGTGGGTCTCGTATGTGGATCACAGCGAAGGAGATCGAGACAGTGGTGAAGAGCATGAAGCGCGGAAAATCACCTGGCCACGACTCTCTTAGTATAGAACATCTACAGAACGCCGGAGTGCACCTGCCAAGAGTACTCGCCTTGCTCTTCACCTTCTGTGTCGGCCATTCGTATTTACCAGATGATATGATGAGGACCGTTGTAGTGCCCATAGTCAAGAACAGGACAGGAGACGCCACTGACGTAAATAATTATAGACCCATTTCGTTGGCTACCATTGTGGCAAAAGTGCTGGACAGTGTGTTGGACAGGGAACTGGGAAAACACCTGAGTCTTCAAGATGCTCAGTTCGGTTTTAGGTCCGGACTCTCCACAGAGACTGCAGTTCTTTGTCTCAAGCACACTGTCCGATACTGCTCAGACAGGGAAACACCTGTGTACGCGTGTTTCCTTGACCTGTCAAAAGCCTTCGATTTGGTGCACTATGGCGGTACACCTGGCATATCACCCTTCACCCTTTTTAAGGCGTTCTGCCAATCCTTTTACACCTGCAGCCTATGGATCAACTATACCCAAAAGGCTTACAGCGCCCTACGCGTCCAATATAATAATGGTTTTAGGATGCTGTTGGGGCTGCCACGCCATTGCAGTGCATCAGGGAAATTTTGCGATGCACATACGGATGGGTTTCACGCCATAATGCGTAAGCGTGTCGCGTCCCTGCTGAGGCGCCTGCGCGGGAGCCCGAACAGCCTCCTGCAGACGGTGGCGGCGCGCCTGGATGGTCCTTTCCTATTCCACTGGGATAGGTTGCATAGGGCATCCAACTGACGACTTGCGAATAGTAATATAATACCTACTAACATAGTTGTTAAGACCTTTATTACTAACGAATTATGGAAACAATTCCGAACAAAATGATTTGATTTGATTTGAAAACAAAGTCGCTTCCCGCTGTCAGTCCCTATGTATATGCTTAGATCTTTAAAACTATGCAACGGATTTTGATGCGGTCTTTTTAATAGATAGAGTGATTCAAGAGGAAGATTTATATGTATAATATAGTAGGTACCCGTGCGAAGCCGGGGCAGGTCGCCAGTACATAATAAAGTATCTGAGACGACTCTAATATATCTAGGATCGTTAGGATATGTCAGATATTTCTGCTCGCTTAGTTTTGGCACATATTAATGCTGCTGGTGACTGCAAAAGCCTAAAAAGCCTATTACAGCAATAATTTATCCATTTACTAAGCCTTAAACGCTCAAAATGGCATCTTAAGTGAATCCTATAAGGCTAACTTTCACCAAACATTTCGTATGTTAATTTATGACCACACAACGTAGCAAAATATCACAGGCTTCGTGTTGCATTCCTCTCCATTCAGGTCTCATTTACGCACTGCATTCATTCAAATGACACCATTAAGGCCGAGACCCAACATTTTGTATGATTGATGTACCTACTTATTCGATTACTTTTCTTACTTATTATATTTTAATTCCGTGAAATGCAATGAGAGGAAGGGTACAGCGGATTATCATCTCGCTCATATTCTGAGTAGTACATCCTTAAAGAAGAATGCAGCTAATAATAATTTACTTTAAAAACAAAGTTTTCCAACATTTCCTATTTTTTTTTAACTATTTACCACATGAACTGATTTCCGATAGCAAATGCGTTGATTACTATAGAAAAAAACCGAATCGCTGTATGCGGGCCGATAATATTTCTGAGATAAGGACTTCCATCGATTCCCCAAGATCATCACCAATGGCACTTCATTAGTTCCTATTTCAACGGAATCTTATCAGAACCTGTGACGTACTTTTGCACTTTTAAGGGCACGTTATCCGAAATCGAGCTATTTTACATTCAATAATAAACACTGAAATCTTGAGTTTAATGATGGGATATTGAGATATGTTATAGTTTAATAATCGCCCTTGTTACTTTTACGGACCAAAATACGAAATTTTAAACTTCGCTCGATCATATCATGCCTAGAAAAAAGGGAATATTCTGATCTTATTTCTAGTCATACATAAAGTGGGCGCAAAATTGACTCAAGTGAATAATTACAAAAAATAGACAATGATGTAAAGAAGATCTTTTTACGGACACTTTCTTTAAAAATGGCTTTAAATTTTTCTATACACAATTTATCTGGGAAAGTGACCTGCGCGTCTCGTTTTAGTAGGCAGATGGCCGCGCGGCCTCAGGCTGGACGGACGTCTGTAGCGATTTTTTCATTTTGACAACCGTGATTTTCGAAAATTTAATACCAGCAACCAGATAATAACATGATTTTAGGGAAAAAATATGAGATGTGATTTGGTTGGATAAGCACTCAAACTAGATAATATGGTATTTTTACAAACGCACTAATATAAAAGTTCAAAAAACATGCGCAGTACAACGCAATTTTCCATATTTTTCTTCTTCGAGCCCTTTCTTAATGTAAAAAGTTTCAATTAGTTTCTTTAGTATTTCTTTATTACACAGGCCACATTGTCTTTTACGCCGTATAGGAGTATGTGTGTGTATTTGTGATAGATTTATCGTGACATATTTTAGTACGTCTGACATTTGATATATATGTCATGTTGTCTTACGCAATTATTGATTTTGCAAAGCTAATATTCTAAATAAATATTGTGAAGTACAAGGAGCACTGTATCTTGTACCTACGAGAAATGCAGATTTTGCCATTTATGACGCTGTAATTGTCATCCAGCCATTATGTTTACGCCACCCAGTGAAGTGCAGTGCTGCAGTGCCAACGACTTGGATCCGAATCGAGAAAGACAGTCACAATAATTAGATCAACTCGTAATCCTCTACAGTTGGACGTTCCACTGGTCTCCCGCTAATACTGCTGCTGCAAAAACTATCGATGACATAGTAGGTATAGCACGCCCCGTCATGATGCTATTGAACAAATTGTGAACAACGCGACCACTATTGGATACCAATCTTCAAAATACTAATCTAGCTACAGCACACTTCAACCACTGGGTGTTTTTAAACTGAAAGTGAAATGAAGACCCCAACAATTACTTAAAACAGTATGGCGTATACATCTGTTTAATATGTATTTCGTTACCTATGATAACATTGATAACTCATAAACCAAAGAATAAAGCTATTTTATTCTCGAATTTAATTGTGTCATTATAAGGTGTAGTTTACTTGCAGGCAGTTACGTAGGTACCTATATACTGTATATACTTTTCGTATAAGTATAATATGATAAGGCAAGTAATTGTTTCATTTTATTTACTCTGAGGCTAAGGAATTCTCTTAATTCTAGAACATTATAACATTATAAAATATGCTGGTTATATACTGTGGATGAACTATTTTATGTATGTGTCGGAAGCACGGCGTGGTATCTTCGTATCTTCGTATCACTGTTTGAATTTACACAGCTTCAAGATTGCCACATGATTTTGTATGTTTTAAGTGGTTAATGACTCTCCTTTAGGTACAGTCACCAGCATAAATATATGACTATGGGCAACGCTGCAAAAATATCTGATCATCAATTGAAGGTATAGTTATATGACGATACATCATCATCATCATCATCAGCCTATATACTTCCCACTGCTGGGCACAGGCCTCCTCTCATGTATGAGAGGGAACGGGCAGTAGTCCCCACGCTGGCCCAGTGCGGATTGGGAACTTCACATACACCTTTGAATTTCTTCGCAGATGTATGCAGGTCTCCTCACGATGTTTTTCCTTCACCGAAAAGCTAACGGTAAATATGAAATCATATTCCGTACATAAGTTCCGAAAAACATGACGATACAAAGGCGGTAAAAATATGTGATGATTTACAGCCGGCATATAAATCATTTTCCTGTAACAGCATAAATATCAGATCAGACCACGTAAAAATATCTGATACTTCACGAAATCAAAATGATGTGACATATGACCAGCGTAATCATCTATCCGCTGTAGAAGCATAAACATCGGATCACGTAACGACAGCGATATCTGATACGATTGGCAGTAAAAAATATCTCTAAATTCTGCAAAAATGAACTTTTTCAGCTTTGACGGTCGTAATTTGAACAAAGCTATTTGACGCTTCTTGAAAAGAGTATTAACCTGTCATTGGATATCGCCGTCTCACGATTTAAAACGTGAATTTGACAGAATTGCTAATAAGTCAAAATTGTCAGATGGGCCTAATATTGCGTTTCTGAGCCTTATATTCATAAGGAGCCGTTGAATTGATTGACATCTAGTCCCTAATGTAATTTGACCCCTAGAATTGTAGCACATATGTGAGTATTCGGTGGTGCAACGTATACTAGTCCATCTATAAATGCAGCTAGTAGTCTGAGAGCTTTGTGGATTTTTCTAATGAAGGTAGCATACTGTGATATGGGGTCAGTTTTATGTACATGCGTGGTGGTGGTGATGATGATGATGATGTGGTGTAGCAATTAATTTTGTAGGACCGTGGATATTCGGGTTGTAAAAGACAGCGCACACTTGTGCAAGATAAATTCTAAAGTCATTAACATTTTTATTTGAGGACTGTGATTAATTGAAATCAGTTGCATTTTTCTTGGATTCTCTTGAAATTAAGTTATACGATAGGAAGATCCATATTTTCGGTAGAAGTTGGCAAAATCATAGGAAAATTTCATCAATGTTCTCCTGCTTATATTCATGCGATTTTGCACCTTAGTGGAAAACGCATAGAGTTACTATAACGTTGTCAATCTAACGTAGGTACTATTGCCTTTTTAATTGTATATCACCTACCGAAATAACCGAAATGTATCTAAGAAACATACTTGGAATAAAATACGAAATGTCAACAGGTCTCTGTCATTTTCCAGTAATATGTTTTGACAATTTCAGTTTCTCTAAGGAGGTTGGTGACTGGTTTTTATTCTTAATGTCACCAAAAAAATAATCAATCCTAGGTCAGTGACCTGTCTCATTAAAGTGAGATAGTGTGCGTGAAATGTAATGGTGTGCGTTACTGGGGAGAATTACGATAACGTTGCGCCGCCTAGCGGATATATTGTGTCGCGTAAGTACCTTTACTCGAATAAGAAAGCCTTAAGTACATAACTGAGGAATTCGATAAGTCATCTGTGGTCTTCATCATCAATTCCTCGCCACCAAATTTATGATTCCGGATGTAAATACACGAGTTATAACAGAAAATACCAAAATCACTAAACGCGTACCTAACAAAATTGAGGAGTCCCCCTCAATTACTCATGGATCCCATCATCTAACTGAATTTTGAAAAAATGGGACCCACCTGGAAGTATATACATACGAAAAAAACAAAATTCGAATCGGCTCATCAATGACAGAGTTCTGAGGTAACAAACATTGAAAATAATAATAAAATAAAAAAATACAGCCGAATTGAGAACCTCCTTTCTTACTTTTTTCTGAAGTCGGTTAAAAATACCAGTAGATACTTGTTCTGTAGGTACCGTGTTGTTGTGTTCCTAGTAGTGAGTAAGGTCGCCAGAGCTCCCGAGACTGCTAATCAGAGTGAGGGACAAATTTTTAAATCAATAAGAAGGTCGGCACCGGGCTTGTTATTCATCTGTGTCCATAGGCTACGGGCCATAGGCTTTGCTTGTTCATCAGCATTTGAGCATAAAAAACAGAGGCATTGAAGTCACTATACTTGCAGATTCGGCAAACGTGAACTAACCTTAGTCTCGTCAAAAGGTCAATATTGAACTACAACATCAATGTCTTTTTGCACATATTTAAGGTCCTGATGTATTTTACAATGAATAATCTGTAAAAGGATAGTTTGTAGAGTGCTTCTTCAAAAGATTATAAGCGTCTGGTTACCCCGCACGGGCCCGGAGGAACAAATAAGTTCAGTTCGTTTGCTTTATTTAGTTCGTGTAACAATACCGTGGCTTGAGCCCTCGTCGTGTTCTAATATTCGTCTCGAGCGCATAAAAGCGTTATGCATTACAGTCTGTATAATTGAAGCATCAAGGTTTAAAATACGTCTTCACAAAACGAGTTTCTTCTTCATTCAGAACTTGAAAAAGGCATGAGTTACGGCGAGAGTTATTTATAACGTCCAGTTTGTGCAGTGAGTAGGTACATAGTTCTGGACTTCATTGAGCTCACGAATGATCTTAATTAGAAGTATTGTGGGAGAGGTAAATTATGCCCTTTGCGGCTTTTGTGCCGGCGCTGCGGCGAGCCCCGTTTGTTCCCTCCCTCCCCCCTCTCTTTCCTTGGCCACTGTAAATCAAATACCTATCCGATTCTCAGAGCAAGCCCCTGAGCGAAGATTAAGAAATTAATGAGCCCCTAATGGAAGTGATTCTAACGTCGTTTAATTTTATGTCTGGATAGTGGTTACATGAATTTTAATGCGCAAAAGCAAATAAATTATAAATACGGGCTTTCATTTAGTAGATTAAGGTCGGTAGTATTAAGATTAATTATCAAACACGGAACATCAAGATAGTACAAATGGTCTTCGGGTAGATGCGATATATGTTTATTTCTAGGAAAGATCGAGATGCATAATCATGCGTAGGTAGGTACTTATTATGCAAACAGACTTTTTTCAATATCGAAGACAAGAATGAAACTCCCGTGCGGTCTGGTAAAAAGTTTAACTTTGAAAGCCTACCTATTTCAGGCTCTGATACTACAAGGCGACTAAAAATTGGGCAAAAATATATTCAAATTTGATTAGATAGTTTGAAATTACTTTGTCTTAAAATTTTAATTAATAAATTTAAACATCGTTTTTAAATTTTTTGAATGTATTTATCTTGTTTGCCAAAAAAATATTTTTATACTGATTTTCCAAGTTCGCACGGAGCGTGAACGACATCGAGCCAAACTGGCCTTTCATTGAGACATGCTTATCACAATATAAATACTTAGAGACAATATGCTTTTCTAAAGGAACTTTAAACACCACGCTTTTAAGTTATTGATTAATTCACCTATTCAAATAAGTGTGTACTGCAGGCATCAAATAGAGATGAAGCATCAAATAATCCAACCAATATGCGATGTGAAAGATGGTATGCAAGCGCGGCCAGCTACCGTCGATATAACTACAGACGACGTTCATTACACTGCTAAATTACTAAATAGCGTGCGCCCGCGCCGCCTCAACCGCATTCTACCGATAAACCGTATATTTGCGTGAAAAATAAACCGCATTAACATAACAAACATATTAGGCGTATACGAAATGATGCAACTAGCGCCGCTGCCCCTACTCAGGTTCTAAATATGTAATCGTTAGGAATAACATCGGCTGGATAACTTTGCGATACAGAAATACCATTTAGCAGCAATTGGAATCTTCGGTTTTGCCAATAAGGATAGAGAGCGGTATCTGCTGCATATTAGTGTATAGGTAAATAAATTACATGCACACTGCATAACTTTGATTATAAGATACAGCACTCTAGATTAACTCATAATGGCCGATGGCCCTTTTAACTTAAATAAATGTTAGCCTTTCTGACTTAAAACCATCTGTATATTTATTACTCATCTATTTACCTATTAGTTTTACTAAAAAGATGAAGACTTACTGTAGTAAGTTACAAAGCTTGTTAGCTCTTTCCCGGAAATAGGCCGGTAACGTTAGGATTATCTAACGATTACAAATAGTAGCAATTGACTTTATATTATCTATGTGCATGTATGATTATAGATACAAGACAACATTAACGTAGTTAAGTGTGAATATGAAGCGATGAAATTTAAAATGAAATTATTTGGACATGCGTTGTAGATAAATATCAATTATGGTCACAAATAATGTGGAGGTCGATGAAGATGTAGATAAAGGTGACACCATTAAAGTGACAGCGGACACGGCGACGCGACGGCGCGGAGTAAAAAGCGAATAATGTGAAGTGAGGATTAAGTGCCACAAACAGCGACATTTGATTCTATATCGGCACGCAACTTGACGCACAATCCACTTCGAACCCATACATTCTCAACCACACGAGAACCTATCAGTGACGTCCAGTCGTCTACTATCGTCTGACTAATGGGAAACTGAACTTTATTTTAGAAGATACACTAAAATATATTTTCACTTCTCATGCTCAAAAAGTGCATCATATTAGACTTGGCAAGCGGGGCTAAAGTAGTACATTTAGCCCCTAGGGAAAATATGTATACATATTTATGATTTAAAAAACATTTTAATTTGACCACTCACAACAGTTCAATATTACATCCACCAATCACAACTCTTTAAAAAACATTAGTATTTCCTATCTACTAACCAGAATACAGCTAGACATTAAAATCGACCAATCAGGAAACAGTATTCAATTATTTCAATTCAAACATTGGGTGTTTTTCAAGCGTGGTTAACTGCATACATGACTCATATGTATGCAGTTAACCACGCTTGAACGTTTGGATGGAGCTATAGTCGGTCAGAGGCGTTTATTTTATTAATTATTGTATAATTAGGGAATGAAAAACTCCGAATGTTTGAATTGAATTCTGTTTCCTGATTGGTCGATTTTAATTTCTAGCTGTATTCTGGTTAGTAGACAGCAAATACTAATGTTATTTTAAAGAGTTGTGATTGGTGGATGTAATTACATGACATAAGCTATGAAGATTGAGCGGGATTGGGCGGGATAGACTACGCCGCTATTAGACGGTCAGAGGCGTTTATTCGTCTTGTGAATATTTTGTATCTGTGTCAAAACAGTTTATTAAAAAGAATGGCGCCAAATTGAACAATCTTTTCGCCTTGGTATAATTGTTGATTGTGGATGGACAATCATTGTTTTTACTATTTTCTCGCAGTCGAAGTGAAAAGTAGAGTGCATAACTCTGGGCTAAAAGCCATATTACCCCTCGAACTATTTCCTCTCACTTCGTTCGGGAAAATATCCATCTCGTGGTAATATGGCTTACTTTAGACCCTTGTCATACAATCTACTATTGTGTTATGCTCTCGGAATGTCTCTAAATCTGCGGCTTTATTTTAGGGATCAACTGATCATATCTGAATTTTTAATTTTTATTCGGGTTTCTATGCGGTTTTCATCCAAAACACCCTGTGATGCAGTGCAGCCCTCCACAAGGTGTTGGTGTCCAGGTTTCTCAGCAGGAATACAAAGTTAAGGATCTATAAAACTGTCATAAGACCCGTGTATGGCTGTGAGGCGTGGACACTAATACAAAAAGAGGAACGTCAACTCCTTGTAGCGCAAAGGAAGGTCTAGCGTAAGATCCTGTGACCTGTCAAGAGAGACGGCGGCACGTGGAGGATCCGTAAAAACATAGAGATCCAGGAGCTGGTGGTCGAACCCAACATCATCGGCGTAACCAAATCACACAGACTTCGCTGGTTCGGTCACCTACTCCGAATGGAAGAGGATCGTCCTGCCAAGAGAGCGTACGTGGGACGACCGACTGGTCGCCACCCGGTTGGGCGACCCAGGTACTGCTGGGAGGACAGTGTGCAGGCAGATCTGCGACATCTTCAAGTCGGCAACTGGCAAGAAGTTGCGCACGATCATAGATGGCGTGCTCTCGTTTCGGAGGCCAAGACCCTCTTTGGGTCCCTGAGCCAAATTAGTTAGTTAGTTCTATGCAGTTTTATTGTGTTAGGACCATGAACGACGTTCACCTCATAATCGTTTTAGACATTCCTGAATTTCCATAAAGCTTACTTCAAAATAATTTTTAATACCTCCGGCAGTGTTTATCTTGTTTTCGGTAATAGAATACCTGGAATATTTTATCAACGCACGACCGAGTAATTTAATATAAAGCGTATCACTAAATGATCTCTCGGTCGCGATGACTATCGCAAGGTTAATAACGGTGTTGGAGGTTCTTCTACGCGAGACACGCGTCCGCGATATTATCGCCTCCGAAGCATTATTGATGAGTGCCCGCCATAACCAAATAGCCCGAGGATCACGTTTGTTTGCTTATCTAAACTTTGTTAAAATGTTCCATTTTGTGTTTAATTGAAAGTTTCCGGGCGTTGAACCTGCGCGTTTATGACAGGTGCAGCTCTAAATGGGGTTTTCGTGAGATTGCGCCGCGATTGTCAACTACCGAGCGCCGATACGGGCATTCTCGTTTCGTGCTCTGCACGGGCCCTGCCTAATTGTCGAACAGAAGCCGCCCGCAGCTTTACGACCAAGACTTTTATGGAGACATGTGATATAAATAACGTCGCTGCGGAGATTATTTCATTCATTCTAATCCAACCATTGAGAAACACTGGCCCCAGAGACGGACAGCGCGCGGACAAAAGCCGCGACTGCGTGGCCATGCCCGTTGCTGTGTACAAATCGCAAGATCATCTCAATTTTCATGACTCAATGGGTTCATCTACCTGCCAGTATTAGAAAAAAAAACATAATGCCTTTACTCAATGTTTGGTATAAGTATTACTCATTACTGTGGGGTCAACCATAGCATACAGAGTTTTTATTTCTGAAATAAACTAGATAGTTATTCTTATTTACTTCCCATAACCGTTACTTTCCCTAGTATCCGCAATGGCTTTGCGTGTTCCTGGTTAACGATACTAATTCATTGCGGACCTGGGCCCAGCGCCTACTAAGTTCACTTTATCTAATGGTGCATGGGCAAGACACATTGCTACAGATATCCGTATCCATAATACTTGAAAGGCAAGCACTTGGTTTTAATACTCCATTTAAGGACTCCAGCATTATGTAAGATTACTGTTTCCAGTTATTTGAGATCCTAAAACCGAGTTGCTTGATTAATGTTCCTGGCTAAGGAGAACGAGTTTCGGCCAGATTTGTAATCTGCGTGTTAGCCAGTTTTGTCAGTCTCGTATCTAGGTGTTGAATGAATATCACTAATGGCTGGTTTTAATCTGCTATTGCCTATTCAGAGTTACAGGGATTAGTTACGACCTATTGTCGTTATGAAATTTGAGCGATCGGGGTCTGTACAAGCCCTATCAGCAGTAATGTGTAGTTTCAAAGTAGTAAATATACGTTTGACTAAATATGTTAGGCGGCTCCGCTGTCGCACATCCTTTATTACAAAGCTTGATAGAATATTCTAATATTGCGTAACCTAAATGTGTTATTTATTTTTCTACAATCACCCAGGATTTTAAATTACGGTAGCCTAGTGGCTCAGGCATGCGGCTGTCAAGCGGCGGTCATGCGTTCGAATTCCGGCTCGGCAATGTTTTTTTTTTTAATTTAGCTTGTCGGTGAAGGAAACAATCGTGAGGAAACCGGTCTATTACCAATAAGTTCTAGTTTTCCCCTGGGTTGGAAGGTCAGAAGTCAAGGCAGTCGCTTTCGTAAAATTAGTGCTTATGACGAATCTTGGGATTAGGTGTCAAAGCGGGTCCGAGCTTATTTAGGGCACAACCAGGAATAACGCTAGGAGGATGATGAAACCGGGATTACAAAATTAAGCTGCGCGTATAAGAATAGTAAGTTAAATAATAAATCGCCATCATACTTACTCTACTAGGAACATTCGTGATAGTCGTGAGCACCATATTACGCACTCACATTGTTATACATTACTGTTTCCGTTACGTACCAATAGATTAGTGTCAATATGTGATCACGAGCACTTTGCCATCAGATTACGACCCTCGGACCTTGACATTTGCCGTGCGTGGCTCTGAACCGCTCGGGCTCACATCTGGGACATCTCCGGACAGCTAATGTCAAAGTAAAGAAACGGAACAGACTGCTAGCTTATAAACAGCGTGCATTTATACCCATTCTCGTAGGGTTGTCACAGTAGTATAAGCTATTAATTAAAATGGGATAACCGATTTTGGATTAGAAATTGGTACCTACTTTAACATCTTTACTTTTTTTACAATGTTTAAACTCTAATTTTATGCTCAACAATATCGTTCCTATTTTGCAGCAAATATCCGCTACTTAAATCTCAATAATTCTGACGTATTAGAGTCCTTAAATTCAAACATTTGGCTATCAATTTTGGTGTGGCTCTTTCTCAACCTGACAAACACCTATTTGTTCATATTTACACTTATGCTAACAATTTTGTTTTAACTATTATGGTATGACTTTTTCACAATAATACGCACGACGCGCTAATCCTAAAATTGTCCACTGGGTGAGCACGCTGAAATAGGTAAACTACTAGGTGCTATTAGTACTGTACAGTCACAAGCACCAATATCTGCCATAACAAAGTGGGCATAAATATCTGGCACATCCTTTTCGACCCTAAAACTACAGCCGTGTCGGATATTTATGCGTGCTTTGTTGTGGTGGATATTAATGCTGGTGACTGCTATTTCAGCGTATTGTGACAGTTAGCAGTCTGTTCATTTTATACTCCTGTGGCATTAGAGTTTGCTACACAATGCACCATTATCCCTCTGTTTATGTTCCAATCATGATATTGAAATTTTGTTTCGTCTGATTGACATTAAGTGATCAGAAGATAGGTGATTAGATTTCGAGTGTACGGCATGCTGTGTATATACACAGTTAAGTATAGGATAGTAACTATTTTGTACATTGTCGGCAGATGTAGACGTTATATAGGTATAGCTGTATCCTTATAATACGTAACTAGGAACATTTGTATGTGTATTTATCTGTTGAGTTGTCGAAAACAGCTCTAACCATTTTTAACATATTAACAAAAAGCGCCGAAAAAACCATGTAAAAACCTCTAGGAAAAAATAGTTATTTGTTATGCAAAGCTGCAAAGTTGTTGTTTGGTGCAAGTGCTTAGCATTGAAAGCCGAGCTAGCGAAGGATTGTAAAATTGAACCATGAGCGAAGCGAATGGTTCAAAAGTACAATCCTGAGCATAGCGAGGCTTTCAAGGCACGAGACGCCAAACAATTTTGCTGCCGAGCGAAACACACAATTTTTCACCTCACCACCGCGAGGAAAATTGTAGGTAAGTAAATGTAATGGAATTAATTTGGACCTTATACTCATTTTCAATAAAGGTTTGTTTACATCTCATCAAGATCTAGCATTTTATAATTATCAAATGTAACATAAATATTTTTGCATCTTTAAATAACCTCACGCTTACCTACATTAAAAAAGTCAACGTATTGTTGGATACTCACGGTTTAAACTAAGACTCAAATACGCTTATTTCACTTTTTCCGCTAACTTAGCAGGCATCAAAATTCATATATGTATATATTCTGCACTAAAATCTATAAATAACCACCATTATTTTGGTTTTACTGTCTGTGGCTTTAGAACAAAACAAAATTAAATGTATATGAGTTTTTTCTTAAATTAACTTTTCAAACGGTGCGTTCCAAATTAGGAAAAAGCGAAATTTTTAGAAAAATAAAACTACATTTTAAAATTATTTATTCGTATTTTATCCCTATAAGTCAGCCTAAATGTTAATATTTCGTATGTACCTACTTAATTAAGAGAGAATAGGTATTATTTATTTTATTTTATCAAGATAATAACAATTTATTATTGGCATAACACCATCAGTTTCTGAACGCACCTCTCATTCTGTATAGAAAAAAGTTGGGTCTCGCGATCGACCGTCACGTTCCAAATTCAAAAACTCTTTCCACGCTAGCGGATAAAATGGACTTTTGGGCGCAGATTTTGAGCGATAAAGCAAGCCTTTTCGAGCCGGTGAGGTGAAAATGTCTTTTCCGTAAAAGCACGAAAGACTCCGGGCAAAGCTAGCAAGTAGGTAGGCAGTATGAAGTGACAAAGAAAAATTGTGAAAGATTGTAATATCAGAACACAGATAAAAGATAAAGTAGAAGAACATGTTTAAATAAATCAATAAATATAAGGGGACAATCTTACACAAATCGACCTAGTCCCATATTAAGCTCAGTAAGGCTTGTTTTATGGGTACTAGACGACGATATAGTATTCATATCTACAACGTGTCCCAAAACTCAACGATAAGCCGGCACCAGAGGACGGAGCTGCTTATGATTAGTCGAGAAAAAATAAGGAAAAAATATATCTCAATTATTTTAGAAATTACAGAAAAAAAATGAAATTCATCGAAAATCGACATCCCTAATGGTATTTTTTTTTTTTTTGTTTTTGGAAACTTAAGTAGCCCTGCTATCTAACAGTTCTTAAAAATACCATAATACATGTAGTTTTTACACAAAAAATAATCAAAAAATCAATAATTAAAAAAAAAAAATTGATGTATTTTTTTCCTTATTGTTTCTCGACTAATCATAAGCCGCTCCATCCTCTGGTGCCGGCTTATCGTTGAGTTTTGGGACACGTTGTATATATGTATAATAGATATGAATACTTAAATACATAGAAAACATCCGTGACCCAGAAACAAAATATTCATGCTCATCACACAAATATTTTCCCTTACCGGGATTCGAACCCAGGACCTTCAGCTTCGTAGGCAGCGTTACTACCCACTAGGCTAGCCGGTCGTCAAAGTCGTGTTTTACCACAAACCAAGGAGCCCATCAGATGGACAGCTGCAAGCTTCATCAGCTACACCAGCGGTCGGCAACCTTTTAGCAACCAAAGGTCATATTACCTACCGTAGGTAATACGCCTGACGCGGGCCGCTCTTGTTCAAAAGTTGTGACTTTATCAGCCAAAAAGTACCTGTACCTACACAGAAAACAGCCAGGCTCCCGAGCCGCCTGTTGCGGACCGCTGAGCTTCACCAACGAAAAATATTATCACCAATCCGTGGTCACTCACATGTATGAAGCAAGGAGACGTATAAAGGCTGATTTATTATTATTATTTATAAGTATTACATATGGCAAGAATTGGAAGAACAAACAGGGGCGATTTCATAATTATTAACTTTTGCCAATGTTAACCATGAACAAAAAATCGGCTCACTAAATTATTGTGGTTTTTAACCAAATTATATATATTATTTGAAAGCGATCTTCATTAAATCAATGGTCAAAACAAAATAATGAACACTTAGAATTCATAAAAATATTTTCTTTGGATAAATCTAAAGCACTTTGGTGCGGGAATGCTAATAATATGTTAACAGAATGTATTGGGTCCTATAGAGATGCAAATGTGGACAGCTACTTCTATAAAATTGGAAATGTTATTGCTTCGTAGTACCGCGTGAAGCATTCGGCATCGGTGTTTTTATTTTTATCGAAGGGATCGATTGTAAAGATAAGTTTGTCGTAAGACGAGTAGCGGCCACCCAGCGGTTGCGCTGCGACGCCCGAGCTCGTCGGCCGACCCGATTGCATTTTATTACATCTTGATATCGACTAATTCGCACATACGTCAAATAATTGAAACGCCATCAAACCTGATAAGACATACTTCGGGAGAAACTCCAGGCCTGGCTGGTATGCCAGCGGAACATTTCAATGCTATTCTTTTTAATGTGACACGGCAGAGGGAGAATGTGTCTATTAAAAACGTTTTAAGATAATGATCTCGCATTTTATACGCTTATTGTAATGCAGTATTTTTCTGCCCGCATTTTTATTTATATGGGTGATTAAGTCGATATGTAGGCTTATAATAGCGGAGAAAAATGTATACTTAATATTTAAAATCGTATTAAGATACCATCTTGCATTTTAAGAATATTTATTCTGGTGGCATTTTTTACAATCCAAAATATTGTAACATAAGCAACCCGTTCTCAATAATATTTTGTTTAAAATAAGTTTATCTTGAGAGCCAGGATGGTAATGGTATTCAATCGATCCTTCATAAATCACATAGGTATCACATCTCACCTATAAAGTATAAATCAAGGGTGACGTAAAATCCTTTTATATTGTTTTCACATTGGGATAGCTATAAAATGCTTAAATTCATGTGTGATTTAATGGGTATGTACTGACTTGATATGAAGTAACAACACGTAACAGTTTAAGTTTGACAATAAATTTGTACATTTTATTATTGGTATGTGTATTTTAGTGACCAATAAAAGCATTGTTAAACCTTTTATTCTTTTTAATCGTGTGAATATTTTGGATATGAAAGTAGTACATTTGGTCTTGGCCTTTTTATGGGATCTACTTGAAGTTAAATCGTAAATATAAGGCGGCCGCCGCTGTTTTGCGTGGATTTCAAACAAGGACATCGTTTCAAGGAAATCCATAAAAGCGACCTTCGTGCGAACTATTTACTAGTTGTGCACTCATGTATCAGAGGTGAACCTGATAATTGGATAAGGACATGCTGATAAACAGACATCTACTGGCTCACCAGTGGTGAAGCGCTCAATCAGAATGTGGGATGGATTAGGCAGGACCTGTGATTACGAATATCAGCCAAGCGTCTCAAGTATCCACTTACAATCAGGTGGCCCGTACAGCACGTCTATCATGGGACGGCCGCGACATAGTCTCGATTTTTTCGCACTATACCTCTTGTTCCAAGTGTTTCTTATTAGAACAGGAGAGACGGATAGTGCGAGAAAAATCAAGAGAGCTCGCGCGCCGTCTCGTGATAGCCCTGCAGTTCCCAGAAAACAAGATTACCACTGAAGCAGCCCGGCAGTTCCAAACTGAGACGCGGCAAACGTCGCCGACGATGCAGCGATGGTAGGCAGGACGAGTTCTAATTATTCTTAAAAGATTAAGTAGTTTGAGGCTGCTCAGGAACGGGAGGTATGGAAACGGAGAGGGAGTCCTTTGTCGAGCACTCAAAACTTCAAAAGGCTCCCAATAATAACATGCGTGTATTAAGAGAGACTGGCAATTATTCAGAGATGATTTCAAATAATAAAATCAAATAATAAAAGCTATGTTTCATTATTTGAAGTCATCTCTAAATAATTTCCAGTCTCTCTTAATACACGCATGTTAAGTGAGATTGAAAACTATATAACACTTATAAATCAGAATTAGTGGTCATGCTTAAGCATGTCGATGTTATTTTTGTGTTGGTTAATCGCCGAGAGACACGAGCCGAACTGTATCGGAAAGTTATCCAGACAACCATAAGTGTATACACCTCACCTCGGAGTATTTCGTTGTCTCGAACTCTCTTAACTATGGACGTTATCTTGATTTACGCACTTTATTAACATTTTATTACCAAAACGAGGGAGTTCGTGTTTTAGGAAAATATAATGTACTGTACCTACTTGTAGTATTTACGTTTATTTCCATTATATAAAGATGTTGATTGCCGAAACGAGCTCATTCCAATGTAAGTATGCATGTATATAAGCAGTCTATAGAACCCCCTAAACAAGCTTGACTCTGAACGAGTCTGGTGTCCACTTTGGCACCTAATCTCAAGATAAGGCGTAGGCACTAGTTTTACAAAAGCGACTATCATCAGACCACACTAGAGGGATGGAATGAGGTATATCCAGCCGTTATAAAATCATGTTTGAGAAGCTTCTCAGCTTAATTAAGATTATATAAACTTGATTGTCTCATAAGATAATATTGGAATGCGTTATGCTATAAACAGGTGTTAAGAAAGAACACCAACTATTAAAGATAATATTTCAAATATTATCTTCCAAGTTATGTTATGTTTTGAAAGCAGAAAATTATATCTTAATGCTTAAAAGGATTATCTAGATTAATTTCTAAATATAGCGGACATTACACACAGTAAATAAGTTATTAAAATCAAATTGAAATTTACGATAATCATAAAGTAAAGATTAGGCTACGTCGATATATGTACACGTGTGATTTAGGAACGTTCCCGCTCGTCGTAGATCCATATGGAACATTCTTGCGTCGATATTTATGTCCCGAGATCTATGGCGCAGCCCACAAAAATTGTGACATACACACGAGGATAAAAAGTCAACAATGAATGGAGAGGCTCACGCGACAGGACCCCCCATAATCCAACCTCCGCCTCCAAATAAAAACGCGTTTATGATCTATGATCTGCAACTGATACTTATAATGGCTTCTGTATGTATAAAGAACCTGCACCAGAACGCGCCCGCCACTCAGCATGATAAATAACCTCAAATTGCTTGTAAAAGGTGAAACCTTTATCCCGCCTTCCGCTTGTACACATGTAAATATTTGTGTTTGATCCGACTTAATACTTCCATCGCGCGAGTTCCGCCGCACAACCAGATATTACGATAACTCGAATTCAAAATACAATCTGAAACGGCTGTTAGGTAACGGTCGTATTTAATAATTATCTCGATCTGTATCTGGACCGGTTAATTAACTAAGATTTTAATTTGGAGTAGACTAGATACCGACAGTAAAAAAATTACCGGATTTATGGTCACGTGCAGCGTTAGAGCCGAGTCGCGATATTTATCGGATTATTTGTTTATTTATTGTATTGAAATCCTTTACAAAGCAACCCCGCTCGAAGGTGCAGCGGTAGCGGTGCTATCGCGCTGAAATTTGATCGCGTTTGTTGCAAGAACAAGCTTTGATCACAGTGGTCTCAAATATATTACCGTCGTTATACGCACCTATACTTTATGTTCAACGTTTAGTAAATAAAGTTATTGCACAAGTTAAGTCCCTTACTTAACTTATTGATTCAGGACGTATAGATTACGGATTTCTCAATTAAGCATAAGTTCTAAATCGCTTTCGCTAGTGTGCATAGGGCTGCAGCGGCTGCTCAGTAGCAAATAGCAATCGAGGCGGCGAGTGGAGTGACGTGTCGCCGATCGCATGTCTCGGAGGAATATATCAATCGCTCGGCAGAGTAATGGGCCGCGCTCCGACCGGCTCGCGCGCTAAATGAGCCACAAACGGGCTACCGTCCGTACTTTCAGCTTGAATGTTAAGTAGTTTTAATTATTTGCAAGCGCCCCCGGGTTAAGACTTCGTCGGGACATTTATCAAAGTGAGCTGTGTTGCTTTTCTGCAGAAACTCGCTCCAGACCTATATTTCCATGTTCGTTGAGAAGAAAAAATAAGGGCTGTATTTATTTATATGCTAGATAGGCATTACTTTATTTATGTTTCTAACGGAAGTATATGCTACTTACATATCCACTAGAAAGTTAGCAACACCACCAGAAAGAATCATCCAATACAAATGATATACAAATGGGGAGGAATACCAGTTTTTCTTGGTTATGTAAATAACAAAATTAATATGATGAATGACATTAACTTACAATTCAAGGCTCAGTGCTACGCCGTAGCGCATAGCAGCATATTTCCGTTTTGTAGCTGTAGTGGCAAGGCTCATAGTCATATGAGAGTCATAGACTACCTCTGTAGCCTAAGTAGGTGGTGACGCTCCGGACCTCCAGCTTCGTAGGCAGGGTCACTACCCTGCCTACGAAGCTGGAGGTCCCGGTTCGAATCCAGGTAAGGGCATTTATTTGTGTGATGATAACGAATATTTGTTCCTGAGTCATGGATGTTTTCTATGTATTTAAGTATTTATTTCTCTATATGAATTATGAGTATTATGAGTATGTATATCGTCGCCTTGTACCCATAGTACAAGCTTTGCATAGTTTGGGACTAGGTCGATTTGTGTAAGATTGTCCCCAAATATTTAGTTATTAATTTATATTTATTAAGCTACGGTAGCCCAGTGGTTCAGGCATGCGGCTGTCAAACGGCGGTCGTGGGTTCGAATCCCGGCTCGTACCAATGAGTTTTCGGAATGTTGTTCGGAACTTATGTACGGAATATGATTTCATATTTACCGTTAGCTTTTCGGTGAAGGAAAAACATCGTGAGGAAACCTGCATACATCTGCGAAGAAATTCAAATGTGTATGTGAAGTCCCCAATCCGCACTGGGCCAGCGTGGGGACTACTGCCCGTTCCCTCTCATACATGAGATGAGGCCTGTGCCCAGCAGTGGGACGTATATAGGCTGATGATGTGTGTGATGTGTGTTATATTTATTGACCTTGGATAGGTTAACGTCGTAAAGTTAAAATGTAGGGATCCATTTTTAACGAGAGATGTTGATCGTATATTATAGGGTTACGTAGTCAACAAGGAACCCTTATAGTTTCGCCATGTCCGTATGTCCGTCTGTCCGTCCGTCTTCGGCTTAGCGCAGTAACCATTACTACTAGAAAACAGTGACTCGGCATGGGTATATACATCAATCACGCCGACGAAACAGTACAATATTTGTTTTAATGTAGGTACCTACCTCCCCTACTACACCTAAAGCAGGGATGTAATTTTTTTGTGATTCGTTTGCGAAATATTGGGCTTCAAAGCCCTCATTTTTGTTCGAGTCATGTGTCCCCTCCCCCTGTCGGCTAAATGGCTACTATTGGGGATGAGAAAAAAAATCTGGTAGTTGTACATATATTGAATTTAAAAGGAAAGCTATCACGGATAAGTAGGCATTAAATAGTTACCGAGTAACAGTCGACCAACTTATCTAATGTGTACTTGGAAAAACCAATTTATGTACAAATTCGACCGACGCAACCGCACCGCCCGTCGATGTAACTAAGAAAGACCTATGGAACCTTACACTGCGCGTGGCCCGACACGCACTTAGCCAGTTTTATTTATATTATACCGTGCTCTTTCGCTAACTCAATTCTAGTATTTACCAGATTACCAACGCACTTCATACATTAATGTTTCGTACAGTGAATTTCGCAGAACTGTTGAGTTGAGTGATGTTTTGTGTGAAGACACTGCGTTAGCCCTGGCTGTGGTGAGGGCCCCGGGCGAGTGATAATAAGCACCATCGCTTACAACGCACTGCAACGTTCGTGCGAGCGCGCTTTGGCACTAGAAACTGAATTGGTTATGAATTTGTAGTTTTAGGGCTCGGTATGAAAGGGCCAATGGAATTCTATTAGTAAGGTCACGTCTCCATTTGGCGGTGCGAAGTTGGAGCGGTGCTGTAGCATTATGTGTATACAAACGGGAATAATAAAATACAAATTGGGCTAATTAAAATTGCAACAAAGTTAGTTTTAAATTGAAAGTGCCCCGACAAATAAAATGCCTTTCGCCAAAAACTGCATTTTTGTAGTAATTATGACTTTTTATCAATATTTAGTATATTTTTATGATTTTTTTATTAACTTGCGATAATTTGTATGGTTTTAGTAACTTATAGAAGTAATTTTGTACTTTTGTGTGTGAAAATTTGTTATTTTGGGCAAGGGAAATATTTCCAGTAACTATGGAGAAATTCCCATTTTTTTCCGGGAATATTCCCAGGAACATTGTGAATTTACTTTTGCGGATTAACAACAGAGGTCTTTTAATTGGTAGTTGACTTATTTCAATAAAATTCATGTCATGGATTTTCAATTCGGGTTTTTTAAATATTTTTTTTACATGTAAGAATATATATTCGGCATAAAATTTATTTCGGATCTATATCTGAATCCCTAACGTTTTTTAACCTACTTTTGCCGTGCAGTGAGTCAACGAAACCCCGCTGCGCGGGGTGTCTATTTCTGGTCTGAGGGACACAAGTGAACCCTAACCTAACCGACCTAAAACAGAGTTCGCTTATGACAAGACATTTTTGTCCGATCTGATATTTTTTTGCAATAAACGATTTACACCAATGATTCTTAGTTTTATTATATTACATACATAGTACATACATATTATACATATTTGTATGGCACACAATTAACTACATAATTTGAATAATGTATAAATGTGCAGTAGGACATATAAAATTGTATTAAAGTAATAAGTCGAAGAAATGAATTGCAATGTTTTGTAGTTGTGCCAATTAAGATAATTTGAAACAAATCAGCGATTAAGTATTAATGGTTATTACAATGGGACTGTGTCTCAAACTAGCTCGATACGATTATCTAAATAGGTTCAGCAGATTAGGAGAATACAATTCGTCGATAATAACGACAATTATGGTACATCATAAATACTAAATAAAAAATAATGAAACAAAAAAATTAAAACCAATTACAAAAAAAATAGACCGTCCAAAAGTTCTGCCTGCGGCATGGACCCCATGACGCTGGCGGCATTTCCCCTTTGGACCGCAAGGGCGATCCTTTGTGAAAGGTACGCGCCAGCTCTGGGGTCCCCTGAGGCGTGGACCAGCCGCGACGACAGGGTCCTCATGAAGGCCTTCATGTCGGCTGACCAGGGTCCCATCGTTTCTACTGCAAGCGCCGCAAACTCGTAGTTCTGAACTAGAGAAGAGTATTTGCGGCGCTTAAGTAATTGGGCCTGATCAGCCGCAGCGCCGGCCTGAGACCGTGTTGCCTGTATGTGGGACAGTGCGAACGTATCGACGCATGTTGCGTCCCACACCAGGGCCCTACCGAGTTTCCACGGTACCAAAGTTACTCCGTCCGGGCGCTTGCCATCGTCTCTCGTCATACCAGGAGGCTCTAGTGACGAAGGTATGGAGGCAGTGGCGAGCGCCCGACGCAGCAGGTCGTTTATAGTACCATGGCGGAACATGCGGCCGGCGCTTCTGTTACATGATAGGCCATGTCTACCCAGCCGGTCCACACCTTTGCCGCAGACACAAGTATGGGGAACACATATGTTGGATCCCAACCTTAAACAGATAGCTATTCTTAGCGTACCTGGGTCAAGAACTGTGCCTATGTTGCGTGAGGGAAGGGCATTAAGCCAGTGGCCTGACTCATGTGAGGAGACAGCCAAGAGCCGGGCGCATTCTGAGTCGTTTGGACTATTTTCGACTAAAGAACCGTGAATGGATTTGAGCCGAGGAGTGTCCCATACTTTCTGGATGTGTTTCATAACAGGGACGTCCGCTTCCGGGCACAAGGCGCACCAGGCTCTCTCGGCCTCCGCCAAGTTCGCGATCTCTACGACCGGTATCTGTTCAATGTTTAAAATAATACCGACGAGGGACAACGAACTGTACGCAGAAGACAGGAAAGCTGGTAGTGCCACATCGGAAGTGGCGCGAACACCCAGACCACCGAGTCTTACAGGTAGAACTGCTTGGGACCATGAAATCGAATCGAAAGTAACGTTTAGAACTTTGGATAAAGTTGTTTGAAGAGTATTATCGATTGACAAAAGTATAGAGGGGTATTTCCAGATCGGACAGCATCGGAGTAAATGCATGAATTTAGGTGTAAAGAGACAAAAACGGATAATAAAAAGTGCCATATGGGGGTTTATATCAAAAAGTAAGTCAGATGTACAGTTAAACAAGTCTAACTTGCAATTAATAACTGAACTGATCGCTTCATCAAAAATTGGAGACCCTAAAAGTGTGAGTGATGAAGTGGAATGAACGGAGATGTTGGGTAATATCGCATTAAAGTTAGTCAGTATTTCAATTTTTCTATCCGGGGGAAGGCGGTCAGGCAGAAAAATTTCACACTTCGTGAAATTAAGGGAAAGCCCTATTTCTGCAAATTTGTCCATTATCAATAGCAAGTCCTGCAAGACTGTTTCAGCGTCCCCACCGAGGGAACCGTCGTCTAGATACCAAAGATTAAATTTTGAATTTAGATTGTTTATGATTGGATGGATAGCCAAACTGAATATAGCAGGACCGAGCGGGTCTCCCTGCTGGCAACCAGTGTTTGAATCGATAATTTTGTCACCAAAAAGTAATTTTGATGGCGCCCCATAACATTGCCATAGATAACTATAGGCATCGGGGAGATGTTTTTTGACTTCTGCTAAAAGGGCACCACGATCAACCGAATTGAAAGCGTTTCTCACGTCGACTTTGACAAATACTTCATAGTCCGTGCGACTCAGAAACGTGCGCGCAGCGTGTACTGCAGCCTCACAGCCGCCCTTGACGCCAAAACCCAACTGTCGAGGCTTGAAAACTTTGGTGAGACTCTGATTGAATTTCCTACAGCAGAGTTTTGAAGACAGACGTCTAAAAGTGCAACCGACGGCGATCGGCCGAATGCCACCATCCTTTTTAGCTAAGGCTACTAGATTGGCACCGTAGAGGATCGGGATGATTTCCACGTTTACACGACCAGTTAGCATAAGGTTGATCAACGAGGTTAACTCTTGAAGTAACGCCGAACCTGTATCCCCAGAAGGTGAGGTGGTCAAATCCTTCAGGTGTTGCGGGGACAAACCATCTAACCCTCCCGCAGAGCCATTGGGGAAAGACATTAACGCTGAAAGTACAGCGTCTTCTGAAACGGTTACACACTCGCCATCAGTGGAAGGAGGTTCTGGAAACTGAGTGATACCTAAGGGAACTGGATGTTTTTCCCTGAGCGCGGCGAAGGTTTCGGCGGAATGAGTAGCCAAGACATCATTAGAAAAAAGAAGGCAAGCAGCTCCACTCACATTTCCCTCTGAGATTTTGTTTTCTATTGCATTTATTTTAGAAAAAATACGAGGGTTGAAATTTGAATTGATTACATCATTTTGTATCTTGTCAGGTGACACGAAAATCGAAGATGTATTGTCTTTTATCTGTTTCGTCAAAAAGTCTTTCTTGGACTTGTTTGCGTGTAGGACTGAGTAAGAGAATGTGAGCAGGCGCTGCCACGCTTGGACAGAATTCTCCTTGACGACTTTGGCGACACATTCCGCAAGACTGCTGGCTACAGCTCTCCGCGCACCGCGAGGTATTCTCTTGATTATAGGCACATTTCTCTTTAAAGTTCCCAATGTCTCTGCAAAGGAAGTCGAACTGTTAAAGTTATCAACTCTGACAGTTGAGGGCACAGGCTGTGAAGCGCTAGACACAGGCGGATCAATCGCTGCACGTATACCATGTTTGCGAGCGGTATGAATAGCTAGACCCCGGTTTCCCTTGTACAGTTTTTTATCTACGCAGAGACGACACTTCAAAAGTTCGACTGTTGCAAAACAGGGCTGCGAACTCATAATATATAAGGAAAACAATGCAGGCTTAAAAATACTTACAGACTATATAGTAAATAACTTCACAAAAACACCAAACACAATCAGTCCACTAATAAAAAAGGAAAAGACATGATTTTAAACAATATTTACAATAAAATGAAAAGATCAAAAAACTGACAACTAGCGACTGTCACTCAAGTTGAGGTGCCGCGCCGCGCCGCCCCGGGCGCATGCGAAACCGCTTTGCTTGTGCCGTGGAGTCTCATACGATTCAGCCGGACGGGCGGTCGCCACGCCAGCCACCGCATCCGCAGCCAACCGCCTGACCCACTGACGGAGAGGTGGAAATGGACGGAGGCCTCATAAGCAGAATAAAATTAAGCGCGTACTGCACGCATTTAATGAAATAGACTGATCTATATGTGGCTATAATAATAATATCCAAAAAAAGAAATAGGATAAAAATTCTATTGTCTGACGTATTTTCTGTCAGGTGTCAGGTTCTGCGATTAAGTAACATTCGATGAATAGTATTTCTACGTAGTAAGATAAATTTAAATAAATAGTAGTTGAAATAAAATAACGCCCAAACATATTACTAGTTCTTACTGAAATTTCGATGAATCGTTGTCGATGAAATAATATTCGATGAAAAGGTTGTTGACAAAACGAGGGTACTCCTATATAAACATACACGATTTTAAAATGTTCCTGTATTCCCTTGCATGGGAATATTCCCCGGGAACGGCACATCACTCGACAGCCGTGTCAGTATAGGTATTGTTACCGAGGCGCACTGCACAGTGCGCGCCTCTTTAATTCTATGAGTGCTTCCTGATTGGCGCAGAAGCGGAGCACGCTTGTGCAGTGCGGCATGTGACAAATATAATAGGGACTGAAAATCTGGGCGACATCACACGGGCATCACATGGGCTACAAAACACAGCATACTTTTTCCATCGCACCTAATGCGAAATTAAAATGTAGTCATGAATGCTCCATTTCATTAATTGATTCCCCATATCAATCTAGGCTGTTAAGTAATGGGATAATTCTTACTTATACTGTCCACGTAAATGTATCCTGTTTGTTTAATGCACTATTGGTGTAATCGATTTATCAGCGGAAAGTGTAAATGAAATACTTTATTACAAAGTAAGTTTATATTAGATATATAATTTAATTATAATTTTAAATACCTAGAGTTATTACCGCTACGTTTATTACAACGCTACAAGTATTTGTATCTTATTAACTACGACATAAGTTAATGTATTTCTAGATCCTTTCTGTATGACTGTATTCGGGGTGTAACGGTAGGTCCTTATTTGTTGCGAAGTGTTTACTCGGTCAATAACCTTTTTGAAGTGGGTATAGTAGTTGTTTGCAAAGTTGTATAGGCCTACAGTGCAGAACGTACGTCACATCCCAAAAAAACTATTTAGACATGAAGGCTCATTTATATAATACTAGCTGTACCTGCGACTTCGTTTGCATGTTAATGTAGGAGTTAACGCATTTCTTCTCTTGGGAATAGGACACATGCAGTTCTAATTTTAACCTATTATCATGTAAAACTTTCAATAAACCTATATATTTTAGTTAAAATTACCTTCAAACCTGTCACTCTGATATTTAAATTATTAAGAAAGGGACAAAACATGTGTTATTGATCAGAGATATTTTAAGTTTTATGAATAATGGGGTAAAAGTTTAGTAGATGTCTGTGGCACTAGATCTAACAGGTAGGAGACACGCTGCAGTATTAAATGTTTATTGATCTTCTTTTCTACATATTTTTAACACTGTGTTATGTTACGAGTATATTATAAAAACGTGATGGATGACTGAAATGATCTTGAGTTCTTGAGGCACTCCGACTCTCAGGTAAAGATGTGTTAAGGAATTAATAATAGATAATCCTTTCGAGTACCCATTGACCGGTAAGTGTTTACGTGGAACAAAATATCTCTTTTTAATTTGACAACAGACGGCCTATTTATATTTTCCAAACTACACCTAACCACTAGGTAAGTTCTACAACTATAACGCGAGTCCGAGTCCCTTTCTAATAAAGGAAATTATTAAAAATGTTAAAGCAGTATGTTTATTTTTATCATATTGCAATGTTTCAGATTGCACTATCACATTCTGGCAAATCTTGTGTATGCAGTGTATGTTCCCGCCCTTGCCAACATAATGTGTGTTGCAGGCTTTATGATATAGTACATTACGTACCTGGCGGTGAATTCGTAAATGCCTCAGATCGCAGGTGTTTGTGGCCCGAACCGAAGGTGAGGGCCATAAATATGCGATCGGGGGCTTTACGAATTACCGTCCGTGGTGCGTACACAATTTTACGTCTTCACCTTGCCCCAATGCGAGTTTTACCGTACGCGCAGCGTGCAGTAAAACTCGCATTGTGGCCAGGTGGGACGTAAAAAGTATTTTCCTGTATGTTGGCCAATTTCTGTGACTCTATTGTGGTATCTATATTGGCTGAATGTCAACTTGAAGCCGCCTTAAGGCACAGCCACACTGGCGCGGCCTGCGGTGGCGGACAATATTAAATTTGACAGCGGCGGACAAGTTTACTATTGTCCGCCACGGCCAGGCCGCGTCAAGTGTGATGCAGGCCTAAAACTGACGCGCTTCATAATTAATGTTTATAAAAGGCCCGTTTTATACTGATTTCATACATACTGTTTATTGCTGATAAATATAAATACTGACAAACCAGCGCAGCTATCACAAAACGGCGCGCGAGCTCTCTCGATTTTTCTCCAACTATCCGTCTCTCTCTTATCAGATAACTTAGAAAGAGACATATAGTGCGAGAAAAATCGAGAGAGCTCGCGCGCCGTCTTGTGATAGCCGTGCAGTATCGTGACAATTAAATACTCAGCGTGTGATTCAATCTTGCAGAAACTCAAATAGACTTTGGCTGAAGGCAAGAACAGCGCTATCGCCATGCCATTAAAAAAAAAGGAAGAGAGTCAGACTTTTGACGTTTGACGTTATTTTGTTGAAATTTGTTGATACATTTATTGAAATTACGCCTCAATACGAATTTATCGCATATAAGTTTCCATATCAGAATCGATTATTTTTTTACGCTTTAGAATTTAATATGCGTTTTGTCAAGGTCTATCATCACAACACCGGAACGAAATTATTAATATTCGATAGTTATGGCAAGCCCGCCATTTTGACGTCACTGACAGTTGACAGATATGGCGGCTACGATTTAAAGTAGAAGAAATTAATAATTTAATGAGGTCGAATGTTTCCGAAAATTAATTAATCGTCGCAGTCGGATAAAAACTATCCTAAACGGAAGCTAGAGTAATAATGTGCTTATGAAAAAAGTTACATATTTTTCCGTTCATGGGAATCTGAAATCATCGGGGGACACAAAAATGGTTAGTTTGATACTGGCTGATTCTTTTTTTAATTTAGAGATTTATTATAAGTGAGAGATTAATAACAATAAGTACTAAGTGATGAAAATAAAAAGCAACGTAAGAAATATCCATTTATATTTAACGGTTGTCGTTACGATGTCCGTTTCAAACCGCTGCTTTGATTCTTGCTTGTTTTTTTTTGTATTATTTATCATCAGATTCAATGAGTATTTGAGGAACATTTTAATCTGACCATTTTTGATGAAACCTGGGTAAACCTTCGTCGTTATGGAGTATGATATAATGCTACCTTAAATTTTTAAAATTATGAAGGTCATGATTGTTTTAATAATACTGGCTAATCAAAATTTTGAATTTATATTTCTTCTACTACATATTGTACATTATGTCCTTGTTGGCGACTGGCTGTGGTGCCAATCTTTTATATATAGAATTGTAACCTTTTTGTTTGTATTGTGTTTCTATTTGTTTTCCTTGACGTGTGCGTCAGTTGTCGATCTGCCTTTGCCACGTCAATGTAATTTAGCTGGTTTTGTGTGTAAATATCTCAATAAATACCAGTTTTTCAGTGCTACCGTTGTTTCCATCATCTCACCCATACATTTATACAGTCCACTCTCATCCGCTAGTTATCAGTCCTACTGTCACTTCATTAAATAAAATCATATACTTCATTCGTTATCAGCACGAAAACTCTATTTAAGCGAGCATACACTTATAAAACTCCATTTTATTTAATTAAAAGTGAATAGGAAAGTTTTTCCAATGTGTACGTGTATGATTTGTGAAAATTTTTAATAGTTCACGAACATAATTTTCATAAGATATTTTTGTTGTGACATCGAACAGCTGAGCGTATGTAAATATGTCAAATAATGCTATTTCTGGTATAAAACCGCTTATAAATAGAGACGGTTATTCCGTATAGAAATTCAAAATCAGTATGTACCTCATGCATGAAGAACTATGGGAGACTATCGTCGGATATCCTGAAGGTAACAATACATATATCTGATGAAAAGAAATTACGGAACGATCAAAAGGCGTTATCAAAAATATGTCTTACGGTAGATGGTATGGCGATCACGCATGTAAGGTCCAGCAAGACAGCCAAGGAGGCTTGGGATGCTCTTTCGTCCGCTTATGAGGACAAAGGCTTAGGGCGACGTATAAGCCTCGAACGGAACCTGTACAGGTACTGCCTTAATGATTTTGACTCAAACATAGAGACGTATATTAATGCTGTCATGTCAACTGTGCAAGATTTAGCCGATATAGGCAAGATTATGGAAGATGCTTCAATAGCTGCATTTCTTCTAGGAGGTTTTGAGTCCTCAGTATTCACCTTTAGTAATGGCTTTGGAAAACTCCAACATAGACATTACTGTAGATTTGATTGAGACTAAACTATTGAATGAACTGAATAAGCCAGCTTTAGATAACCCTGATACTGCTCTTCGTACCCGAATGAACCAAAATAGACCTACGAGTACATCCAAACCTAAGAAACCTGTTGTTTGTTATGACTGCATGGAGCCAGGACATAAGCGTCCAGACTGTCCGCATAAGAAGGACAAGAAGAAGAAACCTATGAATCACAAGAATTCTTTATGCGCATTAAATGCCAATGACAGACTAGACCGTGATAAGTTTTAAATCGATTCTGGTGCGTCGGCCCATATGACGTCACGCGATGATTGGATGGAAAACGTGAGAGGTTCACATACAGGGACTGTGACCATTGCCAATGGCGATGAATTGCCGAGCCAAGGAGTTGGAGATATCTCCATTACCAGTTGTGGTCACAATATACCCCAGGAAAATTACGTTTTTTTTAAACATTAATTTATAACAGCGTTTTTTTTGTTTGTTTATTTTCAAATGTTATTCTAAGATGCCTTATCCAAGAATCCACCAAAATTTCCATCGGGAAGTAAATATATAAAAATAAATGACTCGTCCATTATGTTTTTTGTGTGATTTATTTGTTATTAATAGAAGAGCTCCTGTAAATTAACCAAACATAAATTAAAATATCTATTAATATTTTTCCTCTTTTTTCAGGAATTGGTTAAATATCGATTTTTTTGATGACTAATATTTTGGTGGATTTTGAGTCTATGATAAGATATCAGTTACACACAAAAAAGCTGCTGTTATGAATTATTTCCAAATTTCAATTTTCTTCCATACTAATGAAAATAAAGTGCTTGGGCTAATACTGGTTATTAAGAAGATTACGGATGTCGTTCACGTGCCAAACTTGAATTCTAATCTTATTTCAGTGAAGAAGGCTGTAGATAAAGGTTTTAGCGTAGTTTTTGATAAAACTGGTTGTAATTTTTATGATTCTGACGCTTTTTATTGTAAAGGTGATGTCATTTTACATGGTTCTAATTGTGGTGAACTGTATTCTTTAGATGGATAGTTAACCCAAACACGAATCGATTAACCGCTTTTGAGACACACTCCTATGTTTCTAGCTTCAAGCTATGGCATCGACGATTAGGTCACTTATGCCGCATTGGAATGGATCAACTAAAGAAAGGTACACGCGGTAGGAGTCGACTACTCAGATGTCAATAAGGAACCATGCATCCCCTGCATTGAAGGTAAGCAGAATAGGAAACATTAAAAAGATCAACTTCAGTTCTGGAACTTATTCATTCAGATGTTTGTGGTCCCCTGCCTGAAACTTCGTTTCAAGGCAATAGATATCTTTTATTTTTATAGATGACTAGCTTTTGCCCGCGGCTTCGCCCGCGTAGTAAAAGTAATTTTCCAATAATTGTTGAATTGCTACGCCGCCTACTAACCTGCTACTGCTAACTTCCCCTACTAATAACCCTTCGTCATAACCCATTATGGTAAATTAATTTTTATTTACTAATATATTTATGCCCGTGTGGTGGCAGGTTAGAATTTCACCACCCTCTTTCTTCCCGTGTGTGTCGTAAAAGTCGATTAAGAGAGCAGGGTTGAAGTGTGTCCTGGGTGATGGGCTAACAACCTAAGCAATATCACTTTTTGTCGATCTTTTATACCCACATTTATGCTAAAAGTGGCGCTGGAACATAAAGTTCATGTGCTCTGCCTGCCCCTTTTGGGAATAAAGGCGTCAATGTATGTATGTATGTACGTATTTCTGTTATTAAATTTACAATCATGATTAATGAGAATCTGTCCTCTGGAATAAAAGCTACTTTATGTTCATGAACATTAATGTTAAAATACCAAAATATCTCCACGAATGTTAAGTCAAATTTGTGGCCTGGACATTGCTATAGGCTTGTTTCCTAAGATTTTTTTCCATGCTTTTCGAACCAGTATTTAACATAAATACCCAAAAATTTGTTTTAATTTAACGGCGGCCAAAATGCTAAACTTATTAAAAGTAAGCAGATCTTCGTGCAGCACCTTGAATGTACTTATTACGGATGCAGGCCCTTTCCCAATGTCTCCTACCCTCCCGTCCCGCCGCGCCGCCCGCACTCGCCTAGGTACCGATTGCTGACGATCGAGATGGCACCGAATACAAACTTTAAAACCTATAACCCTATATAATGCGGGTCTCGTTCCATACCTCAAAAGCAAAAATAGAACCCTTATTTATAGGATCACGTGTGGCTGTCTGTCAGTCAGTAAAAATAAATGACACGTCCATTATGTTTTTTGTGTGATTTATTTGTTATTAATAGAAGAGCTCCTGTAAATTAACCAAACATAAATTAAAATATCTATTAATATTTTTCCTCTTTTTTCAGGAATTGGTTAAATATCGATTTTTTTGATGATATTTTGGTGGATTTTGAGTCTATGATAAGATATCAGTTACACACAAAAAAGCTGCTGTTATGAATTATTTCCAAATTTCAATTTTCTTCCATACTAATGAAAATAAAGTGCTTGGGCTAATACTGGTTATTAAGAAGATTACGGATGTCGTTCACGTGCCAAACTTGAATTCTAATCTTATTTCAGTGAAGAAGGCTGTAGATAAAGGTTTTAGCGTAGTTTTTGATAAAACTGGTTGTAATTTTTATGATTCTGACGCTTTTTATTGTAAAGGTGATGTCATTTTACATGGTTCTAATTGTGGTGAACTGTATTCTTTAGATGGATAGTTAACCCAAACACGAATCGATTAACCGCTTTTGAGACACACTCCTATGTTTCTAGCTTCAAGCTATGGCATCGACGATTAGGTCACTTATGCCGCATTGGAATGGATCAACTAAAGAAAGGTACACGCGGTAGGAGTCGACTACTCAGATGTCAATAAGGAACCATGCATCCCCTGCATTGAAGGTAAGCAGAATAGGAAACATTAAAAAGATCAACTTCAGTTCTGGAACTTATTCATTCAGATGTTTGTGGTCCCCTGCCTGAAACTTCGTTTCAAGGCAATAGATATCTTTTATTTTTATAGATGACTAGCTTTTGCCCGCGGCTTCGCCCGCGTAGTAAAAGTAATTTTCCAATAATTGTTGAATTGCTACGCCGCCTACTAACCTGCTACTGCTAACTTCCCCTACTAATAACCCTTCGTCATAACCCATTATGGTAAATTAATTTTTATTTACTAATATATTTATGCCCGTGTGGTGGCAGGTTAGAATTTCACCACCCTCTTTCGTCCCGTGTGTGTCGTAAAAGTCGATTAAGAGAGCAGGGTTGAAGTGTGTTGTGGGTGATGGGCTAACAACCTAAGCAATATCACTTTTTGTCGATCTTTTATACCCACATTTATGCTAAAAGTGGCTCTGGAACATAAAGTTCATGTGCTCTGCCTGCCCCTTTTGGGAATAAAGGCGTCAATGTATGCATGTATGTACGTATTTCTGTTATTAAATTTACAATCATGATTAAGGAGAATCTGTCCTCTGGAATAAAAGCTACTTTATGTTCATGAACATTAATGTTGAAATACCAAAATATCTCCACGAATGTTAAGTCAAATTTGTGGCCTGGACATTGCTATAGGCTTGTTTCCTAAGATTTTTTTTGTATGCTTTTCGAACCAGTACGAGGGCTATTCTGAAAATTTTTAGTTAAACAAAAACTATAAGGAATATAATAAAACTTTAATTACAATTTTTCAAAGTATTCCCCTGCTACATTTATGCACTTATGCATTCGACAGAACCAACTTTCAAAACAGGAAAAAAACTGTTCTTGCGGAAGGTCAAAAAAAAGTCGCCTGAATTCGTCTACTGCTTCATCCGCCGTCGAAAATCGTCGCCCACGTAATGATTTTTTTAACGTGGGGAACAGAAAAAAATCACACGGAGCCAGGTCAGGGCTGTACGCAGGGTGTGGTAGCAGTTGCACTCCTGATTTGCTAAAAAAATCCATGGTTCTGGCAGCCGTGTGAGCCGGAGCATTATCTTGATGAAAAATTATGCCCCGGGTTCCAGTACTTGGACGGCTGACGTTCAGCTCCTGGAAGGCCTGTGGCAAGCAAACTTCACTGTACCATTGGCTGGTAACTGTTTTATGATCTTCAAGTGGAATTACGGCTACCGGTCCACTACGTCGAAAAAAAAACAGCAACCATTTTTCTGTTGACGCTTCGGCCGCGAACTTCTTTAGTAGGTAAATCATCTTCTTCAAAGACCCATTGCGTGGATTGCTGTTTTGTAAATGGGTCGTAGCTATATATTCAAGATTCGTCGGATGTCACAATGTAGCTCACTTGTTGTGAATCGCCTTTATCGAATTTTTTTAGCATAAATTTGCACCAATCGACACGTCTATCTTTTTGCTCCTGCGTGAGAAAATGTGGTATCCATCGAGACGAAACCTTCCGAACTTGAAGGTGGTCATGCAAAATGGTAGAAACTGCCTGGGATCCAATCTTCAGTTCATCCTGAATCTCTCGGTGGGTAATGTTTCGAGATTCCTTGATTAGCCACTCTACCTTGATAACATTTTCTGGAGTGACTGCCGTTGGCGGTCGCCCCGGTCTAGGCTCATCTTTGACGTCGCTCCGCCCACGCTTAAATTCACGGAACCAGTAACTGACAGTGGCAAGAGATGGGGATAATGCCCCAAAAACACTAGTTAAATTTTCACGAGAATCCTTGTAAGTTAGCCCTCGTTTATAATCATAATATATCATAGCACGAAATGCTTCCCGCGTTAGCTCCATTTTTGCGAGCAAAAAGTGGCAGACATGTTTTTTTTCTGATTTCATAAAAAAATAACGGAATGTCACTGGCCAGTGACATTTACACGAAAAAGTTTGTAATGAAATTTGCCTTTGAGCTACAGTAAAATTATATGAATACGATTAATAGTACGCTGTTGACTAACTATTTTCGGAACAGCCCTCGTATTTAAAATAAATACCCAAAAATTTGTTTTAATTTAACGGCGGCCAAAATGCTTAACATATTAAAAGTAAGCAGATCTTCGTGCAGCACCTTGAATGTACTTATTACGGATGCAGGCACTTTCCCAATGTCTCCTACCCTCCCGTCCCGCCGCGCCGCCCGCACTCGCCTAGGTACCGATTGCTGACGATCGAGATGGCACCGAATACAAACTTTAAAACCTATAACCCTATATAATGCGGGTCTCGTTCCATACCTCAAAAGCAAAAATAGAACCCTTATTTATAGGATCACGTGTGGCTGTCTGTCAGTCCGTCTGTTACAACCGATTTGCTACGAAAAAAACTGGACCGATTGAATTGCAATTTGGCACAAATATTTTCATGAATTTTCATGTCCACAAAATTACATTTCAAAATCTATGTGATTTTCGTTATTAACGTCCCAAAAAACCGTTATAACAACGCCCATATTGATATTTAGACGCCACGTTGGAATGTAAAATCGTTGTTGTTTTCCTAATTAGCGACCCGATAAACCATACGAGTAGAAACAATAGATGCCGATGTTGATTTTCAGATTTTGTCACCACATGTCTCCTTTTAGGGGTTGAATTCTCAAAAAACCGGAAACACTTGTTTACTCATTTATCGTTAGGAATTATCCTGTGAATTCTCGAATAAAATTGTCTAACTAATCTTTTTTCTCCATACAAACTTTGGACCTCCTTTTTAACCCCTTTATGTGTAATTGATTTCAAAAACGCTGAAAGCACTTTATTTGTAAATTAATAAGTAATCTGTCCACAAAGTTTTAAGTACGTAGTAGCTAAAAATAAGTTTCCCTTATACAAAATTTGGATTCTCATTTAACCCTCTTAGCGGTGGAATTTTATAGAACGCTGAAATTACTTTTTTTGTATCCTAATAAGTTATCTTCCTACAAAGTCTCAAGTCTCTAGTTCAATAAATAATGTTTCCCCTCCACAAACATTGCATCCCTATTTAACCCCTTTAGGGGTAGAATTTTCTAAAACGCTGAAAGAACTTTTTTTGTATCTTTATAAGTAATATCCCTACAAAGTTTCAAGTCTTTAGTACAAAAAACATATTTCTCCCATACAAACTTTGCACCCCTTTTTAACCCCCTTTGGGATAGGATTTCCAAAAGTCCCGTCTTATCCCTTGCCTACGTCATAAAAGGAAGTTCTGGTGTAAATTTCTTGTTTGTAGTCCCAGTTGTTTTGAATACAAACTTTGCACCCTTATTTAATCTCCTTAGGGGTGGAATTTTAAAAACGCTAAGGACATTTATATTTGTATCCTAATAAGTAATCTTCGTACAAAGTTTCAAGTCTCTAGTTCAATAAATAATGTTTACCTCATACAAACATTGCACCCCTATTTGACCCCCTTAGGGGTAGAATTTTCTAAAACGCTGAAAGAACTTTTTTTGTATCTTTATAAGTAACATCCCTACAAAGTTTCAAGTCTCTAATACAAAAAATAATGTTTCACCCATACAAACTTTGCACCCCTATTTAACACCCTTAGGGATAGAATTTCCAAAAATCCCGTCTTATCCCTTGCCTACGTCATAAAAGGAAGGTCTGGTGTAAATTTCTTGTTTGTAGTCCCAGTTGTTTTGAATACAAACTTTGCACCCTTATTTAATCTCCTTAGGGGTGGAATTTTAAAAACGCTAAGGATATTTATATTTGTATCCTAATAAGTAATCTTCGTACAAAGTTTCAAGTCTCTAGTTCAATAAATAATGTTTACCTCATACAAACATTGCACCCCTATTTGACCCCCTTAGGGGTAGAATTTTCTAAAACGCTGAAAGAACTTTTTTTGTATCTTTATAAGTAATATCCCTACAAAGTTTCAAGTCTCTAATACAAAAAATAATGTTTCACCCATACAAACTTTGCACCCCTATTTAACACCCATAGGGACAGAATTTCCAAAAATCTTGTCTTATCCCTTGCCTGTGTCATAAAAGGAAAATCTGGTGTAAATTTCAAGTTTCTAGATACAGTAGTTTTGAATTAAAATTTTGCACCCCTATTTAACCCCCTTAGGGGTAGAATTTTATAAAACGCTGAAAGTACCTTTTTGGTATCAATAAGTAATCCTCCTACAAAGTTTTAAGTCTCCAGTTCAATAAATAATGTTCCCCCATACAAACTTTGGACCCCCATTTCACCCCCTTAGGGATAGCATTTCCAAAAATCCTGTTCTATCCCCTACCTACGTCATAAAAAGAAGTTCTGGTGTAATTTTCAAGTTCCTAGTCCCAGTAGTTTTGAATACAAAATTTGCACCCCTATTTAATCCCCTTAGGGGTGGAATTTTCTAAAACGCTGAAACAACTTATTTTGTATCTTAATAAGTAATATCCCTACAAAGTTTTAAGTCTCTAGTACAAAAAATAATGTTTCACCCATACAAACTTTGCACCCCTATTTAACACCCTTAGGGATAGAATTTCCAAAAATCCCGTCTTAACCCTTGCCTTCGTCATAAAAGGAAGGTCTGGTGTAAATTTCAAGTTCCTAGTCTCAGTAGTTTTGAATACAAAATTTGCACCCCTATTTAATCCCCTTAGGGGTGGAATTTTCTAAAACGCTGAAAGAACTTTTTTTGTATCTTAATAAGTAATATCCCTACAAAGTTTCAAGTCTCTAGTACAAAAAATAATGTTTCACCCATACAAACTTTGCACCCCTATTTAACACCCTTAGGGATAGAATTTCCAAAAATCCCGTCTTATCCCTTGCCTACGTCATAAAAGGAAGGTCTGGTGTAAATTTCAAGTTTGTAGTCCCAGTAGTTTTGAATACAAACTTTGCACCCCTATTTAACCCCCTTAGGGGTGGAATTTTGTAAAATGCTGAAAGAACTTTTTTTGTATCTTAATAAGTAATATCCCTACAAAGTTTCAAGTCTCTAGTACAAAAAATAATGTTTTTCCCATACAAACTTTGCACCCCTATTTAACACCCTTAGGGATAGAATTTCCAAAAATCCCATCTTATCCCTTGCCTACGTCATAAAAGGAAGGTCTGGTGTAAATTTCAAGTTTGTAGTCCCAGTAGTTTTGATTACAAACTTTGCACCCCTATTTAACCCTCTTAGGGGTGGAATTTTGTAAAACGCTGAAAGAACTTTTTTTGTATCTTAATAAGTAATATTCCTACAAAGTTTCAAGTCTCTAGTACAAAAAATAATGTTTCACCCATACAAACTTTGCACCCCTATTTAACACCCTTAGGGATAGAATTTCCAAAAATCCCGTCTTATCCCTTGCCTACGTCATAAAAGGAAGGTCTGGTGTAAATTTCAAGTTTGTAGTCCCAGTAGTTTTGAATACTAACTTTGCACCCCTATTTAACCCCCTTAGGGGTGGAATTTTGTAAAACGCTGAAAGTGCTTTTTTTGTATTCTAATAAGTAATCTTCCTGCAAAGTTTCAAGTCTCTAGTTCAATAAATAATGTATCCTCCATACAAACTTTGGACCCCCATTTCACCCCTTTAGAGGGTGAATTTTGAAAAATCCTTTCTTAGTGCTCCCCTACACCTTATAAGGAACCTACGTGCCAAATTTGGAATCTCTAGACCCAGCGGTTTGGGCTGTGCGTTGATATGTCAGTCAGTCAGTCAGTCAGTCAGTCAGTCAGTCAGTCAGTCAGTTTCTTCTTTTATATATTTAGATTTTTCTCGTATGACTTTTGTTTTCTTTATTTCTTCAAAAGCTGAAGTAAAGAATAAGTTTTGTGTTTTCCAGTCCTCACTAGAACTGGAAACGGGAGCCAAGATTAAGACATTGAAGAGTGACAACGGGAAAGAGTACGTTAATGCTGAATTTTCGAGGCATTTACAAAATGAAGGAATTCAACACCAAACTACGGTTCCCTATTCTCCAAATCAGAATGGTGTCGCAGAAAGGACCAATAGGTCTATTATAGAGAAAGTGAGGTCAATGCTGTCCGATAGTTCACTGTCTCCAGCCTATTGGCGGGATGCAGCTGAAATGGCCGTATATCTCAAGAATAGATCTCCTCATCGTGCTCTTGAAGGCAAGACAGCGTACGAGAAGTGGTACGGTAAGAAACCGAACTTATCGCATCTACGTATTTTTGGATGTAGAGCTTTCATCCATGTCCCCGACTGTAGTCGGAAGAAATTGGACATGAAAGCGTCTGAACATATTTTCGTCGGATATTCAGAAGATCCAAGAAGTCATTACTTTAGGGACGCTACGTATCCAAGAAGATTTGTGAAAAGCAGAGATATAACCTTTTTTGAAAATTATTTTCAAGATTTGTAAGGTAAAGGTAATACATGTCAGTCTGGCGATAACTTACCTGAGTCAGCATTTATACCTCTTCTGCTAAGTTTACAAGAGAACTCGTCGAGTAGTTCAAAACGGACGAGCGCTGTCATCGAAGATGTGCAGATTCAACCCGATACTGCCCAACCCATATCAGAAGAAATTGAGGCGGATACTAGTACTGCAGAACAGTGGTATAATACTGCCACTCAAGATGAATCAGTTCAACCCGGTATTTCACCTTTATCAGAAGAAATTGACTCTGATACTGAGCTTGTAGAACCAAGGTACAATTTGAGATCGAGAAAACCTAATTCTGCTGCCAATTGTATATGCATGCAGACTTCATCCCCTCAGTGATGAACCTACAAGATATTCAGAGGCTATGAATGCAGAAGATAGAGATAAGTGGTATCAAGCTATGCAAGATGAATTTCAGTCGGTGCTTGAAAAGAAAACTTGGGTTCTCGTCAATAGACCAGATAAAAAGGTCATACCTTGCAAATGGGTATATAAGTTGAAGAAAAATGCGCATGGTGACGTTATCAAATATAAGGCGCGACTTGTCGCAAAAGGATTTAATCAAGTGTATGGCATTGATTACTCGGAAACTTTCTCCCCAGTTGTCCGGAACTCTTCTCTTTGCATGCTGTTTGCGTATGCTGCAGAAGCAGGAATGAAAATGCACCATTTAGATGTGGACACAGCATTTCTAAACGGAGATTTGGAGGAAGAAGTCTACATGAGTCAGCCAGAAGGATTTGCTAAGCCTGGCCAAGAAGACAAAGTATGCTTACTAAAGCGTTCACTTTATGGCCTCAAGCAAGCTTCAAGGGCTTGGTATAAAACATTAACGGAAATTTTACACTGCATAGGTTTTAACCAAACTCTTTTTTTTTGACAGGTTCTAATGCAGCAGCCAGAAGGCTTTCGTCTTTGCTGGCCTGTGGGCAGACTCCACTACGGGGCTGCCCGAATGCCGAAGATTTAACCAAACTCCTTCCAAAGCGTGTATTTATACTAAAAAGGTTGGTAACGTGTTATTAATGCTTGCCTTCCACGACGTCGTCGTCGACGTCGATGAGATTATCATATTTTACAAGGAAAATAAAACGCTTGACACTGTCATATCTGACTTACAGAATTATTTTAGCCTGAAAGTCATAGGGCCTTTAAACTATTATTTAGGTTTAAATATAAAATGTAAATAAAATGTCTAACGAAATTAAAATTTCGCAAGAAAGTTATATAAGTGATTTGCTCGAAAAGTTTCAAATGTCCGACTGTAAGGCTATGCCTACTCCACTGGAAACTAAAAAGTTGTTGCCGGGTGAAAAAGGTTATGATGATTCCTCATTATACCCATATCAGAGGTTAATCGGCTGCCTGATGTTTCTCGCCGTTAATACGCGACCTGATATCGCTTTTGCTGTATCTTATTTGAGCCCATTTAACACTAAATATGATAAAAGTCATTGGGTTTCAGCGAAGCGCGTATTACAATATTTGAAAGGAACTATCGATTTGGGCATTACTTACAGGAAAGGCGGTCGACGTTTAGTTGGTTTGGACGCAAATTGGGCCAACTGTCCTATGGATCGTCACTCATACACTGGAGTTTACTTCTCCCTGGCCGGTGGAGTAATTTCGTGGGAAAGTAAGAAGCAAACTAGCACTGCCTTATCTTCCAGTGAGAGCGAATACATGAGCTTGGCGAGTGCGGCTAAGGATGCTGTGTTTCTGAAGCGGTTGATGTTCGAATTAACTGGTGAGTCAACTGTTGTCAAAATTTACAATGATTCGCAGTCTGCCCAAAAATTGGCATTGAATCCGGTCCACCACAATAGAACCAAGCATATACACACACAGAAGATTTCATTTTATACGAGATTTGTTAGCTAATAGTGTTATTAATGTTGTCTATACACCTACTTTGGAGATGTGGGCTGATGTGCTCACTAAGCCTTTAGCTCGCATTAAGCATCAGAATTGTGTAAAAGGAATAAGGTTTATGTTTATAATCTTATTTTGATTACGGGGGAGTATGTTGTAATACTGGCTATTCAAAATTTTGAATTTATATTTTTTCTACTACATATTGTATTCTACATGATGTCCTACTGTGACTTCATTAAATAAAGTCATATACATCAATGAGAAACGAAACTATTATAGTAAATCAACCTAAGCAGCCACACTTAATTGTTTGGTAGACGAAAGAAAGTTCCTCAAGAGCCTATACTTATTCAAGTGAGTACACCGTGTATAATAGAAGTGTAATTGTTCAAGTTGCAAAGTTACTTATTACAGGTTAACACAAAGCGGTACTTAAGATAAGGCTCGTTGTTCCTATGCGCAGGCGACGGCGCGCGCGCCGCTCGCTGCAGGGCCTGTCCAGCATGAAAAATTACTACCCTCGTAAATATTTCGTTAAAATGCAATATTTAACAACAACTACCGACCATAGACAGCTAATATCATTCAAAATTAAAAAATATCCATTCCTAAGTCTAGCCATTATGCACATGCACGCCTGCACGCCACATGGATTATGCAAACGCATCATTTTTAATAAAATACGTCAAATCCTATTTTATGGACGGAAAGTATCTCCTTTAATAGATTCCAATACGTCGTGATATCAAGTGAGAGCGTCATAAAAATTGACACAGACAAGCCAAAGTACTCGTATTACCGTATAGGGCATTAATTTTACGATCGCCACGAGTAATTTACTTTCTCGGAATGGTGCACGAAGTATGAAGGGCAATAAAGTGTTAACGGTGTCCCGATAGTAGATCATGCGGTGCCATGCAATATACTGGCGCACTCTTTGATTTATTCAACATTTTTATGCGTCTACTAATAAAGCTTACATGATCATCAATTTCAATTTTACTAACCTCGACACGAGCCCGGGGCTGCCGGGGACCGCTCCGCGGTAAATCAGAGTGTTTGCTTTTCGTATTTTACTCTAGCGCGGGAAACGAGAGCGTTCCCTTCCCTTCGTTTTATGCAGATCAACTTGAGTTAGCAGATGATTTTTCAATAGCACTGTTTCTCTTTTTAGAAACGTGTAATCTTCAATCAGCTCAAGGCGATTGAAGAATAGAAACAATAATCCACGCCACTATCTACGCTTCATTCTCTAACGCTCCTTCTATATTTGTGACTGCCACTTCTATGGATTGTTTAATCAGCAGCTGAAGTAGCTTAGCGGATATACTTAATAATCAGTAAAGTATTATTGCCGTGTAATAAAGACGTGTGTAGATATATTTTTTTACCTAGAGGTCAAAAGGATATCTTCCCAGAAGAACGCGTACCTTGTTTTGCTGCTGACTCCATGGAATAGTATGTTTTATTATATTATGTAGCGTTAACATCATTACTTTCACAATTTTGGTATGTTAAAAAAATCGTGCCAATATTGCCTATCGTTTTCCATACATATCTAGCAGGCATATATCACAAAAAATGACACTGTAATGATTTATACATTATCTATTGACTAAATAAATTCTTACTCATGAGATAAAAATCACAAATGAATGTTAATTTCAATATTTAAGTTGTGTGCAGTCAACAAATCATCGCGATCGTATCTCGTGCGATCCAAAAAGAACCTTCCATTATCGACGGAGCCGAGTGACCTCTAACACTAGGCTTATATTTAGTGGGTACGACGCATTGTTCCGGACAATGATAATTGTAGGTGGTGGCTAGAGCTAAGAGTTTGTTTAAAATTGATTTCGGCGGTGATCGGGCCGATAGGGTCGTCGAGCGAGTTTATTATAGGGGCCGAGCGCTTCGGGCGGGCGGCGGCGGCGCAGTGCTCGCTGGAAGCCTCAGCCAGGCCATTAAACCTCCGAAAGGTTTTTACTTGCACTTAGTCACCTAATAGTGCATTTCATACCTAGGGAAATAAGAAAATAAAATAGGAAAATAAATACGCAGATCGCGAATGTTATTCGCCCATGCCATGCAACGACGATAAATACGCGATCCGAGACGTTGATTTCCGTGTGTAATATGTACGAAATTTTACGTCTTCCTTTGGCCGTAAAGTGAAATCCAGGAGCATAGAAATGATATTGCAAGCGGGACATTAATTAAACACTAAAAACTTATTTATCCCCTCGCACTAAGCGATTAAGTTTATTAATAGAGCGGTTCAGTTTTCATTAGGGCAGGTAGGGATAAAATTGTCAATAAAACTAATGCGAACCGGCAGGAGGCAATAATGCAATGTATAAAGACCTACTTTGACTGATGAATAGGAGCACTTATTATTCCTAACTAATTCCCCGGTTGGGCTTGAAATTTCGTGTCCGAGTGTCATTGGATTTCAGGAGGTATGTAAGTTTACGGAGGATACAAAGTCTACCATTTAAACTGCCAAAGACCCTGGCAACACATATCAAATTCTCTATAGATATTATGGTCGTCTCATGATTTTGCATATGCGTATATCCGACGTAATGATGTACAAATAATGGGTGAGCGATAGGATCGCAACAAAAGGCGCGCGCGCCACCGCCACGCCTCGACATAAATCCGCCACATCTTGTAGCCATAAGTACGTATCGAGATTTTCTGTATTTTAACAAAATATAATTTTGCACGTGCGGTGGCTATTCTTTTCAGAAGATAAAAAATATTTACGCGTAGTAGGTACGACTTTGTTGATATTCATCGGCAGTATTATTCTAGTACGAGTTACTTTATGTTTGGTTTTGGATTGGCTCGAGTGGTCTCCCCATTATTGTTATCATCATCATAAGTCGTGACTACATTATTGTTACTTCTTAGTCATTAATAGACATCCTCAAATCCTTATCATTATCATCGTGGATCTATGTTTAGCATCTCTGTGGATGCTGCGTCAATTACAGCCTGGCTCAACTGGGCCCCTCTATTTTGTAGCGCAATCCTCTTGTAGCTTATCAAATGGCGCAAAGTATTAGACAAAAATTTAGTTACGGTACACATAAGTAAAAAAAATAGTTTTTACCAATCACGTCTGTTCTATGCCGTATATCCATTACAGACGGAGGGATCGAGTTTTCCATCCAGAAAAAATGTTAAGTTAAGGACTTCAGACTCGATTTATGACATAGTATAGGTACTTATACTTTTAATTTTAAGTAATAATTAGTACCGACATTCGTTTCTGAATGAAAACAAAAAACTATTAGATCACATGTATCGATATCATTCCTTTAGAGGCTGCAGTACAATATTTCACTGGGAGCGTACCCCACGCAGTGCCACTAGACAAAAATCGCATCGTTTTCCCATATATTTCAGATGTCAGTGTTGGAGACAATACGTGCGGTAAGGGATTGTAGAAAAGTGAGCATAAAACAGCGCGCACGCGCATCGCGTAGCGTCGATCGAGCGCCGTTGGTGCGCTCCGCTCCGGTCTGCGCAATATATCTGACTGTCAACTGTTTGAAATAATAGTGACGTGAAGACACACGTTAGAAATGAATTTATTCTCAAACTACGTTATAAGCGTGAGACACGAAAGGTGACATCACGCGCCTTTGCACGTTTGGATCATCGGCTGCCTCCTCTGAAATCTCGGAAGACGCTGGCTCGTGAAATTTTCTAACTCTGATCACTGGGACGGCTGCAACAAGAGTCCGGTTTCACCAACAAATTTAGCTATGCAAGTGGAGCTGCTGATCACATGCTCCAATGGGACCATGACCACATATAATTTAATCCCCAAGGAAAACTCAAGCGTGTGGCCGTCCAAGGCAGACCTGGCGTGAAACGTTACCTAATGGCAGTGTGAAAATCTCATTATTTGAATGAAACAGGTTAAGTATTCTATTAGGATTTACCAGCATCATAACTTTAAGCCTATTGTTTGGAACACCCGTCAATCCTGACTATTTCTTTCCCATACCTAGTTACCATCTGGAAATAGCTCTCTCTGCTACGTATGTCTACTTATGTCATACGAATCGTCTATCCGATAACAACATCTTTAGATAACGAATAGGTATAGTTTACTAGCCATTCATAACACCGGATTTGACTTATAATATTATCAGGCCACAAATAAGATACCCTGTATCCCCTTATAAACAATACATTGTGCGCCTTAGGTCATATGCGTTCCCGAGGAACGCATATTTGAATAGCCTACCCAAATATAATACCTGAATAGTGACTCTGGGTTGACCACCCTTATCAGGTCGTGCTTAGGCTTGCATAGCCTGCTGTGTAAGTCGGCACAAACCTAACCAGACCGCAATTTAGTTTTCACACAGATTGACCCACATTGTTTGTAACGTAGATTTATTTAACCTTGTTTTTGTAGTAGCTTCACGTCAATCTCTTTAGTAATTCTGTTTCAAAGGCACTGCGCCTACCCCTAGTTAAGTTGAAATGTCTGAAAGACATTTCGTCATATCGAAAACCGTTCGTTCATACTCATATTTGTACTAGTATTCGTAAAACTTACTTATGTAATCAGGTTCACACGTAAATAAATAACTAACAATTAACTGTAGCTAAAAGATTTTATTAAATTGTAATTCTGCATCACTATACATAACTATTAACATAGTTAAACCTAGTCTGTAAGCCCGCTGTTAGTCTCAGTATCAATATTAAGATCTTAATTGTTCATACTTTCTCCTAAATTAGACATTCACATAGTAATTTCTCGAAATAGAATTGAATTATATACATATAACTTATATCTTATCATTCCTCACGTAATTCTGTATTATAAAAATGCAACACAGCATTTTGAGATAATTAGATATAATTAGTGTTAAGACGTAAGCACTAAATCGATAATGAAAATGATGTAATGCATTTCCTATTTTGGAAAATAAAAGTTGATCACTTCATGGTAAGCGAATTGGCTATATATATAAAAAATGGCTCCCGATATTTAATTCCATTCTTCACCTGCAACTCGAGCCGAAAACATCTAGCCATCTCCCTCACCATCAAGCCCTGAGAACCAGAAATTATTGTTTTCTCTTTCCGTCCTGCGGATTCCACTCCTAGAGAAAGTGCGACCGAATAGAAGAGGTCTCACTTTCTCCCTCACTCTCCAACTGCCTCGGTACGCCGTGGCTAGCGAAGGCGTGTCGCCGTGCCTGTGGTTTGGGTCGTCTATGCCGCGTGGTGGCGGACCCAAAGTTATCAAAGCCAGAACCCGTTCAACGCACGACCGCGCTGAATACCTATCAATATTAACGATAACGTATAATAGTTATTCGCCGTTTCTCGACTAAATCTTCAACCTCGAATTTGCACTTTGGTAACTTCTTCTTCGTCGCATCCTCATGACCTCGACCGTGGCTTTGAGCACTATTGCTCTCCAGGTCGCCTGTTGCGCGGTTTTCAGACATCCGGATTGATTTCTGTAAGTTTCCTTTGCATTTCCATTAAATTTCTTTCACTTGGCTACTAAGCATAACTAAATACATAACATATATCCAATAAAGATGCTAAATGCTTTAAAAAATAAAATTCTTTCCACTTCAGCAAATTGTCACAACCTCTACCTACGGCCCTGTAGGGTATGACGTATTAAGGTGGGGTGGGGGGTCATCTCGGATACTCTGTCTGTCTCAGTATAAGTATATCTACCTACCTTCAGATGAGTGTGCATGTTTGTCTATATTGTGGCATAAAAAAAGCCTTTGATCTTTCTTTGTAAATCATGTTACATTGGAGTTTATCCGACGAAATGATATAAGATCTGTTTTGTGTTTAATGAAATAGAGTCGTTTGGTTGGTACAATTTGCGGTTCCATTATAGAACACGCCAGGCAGTAGGTCCGCAGGCGCGGGCCGCACGACGCGATTTGTCGTTATTTGCCGACGCGCCGCGCCGACTTATGACGGCCCTTATCCGCCATCGGCGTCCGCGCCTCGCCACTCGCTGCCAGTGTTTCTCACAACAATGAGCATTTAAGGACATTACGAGTACAAAGGACATGCGTCTTAACGTCTTAGCGGTTAATTTTGCGTTTAAGTTCCTAGAATATTGGCAATATTGCTATAAATATTAATTCTTTTATTATTTTGCTTCAAAATTATTTAACATTCAAACTCTACCTTAAATATATCCGTGAAGACTTTTTTATGGGTAAAGATTTACCCCAGTTTGTTTTAATTATTTTAAAGAATTAATGAATAGTTGAACGAGCGAGCGAAGCGAACGAAAACCTATGCTTCAAAATCAAATCGTTTGTCTGTCCGGTGTCCCGCTGTCCCCCGCATTACGGCCGCATATCTCAAAGAATTCTAGGGAAATTTTGTGAGCAAGTGCGCTAATTATAAAGATTTTTTTGTTAACACACTTTCTAGAAATATGTATATAAATATACATAGGTTTTTTTTTAAGACATACTTGGTAGTTCAACATCTCACAGAGCCAATAGTTATTTATTTCGACCAAAATACCTAAATACATGGTTATTGGTTATCATTCAATAAGGGCTTATTGTTAAACTAATGTTTACAAGTCGGTTAGACTTGTAAAACTGTGACTTGAAGATTCATGAAAGGTCTATTCGCGCATAATTCGTTTCATGTTCCTATATCGGTGTACCCTCATTTCCTAGGTTTAAAGATAAGCTCATTTCCCAGTGGAGCACGGTTTAAGCGGAAGAGATCGAATTCGCGCGCGCACCATAACTCAGGACAACAATATGGCGCACAATTACAAGCCGCTGGCTGGTGACGATGACAAATAGCTCTCCCTGGGCGAGGGACACGCGCATTGTGCGCTGGTGGATCACCAGTAAAGCAATGACATTCACAACTTGAACATCACCAATATTCTTCTATAGCTAGACCCCAAGGACCGTAACTACTATCCCTACTAATGGATCCGACTTAGACTGGATCACTTGAGGTCAATTGTGGGTAAGTGGTGTGAATATAAGCTCAGACCAACTGGTCTGAGCTTATATTCAAAAGCAATCAATTATTTCAAAGCATCGGATCTATAACTATATAGATCCGATGCTTAACTTTGTAAATTTTCAGATTATTTTACAAAAATATTTATAGGGATACATTGTAAATGTCTACGTCGTTTTTGGCACTACAATAGAATTTCTGTCTGATTTCTTGGACACGAATGATGAATAGAGTATTCAAGTTAATAAGCCCTACTAGAATAATTTGAGAAATTAGTTTGGGACGTGATACTTCGGGAAAACTATTTTTATAAAATGGTTCTAGATACAAGTTTATCCTGCGAAAGAGGGAATTCCGTGAACATGGAAAGCCAATTTATGGAAGTCTGTTACATAATCCCACTTCCCGGTGTTGTAGTAGGTAGTTACATACATCATTTTAAATGTTTTATGCAATTAATATGATTAAATATTAAACGGGACTACAATCGAAATGCATTTCAGTTCGTCGTTAGTTTTATTTCGTTAAACATTTTTATTTATTCATTGAAAACTATATATGAGACATTTTTAAAAACGTCACTTCGATCTCATTCGAAAGTACGCGTTTTGTCTATGACCTTTAAAAAAAAAGAAAACTCGAGAAAAGTTTAAGCAGGCTTCAAAGGGGCGTAATTTGTTACAGCAACTTATAAAAGTTGGAAAGAGACAGCCATACACTACTAACCAGTCTAACTATAGCAAGTTGTTGTGACAAATTGCAAGGTCCTTACACGTACGAATACTTGGCTGTGTGTAGTGATTTGTTTTAGTCAAAGTACATAGTAAAGAAATTTCATACATTTTCCTGGTCGCTAAAATTGTACATTAATGACTTTTAACTACTTAAATTTGCGTTATATAGTAACGCGGAACTTTGCGTGCTATTTTTGCTAAAGCAAGGCAAACATTTCCGAGCATATTGGAGAAAATTATAGTCGCATTTCTGTACCTAATGGGTAAAAAAGATACCTCCATTCATAAAGATACCATCAAATAATGAATGGTGCATGGAAGTACTCTAATGAAGAAACTCAAGGAAGTGGTATTAAATGATTTCAATTACCGCGACCGCGACAGTCGAAGTTAAAGTGAAGTGAGCCGTCATTACCTGTGCTCCCATTCCCATCAGAACGGCGTCAAATGTTAATGCACACCGGAATGGTAGATGTACGTAAATGAGTCTAGTTGATAAGTCATGGAGACTATTCCATGTGTCGAATAATAAGTGAAGAAAATGTTTGGGCACATTGTTCTAGGACCGGTTGAGACGGAAACGCCGCGGTGGGCTGCACCATTACTTATGCATGCGTTGACGCACTTTAGCAATCAGCATTAATCAACAATATGCTCGCATGTCTCCCGCCATGTCACCGTGATTTGTTTATTTTCACCCTGAACTGAAAATATGGTTTGACACTTTGTTATGAGCTCGCAATGAAATGCGCTGAACAAAACAAAACCCCAGACGAATAGACAAGTTAAATAGGCCACACCATTATTTGTGCGCGCATAAGTGATATTTTAAACAAATGACTGCACAAATGACAATTTATTACCGAACCTGCTTCAGGGCTCGACTGTATCTTAGCAGCTTATTTGAATTTGGACTCGTGTGATTCACTGGCGTGTCGTATTTCAATTCGAGTGCGAGATGTATGCCTCGAGTAAATGTGGCTAAAGTAGGGTGAGCAGGGTTCAGGATGGTGGAGAGAAAGTGACTGCCAGTGTGTTCCTTTATTGTCCGCTTGTCGACATGACCCACACGATGCCTTATCTCCAAAACTCGAGGGCCATGTAAAGCCGTCCGCGTCACACGACGACGGCGCTCGGAACATGTTGTATCTCGCGTAAACCGCCATGTTTTATTTTCTCGCATTCAGCGCCGATACCTTAATAAAACCCAACAAGATTGAGCAATAAAAAGTAATTTATTTGATTGTAATTTCAAAACACAAAGTGGGCCTCATTTTGTAATATATTTTTATTTTCGTGGTTTTGTGTTTCTTGGCGAGCACGTCCTGCCCGGCCCGCCCGCGGATGATTCGTTGTGTGCATCCAATAAATTACAAGCTGCGACTTTGATTCAATTTTCGGTATCTCGATCTCCAATTTTGGTAGAACAAGACATTATACTGTGTCTCAACCACAAAAAGGCCTTTTCTCATTATTCCTAAACCCGTGTAATGTTATGATAATTTACACCCCGTGCCGATAGCTATAATAAGAGTTCAATGCTTCATCGACCAGTTATTTAAAGCGGATCAATAATCTCGCACCGTTTCTCGCATTAAAATGTGCATATCTATTACGTGCAACCGTAGTATCGGCCGCATCTTTAAATTACACGTCTTAAAAGGTGTGAGAAGTTAAGCTGCATAATCGATGGGCACGGAAGCCGTGCGGGACCGATCAGCCGCGCTCCCGAGCGCACAATGCGCGCGCAACTCCGATATTATCACCGAACCAATCAATTTGATCCCTCATAAAAAGTTCTCGGTAGGCAGCCGGCATAATGCAGGCCAGTATCGGGCCGTCGATCCGAGCCTTGCTGGTAGCTGGACTTTTCATATAATTTTATGTGAAAAGGATATGGGCATTGTTGGTGGACGCCCTGCTGCGCGCGCCGGGTAAACACTTGAAATTACAAGTCAGCTCGGACAGCGCGCGCCCGCGTCGACCCGCGGAAAAATGCGCTTCCAATGTTACGCCTCGGAATAAAAATATTATTCTATGACCACAATATAATGCCTACTCGGGTGACACTTGGTTAGTGAAAGATAAACATTGTTTTCCTTTTCAAAACCTTTGATATATGATTATTTTTAAATATAATGTATAAGCAAAATATAATGTATATAAGTACATCTACGGATCCTAACATTGAGAGGGCAGTTACTGAACTAGCGAATTGCAGCGGGCAGTGCAAAAAAATGCGTTGAAATCACAGAAAACTCAGAATTTGAAACTTTAGATAATATTCATGTTCTTAAGTGCCTGGAGAAGTGCTGGGTAGTAGGTATTGAATCTAGACGAAATTTTAAAAACTGGGAAGTACTTACCATACCACTGATCGCGCTACAAGGCCTCTGACCGGAAGCTAAGAGGTTTTACATTAAATTATTTCAGAAGACACTTGCATTATATTTATCAAGCCAAACATATATTTAAGCCCTTATTACACTACACACTATTTTACACTTGCTTTTTCATAATCATAATCACAGGTAATCATTTATTGAGGCAAAAATACCTTACCATGTATTTATTACCTAAACGTATTTTCAGTCTGTCGACTTTGACACTGACGTGTTCACGAACGTCAAACATGCGATATGGTAGTAGACCATAACTTATAGAGTGCAACTTCATGCAATAAGGAAAGCTTCCATATAGTCTTTGTAGTTTAAATTACCTACTTTACACGGCATATATTACTTTAATAATATCAAGTAAATTGGTGTCTTAAATATTCAAGAGTTTAATATTTAAATCTAAGTTACTTTACCTTTTTAATCCAACGCTGACCAAATAAAAGCCAACAAAGCATAAAATCGCGAAACCACATTGTATTGCGCCTGTAAACTAAACGAAGGTTCGCGAGATATTTCGGCGGGATACTTAAAACCGAGGAATTTACCTACCAACCAATATAGGATGTTATAACCCAAAAGTTACCATTTTACAGGTAACGATACACATTGATGGTTTAAGTAAGTCCATTTTGGTTTTGACGGAGGTAGATTTACAATACCTTAAGCAGTTGTTTAAAAAAAAAGTAAAGTTTTGAATTACTAAGATTAAAAAAAAACACGACTATTCTTCTTACTTCTACTTCTACTCTTCTTCTTCTTCTTACTTCTACTACTTCTCACTTCTACTCCTTTAAACTTTTTTAAGAGGGGCAGACCCGCAGTTAGACAGTGTCAGATAGACTGTGTCAGACTACTACAAGTTACCAGCCACTAGCGAGCCAAGCCCAAATCGGCCAGAATGATGATGATAATAGCAGAGTTTAGCTAAGCCACGTTTTCATCTGAATAATTCGTAACTTCGTCAATTAAGTGCCCGATTTGTTTTGCAAACTGTAGTTGAACAAAGCTTAGTTTTTAGTAATTATAAATGGGACCACTTCTCACCAGTTGCCCCACTGAAGTTCTGTGTTTTTGCTTATGCCAAGAATGTGTTTTGTGAAGCACTTAGTCAAGCATTGGGTGTTCGCTGGGTGAGGTGCGACCGAACCGGCCGGTATAAATAAAACGTCCTTTGAGGAGCCCATAACGAGCGCTGCGCTCCACACTTGCCCTCCAACTTTGGACCCTGAGTATAACTGAAATCAAAATTATGAGTCGCATAAACAACAGTGTTGACATCTACTTTAACGAATGAAAAATTGGGATTGCTACTTTAAAACGTTCAACTCAAATTCCTATTAGACAATACTTGGTTGTGAACTTGCAGTGAAGATTACTATTAAAACTTAAAATGGAACTTTTTACTTTTAAATTTATCACCAATATATTTCTTTATACTGTTTAAACTTTCACATAAAACGTGAAAAGTGTCCCAAAAATATGAACGCGTCCAAAATGAATGCTCTTACAACAACACATGTCTAACGTTATTGCAATCCGCGCCGCTTGGTTTTTGAACGATACCTTCGGATAAATCATTGCGATCAGATTAATAAAGGAGAGAAAGAGAGAAGAAGGAATAAATATTAATTAGACAAAGGTAATTGCGTAAAATTAATATAAATGCGACACATGCGTTTTTATTTGCAAAAGAGTGTTAAATTCAAAGTCGTAAAACGAACATTATAAGCTCCCCCGCCACACGCGTCTTAAATAAAAGTGCTGTGTTGTCGCGCGCAGCGATCGTCTTTTATTGTTCCTTTTTTAATTCAATTTTACGATAACGTCGCACTGGGTGATGCGCGAGTTCATAAAATTTTATGTCCAAATACTATTTGGAATTATCTAACTAATAATACTAAAACAATTTATATGCAAACTGTCGCATTCCTCAAAATGTTGTACTATTTTTTTAGATAATATCTACAGTCGCAAGGCAGGAGTAGCAAGCAAGCAAAAGTATTCAAATATCAAGCAAAAGTCACGCCCCACACTTTTTGTCCAGCCAAAGGCAATGGGACGATATGTGGATCAAACACACTTACAAATACTTACTGTCCAATGCCTCAAGCGTAGGCCTGTGGCGCGCCTCAAGGCGATATCATCAGCCCAACTTGGCACTTTTCTCGAGAACAACTCGCTGAGAATAGCAACAGTCCTTAGGTTGGGTGCTAAAGTGTGCGAGGCCACCGTCGCCGCTGCGGGGCAATGGTTGGTAAAAATTTTCACCAACGGACTAAGATGCCAAAGGTGTGCAGGAAGATTCCTGAGGCATCACGCCATCAACGAAATTATTCGGCAAGCCATAGTTTCAGCCAATATATCGTGCCTGTTGGAACCACCGGGCCTCAGCCCACAGATGGCAAAAGACTGGACGGCCTTACTTTATATTTATCTTTATCGGAGCATTAGTTTATAGTATATATCTATATATAATCATAATCATATTTAAAGTTACTAGTTATTATTATATAATTCTAAGCCTTTATTATCTGTTGTTGTGTTTTTACTAATGTTCTCTAATTAAATAATATGTGTATAGTTTGAATAAGAAAATGCTTTATTTATTTATTAGGTTTACCAATAATTGCAGTTTTCACCATATATTACATGAAAATTTTGCAATAGCAGTTTAATGCTAGATGTAACAATCCTTGACAGGTAAACACCACATGCATGTTACAAAAAAAGGCAGTGAGAAAACTAAAATTAAAAAGTAATAATTATCGAAATCTTTGTCTTCCGATACAATACAAAACGTAAGTTGATTTTATAAGGGTAGTTAAGCAAACAACAAGGTGTATTAAGAACTTACTAAAAAACTAGGCTAAGGTCGCTTGGCATATATATACTTAATATAAATTTTATGATATTTTAAAAATATGTAGATCAATATATTCTGTAGTCGCCCCACACAGCGTCATTTATTTTACGATTACGATACCGCTATTACCGCTCCACAGAGTAATGCACATGAGCTTCATAAAAGTTAATGTTTTAATACAACTTAGAATAATCGTACTAATAATTTAAATAGGATCCAAACATGAAATCGAACATGGACGGAATGTGTTGGCCACAGAATTGAAAATGTCGTAACAGCTTTAGAAATTTACATTAAAACTGCTTATGTTTTTGTCAATCATTTATGTCTAACTTTGAATAATTTCCATAATGACATAAAATATGACAATGGAATCCGATGTTGGTCGGCAACAAAATACTTAAATAAATGCAAATAGGAGTCTCTCGAGAGGATTAGTATTGTCTACTTAAAGTATAACTTTTATGCGTAATTTATGTATCTATATGCTTAGACCTTATTATTTATTTTCTGTACGTCAATCTTCTGTACTTCACGTAAATACATGCTTTGAAGTAGGGATATGTAAGAAGCAAGAGTAAAAAAGATAAAATTATACCAGAGGCATTGAATTAGCATAACAATGTATGGAATTACAAGTGAACCGGAAATCAAAATATATTTTCAAGTCACATTGTCGACACAATGGCTCCGACCGACAGGAAAAAATCATTAACGATTGGATGCGAAAAAACATCGCCGGAGATTTATGATGATGCGAGGTGAACCCATTGTAAAGTTACTGACTTCCATTGACCGCCATTAATAATTTAATATCAGCCACGAGCAAATCAATATAAAATATCGGTATCTTTTTACACGTATTGTTTTATGCTGTGTGCTCTGTTACTTGAGGATTTTCTCCTATTGTTTAAATCCTAATATCTGAATATGTTGTACTAAACTTTCGTGATTTCCTTGTTCCTATATAACACTCGGGCTCCGTACCCATATTTAATTTATTAATATAAGTACCCATCGCATATATTTTATACTTATATCGCGAATTTATTTACCATTATTTCTAATTACGTTTCAAAAAACTCTAAATACTTTATTTATTACTCTAAATACTTTGTTTATTTATAAACCTAAGTAGTGAAATATATAAATAATACTTAGTGAAATAAAAAGGCGCCTTTTCCTGTTATCAGGGAGGAATTCCGCCGGAGCCGTCCCGCCCGCCTCATTTGCATACAAGCTACGATTTGTGTATTGTTAATTAGAGCACCATAAACAGGTTCCCAATAATGCAGCCGACACTGCCTTACCAACCTTTCTTGTTTCATCTGTTATTTAAATAGCAATAGATTATTCTCAGCGATCCATTATGTTCGTACAATCGAACATAAGTAAGTCTGTATGTAAATCTTGTTTATACTAATATTATTATTATCCATATGTATATTCATTGCGTTCTGTATCTGATATTTTATGACAGGGTCATATTTTTTTGTACGGGTATCAGAATGTCGTGTTTTGCGTACTCTCGCCTATGAAAGACTTCAACGGGATTTTAAGCTTAAGAACATCATAGCAATGGTCGCCCAATGTTTATGTTTTATTAATCCGCCTTAAATATGACTTATTGTGTAGCTATTATAATATATTGTGCTTGTATATATATATATATGTATACATTATCATATAATAAAGTACACATTTTTATGCCATTTAACTAATCTATTACATAAAATACAGATTATTATCTCCAACCATAATATTTTCGAAAAATGCTCGACTATTTTCTCATCAACAAATACATCAAGAAGATAGTTAGAAATTCACTGAATCACTTAGCGAGCAAATTTCTGATGCCGGAGGAACCACTAAAGTATGTGATAACTAAATCAGATTGATATTAAATGTTACCTCAGAAGTGGCCGATTTATGAGTGTAAGCATTATGCGAGCGTAAATAACAGTTCGACGCGTCGAAAGGCGACGTCGCGGCCAGCCATCACCTCGGGGAGATAACCGGGGCCGAGGCAGACAACGCTGTGCTGCCATAAATTCGTCCTAATACCTGCCCGGCCCGGCCCTGCGCTCCACGCAACATTTTATTGTCAAAACCCATACCGACCTGCCTCCCCTGATAACTTTATTGTTATTTACATCACAGAATTATCATTCGGATAGTTGTTGTTTTACATTCGTATAACGCCATGTTAGTCGGAGCCCGTATCTAAATTGCTTAATTGGAAAGTCTCGGAAAGAGCACGGCCGAGAGCCGTATCTCCACGAGTGTGTACGAGCTTCGAATGACCTTTCAATTGAGTCCCCACAAATTACGACCACCTTTGGCTATTATATGGCTTTATCTTTAATGCCAGAAAGCCGAATAAATAACGCTATTTACAGGTTCTTCTTTACATTGCAAAGTGAATAGGTAAAATGGACACTGAATAATACCGTTATATTACGATCTAATCTGGACTGTAGTTGAGAAATAACGAGAAAAACTTTAAAACAGAAATAAATCACAGCATTATTATAAACAGATGGCGATTTACATTTAGCCCAATGTATTAAAAATACAATTAAGGCCTGCAAGGATGCAATGGATGAAATAAGGGCATAAGACTCGCAAGTAAAGCAGCGCACTGGAGGCCAATCTGTCTCGACATTTCACAATCCAATTTGAAATTAATGAGTTGCACTGCACGTGCTCGTTTACACAGTCCGTGAAAACAGTTGCTAGCTAATCAGCACAGCACGGTTAGAACAAGACGGCGCGGGACCTTTGTCGCGTCGAGGTATCTAGCATCTGTTTTCACTCACCCTGCGGTACAAATTGATATCGTTTTTGAACACGAAGTGTTGAGTCATATTGACCTCTTCCGCGTGGGCCGTTATTCGCACTCGTATGATTAAATAAATGAATTTAACACATCTCACGCGCACGTGCCACATTCAAGTGGATGCACATACAAAAGTAATGCGCAGGCATTCATGTAACAAACGTACGAGTACATGTAAAGGCTTTGTCAGGCATAACTGTACCTACAATATGAAAAATATCACAAAAGCTACTATTTTTCACGCACTTTCATGAAGCTTAGTGAAGAAAATATATTCAAATGGTGTTTATTATTTTGCAGGATTGGAGGTTTACTACATCGTGTTGATCCTGAAGGAAAGGGGCAGGTATTATTGGGATTTATTATTGGGACCACCCTGTCCGTGGTCAAGGAATTTAAATATCTGGGGCATATTATAACACCTGATTTGTCTGACGACCTTGATATCGAACGGGAGCGCAGGGCGTTGGCTGTCAGGGCTAATATGATTGCCCGCAGGTTTGCTCGATGTTCCACTGATGTCAAAATCACGCTGTTTAAGGCCTACTGCCAATCTTTCTACTCGAGCAGCCTGTGGGTAAGGTACACTAAAAAAGCCTATAACGCCCTGCGCGTTCAGTACAACAATGCGTTCAGGATGCTGTTGGGACTGCCAAGGTGGTGTAGTGCCTCGCTCATGTTCGCGGAGGCTCGCACGGACAGTTTCCAGGCAATTATGCGGAAGAAGATCGCCTCGCTGCTGAGCAGGCTCAGAGGAAGCTCCAACGGCATCCTGGGTGTCATTGCTGACAAATATGACTGCCCTATTTTGCTGTAGGTACTGGGTCAGCCAAATAAAAGCTGTTGCACAATTTAGAGATAAGTAGATTTAAGTACGTGTCTATGCACAGACTAACCAACTTAGATTAAGGCTTACTAACACTATATGGATATAATCTGAAATAAAAATTTATTTAATTTTATTTTATTTTAATTAGGGCTCAGTAACTGGTGTCCACAAATGATTTCAAAAGTACATTAATCATGTATGCAGTTTTAGCGTTGTGTACATTTTAATTTGTTAATTTCTCTAGCGTGATCGGAGTGATCTTCCCGGAACCCGTTTCACCTTCCCGAATCTTCTTACCCTACCTTCCCCTAACCGTGTCATGCAGATTTTAATGCCAGACTTTATGCCGCGGCCGAATGGTGTCGCACAAGAAGTTATGTTGTGTCGTGTTTACTTTTCGCGATCATTTCCATTTACGTCTCATTTCAGAGGCAGGACGACAATAATTTTATCATTTTAAAACGCCGGAACCCCGAGCGGGCCTTGCCCGACGCTGAATAAGACTTTACGAATTTTTAAAGGCGAATAAAGTCTTAATAAACACTTTTTATGGTAGCCTTGTAATTTTATTTGCATGCAAAATAGGCCCGTGGCGCGTGTTAGGCTAATAAGGAACGGATGGTCGGTCTTTAACGCTCGTATTTCGATAATATTCTCAAATCACCTTTTTATTACGCAGGGCTTAAACAAGTAAGTTACGGTTGCTGCGTGCGGCGCGGTATGTTCTCGCACTTGGAGGTACCTACTACAATCGTATTAAGATATCACTGATCCTAATAAGGGGCGGACCCATTAAAGCAGATTCTATCTTGATTGCGTCCGAAGTTAAAATCAATTTGAGTTTTCCCGAAAAGGTAACGTAGCATTTAAAAGTTGTATTAACTCTAAAGTTGCTGATGACACATACAATTATATGGCTGCCAGTCAGCCAGTGTCGTGCCAATAAAATTCCGCGATACATTTGGTTGCAAATGCGGCCTATTTAGACTTGGATATCATCGCTGGAGAATAATGCTATCCAGGCACACCTCGCCCGTGTCACTCGCAAGGGCGTGTCGGAGATAAGTTTACATATTCCGTATGCATTATGCAAATTGAAGTTTTATGTTAAGCTGAAGCAGGGATGGAGCGCTCCTCGGTGACGTGCGATAATCGCAGCCACGTGCGTTAGTCGCAGCGTCCTGTTAATGTGCGGCCTCTTCTCTCTCTCTCTCTCTCTCTCTCTTTAGGCATGGGTTAAAGAGAAACAGATATATATAAAGGACGCGACTAGGCCTTACATTCACCGGAGCTGCAGCAACGCGTGTTTCGGCGGCGGCAGGCGACGAAAACTGCTGTAATAGTATACGTATCCTTTGGCATAGCTTCCTTAAGAATAAGGTGTAAAACTAGTAACTCTTTTAGGGCAGTACATTAGCAAAGAACGGTGACAATTTACGACAAACAAAACGACAAACTACAGGTACCTACCTACTAAACTGAGTACGGTTCAAGATGGGTGCTTCACTAACATTTTACTGCTAATCTAGGGATTCTCCCGCATTGAATTAAGCACTGGCTCATTGAATAACTCTGAATCCAAACGTTTAGCTCTTTTCGCACAGAATAAACATTAATCGTACCGACTACCCCCTTGGGAGTAAACGTCACAAGTTAATAGGTACGATACAATAAAGGCGTGAATGTATGTATGTATGTATGTATGTACAATAAACCACGACTACTGCACACAGATATTTACAACGTACGCGAATGCCAATTACCGATAATTCAGTAACAAGTCAGCCTTTCAAATTGTAATAAAGCGTTGGAGGTGTCAAATATAATTTTATACCTGCGGGCTGGGCCAGCGCTGGACGGTATTCTCAACGATTGCCGGTAACTCGCTTGTAGTGAACCAATGTACGTCTGATCCCTGATCACTATAACACGTGTTGGGAGTCTAGGGGTCAGGGTTTACTAGGAGAGGGCGCTTAGACGCCGCACTCTCCTCTCCTCTTCAAGCTCGCATCGTGACACCTGACCTCAGGTCATGGATTTCATACCGCCAACACAACTCTTAGAGCATATGCTCGAATAGCAAGCACAACATGTGCAGTGTGCACAGTTATTATAGTGAATAAATAAGAATATAGAATAAATATATATAAATAAACACTATCTAAAGATCTGTAAATTAATGTAACTAATCAATGCATGTTATTTAAGTCTACTTCGGGTGATATTGAATACTTGTTGCTACTGTGGAAGAGCGGGATTTCCAGTTACAGGTGTATATTTACTTACTAGGACCGGCCTTGTGAAAAAAAATATTTCATAATTTACCTGTATAAAGATTTTTGATTTTTTGCTTTCTTTTGATGCTCTAGTGCTATAAGTTAGGTAACATAAAATCATAAGTATAATATCTCTATTATAGAACTTTTATGAGCTATACCCCAATATAAACTTGGATGTAGCTGAGACTGTCCTTATTTATGATAATTGTGTGTGCTTTTTATTTAGCACGTTATAAGATAAATATTAATATATTATATCGTAATTACACCAGTCTTATCTCAATAAGGTCTAGTTTTCCCTCAGGGTAAGAAGGTCAGATGGCAGTTGCTTTCGTAAAATTAGAGCCTATGCCAGCCAAATCACGGGATTGGGTGCCAAAGCGGACCCCGGGCTCCTTTAGGTTGCAACGGTAGTAGTAGGAAATCACTAACAAGTTCAAACTTCAATATGAACAGCCTAGATATCGCCTATTTATACTCAGGTAGCACCGTATTGTATTACCTGCGAAGTAACACTATCTTTCTGTTTTTAACCGAAGCCCCGAAGACGGACTTAATAATATTTTTATTCGAGAAATTATCCCCCGACGTAATGAATTTGAGGGTGGAAAGGGAGGGTGGTGAATGCCTTTGGAATTAGTCATATAAGCGCGTTGCCGAACCTTTAGTGATGAGAATTCATTGTCTCGCGACTTACCTACATAAAAATGCAGGACTCATTCTCAACACAGTACATCCTTGAGAGCTCTAGCGTCCTTTCTCACCGCCAGATATATTACTGAGTAGATACTTTTAAATAAGAAAATAGTAACGACAATTTAATTTAATAGATCGTTATACACTTAAGCACTTTATAACTTAGTGCATACATGTCATATGTAGCACAGTCATTCACTTGTATTTATCGTCGTGAATTCATTAAAGCAAGACTGGTCATAAAATGCGGTATAAATGAGTGGCTCCACTCATTCACAGCCAACTGTGGATGCGTGTGCGCCGGCCGGGCTCTTGTTAGTGGAAGGTGTTTATTTTAAATACTGAATAGTAACCAGTAATTTTCTGTCTTGTAGCTACAAGAACTCGAACGTTGCACGAAGTTCGACGAATTAAGTAATCTCTTTTAAATATTTATTTTCTACTACCAAACCTTTATTATTGTTAGTTATCAACTGGTATATAACAAGATGATACATACAATATATAATAAGGTTTGGTAAGTACAATGTTGTCGAGATATAAGCTCATAGGTTTTGTTCACAAATAAATGATAATAAAATAACAAAGCCGAATTCTAGGTGTTACAATACATTCAAAATCCCGTGGTTGTATGAAATAATAAACAATAATTCATATGCAAGATTTCGTCAAAAATAAAACTTTTCTAGAGCGAATTTCTTCAGTCAAGTGCAGTTTTGAGACAGACAGACTACTCTAACGAACCGTAAAAAGAAAGGATACCCTACGGCCACCTTCCTTCTCCATCGTCAGACCTGTTTAACGATACCTCGTACTCACAGGAGTAATTGGATTATCATAAGATTTAAATAAGTATAGAAATTTCTGGTTCTCAACTCAATTTGATTCCCCGAAGTTGGATTTTTTTTTAAGATTACGAGCACACAAACATCAGCCAACAGCAAGCAAAGCATAAAGCAAGCGGGTTTCTATGTTAAATAAAGAAAAAGTGTATAAGTATTAGACTTTATTTCAATGTATCTTTATTCCGTTAAGTTAGACTTACGAAGTCATCTAATTAATTGACTAGTTACATTGAACATCGTACTAATCACAAGCCCTGATTTAAACTTTAATTGTTACTTAAACCATTTCCCTCTTCGCAATAGCGTACAGGTGAGGGGAGGTGGGGGGCGGGGTTCATTCATCAACCTCCATAAGGTTCTAAACCTAATTCGACACAAGCAACCTCGCAACATCCGCTCTTGCAAAACGTTATTTCATTCATAACTTTTTGTAAGGCGGGGTACACAATGGAGTGGAAGTTTTATGAACTTTTGTCCAGCTTCTGGTTTTCTTTATACCTCAATATTAAATAAACCTCGGTGTACGTCATGCTAATTTGGAATGTTTTATTTGATTGAGAAACTTGCCGTTCTTTAGTGCCAGTTGGTATACAATGCTGGAGTCTTTACAATATTCTAAACTTAATGTTTCTTTGTGAGTTGTCTACGTAATATGCACCTACTTTTGCGTCCACCTACAATTATGTAGGTACCTAACTATATCCACAGATGCAGGTTGGCGTGTGCAACATAAGAGCATCTGTATCGTTTTTCCAAGTAATGAAATAGTGTGAGAGTGACAAATATTTTGCTCATAATGATGTAAGATTCACGTTTTAAAAAGCAGAGTTTATCAATATATCAACCGCGAAATTCCACTGTCGCTGTGTGATTCCTGCGGTAAACCTTAATTTTTCTTTACAACTGTAGAGCAGCCAAAGTGCAAACAAAGTGTATATTGATACAAGGGCTCTCTTTGCTCCCGAAAGTTAAGGACATTAACTCTTATTTTGATTTTGAAGTACTTAGCAGCCCCAAAGCGTCCATAACTGCAGAAAAAATAGGAACTAAATTTGAGCTTGAGCTACGAGCAGGGCCTAGTTTCTGCGGTTTAACCCTTTGGACGCTAAGAACACCTAAATGTGATGCGTTTTGTCGTACCCGCAGCGCTAAGAACGTCTGTATTTAGGTTATGGTGTACACTGTTAAAGTCACCTTCATACTTTCAACGTACATTGCGGATGATAGGATTAAGTGACGAAAGGGCGAGCGCGCGAGAAACAGACGAACACCCCGCCCAATGATTCTCCTGCCAATTCTATGGAAGAAAACGCCGCTCCCGCATAGGGCTACAAAGCCATTTCACTCAGAATCACTGCTTGAATCGTAGGCCAATGATGAGAAAAAACGGTGCCATTGTCACTTTCGTACACGAAGAATGGCGCCCAAAAGGTAAACAATCCGTTTAGTGTGAACGCAGCCGAAAGTCGTTGGCACACCCACGCTGCGCGCGACGCAAAATAACATTAAGTTGAGCCGATGACATCAGCACGGCGCGCCTGCTACTGCAACGTGCACGCGCTGGGACTCAACCCGTGTCTAAAACAAATTATGTCGCGTCATTTGGAAGTCAAATAGATCATTTACAGCTTAGAACTAGACATACTTAGGCAATAAAATACGCTCCTTGATAGTATAATCTGAGTTGCAGGGCAAGCGGGTTAAGTTTAAGATGACCAAAGGACAAACAATTGTTTATATAGGAAGCGCTCTTTATGAAACGGATCAAAAATATCTGGTGCGCACGATCAAGGAGACCGTCAGGTAGGGGTCATACTATCACTATAGATGGGGTAAGGGGAAAAGGAAGGATATTGGTTGAGCTCAGGAGCAAAAACAAAAATACGTAACCATAATTCCATTTTGTAGATACTTACGATATTTATTTACTTTTTATGAAATATAGAAATCGAAATCTATTTTTGCTAATTCGCAGGACTTCATTAATTTACTAATTACGCTATAAATTACCTACTTACGGTAAGAAAATAGTGAAGTAAACTTTTATTAGAAGTTTATTTGGTCCCAATCCAGACAAACGAAATTTTTGACACGTTCATTTATAATAAGACCATTAATCGCACACGTGAGGGATTATATCGCCACACAAAGTGAAAACTAATATGTAAAATTAGTAACATCTCAAGTGATATTGCTTTGGATTTATTAATGTCACGCGCAATAAATTAGAACATTATAATGCGGCTTTAGAGGGCAGCGCGAGGCCGGGAAGACAAAACGTCTCGACGTCCCGGCGTAAGACAATCCCTGCGATGAAAGCGACCTCACTCTTCCTAAATCAACGTCAAATTACCACCTCTTAATCTTTTGTAGGCGATTCGGTTACACGCACGTGTTCCCACAGTCAGCTAAATAGTCGCTTTGGCTGAAATACTGACGCTTTAGACGAAGATTGCTCTATAAATCTGACGTTTAAGAAATTTTACACGCCTCTGTCACTAATATATGTTGGAGCCATGTTAGAGCGGTTACTTTAACCAGTTTATCTGACTAGCTACCTTGAAATGATTAATTTTGTTGATGGTATTAACATCTTTTACTTAATGAATCCCGATCTAACATAATTAAACCTGATTTATTAGAGCGTGCATTAAAAAAATCACCGTCATCAGTTTTGCTAATGATGAACTGAGTCTACTAATCAAATGTCAGGTCATAGATACCGTCTACGTTTTTGTCTGGTTTCACATTTTAGCCAGGCTTCCAAGGAACTGATGCTCGTCTTTGCGTGTATTTCTTTCTACGCAGCTATCGATAACTATTACGTAACCAGATGAGACGCTGAGAGGGATCATCGACACCCAAGCCTTTATAGACGATAAAGCCGGCCAGTGTAATGGGATCCCGTGTGCGGCCGGCTGAGAGCCAGGTCGGAGGTCACCCCGTTAGGACTCGGAATAATCGGACTCGCGCCGAATGATTGCACCATTTACATCGATGCAGCGCGGAGGATGGGATGTTCCGATTTAAAATTTATTTTAATTTAGTATCACGTGGAGAAAAGATTTACTTGTTGACAAAAAAATAATAACAAGCTAAGCTAAGAAATAGAACTAAAACTAAAGGTAGAAAATTTGCCCCAGGTCGCTGCCAGGCTGTAGCGTGCCCAGGGGAATGCTGATTTGCTGATGCTCTGGGCGAGGCCATCCGCTTGAAACTCGTGGAATTATAACAACGCTGGTATTCGGTTTTATTACACAAAATTCCCTTTATGAAAACTCAGTGATGGAGAATTATTGGTTCCCTTATAAGAAAACTTGTATTGAGAATTTCGTCGGAATTGCACTAATGCCAGTACTATCGGCCCAAGCCAGAGGTGACCACCGTTCCCACCGAACGGGCCGGGCCGGGTCGCCTGGCGCTGCGACGCAATGGGTGCGCGAGCACCCGGCGGCAGCCGCCCGCGTTTTAATAGAGTGCAGTAGGCAAAAGCCGGACGGAGCCGGTCACATGTGACGACAGCCGACCACAATCGTCCACGTCCGCGAAGAGCCGACCGGCCGCAAGTACATTCAAATATGAAATTTAACGTCTATGTTTAAGCTTCAAATTCCTTTGGCAACTTGTAAAATGCGCAAAGGCGCGCTCCGGGCCGGCCCGGTCGGTGGGAATCATCATTAAGGCGCATTTTGGTTGCAACGGATAACATCTGCCTGGGCCTTGTCAGGTTTCATCCATTTCCTCATGCTATTTCTGAGTAGTTTCTAGTAAGCAAGTATTTGTTGTAAACTTTTTTCTTGTGATAGAACGCTCAATGCTATATCTACGAACAAATAGTGTTATTCGATGTTACTTAATCAATGAAATAGATTATTTGAGCATGCAAATTATGAACTACTTTTAATGTATAGTCAAGTTCAAAAAGTCTCTCTATCAGCTGATAAATAAGTTGTCGATGTTTTTTAATGGATCCTCATCAAAATATCGGTTGTAAGTTGAGCCAATAAAGCCTGTTGCTTCAAACCCAGATCCTAAAATGATATAAAACGTCTCAGGGTCCCTAATAAAGCTACGTTGCATCTCAGGGAGCACAAAGCAGCATTCTGCCGGAAATCTTGGCCAAGGCACGGAAACGTCCGCTTAATAGAGCTTAATACCGCCGGCGACAATCCAGCCGATTCCCTGAACTTGAATTAGCGGGCGGGCTTTTGTCAGCTTGCACTTAGTGGTCGACTTTATAACTAACAATTCTAAGAATCTGATGCCACGTTTATTTGAAGTAAGTAGTACCTATTCAGTATGTAAGTGTATTGTTGTACCTACACCTGATAACATTTAAATTAGAGCAATTATATAAACGACTGTATTGTAACATTTTCTGCGCATGGTTTTTTTCGTCAGTATAGTGTAATAATATATAACATTTCTTTTCATTACTATATATTATGTTGTATTATAAAATGTCCTTGAGGGCGCGTGCGTTTTAAGCATGCTGGTGCTTACCCACCCTTTTTCGACTTATTGCCTTGTTTTTATTTTATATAATTACCTAATGGAACTCTAGGTTAGTTCATGTATGTTAGAGGATTTATCTTTTATTTCTATATGTGACCATTTGTTTCCTAAATAAATAAATAAATTATATTTAAACTCTCTGTTATACAATCTCTTTACAATTCGAATCAAACGTCCCATTACTTGTATTAATAAATACGGTGGTTTCAAGTACTAAACTGTTATTTCGGCCACGTTACTATGTAAAGTACCTACTCATGATAGGTGAGTGATTATTGACACACATTAAGTTATAATTGATAATTACAATTATTAGAGGTAAAATTGTTACAAAACGTTGCTGCGCAAATGTAATCCTCGTTTCTCTTACATATCAGCAATATCACTCAGATCTAGAAACGCAGATTGCTTTGAAAATAATTACATGGAGATAATTCTGGCTAAACAAAGCATATGTTGAAGGAGTGACGGGACGCTAGCCCGCGGCGACTACTTCGTATGGGAACCCTTAACGTACGCACAACGCCTTTGAACAATAACTTCGAGATGAGATAGTTACAGATACGTTATTGTTCCTTATTATTTCTAAGTTATCATGCGTGACGTAAAGATTCATTGACACAGATTGGCGACATAATTATTTCTACTTTGTAAAAAGACATTGCGTGAAACTAAAATTGAAACTCCACGAACGTGGTGTGACTGAAGATAAAACCTAACGTTAAGTATTTTCCAATAGCGATATCTCATTATCTAGTGCTTTATGGCTGTGTCTGTCGTTACATCTACCTTTATTCTCGATATATTGACACTAAATTCTATACCGGCTCGTTTAATTTTCTTTTTCGTGTCGTAAAAATGTAAGATGAAGGGGTGTCCGCGAGCTGATGGCATAACGCACACACGCGCACGCGCATTTCTATTAGACGGTATAAGTGCGGCTAATTCACGCGCTTCAAGCAGGGCGCGTCTGCGCGGCAGAGCAACGCGCGCAGGTGTGCGATCAGGTAGACATGTTATATCTCTGATTTGTAACAATTATAACCGGGATTTTAATTTGGTTCATATCTGTCACTGAACCATGACCTGAGTACCTATTTGGTATCAATTTGAAGTCGAGCACCGCGAGCTCTTGGGAAAAAGTGCCTTGGATATGGATAGTCTCTAATCTCTCGGTCCGGTGTAGGACAGGACAGTTAGAAATGTTACAATTCACTACATTGTAGAGATGGATAAACGGTTTTGCAACAGATTAGACAACTTTGTTAGCATTCAAATAAACACATGAATATTCCCATCACATACAAGTAGAACTCATTAGAACAGCTTCATGCTTACTTCTAGTGACTAGAGTTAATTAAGTAGTTATACAACTTCGACTTGTCCCTAGGAAGCCCGGCTCTCCACATGAAAGTAGTTGGGTTGACATTTTAAAACGACATTGAATAGAATAGAGACAGTACTAGTTTTCATACTAAACTCTTGTTCTTTTCGATTTTATTATTAGCACCAGAAATTAGTCTCCGACCTATAGGTAGATATGGAGGATCCCATTGTGTATACAAAGATTCATGTCCTTGCACCACGCCGTTTTAAAATCAGAGCCAAAGTAAGTTCATATCGAGATATATAGTGACAGTGGCGAGATAGTGGTCAAATGCATACGTAAATATATATATATATATATATATATATATGTATATATATATATATATATATATGTATGGGGAGCCGGCTTGTGGTTGAGTTTCCTAGGGACTCTTTGGGAAAGTTTCGAGGCTCCTGTGTTATCAAGATCTACGGACATATATTAAAATGCGTAATTTATCATGTACAATGTGGAAAAATTTACACTACAAAGTTCATTATACGCCGTGCCTGTCTGCAGGCGCTGTTAGCTATTGAAAGGTGCCTTGAGAACATAGTCCTAAACAGCTTTGAGAGATTTACTCGTCGAAAAATGTGGGCATAACGACGATACCGCAGACCATTCTACACCATGCCTATACTCTATGCGTAAGGTGCTTATTCATTTGTGCGTCGCAGTCGGCTCGTTAGCAATTGGACATGCCCGTTGCACGAAATATTTCAGCGATTGAGGCGGCGGTAAATTGCGCACAACAATAGCACGCGTCTAGAGACGGCGCGCATCCAAACCCTATTTACTACAAGAGCTTTACGATTTACTCGTTATCTTAAATTGTATTTATGTACCTACTTTGTAGTAACTTGAAATGATCGCCGGAACGTGTCTTCTCATCGATGGTTCACTGAGAATGGGAATGTAACTTTTTTACATCGTTTTAATCGCCACGGTGTTTCGTATTGTTCAATTCGTGATGCTTGTGTAAGTTCAGGTAGATACCGTTTCCTAAATCAGATTATTCTGAATGAACTAGTATCTTATTTGTAAATAATATCAGGCTCAATTTAGTCCCTTCTCCACCTTTTATCAGGTTTTAGAAACGCTTTACTATTGACCCAGAAGTTTCATGACCTGCCACGCCAGTTTTAAGCCAACTCACAAATAACTAGCCGCTGACAGAACACTGTTCGGTATTACCTTACGAAGTGGAAAACGACGGCGAGTGACAGCCATTCCCATAGGCGAGCGGGAGTGAGCGTATTAATTACAACGCGATGATCCGAGCGGAGCGGCCCGCGCATCCATCACCGCTCCAGATAGCGCGTTATTAACGACCAACAGATTTGTACTCGTAATTTGTACCACTATCATCACATTTCAAAGACAAATATAAAGGATTGAGGACCGGAATGACAAGTGTCAGCGCGATCATTGGGTTGGTATTTTAAAAGACGTTTTTATTTAACACGAGCAACAAGAGGTGGATTGATCGAGACAGGTTTCAAGTGCGGTCCGGTGCCCAGGTAACGACGACGTCCTTTAGTTGCCCCACCTTCTCAGAAATGTCCTTATAGGTTTACGAACCATCTTGACTATTCTCACGGCAACGTTTGTAAGAGTTCGTAAATGTATTTCTTTTTGAGCTTCGAGTTTCTTTTTTCAACACGTATGTTAATATTGATGGGGCGAAATTCTCTGTTTAAAATGCTTAATTCCCCATCAACACCATCATCAGTGAGCGCGAAACGTAAGCCGTGTCCGGCATAATTCATCAGGTTGTGCTGTCGGTTTACAATTACACGCGTCGATGGTATCGGAGGCGTGCGCGCGAGCGTCCAAATTTAATTACCCGAGAATTCGCCACTCCCGCGCACCGCTGACTGATGATGCACCGCGTTTGAAGATCTTGTCGCCACATTCACGTCTTGGTTCAGTCAAAGTATAAGAGATACTTTAGCCTTAAGATTTTATTATAATTGTTCATGGTATAACAAGAATTTTTAAAATTGATTGGAGAGATTTAACTTTACCCCGAATATAACAATGGCATGCAAAACAGGAGAACTGCATTTTTTGAAAGCAAACCTTTATTTTAGCCTAGAAATAAAACGGGTTAAAGATGCACTAATGTAAGGAAAGAGGAGGAGTGTAGGAGTGCCTATGTTCGGGTAATAGTATCTTGTATATAATGGATACATCCACGGTTTAGGCTTTAATTTTGGCGCTGGATCCACACATACCTTCACTTCTTGTGAATTTTCTTGCGTCTTTTGAGCCACAAATAAATGCTTTTTTGTTTCTTTTTTTTCTCACGTCACTGAACAAAGCTCAAGAATCTTAGCTTAATTCCAAACCTACTGATATTTTCATTTAAGCATTCCTTTACGTTCTATTCACAGAAAGGCGAAAATAATTCATAACAATCGATTCGAATTAGTGGTCTATGATAGTGCATTACCCACAACTTAGTAATTTGCCTAGTCACTGGATATTAATTAAGAATTCATATGATCCCATCCCTGTAGCCCGTGCTCAGATGAGCAGTGATAATAATATTTAGTGTTTAAGTACGAGACGAGAGAGACTCTTGCATTGTCTGCTTTGTAAAGTTGATTATCATTGTTGTTTTGCAGAGTCACATGGTGAGATATCGAGATTGAAATCTCCAGCATGATTGAGTTGTCAGCTGTATTCGTAACGCACAGATACGTGATTCACTTTATTTTCTTAGAAGAAAACAATACGCGGTTTGATTTAGGATAAATAATGCCTGTTCTTAAAAGTTGTAATTGACACGCTTTTGGTGATTCATAGAGCCAATGCGGACGCACTGTAATTTGTTATATTTGTCGATGATTGAGTTTTTAATTATACGTAACTAAAGACGTGTTATTAAGGGGGCGTGGTGCGGCGTGTCCGTCACGGCAATCTCGCGGCCGGCATTCTATTTATATTCTTCTTTTTGGATCCTCGGACCTCTGAGGCTATCCTAAAAGTCTCCAACAATTTGAGGAGGCTCTTTTTACCATCGATCTTGACGGTGATATACAGCAGATTACTCGTACAAATTTTAAGACATAAAAACGGAAAGTGATGGAATTATTCAATAAAACCCGAGAGTCCATGAATAAATATTAAATTAACGGTTGACATTACGACACCTCATCAATCACGACGCTTGCACCGACACGAGCAACATATTCGTAATCTTGTGGCACATACCGTTAGATTTCGACAAATTAAATGCACTTTCTTGTAGTGACCAGATATTTTAATCTTTCAATACTGACAACATTAAGTAAAAATTTGACTAGTTTGTATAACCATTTGTATATTTTTCGAATATTTGTGCTGTCATAAGAAAGTCAGTACCATTCAGAAATCGTAGTTTGCGCAGAATATTCAGACTGCAAAAGGGACTTTTATGTAGGTAGTAAAGTGCTACATATACAGCGGTTCCTAGCCACAGAGGCCGGGTCCTGGCACGGCGCGTCCCGCTGCGCAGTGACATGTCAGCTGCTCCGGCTCGACCTAAGACAAAAGACAAATTAATTTTGTACACAAGGCATTTAATTTGAATGTGAATAGCATGAAGTGCGACGAATGCCCGCGGAGAACAATGGACGGCGCCGACGAACCCGCCTTTTGTTTTATGCTTAATAAAAGTAAAAAGTACAAAATCTAAGCGCTCAACAGACAATTCCGTATTATGATATGGACACAGTAATGGAGGCTCGCCGAGGCGCCTAATAGCTTATAATATTAAACGTACGTGATAGACCGGCCGGCCGGCGGGGCGATGTGGGGCCGGAAATAATCGGTAAGTGTTAATGTTATAATCGTAATCATCCACATAATTAAACATAGCGCTAAACTATATGATTACAAGCTGTTTAACACTCTCTAATGATGAACTGACTGACTGGTTATTAAACTGAAACCATTAATTACTCAGTTCGGCGTTCACATGTAGATGCGTCATTCATTTATTTCCTCTCTGTTAACAAGCATTCCGTAACGCTACAGTTTATATTTCAAGAACTCTGATTCTCATGAAGCTCCAATGTACCTCTGATTCGATACAGTCATAGTCTATAACAATTAACAGGTAAATAGCAATCTATCTAGTTTGATATATGAGGCACTGGTTAAAGTATTGGTGAGTTGTCTGCTGGCCACGAGTGATGGACACCAGTCAGCCCGCGGCCGGTGCACACCTACCGACAGTGCCTTGTTTACTTTATTTATATCATTAGTCCATCAATCAAGATCCAATTTTGTTTGAAATTAAACACTAACATTGGAGTACCTGCAACGCCTATCAATCAGAATATATGCCGTCGGCTTTGCTTCCGAGTGCATTATATAACACTTCGATGATTGCCGTCAATAACCATGAACGAATTAAAATGGTTTGGTTATTTAACAGTTTTGACTTATGGCTATAACTGAATGACCCGCCATAAGCCCTCTGTAGACGTTCAATCAGCGCCGTTACTTTTATAGACCATTGAGTAATTCAACTCTGAAGCTGACGATTTAGATCGAGCGTCTGCTGAGCGAGAGTTTACCATCAAATAAGGCGTTTGCCTAATGATTTAGTATGCGTTTGATGGGAAATTAAGTTAAATATTGCATCATATTTTGATTTGTTTTGGTTGTTATCCGAAGGTGTTTATTTTTGATGACTATCAGTATAGTAAGCCCTCCGAATAAGTAATCGACGCGAGGTAACGTAGCCGCGACCCGCGCTGACCGGCACCTCCAATTCACGTGTTAAATGGAATTCCCTTTGCGCCTCGAAATTACGTCCGTCCGCGTTATTAAAGTGTTTGTTTCTTTGCCGTTTTTTGTTGAGACGTTTTATCCAATTAGTGCTACCGTGTCGAAATTATAATGTTGTGATGAACGTATAAAGCGTTTAGCGCGTTAAAAGCGGGCCCTTGTCGGCGGCTATATAACAAAGTAGGTATATAAACCACCAACGAGTTGACTTAATAATCTAAAATAATTGTAAATAACTAAATTAATTACGAAACGTCCCTATACAGGTTACCGGCGCTTTTCGTATTTTATGCATTAGTAAGTATATTCGTGTCAAAATGCTTTTGATCATGCATCTTGGAAAGGTTCATTTTCAGTAATATAGTGCGTCATACCTCGTCATGCGTCAATACCTAATTGTCAGATAGTTGCATTAAGATCTGTTTGTAAACTTACTTACCTAAGTAAGCATTCATTTATTAAGTCTGATATCAAACCTACCTACCATGCTTCATGAATATTGTATTCAATCCATCATTTACCTATGTTAAGAAATCCAATGAATTTAATTCAATACACGAAAAAAGATAACCATTTTAATAATTTCTCCTATTGACAATTGACAGTGAGTGCCGAACATCCAATTATTTATTATTGAGACGACGCTCGTCGCATAATGAGCAGCCGCGACGACCTGACAGCTCAACTGGGCTGTCATTCGCTACGCGCTAATGCGGGTCACCCCACGAAACTAGACCTCTACCTACGCTTGGTTACTACGCATCGCGGTGTCTAGATATATTTGTGGGTGAGCGTTGAGGTGAGCTTAAAACCAGTTACAGAATAGGGGGGCAGCAGAATCAGAGCGAGTCGGCGATCCGCTCCCACTGGCATCTGTATGGACCAAATCGATTGTCAAGACAAGCTAGTTGTCAAATAGTAACTTTTTCGTTTTCTATTCGCAGATAGATACATATTGCGAGCGAGCGAAGCGAACGATATTCTGCGTTTTAGCTTGGGCAAAAAAAAATCGTATGGCCGGCGGATAGTCCGAAATTCCGGATGCCCTGTTGATGTGAAATAAGTATTTCTTGTTTTATGAAGTTTTGTTTGTTTGTACCAAAAATAAATAATTATAATTAAGACATTCGTTCTTATTTGATTTAATTCTATAAATTGTAAACAGGTTTCTACCGTTTGCCATTGTCTTTGGTCCCTCTTCCTTGGAATTTGGCTTGTTTCTTTTTTAATTTGGACTTTACCACAGCATATCTTACTTATCATTAGTCCTATAGGAGCAAATGATGATAAGTTGAAAAACATGCTTACGTACTTCATAGATATCGGACATGTTGTCTGTAAAATTATATTAGGTATTATGCTGCTGGGCTGTTATTCTTCACGCGCACACGCGTTTCACCCCACCCTCTACGCCCAACGAAACTAGACCTCTACCTAACGCTTAGTCACAACGAATTGTGGCGTGAAGATACCTATATTTGTGGGTGAGCGTCGAGGTTAACTTAAAACAAGTTCTAGAATAGAGGGGTTGTTGTGACGTTGATCGGATCGCAGTTTCACACATGGATAGCGGAAAATAAATTACTCCATTCACGGTTACCACTTCATGCTTCGATCAGGCAAACCGAGGCTAACCAGAGTTTATCACCACTCCAAATCTACCCGGCAAGTCGACTTAACCTTGCGCAGGCAATGGACTGATACAGATTCGTAATAGCATGTAGCGGCATCATCAAACAACGCTCTATTTGTCGATAAATCTACCATAAATCGAGACAATCATACAAATACAAATTACACGGCCATAAATTACGTTCGTATGGGAAAATCTTGTATCTGCTCTGAGGGCGCTATCATCGATGGTCCGTTTTAATTTAATTGACTGAAATACGTGTCGATGATAAATGTAAGCGGGGTTAAGCATATGCGCGGTGCCCATGAATAAATCGCTCGGAGGAGACGAGCTGATTTGCGATAAGCGGGTATTTATTGCGTTATTTGTGCGCGCCACCTGACGGGGAGTAGCGGCGGCCGCCGCAGGAGGCTCTATTGCCTTTCACTGCCATCCTTCCCGGGAACATGCGCCCGAGCCGCGCCCATCACCACATAAATCACAGCGGACATAAAAGCATTAACTCTTGATGGATTCCGCTCACTGCAGCGATGCAATTCGATATCGATCGACTTGTCTTCCGGACGGACTTCGCTGAAACTCTTCAGCATCAATCGTTTTACAACTTGAAGTTGATAGGTTCATGTGAGCCTTTATGTAGGTATCCTCCTTCCTTGCGCCGCCCTTACCAAACTACAACTATAATGGGACATTCGTTTCAATGTAGTCTTCTAGGTGTAGGTAGGTATTTAATTCGAGCGCAGTGACAAGTAAGTACTTAGTGATGAATATGACATTGTTTCTAGTGTACCGTTCCATGCCAAAATTTGTCCACGAAATGCACCATTTTTTGCATATATATTACATAAAGCAGGGGCAATAAAGTATGGACCTATGCTAATAATTTGCCCGGAGGCCGCCTTAATTCCGCACCGAAACATATATTAAATCTGTGGAACTGTTCCACAGATTTAATATTATTTGTTATGTGTAATTGCCGGTTCAGCCCACTTTTCACACAGCTTCCTACGGCTCCGTTCCAGGTAGCGAGTTTAGCTCACTAATTATGAAGAATATCGTAATCGGACAAATCGCCAATATAACATCAGCATTACGTACTAATTAACATTATCACGATACGAAATGCAAATTAGAATAAAATGCGACTCGTATATCATGAGCGAATGGGAGCAGATCTTGACTCACTGACATTTAGTTCTGGCAACCTAATTATATTAATATGAGATGCCGTTGCGAAATGCGCGACACATTAACGCGTAGGTAGTTAGATGACGAACATAATTGTTATTGACAAAATTTAACTTCACATGAGATATTCTTTTTCAAGGTAGGTAATGCAGGTGACAGGTTCCTAAGTTACGTGCAACGAATAAGTACTTACAACAAAAGTTATGTCGGTATGAGTGATCAGTTTTTAGTGCATTATGATTCCAGAAAAGGAAATTTAAGATTTATGAACACTATTGGATCTATAAGTCGAAAATACAATTTTAAATGTTCCTTATCAAAACTGGTGAAAAATTGAATATCTATATAGGTACTTGAATAATCACTCGGTCTCTAACCATCAGTTACAGGTTCGAGTAATCCGGGTAATTTTGCAGCTCCATTGGATACATGACAATTGATATTGAAATAAAAAACATTACTTCTAATTATGCAAATGTGACAATGACGATGAAAGGAAACCAATAACCATTTTAATTAAACACGGTTTCAATACGCAAAGCAAACACGCATAACTTATGCTGTCTACGTCGAAAATAAATTCATAACCATGTAATGATATTCCGAAAGCAAGAGTTGGTACAAGTTGGTACCCAACGGGTACAAAGTGAGCCACAACCGACCAGCAGTACCCGCGGGCGCCGATACACGTCGCAAACTAAAAATGTGTATAAATTATGAAGATTACATGAAAAAGAGAAATGTGTTACATTTAATTTTATTACATACGATAACTTATGGACTAGCCCCGGCACTCGCTTGAAAAACATGTTGCTAGAGCGCTCCGGCTATACTAACGACCTAACCTGTTTTATCAACTCAAGCTAATTTAGCACTAACCTGCGGCAAAATAAAAACAAATTTGCTGTGAATGCGTTCATGAATAAAGCTATTTATTTAACTACAGTATTCATAGTTACATACAGATCATTTGTGACATTAAAATATCAATTATTTATAGGGCTAAGATAGGAATAGTATTTCGAGAATACAGTTTTATCTAAGCGAAACCACTTTATTGAGTACAAAATGGTGACAATATTGCAGTTCACATGGCGCAGGTGTTTGCTTGCTGGGAAATATCGCGCGGACCGCAAGTAAACACGGAATGTTGAGGTAGCTTGCTATGATGTTATTGTTAGAATAGAAGTCAGTTTACTAAGCACTTCTTGAATACGACTAAGTATAAGTAACGTAATTCTCCAAAGTTTGTCTCGTTCGCTTGCTAGTATTAGCTCGAAATGCTGTACACATCGCGTTGCGACACTAAAATTAAAACCATATTCTGATGAAATGTGAATAAATATTATGAGTAATAAGATTTCTCTGAAAGAACCGCGAAAAACTCACCAGTACCTACTTACCTCAGATATTATGGATCAATAGCAAGTTAAAAGTTAATAACAAAAACAGCCTCTTTTTTAAGAATTATTTTTGTATAGTATAAAGTCTCTTAGAACTACAAAAATTCAAACTGAAGTATTGCAGAAAAGAAAGTTTTTTTTCGATGTTTCGCGGGCTCATAAAATCTTTAACGCGTCAAAAACGAACATATTGTATAATACCTATTTGTCTACTCGTCTTATGTGTATGTATTATTTCATGCATTTCATGAAATTATAAATTGGTTGACGCTATTTATAAATCTTGTTGAAACTATTTTTAAATTTTATTTCCCTTAAGCCCTAGTTGAAGACGTCTGACATTGACAAATTAACGTTAGGAACGTTTAGTTGACTTTTCCGCCCTTCATTGTAAAATGTAATCATCAATTTTGCCGGATATCATTCCTGCACGTGATTTTCCAATTGACTGTTTAATTGAGATGTAAAGGGCCATGGTTAGTCTCACAATGTAGAAGTAATATTCATTATATGCATGGACAACCTAAACAACGAAATTATCAGAGACACTTCTGCGAAGGTGTTTAACGTGGACACTTATCGCAGACGACTTTTATCAACACTGTAAGTAAGTATCGGTATCACTTTATCGTCGCGACATTAACTAGGCAGATACAAACTTGTCCTCATCTCATGCTTTAGCTTTTATTGCAATTCACTGATATTGAAAACTTATGAATACAGGTGACTGTTTAATGTTCTATCTTCTTTTACTAGGGATTTTGCAAATGGAGTGTGGATTCTATTGAAGTGATTGCTTTCTATTTGTGTAAATTTTATTACAAACTATTCCATAAACTAGCTTTAAGGAATTAATAACGAGTGCTAACCACCTAAAGATATTAATATATTATGCCAGTACCAAATCGAATAGCAAATAATATATTCTATCCAATGTATTCCATAGAACCGATCACATGCTTTTACTTGTCATTATCACAACTCAGGTAGACGGTACACACGCGAATGCCAGAAAATATATATAGATACAATGTCATTACATTTTTATTCATTTAGCATAAGCTTTAACGGAATAACTACCGTTTAAATTGTTAAATGCGTCGTGTGATTGGTTTACAATATTTGAAAGCATACCCTCCTTGTTAACCTAGCCGCTGATCGTATCGCGCGCGATGTTATCAAGTGTAATTCTTAGCGGACAATCCAATCAAAATGTTTGTAAATCGGCGGCGCGGCGCTATCAATGATCATAAAGCCACCGTGTCGGCTGATAGGTTATCTCAGAGGCTGTGCCTGCACTGTTGCTGAGCTTCCCTGTGGTTTACAAATTCGCGTTTAGAGTATACCGTTCTATGTTATGTAATTATTGCGATTTTGTATCAGCGAGTGTTAATTTTGTCTATAGACACAGATGCAATACTTTCAATTTTGCTTTCATTTGAAAGAATCGTATGTAGAACGGACAGAATAGACCACGATACGAAAGTATTTAGCCAAAAATTCCTGTTACGTAAACTTTCGCGCCTAAACGGATCTACAGTTCCTGTGACGTCACTTATTTGTGTTACTCGCTATAATTGTTTGTCCGTGGTTCGTCCCTAGATGTCATAGAGTTGCCTAAGTTTTGACTTTTGATAGGAGCACACAGGAGTGTTGTCACCAGACGCTGATGGATTAAAAGATGTTGGATTGAAAGAAGTTCCGTTTCGCATTACTTCAAATCGTAGGTAATTATTGTTTGAAATGAGGATTAATTAAAGTAAAAATGTTTCAGTAGCTATTATTTTATATTTTTTCAACATTTTGGTCACAAAATAATTGTAAATATTATAGCTGCATCCTCCCTATTGGCGTAAATACCATAGGCTAAATGACGTTACTTTGGCAGGTATTATCAAGGTATCATATGTTTATGGCAGTTTACACTATTGGTATTTTTGCTCCCTTTAATGATGGCTAATCATTATTAGAAAGCAGCACATCACCAGTTAATGCTCCAGTGTCATCGAACAGCAAATGTCGAATGCAACGGCATTCCGTTTAAACAACAAACACGGGGCATGTCAAGCGCACAGCTCAGAACCTAATGGTGATCATGGGGGAACAAAAAATATTTGTCCGAGAACTCTGCGCTAATGTGTAACCAAGCAAGCCCGGAGTGACATGGAAACTCTCTTCACATACGTCTGACCTCCAACAAAGGAGTTCTGTTTGTTCTGTGTCGCTACTAAAATATTGAAACGAGAATGGAGTGTGTGCTCGTCTCTGCGGTGACGCTTCACGTTGATTTTGTGGCAACCAGTGGAAGCTAATTTTGGCATTATATTGAAACTACCTGCTTCATTGACAATATAAGATAATGATGTTGTATTGGCGCCTGAAGTGATACATATAATTTTTGTAATCTAGCTTAGAAATTATAGACATTACAATTCATTGGAAAAGTCGATACGAGTCGAGTCGACAACTAGCTTTATGTGTCTTAACGATCTCAAAGCGTGCGGTGTGCACAATCCTATACTAGGCTAACGAATGTCTCACACGTATGTTTGTTCTAGCGGCCTGGTTCACCGCGGCCGGGTCCCTGCGAAACGCCGGTCCAACCAGTTTCTGTGGACTGACCACTCCGGTGACGTATAGCAGTCATCTTCGGAAGTGAATGACGTGACAAGCAAACATCCTTCCTTAAGATATGACTAAGGAATTCAATTAGTAGAACCGTTCTTATTTGTATTTTCAACGTTTTACTAGCTGGCAAACAGTGTACGACGACTGTCTGAATAAATAACGTTTTCATTGTTCGCCTAATATATTTCCCGGAGTATTAAACTGGTTGGAGCGAGCCAGGTATTGTAGCGGTGCCTGCTCAGAACTGATTAGCGTAACGAAGTCGCGAAGTGTGCAAGGCGTGTTGCAGTCAATATTGGACGATTTTGTCTCAATAATTCCAGCATAGAGCTGTGTCACGCGAGCGCTCGCCATGACCAATTAGCCGGCGCCCTGCTCCGGCCGCTGCACAATAAATCAATAATTAAACCGTCCATCTACCGGCAAAATGCTGATTTATTTGCGCCTTCTGGCCAGCGCATGCGACTGGAGCAGGCGAGGGCGCTGCGCCCGTGTCGCGCACCTAGACTTGTTATTGCTGCTGATTGCACCATAAAGTAATATAAGATGCGCGGCTCATTTCTAAGGTAGGTAGGTGAGGTAGGATATCGAATAGGCAAGATTAAATTGTCCAATGTTTGTGTTAGCATACCGGTTTGTTTGTGCATGTCGTATTGTGAGATGGGACAATTTAGAAGTGTGAGAATCCGCTGACATTTAGAACTATTTATCGTGAATAGGAACATTGTATCAGAGCCAATATTCTCATGATAAATTAACACAGATTTAACACTCGACCGACATCTTATTTCCAGTAATCAGCTAAGGATCCCACAATTATATCGAGTAAGTATTGACCCATGCGTGTTTACCATTTCTTTGCTAATTTCTATATAAGAGGTACAAAGTGAAAGATTAAGCGTAGTTTACACTATGCATTAACGAGTACGTAGGCATGTACGATTTGAACTGGGTTGAGTTTCACACGCAAACAGTCCTCGTGTTTGTTTAGGGCATTAGTGGCGAGCGGGAAACTGTCGCGAACCAGCGGAGTTTTACTGCAGGTAACTAACTGCCTTAACAACACTCGACGGATGACCAACGTGTTCGGCATTTTGTTACTTCATCGTATTTGATTTTGAATGGCGACTACCGCTCTTGAGACGCATAAACAACGCCAGGCATGTGAATTGCTGACCAGCAATCGGCTCTCGATGGTTCTCGAGCTCGCGTCTGTAATCTCAAGTGTTAAAATTAAAGTAAATTAAAGACATTGAACAACTATCTTACGCGCAGCCCCGGCGTGTAGTGGCGTCGGCGACGGCTCTCCGTCAGCACGAGGGCCCTCGGCGAGCCGCGGAGTGTTTTCCTATACACAAAGCGCGGACGTGTTAATTCGTAGACACTATTGGTTTTTTCCGCGGTGATCGACGACTGTGGGAACGTTTCTGGGTGCCTTCGTTAGAAGCACCTACTCTACGGTAACGAGCAAACAGCACCGGGTCCCAATATCGCTCCCGCGTTAAGTGGCTGTCCGCTTGGAATTTACGACAGTTCTTCACTTAATAGGCGATTGCGATTGAGCCGTCCGCCTCCCGATTGTTACGTCGATAGCTGCGTAGCAAGTTATAAAAATCATTTTGGTTTCCAATTTGAGTGTCATTGTCTGCGAGACGAGAAAGTTGTCTGTGGCGCCGAAGCCAATAAAACAGTCGGAAATTGTGGGCACGCGCGGCGCGAAGTGGCGAGGTGCCGTCGATAACTCAGGCTGATATTCAGTCACACGTGCCGTTATCGTTTTGTGGTGGATGGTACCTCGGCTACGGCGATACGATCGGCGCGCACCGGCCATCCATTACACTGACAGTGTAACAATAAAGCAGGATATCTGTTAGCGCCCTGCGTGGCCACTCAGGACAAATGGAAGCCTTGGCGAACCCTGACCTAAAGCGCCCGACTTGGGACTGCACAGGGTGAACTTCTGGCAAGCGCGTTGCAATTTGTTTTAAGACCACGTTTGAACTGATTTAGAGCCGATTTTTCTACCAAATACTTTTGGGTGCACATTTAACATCTCTCTACCGGGGCCATATAGAGATTTAGGTTCGCTTCATGGTGAACCATAGCCAAAGAATCCTCGTATCTGAATAAGTTTGTTATTGACGACAGGAAAGACGACTTTTGTTTTCTCGATACGTCTTAAGACTAAAATAGCATCAAAGCTATTTGAGATGTAATAAACAGATTTGATTTGGTATTAATAATTAAGACTCTCAAATATGAGTCATTAAAATATATGCGCCTTAGGTGTGGGAGTGACTTAAGTACCTAATTATATTCGGATTTAACCTAAAACCGATTCCGAAAGAAGCTGAAGATATTCACAATAATATACCTAAATATACGGAATAAATAAAATAATGCGTATCTCCCTTCAACTAAATGAAGATTTATCTAACACGGGTAGATATTAGCTACTCCCTAATTTTATATTATCGGTTGTAGCACTTCACTATTTAAGAGCTGTAAAAAACTGTCATAACATGAAACGTCATTTTACTCCCATCGGTAAATAATCAGAGGGATCACTGTCAATTTAACAAATATAATAATTCGACAGGTCTCTTTACGTCCTGGTGTTAAAACTGAACCTTAATTTGGTAAGTAGGTATATTGGCTAAACTGCTCTCGATGTACTTTTCTCAAAAGTAGCTTGTATCAAAATTGTGGGTATCTAATGCTTCTAATGTACTTGATATATCTACTGTATTAATCTTGACAATACAAAAATTCTATCTGTGCCAATCATTAGTTATCCATATTCATAATTTGAATAAACTTCATTGTTCCCGTTTAATTTCATAAATATCGTCCATGCTAACGTTATAAATTATAAATGCAAGGAAAACTGGTCTGTCTATGAGCCTATCTGTAAGCAATCTTTCGTGCTAAACCTCTAGACTGACGAAATCACCTTTTAAGTGGATGAAAAAGGAACTTTGCATAGAATACACCTAATCATATCTACTAAGTGTTAATGATTTATATGCTACCGAAGGAAGTCGTAGGCAAAACAGTATTATGCAAAAAGTATTCATATTTGGTCTAGATATAGCAAAATTATACCGATTTGGTACTTAAAACAAAAATCATGGTTTGAAAGCGTGGCGATGTTTGTCACGCTGCTGTTGCGACACGCAGCACTCGGCCGCGATAACTAATATCACCTCGTGAATAAGTACATTCATTGTATTAGACAAATTGAATTCTCAAATGTATTAACATAAATAGTGTGCAATGGCAGTATTATAATGGTATAACGTGTTGTAAGACAATAGCTGAGCAGGGCCCTCCCACCTCCCACGTGGGCTGGCGTTCGCGCATGCTAATCGCCTCTAATCACGATCGAGACCTGATTCATCTCCTATGATCCTTTATTCTGTTTATTTACCAATCAGTATACTTAATGGTTAGACCGGTCGCGGCCATAAAAGGCGATATATTTGTGTATCGCCGCTCAATTAGTGGGCGACGGCGAATGCGCTATATGTGGTCGCGACGTAAGGTTAGCGTCTCGGATATATGTTTTGTTAATGCCCAACGCAAAGGAAACAAAATCATGTATGTATGTATGTATGTAAGCACTTTATTGTACACAATAACAGGTTAAGGAATATACATGTCACACAATAGATCAAAGTACAAAGGCGAACTTATCCCTATAAGGGATCTCTTCCAGCTAACCTTTGAGCAATTGAGAGGAAGGTAGGTAGAACGAGATAGGCAAACTTATACCGTGTACAAAAACAGAGAAAATAAAGCAAATCCTAATTAGTATTAATTCTAGACAAATAAAAACATGCCAATACATATATAAATATACAATATAAAATATAATACACACTAACATATGTTACATATATATCGCAAATATACAATAAATAAATAAATACTATATTCAACCAATTCACAAGTCATTGGAAAGCCACAACTTCTTCAAATTCATCTTAAGTGACGCAACAGACTGCGACTGTCTCAGCGACAAAGGCAACTCATTCCACAATTTAACAGCGCGCGCAGTAAAAGATCTGGAGTATGTTCGCGTCTTTCTAGACGGTACAGCAAGAGTAAGGTTAGTACTCGACCGCAAGCGGTGGCCACTGCCGTCTGCCATATAACTAAACCGCTCAGAAAGGTAAGGAGGGGAAGTAGGGCTGAACAGTGTATTGAAAAGTAATGACAGGATATGCACATCCCTGCGCCGGCGAATCGGTAACCATCGAAGCTTAGAGCGGAATTCAGAGATATGATCATACTTGCGTAGACCAAATACATATCTGATACATACATTTTGTAGACGCTCCAGCTTATCAAGTAGCTCCTCGTTGAGGTCCAGAAACGCAATATCGCCATAGTCCAATACCCCATCAATTATCTTTGGGCGCCTTTTACGTGAAGAGTCCACCTTCACGTAAAAGGCGCCCATACCGTACTGTTAGCAACAAATGTTTGGTGGTAAAAATGGATCCAACAATGTCCAAAAATGGATCCAATCTCGTCGCTAACAATAGGTTTTTTGAAGCCTCCAGTTATTTCGGTACCTACCAAAATCTTATTGCGTTGGTACTGTTTGTTTTATTTTCCGTTGTTTGTTATTGACAAGTTTACGTAAATTTTGACCCTTAGCAGTTAATCACCGTTTCCGAATTTGGTGCGTAGTCTAATTACCTGCCCACACGTTCCCATAGTTGGGTACCCTTAACGACCAGACTAGCCTTTGATATTGACACTTCCTCGAGTTTCTCGACATGATTGCAAAATGCATTGCACTTAATGAGAGGTTCAAAGGCCGAATTCTTTTGGACGTAATATTTAATTGAAGCAGATACCTATAGATGCGGTGTCTTTTAAGTAGGTAATCGACCTTTTTTTGAATAGGAAAGGCTTGATCCAATAAGTATGAAGTCTAGGACAAATAAATAAGAGGGTTACTTTTGTATCTTATGCAAGTTATAGGCCTTTTCGGATACCGGTGGCACTAAGTGAGCGCGGAGACGGTGAGCTTTTTTTCTGTTACTCAACTGGCGCCAGGCGCTTCGCAACATTGGTGGAGATTGCGAAAATGTGCGGGTGCGCAGGTGGCAGGGGGTACGAGGGGAGGGGGGAGGGAGGCGGCGCCCGGTGGCAGGTCCGCCCAATTCTTTGTTTACGTAACGCCCCCGCTCATTACGGTAACAGCTGTTTCATAACTGGCCGCACCAATATAACTGTCAAGACAAGTTTACAGGACTGTTTTTGACATGATAATAACACTTCTCTCTTGCGCAAACCTAGGTTTTGAAAAGTACTTAACGCAAGTGTAATAAAACTAATAAATTACGATGAAACTGGATAGTGTTTCTGATGCGTGCGATGATGAAATTAATCGTAATCCAACGATAGGACTAATAACAAGGTAATAACGTGTTAGTTAAATAATAATGACGGCATACTTACAACTATTTAATAAGGGAATATAAATAACTTTGCTCGGGCACGAGAGGATAATTTCTTAGCAGTCAATAGTAAATTGAATAATGTTTTGTTTTCTTTATATTTACCAGTATTACCTTCTCGAAATAGAAGTAAGTAGATAGGCTCGAATGCAAAAAACGTTGGAGTATAATCTTCTTTATTTTAGTTCAAGAGGAGAAAAATGTACATAAGGTTCCCGTTAAGGTCCTCGTAATAAACCGTTTAGGTACTCGTAATAAACCGTTTAGGTAACGCCGAACGAGCTTAAACGTGGCCATCCCTTTCTATCACATGCACCGTGCTGTGATAGAACTTTTTTTTTGATTGGACTATTCTACAATCTGGGCCACTAAGGCCCTTTTGCTCGACATGGACATGGCGTGATTTGGCCAGAAGGCCAAAACAGCAAAGCTGTCATAGAACGTGCTCTAGCAGCCTTTATATACCGGCCGGACCGGTACGCTGGCAACTTGTCTCGGTGCGACCAAATCACGGAGTGAGCTGCCCCCATACTTTTCACTATGCCACCATTACAGAATACCGACACTGCACTGCACGTAGAACCGACAGCCGTGGGGCAGAAAGGTTCCAGTGGCGACCACGTAACGGAAGGCAGCGTGGGTAAAACAAAGTGGATTGATGACCTGGTAAAAGTCGCGGGATTCGCTGGATGCGGCTCCCGCAGGAACGTTCATTGTGGCACTCTTTGGGGGAGGCCTATGTCCAGCAGTGGACGTCTTTCGGCTGAGATGATGGTTATGATTTAGCACTGCCAAATGTGGAGTGGCATAAGCAGTTGTCCAAAGTGACCTATCAAATGACAAATTAGAGATTTAATTAAATCAACATACGTCTGGTCATAGTTTCCTCATGTTAATATTCAGAACGTAGTGTTGCTATATGGACAGTAAACCATCTATTTATTGCAATAAAAGATAAATTGCTTAACATGAACAAACTCAATACAACATAATCAAACTTGAAAGTTTAAAAAAATACGTTATATTTTTTATAGTAATAATAATGTCTGAAATGAACCGTAGGAATCATGCCTATTCGAAGCACTGATATAAATCTATGACTAAAGCACTGATAAGTGAGAGGGCTCACATAATAATAGGTATCTTTTTTTAGATCACTTGTATAAAAATACCTTACCTATATTACCCACTCATAAGAACATAATACATATTCACTTGAATGAGGAAATTACAATATGAGTAGGTACCTATGTTATTTTTAAATAGGCATATTGTGATATTTTTTAAGGGAGGAGACACGTTCCTTTACAAAATACATATAAACGAAAATTGAACTTTTCTTTTTTAGTTCGGCAAATATAAATTGTGGGATGTAGTATTCACAAAGGACTTTCAGACGTCTTTGTGCGTGAAATAAATAATGTGTGACCCATATCCATAATCACCCATTAAGTGTAGTTAGTATGCAGACATTGTGTGTGAGCTCGTCCTAGCGATGTGGGCGCCGGCAATAAGTCAGCGGTGAAACTGTGAACAGATGTTCCTCTAAGTAAAGCCTACGTGAGTAGGCAGACGTTGATTAGCACGGCACGGACTTGAGGTTTGAAATGTTCTTATAATTGAGCAATTTATTTTTTTATTTTTGCACTTGTTCGCCCATGTTGTTTAAAAGCCTATACTTAGATTTTTTTATCAATGGAGAAACGACAGTCGTTTAAAGAAATTAATTCTTAAATTATTGCTTACATCTTAGACCTGGCGTTTCCTTATTTTATAAATATACAACATACATTATCAACAAACTTAAGTACCTATTATACCTTCATGATAATAAATGACTTGATAGTTTAACTTGCTATCGTAGCTAATCAAAGTCTAATATTTAATATGACAGTTTACAATCCCATTGTGAGAATTAGTTGTTTTAACATTTTCACTGCCAGGAATCTGCGCCTACGCCGTAGTCGCTTTCCGCTACATACGAGGAAACCACGGGATTAGCTACGAGCGTAGCGCGTATCGATTCTTAGCAGTGAATGTGTGTGTGTACATCCGGAAAAATATCTTATTAAAAACTTCTAGGCGCACATTTCAATGTAAAGGTAGGATTACCTTCTGCTTAATGACAAGACAAATCCCCTAAGCCACTTGACATCCAAAAACCGACACCTCCAATTGCGAGACTTCCTATATAAAACGCCTCATGTTATAACAGTGAAGTTGTCTTTACGACCTTTTGGATGCGTCACAATACAGTTGCAAAGCGATATCGCACCGGACAAGACCGGCGCCGGCGCCACGGTCCCGTTACCCGCCTACGGAGCGGCCGATGAGCCCCATTCAACTGTAATGTGTAGCCATACCTACTTACTCATTTACCTAGATCGGCCGAAATATGGCGCCAAAATTCTCGCTCACAAGTAATAAATTCAATGATTTAAAAGTCATATTTATGGTAATGATTCAGAAGTTTTATATACTGTCATCATTTGAATTTACATTAGTATTCCATCAGTAACTAATCATAAAATTGTAACTATAGGTAGGACATTACGGAAACTAAATTAGAATAGGAGAAGATACCTTAAAAAATATTCGCCACGAGCGGGATTAAAGCCCGCGACCTCTGGAATCCGCCCATCGCTCTGTCAACTAAGCTACCGCGGAATCGACGAATCTTTTACTCCCTTCCACTCTTGTAATTACACCATAGGGAGGCTCGTAGCGACAGTAAAGAAATCGAAATTTGGAATTTCGTTAGTGGACGTTAAACATTTACTGTCAAAACTTACTTGAGTCCGAAATTCTGTAGGAGGTACCTATGTGGTGTTGTGTTACAGGTTGTGAGTAAGAAAGCCAGAGCTCCCGTGCAGAAGATTCGTTGTATTGAGAGTGAGAGCTCTCGGCACAAAGAATAATCAAATCAGTAAAAAACAATTAAAAGGAAAACGGTACAACAAGGCTGGGCTGAAATTAATTCTAAACATGTGTTTTATAGTCATGACTTACGGTGACAGGGCCTCTAGGCATAACTCATTAACCTCGATATTTTTAATGTTGATTCCAAACTGATAAACATCTACAGGGGCTTTGATATCTTTCATGTTGTTGACAAAATAATAGTCACGTGCCTAGTTTTACCACATTAGGTGAGCGAAGTGAAGATAGAGACTGTTTAAAAAAATATATTAATAGGAGGTAACTGTCCCAAGGTGTGACCCGCTACTGTTCACTTGTATTGCTAGGCATTGTGGTTGAAGATGCCAAGTATTGAGACTGTGTGATGCACCAGGCTATTTACTTCAAGTGGTGAGTGTTAAGTACCTATTCAATGAAATCATCAGATTTGAGGCGAGTTTGGCAAAACACACACCAACTAAGAACGCGAATCGTGGAAGATCGCCAACGGATGGCTAACGCAGTGACTAAAATAAATAAAATTAAGAGTCTATTGAAAAATATCCTCATAAATCATAAAACCGAGCATATTGGAGAGATTGGTGAATAGAGTGCTATCGCATGCCACATTTGCCATTACAGGTGTTGTATTGTATGCTATAACCAAGAACTTGACAACAATTCATGGAGTCCCACAGCTGAGGTTTTAAGAGTCACCTTGACACAGTGTACCTAAACTCGACCCAGTCATTCAATCCGCGAGAAAACTGCCGTTAATAATGCCAGAAACAATATAGGCGCCATTTAATTATCGCCATACATCAGTTATCCGAAGCTCGAAAAATTGCGCAAATCCGTGCAGTTACGTTAATTTTAATCCACCAACACGTAGCCTTGTTTTATGAGTCAGCTTTTATGAAAGTGACGATTATAAATTAGCAGCGATTCTTCTCCGTTGCGACACGCGTCGCGTCGCCGACAGTCGGCTGCAGACATAGGCCGTGTCTTTGGACTGGCGACGCGGTGGCGGCGCTGTACTACAAGTATCGAACGGTCACTGCACGCGGGGCCACAAAATATGGGAACAGGGCACCTCTGTTGCTCTCTCTGTTGCACTTAGCTGCTATGATTGGTTCCCGTTCCCAAGTGTTTGATTATAGCAAAGTCGCGGACACGCCTTTGCTCATCATCATAAATTGGTTTCCCTATTTGTCTTTAGAGGAATGCCTATTTGATAACGGCATTATCTCGTATGGTGGTCGTAGGACCTTTTCTGCAGCTATTGTGGATTTTTCAAAGTATGCCCCCCGTTCCCCCAACGTCATGTCCTTATAACCCTCTATCGCTGCTGGTTGGGGACTGCTTATTAACTAAATTAGCCGCTGCCCACCATGCCTGGCCGTGTCACTTTTCACCCCCTGTGACCTCGTTGGTAGCTCTCAGGTCAGTCCCAACTACGAAAATAATCCTACTTATTCTACTAATAATATTATAAATGCGAAAGTTTGGATGTTTAGATGTTTGGATGTTTGTAACTCAATCACGCTTAGACGGCTCAACCGATTTGAATGAAATTTTGCAAGAAGATAGTTTATAGCCGGGATTAAAATATAGAATAGTTTTTATCCCGGGTCCACGCAGACACACATAACAACCCAATTTAGTGTGAGCGTCGCGCCGTCCAACGCCCTGCATGTCTGTAAACGTGGCCTTACATTGGAGGCTCGATCTTGATCCACCGGAAATGACTCGCGGCTTGCTCATTCGAGAGCCTGTGCGCACGCGATCTCATCTATTCAGCTTATGTGCCCGTACATAAGCGTCGTTATAACGGCTGACAGGCAAACAATAGTTCAATTGCTGTCTATGATAAAGTATCACAAATAGAACGCTGTTTATGGATCAAGCAAATGTAAAACTAATTTGAAGGTTTTGTGCTTATCAGTTGTTAAACGAATTGAATAAATATTTCAGTGTAGAGTCAAAGACCACTTTTATTGCTACTGATTGCCTTAATAGCTTAAAACAAATATTGTACCAAGTTATACATAACAAAAAGCTTTCTTCAGCTTTTTTCTTTGGCTTTTTTTTCTTTTTTTGCCTGTGCGGGCAGAATATATGTTGCAGATGTAATATGCTTTAACACCAAAATTGTAATTACCATATTCCATGAGCTTTCCAATATTATGAGATAATGTTTACGGTGTATTGGATTTGATATGTATTTTCGTCTAGAAAGTCATAATTACCTATAGGCCCACCGGCGTACCCCGTGTCTATTACTATTAACCCAGTATCTCATACATACACGTTCAGAAACAAGGCTGCGTATCCATCAAAGATGTAGGAGGAGAGCAGGGGCGCTCGTATGGGATGGACACACAATTTAGCATAAGCAGTCTCTGGTGGATGCGCAACCTTAGAAGGAGCTGCATTGTGCAGGGCAATCTATAGTATAGATTACGCTGCATAGATGGTATAGATTTTATACCATCTATGCACGTCTTGAGACTGTAGAAAAAACCTAGAAGACCGATTTCAACCGGTTATGAAGACCCGAGTACACAACGGGCACGTGAGCACACCAAATTATAGCTGATCACCGCAAGTGGTCGGGCTCAGCTCAGCTTCAGCTCGTCCCCTTTAACATCAAGTTCTTTACATCGACGGGATTCAAAGATTGATTTTTTCTTTTTAATTAAAGATCTCCATTCCCGGCAGTTGGCTTCCTGATCCTCCCACTGCAGAGGATCAATTTCGCAGTTCTTCATGTGGCGCTTAAGCACATCCTTGTACCTAAGGAGTTGTCCGCCATGCTATCGCTTTCCAACCTCAAGTTCCGAATAATAAAGACGACGAATAATAAGGTTTGCCACTCGAGCCGCTGCCACAGCGAAGTTGTCGTCTCACAAGATACAGGTACTTCGATTCCACTTTGTTGGCTCTCCGCAAAACTTCGGTAATATAGGTATACTTATCTTGTCTTATCCTATTTAGAACAATGACGCGTATTTAGTTACAGTATTTGTATATCTAAGAGGCAACCGGATGGCTCGGGGTATTTGAGCTCCCGAAGTGTTGTGGAACAGCCTTGTGCAACCCGAAGTGGGTAATATATTCCGTCGAATAGTACAGGGGACCGATTTTTGACTTTCGAGCGCTCGAAAAAAAGTAAATACGTTTGTAATGTCAAAATGGCCGGCACTTACTTTCTACCAATAGAATTGAATACGAGTGGTCTATACCACTCGTTTTTGAATTTTCTATAGCCATTTCAAAATAGCATCTCATAATATTTGTCAGTTTTCGAGTGAAAGAGTCGAGCGCTCGAAAGTCAAAAATCGGTCCCCAGGTAGATTTAACAACTGCCGACTATACATGTAGGGCAGGTAGGGCTGAGCTGTAGGCTACTATCGGGGTCCACAGGTGGTGGATAGTGGAATGGCCATCAGATATGATGGTTAGCTGCGAATATATAGAATAAGCAGTCCCCAACCACACAGCGGCGGAACCAACAGGATGTAGCGGGATAACCGGTGGGGCGGTTATCTCATCAAAAAGTTACAATATCTAAAGACGGTTCTGTGATATGGCGAGTAAATGCCGCCATTAAATAAGCATTCCCTTGGTGTTAGGCAGCAGTGGCACCAGTACTGGCAGGGGGCCGAAGATGGGATGTCTGGATGGGCCCTTGACTAGATATTAGGAGGCGAATACCCTTCGGTTCCTGAACTGCGGTGTGAAAGGCAAGGGGGAAACCATCACACTATTCCTCCCTATTATGGAGCAATTTATGGAGATGTACAACAACGAAAATATGGTTCTTGACAACGGGCTTCCACGATGTAGCATGCCGTGGCGGTCCGAGTCCGGCAGGGTCAGGAGCAAGGCTGACTCGGTCGTCATCCTGCGAAATCCTTGTAAAATTGGGACGTGGAATGTGAGAACGATGTTACCTTCGGGGAAATTAGAAGAAGTCAAAATAGAGATGGGAAGACTAGGAATAGACATATTGGGTTTATGTGAGACGAGATGGGAAAGTAGTGGAGACTATTGGTCGGATGACTATCGAATAATACATACAGGAGAACAACGGGGTATCAACGGGACGGCGATAGTTTTAAACAAGAAATGGGGCAATTTAGTGGAAAATACAATTCATTTCAACGACCGGATAACAGTTGTAAAAATTAAATCCCAGCCCAACGATATCATTATTGTACAAGTCTATATGCCTACTGGTAGCTACTCTGATGATGAAATTGAAGATATGTACAACAACTTGGACACAGTCTTAGATGCAGTACAGGACAAGGATAATTTGATAGTGATGGGTGATTTCAATGCTGTGGTAGGAGAAGGAAGAGAGGAAAATATTGTAGGGAATTTCGGATTGGGAAAAAGAAATAAAAGAGGTGATCGACTAGTGCAGTTCTGTAAAGAAAACAATCTATTCATTAGCAACACAATGTTTCAACAGCCAAAACGGAGATTATACACCTGGAAAATGCCTGGCGATATTGGTAGATATCAAATAGATTACATTTAATGTAAAAATAAACATAGAACTCTTATTCAGAATTGCAAAACATTGCCTGGAGCAGACTTGAATACGGACCATAATTTACTATGCAGCTCACACAGTTTTGGAATGAGAAGAAATAAAAGAAAGAACAAGCCAAAGTCCATAGATCTCACTAAGCTTAAGGATATAAATAGTAACGGTAAAGTGCAATATAGTAACAAATTAGGTGATAAATTAGTGCAATATAAGAATAATAAAATTGACGTTATTGATGAACATAGCTTAGAAATAAAGAGTCAGACAAAAAGTGCTGCTATCCTAGATGAACAGGGTAACATTTTGCTAGATAGCAAGGATGTTGCAGATCGGTGGCAAAGATATTTGGAGAAGTTATATGACGGTGAAGGCTTAGCTAGCAACGACATAGAAAAGGAAGAATTAGTGGAAGTAGATGATGCTGGTCCAGAAATAATCAGAAGTGAATTTGAAAAAGCCCTTTCTAGTTTACAAACTGGAAAAGCTGCTGGTAATCACAAGATTTACGTAGAGTTCATAAAATACGCAAACTGTGATATACTTAAAGATGAAATTTATGAATTAGTTACTAAAATGTATAATATCGGTCACGTCCCTACTGATTTTTACACTTCTAAAATAGTTACTTTACCTAAAAAGGCGAACACTTTAAAATGTGAAGAACACAGAACACTAAGTTTAATATCACAAGCCAGTAAAATATTACTCAAAATTATACAGAATAGAATTAGACCGCTAACTGAAAACTATCTAGGACCTGACCACTATGGATTCAGACAAAACAAAGGGACGAGAGAAGCAATATTAGCCTTAAGAATGATTACTGACAGAAGAATGGATTTAGACCAGGACACACACATAGCATTTATAGACTTAGAAAAAGCATTTGACCAAATTAATTGGAAAAATATGATGTCAATCTTGAAGGATTCAAGCTGGATTAGATTATACAGACCGAAGAATTATTTTTGAACTCTACAGAAATCAAAGAACTTTAATTGAAATAGGAGAAGAAGCTAGAAAGGCGAAGATACGGCAAGGAGTTCGGCAGGGTTGTCCACTTTCGCCTCTTATCTTTAATGTGTTCATAGAGTGTGCCATTAGAAAATTAATAGAGTCCGGAAAAGGGGGGGTTCATTTCAATGGGAAAAAAATTCAATTTATTCGTTTTGCTGATGACATTGCGGCTTTTGCAGAGTCATCAAATCAGTTAGAAGAATTAGTTACAGATATGAATGCAATTTTTGAAGATTTTGGACTTAAAATAAACATTAATAAAACAAAAATGCTAGTAACCTCAAAAAGGCACTCAAATTATAGACCAATCACTTTAAATAACAGGACAATAGAGCAAGTCGACAAATTTAAATATCTGGGAAGCATAATCACTAATAACTCCAGATGTACACCAGACATTATCGCGAGGATAGCCATGGCGAAGCAGGCTTTCAATGCCAAGAAGAGCCTGCTCAAAGCCAGAATAGCAGGCCATATTCGGAAGAGGCTTATAAAAGTGTACATCTGGAGCATAGCGTTGTATGGAAGCGAAACGTGGACAATGACACAGCGTGACAGAGAACGATTGGAGGCCTTCGAAATGTGGTGCTGGAGGCGAATGGAGAGGATTAGTTGGAAGGATAAGAAGACGAATGAGGAGGTGCTTGAGAGAGTGAAAGAGAAAAGAACGTTGTTGAAGACCATTGAGAACAGGAGAGGCAGGATGTTGGGCCACTTGTTACGACACGATGATTTTATGAAAACCATAGTAGAAGGGAAGATAGAGGGAAAGAGGAAGAGAGGGAGACCAAGAAGATCTTTTATGGACCAAATAAAAGAAAAAGTAAACGGCGCGTCGTATCAAGAGGTCAAAACAATAGCTGAGAACAGAGAGGAATGGAAATTGCTCCACCGACAAGATTTTGAATCTTAAATATAATGAATGACTATACATGCCAATCCACCATGGATAATTGATGTTAGTGTAATAAATTGATGTTGTGTCTGTTTCCTACTAATCTGTTCGTAAGATTAATTTCTAGTTGAATTATATATTAACACGCACTGCTAATTTTTCAAAGCCACTACTCTCATTACCTGATCTTCATTAGCTACTGACATAATTCCGCTATTTATATGTTCCTAAGCCGCTAATAAATTACTATTTTATGCTCCACAGTTACGCGGGAACCTACTTATCGTGTAGTATTGAGAGTGTAATATACTCTGTATATCATTCATTAGTCATAAATCATACTAACAAGGTATTCTTGTCAGCGATGCGAAGCTTTGGTCCTTTTGTGCAGAACTTGCACAATATACTCGCGATCAGCCTAATGACTTGTATGACTAACGAACTACTTATTAAAGGAGTCGGCTTTAAAAGTCACTCGATACCTCTTCGTTTGTTTTTTGCTCATGCAGACATGTCATGAGTTGCTTGCTACGCCTAGGTATACTTACTGTCAAATTCACAGTGGTACAGGTACCTATTTAGCAGTTTCGGCAGCAGGCGGACTTACATTTTATTCGAAACGCACAGATATCTACAAAATGGTATTAACGTAAACTAAAAACTACATATAGCCATGGGTTATCTTCGCTCTTGATACATTTTGCTAGCGCGATAACCAATTGACGCAAACGGTTCGGCGCCATCTAGAATTACAACGGTTTTTATTAAATTTTATACAATTTGATCATGAATAGGGAAATTAATATTTGTTTTTAAGCAGTAACGCTGCTAAAGAAAATTATAAATTTTTAAATGAAAGGAAAAAATTGAAAAATTTAATGTTCCGAGCCGGATTCGAACCGGCGACCACAGGCATTCATGGCCCGTCGCTACTACCAACTGAGCTATCGGAACAATCTGGTTCGGGCACCAAATCCTTCAATCAGTTCCTTCATATAACGCCTTAGGGAGGCGTATGTAGCGACATCTACCAGAAGACTTAGGCTTCTTTACGGCACCAAAAAAAAAAAAAAAATATAATGAATAGGGAAGGTGATATATCATATTATAACGATTATGTAATTCAGACATTCATGACTTTCTTTTTAGCAAGCGTCATCTCGCATTTGATGCTCGCTCGCGCTAACGCGTATCAAATAGTAAGAAAAGAACGCACTGCCAATTAAATTAGAATTAGAATGTAAGTGCCATATCCTATCCTACCGAAAACGGTTCTATACTTGATAAACTATATAAATAAAATAGGTTGGTAAGTACGTATTAATGAAGTCAATCAAACCAAACCATTGTGAAAACTTCTCAACAGTCTGGAATCCTGCATCTGGGAAGCTAATAAATGTAAGGACCATACCCGAAATGCCCATCGCTCCATGGTACCTGCTTGTACAGGATATATTCTTTTATTGACCTCAGCTTTGATACCTTCGGTTGTTTTTTATTTTCACAGCCATTGCTCAATTCCATTGTTATGTTTTTTATTACAAAAACAATCATGTAATAACCCGTACCTAAGTATTTCTGGAAATAACAGTCGGTAACCTCCTATTATAGATATAGGTATGTCATCAAAGTATTGTTTTAAATGCTCTCTCATATATAGGTAGCTAGGACTTCCGTCTATCGCAGCTATCATGTTACCGAATCTCTTCCGACGAATTTAAATACACAAGCTCTTAACGATGTGTCAATATCGAAGTATTGACAGTAAATTAAAACTTATTTTTTTAATATTTATGAGGTAACTGTGCTGCAAACGCAGGCACGTGGCGCGCCTTTGCCAGTCAGTATGCAAATATGAGTGTGCATGTGTGAATATTCATGCGGCCACTAGAGCGGCACGCACACCGCTGCAACACAGTTTCCATTCATAAAACCAGCAGTATCTAGCCATGAATTAATCGCAACCTTTGAATATGTTTACTCTCACAAAGGAAGCGGCCATTCAGAAAAACTTGCCCGAAAACAGGTTTGGCACGTGTCAATGAACGACGGGAATATTTTGGATGGCGTCGTGCCGGCCCGACCGGCCGCTGGATGATTTAAACGGTTTAATAGACGCTCGTTTGAATACTTATTTTATGTCAATTATAATTTGAAATATTCCTTAATTTTCAATTCCCTATCATTAAGCTTTTGAGTTTTGAAACAAAGATAATGAACTTGTTTGCTTTGCTGCGATCGCTTAATTTATACGTTACATTGATTTTTAATGTGCTCTCTAACGATTTGATATAACGGCGGCCGTATGGTATAATTATGGGTCCAGTAATATTACTTGTGGCGACCCACTAACATTGTCTCATACCTGATACATTTTGTATGCAGTCACTTGACTTCGTGTGCAGGGATTAGTTCATTCAAAATTAACAACTTACAACTATGTTAAACAATACACAGCAAAGTGCTAAAATGTATGTGTTATTTATGTCAACGTGTTAGCACTGTTTTGGGTGCTGCTTGTGTTGTTTACCTAAATAGTCACCTTGGTAAAATAAACGTGATTTTTGTAACACAGCTCACTGCTTACTTGGTATAACATAATTGACCTACGACCTATGTGGTTTCACAAGACCATCAGGCTAATAGATTTTAAATTAGATATCCGTTGACAAGTATTTTCCTGTATATATAGTTAATGACCATGTTCATTCATTCACTGGGCTCTAGAACTCAGAATCCTACTTACCAGACAAGCAGACACCCAAATCGGAGTAATTTAGATTGCATTTATGTATGAGTGTTTAGTTTACTAGTTGTATTGCTTATTGAAGTAGATGTAGATTTAATTTCCAATGGCAGTTCATTTTCGTCTATTAGGCATGAATGAAAGTTGGCGGCCTCCAGTAGATTACGTAGGCGAACGTTGCAAGGCGCAAGGAGTGCTGTGCAACTGTCTAAAAGACCTATGGACCTACGACTGATGTGGTTATAAGCCCTTTTGACTTGGCACGGATGAGACGTCGCAGCCAAATCACAGTTCATTCACAAACTCTGGTGGACTCTGGCTGTCGTCTAGTCAGGTCGAAACTGACGGAAAAACTAATTCATAATCATAATCATAATCATAATATTTTATTGCAACCATGGTATTAAAGATCTTACATAAGAGAATACAGTTCCACATGGGCCCTGTTAGGGCATGGCAAAGACAGTAATACTTATATTAAATTAAATTAATGTGATTCAATTAAGTTAAGTTATTATGTTTACCACTAAACTAACATATAACATGCAGTCATTTGTGTGCAAAAATATAAAAAAAATATCACGAGAGTGTAGGGTACAGTCGAATACATTTTCATAGTAATTATTTTTCTCTAATATTATGTTATTATACATTTTATATTTAATTATTATCAAGTGAATTATCAATGTTATCTACTTATTAAAATATGATGCTTAGTTTAATTAATATTGAATATCAGTTATTTATAAATATATGATTTACAATTTTATTAATTTTATTAAACCAGAAAAGCGAAGTTATAAAATTTTAGGTATTCAGATCATATGTCATAAATTCTTGGTGTGAATAAAATGTGTTGTCTATGAGCCAGTGTTTAAGTTTGCTTCGGAATATATTATACTTGTCCTCTTTTTTTATAGATTCCGGGATTTTATTATAAATTTTTATACATTGGTAATACGGTCCGTTTCTATATATTTTTAATTTATGTCCAGGGATAGCCAATTTGTTATTACGACGCTCGCTTTTGCAAAATTGAAACTGTGATATATGCTTCCTTACAAATAGACCTACTTCCAGTATATAAATGGATGGTAAGGTTAGTAACTTTAGTTTAGCAAAGTAGGGCCGGCAACTTTCCGGTTGGCATATATTTGCTAGTATGCGTACACATTTTTTTTGTGCTACAAATAGATCGTGGGCGTCTGTGCTATTTCCCCATAGGATGACACCATAACGGAACCAAGCATATGCGTACGCGAAATATGCCGAAAGTGCACATTCAACGTGTGTATTTCGTTTTAGGACTCCTAACGCGAATATGAATCGTGACAGTTTATTTCTTATGTCCTCAATATGTTTTTTCCAGTTCAAATTCGTGTCGATATTTAGTCCTAATAAGCTAAATGTGTTAACTTCCTCTAGGCAAAGTTCGTTTGATACTGAAGTTAGGTCTAAAGGGGATTTCTGGTAAGGCCTGAACTGCATCAATTTGGTTTTTTTCATGTTAAGTTCGAGACAATGTTCACGCAGCCAGTTATCTAACTCTGTTACAGTTTCTTTTATATCGCTGTGAACATTATAGTGCTTAGGGCATTTGAATAGCAGGGAGACACTGGAGCGAACATCTCCGTCCTACCAAGAACACCCGGCACGAAGGCGCAGCCTCTACCCTTCCAACTATACGCCGCTAATAACACAGTTATTCCAACCTACGGCGAGAAGACGCTGGAGCTGGATATCAACCTACGCAGACCATTCCGGTGGAAATTCATCGTTGCTGCAATTTCGAAGCCAATCATCGGTGCAGATTTCCTAAACCATCACCACATCATAGTCGACATCACCAGGAGACGACTGATCGACGGCAAAACCTTGCTGCATACGAACGCACCACTCTGTACTGCAAACTTACCTACCGTGCGCAGTATAGACGTGCAACAGTCGTACCACAACATACTCGCCGACTACCCTGGTACTACTCGTCTTACCTCCATGAAGCTCAGCCCGAAACACAACGTCGAGCATGTCATCGAAACAACGGGACCACCACTTCACTGCAGACCACGTCCGATTGCACCGCACCGCTACGAACTAGTGAAGAAGGAATTTGCCAACATGATGGAGCAGGGCCTATGCAGACCTAGCAAAAGCCCTTGGGCATCACCTCTTCACGTCGTACCGAAGAAAAATGGCGAGTTACGTGTGTGTGGCGATTACCGACGGCTTAACGCAATCACCAAGCCCGACCGTTACCCAATCCCACGCATACGTGATTTCACCTATCAACTCGCAGGCAAACAAATATTCTCCACACTGGACCTCAACCGCGCCTACCAACAACTACCAATAGCAGAACAAGACGTCGAGAAGAGCGCCATCATAACACCATTCGGCCTATACGAATTTCCGAGAATGTGCCCAGGACTCAAGAACTGCGGACAGACATTCCAGCGCTTCATTCACGAAGTCCTCCGAGACCTTGATTTCGTGTTCCCATTCGTCGACGACCTACTTATCGCGTCGGCCGACAAAGCAACGCACGAGAAACATCTACGCGCCGTACTAAGCAGACTCGAAGACTACGGTATCACTATCAACCCGTCGAAATGCATATTCGGACACCCAACGGTCAAGTTCCTGGGATACGAGGTTAGCAAAGACGGCATCCGACCGCCTACCGAGAAAGTGCAAGCAATCATCGATTATCCCAAGCCGAAGAACATCGACGAGCTACGAAGATTCCTCGGCATGATCAATTTTTACCGTGAAAACATTCACAACGCTGCACAAATTCAAGCACCACTCTGCAAATATCTGCACAATGCGAAGAAGCGTGACAAAACAGAAATCAGTTGGGACAAAGAAGCCGACGAAGCATTTGACGCATGCAAAGTGAGCATTCAAAACGCTGCTTTGCTTGCGCACCCCTCCCACCACGCCCCGCTAGCGATATTCAGCGATGCGAGCGACAAGGCCGCGGGAGCTTCGCTTAACCAGTACATCAAGAACGCGTGGCAACCGCTCGGCTACTATTCAAAAAAGTTCTCAGAAGCTCAGACACGCTACAGCACCTTCGACCGAGAACTACTCGCAATATACCTGAGTACGAAGCACTTCCGAAAAATGTTCGAAGGAAGAGAACTTATAATTTTCACCGACCATAAGCCGCTCACCTACGCATTTACGAAGACTAGCACGAACAACGAGTCACCGCGCCGCAACCGCCAGCTGCTATATATCAGCGAATTCACAACTGATATAAGACACGTCCCCGGAACACAGAACGCCGCTGCCGACGCACTATCTAGAATCGAAGCAATCGCCTGCCCATCTCCAATCAATTACGAACAACTAGCAAAAGCGCAAGAACGAGATAGCAACAACATCAGAGCACTCGCACAGCAAGACAACCTATCGTTGAAACAAATCACGATTCCCGGAACTACGACAAAACTGTACTGCGAAACATCGACCGCGGACTTACGACCTTATGTACCTGAGGAACATCGTCACGCCGCCTACAGCGCAGTACACAACATTAGCCATCCCGGAATCCGCACATCACGAAAACTCAACGCTACTTTTGGCCCGGACTAAATGCCGACGTAGGCAAATGGGCAAAAGCATGTGTTCACTGCCAGCGTGCGAAGATACAACGACACACCGCAAGCCCCATTTCGAGTTTCCCGCCATCAACAAGATTCGAGCACATTCACGTCGATCTTGTAGGACCGCTGCCTATTACCGCCAGCGGACACAAATACCTACTCACAATGATCGACCGCGCAACGAGATGGCCCGAAGCAATACCTTTATGCGAGATCACCGCCGAAGAAGTCGCTAAAGCCCTGTACGAAGGATGGATCTCCCGCTTCGGCTGCCCTGCAATTATCACGACCGACCAAGGACGGCAATTAGAGAGCCGAGTATTTGCGTCACTCACCCGCTTACTCGGCATCGAAAGAGCCCGCACAACACCGTACCACCCTGTTGCTAACGGAATGCAGGAGAGATGGCACCGAAGCCTTAAGGCCGCACTCAAGGCCAGACTACAAACCGAGAAGTCATGGATCGACATAATACCTAGTGTTCTACTCGGACTACGAGCCGCACTACGCACAGACACCGGTGTAAGCCCAGCCCTACTCACCTACGGCTGCAGTGTACGACTACCCGGTGAGCTATTACTACCTACGCGCGATGACGTCACCTTGCACTCCGATTTCGTCGAAAAACTACGAGCAACCATACGAAGCCTAACGCCGACAGAAATTACCCCGCATGGCAACAAGAAGCCTATCTTCGTCCACCGTGACCTCCAAACCTGCGAACAAGTATTCGTACGAGTCGACGCTGTAAAGAAGCCACTACAAGCACCTTACGACGGACCTTACCGAGTACTAAATCGCAGCGACAAAGTATTCACTCTGCAACTACCTAATCGTCAAGCGAATATTTCGATCGACCGCCTAAAACCCGCATTCATCATCGCCGACACCGAGCTAAAAATACCTACAACTACGAGCACAGCAAACATACCTGCAACTTCGAGCGCAACAAACACAGCTACAACTACGAGTTCAACGAATATACCCACACCTGCAACATCGAATATAACTACGCAACCGACTTGTGAGCGACGTCCGCTCTCGGTGGCGTCGGCTGGGCGAGTGAGCGCGCGCGCTACCGGCCGCGGCAATGCTCGCTCCTCACAGTCACCTAAGAATGACCTAGTGCCGAGACACAAGTCGGCGACGGACGAGCTCCGCCCCTATGTGCTCGGACAGTGCGTCGACCACGCTCCGTGACACAAGTCGGCGACGGACGAGCTCCGCCCCTATGTGTACGGACAGCGCGTACTACCACTCGGCGCCCGAATGGTGTGTTTGGGCTTCGCCCGTGTCCTCAGACACTTTGGGTAATCGATGTTACCAAAATAAAAGAAGGAATAACGAGAAATAGACTTTTTATTTACTTTTCCCTAACTGCCCTATCACTGCCCTAAGTGACTTGATTTCAAGTCCCTAATTTCCTATTACTTTGTAGTTTTCTTCTTCTTCTTGTTGTGACTTCCAGGAGGCTCCGTTTTGACACTGATTTGCTCCGGGCCGTACCTGCTATTTATACCTGCTAGTGGGTGAGCAAGACGTGCTGAGTGAGACAATAAAGGTTACGCCCACTTTGACTTGACTAATTTACATTGCAAGATGTTATTGGGATGTTATACATATTAATGGGCGGAAGACTAAGCTGATTTACAAAGTTCTAATATGGCTTGAGATCTTATAAGTACAGTAGGGTTCGTAAATATTTTCTTATCTGAATAATCGTACATGGAAATCGGGCAAACCGTAATTCGGTCCTTTTCTTAACACTTATTCATCATTTGCGCTGAACCTACTGAGTTTACTTATTTGTAAGTTTAAACATTTAATAGAACTTTTAATAAGCTTTCTAACAATATATAAATCATTCTGATACGATGAGCCGTTGTAAAGGTATAAACGTAAACATATTAATTGTAAAGTGAAAATGCGCCGTACTAATTTCTAATTCAGGCTCGGTGGCCGCGGCTCTCGTTACGGTCATGTTGGCGCGATACACCCCTCCCCTCCATGGCGGCCAGTCCGCGCTGCGCTCGCGCATAGGCAACATCTCCTCTCTCTTTCTAATACAATTTGTACTGGGATTTTACTTTAATGTTTACAATATCAAATGAATGCTATGAGAGGGTGTTTTATGTAAATAATTACTATGGGGATTCTAACTACTGGGTTCTTTATTTACTCTAAACAATCTAAGTCTTTATAAATAATCACATATTTATCTTACGTATAATCTTCGTATGACGCGATGCGTAGCTCTGCCGTCGCGTGTTGATGTTGTCGTCCATAATTCTCCCCCTTTAGTGTGAGGCGAAGCCTCGCACTATTGGTTGCAACGGTGTTATCACTTAGGCACTTTCACTGATTGACTTTTCTTTCACTGATTCTAACACTACTAATCGTGATGTAGGTCGGCGGAAGATCCCATGCTTTGTCTTCACGTCGGCGGACCTGGCTTTCCCATCAGGTCCCGGGTTGACTTTCATGACCAATCCTTTTGGCCACACGTTGCGGGGGTTGGCTGGGTCGGCGATAATCACGCAGTCGCCGACTTCAATCTGTCTCCCTCCATCGTTTGACGACCTCTTGGGTGCAAGGAGAGGGAAGTATTCTTTACACCATCTTTGCCAGAAGTGGTTGGCTAGGGCTTGCACTTGTCGCCAGCGTCGTCTATCATCAGTATCGCAGAGACCGATCAATGGTTGATCGGGTGCACTAAGTAAAAGAAAGTGGTTAGGCGTTAGCGCATGTTCGTCGTTGGGATTGACAGGAACATGAGTCAATGGCCTAGAATTGATTATATTTTCTATCTCGGCGAGCAAGGTTTCAAAGGCTTCCTGAGACGGTGCCCTTTCATGTAGTGTGTAGGTGAGCGCGTTTTTAACTGTTTTAACCATGCGCTCCCAGGCTCCTCCGGCTGACGGGTTGCCGGGAGGAATAAACTTCCATTCCATTCGTTGCCGTAGTCCGTAGTCTCGCAAGGCCGGCATCCATTCGTTGTGAGCGGCCTTGAGCTCCAATGCGGCGGCGCGGAATGATGTTTGATTGTCGCTCCACATTACTCGTGGCCATCCGCGGCGGGCAGCAAATCGCCGCAGGGCGTTTATTGCACTGTCTGTGGATAGGCTGTGCACTACTTCTAGATGCACAGCGCGCGTTGCTAGACATGTATATAGCGCTACCCAGCGCTTTTCGCGTCGTCTTCCGACGGTGACCCAACATGGTCCGAAGTAATCTTGAGCGGAGTAAGTGAACCCTCGCTGATAGGCTTCTAATCTTTCTGAAGGCAAGTCCCCAAAGGGTTGTGCATGTGGCCTGGCTCGACGTTATTTACATAATCCACATGCGTGTGCGATCGCCTTTACGCTTGGTCGGAGGTGCAGAATCCAGTAGGATTGCCGGAGGGCATTAACAATGGCCTCGTTGTTTACGTGTGCCCCTTTTCTGTGGGCGTTTGAAATTAATAGTTTTACGAACGTATCTTTTCCGTCTAATATGATGGGTTTGTCCGCTATGTAGCGGACAGGTGCTTGATTTAGACGTGTCTTCATTTTTATAACGCCGTCGGCGTCTAATTCAGGAGCTAGTGTGTACAATCTTGAGTTTCGGTTTATTTCCTCCTTTTTATTCAAAGCGCGTAGCTCATTCGGAAAACTGTTCCGTTGACTGTGTTGGATCCACATATTTTCTGCTGCCTTTATATGGCGGAGTTCTAGTTCAATTGTTTTCTGTTTCTTCTTTAATTTTTCTATGAATAATAACACATATGCGGTGGCTCGTATCAACTTCTCGTATTTACTGAAGCGTTCTATGTTTGGTAACACTGCTGACGGCTCGCATTTGACGGTTACACAGACGGAGTGTATTTTCCTGAGTTCACTGGGTTCGACGTCCAATTTTTCTATTATTTTTGGCCAGTGTTCTTCGCTTAATTTCAGGAATGTAGGCCCTTGATACCATCTATCTTCTATGTTTATTCTTTGATCCGGTTTGGATCTAGTGGCGTCGTCAGCTGGATTTAATTTAGTCTCCAGCCATCTCCACGACTGACGTTCTGTTTTCTCTGCTATTTCTGATAGCCGATGTGATACAAAAGGTGAGTATCGATGCGCGTCATCTCTTATCCACGATAATACTGTTCTGGAATCTGTCCAGAATGTAATTTTATTTATTTTATAACGGTGTTCTTTTTTTAACGTTTGCGCGAGTCGAGTCCCCATTACTGCTGCGTTTAACTCCATGCGTGGGACGCTTACCGCCCTTAGTGGCGTTACTCGCGACTTGGCTGCCGCCAGACTAACTGTTGTCTGCCCGTTATTTTTAAACCTCCAATATCCTATGGCGGCGTATGCTTGTTCTGAAGCGTCTACAAACATGTGTAATTCGATTATTGTTGTGCCATTGAGTGCTGGGTGTTTTCTTGGAATTCGAAGGGTTCCCACATATTTCAATGCGTTCAACCATTGTTGAAATTGCTTCGTTGCTTCAGCTGGAAGGGGCTTGTCCCAGTCCACTGTTTTCCATATAGATTGCATGATAATTTTAGCGGTTACTACATATTGCGCGATTAATCCCATAGGGTCATAAATTGACATTACCGTAGATAATAATTCTCTTTTCGAAGGTGCGCGTTTACTTTGTTTTACCTCTTCTGAGACTCGGAGTAATTTGGTATTAAAACCTAGGGTGTCTGTGACAGGGTCCCATGTTAGCCCGAGTACTTTTTGCTCTTTATCGCCCAGGCTTATAGGCTCGATGGCTCTATCTTCGACTGGCGTAGCCTTAAGCAATTTGGCGCTATTGGTTGCCCAGCCGCGTAAGTTCAAACCGCCCTCTGCGTGAGACATCTTTACTTGTTTTGCCGTACTTATCATTTCCTCTTCTGTATGAAAACTGGATACGAAGTCATCCATATAGTGATTATCGTGAATTTCTTTCACGGCGGCTGGGTACTTAACTGCATTCATCGTAGCGTTGTGATTTTTTGTCATTTGTGCCAGGCATGGCGAGCTGGCTATCCCAAAACACACTCTATTCATCACATATACATCAGGTTTGCCCTCTCGTCGGGCTCCTCGCCATAAAAATAGTTGTGATGGCATATCTTCATCACGAATCCTGACTTGCAGGAACATCTCTTGGATGTCAGCACATACTGCGAAGGGTCCTTCGCGAAATCTAAGTAATATTCCTAGCAATGATTGCAATAAGTCGGGTCCATCCAGGACGAAATCATTCAAACATAATCCTCCGTTTTTTGCTGCTGCATCAAAGACTTGTCGATATTTCTTCTTATTTTTATTATATGTAGCGAAATGCGGTAAGAAATAATTCAACGGGCTATTCGGTACTCCCGGTAATCGGTGTGCGTACCCCTTTTCTAGCAAATTTTCTATTTGTTTACAGTATTCTTCGGCGAATTCTTTATTACGATCCATTTTGTTTTCGAGGTTGCATAAACGTGTAAACGCCATATTATAACTTGATGGTAATCGTGGCGTATCTTCTTTCCATAACTGTCCGACTTCGAATTGGCCTCTCTTTTTCTTGACGGTCGTGTCGAATATTTTCGTAGCCCTCTCTTCCAGAGGTTTGACGTTATCCTTTAGACTCACTCCCAATGAGTCTACTGCGAAGTGACGTTTTACTAGCTCGTGCAATTCTATGTCCGCTTCGCTTTGCACATGGTATGTGGAGTGCTCGATGGTGCTTAGATTCTTAGGCACAGAACCATATATAGCCCAGCCGATAGCGCATTTAACTGCTACGGGGGCTTCCTTGGGGCCGATTCTTATCTCCTCTGGGATCATCAACTGCCAATGATCGGCTCCGATTAATAACTGAGGTACTCCCAACTCGAAGCATGCTCCATGTGCGTCTCTCAGGTGCTCATATTTGTCGAGCAGTTCTTTGCTCACCCTTTGACCTTTTATCTTCAGCGCGGGTACTGTTCGCAACTTTATAGGGTGATTATTGCCCCCGTCGGGGGCCCGTATTGAAATGTTGACCGTCTTACTATTAGATTCGTGGCAAATGGCGCCTATTCCTCTTACTCGCATCTTTTCTTCGGGACCTGTTGCCCCTATTTGATCGGCGATCTCTTCTTCAATCATGCTGATTGTTGATGCTTCGTCCAGAAGCGCGTATACGTTTACTTCTCCCTTAGGTCCGGTTAGTGTTACCGGGATCACTTTTAAAAGTACTTGCGTTGTACTTGACGAGGATGCGTATGTATTTTCTTCGATATCATTTATTTCAGCAGGAGGCTCCGCCTGCTCGGAGATCCTTGCTGGTTGGTGCTCGTAAGCTGTGGTGGCTGTTGTCACCTCCATAGTTTGTGGGGCTTGTGGGGGTTCTTCGTATTGTCTCATCGCTCCATGCAACAATTTGTGATGCAAGTATTTACATCCTAATATCCCACATGTTTTCTTTTTGCACATCGTGCTTTCGTGTCTGGCGTTTAAACATCTAAAACAGACTCTGTTATCTCGTGCCCAGTCCCATCGGGCTCCGACGTGCTGCGCTTTAAGTTTCAAGCATTCTGAGGTTAAATGCCTTCCTCCGCAGTACAAACAGGTTACATTTGGTCTATTCGTATCTTGAGTGGCGTAAGTAACGCGCGAGTATTGTGGGTAGACCGGTTTATTAAAATATGGCTGGGTGACTCGACCCTGAGGGCGCAGAGGTCCTCGTGCCCTGTTTCCTTGATTCGGCGTTCGCGGAGGGAGTTCCCGGTTTACTTGGTTGGGATAACGTCGAACCGGTGCTCGAGCATGTGTGAAGGACATTTGTAAGTCCGATTCTTCCATAAGAAAATCTGCTATCTGCTGTATTTCTGCTTTTCCTGTGCGTGCATATTGGCGAGCGTATTCGCACCATCTACTACGTAAATGTGGACTCAGTCGGTCCGTAATCTCCCGTATTATCATGGGATTATCAGCGTAGTATCGCTGATTTAAATCTATTAGCGTACTTACGATGTTCACGATTTTTATTGCGAACTGGTTAAGATCGTGGGTGCTCTCACCCACGGGAGGTATCCTTTTCAAATCTTCTAATGCTTTGTCCACCAGAAAGTCACTCCTTCCATACTGCTTGGCTAATACCTTGATTATTAATTCCGGCCTGGTTGCCGTTGATAATATGTGCTGCACGCATGTCTTAGCTTCTCCTCGTATTGCTGCGCGCAATCGGGCTACATTTTCATATTCACTAAACTTGTATCTTCGGTTCGATTCTTCGTAGGTATTTATAAAGCTCCGCCACTCTGAGATGTCTCCGTAAAATGGAGGTAACTCATATACTTCCTTGGGTGATGGCCTAGCTGCCATCTGCATGCGCTCGAATAATTGCACCATTACTTCAGGTGAGGTTTCATTTGTGCATTTTGTATGCGGCGTTTGTGGCTCTTGATGTTGCCATTCTCTTCGTGCCTCGTATGCTTGTGGCGGTGAGCGATCTCTGTATCTTTCGTCAGGCTGCGCCACTGTAGGTTCGCGTGCTTTCTCCTTACTTTCGTCGATCCATCTTGCTACGGTGCCACCGCTAGATCGTTCGTCCCTAATAGAACATTCGGACTCCTCTCGGGTCCTCTTTACCATAGCACGCTGTTTAATGAGCTTCCTTCGTATATCAAATAATTTCTGTCGCAGCCGTCGTTCGGATTCCATTTTTATTTGTTTCTGTTCGTCTTCCGCTTGTTGTTTTAATTCCTCTTCCGTTAAGGCGGCTAACTGCTCACTTTCTTCTAACTCTAATTCTTGCTGACGGATTTCCGTTAGGCGGCTTTCAGTTGATCGTATGGACGCGGGTCTATGGGGCGTCAACGTTTCAGCAAACGTAACTTCCTTTTCGGTGCCTGTTTTGTTAGCTTGTTCCTCCGCGGCGGGGGGTACCCGTATCACTCGTCCTAAGTGAGTGTCCAGAGGTATGTTTACCGGTGGCTTGCGTAGCCGTTTTTCTAATTCATGCCGCCATAATACAGTGGTGTCCATGGATGGAGACTTTGGTACGCCCATATCTAACAGACGGGCAGGTGCTGCTTTCTTGGATGTTTGGGCAGTGTCATTATTACCTAAAAGTACCGGGGTGTCTACTACCGGTGTTGACGTCTCGACGGCGTCGGACGTTGCTTTTGCGGGCCCCTCTCCTGGGCCGGCCTGATGGACACGCTTAGCTAGCGTGTCGCTGGTGGACGGTTCAGCGAACCGTTTCTTTGCCTTATCGGCAGAGTTGCGTCGCACTCGTTCTTGTGCAGCTTCGGCTCCTTGTTGCAGGAATTGTTTCCTTTCTTCATCATCTTCATTACCCGACGTCATTGATCGTGTCAATCTCCTCCTGGTGTCTGACATCGTGGTGAATAATCCTCTTATGATGCGCTCTGACCTGCGCGTACGCCTCCCGGGCGGTATAATGGGCCCGTAACCTGGTGCCCTGAAAACTTCTGACGTCCCTTTGGTACGTCAAACACAATCTGGATCCAGCGGATCCGGCTCGAAGGACCAAAACGACTGTGAGCGACGTCCGCTCTCGGCGGCGTCGGCTGGGCGAGTGAGCGCGCGCGCTACCGGCCGCGGCAATGCTCGCTCCTCACAGTCACCTAAGAATGACCTAGTGCCGAGACACAAGTCGGCGACGGACGAGCTCCGCCCCTATGTGCTCGGACAGTGCGTCGACCACGCTCCGTGACACAAGTCGGCGACGGACGAGCTCCGCCCCTATGTGTACGGACAGCGCGTACTACCACTCGGCGCCCGAATGGTGTGTTTGGGCTTCGCCCGTGTCCTCAGACACTTTGGGTAATCGATGTTACCAAAATAAAAGAAGGAATAACGAGAAATAGACTTTTTATTTACTTTTCCCTAACTGCCCTATCACTGCCCTAAGTGACTTGATTTCAAGTCCCTAACTTCCTATTACTTTGTAGTTTTCTTCTTCTTCTTGTTGTGACTTCCAGGAGGCTCCGTTTTGACACTGATTTGCTCCGGGCCGTACCTGCTATTTATACCTGCTAGTGGGTGAGCAAGACGTGCTGAGTGAGACAATAAAGGTTACGCCCACTTTGACTTGACTAATTTACATTGCAAGATGTTATTGGGATGTTATACATATTAATGGGCGGAAGACTAAGCTGATTTACAAAGTTCTAATATGGCTTGAGATCTTATAAGTACAGTAGGGTTCGTAAATATTTTCTTATCTGAATAATCGTACATGGAAATCGGGCAAACCGTAATTCGGTCCTTTTCTTAACACTTATTCATCATTTGCGCTGAACCTACTGAGTTTACTTATTTGTAAGTTTAAACATTTAATAGAACTTTTAATAAGCTTTCTAACAATATATAAATCATTCTGATACGATGAGCCGTTGTAAAGGTATAAACGTAAACATATTAATTGTAAAGTGAAAATGCGCCGTACTAAATTCTAATTCAGGCTCGGTGGCCGCGGCTCTCGTTACGGTCATGTTGGCGCGATACACCCCTCCCCTCCATGGCGGCCAGTCCGCGCTGCGCTCGCGCATAGGCAACATCTCCTCTCTCTTTCTAATACAATTTGTACTGGGATTTTACTTTAATGTTTACAATATCAAATGAATGCTATGAGAGGGTGTTTTATGTAAATAATTACTATGGGGATTCTAACTACTGGGTTCTTTATTTACTCTAAACAATCTAAGTCTTTATAAATAATCACATATTTATCTTACGTATAATCTTCGTATGACGCGATGCGTAGCTCTGCCGTCGCGTGTTGATGTTGTCGTCCATACGACTGTACCACCGAGTTTACCGTCATCGAAACAGAACAACAACGACAAACAACCCAGAAAAGGAATCCTGAAACGAAGAAATGAACCAGACACAACCACGACCATCCACGTACCTGCAAGAACATCCCGCCGAGGCCGCACCATCCGCCTGCCGGTACGCTTCGCTTGAAGGGGAACCCTGTGGGAACATACATAAATAATACACATCGATTGACACAGTATTAACAAGAAACAGATCGATCGTCTGGCACTGCGGTTAAGCAGGGAAACACGTGGCGTGCTCTGACAAGAGCAGTTTTAAATTGCACTGAGAAGGGCAGTTTGTATATCCGGAGCCTGCAGCACCCTCGTCGGATTCGTCGTGTCTTCCATCAGCGAGTGTGCGGAGCGAGGCACGACGATCGGCGAGACGATGTGAACTTCACGGCGGCCGGCGAGTGAAAGGACTGGCCCATGGGTTGTCTCTCGAGCCCCGTGGGGGGCTCGGGAAGCCTGTCGCGGCTGTGCCGCTTCTGGCGGGGTCGGGCGCCGTCCGCTACAGCGGACGGGTGGCTGGGGTGGGCGTAACGCCCGTCAGGTCCAGTGGGGTCATCTGCTTCGTCCGTCGGCGAGGTCAAGCCCTGCCGGGTGGGACTCCCTTAGGAGAGGCCCAGCGAGCGACCTTCGAGCCGACGGCACTGCAGGAACATCCTTGCGTCGAGTCAGGGGGTGGCGGGCGGATCCGGGCGGATCAAGTCCCGCGGTAGTGCCAGTCTGGTGATGAAGTCGTCCAGGTGTTCGACTTTCAGGTCACGGTGGAGCACTTTGTTGCTGACGTAGAAGTGCGCGTCGGCTGCGGTGCGGAGCGCCAGCAACTGTTGTGCATAGGGCGGACATGTTAAGTTGCCGGTCGATGGTGACGCCCAGGTACTTAACAGTCCGCAACCACGGAAGCGGCTGTCCCAGTAGGCGGAGCTCCGGGGGCTGGTTCCTCTTCGCACTGAGGGTGATGGCCTGGGTCTTCGCCACGTTCACCCTCAGGCGCCAGCGGTTGAGCCATCCTGGTAGTAGGTCCAAGGTGCACTGGATCTTGACGGCTGCGTGCGGGAGCTTGTACGACGTCGAGATTTATGCCGCGTCGTCGGCGTACAAGGCTAGTGTGGTCCCCCCTTCCACTGGGATGTCGTCGGTGTACCGCGCGTACAGCGCGGGCGACAAACAGCTTCCCTGGGGGACTCGGGCTGCGATGGGTTTCCTCGCCGAGAGCTTGCCTTCGACCACAACTTGGAAGCTGCGATCGGCGAGGAAGCTGGCCACTGTGTGCACGAGCCGTCTTGGCGCTGCGGAGGTCGTCAGTTTATAGACCAGGCCTGCGTGCCAGACCCGGTCAAAGGCCTTTTCCATGTCGAGGAGCACCGCCACTGCGTGCTCCTTTTTGTTGCGCGCCGCCGCTGCGACGTGGAGGATCCGGGCGATCTGGAGGGTCGTCGAGTGCTCCGCCCTGAAGCCAAACTGCTCTGCGCGGGGCTCGATGTACGGTGTCAAGTGGTGGAGAAGGAGTCGCTCGAACACCTTTGACACCGTGGGTAGCAGGGTGATGGGTCGGTAGCTTTCAGGGCGGAGAATGTTCTTCCCCGGCTTGGGCAGCATAATAACTTTCCCCAGCTTCCAGCAGCTGGGAAAGTGGCAGTTCCTCACGATCCCATTGAAGAGCCGCGTCAGCGTCGCGATGGCTCGCGGGGGGAGGTGACGCAGCGCCTTGTTCGGGATCGTGTCTGGTCCTGGGGCCTTGCGGAGCTGGGTTCTCCGTACTGCCCGTTGTATTTGGCCGGGGGTGAAGATGACGACGTCCTCCTCTGGCGGTGGTGGGACCTCGAGATACCCCTCGACCTCGCGTTCCAGCTGTGCAGTGTGCTCGGCATCAGTGGGCGCGTTTGGTCGGAACTGGTTCTCAAGGTGCTCGGCGAATATGTGCGCCCGGTCCTCAGCGCGGTATCGCATGGTACCGTCCGGTGCGAGGAGTGGCCTGGTTGGCAGCGGCTTCCTGGAGAAGCGACGGCATAGTCGGTGTATGCCGCCCCATCCTTCATCGGCTGCAGAGTCGACGCCCTCGAGCCAAGAGTAGCGGGAGTTCGCCGCGAGGCTAGTCCCGATTTTCTCGGCGAGGGCGTTGAGCCGGGTCTTAAGGGTGGGGCAGCGGGTCTCGTTGTAGAGCCGTCGCAACTTCCGCTTCTCCTCCAGCAACCTCTGGATGTGCGGCGGCGCGTCTCTGTGACGGTGTTTGGTGGCGGTGCTCGTGGTGGTGGCGGCGGCGAGGGCCGACTGGGCGTTCCGGCTGAACAGCTCGGCAAGGCGGTCGACTTCCTCGGCTGTGGTGGCTGGGAAGGACTCCGAGTGTTCAGCCATGTGCGCGGCGAACTTCTCCCAGTCAGTCCTTTTTCTAGGTGGTGGCGTCTGTACAGTGGTGGCAGCGGTCCTCAGTCTGACTACGACTGGCTGGTGGTCCGAGAGCATGTGGTCATCGAGGACGTCCAGCTCTGGCCAGTGTGCCAGGTTCTGGACCGCTGCCAGGTCTATTATGTCCGGTTCGTGCGTCGCGGTGTAGGGGTAGTGGGTGGGGGCCTCCGGGCCCAGCACCGTGTAGTTATGCCCCTCGGCGTGGCGTAGTAGTCGGCGACCCGTGCTGCAGATCTTGGACGAGTTCCATGCCGTATGCTTGGCGTTGAAGTCGCCAGCGACGATGGTTGGTGCGCTCGAGTCCAAGATCTGCTCTAGGTCGGGCTCGGCAAGGTTGGTCTGAGGGGGACGGTAAAAGGCGTATACTCGCAGGTTCGTACCGTCCGCGTGTAGCTCTACGCCGAGGGCATAGCAGGTTGTCAGTGTGGGCGTCGGTAGCTGCTGGTGTACCACCCGTCGCGCGACGAATACCGCCAGGCCTCTGTAGGGGCGGCCGTGTGGGGACGTCTCCTCCTTACGGTAGCAGACGTAGCCCGGTATCTTCAAGGGGTCCCCTGCCTTGAGGTGTGTTTCGGATATAAGGGCTACGTCTATCCGCTCTCTCCTTAGGACGTCCGCCAGTAGCTCCCTCTTGGGCCGGTTGTTGAGGCCGGCGGCGTTCCAGTGAAGAATCCTTAGGGGGCTATCCAGCTCCGTAAAGGTCGGCCAGCCCCCTAAGGATGACGGGGACGGGGTTTTCACCTCTCTGCAGGGCGCCGAGTACGCCCTGCAGGATCTCTATGCACTGCGCTATCGACCTCTCCCTAATGCCATCTTGGCTTGTCGGTAGGGAGAGGGGGGCAGTGTGGCGCATCGGGCCGGCTTGCGCTGCGAGGGCAGGCATGCGGGCGGCGTCGGTGCGGGCGGCGACAGTATGGGCGGCGGCGGCGGCGACATGCGTGGCGGCGGCTGCGGGGGCGGTCTGCGTGTTGTTGTTGGCGTCGGTGTCGGCGATGGCAGTGGTGGCGGGTTGCCCTCTCCCCCGCCTGCCTCTCCCTCTACGGCGGCGGCGCATGGGTGCCGCGTTGTTTGCCCTTGCCGTGAGGGAGTTGAGGGCGTTTTCCGCGGCCTCGACGGTTTGCTGCTGGGGCACGATTTCCCCGCGGCGGTTTGTGCGGGGGGCCGTGCCGGCCTTTTTTACTCGTGCCTCCTTGTTGTAGATGGGGCACGTCAGGCTGTTGGCGGGGTGGGGGCCGGCGCAGTTGGCGCACGTGCCCTCTTGGTCTCGTGGTCTTTCGCACTCTCCCGCGAAGTGCGGCCCTGCGCAGCGGACGCACCTGATGGGGCGGCGACAGCCGTGGGATGAGTGTCGGAAGGCCTGGCAGCGGTGGCATTGCGCCGGCCCCTTCCTGCCGCGCCACGCTTCCACTACTACGCCCGTCATCCCGAGCAATTCCCGGACTTCATAAATTGCCGGGATGAGGTCCTCCGTTTTCGTTATTTGGGCGTAGAAGATACACCCAGGCCTTCCTGCACGTGCGTCCACGTGCCTGACGTATATTGGGGCGAAGCCTTTCGCCGCCAGGTCTTCCGTTATGTTGGCCGGGTCCGTGTTTGCCGGTAGTCCCCTGATGGCCACTTTTAATGGGATCTCTTCCCTCGGCAAGAGGGCCGACCACGAGATGGAGTCCCCGAGGGACTCGAGATAGCCCTGTACCACTCTATATTCATCGTGGTCAGCCGGCAGGAATCGGATCCCGTTCCCGTACGGGCGGGAGTTTGGGTAGCGGCCCAGTCGCTCTTTGATATTCTTAAAGTGCGCGTGCCAGTCCGGGAGGTTATCTACCGTTATTGGCCGCGGCTTCCTTTGAGGCGGCTGGGTCGTGGTCGTATTTGTTCTTGTTGTTGGGGGCGTCGGGCTTGTGGGCGCGGCGGCTGCCATGTTTTGGCGCTCGTCGTCGCTGTCGTTGTCCTCTCGCTCGCTCTCATCCCCGGAGCGGAGGGTGTCCATTGGGGACAAGTCCAGGCGGGGGAGGCTTGGTTGTTGTGGCCTCTCTGTGGGGGACACCAGTCTGCGCTTTGTCCCCAATGGCGGCGGGAGGAGCGTGGCTGTCGCGGAGGGCGCCTGTGCCGGGGTGCATACCAGCGGCGGCGATGCGGTAGTGGTGGGGGTTGTAAGTCCCCCGAATGGCGGCGTTCTTAGCAGCCCGGCGTGCTGCGGGGCTTGCACGGCGCCCCCCCGCTCCGAGGGCGGGTTGTCGCGGCGCGGGCGCGGGCGCTACGCGGTGCGTCGGGTTTGATGGTCCCGCTCCGAGGGCGGGCTGCGGTCGCGGCGCGGGCGCTGTGCGGTGCGCCGTGTTCGATTGTCCCGCTCCGAGGGCGGGACGCGGTCGCGGCGCGGGCGCTGCGCGGAGCGCTGGGTACGCCGGGCCCGCTCCGAGGGCGGGCGGCGGTCGCGACGCGGTCTGGCGCTGCGCTGCGGGCGCGCGCTGCGGTTGCGGTGCGGGCGCGGGGGCCCTTTTGTTGGCGGATGACGTGGTGGCGGCAGCGTAGGTCGCGGTTTTTGGCCGCGCGCCCATGGAGGCGGCGGCGCGGTCTAGTTTACCGGCATTTACTTCCGCGGTGGGCGGGCGTAGGTCGGTGGGTTCGGGTTGGGCGGCAGCGGTAGTGCTCGCTGCGCCTGATGTCGTTGTCGCTGTCGGGCCGCCTCTTGCGCTGAGCGCGATAGCGGCCGAGTTTGTGGCGGCCTTTAGGTCGGCGGCCGAGAAGCCGCCTTGGGCGGGCGGGCCGAGTCGGCCGAGGATCCCTTGGATCAATTCGTACGGCCCGGGGAACGGGGCTTCACCGGCTCCCTCGCTTGTTGGAGTGCCGGGGGTGCTGGGTGTTGACGCGGCCTTGCAGACATCCGCGGACGCGAGCAGGACGTGGCGGAAAGCCCGCTGTACGCGTGGGTCGCGGGCGCATTTGGCCGCGTCTCCTAGGCCGCGGGTGCGGCGGAAAGTCCGGGGGTGGGTCCTCCGCTCCTTTGGTGCTCCTGAGGGGAGCAGGGGCGGTGGCGGCATGTTTTTTATGCGTGTGGGTAGATACCCACACGATTTGTTTGTCTACCCCCGCCTCGGGATGACATGGGCGGGGGGATCGGGGGTTGTTGTGGGCCCTGTGGAGGGCACGCTGAGGGCGCTTTGGGGCGCGATCGCCGGCAGCGCGGCTGCCCTACTCGCCTCGTAAGCGGCCAGACCCCGGTGAGACCCGCTTGTGGGAGGCCGGGGCTGACTACTAAGCGGGCGGTACAGCGACGCGGAGTGTGGAGATTGACGATTGAGGCGATCCGGGCGCGGGGGAGCGGTGGTGGTCCAATCCGAAGCGCAGCGAATCCGAAAGGACTGGCGCCGGCGGACAGCGTGGTTTTATTCGCCCGACCTGCCTGCGCGGGCGCGCAACGCGCATGCGCCGTGGCAGACGCACCTCCCCCGCGCGCCCCGCGCGGAGGCTATATCTCTCTCGCTCTTCCATGTAAATACGTCTCTTTCTACATTGTGTAAATCTCCTATATAAGCGAGCATTTTGTCAATAAAAATTTCCCCATTCCGGTTACGGCAGCGGTCGAGTGAGGTCGTGCTTTAGCGGTGCGCTCTTGCCCTATTGTTGTTGTAACCCGAATATCCTCTCCTACTGCTATCTACTACTCCGACTACCTGCTCACTCTTATCGCTCCCCCGCGCGGTGATTATCGCAGTTACCACGTGGAAGCATCGGGTGTGTTAGTTAAGACTTTCATAAGTCTCCAGTCGACCCGCGTGTCCCTGCCCCTCTGGAAATCCACGCTCGTAGTGGTCGCAGTCTTTCGGGGCTGTGGGCTAGACACGTCAGTGGCTACCCGTTAGTTAAGACTTTCTCAAGTCAGACCCGGGTCTCTGTCCCTTAGAAAGACCACGCTCGCAGTGGCTACACAGTGACGGATCCTAACGGTGCCAACTAAGTCACAGTGTGGGGTGGATACCACCACGAAGCCCAGTAATTCGTACAGTCCGACTCTTCCCTTCGTGTTAGGACACATAGCTGACACCGACACGGCGGACAAGTGGACAAGACTCGACACCGACATCAGGATAGCATTTCGGTTCATATTAGGCGTAGGAAAAGCTTAGCGGCGACCGACCAACCAAGTAGGATGGAGCTGCAAGAAAGGATCGCGAGGATGGAGGAAGTCATGCGGGCAATGCAGGCCGAAATCGATCGCCTCGCTGCTGAGAACCGACAGCTCAAGCTGGCTCTCAGCGGCGAGGTCTTTGACTCTGCCCAGGCGGCTCCCATACAACCTCCCCCCCCGACAAGTCTCGACTTGCAACTCCAGGCCCGTCCGGCCACTCCGACGGCCACTCTGGCCGCCCAAGCCCCTAAGGCCACCATGGGACCGCCGCCGCCACCGCCGTCGGCGGTAGCAGCGACCCCTTCGCCCCCGACCCAGGCCCCTAAGGCCAAAACGCCCACTAAGGGCAAAAGAAAACTCGCCAAGGCAGCCGCGTCTGCCCCAGCCAACCCTCCGGCCCTTCAGGCCCCCCCCGAAGCGGATTTAAGCGTGAGACAATCGCGTTCTCGCTCCCTCCAGGGGCGACCCTCCTTGCGAGAGGAACGCACTGTCCCACGCCCCAGCTCTCCCCCCCACCCCCTCCTTCGTTGTCTCTCCACAACCAGACTGACCGACGAACAGACTCGGGACCTCCTCTACTCGAACGAGGAAATGACCATGGACATGACAGACTGGACCCCAGTAGGCAGCAGCCGCAAGGGCAAACGTGCGCTGCCGAAGTCTCCTAGGGCCGATTCGCCGGCGAAGAAAGCCCTTCGGACTCCCGCCGTCCAGGCGCCCTCTGCGCAGGCCCCTCAGGCCATTAGTGCCATTCTGGCAACGGACGGCGGCTCTTCGGCCCCCAGCAAGCCAACTCCGGTAGGCAACCCGGACAAGCCGGATTCATGTGTCCTGATCGACACACATAGATACCACACTGCCATGGCCATAGCCAGTCAGCGTGGCATCCGGGTGGTCGGTTCGGAGATTTTGAAACCGCCCTTGGAAGGGATGCGCATCACGGTCCAGGGACCCGAGGACTACCGTGCTCTGACCCGTCTCTTCGACGAGCTGTCGATGGCCTACAACCGGAGGCTGACCGTCGAGGAGAAAGGTTATAGGGCCGTCCTCCGGGGAATCCACAAGGATATCCCGGAGGACGAGGTAGCCGCGGACCTCAAACGCAAGGGGATCGCCGTCAGGGAGGTTCATCGCCTCTACAATAAGCAAGTAGGGAAGTACGATATCGTACTAATAGTCACCGACCCGAACCAGCGCAAAGCCGTCCACTCCCTTAAGGAGGTCCTTAAAATGGCGGTGAGAGTGGAGACTCCCATAAAGAGGACCCACCTCTCACAGTGCCACAACTGCCAGCGGTTTGGCCACGGCGCCCGTGGCTGCCACTCTCCCCCCCGTTGCGTCAAGTGCGCTGGGGATCACGCGACTCGCGATTGCGAGCGCCCAAAAGGCTGCAAGGACCCGAACGGCATACGGTGCTGCAACTGTTTGGGTCGCAAGCTCCCCCATGGGCATACTGCCAATTATGGGGGATGCCCTTGCCGCCCAAAGAGTCGCGACACCGGGGCAAAGTCGAAGTCCTCGCCTCCCTCTGGGCGCAAGCAAAGCGCGGGCCGGGGTGCTCCCCATAGCACTCCGCAAAACTTCCCCGCCCTTCCGGCCGTAGGGTTAGGAGCCCCTAGGAACCCGCCGCCTTCAGCGGCCGTAGGTCCCCGCCCGGTGCCTTCTGCACCCCAATCCCAGGCGGGCCCCTCTGTATGGGGACCCGCCGCCAGTCAAGCGGGCCGGCCCGCTATGGACCCACTTTATGCGTTTATGCAGTTAGGGTACAGTTACTCCCACCGGAGGTGGCGAGCGGCCTGTCTACCCACATATTCGCATCAGCTACTCGCTATCTCGCCGCACCAAGCGGCAGCCAGGTTAACGGTGCCTATTAGCATGGATAGTACATCCCAGAAGCTTAAACCTGCTTCGATTACCATTGGCATTTATAATGCCAATGGTCTAAGGGGTATGAAGGACCAGGTGATGAACTTCCTTCGCGATCACTCAGTAGATTTACTTCTGGTCCAAGAGACCTTTTATCGTCCCGGCATTAGAGCCTTTCGCGTCCCTGGATACGTTCAGATTAGAGATGATAGGCAAGATGGTAGGCCATTCGGGGGCACGCTCATTTTCTACAAACGTAACTTACATTGCATAAGTCTCAATCCACCGCCCCTGACTAATATGGAAGTGTCGGTCTGTCGCATCTCGATGGAGGGGCACCCCCCGATATCGATTGCGTCAACCTACCTTTCACCTCAACGAGACTTACTTCTGACTGACCTCAACTCTTTAGCCTCCCTAGGTCCTTCGGTCATCGTGGCCGGGGACCTAAATAGTAAGCATACCAGCTGGGGATGCGTAGCATCCAATCCCAACGGCAATCGGCTTCATCACCTTTTGATCGATAGCCTCCCTTTCGATCTCCTCGCTCCCTTAGAGCCGACTCACTTCCCTCATAACGTAGACCACCGACCTGACATACTCGACATAGCACTACTAAAGAACGTAGCGTTAACTCTGCGTTCTATAGAAGTGCTACACGAACTAGACTCGGATCATAGGCCAGTCCTCTTGAGACTAGGCCCTCACCCCAATAGTACTCCTCGAACCAGGACACTCGTGGACTGGGACAAGGTACAATCAGGTCTCCTACAGACGGACTCCCCCCTGCTTAGAGATATCCCAGACAATATAACTAGAACCGAACAGACAGACCAAGCGATCGATTCTTTCACCAACTACCTCAACGCTGTTCGAAGCGAAGCCTCAAGGGAGATGTCGGCGAAGGACATCCAAAACCGACCTCTACCTACGGAACTGAGAGAGTTGGTGACAAGGAAAAATCGCGCCATACGTACCTATTCAAATCACCCTTCTGCCGAAAATCGGCAAATCCTGAGGGACTTGTCTAACGAGTCCAAACAGAGAATTGCCGATTTTCGGGAGAACTCGTTCAGGGATCTGATGGGGGAGATAACGCCTAGTCACCTGGCTTACTGGAAACTAGCGAGATCTCTCAAATCCGATGCCTGTTGGACCATCCCTCCCTTGGATCGACCGGATCACTCAACCCCCGCGTTCGAGGACAGTGAGAAAGCCGAATGCCTTGCGAGTAGTTTAGAGTCCCAATGTTCGCCCAACCTCCTCAACACCGACGAAGCCCACATTAGTAGGGTCGATTCCGAGGTGGACAGGAGATCGCGTCTCCCCGTAACTTCACCCATTTTACCGGTGTCGGTTAAGGAAGTCAGTGACCTTGTCAGGCGTCTCCGTATTAGGAAGGCTCCGGGTGCGGATGGTCTATCCAATCGCATCCTGAAACTTCTCCCCGAAACCCTCCTCCTCCTTTTGGTCGGCATCTTCAATGCCGCACTGACCAATGCTCACTTTCCAGCCGCGTGGAAATGTGCAACGGTCATAGGGATAGCGAAGCCCGGCAAACCCCGGACCTCGCCTGCCTCTTACAGGCCGATCAGCTTACTTAGCTCCCTTGGAAAGCTATATGAGCGGATCCTTCTCGCGAGAATTCTCAGATTTACGGCTGAGAATAACCTCCTCATCGATGAGCAGTTCGGTTTTAGATCCGGACACTCATGCGTCCAACAGGTGCACCACGTCACGGAGCACGTGTTGGATGGTTTCTCTCGATTCCAGGGGCTCAAGACCGGTGCGATCTTTCTCGACGTAGCGAAAGCCTTCGACAAGGTCTGGCATAACGGGCTTGTATACAAGTTATACCAGCTCGGAATGCCGGACAGACTCGTACTCACAATACGAGATTTTCTCAGTGACCGAAGCTTTCGATACCGACTGGAGGGAACGTATTCGGACCCACACCCCATCCGGGCCGGAGTCCCGCAAGGCTCCGTGCTCTCTCCCACTCTCTACTCGTTATTCACAAACGACATTCCCAGGCACCCTAAGGTGCAACTGGGGTTGTTTGCGGATGACACCGCGCTCTTTACGACTCATTGTAAGTACGCTACTATCCGGCGATACCTCCAAGAGGCAATCTCCGACCTAGGTCGTTGGTTTAATCTTTGGCGTATCGAAGTCAACCCGGAGAAAAGCACTGCAATAGTCTTTCATCCGTCGGACTGCATTAGTACAGAAAGGCGGGTGGCTCCGATCCAGATGTTTGACCGACCCATCCCCTGGGTCAACGAGGCCAAATATCTTGGAGTGACCCTCGACAGGAGACTGACTTTCCGTAGCCACATCCGTAGGGTACGCAACCGCGCGTTGTTTGTGCTAGGAAGGCTAGGGCCGATGATCAACAAGTTTAGTAAAATGTCACTTAGGAATAAGCTGACACTCTACAAGACTTGTGTTCGTCCAATCATGACATATGCAAGTGTAGCATTCGCTCACGTGCCTATGTCATCGCTCAAGCCGCTTCAGGTCATTCAGAATCGTTTTCTCCGAAGGGCGACTGGTGCCCCGTGGTACCAATCGAACCTCAGCCTGCACCACGACATGGAGATTAGCACCATGTATGGTTTCTTTAAGCAGGCTGCCAGACGTTATTTTGATAACGCTCCCCACCATAGGAATCCGTTAGTTAGGAAGGCTGCTGACTACGTCCCCATCCCTCCCCCCTCTGTCGTTACTCGGCGCTCACTGATTAGGGGCCGCACGGTCCGGCGTCCTAGGCACACACTCACGGACCCGGACGACGAAATCACAGCGTCCATCGAAAGATGGAACGCTGCGCTTTCGGCGTCCAACACATCGCGTACACTTCAGCGTTCCCGCCGGCGGGGACGTCCACCGCGAGACAACACAGACACATACAGTCCGCTTTCGTCCCGGTACCGCCGCATACCGGGTAGAGTCAGTCCGACGCAAGTCGGGCCTAGCTGAGTTTCTTGCTGGACTCTTCTCAGCTAGGCTAGGTTTTAGCGAACCAGCGATAAAACTCCCAGTAGTTCGATACCACTCACACCCCAGATTCGGTTGATACCGTTCAACCAATCTCACTGGAGCGCAAACTCTTAGAGTATTCCAGTGTACAAACTTCCCCGCGTGGTCGTGCCGGAGGCTTCCCCTGGATTTTCCCCAGGCCACCCTCCAACCACGCAGTTCGACCGCTATATTGGGTCCGTCCTATTACAGCAACAGTCAGGTTCAAAAAAAAAAAAAAAAAATTCATTCTATTCGTGTACAATCTACAAGCGTTTCAATCCAACCTTCTGATAAGAATCCAATAGGAATATCCCTAAAGGTGTAAAAGCGCCCTTTTTTCTTATGGTAACTCTGTTTCTAGGCTTCCTAGGATAAAATAAAAAATACTCGCAGACGCGCCTTTTTTTGCTGATCACGGCAATGTATATAAATATAACTCAATTTTGTCAAAAATGTGACATGCGCCCTTTTTCGTAACGGGGGCAGAGTAGGTATCAGTCAGTATCCGTGTGGGTTTCAATGAGTTAACGTCACAAGTTATAGTCTAGTCTCTTATATAATATGACTATGAAAGTTGAATTGAGCCTTAGTTATTAGTACGTTAGGTACCTAATTATGCAAGACATTTTATCTTACTTTTTTTGTTGAAATATTCATGTAATCGTAAGTATCTCATCAAGGTACTATTTTCTGCTCGAGAAATTCCAAAACAACCTACTAGAGAAATGATTAAAACTTGGGATGACATTTACATGTGGAATGGAAAACCGTAAAAGGTAACGGAAACAGACTGTCATTCGAGAACACGGCGTGTTCCGAGTCGCGGCTAGTTAGCCGATAACATCCCACAGCGTAGTGCCTTCTTTATGAAGCCCACTTTCATAATTCCCAACGATATATGAGTTAAACTAATTTAGCTAAGATTGTAATTTTAGGTAAGCGCGCACGGCGATAATGTAGGGAAATTATGGGCGAAGTTTATCGCCTGGCTAGCCTTCGCCGGCCTAGCCGTACGGGAATCTTGGTCATCGACGCTGTTAAATGTTGTTTACACAATATTTTTGCACAACGTAAAGGCGCCAAATTGAATATTCATTGTATTTCTGAATCATCCTTACTAATATTTTAAATGGGAAAGTGTAGGTATGTGTGTGTTAGTTTGTTTGTTTGTCCGTCTTTCACGGCAAAACGGAGCGACGAATTGACGTGATTTTTTAAGTGGAGATAGTTGAAGGGATGAAGAGTGACATAGGATAGTTTTCATCGCCCGAAATCATCCCCTGAGGGGATAAAATGGGGACGGGGGGGAGGGGGTAAAAGTTTGCATGGAGCTGCGATATAAACGAGTTCCACGGGCAGAATATACCTAAAACTAGACGTAATCAGACAATATGCTTTATTTTTATAATATATTTAACCGTACGTGTAACCTGTGATTTAACTACCCAATTCACTCACTTAAAACTGGCTTAAACTGTAGACAGATCAGATCATCGAAAAGTAGGTATAGCGCAGCTTTTATTTATATTCAAATTGGTTACGAAAAAAATAATCATACTGACATTATTAGTTTACTTTCAAGCGTATAATAAATAGGTGTTAATTTAAAGAGTGTTACTTAATTTACAGTCACAATTGAAAAATATTAATGATCATTTTTAAACGAAATGTCATCATATCCCCCGAGGAGAGATGCAAGTATAAGATGATATGAACGTACTTCCTATAATGAAATATGATGATTGGATCGTACCCCCTCAACAGGTGTTAGCTAATAAATAACACGAGATTATCCGGCGACGGATCTAAATCGGATAGTGTTTACACTGGGAGATATTCAGCAGCGATCGCTGTGATAATCTGCACTATTTAAACTGCAAACACATTGGACCGACTTGTCACTATTTATTGTTAACCTATCCTATCGCTTATCTAACTCGCCTTTTATATACGACTGTCCTTGTTAGGCTGATTTCTGCAGAATATCTTCAATTTGCGCAACCTGTGATTGTTTTTGAATGCAAATGCCCAGTTGTAAATATATCGGCGCTTGTCAGATTAGGTATCTCGTACTATTTCCATTTATCGCTTTTAACTACAGGAACGAATATGGAACCGATTTCAATGTGGTTCTACATGGTCCTTTGTCCGGCTCATAAAGCTGACCTAACTATGATAATTCTCAATTATAATTAGTAGTTTAGAGCGACACAGGCCAGGCCCAAACAAGCCAAGGTTTTATTTATATTTATTACGTAGAGCAACTAATAAAAGGTCGATATGAATGGATACCAATGCACGAACAAACAAAACAAGTCAGCCATGTTTCATGCCGAGCATTTAAAACTTTTCAATAGCATCGTGTACCTCTTACCATAATTTCGTTAGGTAACTTAAATGTGGACTTAAAACCATTATACAAAATTAATAGCCCGTTCACCAAACAATTACCCGTCCAGTTAAATGCTATCAGCAAATCTATGGGTTGAAATCTCATAACCTTTTGCCTTCGAGTCAAGCCAACCGTATTGAGGCTACGGACTGACCGCGGCAGACACCGTTTACACCCAGCGACGTGTGGCGAATACTTTTGCAAAACGGATCGCACTAACACATGTTTCAATATAAAGGGGATTCGATGTCTATTAATTGGAAATGGCCAAAATAAATATCAATCATCTCAGCTTACTACCGCCTAAGTCTATTTCTAGCTTCATAATGTTTATGTTATTATTTCATAAGGAACAAAATTACATGAAACAAGACTCAAAGTGCAGTCGATAATCAAACACGATCATGATGCCCGAAACCATTTTTAAGAACAAAGGAAATCAAGTTATTTTCTAAAGCCTTAAGCAAAGAGAAATAGATGCGCTCGCCGCGTCGGCTGTGAATGGGCTCAAGTGAATCACGCGCGTCCATTCATGAACGACGCCCCCGCTGCGCACGCGTCGAACAAACGCATTATTTGCCAATACAGTATTGTTTGATCTCCAGATCGCAGGCTGCCTCTCACTTCCTGCCTACGATACTGCTCATTGATTGCTCCTACTTAGTGTCTCCTGCAACACCTACCTACATATTTATGAGTGCGTACTCACCATTAACATCAGATATTATTGTCGTAGGTATTATTGTGACTTTAATAAGGAAATCGGCATAGTAATTATGCCAGCTCTATCTTCATTACGACTAGGTACTTAATAAGGATCTGCGGTGCCCCACTTTATGACTAAATACGGACCTAGTGTTGTTAAAATCGTATTAAACACTGAGCTTTGCCGGTTTCCGGCTCAAATCGTGAAATTCAAAATATACGGTTACTGGTGTCTTTAAATATCACCTTATGGCAGTAATATGATGTTTTATTTATGAGTGCTTGTGCATACCTACCTCTACTGACAGAATAACGACGGTAACCCTGGCAATCTCCTCGTATTAAACAAGTAGGTATTGCTAAGCCTGAGAATGTGGCCGTCGTGCCAATTTTGGTGAGGATATACGGAGTCAATTGGTTGCCCGTGGTTAGAACATTTTTTTACAAAAGCATATTAGGTTTTTTTTGGTTATAAACAAACATGCATACATTAATGTACAAACGCATCTATCCTTAAAGAGATTGGACAAAGATACCCCTCGTTTTCTTCGGGGGTTGAAAATATGGTTAATTTAAGACCTTTTACCCCCCCCCCCCCCCCCCACTAAGATAATTTAAAACCTTCAAAAATACTTCGCTGACCCCGGCGCCTTCCGCGCACTTGAGTTAATATCTTAAGCGGGTCTAGAGCCTTGACACTTAAGTGTGACACCGAAACTTAATGAATCATCCGTCCGATGTTAATCGAGGCTCTTAAGAGTGGAGGACGAGATCGGACAGCCGTCGCGCACAACACACACTTTGTTATGTACGAGTGAGCTAGAACGTTCTTAGAAACAGATTTTGATGAAGTAGAGCCTCTGATGGATAGCAAACTGTCTGATGTGTGGTATTTTCAAAGTCATTAATTTCAAGACACGTGTGCCGCTCCGACAGCTTTTTTGTCACATCACATCGGGGAATTGGGTTATTAAATATTTCTATCCACTAAAAATTCTACGGCGGCGACCATGAAACAATCGCGACCCCGATGGCCAGGGGGGCATGCAGGGGGGCAATACAAATGAAGTTAGTCCCATAGTCCCAAACCTGCAATAACTTGTAGTGTCTATAAGGTCTGAGCATATCTAAACTACCAAATACGTACCTATGCAATCAAATTGATTGAGCTGTGCTAGATTTTCGTCGCAGGTGTTGCCAGTTCAATAAGACCTTTTATTTAAACCTACACGAAAATTTTGAACGGTATTCAAATTGTCGAGGCCCGTCGGGGGTAATTATGTCAATTATAAGTGTAATCGATAGTGATTCTTATGTTTCCAATTTTGTTGTTCGTTCAAGACACAAGGAAGTATAGTAGTTATGAGTAATACTTGGACTAGAAAAAAGATAATGTAATCACGGAAGTGTATCTAAACTAAGAATAATAAACGCGACAATAAGTTTAAGACACGATAGTTTGCAATTGCGTTTGAATAGGGTTTATTTGCCAAACATTTTATTAATCCTTTTAACATTTGAAAGGGCAGGTCATGCAAAACGTGGGTGAATACAAATTCGTTGGGATAGCGATACCATTCTGATACAAGTAGTAGTAGATACAAATCTAAATAACAAAATTTACTTAATTAAGACTAACATAAACCTACCTAATTGAGATTGTTAGATATGTGCACTATGTAAGTATATAATCGTTTCGGAATAGACAGTGTACGTACTAATATTTTTTAGGTTTAAGCATAGGTGGGCGAATGACAATGCAATACTATGTTTTAGTGAGATTGACTAACGCAATTTTTATCACGAGTTAACGGTTAACTATAAACGTTAAATATCTTTGATTTTTTTATACTTTTGCTAATAGTAGGTACTTAAACTAGCGTATGTATTGACAAAAAATGTAAGAGGGAATGATAGACAATTTATTCAGCTTTAATGTAATACCCTATATCTGTAAAAAATGTAAGTAGGTACGATGCATAGTTTGGGTGTAATTTGCACTTTTTCCATCGCGGCTGCGGTGATTTTGATAACGCAATGACGTTATCGAAATCACCGACAGACTCCTTAAAGATTTATTTATTTATTAAAACTTTATTGCACAAATAAAAAAATAAAGGTAAGTACAATTGGTGGACTTAATGCCTTAAGGCATTCTCTACCAGTCAACCATTGAGCTAAATAGAAACTTTAGTGGTGCAGGACCCTAAATACAGAGACTCGAATGGAAACAAAAATCAATTAATGACATTAATTTACATACACATATATTCGTAATGCATACAATATAAACTTACTTATGCATACATTAATACATACAATTATATGTACCCGAACAAAGATACGCAACTTGCGTTAAAAGGAGAATTTGCTCTTAGCAGCCTGACGGTAAGAGGGAGATCATTCCACAGAAGAATAGCCTGAACAGCGAAGTAATTTGAGAGGAAACCAGTACGATTAAATAGGACAGAGAGTTTGAGACTCTTGGATGTACGTAGCTCGCAACCAGTTCGGGGTGTAACAAATTGAAATTTAGATTTAAGATACCGGTGCAGCTAGTTCAAATAAGGTGGTGTAAAGTGTGCACAGAATCCTGAAAGCCCTGCGCTCGCGAATGGGAAGCGAGTTCAGTTGACGGCGGAAGGCGGAGATATGGTCTTAGGTGGTCTTAGTACTACGGAGGCCGAAAACAAAACAAATGCAGTTATTTAGAAGCCGGCCAAGTCTACATAAGAGCTCCTGGGTAATATGTTGGAGTAACACACATCAGCATAATCAATAACAGGTAATACCTACTGACGCTTGAATTAGCAGAGTTACCTAGATTATCTCTCGGCAGTTTTTGGATGGAGACATGCCTAACAACATACTCAAATATGGCGCTGGTATCCGAAAGTGAACAATTTTCCCGTAACAACATGCACTAAAGTGTGCAAGTACCTGAGTATTTTTTAATGTGGACTTTTTCTTAGACATACGGCCGCCGACCGTTAACCGACTTCAAAAAAAGGAGGAGGTTCTCAATTCGGCTGTATTTCTTTTTTATTTTTTTCAATGTTTGTTACCTCAGAACTCCGTCATTGATGAGCCGATTCGAATTTTTTTTTTATCGTGTGTATATATACTTGCAGGGGGGTCCCATTTTTTTCAAAATTCAGTTAGATGACGGCATCCATGAGGAATTGAGGGGACTTCTCAATTTTATTAGGCACGCGTGTAGTTATTTTGGTATTTTCTGTTATAACTCGTGTTTTACATCCGGAATCATAAATTTGGTGGCGAGGAATTGATGATGAAGACCACAGATGACTTATCGAATTCCTCAATTATGTACCTACTTAAAAGTGCAAAAGTACGTCACAGGTTCTGCTAAGATTCCGTTGAAATAGGAACGAATGAAGTGCCATTGGTGATGATCTTGGGGAATCGATGGAAGTCCTCAAATATTATCGGCCCACATACAGCGATTCGGTTTTTTTCTTTAGTAATCAACGCATTTGCTATCGGAAATCAGTTCATGTGGTAAATTGTAAAAAAAAATAAAAAAATGTTCTCGTGGCTTGGCGGAGTACTAAATTGAAGTCGGTTAAAACTTTGTTTTTAAAGTAAATTATGGTTGAAATACTGTTGATATTTCCTACTAGTGTTGGGTAGGACATTAAAGTAAAATGAGTTTGTATGAGCACCTCATTTCCAAAATGAGGTGGTACAATATCCTACTTCAAATGAGGTGAGGTACCATCTAATAATTAGCATCTATCGACAGTAAAAACAAGGTTTTTTTCAAGCGTAGTGTACAATAGACCACCAATTACTTTCATGTTCAATAGTCTTACTTACCTTCCTCCACAATACAATATTGTATACATACAGCACTACAGTGTAAAGTTCTCGTGAGGAATGAAGTAGTATATTTTTCAAGCGTGAAGTGATTTGACAATTTATTGAAATGAGTATGAAATATGAGGTGCCTCACGAGTCCTTCCTACGTCCATTTCAGTATCAATTAGCAGTTACACTTAACAATAAAAGGCAATTTGTTTACTAGCCACAAAGAGAAGTGAGTTCGGTCCATACAAATAATCCGTACCAAGTACCTACTCTAGAACGGTGTCCCCCACTTATGCATGTCTTATAAACGTCGCAGCGGCTCGACGAAAGTTTTTTAATGAATTTAAATGTGTTCTTAATTCTAAACTGGTTCAGGTGCGTTTAAGTGCACCTCCATTTACACAGCCGCACGATTATACGCGTTAATTAACTCAAGTAGCCAACCGAAAGCGAATAAAACAAAAACCCGCATTCTCGATTTGCATGTTTTTTTCATTAAAATGAACTCTGCTATGTTGCTGTATAAGTATTCAGGGCTCACTAATAAGTGAAGTGCTATTATTTCCATTCGGTCTGTAAATGTAATCCATATAAATTTCACGTCAATTTATTATATCCCCATGTCGGCTACGCTCTAGCAAAGTGGGCCTTTAGACTAGTTAAGGTACCTACTTATATTGGAACGTGGTTTATTCTATTTAATTGTATAATGCCAATTGATAGCCTCTATAAGGTTACTAATGGCATACCTATCCAAATATGAGTGTAATAAAAGAACTGATAATATGGTATTTTACATCCCTAGTACTCGCACTGATAATCCTAAGATTAGCTATGATGCGTGTACAACTGAACAAGTTTTATTCGGTACTTCTTTATACTTATTCGATATATCTTTTGTGCTCTTATAAAGACCACTCTGTAAATATTTATTTATGGGAAAACCAACAGCTTACAAAACAGGTTAAAAAAAGAATAATGTGGTTATAATGTCTGGCACTTGGAAGGATTGTAATTTAGACACTGTTTTTCGGGTTTTGTAATAAAGTTCTGGACTTATTGTTACATTACGACGCGGTCTTAAGTTTCCGGCGTTATTGACTTATCTCACCTATCTCTAACAATGAGGAGGCTTTTAGAGCACATACGATATCGGGTGTCATCCTAAAGGTTAAACGTGACACCAGCGTAAGGTCCGCCGAAGGTCTGTTGCGGGGGAGGGGTGTTGCGCAAGGCTCGGCGCCGGTGAATGGGCCAGCCTCCGTGGCCGTGGGTGTCTTTATGAATGGACGCGAATTCGAGGCGTACGCACGAGCCCGTGTCACGGCCGCTGCCGCGCTACGCTTGCTTCTCATTGTGCTAATGGTAGCTGTCAATAGATACATACATGTGGGTTGCGTAAGTTTCGTTCATAAAATACTGCCGATTGATTGCCGATGGCTGTGTTTGGGTAAATTATGTTTGACACAATCTGACACCTGTTTGTTGTTGGTCAGAGGTTGATTGATGGAACAATCCTTGTTAACGCATATTATACATATTGAAAGACGAAAAATGGGGTCGTAGCTTCAACCTATAGGTATAATAGATATGTAGCTAGGTATATTCAAATGGTGAGTATTTATTATACTGCAAAGTTATATCCATCTACAGTAGGAAGCAGCTCAGAATCATATCTGGGGTGTTCACAGGTCACTTCGGGGTCAAGGATCTCTTGGCCAAGATGGGACTATCAGACAGCTTAGACTGTAGAATGTGTGGCGAGGAGGACGAGACTATGGAACACTTACTGTGTGAATGTCATGCCCTTGCCAGACAAAGAATGAATTACTTTGGTAACGGCTATCCGCAACCAAAGGAATTCAAGGCACTTCCGCTGAGCTGCATCATCCGCTATGTGGAAATGATGGAGCGAAGTTGGGAGTAGACGTAAGGAGAGGGCAAATGCACAAAAGATCCCACTGGGTCGAAGTGCATCCGAAAGGGCCCTCATCTAGATAAGATAAGATAAGATATATCCATCTACAGAACATTACCTTGTCGGCATACTGTACTATATTCGCGCAGTAGTATTATATCAGTAATTGAAATGAATGGACACACTAAAGAATGTGAATCTGGACATTGATAGCTAACAGCTTACGGACACCGCACCACCAAATGTGTAAGTGGCCGTACCTTGCTAGGTACATTCTATAAACATTTCAGTTTTATTACATAATTGCCGATGGAGAGTTGAGGTTACTCGACCAGCTCCAGTCAGACGATAACATTTCAGCGGACTCTAACGAACGTTCAGTCCACGAACTCATCTGAGCCGTCGCAAACCGGCACAATAAATTAGGTGGTCGCTAACTGGTCAAATTACTCTACCATTCCTAAACATTTATTTCGGTCAGTTTCAATGCACATAGATTTCACAGCAAAGTGCACTTGTGTAACTTATCCAAGTTTTGAAAGGATTCTTAATTGCACCCGCCCCCAGTCAGCCTTCGTTCAGATTTAAGCATGACGTAGCCGCGCTTGCGTATTGACAAACGACGCGCCATATTTGGCGGTGACTGCATTAGAAACTCTCTCAATGGATACACCTGACCTTACCGTGAATTACTCGATCCGGGCAAATTGCTGTTAGATACTTTTGCGGTTTTACTTACTTATATAAATAAACAAATAAAGACGACGATATACCAACATACTTATACACGGTGATTTTTTATCCGTGATCAGGAGTCGAAAAATATTGATAAACAGCCAAAACGGTTTGCAATAAATGGAGTCTCGTGCAATTAGATTATTGTGTAGTTCATTAAATTTAATGATAATGTTAACACTAATGTTCATTAAATTAAATTAAATTCAATCATTTATTCGTGACACAATACACACTTATTACATAAGGAAAAGACATCCGTGGCAACAGAACAAGAGATATACAAATAAACACATAGTGTGAGAGAATGGCAACATAAGGGAGACAGCAATATAATTCAATGTTTGGACCCTACATTTTATGAAGTTAAGTAGATTAGATACATACGTCAAATTTTCGCTCTGGCGGGAAACTGAATAGGGCTTACGTCAACGATTTCGACACAAGGATTTCTAAGTTGATTTATGAATATTGTAGGAGGTCGTAGTTCAAAAATTAAATCACTAATTAAATTAATTAATGACAATGATTTTGCATTGGTGTCCTTAGTAGGACCATCAGGTCACTGGAACGGTCACTACCCTCTGGTCTAAACAGGTTGTCAGACTAGGTTATCATTTTAAGTTTTGTGGTTATCATTACAATGCCTGGTTAGGGATGCCATATAGTAATCGCAAAGCCTATTAGAAATGTTACAGTTTTAAACACTTGAGTCATTGATGTTTAAAGGTACTTAGATATAAATCAATCATGATGATCATAATATCAGCCGAAATACGTCCACTGCTGGACATAGGCCACCCTCAAAGAGCGTCGCAACTACCGGCCCTGTGTCTCCCGCATCCAGCGGATAATCTATAGGCACTACCTATTACTTATACAAGGAGGAAGGTATAGTTTGTTGTTTTTTTTTTCAGTTTGACTATGGTAATGTATTTAACGGGGGTGTTCTCCGGATCTACTTACCAGATTTAGAAAAATAATTTCACCAGGTATAATTTCATCCTCATCATCATCATATCAGCCGAAAGACGTCCACTGCTGGACATAGGCCTCCCCCAAAGAGTGCCAAAGTGACCGATCCCTCGCCACCCGCATCCAGCGGCGTAGCACGTTGTCATTTTATCACTTATCGTTGTGGATAAGGCATCCGTCACTAACGCACTCGCATACTTGTCAGAGCGTGATGGACGTCATTACCACAACGATAAGTGATAAAATAGCAACCGTGCTACGGGTTCTGGTCATCAGTCCACCTTGTCGGGGGCCTACCCACGCTGCGCCTTCCGGTGCGTGGTCGCCACTCGAGAACCTTTCCGCCCCACGGCCATCGGTTCTACGTGCTATGTGCCCCGCCCAGGTATAATTTAAAATCAGAGAATTTAAGTGCCACATTTATCGCCGTATTGTCGTTAGTTTATGACAAACCATTCAAAATAACAAAGCCCAATCAACCAACTAGCAGTATTTTAGTCCTTAATTGTCTAACCGTACTTTGGCAAAGTTAATGCGAATTAATGGTGTCAGCCGAGGTACCATGGTCATTATCTTTATTATCATAGGAATGGTTTTCGTTTAATTCAATGATTCGGTTATAGCGCGAGGGCGTGCGCGGGCGTCAGGTGGGCGACCGGAAGGAAATCTATTCCGACCTTCGGAATAACAAAATCCTAACTCCCAGCCACTTGCTAATAAGTAACGCCTTTGTCCAACTAAATGTATTGTTCGCTTTCCAAGTTTCCACTGGCGCTTGCGCTGCTCGTAAACATGTTTGACATTGAATTAGCTAGCGTAACTTTTATAAGGCCAAATATTGTGTTTCTTAGACACACGTCTTAACTTGTTAAATTCGGACACGTTATAAAGTTTTATTTGAAAACGAGCCCATGAATTTTGTTATACCAATTTACAAAGTTATATTCGTATATCAAAATAAAACGTGTCAATGAACTAAAACTAGTGGACAGGCAGGTACCTATAGAGGCGTCTGACATCAAAAAAAGTCGTGCCAATTCGTCATCATCATTATGCAGCCTGCATAGGTCATTAGGTCCCATGCTGCCGGACGTTGCTACAAGTAATAAGTTTGCCCCTGATTTGCTCGGTACTTGAATCACTATTAGACACTTATATAGTGTGCCAATACCTATCGTCTCCCAAATTTTTTTAGTGTACCCTGAGGCTTTAAGCTATGCAATAATTAGAAACCACAGCGTTGAAGGCTACATTTTGACCACAAAAAAGAGTTGAGACGAAAGACGTGAGTAGAGTTGAAAATTCAATGAAATTTAAAGATCATTTTATTATTATACAACTTTACTGATTGCGCGACTACTACACCCAGTTGCACCACAGAAAAAAAATTTTAGGTACACACAGAAGACAAAGGACTCACTAGTAAACTCCTTGGTTTTTTCCATTTTCAGTTATGGCTCGGAAAAATGGACGATAAAAAACGCTCATTGTGCCCGCATTGACGCCATTGAGATGTGGCGCTGAAGGAAGATGCTCCGGATCCCATGGACTGCGTTCCGCGCCAACGAATCCATCCTTCATGAGTGCATTATAAAGACAAGGCTTTCCACTGTCTGTTTCCGAAGAATCCTGGAACTTTTTGGTCTCATCGCCCGGAAAGAGGAAAACTACCTAGAGCAGCTGACGGTTACCGGCAAGGTGAATGGCAAACGACCAACATGGAGGAGTCCAACTAGTCCGACCAGATGGGCCGATCAAATATATACCTACGCTTGAAACTGGATATCAACTTGCATGAAGCACTCCACTCTGCTAAAGACCGGAACAGGTGGAGAGACACAGTGCGGAAAGGACTAACATCACATCGGCGAGTTTACAAGCCTCAGCAGCAATGAGGCACACGATGCAAGGAGGAGGACACACACCGTTGTTTGACAGCTAGAAAATTCAAATCATGCATGGTATCTCGCTCGCCGCTTAATTATTTTTGCAACAGATTACTTTGCTTCCAATATTTTGAAGCCATCGTTCGACTGTATTGATACCTGATACCCTATTGCCTCTACCCAACATGTCCCCAAACTACATCAAGCTAAAGAAACTGATAAGTATAAAAAAGATGGTTTTCGTGCTACTCTACGCCGCCTCTATCATTGCCAAAATCAAAAGTGGTTAATACAAACGCTGGCAGCAAAGTAAATTGATATAGATTGCTCTAGTTGGTCAAGAACTAAGAGCTATTTAGGAATGAAAACACGTCGTCTAAAAGAACTAGATCCCTACGCGTGATGTCATGATCTATCGATATAGATCACGCATAGGAATCTAGTGTCTTCGGTCCTTTAGTTGACTAGGACTCGAGAGGATCTGGACGGCGCGAATGCAGTACCAATGAGCAATTGCGAAACTTTTCGAACAAGCGTTAGGACAAATCAACTGTAATTTTGGCATAAAAACTTACATTTAGATTTACATAGCGTGCGTACGAACGTTACGAAATCGACCTCAGAACTAAAGGACCTAAATAACAATGTATTCCGACCGATTGACCGAGCTCATCACTGCTCACATGCTTTCGAACGCACGTTAGGACGACTCAACTGTCATTTTCTAATACAAAAGAAAAATTTTTGAACTGCCTGACGTATTTAACATGCATTATTACGTGATCGACCTGCTGAATGGTGAGCGCTGCAAGCAACAGCGTGCAAGCACAACTCTATAAAAGATGCAAAGAAGGAATAATACCACAGATATACAAAGATCACGCAAATGCATGTACTTCGCGTGTCCGAATTCGGTCTCCGAGATGGCACTCCGACTTACATTCCGCGCGCGCCTGGTGTGGTAGCCGGTTGTCCGTAAATATTAAGAAAATACCTTATTGCAGAATCGATTTTGCGCGGACAACGGGGAATTCACATCACTAATTCGCCCGTGTTGTCACAGTATGTAGAAAAAAGTGACACGGTCGGGTTATCTTGTGTATATCTATATCAGGTGAATGTATGTCTATTTATTTATCTATTGAATCTTTATTGCACAAAAGAAGTTATGGTACAAAACGCGGACTTAATGCCATAAAACATTATATACCCGTCAACCCTAAAGCAAAGCAGATAAATTATAATCATAAGAAAGCAACAAAACAATTTGATTTAACAGAGGTTTATTAAGTTTTATAAATAAGAGGGCTAACTAAGTATTGGTGCCGCTCGACACATGGCGGGCTCAGAAGCGGTTTCAGCCGATCTCTAGCGCTAGCATTTCCGGTCGGGCTCGCGTCTGCGCACACGCCAAACCGGTTCCATAATTTGGTGTTTCTGGATAGCCATGTCGATTAATTTACGATAGATGGGCTTCCTGTCAAAAAGACTCCGTGCAACGACATCAAATGTATGGATTGCGAGAGTATACATTACATAGTTTCAAGTCATAGGTGACACAAGGGTGAAGGGTGGGTGGTGTCATAGGTGTTCAATTAGAAATGAGGAGACGGAATGGATTATGGAGTAGGAATACCTATCAGATCAGAATATCAGATCAATACGTCATCAAATACAAAAATGTTCGTCCACCACATCATATAACTCAATAAGGCTCTAAAAACAGTGGCGTTTCAACAAGTTCTCAAGTTTTTTAATGGATTCGTGTCCATAAATGCTTGTCTCTGCCATCAGGTTCAAATATACACGATATGACAATTTATACCATTACCCAACATTCGGTTTTATATTAGAACGTTAATTAAACTGATTAATGTGACGATATATCGGTGATGGCTCTGTCATTAGGTAGATTATTATAGGTACAAGTGTAATACTATACTCTGTTGTGTCCTGTCTTGTACCCTGATATATCCCATAGCTCTTATGTCAGCGGATTAAGGCTACGGTACATATTTATGAGCGGATTAAATCGAAACATATTTTTGTACTCGACTGTACTAGTAACGGGTCAAATTAGGTACAGTCGCTAACATATACACAGTATCAACAACAACGTGCACAGTGCACACAGACTATGTTGACAATAGTGTCATGTTTTGAAACTTGCATGCTGCGAATTTTACCTACAATTTGTAATGTTGATAATGTCACTAAAACTTTGTACTTAGACGTAGATTATAAAAAAAGTCTTCGCAATATGTAGTATCTATTAATTGGGGTCAATAATTTTCGTAAAAACTCTTTAACCGGCAGTCATCTGCAAATGCTGCATATGATAAAAACATAATTACGAAAGACTTCAAAAACGTGAAACCGTAGGTATTTAATTTAAGTCATCTTCCTTGCTGTATCACGATGATAATTCCTGGAATATATTTCCATTGGTTATTATAAACGGCATACGTTCAAAAAAGGAATGAGTTAATTGGCAGTTTGCAAAGACCACAAAGCATCATCGTCCATCGGTCCATGCCTTGGCGCTAAGAATGACATCATGGAGCATCATTACTCACGGTCACTCTCGCAACTACAACATCACATCAACCATTTTACCTATGAGCATTAAGCACATTTTACTACTAAACATTTTGCACTGCAGTTAAGTACTTTATTATATATTTAAAAATTAAAATTAAAATAATATATAAGGGGACAATCTTACACAAATCGACCTAGTCCCATAGTAAGCTCAGTAAAGCTTGTGTTATGGGTAGGTACTAGACGACGATATATACATTTAATAGATATACTACTACTTTACTTTTATTATGCTTATTAAATAAAAAATAACTTTTTCCTTTCAATTTTGACTCGACCGTATTTACCGTTAGCTTTTCGGTGAAGGAAAACATCGTGTGAGGAAACCGGTCTTACCCAATAAGGTCCAGTTTTCCCTCTGGTTTGGAAGGTCAGATGGCAGTCGCTTTTGTAAAACTAATAGTGTGCCTATGCTAAATCTTGGGATTAGGTGTCAAAGCGGACCCCGGGCTCCTTTAGGAGCATTACCGGGAATAACGCTAGTAGGATGATGACGCAAAATCGTAATATAAACATCTGCCTTGGTAAACAAACGGTATTATACTAACATAGAAATCTAGCTTAAGGGCGGGTTGCACCGACTTACGATTACAGACCGATCAACGTTAAATATGGCGCTGACAGCTGTCAGTCCATAGAAACTTGTCAAACGTTCCATACATTCAGATTTTAACGAACATCACCGCTTACGATTACGGACGGTTTGGTGCAACTCACCCTAAATCCGCAACTTCGTTTACGTAAATGTAATTCGTTCCAAATTAATAACGTCTTTGGCACTCTTTGGGGGAGGTCTATCTTCAGCCGTGGACGTCTTTCGTTTCATATGATGATGATGACGAAATAACGTCTTCTTGCTTATTTTTATTTATTTGTATTTTACTCTCAAACAAAAAGACGGACTTACAAATATATATATATAGGAGATAAATAAAAGCCTCTATTTAGCACTTGGTATAAAACCATATAAATTTGGAATACCTACCGCTTTACACTTTATTGATCGGTAGACGTGAGAGATATCCCACCAAAATAATTTTAACTATGTACCGTAAAATGGGGTGAGTAGGGATCGTGAGGAGAGTTGGGTTATGAATGGGGCGAGAACGGATGAAAGGGGGGTGAGATGGGAATTTTAAGACTACTGCTACCTACTAAGATAATGATTCCAATTTCAAATGGAGCTATAGTAATATTCATAATAAAAAAAACGATCCAACAATCTTCCATAATCACCATTGTATGAAATCCCATCTCACCCCAACTACGAGGGACTACGGGGTGCGGCGGGATTTCGTGTTTATCGTTAAAGTTATGAAATGGAACTATCCAAAATCATAAAAAACTAAAATACAAACGTCCGGACCACTTATTATATACAACATTTAGTTTGCATATGTAGGTAAAAATAAAATGTCATCGAGGTTTGAATGGCAGGTTTGACCCTACTCACCCCGTTTTACGGTACCTAAAGTAATTTCCAAGACTGATTCTTAGGTATAACTTTCACTTTTAAAAAGATATTTAATGACAATTAGTACCAAGCCTCCTACACCACATAGCCTACTCTACCAGCACCGTTCTCTACAAATTCTGCATACCGCATGAATTCATGGTAACAATTAAAAACGCATTACAATTAGAAAATGAACTTGCCTACAAATAAACTTCCATTTCCTAATTCAATCCTGAACGTATGAATCTCCAAAAATACTAAATTAGTGAGTGCATCTCTTCTTCCATTCTAGAATAAGTGTTCCAAATTTCATGCTTCTCAGTCTTCAGCGGTTTAGGCTACGTGCGTCGTCTGACAAAAGCTAAGTAACGGTACTGATTTTTATACCTAACAAAATATTTGTAACCTTCAATAATGTTATTACACTTTTAAGGAGATCTTATAGATACACTCACTTCAGAGGTTTCCGAATTCCTAATAATTGAATGAAGCTATATTGTCAGTCGCCAGGTGAGGGTGTGAAACATAAGTTACTACTCGACTAGTAATAAATTGGATTGGAATGGAATTTGTTGTTGTTTTTTCACCCCTTTGCTTTGGAACACCACCTCAGTTCCGGTTAGGTTTTTTTAAGGCACGTTAAAGAGTTAAAAGTAAGGGAAACAGGAACTTGGTATAAAAGGAACGGAAACGGTTAGGTATCATACTTTAGTGCACTCAATATTTCCAAACTCGAAAAAGGTCGCAATACTTTACATCAAGCACCTATAAAACGGCCAGGACCACCCGAAACACAAGCTTTCCGAGAAATGTCTCACCACGTGACAGAGGCATTATTTTGGCAACTTCCATGTAGGTACGCATGAAAGTATGATTTACTGAAAGCGGTGGCAAACGAATGGCCGTAAGCGGTTTTATTTTCTGTGTCAGTCAAGCATAAATCACCTGATAAAAAACCAGTAGTTGGTATAAGATGAGAAAATAATTTGTTTATATAAATTAGGAAAGGTTGCGCGTGGGCCGGAGGTGAGAGGCATCGTCGCGTGCGCAACCTACGCCGCTCGTGCCCGTATTTTACGACGCCCGAAGAAAAGAAACAAAAGATATGTGTTTTGACATGAGCTCCGTAAGTGTTGGTTTAATTACCCATTCAGAGATTTCAATATGTTAAGTAACTTCAGCTATCGGTGGAGTAGTTGGCTGGCGCCTCACAAATTGGCTGCGACATCGGTCTTTGCCTTTACGTATCACGTTCATCGTATCAATTTGCTTTTACCATAAAAAATGATAAACACGATTGTATTGAATTTGTGTTGACGTTTAGGTTTATTTGTCATATAAACGGGCTAACTAATTTCTCAAATAAACCAAAACATGCCTTGAATATAATATTTTGAACGGATAAAATAATTATCTTTTAAAGACTGGACGGTTCGGACAACAAACAGCTCAATTAAGTAATTCCATTCGACAATCAACCAAAATACTTACCTTCCTACATTTAGGTAGGTATAAATTTAGTCGTAAAATACCTCTATTCGTATTTAATACTTTTATTTAACCAATTTACACTAAGTATAATGGCAGAATGGAAAATGACCTCATCAAAGTGGTTGTCTATTGTTAGCCCGACATTCATATACTATAATAATCATTTGCCCTAACTTCGCTTGCTCGAATTTCATTTGCCCGAATGTTTCGTTTACCATAATAGTTAATTGACATACTCTTGTTTACCCGAATATTGGATGTCATAATGATACGAATGCCATACGTATTGTATTCCAGATTATTGTTTGCAATAATATTATTTAATAGAAAATTTAAACGCCATACTAAACATGCATTCGGATTCATCTTTGTTAATTTGCTGGTTTTTCCGCTCTTTTATAAAAAAAATAACCTCGACCCGACCGTCTTCTAACCTATCCGCGATCCGAGTCGGTTTTGCCACTAAGCCCCTATTCCCTACTGCCTACGATACAACACTACATATCTTGGCATTAGGTAATCTCAGAGAAAAGTTCATTTTTACTTAGTGGTAAAACCGACTTGGATCGCGGATAGGTTCGAGGTATTTTTTTTAAATATTAGACACTGCAATACGTACCCACTTTATCACATAAGAATATTATGGATGTTGAGATGGATGGCAAATGATATTATGGCATGTGATAGTTATGGATTACAATGATTATGGAAAATGAGATTATTGATATTGATATTACGGAAAACAAAGATTCTGGCAAACAATGAGTATGGCATACAAAATTATAAAAAACAACATTATGGCAAATGAAATTCTGGCAAGCAAGAGTATACCCATCAAAGTAAATATGTTGGCTCTCGTGCTATGTTTCACCAGATTCAGGGCTATAATAATATTACCGTAAACATCTTGCGAATATTACCATCGCATTTCGCTTATTCTAATAATACAACGTGTCCCAAAACTCAACGATAAGCCGGCACCAGAGGATGGAGCTGCTTATGATTAGTCCAGAAAAAATAAGGAAAAAAATATATCTCAATTATTTTAGAAATTACAGAAAAAAAATGAAATTCATCGAAAAAAAAAACACTCAAATATTACTGTTTTTTTTTGTTTTTGGAAACTTAAGTAGCCCTGCTATCTAACACAGTTCTTAAAAATACCATAATACATGTAGTTTTTACACAAAAAATAATCAAAATTCATTTTGTCCCTACAATTTTAGACACCACTATGGCAATTATTTTCAAAAGATTTTTTTTTTTTTTTTTTGAGATATATTTTTTTCCTTATTTTTTCTCGACTAATCATAAGCAGCTCCATCCTCTGGTGCCGGCTTATCGTTGAGTTTTGGGACACGTTGTATACCTAAGGATAGATATACGAACTTAAATTTTCGAAGGCACGTTTGCAGTAGCAGCTCTGTTTGAAGCAAACAAAAGTTGCAGACCATAATTCTATGGCTACAATAGGGGCGAAAGACTAGAAATCTTAAATATAGAAATCTATCAACTCTCATTTGACTTGAATAAATATATTTATTTTGACAAATACGTCCAATATGCACAACCTCTAGCAACAGATACACGTGCCTAGATATAGTATAGGTACCTATATGTAGCTCAATTAGCCCGAGGTGCAGAGCTGATGAGTCGCTTACGTCATCTGACACTTCGATTAGACAGGATGGTCAATTTGTGTCCACTCCACACTAATAACTCGAGATTATGGCACCCCGAGGGGTCCGAAGATAAGCAATTTATTTTTATAACGTCTATTTAAACCTCAGGTCAAACGATTAGTTTTATTTTATGTGATTCGATGGAGCAGAATTTAGATTAGGTTTAAAATATAATACAATATTGAATGGTAAGAAGTCACGTTACTTATAAAACCTACCGTACTTACCTACCTAGGTACATGTAAATTAATTTGATGTTTTAGCTTATGAGACACTACTATACCATATAAGATAACTTACGATTATTTCGTAGGTAGTACGGATCTTCTAAAGCGCTGTCGATGGGGGAGTACTTACTTATTTCTGTAGATCTTATCATTTGTGCACTGCTTACAGGTTTTCTAATTTCTACTGCAAGTTAGAAATATTTTCGAAAATTGTTTCAGAAATGACCTGAAGGTTAAAATAGTCATGTAGCATCAGTGGACTCAAGCATCAACTTTGTATGAAACTCTTTTTGTTGTATGTTAAAAAATAACGTAAAATTAGCTCTATTAACCCTCGAAACGTGATGTGTGGCGCCATCTAGTACTGCACTCGGAACTGCGCGGCCGCCACCGGGCCGCAGAGGTTCTTGCCTCGCATCCAGTCGGAAATCGAGAACCGGTGGCGAGTTAACCCGGCGTTAGGAAGGAAGTTGTTGCCGTCAGCTTGCTCGTACAGCAGGTTCATGTAGCGATGCGCGCCCGTCCCCCTAGGTGGCGCTGGCATTCTGTAAGCTGTATAACACAACTTATTGTAAGTAGGTACCTACGCACGAAACAGTCGCAAACATTTACAACAGCACAACATTAGTTAGAGTCGAAAACAATAGTGAAATTATGATTATGATACTTAGATATGCGCCCAGTAGGTACTGGTTTCCCCGAATGCGAACATTCGGCCGAATATTCCGTCCAGCTTTTGCCGAACAGAATAATATATACGATTCTTCAACATAAAAGTATAGGTAATGGCTTCATCAGACACACACCAAAAGTGACTGATTCTGTGGTATCGAAACGTCTGTTTTAGGAAATTTCAAATTAACGTAGGCACGCAGGCACGACATTATAGAGTATTTAGACTCCAATCAATTAAGTCTAACAGCGTACCTATACAAGTTGCTTGTTATTACAGAAGTTGGCGTATGGAAGACAAGTCGAAGTTTTCGTATCTTTACCACCTACATTATATGTAGGTATCTAGAAGTAGGTATATCTATAGTCTTGTATTGTATGAGTTACTTACGGCGATAATCGACACCATTCGTTTTACTGCCACCCTCCTTAGTTTTTAAAGCCGAACCCTGTAATATTAAAAAAAAATGGGAAAGCGGTTTCAATTAAACTAACTTTAGGTAAAAAACCAAAGAACAAAACACATACATGGAATACACACAACATACATGGAATAAAACTTACGGGAACGTTAAACTTTAACATATGGAGGTAAAACTCTCCGTCCAATTGCGGTGGAGAATCTGGATCCACGATAAAAATGGTGTAGTATTTTTTCTGCAATGAACAAAGATATTGCAACTTACCTAGTAGTTATTTGTAGGTGTAAGTAGGTAGTAATCTAACGTTTCAGAAATGTGAACAAGTCCTGCCGACACGGCTGCCGAAGTATAGGTACTTAAGTACAAAACAATTTAATTCCAAGTCTTTACATTCAGTGCCATAAATGACTCGGGGCGTTTATCTTACAAAAAATAATAATTTAAGCTTTAAATACCCTCTATTAGGCACTTTGGCAATCATTAATTAATTTTATTGCCTTGTAAACTATCTGGGATTGGTAGGGCCCTGTAGATAACAGTAGGTACGAAGTTACGAAGAAACAGATATGAAGTTGTATATAACAATAATAGACAGGGGGTACCTAGATATTAACATAGATAATAGATAATTGAAACACCACCCATATAGAGACCTAAGTTCCCTTGCCTAGTTGTGGATCTAAAATGATAACAATTTCTTACCGAGTCGGCTAACTCATATTGAAAAAGTGGTTCCTCGATGAACACTTGTTTTGGGAGCAGCACGTCGCAGTTGTGATCGTCGACGATAGTGCCCCCCACACTGGTGATGTTCAGACCGATTAAATGTTCACATCCTTCTAGCAGACTCTTCACTTCCGTTAAAAAACATTGATCGGACACTCCACATGCAGAGAAAAGTAGCAATAAACCTAAATTAATATGCATAGTGTATACCAAGCTAGAACATACATTAAACCGCTTTCAGGCTTTAGTAAGCATACTAATGTTGGCACAATAGGCTGCTTATTCTTGTTATGAAAACTTTTACATCAACTAAGCGGTCAGCTTGCTGATACAGGTTGTAGTTGTAAACAATCACAGTTAAAGCAACAAAGCACAAACTAGAGCGCTACAGTCAGCAAGAAAATAGCGCACACTGAATATTGGATTTTATTGGCATTTTGGGACGGCCGCGACATACTCTCGATTTTTCTCGCACCTCGCACTATACCTCTTGTTTTAAGTGTTCTAAGAAGGGAGATGGGGATAGTGCGAGAAAATCCCAACTAGCAAAGTAGTCATATAAGATTGAGCTTATTCAGCTAATAAATCATATAAAAGTCATGTAAACGTGAATTATACAGCTCCTGTCCTATAAAGCCAGCTTATGCAGCTTTTTAGTTACTCAGCTTATCAGTCATACTATGGTGCTGAGTAAACGTTTACTCGACTTGCTTATATGACTAATAATTCATATAATAAATGCAGAATAAATCACTTTTATACGAGGCTTATATGACTATTTAGTGTGCAGTCGAGTATAAGCAATGTAGTTTGCTATTAAGCACCTGTCGTATAAAACCAGCTTATGCAGCTTTTTAGTTACTCAGCATATCAGTCATACGATGGTGCTGAGTAAACGTTTAATCGACTTGCTTATATGACTAATAAGTCATATAAGAAATGCAGAATAAGTCACTTTTATATGAGGCTTATATGACTATTTAGTCGAGTAACAGTCACTTATATATCTGACTTATGACATGTTGAGTGCAGTCGAGTAAAAGCAATGTAGTTTGCTATTATATGACATCATGTAACTTATACAGTACAATAGCTGTAAATGTTACATGCTGTCATAAAACGCGAATTATAGAACATATAAGATATTGCTGAATTTCGACATATGCACGGAAAGTGCTCTTTCCGCACTAGTGCGGGAAAGTAGCACCATATATGTACTGTAAAGATTTTTTCAGAAACTCTAACGAACCCTAAAATATGTCCGACAAATGTATAATGGCGCTTGGACACCTAACATTGCTATATAAGATGCGATTATATAGCTTAATAACTGGATAAACGCCGTATAACCGCGGCGTTCAAGAAAATCAACAATATTAATTAAATTTATATTAAATTAACTAAGAATTACAGTGGGGCATTAAATATTTACAATTAAACATAGTTTACTTCATCAATAAACTTTCCTTCGCAATACATTTCTATCATACGCCGAAGTTATGAGCATTCTTAATTAAACATAAAAACGTCATGGCGGATTAAAATAGTTATTTGTTATGCAAGGCTGCAAAGTTGTTGTTTGGCGCATGTGCTTAGTATTGAAAGCCGAGCTAGCGAAGGATTGTAAAATTGAACCATGAGCGAAGCGAATGGTTCAATAGTACAATCCTGAGCATAGCGAGGCTTTCAAGGCACGAGACGCCAAACAATTTTGCTGCCGAGCGAAACACACAATTTTTCACCTCACCACCGCGAGGAAAATTGTAGGTAAGTAAATGTAATGGAAGTAATTTGGACCTTATACTCATTTTCAATAAAGGTTTGTTTACATCTCATCAAGATCTAGCATTTTATAATTATCAAATGTAACATAAATATTTTTGCATCTTTAAATAACCTCACGCTTACCTACATTCAAAAAGTCAAAGTATTGTAGGGTACTCACGGTTTAAACTAAGACTCAAATACGCTTATTTCACTTTTTCCGTTAACTTAGCAGGCATCAAAATTCATATATGTATATATTCTGCACAAAAATCTATAAATAACCACCATTATTTTGGTTTTACTGTCTGTAGCTTTAGAACAAAACAAAATTAAATGTATATGAGTTTTTTCTTAAATTAACTTTTCAAACGGTGCGTTCCAAATTTGGAAAAAGCTAAATTTTTAGAAATATAAAACGAAATTTTAAAATTATTTATTCGTATTTTATCCTTATAAGTCAGTCTAAATGTTAATATTTCGTGTGTACCTACTTAATTTAGAGAGAATAAGTATTATTAATTCAATTTTATCAAAATAATAACAATTTATTATTGGCATAACACCATCAGTTTCTGAACGCACCTCTCATTCTGTATAGAAAAAAGTTGGGTCTCGCGATCGACCGTCACGTTACAAATTCAAAAACTCTTTCCACGCTAGCGGATAAAATGGACTTTTGGGCGCAGATTTTGAGCGATAAAGCAAGCCTTTTCGAGCCGGTGAGGTGAAATAGTTATTTGTTATGCAAGGCTGCAAAGTTGTTGTTTGGCGCAAGTGCTTAGTATTGAAAGCCGAGCTAGCGAAGGATTGTATAATTGAACCATGAGCGAAGCGAATGGTTCAAAAGTACAATCCTGAGCATAGCGAGGCTTTGAAGGCACGAGACGCCAAACAATTTTGCTGCCGAGCGAAACACACAATTTTTCACCTCACCACCGCGAGGAAAATTGTAGGTAAGTAAATGTAATGGAAGTAATTTGGACCTTATACTCATTTTCAATAAAGGTTTGTTTACATCTCATCAAGATCTAGCATTTTATAATTATCAAATGTAACATAAATATTTTTGCATCTTTAAATAACCTCACGCTTACCTACAATTCAAAAAAGTCAAAGTATTGTTGGGTACTCACGGTTTAAACTAAGACTCAAATACGCGTAATTAACTTTTTCCGCTAACTTAGCAGGCATCAAAATTCATATACGTATATATTCTGCACTAAAATCTATAAATAACCACCATTATTTTAGTTTTACTGTCTGTGGCTTTAGAACAAAACAAAATTAAATGTATATGAGCTTTTTCTTAAATTAACTTTTCAAACGGTGCGTTCCAAATTTGGAAAAAGCGAAATTTTTTGAAAAAGAGAACGACATTTTAAAATTATTTATTAGTATTTTATCCTTATAAGTCAGTCTAAATGTTAATATTTCGTATGTACCTACTTAATTAAGAGAGAATAAGTATTATTAATTTTATTTTATCAAAATAATAACAATTTATTATTGGCTTAACACCATCAGTTTCTGAACGCACCTTTCATTCTGTATAGAAAAAAGTTGGGTCTCGCGATCGACCGTCACGTTCCAAATTCAAAAACTCTTTCCACGCTAGCGGATAAAATGGACTTTTGGGCGCAGATTTTGAGCGATAAAGCAAGCCTTTTCGAGCCGGTGAGGGAAAAAATACTTACCGTCATCCAATGCGAATCAATTAAATTCCTTTTTCAACAAACACTCACTCGCGCGTGTAGTATCGAATTATATTCTGTTGTTTAGTTGCCTAGGATGCGATTACTCCACAAATATGTCATATAAGTGGAAGTTATAGATCAAATCAGTCACATAAAAGCCGTATAAGTTGCTAATATACAGCTAAATTGTCATAAGATAGTCACGTCGGTGATTATTATAAGATTTATAAGTGGCGGTGGTTGCAGTTATACAACTTTTATATGACTGAAATGCTCAATAAAATGGGCCAAAATCGCGTTATATAAACGTGCTGATTACGTTTATATGACTAATAGTAAGAGGTAAAAGGTTGCCGCAGAAACGTCGCCGCAACCATTATATGACGAAATTTTGCTAGTTGGGATTCGAGAGAGCATGCGCGCTGTCGCGTGATAGCCGTGCTGAGTCCGTACTTCAAACTAATGGTACCTTAAGGCTCAAGGCGCACATCAGACCCCGTATCATGGTCGGCCTTATCACACGATAAGTGACAAGATAGAGCGTCCGTCACTGGCTGACACCGTTCGATAGAAGGAGACGACGCTCCTACCTTGTCACTTATGGCGTGATAAGGCCGGCCATGATACGGGTATATTGGTATCAGGTTCCTGTGATGACACGGCTTCTGGTTCCAAGCCCAGAACATGCGTAGCCGTTGTACCTACTGTCAGTCGGGTTTCTAATACCACTTCAAAGTTTATAGTGTAAACAATTTATGGGAAAATAGCCTGAGCGCCCTGAGCCAGGCTACCTGCACGTTCACATACATACTTTAGTAGGTATTTCATCTGTGCCTGAGCCATCAAATTAGTGTCAAGCCTGCAACACACTGGCGCGGCCTGGCCGCGGCGGACTATAGTAAACTTGTCTTTAGCTATCAAAATAAGTTTCTGTCTAAAATTTCATTTTTGTTACAAGCTTTTATTGCCGACTGTACTTTTCTGTATACCATCGTCACCTACTCATTGAGACGATTCTAACAAACCCAAACTCAACGGGGTTACGTCGGTTAAGTACTGAATTCCCATGGCCATCTTCTGTCTCCATCATCAGATCAGCTCGGATTATCATAATATTGAATTGTTACCAAACTTACATAAGTATTCCAAATTTCAGCTCAATCGGATAACGGCAAGCGACTGAAAAATTGGTTGCAAAATTTGACGGACAACTTACATACTTACATACGAACGAGTCAAGTTAATATAAAGCTTGTAATAATAATTACTATTGACCACCACTGAAGGTCGCGCCAGTGTGATGTAGGCCTTATAAAACCAGATCATAGACCAGGCAGATACCGCCACGCCAAGGTGTGTTGCAGGCCTAAGCCGTAGTAGGTACCTACCTACCTACCCGTGGATTATTAACAACCTTTATTGTTTGCCTATAAAAAAATGTTTATCGTGCAGATTGTCGATGGTTGTGTCATTTAGACTTGCAGTGTCACGTTGACACATTAAAGAGTTTGTTATAGAGCCTGTCGGTCCTCAACTAACCAAGAGCCCTTAAATAGAATGCAGATAGAACTCCAAACACTTGGTAGCTCATTAAGTGTGGACCGTACGTCCTCTGAAATTTCCCTGCGCATTCGTTGCGCTCGTAGCTGGTGCCACGACCACAGGACCTTGTTATATGATCCCATGCTACGCAGCAGAGTTAAATACCAGCTTTACAAATCTTTCGTCCGACCTATCCTCACATACGGCTGCGAACTATGGACTCTAAACAGCCGCATTGAGAAAAAACTCCGAAGCTTCGAATATGCACTCCTTTTAGAAATATATAAGTCAAAGTTCCCCCTTCGTGACCCTAAGCGATTGCGACTGAATTCGAACGAGGTACTTGCAAAGTTCAAAGAAAAAGATGTTGTTGATCATGTGGCAACTGAACGGCCTACTTGGGATGCAATGTCATGCATTGAACGTATTAAGACTCGACAGCGTCGCAGCCCCCGAAAATGTGTACATTGGTGGGACGACTCCAGGATAACAGGCCAAGGAAAAATCTGCCAGCCGAAAGAAAGTGATGTTCATATTTATACATAAGATCATTTAGTACCTAGTTATGAAAAACTTTTTGCCTATAATATTTTGCTCAGGCAGGTTAGATGTGTGCCTACATAAAACGAGAATTCAAGTAGGAGAGCTAAGTAAAGAAAATTCTATTTAACAAGTAAATATAATTTATTTTTCTATTATATCCTAAACATTGCCTGTTAAATGATATGACTACCTATATCACCTTGGGGACGAATGCTTTATATCCGACATAAATGAGATCATACGAGGTAGCTGGAATAATAAGTATTTAACTGCAGTTGATCCCCATCTATTAGATTTATAAATTGAGCAGTAGGTAATGACAGTATACCTACCTACCGACCCAGAGCAGATTATTTTCTTAACTACCTACTTACCTACCTACTTCCAAGTACAATGTCTTCGCTCTACCTACGTACGTACAGTCAACAGCAGAAATTGCTACGCGGGTGGAGTGCTCCAAACTATCTAGACAAGCTGTGTGGCGACGTGTGTCGATCATTTTGATCTCTGGGAACGCTACTTCTGCCTCTAACGGTACCTACGCATAAACGACTTAAAATAAAAAATTGCGAGCTACAAGACAGAAAAACGAGACAGGGATATGAATTAAAAAAAAAACATGTCCCTGTTTCCCTTCTAGCTTTGTAGTAGATACGCCACGCAGTACCACCTGTACGTCTAGGAATTCCACAACAATGATTTTGTTAGCATGATGTCGAGTTATTTGTTATTTCCAGAGTATTTATTATAAGAAGTCAGAAATCTATCTTGCCCCATCCAAAATAACCGTCTTCATGCAAAGTTCACAAACAAGCATCAAGTTGAAGACTCGTCGCTAGAATCGGTTAAAATGATGTTGTGGTACCGCAAACTTATGTTATTTCTACCTGATGATGTACTCGCTTCGGGGTTTTCCGTAGGAATAGAACTATTAGAACTGTATGTGCTTCTACTTCTAGTCTTCTTGCGATGATTGAAATTTGGATTACCGTGTCTTGTAGTACAGGCCCTAGATGTACATTGGATATTTTGGAATGCAGTAGCACTGTTCCGCCTTCTCGTAATTCTACTGTCTGATGTACTAGCTTCAAGATCAAAATTGAAACTATGGTTGTCTTTACTACTAAGGTCCTTGGCAGTGCAATGTGTGCCAGGACTTGGTCTCTGGTGATCTCTAGAACAACTCTTAAAATATCGCGTAGGATTTGCAGATAAAACCTTCAGCATCCCTTGCACATACCCTGGTGCTCGCGCGGTTCCTTTGCTCCATCTGATTCTTTCAACTTGTACAAAAGTCCTTATATCACAATCGGTAAACTGTTCATACAAACTGGAAACACTGATTTTACCAAATATGTCCTTAAGAGCTAGCACCTCCAGTGTTTTCAACTCGTCGCTATTGATTTTAAGCCAACTAAACACAAGCATCGGTCTCAAAAACAGTTTGTACGCCAGTACCTTGTTCGCTACAGACATTTTAGATGGTTTTAAAACCTCGTCCTTCAGTCTAGTCCATTCTCTTACGAAGTTTGACATATCAAATGGAGGGATCCACGTATTATGAGCATGAACATATTTTTAATGGTTACACATGCAGCTTCATGCAACGCTGAAAATGACATGATCAATCACGATGACAAGGTGCAGCTACTTATCACAGATAATATTATATTATGTCACCTTGACCTGAGTATGTAGGTAGAGATAGCCTCTCCTCATGCAGGTCGGATTACATATAAATTTTCGTCACAAAGATGGCGGACGACGGTCATCGATTTTTGTTCAAATCTCGTGTTCTATATTGCTAACAATCTTGTTTTTTTTTACTTACGGTTGGTTGTACGTTATAAAAATTACGAAAACAATTATAGTACGTTTATTATGCTTATGTGTTATAGGCAAACGAAGCCGTGGACGGGCACAGTCGAGATGGAACGACGACCTCAAAAAAGGAAGTCCTGATGTCTGGTACATGAAAGCGCAGAACCGAGAGGATTGGCGAAAACTGGGAGAGGCCTTTACTCGTAACGAGGTCCACTCAATAGATTAAGTACAAAAAAAAAATTGATATAGTTAATTTAATTTTGGAAATGTAAAAAAAACTCCTAACTTTTAACTTTATTTTTAGATAATGAGAAGAAATAAAAGCCTTTATTATTTATTTATTTTATTATTATGCTTTCAAATGACACCTCACACGAAGCAATCAGTAAAACAGAATCCGAGATTAAAACAAAAATCGATGACCGTTGGCCGCCATCTTTGTGACGTCGCAGCTATGTCCATCCCACTCTGCCTTAGCAAAAACCGGTAGATTCGTACTCTGGATACAACAAGGAACACACCCATACCAGTTTTAGGTATATAGAAGACCTGTTCACGAATTCGAAACAACGAAATTCGAATTTTGCAGAGGTGAGTTACCTCCATAGTCGCTAGTAATGGAATAAATTAAATAATGAAATAAATTTATATAATCATTTTGTAATAAAATATTTACACAAATTCTATGTCACTGAGCTAACAACTTCTGAATAAATAATCAACCACAAATAGACCATCACTTGTAGAGACAAATAAATATCATCCCTGTTAATTCAACAAATCAATAAAAGTGGTATACCCATTAAGTTTCAACTAGCGATTTGGGTAAACCAACCTATTTCTGGCACCCCTCGGAATCATTGCAATATTCAATAATTTACGATGTGATAGAGATAACAATCATGCACGAACAAAGTGTTATGTAATGATGACATGATAACCAACCCTATCACGATTGCATTCTTAGGTTGTTTGTGGTAAACAATTTCATCAGGATATAAATGAAAATAAAATTAAGCACATTGAATGGAGGGTCATAATTATAACCTCTCACAAATTAAAAACATCGGTAACAAGGCCTGCGGCCACAGTGACACCCGCGACGCGCAGCATCACACGTCCCAACTCTTTTACGTCTTTGTATCGCTCTATGCTAATTGGCTTGCTGACTTCAATATCCACTATAGCTACAGAGTTATTTCCCAAGCAGCGAGGTTTTTTCTTCAACACTTCACCAGTGCTTTTATTCAATAGAGCTTTCAGCTTCACAATATGAGCAGACTCTACTAAAGACTGATGATGCAAAAGCACCGGATATCCTTTTGTAATTGGGGCTTTGACATTGAACACCACAAGCCTAGCTTCAAAACGAGAGGCAATCGGAACTTGTTGAACAGGGTCACTCAATATATATCCAACAAAAACATTTTGAATATCTATTCCAGATAAAGTGACACTCACTTGGTCACCAGCAAACGCTATATTGTTTGTTAAATCATTGATAGCCAAACTTTTTACGTCAGCAATTTCTTTTGTTGGACATATCATTACTTTATCACCCTTGTTGAGAATACCATTCTCAATACGTCCAGCTACACAAAATCCTGAGCCTGTCCCTTTAAATATATCATTAATGGACATACGCAGTGGTTTTGATACAGGCCTCTCCGGAACATTAAATTTATCTATTACATCAAGAAGACAAGGTCCTTTATACCATTTCATCAGCTCTGGTTCAGTTGATGGCTTGATCAGATTTTCGCCTATGAGGCCTGAGCATGGCACGTAAGTAACATCAGAATCTTTAAATCCAGCTTGTTTCAAAAAGGATTTAAGTTTCTTTGAAATTTCCTCAAATCTTTCCTGTGACCAATTAGTGGTGTCGAGTTTGTTAACAGCAACTGCCAGTTGACTGACTCCAAGTGATCTTACAAGCAATGCATGCTCTCGGGTTTGGCCCCCAAGGTCGAATCCAGATTCAAACTCACCCCGAGTAGCATCCACAACTAGCATGGCAACATCTGCCTGCCCCGCACCAGTTATCATATTAGGAATGAAGTCAGCATGGCCAGGAGCATCTAAAATTACTATACTTTTAGTTTTAGTTTCAAATTGTGCTCGGCCCACATCCATTGTGATGCCTCTATTCCGCTCCTCGCCAGTTTCATCTAGCACCCAAGCGTACATGAAACTTTGTTTCCCTATTTTTTTACTCTCTTGTTCATATTTGTGCAAGGTTCTTTGACTGACCTCACCCAAATCGCAGAGTAAGCGACCCATGAGAGTTGACTTGCCTGCATCAACATGACCAATTACTACTATGTATAAATGCTCTTTATCAGAACCTCTTTCATTGGAATACAAGACATGAGGATCGATTTTACTCTCTTTCAATTTTCCCAAGCTCTTATTTTCATCAGACACATCACTTTTTATAATTTTGTCCGCTGCTGGTGATTGATCTCTAGAAGTTTGAAGACGGCTGTTGGCGGTTTTATTCTGTTCCACTTTGAATCCCTTTATAGCACTAGCAGACTTAGGCTCCAGGTTTGTAGTTATCACTTTAGGTGTATCTGTAGTGGAAATGACAGCTGCCTTAGGATAATTTACAGTTATTACTGGTTTTGGAGTATCTTTTGCTTTAGGTGCTTCTTCACTCTTTTTAGCATTCAAGATACTATCAAGAGCTATACTGCAGTCGAAGTTGTGCTTTATTGCAGATTCTATTAGAATATTTTCCGGTACAGTATCAGCTAGTACATTGCGCAGCTCATCCAAGCAAGACATGAGCTTGGCTTCGTCAAGGTCGGAGAGCTTCAGAGCGCGGACGTCAAGAGACTCGCGGCGCTCAAGCGAAGACCGCGAGGTGTTCGCCCCCTCACCTTCTATATCCTCCTCAATGTTGGCATGATCTTCTAAAAAGTGAGATACAGCTTGCTGGTTTCGGGTCCGATCAAACAGGAACTGAGCAGCATCATTAGGCGACAGACAGCTGTCTTCCTCCACCGAATGTCCATAAAATTCATCGTCGTCATAGTCATAGGAATAACTCCTATTTCTGATGTTTCTATGACGTGCCATTATTTTATTTAACTGTAATATTCAGTTAATGACACTCGGTTCTATTTATTTCTCATTTCTTTCGTTTCCTAAAACAAGCAGTAATTTATTGATGTGGTTTTTTTTTATAGATATAAATCAAATAGAAACAAACTGCGGTATAAGGTTGATAAACTTATAATAACTATTCTTACCGAAGAGTCTGATTTGGCAAATATAGCTGCTTATGTCGCTGGATACATATTGCGATATTTTACAGTATGTACAAACTGTGACCACATTTATTTTACACAATGAAACTGATGAGTGACCAATGACAATTATTGACTTGACTGACACTCTCGTCTCATCAGTGTTGCCAGCACTGGAATTCGATTCGATACGAGTCTCGTTGCACGTGTCCATACACCACGGGTTTTTTTAAAACTTATTAACATGTAAAATTAATGAATTACAGATCGGAACATTTCTTCGTTTCCTCAGTAAGGAGTCAAGATCTTGTCCAAAAGTATAAAATTAAGTACGTGGAATCGTCTTCACCCCAATTTTTCCAACAAGAGTCCATCAATTTCACTTGTCTGGCGGCGGCTTTAAAGGGACGTTCTAATTCATTCAGCATCCTCGGTACAATGCCTCGAGGGCCTTTTCAGATTTAACTTAGCTTTAATTTAATTTAGTTAATGTTATAGTAATCATCTTGTATATACTTTAGAAAATAAATAGTACATTCATGAGATATATACATGTCATGATTTGTCAGCCCCAATTTATCAGAAGCTAACTAATTGCTATCGTCTGAGGGGCTACTGGGAAGTGAAAACGAACTTCATTTGTGTATCTCCATCTCAGTCGCACTTGCTAGTTCGCACGTCAGAGACAGAGATATTCGAATGAAGTTCGTTTTCACTTCCCGGTAGCCCCTCTGGAGGCATGTTGCGTTGCTGATCAAACTGTCAAATGAGTTGTACTGAGAAATTGTATGCACATGTGGTCGGATTGTGATGGCGCTCTAATTTATCAGAAGCTGACTAATCGCTATCGTCTGGCTATGTTGCGCTTCTGATCCAACTGTCAAACGAGTTGTACTGAGAAATTGCATGCACATGTGCCCGGATTGTTACACCTGTACGCTACACCCAATTATGACTTCTCCATGTTGTAGTGACAAATTGGGGTAAAATCACATAATCTGTATACCCCATGAGACATAAACTTCACGTTTTGTCATTGGATGGATTGGATGACACTAACCTGACACCAGCGTTGCCAACCGTACGGTAATTACCGTATTCATACGGTAATTTTATGCCTTGTACGATAGTCAATTACCTTACGACAAATGTACGGTAATTCAAAACAAAATTAATAGAACCTGCAAAAAATACGGTAATATAAAACACTGTGTTTTTGCCTTCTCATTTGGTAGGTAAAATTTTACCTACTCTTTTTCATAATGAGTGAATTTAGTGGTTTTCTGAGAGCTGTCTAGTGGGAAACACTTTTTTTTTTCATACAAATTAACTGAATCTAGTGTTTTTATAATCGTTTTTGGTGGATTTGTTACAACAAACAGACTGCCCGCAGGGCAGTGTATAACCAGCTTAGAAGGTCACGCAAAACAACAAAAACCTTGGCATGCTTTAGTTGTTAGAAACCATCTTTCATCTCTATAATCATCATTTCATCGCATTTACCTAAAAACTGCAGAGATATTAGTTTTTTGTTAATAAAATGCGTACGGTAAATAAGACGTAATTCTGGCAACACAGGTTGGCAACACTGCCTGACACGACACCAAACTGACACTTGTTTTGTTACTGTTACGTTACGTCAAATTCTAACTAACTGGAATCGATTGTTGATGCGAAAATTTTATTATTTATTACACATTAGAAGCTTTCGTAAATTATTTGAATAATGATCATCGTAGCAGTTCAATTCAATACGTACTAACCTACGTCTTACAGCTGAGAACAATGGAGTCTCATCCACTTAATTTGGTAACTAACTACGTAGTTGTAATAACTTCTCTACAATCGGTTTTAAGCCTGCTAAAGATGCCGTGTTTTATTTTAGGCACATCAACAACATCGTCGTGCTGAAGCACATCTTTTAAACAACCGATATGATGAAGCGATGCAGTGCCACCACAGTGCTGCTGAATTGTTGCTCGACGCCATGAAATCTACGACGTCGACAGTGGCCTTAGAATCAATAACACTGCAACATAGCTACCACCTCAAGCAGAAAGACCTAATTAAAAGTAAAAAAGAGCAGTATGCGCGTGTTAAAAAAGCAATGGATAACATCAAATGGCTTGGTAAAGATCCATTCTCAAACCTTCAGGGTCACGAATACGCTAAGTTGCAAGTCGCAATTTACAGAGCTATAAATGAAACAGACTCTCTATTACACTTCTTATCCAATAAAAATGATAGTCCTGTTGAACATGGGCTAACAAGAGAGAGAAAACTGCCCACAGGTGATGACACAGATGGTTTTAGAAAGGAGAAATCACAACAAACTGTTGTAGAAGAGTTACAAATACTGAGCCAAAATCTGCACTCTCTGGTTGAACAATTAGTACTGCAAGTAGAAGTCCTTAAAGATGAGAATGTTACATTGAAAGAAAGAGTAAATTACTTAGAAAAGGAAAGAGTCAGGTATTTGAATCTTCCATCTAATGATTTGATCCATCCAAACAATTTGGCCAGCATTGGCATGGGAACAGACAGTTTACCTAAGGAGTCTGCTCAGAGAGTACCTGTCACTCCCATCTCCGCCACATCTGCAGCGACTGCTGATCCAAACTTTGATTTAACAGCCTTGAGAGAATAATATATATTGTTTATTTTATGATTACTCTAGTGTGAAGATTAGATATTATATAGTTTACTGATATTTTTTAGCTATTTAACCCCTTGTGTGCACCCACATACAAAATTGTTGAATCAAATGATTACAATGATACTTTCAAATGGCCAGGGAAATATGAGCTTAGAAAAGAGGCTAATTAAAAAAATAACAAGTGCATAATGCGATAAAATAATAATGATACTTGAACAATCAAGCAGAAAGTAGTAAAGTTATATGAAATAAAATTCTCTAACTTCATTCTACTTTATATTTAAGAAGAATAATCAGATCCACTCTCCAAAATCTCAATTTTGAATTGAACTTTTTATGTTATTTTTCAATGTGAATAAAGGCCCAAACACACTGACAGCGGTGGCGGAGCGGCGCGGTGGCGGAGCGGCGCGGCGCGGTGCGGAGGCGGTACCAGTTGTAATGTTCGCGGTATTCTATGCGGACACTTTGGTATTAGTTAGAACATTACAACCGATACCGCCTCCGCGCCGCGCCGTGCGACTCCGCCGTCATCGTCAGTGCGTTTCGGCCTTAAGGGTGGTATTCTACTTGTCCAATGTGTATTTGCATCTTACATTTTGCTTAAAGAGTGAGTGAGAGGCAATGCACCACCCTAATATAAGATGTAGAATTATGCTCTTAAAAATAAAAAAAACAGTATTTTTCATTGAACAGTTACTTTCTCAGTTAGCATTTCAAGTATTAAGATCAGGACATCATACTAATTTGAGACATTTGACAATGATAATTACCGTTAGCATATAAAAAGTTTTAAATAAATACTCATCTTTCCCTGGGCCGACTAACTACGAGTATAAGACAGGTAATGAAAGCTGCGTAAATCCTTAACTTCATTAATTTTTATTATTTGATTTCATTGTTAGATTGTTGTATTATTATATTGTTTCCGAAATTAAAGTCCAGTTTTTTTATATAGATATGTATTGCATATTGGTCTTACACAAAAATAAACTCGTACTCTTGTTTTACATGTAAAAATAAACTTCCCGATTTTTCATCAGGAATAACTATATCTTACACCTAAAAGAAATCTATACATACATTAACAATCAATTAAACTAACAACAATTACATATTTTTGGTAACATGGAATATTACAGCAAACACTATCAGCACTACAATATTACATTGTGTTATTTTATTTGAAATATCATTATTTACTAGACAGTAAATTTTATAGTATTTTCGGTGCAGCATGGATGTTGGTGTAGACAATACCAATCAAATTTGTTAATTGAGGTTAACATTTACACTAATTAAGCATTATGATTGAAACTGTTTATACCAATTCTGTTAACAACACTACACTGCACCGAAAATGTTACAAAATTTACGATGTCCGATCATTACAGACTATGATGTTCTAAATTTATCGAACATGCTATCCAACATTTACCCTATAGAAAAGGACATCTGTAGACATTACTCCAATGAATTGAGATTACACAGGGAGCAGATGGGTTCTTAGCTAATCTACAAGCTCTTTGATAAAGACCACCTGGATCTATTGAAACATTCTACACTCAAGACCAAAAAAACGAGTATCCTATGTATCGAATTACCATACAAAATACACTCGCTTTTTAACCGACTTAAAAAAAAGGAGGAGGTTCTCCATTCGGCAGTTTTTTTTTTTTGGATGTTTGTTATCTCAGAACTCCGTCATTGATGAGCCGATTCGAATTTTTTTTGTTCGTATGTATATACTTCCAGGTGCGTCCCATTTTTTTCAAAATTCATTTAGATGATGGGATCTATGAGGAATTGGGGGAACTCCTCAATTTTATTAGGCACGCGTGTAGTGATTTCGGTATTTTCTATTATAACTCGTGTATAAATTTGGTCGAGGAATTGATGAAGACCACAGATGACTTATCGAATTCCTCAATTACTCGTATGTACGTAAAACTGCAAAAGTACGTCACCGGTTATGATAAGATTCCGTTGAAATAGGAACTAATGAAATGCCATTGGTGATGATCTTTGGGAATCGATGGAAGTCCTCAAATATTATCGGCCCACATACAGCGATTCGGTTTTTTTCTTTAGTAATCAACGCATTTGCTATCTGAAATCAGTTCATGTGGTAAATTGTAAAAAATAATAGGAAATGTGGTCGTGGCTTGGCGCAGTACTAAATTGAAGTCGGTTATAACATTGTTTTTAAAGTAAGTTATTTACTTTAAAGTGTATATCACTGATATTATGCATTCTAATAATATAAGGACGCTAACATTGTATTATCCACTAATGTAGTCCTAAAACACAACTTTTAAAGTTTTTCACTAATTGTTTTATTTGATCCATAAAATAATGGGATACCTTGATAAGATAAGTAAGTTACGAAATATTGAAACAGTAACATGAAAGCTAAGACTTGTTGATACGATACAGTGTTATATATAGTTGCCATTACATTAATAAGTGCTCCAAGAGGCACAGGCGTAGGTGGTGAATCAACGACAAACTTCTACGCATGGTGACAGGGTAAGCAGTACACAAATTGATCACATACATTGAGTAGGCAAATAATGGGCATGTTAAAGGAAGTTTGATAAAAGAGATATAGGTACAACACTACATACAAATCATAGGTCAATTTAATTATATATATACAATATTGTCACGTAATTTGTATACATCTTATCTGCATGTTCATTTAAGTAGAATTGTCTGTAAATAAAGTATAGTTTGAGATTGGCTTTATCGAAAGGCACATACAGTCAAGGACTTTAATTGTTGATCCATTTAGGTGTCAACTAATTTTGGTTTTTTAATAGTTAAACTTTGAATTGTCCAGTATAAAGCGAGCTCTAAATGGCTCTATAATTCATGTCTCTGACTGTACAGGGCCTGAGTGTTCACATTATCCTGTAGGATCCCGGAAGGATAGCTAACAATATAGGCTATTGTTCCATTCTGCGACGATATTGTAGCGCGCTCGTGCAATATGAACGGTGGGCATTTTTTCATACATTTCAATTGCCCTTATACCGTTTCGGGATTCTACACCGATATCGTACTGGATAAATGTAAATACGTTCTCAAAAATACAGAAAAGGAAACGGTTCACTCAAGTTAAAAAGCTTAATTCAATATCGGACGCCGTAACATTAACATCTATAGTTGTTCTCATCTCTGTTGGCACAATTTATAACTTCTTTAGTTATTTCTGGCGTTGAAAGGGTTGAATGTTTGCCTCACGGAAAATAGTAAATAATATTTTATATACCATGAGGCTTCCCCCAATTAGTAAAATGAAGTTGATGGATGGGTGGGGTGAACTATCTTACTATACATATACAAACCATACGATAGATCACGCAAAGCTAGAAAAATATTCAAAACGAAGCAGTGTTAAGGTACCACCCACACATACGAAATCCCGGAATCTTGATATGTGCCTAATGGTGCTGCCACACTGAGGTTATAAAACAACAACATAGTGTAACAAAGATAACGAACGCTATGTAACATTACGATGTTGAAGAGAAATAGTTGATGTTATACAACATTTTATAACCTCAGTGTGGCAGCACATTAAAGCACAGCGGCCATACTAGATTCTAAGACCTTCCTCGGCCGTTCGCCGATGTCGTTCGTGTAGCGGCTGCTTTAACCTACTACGTTCCAGTACATTTTCTGATTTGTTTTTAAAAAATAGGCCTCTAGTTATCATCCGAAGACGCATATTCGATAATAAAAATAAGTAAACTAACATAATATCGACTTATTTCATACATACTTAATTAATATTATTATAAGAAAAATGCTTGTCTCGTCCATGACTAACACTAATTATGGGTATAGCTATATGTACACAACAAACTGAATTTGTAATATTTTAAATATCATTTTAAAGCATTTTGAGAAGTACGACATGAATAGGCACTAGGATGGCAAATCACATATTTGAAGTGAACAGTGTTAATAATCAACTCACAACCACATACGAAAGAACAATATTATGCTTACTACATGTAAATAACAATTTAATTTCATATTTCAAATTCACACTTTATTTAACTTATCTACTTCTGAACTCATATACGTGCTTAGTCGTCTATTTACTTAGGAATTTCTTCTTACTTTGAAGAGATTCATGTATTCGAGATCGAAAGGAATAATTACTCATGAGAAAAAAATGGGCAAAAATATTTAAACAACAAAATTACTCAGGTAACTATCGTCAGTGTATGAGATGTTAATTTCTTTTGGGTCAAAGACATTTGTTGTTTCTCGACAAAAAGGTAATTCCTAGTCAGTCGGCAATAAACAAGGCTCTATCTATTGGCATGACGATGCGACCTCCCTGTCAATCGACGAGGCCGTAGGTACCTTTTTAATCGACACAAATCTACCATGTCTAGCAAAAGAAGAAGCTACTCGTCTCTTTCTACGTGTTCTATTTAGATTAGGGTTACCGACTATTTGAAATATTAAATTTTCGTGTCCGGTTTTCTGCTGGCCGTGATTCTTCAATATGTATAGATACGCAATCTATAGTTAACGTATAGTCAGTTGCAAAAACATCATGCTGCGAACCCACTTCAAATATCTTTACAGTGTGTGCAATGGAGATGACATTTTAATTTAACGGGCAACCAACTGTTAAGGCTGCTTTCACGTGCACACTAGCGCCACTGGTAAATAATTGTGATTATTTAAATTTAACCATAGATATTAAAAAAAGGAGGCTGATATGCACTGTATTTTGTATTTAAGTACCTTGTGCATACATCAAACTAGTTTTTATGTTCCTGGAATCGTTGATCTCTGAACTCAAAAGAAAAAGGTGCCGTTTTAACTTTGGACGCATAGATTGACGAATCCAGCAACACAAAAACTACTTTGATGTATTCACAAGGTACTTAAATACAAAATACAGTGCATAGCATCCTTCTTTTTTTAAATATCTATCGTTAAATTTAAATAATCACAATTATTTACCAGTGGAGCTAGTGTGCACGTGAAAGCAGTCTTAAGTATACATTTTATTTGAAATATATGTATGCCTAATCATCAATTATAGTACCTATAAAAAAATTAAAAAAATCATGCTTCTTAATGTTTGGGGTCAATCTTCGTCATATAACGTATTATTGTACCTCTTTGTGATCTGTCTTGACCTAAAATCGTGCAAATAAAGATTTTACTTACTTACTTACTATAAAATTATTCAAGATTGCTAGTAGATATTTGGGGTCAATATTTATATGCAAAGTTTTCTTAAAGCGAGCGGAAAGGTTCAGACTTGAGATACATTTAAAGAAAACTAGGAGAAAAAATATTTAAAACCAAGTAAACTACAACTTATGCTAACATAAATACTGACATGTAAATCATTACCTATTTTCAATTACCAGAATAAATAAAAGTAGAACAAGGTTAAAAAGTAGGATTTTTTTTCGGCTGAGTACTACTGTAAATCGTCACAAAAAATGTGGACTTTTAGGCCAGAAAAATCGCTAAAATCCCAAGCTAAAGGCTAGTTCTGATTTTTTATTATTATGTTGTAAGGACCACTATCTACCAGTACCGTATAGGTATCCTAGTTTGCAGCTTCGAAAGACCTGTGCTAACTTTGCAGTTATACGGTACCTAAGTACTGGTAGTGGTCCTAACAACATATAAAAATATCACAACTAGCCGTAATCTTGCGATTCTAATCGATATGGCTGGCCTTTTAGCACAATTCGAATAACTAAATAAAAACCTGTTAAAGCATCATATGCCTAGAAACGTATCTACGTAGGTACTAAGCATTTGAACACAATTCAAAATCTCAAGGTCATCTAATGATTAACGACTTTTGATATCCGCATACCAGCATACAAGGGGTTGAACGTATCTATTCCTGGCCTTGGAAACGAAATAAGTATCTATATAACGGGCAACATAATTACAATCTTGACAACGTGTATCGTTTGTTATCCACAATTCGAGCGATGGGGTCCCTTTGTTTCCCATAAACTTATTGCTCCGAATTTCGATAGTCAGAAATTGATATCCATATAATTTATAGACATAAACATCAGTAGTCATAATCTTTGTTAAGTATAAAGTTTTGTAGTTCTAACATTAATGACCCATAATATTAAGTATTATAATCACAAAAGTCAGAAATTGATGTCCATAACGATCAAAGGTCTATCGATAATTATTCATAAATATTCTAAGGCATATATTTCAACGTACTAATGATTGCTATTCATATCGTTTTAATGCCTAAAGTGAATTACGTCTAAGAGACCAAATCTATAACATCCAAAGTCATATAGATAATTACTCAGAAACATTTCTAGACATAAATTTGAAAGGGGTACTAGGTACTACTGCGCGAAGGGTTTATGACTGTTTCGTAAAGAATACGTTTAAATAAGCATGTTTTATTAGAAACTTTTTCTCTGAAATTAAAAATGGCCAAGATATTGGACTTCTAAGGCAGGCCGGTGTAGGTACGATGACGAGCGAAGCGAGGAGGAGTGTTAGTTGTACCGTGACCCTAAGCGCGCGAGCCGAGCGAGCGAAGCGAGCGTGCCGCGGCAGCGGCCGGCGAAGCGCCAAAACCAATGACACAACATTCATCGAAATGTTGACAAGTACATATTTTTCCTAACTTTCGGGTCAAATATTTCGGCCATTTTTGATTTTAGAGAAAAAAGTTACAAAAGAAACATACTTATTTTAACGTATTCTGACCACTAAACAAAACAGTGAGCGGCATAAATATCTTTCAATCGTATCACTCTTTATTTTTGCCAAAGTACCCACATTAATTATAATTAATGGGTATGTGGGTATGTTATAAAGCAGTCTGGAAGAACGCAGTAACTGTATGTATTTTATTATTTTTCTGGGAGTGTGTTTATGGGCTTTAACATTATGAAGAGTGACACCACCGTGAAATTGAATGCCAAACTAATCAGATGACTACCAATCATTATGACTTGCGAAAAAATACCTTACAATAATTATTACAAACTAGATTATTGCCTGTAACATTATGTAATTGCATACCACCGGGACATTGAACGTTATGGCTAACCAATTTTATGACTAAAAATAATGATGACCTGCAAAAATCGGAACTCCAATGTATATTGTTAAATTTTATGACTTTGGACAATATGACTCGAAAAAAATATGGTGGAAAACGTTATGGACTGAAAAAATCGGATCTTAAATTTCATGGGAAACAATAGAGACCCTCGAGCGATACTACATTAACTAAAATTTCTTGGACGATTCACAGAGGCCACACCTGAGACAGGTGTTCCAACCTCTACGAGATATCTCTTAAGCTGGCTTAGAAACACAACCGCTGAAACAGTTTAAAGATTCATGGTGTAGCCAATAGTGTACACTGTTTTCATCGAAGCTAGAGGTGTATACCAAGTGTCACCTGAATACAAAGTCAAACGCCATTCTCCACGTACGAAGGTACACAGGACACCTTAGACGCCAACTTTTTACCATAATAATGTGAATAACCTTAGTTGAAAGTATGAAGGTGACTGGCGACTTACGCCATACATACCTATAGTCGTTCGTGGCGCCATGGGCTCGACAACACGCAACTCTTTCAAGCGTTATTGGCGAAACGCGGGATGCCAGCAGACCAATCGATGAAAACAATGTAATATCAGTAGACTTACGGAGTATAAGGAGGGGGCGGCGGCAGTATGGAAAGGTCATCGAAGGGGAAGTACTGTTGCGTGCCGAGCACGGGCGGCGCGTACACCGGCAGCGCGCAGGGCGAGTAGTCCGCCGCCGGCGAGTAGTGCGAGGCCGGCGAGTAGTGCGCGGCCGGCGAGTAGTGCGCGGCCGGCGAGTAGTGCGCGGCCGGCGAGTACTCCGCGGCCGGCGAGTATGGCGGAAGTGCGGGCGCGGCCGGCGTGGGGCCCACCGCGTGCGCCTCGTACCCGTCCCAGTCCTCCATCAGGTTGCGGCGTTGGATGTCCTCGTCGCTCGAGAGCGGCGCCCCCCACAGGTTAGCGGCGGATGCTAACAATGCTAGAGCACCTGGAATTATCATCATAATAACCTGCAGGTGGAACAACAACAGCATGTATTTCCCATGATACTTTATTTGATGAATTTTCTAAACTTTGCGATGGCATAAAAATGTTCTGTAATTCAGTAATGTAGTCCGAATAACGTTCATGTGACAAACCAGCAGAGCTGTGCAAGGAAAAAAATTACTAAAAGAAAAAGATGCGTGAAACTATATAATAATAATAAATCAGCCTATATACGTCCCACTGCTGGGCACAGGCCTCCTCTCATGGATGAGAGAGAACTCTTAAATCAAATTTTCTTCGATTGCGGTTCTTACAACTTTCATTATTTTTATTAACTTGCTGTGTTAGTACGTATTAATATTTCTATAGCGGTTACACACGGCGTATTTTTTTTAATATTGCAGTAATTGATACAATCGCACGTTCGTCAAAAGCCTGAAACACAGGGTATCCTAGCTCAGGCATGTTTATCAAATAATTTATTATGTATAAAAGCGTGTTAATATGCAACAAGTTTCTGTCAAAAAAAAAAACATTTTTTAAAAGCTTTTATCGCCGACTGTACTTTTCTGTATACCATCATGAACTAATCATTGAGACGATTCTAACGAGCCCAAACTCGATGGGGTTGCGTCGTTTAATTACGGAGTCTCTATGGCCACCTTCCAGCTCTATCATCAGATCAGCTCTATGTCATAACATAATAATATTGCATTGTCATTCGATTTATACATGCATGCAAAATGTCAGCTCAATTGGAAACCAGGAAGTGGATCAAATTTAACTTGCAAGATTTGATTACAGACAATGGACAGGACATTTATATATGGGTTTTAATCAATAAATGCATACTTTAACCTAATAAATGCGAAAGTGTGTCTATCTATCTAATCTCTCCTTCTCTTCACGTTTAAATTCTTTTTTTTTTAAACTGCTGAACAGACTTAGATGAAATTTGGTATGGAGATAGTTTTAATGCCAGGGAAGGACATAGGATACTTTTTATCCCGGAAATCATCCCCTGAGGGTGTGAAAGTTTGTATGGACCTACGATATAAATGAGTTCCACGCGGACGGAGTCGCGGGCAGAAGGTAGTAAGTAATATGACTCACCAGCTCCAGTGATTGTGTAGAATCCATACTCATAATCCACCTGTATAGTGTTGGGATCATAGTTGTTTGCATTCCCCAGCACCACTGTGGTATAGTAGCACACACCAACTATAGCGATCACCCAAAACACACACATTATGCTTGGGATAGCATTCCTTCGGAGCATCTTGATTGCTTTGCTGTTTAGCGTTGTGACATTGATGAGGATGCCAATGCAGGAACAAAGTAGCACCATAAAGCATAGCAGTATTAGCACTCTCATGAGTGTTATGGTTTCTGGTGTCATGCATGGCGGTAGACCTGAAAGGGGTAATATAATGTTTGTACAATACCTATGAAAACCAGTTACAATAGCTTCAAAACACAGGCTCTATTGGTTAAGTGCCTCAGTTTTAGAATAGGGTTGTAGATACAAAATATAAGTGCAACTTAGAAAAGTTGAAAAACCCCCGACATTTTCATTTTAAAGTCCAATATCTCAAAAACAGATTTTGATGAAACATGGCTAAGAACACTCGGGATATAATTATCTATGACACAATAAAAACCGCATTCAAATCGGTCCATCAGTTTGGGAGCTACGATACCACAGACAAATACACAGATACACAGACAGACACGTTAAACTTCTAACACCCCTCTTTTTTCGTCGGGGGTTAGAAATAACCCATAATGTTGAATTTCTCCCGAAAAAGGATTAAAAATATTGTCAAATGGAGAAAAAAGTAGAGCAGTTAAATAATCATAAAGTTATAAGTGTCCAAAGTTTTAAGAGGGTTTTGAGAGTTCTTTTTCGCCTGTCACCTTCATACGAAACGATTTTCATTTACTATGACGCTCGTAGATCCTGACGTCACGATCTGCGAGCGTTTTCTCTCTCTAATGGTTGTTCAAACGGAATATTCAAACGTAATATTCAAACGGTTGTAGCTGCGTAATTTGAGATATCAGCATGGGATTTTCGTGACTAGCCATATATTGTACGGTCGAGGAAAATGAAGGTTTGGCACATGCCAACTCTATTTGAATGATGTTAAGGTCCAAAAGTGCTAAAAATTCAATTTCCTCGACTGTACCTTCTGTCTCATGCAGCAATAATACATTTTGAGTCTGCATCGATATTTTAAACTATATAGGTGTCTGAACTAAATGCATAAATTATAACAACATAAGTATACCTTTCATTCAGGTCATGTAAAGGTTGTTATAACTGTTTCGAAAGGATGTTACATTTTATTACATTGCACAAAAAAGTGGACTATTAACACGAAAGTGTGTCTGACTATTAACACACTGTAGGTATGTTTTGATTAGATTGCTCAAAAAGGCAAGTAATCAATACTAATATGATAAATGTATCTGAAAGTGTGTTGGTCTGTCTGTTACCTCTTCACGCTTAGACCGCTGAACCCATTTAGATGAAATTTGGTATAGAGATAGTTTGGGTTCCAGGGAAGGACATAGAATTTTTATCCCGGAAATCATCCCCTAAGGGCGTGAAATGAGGGATGAAAGTTTGTATAGAGCTACGATATAAACGAGTTCAGGACAGAGTTGCGGGCAGAAGGTAGTTATCTATATATAAATGAGGATATTTTTTCTCCAGCACCATAAGCTGAGGATAGTAGTTAGAGTGGCAGCACACAGGAAAACAACCACTTATTTAAACACATAAGGAAATACATTAAATTATTATGTGTAATGTAAGATTTCACAGAACTGTCCTTGTATTCGTTCACGGTACGTCAAAATTTTGTATGTATTTGCAAAATGATTTTTTTTCTCCCGTGAGAGGAGGGAGCTATATCATTACACAACAATAGTGACAATATATATATATATATTCCTGTAGTTTTACTTTTACTCCACTTATTAGTATAAAACACCTTTTACACTAGCAATACATATACATTGCTGTGAAAAGACGGCAGGGTGGTCTGTTAGCAAAATGAAATTCCAGTGATTTACAAGAGTGGTTAGATTGGTTCCCCGTACTCTGCTATTCACGTTTTTATTTATCTTAGTTGATTTAATTAATATATGTACATAAGTGTTGACAGACAAATAAATTGTTTTGTAGTAGGGTTATCTGCCAATTCAATATTTTTATAGATTTAATCATGTATGATTTTTTGCCCAAACTCTCAATTTTACGGTGGCATATGTATATACAATTATATCATGCTCTAAACTGTGTTACATACATTATTATAAAATCCTTACCAGGGTAATCAGATCTCTTCAAGGGATCATAATCACTTCCTTGATGTATGCTGATTTGATCATCATAATCATCTTCTTCATCAAATGAGAAGAACTGGGACAGTGAAAGACTCTGAGGACAGTGAAGCCCTTTAATCCTGAACCAACTGGGCTGGACCAGAGCAGCGCAGGTCAGGAGAAATGTGGTCACATTGAAGAATGCTGCTATTTTATTCAGTTCCTTGTCTTTGAATGGAAGGGATATTTTTAAGCCTGAAAATATGCAAAATGAGCAATGTTTTAGGATAACAAGAGACATTGTGGCACTCTTTAGGGGAGACCTATATCCAGCAGTGGACGTTTATCTGCTGATATGATGATGATGAGACACATTTATTTGACTGCTTGGTTGAACTGGAAAGTAGAAGACTTTTACATGTCATTTTAAATATGAATATTAACACAAAATGGTGCAATAAACCTTTTTACTAGAGTCAATTATTAGTAAGATTGAGAAAGTGAAGCTTAGCTAATAATATCAGTGTTTCCAAAAATATAAACATCTTAGACTTAATCTAATAATTAAACAAAATAAAGCTTAAATTATAGCAAAAACAGTACAGTAATGAGCAGTGGACTATGATGCTAATTACCAATATTAGCACATACCAGTGAAAAATGTTAGATAAAAACAAATAAATTAGAGCTTATCATGCTAATATCATCTATTAATAGTCGGCCATAGGGGGTGTATCTCTGAGGGAGGTCATTCATTAGATCATGTAAACAAATATAGGAGCTGCAGTAGGTTTAGTCTCAGAGAAGCCATCTAAAGTTTTAAAATAATCTGTCCGAAGTAAAGTTCACAACAGAATGCTCAAACTTTCGGTAACAGCTCTAAAAGAATAGCTGTTTTGCAATCGTTACAACATTGCAGCACCAACTATTCTGCAGTACGTTTTTTAAGTTATAGGAAAATTATAAGAATGTTATTGCTTTGACAACATGCAACCAGGTAATTGCGTATATTCAAGCACAATACGAGCCCAAGGTTGAACGTTATGTATAATACCTCGAATCCAAGCTAAACAGCCCATGTTGTTACACCAACACTCATAAAACGACAAATTTCAGCCGGAAATTGTTAAAACTATTGTTACACTAATCATAAACTAGGTGTGATTAACTATTACATAAATAAACATGTTTTTGTCTGCTGTCGTCGATAGGAAAATGAAACGACACTTTGACGACACTATTCGGAGCGAATCACGTACACTTCACGTCTACGAGATTTGGGATTGGTCTTTTGACAGCTTCAATATGACGTAAAGAGTGATGATTTTAGGCAGTATGGCCCGTGGTCTTAGCCTGTCCGAATGGACGAATTAAAAAAAAAAAGTAAAGAGTGATGTGGCTAGAGTAAATCGATTGTCATAATATCCGATTACGATTGATGGTGGCTAATATAAGGAATCGATTGATTACCTACTGTGTAATAATTATTTTTTGGTAATCAACTAGAGAGCCTATACACAGTCGTCTGCTAACGAAAGTGTTCTGTAAAGGCGTTACGAATGCAAAGACCTCGAGATTATTTAGAATATGTGTTTGGATCTACATGTAAAATTAAATTGATATATTCCTAAGTAAATTCATAAATAAGTGAAATCAAAAGAGCCTTTTTAACCCGTCCGAGCAAAAATTGCCATAATAATAATTGTTCAATAAAATCAAGTTGCAAAGTGGCATTGACATTTCTTTGGTTTTTTTGTCAATAATGCGTTAAAGAACGTCGAACGAACGTCTAATATCATGAGACGGCCGCGACATACTCTCGATTCACACAATACCACTTGTTCTAAGTGTTCTAATAAGCGAGAGACGGATAGTGCGAGAAAAATCGAGAGAGCTCGCGCGCCGTCACATGATAGACGTGCAGAAATCAATGCCATATTTTCGAACGGAACATTTTGCACATTCAAATATGTCGGTTTCGATCGATTCGTGGATCGATGTGATTTTATTTCGTAGCATCCGTGACAGTAATTAATTAATACATTGGTATTTTCCTATTCACAATTATTTGATTCATTCCGAGTTATTTCTAAATTGACAGACTCCAATCGATTGAAGCAGTGCAACACTAAATTTAAAAAAATAAGTCGTAGGACGTAATTGTTCGCATACCGAGTTTTCAATGCTAATTTCTGCACAAATAAGCAGTAAAAAAATATTACAATAATTTTATACGAGCTAAAAAGAGCGTGCATGGAGATTGAACTTTATTTCGTAACTCGTAAGCTATTGAAACTTTTTTTTATTATTTCGATGAGCAGTGCCAATTTACGTTATATGGGTGTCGTGAAGTGTCATAAGACCAGTCCTAAATCTCGTAAACTGTAGTAAATGACTGACGGTGTCGACTCGACCGACTGATACTAGTGACACTTCGCTCACGTCCTTCTCACGTCACGTTAGTCATGTTTGACATTTCGCCTTTGCATTTCGCTAGATTACGTCAGTTAGGTTGGTGTCAAAGCGGACCCTGGGCTCCTTTAGAGGCACAACCGGGAATAACGCTAGGAGGATGACGTCAGTTAGGTTGGTCAAACGGTGACACAGATTAGAGCTTCTTCACATTGCACGATAAACCTTGTAAAAGCCTTTTTTCTGACGTCGGAGCGTGGCGGACTGACTAAAGCCTGCATCATGGTGGGTACACACTGAGCAAACAAACGACCAACGAACGCGAAGCATTTATGTGACAGCTATTTGCTAGAGTGAGATACATAGCCGTTCGTTGGCTTGGTGTGTACGCACCATCACACTGGCGCGGCCTGGCCGCCGCGGACAATAGTAAACTTGTCTGCCGCTGTCAACTATTGTCCGCCACCGCAGGCCGCGCCAGTGTGTGGAAGGCCTAAGGCCTCTCACAGACTGGCGCGGCCTGGCCGCGGCGGACAATCGTATACTCGTCCGCCACTGTCAAATTTTCTATTGTCCGCCACCGCAGGCCGCGCCAGTGTGTAGCAGGCCTAAGGCCTCTCACAGACTGGAGCGGCCTGCGGTGGTGGTCAATAGTAAATTTGACAGCTAATGTATATTTTACTATTGTCCGCGCGGCCAGGCCGCGCCAGTGTGATGCAGGCTTAATAAGGGCCAAGGGACTCTATAATAGCACGGACTGTTGCCGTGACCTTAGTTTTGCAGGTTTTTACTGATTCGTTGTTTACTTTCAGCGGGCGTAGCACGGTTGCCATTTAATTGCTTATCGTTGTGGATTAAAGACATCCGTCACTCTCGCACTCGCATACTTGTCAGAACGGGACGGATATCTTATCTACAGTGATAAAATGGCAACCATGCTACCAGCAATGATGTATTTTAGCTACGACCGTATTTTAAACTAATAATTTTTATAAAAATTTATAATGCTAATAGAAGACCGCACAACCGAAGCTGGCAGCACTGGTAGTATTGGACCGAAAAAATATTATTGTGCAATTGAACACGTTCTTAATGGGCCATCCACATTAAGTGATTTTACCCCAATTTGTCAGGACAACATGTCTAAGTCAGAATTGGTGTAGCGTACAGACGTAACAACTGCAACTACAATTTCATTCAGTGTGGCCAGTTAACATTAGGAAAGCGAAAATTGCCGCATTCAAACGGTCCTGCGAAGCGGACTGCAAGATTGTTACTAACCGATGACATAGGGCAAGACAGCACGTCTAAAATGAGACGGCCGCGACATAATCTCGATTTTCTCGCACTGTACCTCTTGTTCTAAGTGTTCTAATAAGAGAGAGACGGATCGTGCGAGAAAAATTGAGAGAGCTCGCGCGCCGTCGCGTAATAGCCATGCAGCACACAAAAATCGAGAGTAGTTCACGGCCGCCTCATGATCGACGTGCTGTCTCGCCCTATCTCATCGGTTAGTAACAATCTTGCAGTCCGCTTCGCAGGACCGTTTGAATGCGGCAATTTTCGCTTTCTTACTGTCAACTGGCCACACTGAACGAAATTGTAGTTGCAAAACACCGTTTAAAAAAAATACAAAATTACAGTGTTACGCAGCTATGTAAACGAATGAGATCGAATTATAGCCCTCTCCCTCTAACGCATAGCTGCGTCCTGCTCACGCGCCAAGCCATCGCAAGCGTATAAACGCGGCATGAAGTATACTCGGAAACCTAATTCAAGGCCAATGTGGGTTGCCACAATAATAAAATATGTTTACGGTGGTATATTTTCACTTTTTAAAAGGCCGCACCAAGAATATGTATTTATTGGTAGTTTTAAACCTACGATTTAAATAATAATAATAATAATAAATATAAGGGGACAATCTTACACAAATCGACCTAGTCCCATAGTAAGCTCAGTAAGGCTTGTGTTATGGGTACTAGACGACGATATATATAATAGATATAAATACTTTAAATACGTAGAAAACATCCATGACTCAGGAACAAATATTCATGCTCATCACACAAATGTTTTCCCTTACCGGGATTCGAACCCAGGACCTATTGCTTCGTAGGCAGCGTCACTACCAACTAGGCTAAAGCGGTCGTCAAAAATAATAAACAAGTTAATTCAACTTATTTACAAAAATACAAGATGCCCTGTTAAATATTTAACCATAAAATATTTTTGGTAGAAAAACTGTTATTGCACTTGTAATACTTCAGGTATTCATAACATTTGGTATGATTTAAAAACAATAGTCGTGAACAACGTTAGATGCAATTTAGATATTATGCCATGCGTTTAGCTATTCGACAAAATAAAGGGCCAAAAGTGTGTGGCTCACTTTATAATCACAATCATCCGCCATTTTCTCAAGGGTCTATACATGTAATGATTTGTCAGCCCCAATTTATCAGAAGCTGATTAATTTCTATAATCAGCTCGGCGAACCTTGATCCCTATGACAGTTCATACTAGTGACGGGTCGTGTCGATATATCGCAACTTTTTATAGGCAATGGCGTGACTTGCATTCAGCCACATCGATAAACATGTTTTTAAAATATAATCTACATTACTATAATTATAATGCTTGTTATATTTACAAGTATCCGTGTATTTGTATATGGGGTTGCCAATATTCCGATGCAGAGGTAACATGGTCGGACTGTATAATTTTAATGTGAATTAAAATTTTAGTTATAGCAACACTATCTGATCTGTCACTACGCTAGTACTGTCAGTTCGCTACGCCAGTACGAGTGCTAACGCCTTGTATGCGCCACGTGTTTTGTTGTGTCATCGGAATCCTTTGTTTGTTACTATTGTTGTTTTCTGTTTTTGTTATTGTTGCTGTTTTGTTTTTGTTGGTGTTTCAAAATGCCGAAAAGACTGAGAAAAACTGTACTCAACAGTGAAACGCGGGAGTTTGTTGTACGCTTGCGTGACTATTTTGCTCGCGAACAACAAAATGGCGGACCTTTGTTGCCACTTGACAACGTACGCGACCGTGTTGCTGATGCTTTGGGAATTGGCAAAGCTACCGTTTCCCGAATTACAAAGGAGAAGTTCGGCGAATCGTCGATGGAGGAGAACAAACTATCAACTCCAAAGAAGAAAAAACATAATAGGGCACGACCCGTAACTAACCCCGATGATTTCGACATGGCAGCGATACGAAACCATATTTACGGCTATTATTTTCGAGGTGAACTGCCGACTTGCACAAAATTATTAGCGTCGCTGAAATCGGCTGATTTATTTAAAGGTGGATTCACTTCTCTCAGACAGGTTATAAAAAAATGTGGATTTCGTTATGGGAAGTGTGACAAAAGAAAAGTGATAATGGAGCGGAAAGACATTGGATTGATGAGGTGTGATTTTCTACGACAAATAAAAAACATCGAGAACTGGGACAAGGTGGTTTATCTGGACGAAACGTGGCTCAACGCCAATCACTCAGTCTCCAAAACATGGACAGACGACACAGAGAAATCCTGTACCAAAGCACCAGAAGGCAAGGGCCAGCGTTTGATTATCTGCCACGCTGGCACAGCCAAAGGTTTTGTACCTAACTGCTTGTGGGCCTTCAAATCCGTGAAAACAACTGATTATCACGAAGAGATGAATTTTGAGAATTTCAAGAAATGGTTCACAAAACTATTAGACAATTTAAACGAGCCCCACTACATTTTAATGGACAACGCCCCATACCACTCTGTGCAAATTAATAAAGCGCCTACCGCGAACAACAATAAAGGCGAAATAATAGAGTGGCTGCAAAACAATGGTGTGGCAGCTAATACTCAAATGCTGAAAAAGGAATTAGTTAGATTGTTGAACCTTCATAAACAGCAAACAAAGAAGAAATATTTCTTGGATGAGATGGCAAAATCAAAAGGGCACACCGTGATTCGGCTACCGCCCTACCACTGCCAATATAATGCAATCGAAATGATATGGGCGCAGATCAAAGGTGGGTTGATTTGTATTTATTTTAACATGTTTTTATTTAGGTCACTGGTGACTGTCTAGTCGGCTAGTACTATTTAAAGCTATTTTATTTCACTAGCAAATTGCATTTTTATTTTTATCCATGTGCTTATATCAATTACACACTTTTAACGTACAAAATTATGTACTTATAATGTACTTACCCCGATCTCGCTCTTTGACTTTGCATCATTTTTAATCTAAACCATTATTGTTTCAGGTTGTGCAGCCAGGCTTAACACCACTCCGCCATTCACAGCTAATAAAATGCTTACGTTGCTACAAGAGGCATGTAGTCAAGTGACTCCGGACAATTGGAGGAAAGTGGTTGAAAAGACGAAAAAACTATGCTTAGATGATTGGAATCGAGACGTGCGATACGACAATATAGTAGACCAGCCGTTTTTAATAAACATAGGAGAAAGCAGCTGCAGTTCGGATTCCGAGTCTGAGACGCAATCAGTGACATCATTGTCAGATTCAGATTAATTAATGTATATTAAAAAATCATTAATAAACCGCTTTTGTTTTATTTGAGTAGGTATATACAATAAATTTGTTAAATCTCCTTTATTTTATTATCGCAAACAACTTAAATGATTATAAATCTGACACTAAGAGCGTAGGTACTCTATTGATGTATTTTGTACACTCGTTTCCATTTTCGATATTTGTTTATCGATACTTTTCCGCACTAGTCGATATCTTCCAAACGGAGTAACTTTTGCAGGACGTCAACGTAAAGTCTGATTGAGATAATTTCTTGTAAGTGTTAATAATTATTATAATTCCAACGGGATATTATTGTAATTGCATATATCTGCCTAAAATTAATAAATATCATTTTTAGACACCGCCAATTCGATTATAATATAACGGTGACGCTACTACAAGATTGTGTCGTGGGAATAACTGTCAGTGTCATAGGGATCAAGGTTCGCCGAGCTGATTATATAGTCTGGAGGCATGTTGCGCTGCTGATCCAACTGTCAATAGAGTTGTATTGAGAAATTGCATGCACATGTGATTGGATTGTTACATCCATACGACACACCCAATTACGACTTCGACATGTTGTACTGACAAATTGTGGTGAAATCATATAATCTGCAGATCCCACCAGCCATGACCCCATACATAGATTAGTAATTGTCAATCTATCATTTTATATCTGAATAGATTTAAAAAATGTTTAACAAGTAATTTTTGTTTTGGGATATTGTATTGATTTGAACGATATCATTTTTGAACGGTAGAAAAAATAATTACTTTTGAATAATGCGTATTGTTGAATGTAACATTTTTGATATTGAAAATGTTGGCCATATCTACGAATATTTACTATGATTTGATTATCAATGCAAAAGGGTTGGCTACATCTGACATGTTCGATTGACAATGACATAAGTGACTTTGACACTTAATGACAGTGACATATCTGTCGTAGTTTTTTGGTCTTGAATTAGCTTTCCAAGTATAGGTAAGATATTTATAATATTATATAATAATGTGTTAAAAAAAGCAAATATACATGCATTTATTAAATACTTTGTATTTTAAAGGTGTTTTAGAACTATGAAAACGCGTTTTTTATGCGTTTGAGCCAAGCTTTGATGTCTTTGTATTTTTTTTAAATTACGTTTGCATCTTATTGTGAATAGTGACACCTTAGGAATAATAAATAATATCTCAATCATGAGACAGTGCTTTGGTAGGGCAATATTATTTTTACTAAATGGTATCCCCAAATTGCCTCAATTTGTCATAAATTGGATTCGACAAATCAGAAGTGATAATTGTATGGTTTGCAGAGCCCATAATTAAGCGAGTAGTGTTTCGTGTCCTGTAAAATAGCGGCAAATTCAAAGATTGCGCGGGTGTCAAAACTGAGACTACGCCGATCGCCGAATATGAGTGTTTGATTACATTTTAATAGGTAAGTACATAAATAAACAATATGATGTTTTTAATATGTTAGTTTAAACTTATAAATGCAGGCAAATACAAGTTCTTTGTGAGTAGTAGGCGTCTATGACAAATTTGGCCTATACACGATACACGTACTATTTATAAAATTACCCACTGATGTCATCGTAGACTTTTCGTGCGTGCTTTCTACAGGTTTTTTTACCTTAAACCTAGAGATCGATATAATCTAGACTACCACACCTTTGCGACGATGGACGAACCTTTCGCAATTTGTCACCCCATTTTAATAGGTGCTATATATGTACCTAATTAACTAAGTAGGTAGCCACATATTATTATTATTTTACTAGCTTCTGCCTACGACTCCGTCCGCGTGGAACTCGGTTATAACGTAGCTCCATACAAACTTTCACCCCCTTAGTGAATGATTTCCGGAATAAAAACTATCCTATGTCCTTCCCCAGGACTCAAACTATGTATATACCAAATTTCATCCAAATCGGTTCAGCGGTTTAACCGTGAAGAGGTAACACACAGACAGACAGACAGACACACTTTCGCATTTATAATATTAGTGTGGATGTAACTGAATTTAATGTAACTGAATTGTACCAACAATTAACCGTCTCGAAGTGTTTCAATGTCCGAAAATGTAGGTAAGTAACCTTACACATTCCATCTTTTTGAAATACAAATAATAGGTATTTTGATTAATGTTCTCTGTTGGAAACAGGACACAAACCGCTTTCTAGCGATCACAATACAAAATTTAGTACCCAAACTACACGGTTATGAAAACCGTCTCCCCGGGAGGTGTACAACTTACTAGGTAGGTAGGTACCTAACTTTTCTGTTGCAATAGTCTACGCTTGGCTAAATATAGCTGAGGGGTTGCTCTGGCTAGGTCTTAGCGGATTGTTTCCGCAGTTCATGTTAATCGCTCGGGAAGAGTGAATCTTTCCCTTTGGGACTGTTTTATTTGAAGAACATATCCTAGACTGTGATGGACTTGAGAAGTGTTGTCAGTCAAGTGCAACGGTAAGCCAATATACAGAAACATCAACCACTATGATCATTTATACGTACTTTATTTAACGTTTTAACTTCTTAAGTAACAGTGTGTGTAGTTTAAATCTAGAAGGTTAATTTACGGGAGTTGAGTCGAGTTCATGTACCTGGAAACAAACTTAAAAATTAATAACACGGATTCTTCGGAAAGAGTAATTGAGAACTTTTAATTGAAATGTACAATTGGAATTTATTTTTACTCAATCTTATTTATCTAATCCATGAACTAAGTAGACTACTTAATTAATAGGACATTATTAAACTCTAGCTTCTGCGCGCGACTCCGTCCGCGTGGAACGCGTTTAGTTCGTGTCTTAGCTTCATGCAAACTTTCGCCCGGGATATAAACTATTCTATGTCCTTCCCCGGGACTCAAAACTATTTCCATACAAAATTTCATTTAAATCGTTTCAGTGGTTTAAGCGTGAGGAGGTAACAGGCAGACAGATTACTATGTATAAATAAGTATGGATGAAATAAAACGATTTAACCGAATTTGACGACTAACGAACTTTATCTCTAATTTTACTGAGCAACATGAGATAATTCTGTGCCCAGCTGCTCCAGGACTCAGTGTCGGGTAAAAAGTAATTGCAATACAAATTTCAATTACAAAATGTTCAATCACAAGTTAACTACAATTACAAATTGAATTGAATTACAAAATGCTATTTGTAATTGCATTACAAATTAAATTTTGTAATTATAATTTGAAATGCAATACTGCGTAAAATTACAAATTACATTCATTTAATAAAACACTCTTCATTATTGACCGAGTGAGCGAAGCGAGCAAAGCGGTTCCGTTTCAGCTGCTGTCGTTTGTCCGTTTGTCCAGATTACCGGCTAATCTCGCCCTCACTCAACCAACCAACTCTCGTAAAATTGTGTGAGCAGGTTCGTTAATTATATAAGGTGGACCTTAATTTCAAAATTAGGGCGACGACGGTACCTTGTACCGCCCACTGTTGGGTACAGACCTCCTGTCAGGGATGAGAGGGAATGGGCAGTAGTCCCCACGCTGGCTCAGTGCGCGTTAGGAAACTCGCGATATACGCGTTTTAAAAAGCAACCATCTACCTATAGGTACCTATATCTCGGCAAACCCTTGATTGATTTGGATCATAATATATCCGAATTTAAAAATTCTATATTTGCCTACCATTCATGACGTTCTGATCAACGAGAAATCAATACTCGAGTAAATGAATACATTTATAGATATGTAAGTACATACGAAATTAATATACGTAGGTACATAAATGAGGACATAGATATATGTACAGTCAAGTGCAAAAATATGTATCGATAACATCCACTCATAAATAAGTACCAAAACATTAATCCGCCGACATACGAGTTATGGGACACATTTACGAGTAAGTTGTATGCACCCATACTTTTACACTTGACTGTACAGAGGACTCTATTGTCAAAGTCATAAAGACGTGTTTAATGTATGCCCCCACTTATGTATGTATATTAATAATAATTAATAACCCTGGCTGTAGCTTCCCTAGTACAAACGGCGGATGGCCCCAGCAGTAGATTTTAAGAAGTTCGTTCGCACGTTCAATTAAGCACATCCTTCACCAATTAAGCTCTTATTGTCTCTGTTTATAATTCAATTTTCTGTTACATGATGCTTTAAATAAATAAAAAATACTAACTATACACTAACAGTAAATAAGAGTAAACACCTTTGAGTCTCACCTATATACACCTATATACCTACTTTTCTTGTCTGTGTTGTATCTGAGACTAAGTATGTATTATGTAAACTGTATAAGATTACGATATTTATATACGGTTCTGTTCAGGACTTAATACTCGCAGGTAATGATTTAAGCTCTTCAGAAGTATCAATTTCGTTCTGAAAATTTTCATTATTATACGTGGTGAGCCTACGTGGGAAGAATCTTCGCGGAGCCATTCGTCTGTGATGAAAACCTATTTATATACTTACCTACAAATCGGAACCCTCGGTTTTTATATTACTATACCTGGGTCATACTCAAATTTAGGTTCGCGTCTTTCCTGTGGAAATTATAAAAGTTAAGGGCTACGAAGTCTAATTTTGGTTTCGACTCTTAATCCGCATAAACAGCTTCTCCTCTTCTATATTACTATTCGATAAAAACCTTATTTATATGCACGTGAGCTCTTAACTATTGACCACAGGAGAGACGAATTTTGCTTATACAGTGTGTTCGGGTGAATCCAGTGTAGAAACGAAATTCGTGAGCGCGCCAGGAGCCTCAGGTAGGTAGCGAGCTACAGGACAAAATATATTTATTTAATTTATCCCTCCAAAAACATCACATGTAAAGTGATTGCCAAGACTCCCTAGCTCATATATAGCTTTCAGTGTTAAAAAGATATCAGATCATAAGTGGCGCCAAGCTTCCTATCTTACACAGCCTAACTCTACCACTACCAGCCACGCTCTACAAATTCTACATCTTGGCTAAAAAGTATAGCTTTGTTGGGCACATCCCGGTCGCCGCATAGACTCTCACGCCTGTCTATACTTTTTAGCCAAGATATAGAATTTGTAGAGCGTGGCTGGTAGTGGTAGAGTTACGCTGTGTAGGATAGGAAGCTTGGCGCTACTTGTGATCTGATATCTTTTTAACGCTGAAAGCTATACCGGGTGGAAAGGCACGACGATCTTTTCCGCAAAGTGATGGAGAATCGATTCGTAATGTTTAGATTTTTGTTACGAACAATTAGTAAAAATATTAAAATTAATAAATGTTCTTCTTAGTGACAACCCTACTATTACTACGTACTAATAATTGTATTATACGTATTGATAAAGGTCACTGACCCTTGTGTTATTGTTAAAATGTTACTGAACCCAATGAGGGTTGTCACTTGCAGTTTTTTGCATTAAACGTTAACTGCCTATAACTTCAAAACGCTTACGAATATGAGCCTAGTTTCTTTAGAGGAAATACAGTACTCAACCTAAACCATCCCCCTTTTGCGGAAAGGATCGTCGTGCCTTTCCACCCGGTATATGAGCTAGGGAGTCTTGGCAATCACTTTACATGTAATGTTTTTGGTGGGATCTCATTCCTTTTTGTAAGGTAATTATTTATAACAAGGAGTCCCTATATAAATTTTCAGACCCCCAGCATCAAAATTTGTGGAAGTCTCATACAAAGTTCCATCCCCTAGTTAAAGGGGTTGGGGAGTAAAAATTACAATTTTTTGAATTATTTTGTTGATTGTAAACTAATACTAGCTAACATACCAAATTACAGCTTTCTAGGACCTATACAAACTTCTACCCCCCAATTTAGAGGGTGGGGGGTGATTTACTAAAAATACTGAAAAATGTATTTTATTATTTACTAGCTGTACCTGCGACTTCGTTTGCATGGTAATGTGGTGGGAGTTAACGAATTTCTTATTTTGGACTAAGGACACATGCAGTTCTAATTTAACCTTTCAAGTAAAACGTTGAACAAACCTATTTTAGCTAAAATGCTGTTAAAATTCTTTTCTTTGATGTTTAAATTAGTAAGAAAGGGACAAAACTCGTTTTATGGGGTAATAGTTTAGTAGATGTTTGTGGCTATAGATCCAACAGGTAGGACACAGGCTGCAGCATTAAATGTTTATATATCTTCTTCTCTACATATTTATAATATAACACTGTTTTATATTAAATAAATACAAACGTGATGACTGAAATCATCCCAAGTCACTCCGACTCTCAGGTAAAGATGTGTATAGAATTAATAAATAGATTTAATAATCCTTTCGAGTACCCATTGACCGGTAAGTGTTTACGCGGAACAAAAGATCTCTTTTTTAACGTCTGAATTTATATTTTCCAAGCTATACCTAACCACTAACTAAGTTCTAGAACCATAACGCGAGTCCGAGTCCCTTTCTATTAAAGGTAATTAATGTAATTATTAAAAATATTAAAGTAAGATGTTTATTTTTTTATATTGCAATGTTTCATATCGCACTATCACGTTCTGCCGATCTTCTGTATGTTCCCGCCATTGTCAACTTAAGGAATGTGTATTGCAGGCTTTATGATAAAAGTTTTATATGTATGTTGGCCGATTCCTGTGTCTCTATATAGGCTGAATGTCAACTTGAAGGCGCGAAGTACGAAGTAAAATACCGCCTTAATACCTACTGAACTGACGCGCTTGATAATTAATGTTTTTTAAAAAAGTGGCCCGTTCTATACTGATTTAATATAGTTTTACTGTTTATTGCTGTTAAATATAAATACTGACAAACCAGCACGGCTATCACAACACGGCGCGCGAGCTCTCTCTATTTTTCTCGAACTATCCGTCTCTCTCGTAATAGACAACTTAGAAAGAGACGTATAGTGCAAGAAAAATCGAGAGAGCTCCCGTGCCATCTTGTGATAGCCGTTAAGTATCGTGACAAATACTCAGCGTGTAATCTTGCAGAAACTAATAAACCTAGACGTTTTGGCTGAACGCGAGACAACGCTGGCAATGCCATTAAAAAAAAAGGAAGAGTCAGACTTTTGACGTTATTTTGTTGAAATTTGTTGATACATTTATTGAAATTACGCCTCAATACGAATTTAGCGCGTATAAGTTTCAATATCAGAATCGATTATATTTTTAAGCTTTAGACTTTAATATGCGTTTTGTGAAGGTCTATCACAACACCGGATCGAAATTATTACTGTTAGTTAGATATGGCAAGTCCGCCATTTTGACGTCACTGACTGTTGACGGATATGGCGGCTATGATTTCAAGCAGAAGAACTGATTAATTTAATGAGGTCAAATGTTTCCGAAAATTAATTACCTAACTGTCGCAGTTGGATAAAAACTATCCTAAACGGAAGCTAGAGTAATAATGTACTTATGAAAAAATCTACATGTTTTTCCGTTCATGGGAAGCCGAGATCATTCGGGACACGTAAATGCTTAGTTTGATACTGGCTGATTCCATTTTCAAATTAGAGATTTATTATAAGTGAGAGATGAGAGATAACAAGGAGTCCAGGGAATACATTTTCAGATCCCTAGCATCAAAATTTGCGGAAGTGTCACACAAAGTTATATCCCCTACTTTAAGGGGTTGGGGGGTAAAAGTTTAATTTTTTTTGAATTATTTTGTTGATTGTGTACTAATAGCTTAATGTACCAAATTTCAGCTTTCTAGGATTTGATGATCAACATCAGTGAGTCAGTGAGTCAGTGACGAAATCGGCGTTTTTAGGGTTCCGTAGCCAAATGGCAAAAAACGGAACCCTTATAGATTCGTCATGTCTGTCTGTCTGTCTGTCCGTCAGTATGTCACAGGCATTTTACTCTAAAACCATAAGGTGTATTTGAATAAAAAATTGAGGATAGGGTGTATTTTGTTAACCGCTACATAGTTTTCTAAAGAAATTACTAAAAAAAGATTTTATTTAGGTGGCCATACCTACATGAAACTGAAAGTCAAAAATTATTTTTTCATTGCAAGCCCACTTGTGGTACATCAATCGACAGGCCTTTCAAAATAAATATAAGGTTTCTAAGCAATTTTTTGGATTAAGTGAATAGAGTCAGAGGTAATCGCCCCGAAAGTGACTAAAATTGTGTCCCCCCCTCTAATTTTTGAACCGTGTATTTTATAAATATGAAAAAAATCATGCTCATAGGGATTATAAAATTCTACCAGCGAAATTTGTTTTCAACAAGAGCGGTTCAAAGGTTTTTGAGATATTTATAAAAAACTGCGTTGCTTAAAGAAAAGGACGTAAGTGCCATAAGTTTTTAGTAACGATATGACCTTTTTCATGTCAGACCCATCATACCCCTAGCAACACCCCTGGGTGTAGGGTGGGACTGAACCATACCATCGTAGTGCTGTGCACTATATTATGCTTTATAATATCTATCCCAAAAGTCCTATTACCGTTATCAGTATCACGCAGTGTAGTTGAAAAAGTTAGACTACCGTTATCTGTATGAGTAGGTAACCTTTGATTTAGTATATAGAACTAGATGCACAATGTCAAACAAATATGCCAAGAAATGTGCCCCAGAACATGAACGAAGAATACTCTGGACAGGCTATGGTAATAATAATACCACGTGCGAGCGAGCTGGTAGTAGACGTGTGCGCCGATCGGCGTGGCGTACGCCGCCGGTCATATATGCCACGCCGCCGCCGCCGGTCATTCCACCGGCGTGGATTCGGCGTGAAAATAGCGTGCAGATTATTGTGACTCGGGGTAAAATTTTGGTCTGTGCTACACTCAAACAAGCCACACAAACACAATGTGCATACGGCTACATGGACAGCAGCGGCAGATGTTGTTGCTTGCAAGACACCTGGAGATTGTATGTGTCTGGGGGCTTGCTTCGGGTCTTCGGCCCTCAAGCTAGCCTAGGGAGCGCTCTCTAAAAGCATGCCCTATGGCTCAGCCTTCGGCTTCACTTACCTCCCCTTTTACCTTGGAAATTTGGGCCTCAGGTTTCGCTTGCAAGACACCCAAAGATAATGAGTGTCCGTAGGGACTTGCATTGAGAGCGCTCTCTAAAGGGATGCTTTGGGCCTTTCATTCCTACATAAAACTTTTGGCCTCGCTGCCACCTGAGGATAGTAAGTGGCCTTAAGGCCTCTTAAGGTTTTCATTGTTACGAAAAGCTCAACCTTCGGCCTCACTTCCTTGGCCGCTCACCTTCGGGATTTGGTCTCCAGTTTCGCTTGCAATACACCTGGGGATAGTAAGTGTCCGTAGGGCCACCCACGGGCCTTCAGCCCCCGAGCTCGCAAAGCGACCGCTCTCTAAAAGCATGCTTAGGGCCTTTCAATCCTACGAAAAGTTCCGAAAGACCGCTCTCTGAAGAATTGCTTTAGGCCTTTAATTCCAATGAAATCTGCCTCGCCGCTCACCTTCGGGACTTTGGCCTCAGGTCTCGCTTGCAAGACACCTGAGAATAGTGAGTGTCCGTCGAGCTCGCCCTATGGCGTTCGGTTCGGGCCTGGGGCTCGCATAGGGAGCGCTCTCTAAAAGGATACTTTGGGCATCTATATAATATTATTGACGAACACTTGTTGTTGTTGTATTATGAGGGTGTTTATTATGATACGACGTGAAGTGTTACACGCACACCGCACAGTCTATGTGAATTAAATCTTTATTTGTCAGATATATGGTCAAACATAAGAATATCATGTAGGTACTTAAACCATAATTTATACGCATAAGAAGTCGTGGGCAGAAGCTAGTAATTTAGTTAGTTTAGTTAGTAAGAATCATTATGAAAGAAAAAAAATTATTATGTTTAGTTTAGTTTGTTTGTTGTAGTATGACAAATAGTTTTTTTTGCATTATTGCATATTTTTATTTATCACGCCGATCACGCCAATTACGCCGCCGCCGCCGGCCATTTTTGGACCGGACGCCGCCGCCGACGGTTTAGCCATCGGCGCACACCTCTAGCTGGTAGCATACAAATCTCTATAAGTGTGACAGAAAGGGGAATATGATTCAGTGCCCTTGTCATAGTTCCACTTTTTTTTTATTTGCCACAACTGATTTAGTATGAAGTTGTGCCACACAAACCATTACCCGTCCCGTAGTAAGTTGTTTATGACAAGTCAGCAGCCATTTTAGGACCGGTTCTTAATTTAGCTGCATAAGAGCTTTTCCGTCCCTAACCGTGGCAACACGTACAGACTGTACATAGTATTCTAGGTTCATGGCCCCAGAATGACAGCTCTAGCTACATTTCAGTAATTGCTAATAGCGTTAACTTATAACCTGCATCAAGATATATGTTGCATAAAAAGAGAACTCAGTGTTTTACAAACTTAAGCACCATATTAGCAAACCAACATCAAAAGATTAAATACTTTTTAGTTTATTGTGACATATAATGTGACTTGACTGCTCACGTCAAAACTTTACCGTTTAGCGAATGAATGGTCGCGTTATAAATTTTATTTTTTTCAACAGAAAGCATAAATACATCTGGTTTCTTTATTTTACAAGTGGGGAATAAATAGTTTCAAATATTTGTGCAAATATTATATACAAAACAATTGTTGAGATTTCCGTAAGTACATATAGTACAGCTGACAGAGTCCATAAAAAGAAATCATTTTAGTTTCCTTGAAATATATTCAGTTTGTTAAATAATTGTATTTTCGACCCGCCTTTACTTTAAGTACTTTCTTTTTTGCGATGTTATGTAAGCGTACAGTCAAGTAGCGATCAGCTGTCGATTTTATTAAAACGGTCCTGGGTTTTGAACGTCACTCTCATGATCAAACCCGACATCTATAAAACGAGTATATTACGAGATATAAGGTCAAAAATGAATGATGATGAAAATTGGCAACAATTAGCGCATTTCCAAATGATGTGTTGGGATTGTATTATAGAATTTTATTATAGTTCATTAATGCTATTAATAACCTTTTGTAAGGCATGTCTGTCTGTCTGTCTGTCTGTCCGTCCGTATGTCACAGGCATTTTACTCGAAAACTATAGGGTGTATTTAAGTAAAATTTTGAAGATAGGTGTATTTTGTTAACCGCTACATAGTTATGTAATGAAATTACAAAAAAAGTTTTTTTTAGGCGTGCACTCCACACATAAAATTGAAACTCAAAAAAAAAATTGCGTGCCCACGTGTGGCACATCAATCGATAGGCCTTCCAAAATAAATATAAGGTTTCTAAGCAAATAGATAGAGATAATCGCCCCGAAAGTTACTAAAATTGTGTCCCCCTCCCCTCTAACTTTTGAACCGTGTATTTCAAAAATATGAAAAAAATCATGCAAATTGTTTTGAACAAGATCGGTTCAAAGGTTTTCGAGATATTTCTAAAAAACCGCCTTACTTAAAGAAAAGGATATAAGTGCCATATGATTTCAGTAAGGATACGACCTTTTTAATAGGCACGGAACCCTTGTTGTGCGTGGTCCGACACGCACTTGGCCGCTTTTTTTTAGATATGTATCAATAAAATCTTAAGTAGAAGAGCTATGTTACTGAAACTTTATATGTTTAATAAGTCCACTATTGACAGTATTGACATCATATCCCGAGAATTTTGTTTATCTGGTATAATCCAAACCCGGTAACAAATTGGTAAATCAAAAAAACGACGAACCGCTTCGAGAAAAGGTAGGTAGTGCCCTTGCGTTGTGCTTCACTTGGCTCGTCTTGGCGGGGGCACTACCTTGCCCCCAGATGCATAATGTCAAACTTCATGAAAGGTCGTTCTCGGGCTCACTGAATCCAATAAGTATTTATATCTATTATATATATCGTTGTCTAGTACCCATAACACAAGCCTTACTGAGCTTACTATGGGACTAGGTCGATTTGTTTAAGATTGTCCCCTAATATTTATCTATTTATATTAGAGGAAAGACGTCCACTGTTAGACATAGGCCTACTCCCTCATAGAGTGTCACGATCACGATGACTGGTAACTCACTATACGAGTAGGTGACCCCGAGCCTTCTTAATGAGGCCCATAGTAAAAAGATCACGTTTCAATGCTATATACTCAAAGTATATAATTTACGTTAAAAATAAAGTTTTAACCGTCTTCAATTGAGTACTCCGCCAAGCCACGAGAACATTTCCTATTTTTTTTTTACAATTTACCACATGAACTGATTTCCGATAGCAAATGCGTTGATTACTATTGAAATTATTTACTTTAAAAACAAAGTTTTAACCGACTTCAATTTAGTACTCCGCCAAGCCACTAGAACATTTCCTATTTTTTTTTTACAATTTTCCACATGAACTGATTTCCAATAGCAAATGCGTTGATTACTATAGAAAAAAACCGAATCGCTGTATGTGGGCCGATAATATTTGAGGACTTCCATCGATTCCCCAAGATCATCACCAATGGCACTTCATTAGTTCCTATTTCAACGGAATCTTATCAGAACCTGTGACGTACTTTTGCACTTTTAAATACATAATTGAGGAATTCGATAAGTCATCTGTGGTCTTCATCATCAATTCCTCGCCACCAAATTTATGATTCCGGATGTTAATACACGAGTTATAACAGAAAATACCAAAATCACTACACGCGGGCCTAATAAAATTGAGGAGTCCCCTCAATTCCTCATGGATCCCATCAACTAACTGAATTTTGAAAAAAATGGGACCCACCTGAAAGTATATACTTACATACGAACAAAAATTTTTTTTTTCGAATCGGCTCATCAATGATGGAGTTCTTAGGTAACAAACATTGAAAATAATAATAAAAAATACAGCCCTATTGAGAAACTCCTCCTTTTTTTTGAAGTCGGTTAAAAAACCGAATCGCTGTATGTGGGCCGATAATATTTGAGGACTTCCATCGATTCCCCAAGATCATCACCAATGACACTTCATTAGTTAATATTTCAACGGAATCTTATCAGAACCTGTTACGTACTTTTGCACTTTTAAGTACATAATTGAGGAATTCGATAAGTCATCTGTGGTCTTCATCATCAATTCCTCGCCACCAAATGTATGATTCCGGATGTGAATACACGAGTTATAACAGAAAATACCAAAATCACTACACGCGTGCCTTATAAAATTGAGGAGTCCCCTCAGTTCCTCATGGATCCCATAATCTGAACGTGATTTTGAAAAAAATGGGACCCACCTGGAAGTATATACAAACGAACAAAACATTGAAAAAAAATACAGCCGAATTGAGAACCTCCTCCTTTTTTTGAAGTGGGTAAAAAAATTGGTCATTAAATTAGCTACAAGCATCTCAATACGAGTCTTTGACCGGTATATGTTGCCAGACTTGCCACTGATGACATGGAATATACTAATAAGACACTTAAGCTAGAACAAAACGGAATGTTTTAAGATTATAGGAACTAGCAGTAATAACTGTTGTAATAAGTTATGGTGCTAATTTTAGGTTTAGGTACGGAAACGAATTGATTTATTTTATTACCGAGACAGTCTGCTTTGCTTCCGCACGGGTGCTGGAGACTTGGGTGTAGGATTACACAGTTTTCCCCGCCTACTTGAACACAGAATCACTACTAATCCATACTAATCCATAATTCCATACGAATATTATAAATGCAAAAGTGTTTCTGTCTGTTGTTCTGTCTGTCTGTCTGTTACCTCTTCACGCTTAAACCGCTGAACCGATTTAGGTGAAATTTGGTATAGAGATAGTTTGGGTCAGGTTAGGACATATTATAGTTTTTATCCCCGAAATCATCCCTTAAGGGGGTGAAATGGGGGGTTGAAAATTTTTATGGAGCTGCAATATAAACGAGTTCCATGCAGACGGAGTCGCGGGCAGAAGCTAGTATTTATAAAAATGCGAAAGTGTGTCTGTTTGTCAGACGTTACCTCTTCACGCTTAAACCGCTGAACTGATTTAGATGAAGTTTGGTATAGAAATAGATTGAGTACCGGGGAAGGATAAAGGATAGTTTTTATCCCGGAAACCATCCCTTAAGGGGGTGAAATGGGGGTGAACGTTTGTATAGCTACGCTATAAACGAGTTCCACGCGGAGGGGGCCGCGGCAAGAATCGGTTAGGCATTTGTATCGCGTGCTTATTCTAACCCGTGAGACTAAGCGCATGTGGAAATGCTATAAAATATGAAACAGATAAAGGCTCTCGTCTGAAGAAAAATACGGAATCGTTTTTAGGGATATACCTAAGTATGATTACCTACTGTTTGGCAATAGGCTATAACTAGCGTGTCGGAAGTAACGTGCGACTCATATTGATATGCGAAACAGATGCAAAAGTGATGAACCGGATTTAGGCCCAGCACGTCTATCATGAGACGGCCGCGACATACTATCGATTTTTCTCGCAATATCCGTCTCTCTCTCATTATAACACTTGGAATTATAGGTATATTTGTATGTATTTTATTTATTTGTCTATTGTCGTTATTTATTATGTATGTAATGTATATCCACTGTGTGTGTTATATCTGGAGTTGCACCGCCCACAATTTGTCTGCTTTGCCCAAAGGTTGACTGGTAGAGAATGCTTACGGCATTAAGTCCGCCTTTTGTACGATAAGTTGTTCTTTTGTGCAATAAAGATTAAATAAATAAAATAAATATAATAGTGCTGCGTGAAAAATCGAGAGTATGTCGCGACCGTCTCTTGATAGACATGCTGGTTATATTATAATTTAAGGAATCGGCGCGACGAGTAGTCGAGTACCTATGCGTCATCCTTGGGTACTTTCAGTATACAAAGTGACTTGTGCGTCATATGTTTAAAGTAGGTAACATTACTGTGTATTCTAAAAGAGGACGAACGTTAAAATCATTCATGGTTGTGTCAAGCACTTTGCCAATTTATTTTATGAAAAAACCACTACACTATACCCTCAGCTAAGTCCACCATACACTAAGAAGTAAAGTCGGCGTCAATAGAATTTGCTTACTATGTAAACGAACCGCCATAGTGAAAGACAATTTCAATATGGCTGTTTGTTTACATAGTTAGCAAATTCTATTGACGGGCAGAGTGTACCTACTCTCATGGATTTCGGTTCGTTACAATCAAAAATATCAACTATAGAAAAAAACCGAATCGCTGTATGTGGGCCGATAATATTTGAGGACTTCCATCGGTTCCCCAAGATCATCACCAATGGCACTTCATTAGTTCCTATTTCAACGGAATCTTATCAGAACCTGTGACGTACTTTTGCACTTTTAAATACATAATTGAGGAATTCGATAAGTCATCTGTGGTCTTCATCATCAATTCCTCGCCACCAAATTTATGATTCCGGATGTTAATACACGAGTTATAACAGAAAATACCAAAATCACTACACGCGGGCCTAATAAAATTGAGGAGTCCCCTCAATTCCTCATGGATCCCATCAACTAACTGAATTTTGAAAAAAATGGGACCCACCTGAAAGTATATACTTACATACGAACAAAAATTTTTTTTTTTCGAATCGGCTCATCAATGATGGAGTTCTTAGGTAACAAACATTGAATATAATAATAAAAAATACAGCCGTATTGAGAAACTCCTCCTTTTTTTTGAAGTCGGTTAAAAAACCGAATCGCTGTATGTGGGCCGATAATATTTGAGGACTTCCATCGATTCCCCAAGATCATCACCAATGACACTTCATTAGTTAATATTTCAACGGAATCTTATCAGAACCTGTGACGTACTTTTGCACTTTTAAGTACATAATTGAGGAATTCGATAAGTCATCTGTGGTCTTCATCATCAATTCCTCGCCACCAAATGTATGATTCCGGATGTAAATACACGAGTTATAACAGAAAATACCAAAATCACTACACGCGTGCCTTATAAAATTGAGGAGTCCCCTCAGTTCCTCATGGATCCCATAATCTGAACGTGATTTTGAAAAAAATGGGACCCACCTGGAAGTATATACAAACGAACAAAACATTGAAAAAAAATACAGCCGAATTGAGAACCTCCTCCTTTTTTTGAAGTGGGTAAAAAAATTGGTCATTAAATTAGCTACAAGCATCTCAATACGAGTCTTTGACCGGTATATGTTGCCAGACTTGCCACTGATGACATGGAATATACTAATAAGACACTTAAGCTAGAACAAAACGGAATGTTTTAAGATTATAGGAACTAGCAGTAATAACTGTTGTAATAAGTTATGGTGCTAATTTTAGGTTTAGGTACGGAAACGAATTGATTTATTTTATTACCGAGACAGTCTGCTTTGCTTCCGCACGGGTGCTGGAGACTTGGGTGTAGGATTACACAGTTTTCCCCGCCTACTTGAACACAGAATCACTACTAATCCATACTAATCCATAATTCCATACGAATATTATAAATGCAAAAGTGTTTCTGTCTGTTGTTCTGTCTGTCTGTTACCTCTTCACGCTTAAACCGCTGAACCGATTTAGGTGAAATTTGGTATAGAGATAGTTTGGGTCAGGTTAGGACATATTATAGTTTTTATCCCCGAAATCATCCCTTAAGGGGGTGAAATGGGGGGTTGAAAATTTTTATGGAGCTGCAATATAAACGAGTTCCATGCAGACGGAGTCGCGGGCAGAAGCTAGTATTTATAAAAATGCGAAAGTGTGTCTGTTTGTCAGACGTTACCTCTTCACGCTTAAACCGCTGAACTGATTTAGATGAAGTTTGGTATAGAAATAGATTGAGTACCGGGGAAGGATAAAGGATAGTTTTTATCCCGGAAACCATCCCTTAAGGGGGTGAAATGGGGGTGAACGTTTGTATGGCTACGCTATAAACGAGTTCCACGCGGAGGGGGCCGCGGCAAGAATCGGTTAGGCATTTGTATCGCGTGCTTATTCTAACCCGTGAGACTAAGCGCATGTGGAAATGCTATAAAATATGAAACAGATAAAGGCTCTCGTCTGAAGAAAAATACGGAATCGTTTTTAGGGATATACCTAAGTATGATTACCTACTGTTTGGCAATAGGCTATAACTAGCGTGTCGGAAGTAACGTGCGACTCATATTGATATGCGAAACAGATGCAAAAGTGATGAACCGGATTTAGGCCCAGCACGTCTATCATGAGACGGCCGCGACATACTATCGATTTTTCTCGCAATATCCGTCTCTCTCTCATTATAACACTTGGAATTATAGGTATATTTGTATGTATTTTATTTATTTGTCTATTGTCGTTATTTATTATGTATGTAATGTATATCCACTGTGTGTGTTATATCTGGAGTTGCACCGCCCACAATTTGTCTGCTTTGCCCAAAGGTTGACTGGTAGAGAATGCTTACGGCATTAAGTCCGCCTTTTGTACGATAAGTTGTTCTTTTGTGCAATAAAGATTAAATAAATAAAATAAATATAATAGTGCTGCGTGAAAAATCGAGAGTATGTCGCGACCGTCTCTTGATAGACATGCTGGTTATATTATAATTTAAGGAATCGGCGCGACGAGTAGTCGAGTACCTATGCGTCATCCTTGGGTACTTTCAGTATACAAAGTGACTTGTGCGTCATATGTTTAAAGTAGGTAACATTACTGTGTATTCTAAAAGAGGACGAACGTTAAAATCATTCATGGTTGTGTCAAGCACTTTGCCAATTTATTTTATGAAAAAACCACTACACTATACCCTCAGCTAAGTCCACCATACACTAAGAAGTAAAGTCGGCGTCAATAGAATTTGCTTACTATGTAAACGAACCGCCATAGTGAAAGACAATTTCAATATGGCTGTTTGTTTACATAGTTAGCAAATTCTATTGACGGGCAGAGTGTACCTACTCTCATGGATTTCGGTTCGTTACAATCAAAAATCATAATGCCTTTTACAAATTTTACTGAATCTCAAGTTGTCTTAGTTCCAAAATGCTTTAGAAATTATGAGAATAATCTGTTTTGACCTTCTGATATTCTAGGAACACGTTATTATGATATTTGGCTGTAACTAACCGGAATCCTTTCATGAAGTAGATAGTTCCACTTTTCTGGTTCGATTTAATTTAATATCTATTGAAGCTGTGTTCATTTGTTTGTTCCAGATCGTGCCCTCCAATTGAAAATGTTTAAAAAGTAATTAACGAGCGGCTTGTGAAATTAAAAGGGAATTAATTGAAATGAATAACGGAATGATTGCCCTTCAATACTTCGTTTACAATATTTCTGTGGACCCTCAGGCGAGGGATAATTTTACATTTCTCTTCAACTCGAGTTTCTTTGAAGACACCCTTTGCGATACCACTCAAACTTATCTTTTCAATACTAGTTTCGGAATTGAAACTGCAGTTGCTCAATGGGAAGCGCTCACCACAATCGCCGTATTGTCTTTCGTAATACTGGGAACAATATTCGGAAACATTTTAGTTATACTTGGTGTATTTACTCACAAGCCGTTAAGGATAGTGCCAAACTTTTTCATAGTCTCCCTAGCGGTGGCCGATTTGGGTGTCGCTGTGTTAGTGATGCCTTTGAATGTGGCATACTCGACACTCGGACGTTGGCTCTGGGGCAAACACTTGTGCAAGATGTGGCTTACTTGTGACATCATGAGCTGCACCTCATCCATACTAAACTTATGCGCTATAGCACTGGACAGATACTGGGCGATCACGGACCCTATAAACTATGCAAACAAAAGAACGTTGAAGAGGGTACTGTCGCAAATTGCTGGTGTATGGATGTTGTCCTTAATCATAAGCTCGCCGCCTCTCCTAGGATGGAACGATTGGCCAGATGAATTTACGGACGATACCCCCTGTCAATTAACGTCAGAACCCGGTTATGTCGTTTACTCGGCACTCGGCTCATTTTTCATTCCATTAGTAATAATGACTATGGTCTATATACAAATTTACATTGCTGCTAAGCAGAGGTTCAGAAGACGCACATTAGCTACGAGAATTTACAAAAAGCGACCTATAAGAAACGTGGAGAACCAAGACGAAAGTCAAGAGAATAGAGAGGAATCGGAGAATGATTCCGACAGCGGAGAAAGTATCAAGAAAAATCAGAGGAAAGCCTTTAATGATATTAAAAGAAACTTTTTCATGCCTCTTCTGTTGCTTCACGATCCACTTTCCAGGCAAAAACTTGAGGCTGACATCAACAGTTTGCAACCAAAAATGTCGCCCGTCAGTTGTGAAAGTATAAAGAAGAACACTGGTTCATTTAAAAGTGCGAGCCATAAAAAGAGGAGGCAAGAAAAATGTTTGCTAGCAAGCGTTAGCAACAGCGGAGATGTGGTGCACCAGTTTATTGAGCAGAAACAAAAGATTTCATTATCTAAGGAACGGAGGGCAGCTCGCACCCTGGGCATTATTATGGGTGTATTTGTAATTTGTTGGCTTCCTTTTTTCCTTATGTACGTGATTTTACCTTTTTGTCGACTCTGCTGCCCGAGCAACAAGTTAATTAACTTTATCACATGGCTGGGATACGTTAATTCCACAATAAATCCAATAATCTACACCATTTTTAATTTAGATTTCAGAAAAGCCTTCAAAAAGTTGCTGGGCATGAATGCATAATTAAGTGGAGAGCTAAAGAAGAGGTTCATTACTTTTGTGCAGTGGTTTTTTTAGTTTTGACTTTTAAATTTAAGCCGTGCAGTAAAACTCTCTGTTTGCCTTTTGATATTAAAATGGATGCAAAAGTAGGATATTGTTAGACTTTTGTTATGACACTGATTTAGTTGTATGTGCCAGACAGTATACAACATGTATTAAAAATAGTAAATATTTCGAACTGGATAGTTTTAATGATGCAGTTTAAATACTTTAAATAAGTTGCGCATAACTGTAGGTATTTTTGTTTCCCGTGACGCTACCCCTACCATTGTAAGTAGGTAAGATGAATCGCCGGATATGTCACAACAGAGCAAATGTTTATAATTAACTGGACACTAGACTGTGTCAGCCAAGTTCGGCTTTGAAGCCATGTATTTGAAGGAAAGAAACAAAGAAAAAATATTTATTCAAGACGCTACTGAGACTAATAAGACATGATTAATAAACAGTTTTGTTTAAAACTATTGCGAAATGTTGATCTAAGAAAAGCGTCAGAGAGAAGGACTCCACTCAGCTTAATGACAAGGTACCATGTACCTTGACGCTGATCTTCCGTGGATAATTATATATAAGATATCCTATCGTGTAGTCAGCCGATGCCGATGAAAGCGTAAAACTATGTATCCAATCATTATTAACATTATGTTATAATGTTGTTAGTACATGTATGTATAAATTATTTTTTAATACCAATAGCATTGCTTCAGATTCAAAAGTATAAACTAACTAACACAACATAACTACAAGTAAACTCTGGGTAGGTGTCTACTTGTTGCGTTAGTTAGTTACGTATTTTTGTAATTGACTGAACCTATTAATATTGAAAAAGAAAATATATGTATCGTATAAATATATATATATATATATATTTATACGATACATATATATATATATATATATATGTATGTAATTGTATAATAATATAAACTGAATTAAATTACTAAGCAGAATCTCTTTTTTAATGCAGTACCTACTTACTAATAAATAATAATAATAATAAATATTTGGGGAAAATCTGACACAAGTCTATCTACTAATTTGAGAAACCACGAAAGTTTTTTTGACAACATCATTACCTAATACCATTACATGTATGTAAATGATGTACAGTACAGAGCTACATCATCACGAAATTAATAGATAAATTCGTTTAATATCCAGTATATTAAATTGAGTATATATAATTGTCATATTATATCTATATTAGACATTCCAAACATATTACATCAACCACAATGTACCTACGCTAAACAATCCCATCTCGCTATTTTTTTTAACTCTATAATATTCTATTCAAGAAATCCGCCCTCAATCCAGTTTTATTTTTTAAATTTCATTTGTTTCCAAGTGTAACACAGTGCACTCCAGCCATGCATTCGCCTAGTTGTGGCTAAACAAAACCCTTAGGAAGCGGGGTCGAGAGGCCAGCTCGAGTGGGGCTTGTTAGGGCGGGACGGCACACTCTAGCCCCACAGCACCTCTTGCTGGAACTCTAGCGTCTCTAGCCCCACAACGTTACACTCGCCCCCCGGCGAACATTGTTGTTCTAACATTTTCTTGTTCCATTCACTTAAGTTATTATTGCCGCTTGGAAAAATATTTTAAGGGGCTCCCGTCAAAAATCAACGAAATTTAGTAGTTTTCATTTCGACACTCATCCTCGGTTTATTAAAGCTAGCTTTCCAGGTACAGATATGGGGAAGTTAGATTTCTGTTTAACATTTTTGATACTGAATAACTTGAAAAATGTTCATACAGAATTAATTATCTATTTTGAAAGAAAGGTCTGTAAAAATACAAAACCCGACACCTCATACTCATTAAAACTTTTATACACCCGAAACGCATAGGTACTCATACATACTGAACTTACCTATAATTTTGATATGCGTTTTGATCTTACTTATTAACACAGAAGTTGTGGCCAGAAAACCAGTTTTATGGCCTAAAATTATTCAACTTTGATGCCAAATATTTCGAAAACCATGAACTTTGAAGTAAATATGGGATACTATATTGCTTAAAGCCGATGTTGTTAATAAAATAAGCTACAAAAAACATTAGAAAACGAAGTGATTCAGATCGAAGGTCATTGGTGTATGGGAGCCCCTTAATTGTTTCGAGTAAGCTTATTGACAGACGGAGGCAGCGGAGCCTGTTCGCGCTCTTTGTTAATAATAAGATAATAACAATTCATTCTTAATGTTATTGGATTCACAAAGAGCTACAACCAATAGTCAATACAGCCATGCAAACAATCACGCCTGTATTTCAGAGCAGTAGGCAGCAATTATCAATAGATATTCATTATTAATTTCAATATTGCACAAACCTACTACTAGGTATTATTGGTACTCAGGGGATAATTACCTGCTTAAGAGTCCATCAGGTTCTAAATGATGAATGTACGTATACGTGTTTATTAAATTTTATCGGTAGAACGGAACTAACATCAAGTGATCTACGCTTATTTAGTAGTCATAAATTATTAAACAATAGCATCAGGCGTCATTCATCACGCGCCGTCCACGACAAATGTGCCGAAATAGACATGATGATGGATAGCGATAATCATCTAGACACTTTACTGTAATACCTACCTACTGTAATCCAAAGTACAACGCCTAGGGCTCCTGCGAGTGTTATATACCTTTGCCGGGCCCATAGAACAATTGCCGGAAAAGCAAATAGTTAGGTACATTATGATATTTATGATACAAGTACAAATAAAAATTAAAATTGTTTATTTCAGACCGAGATCCATATTAGTGTCATGTTAGTTTATACAGTGTTAATCAGGTCAGAGGCGGAATTTTTCACGCGAGCCGCAGGTGAGCGTGATAAGAAAGCCGAAGATGTAATTATCAAAGCTCACGCGTTTCATACGACGTTTTTCAACAAATATACGAGGAAAAAATCCTTTTCATAAAAAGAAAATTTTATGTAGGTATAGGCTCCTCAGTTATTTCCTTAAGTTATTGATGTGAACATTGCCAAGAATTTCTAGTGGAGTCTATTTTATTTATCACTTTCTATTCACCAACAAGTCAACATTTGTAATAATAACCAAACATGCACAAACAATGTTTACAAATATTTGTAAAATTACCTATAATGGCGCAAAATATTTTTTTTCGTAAAGGTTGGGCAGTGCGCGTGCATGTGTTAAGCCAGACAGGTGAAATCTCTAAACAGCCAATACAAAATAAAATAAATACTTTCGTTTTAAAATGTTATCTTTATTAATTCATGTAAAATGTTATCAAAAGTGAATAGTTTTACTAAATTAAAAATTTCTATATCATATCCAAAAAGAAATAGTCAATTAGATAATTAACAAAAAGTATTTAATTTGTTTAGTCCAGTAGGAATCCATTCGCCGAAAATTTAAAAAAAGCTGTAAATTCTGTACAACCCGGTGCATGCATACATCTTGTTGCAAGGTGCCAACGTGATTTAATCGGGATATATTCCATAAAACACATTGTCGTAATGTTATAAATCACGCATGTTTAATACCCAGGATTATGCCTAAAAGCGACATAATAACAGGTACCGTTACGAGCAAATGTGTTGAAATAGTTATTTATGATACAAGTGCGGAAAGTAGGTCATTCCCAACGAGTGACGATGACCAAAAACACAACCGTGACGGAGTGTTTTTGATCGACATGAGTTGGAAATTCTATTATATATTTCTATCCGAACGTGTATGATACAACATTTTACAATATAATATGCGAGGAAATTAAAAATTATACATAAATTTTAATTGTCATGAAATGTCATTCCCGCACATCTATGGGAATATTGGCCTGAAATCCATTCCCGCACGGCTGCCCCCGTGGTGTCCACAGGGGACCTTAAATTTGGGAAATTTTTAATGGACGAAAAACGAAGATTTGGACATCATGTTAATATTAAGATACGAAAGACATTCTATCGTCTCAAGACCTTATACGGCTGTAGGAAATAGGTACTTGTCCGAAAAAGTAAGATAAATTCTTGTGGAAGCTCTAGTTTTAATCAACATTTAACTACACACATTGTTTATGGTCCGAGGTTATTAGCGAAAACAAAAAGTACAACGAGTTCATAATGCTTGTACACGTTTTCTAAAAGAGCATATATTGTTATATACCCTACCTTAATGTCAAAAACACCATACATATGGAAAATAGAAGGAAGCTGCATTTGTCCTTTATACTACGCAAAATTATATAATTTGAGAAACCACCTTATCTTTATGAAAAACTGAAGTGGGTAAAAACATTCCTTGCTTATCTCTAAATATAGGACCAAATTAAGTTGTATTTCAATCGTTTTGTCTTGCTTCTATTACTGCAAAATCGCCGCCATCATGGCCGTAGAACAGGACGCGGTTATGCGTCGGAATGCGATGGAAGTACTTATGTCTTTCTTCCCTTAACACATGATTGCGTCCTGTATGATGGGTCATGATGGCCCATTGTGCAGAGAAGCCTGCAAGTAAAAATAGTAACATAGTTTATGATAGCTGTTTTCTACGAGATATTTTATAAAATCGGGCTCCGGCCCGGCCACTCGAACGGGCTGAAAGCATTTCTACGAAAAGTCGTAAAAGGTAAATAATCAATCCAAGCTCTTAAAACTGCAGACGAATATTTGTTGTGACCGTAACTTTTACTGAAAATCCGGCGACTGCAATTCTTTTCATAGTGTTCAAATATTACCGGGGGTCTCGAGCGACCTACACACGACGGTCATCGGTTTATACCGGCAATTTGGTATGTCAAAATCAAGAGCATTATTATCAGCACTTGACGTTTAAATTTTCATTTTATGTGCATTTTATGTGTACATTTGAGGTGGCGGACAGTAGTAATTTTGACAGCTAATGCCAAGTTTACTATTGACCGCCGCTGCCAGGCCGCGCCAGACTGTGAGAGGCTTGACCATATTAGCTTATGACATTAAATTGTTTGACGTCTGTATTATAACATGACCGTAGAAGTTGTCAGTGTGCTATATATAGAAAAGTACTCTGTGTCAGTGTGCTAGCGTGCTAGCTGGGCAGATAATGCCACGAGACGCCATATATACAACGTGTCCCAAAACTCAACGATAAGCCGGCACCAGAGGATGGAGCTGCTTATGATTAGTCGAGAAAAAATAAGGAAAAAAATATATCTCAAAAAAAAAAAAAATCTTTTGAAAATAATTGCCATAGTGGTGTCAATACTATTTTTTTCCACCATGATGATTGAAAGTGGACTGTAAGAAAAAATCTTTCAAAATTGTAGGGACAAAATGAATTTTGATTATTTTTTGTGTAAAAACTACATGTATTACGGTATTTTTAAGAACTGTGTTAGATAGCAGGGCTACTTAAGTTTCCAAAAACAAAAAAAAAAGTCGTTAAAAATACCATTAGGGATGTCGATTTTCGATGATTTTCATTTTTTTTCTGTAATTTCTAAAATAATTGAGATATATTTTTTTCCTTATTTTTTCTCGACTAATCATAAGCAGCTCCATCCTCTGGTGCCGGCTTATCGTTGAGTTTTGGGACACGTTGTATATGGTCAAAATTCAACTACTTATTTGTGGGAGCCAAGTTTGACATTGTGGCGTGAAAATGTTATCATCATAACTCAATAGTCAACTGCGGTCTGTCACCAAAATATATGACAAGTCCACACTTTTTAACTACTGAGAAATACATTATTATTAAAGGGTTAAAACTAAATGCATAATTTTGGTCTTAAATTACTAAAAAGACCCATTATAGCTTAAATAGATACGACCATCATAGTTACCATTTTGGCTTATCTATACTTAGTTATATTGAGATCAGATGAAAACTGAAAAAAAAACGTACATGCTTTCCCATCATCATTATTTTCAGCCCGTAATCGCCCACTGCTGAGCATAGGCCTCTCTTCGAGCACGCCACCCGTCCCTATCCTATTATTATTTTATATTCCCATTGTACTCAGTCACATTTCCATGCGTGTCCGAATGAACGTGCGAGACATAGTGAAATGCGACTGGATTGCAAAGCGATGAACCGAACATTTGCACTACTTGACGTAGTACGCGCCAAAGGGTGCACTCGAAGCAGTTGTAAGATGCATACAAAAAAGGCGTACCTAATATGAGAACAAAAATGTGTTAATATCGTAAGATGCATTTGCGTTGTTCTGTTATTTTTTCTAAAATTTTATCGTTTTCAATATCCAAGGAGTGGCTTAATATTTTTGTGTTTGTATCTTATTTAGAAATCACGATTTATTATTCTCACCAGTTTGTGATTTTCTGTATGATTAGGTATATCTACGTTGTTATTGTTTTACCTTCAAATTATGTTATTTTTTGTGCGTTCGCTTGTTTAAATAAAATCTAGCAGCTGGCAATAAAAGAGTTTCTGAAAAATATTTATTTTGTTACAAAATTTGGTTTTGTGGATTGGTTTGGCATGCTAAATCCTATAAGACTATTTAAGAACTTTTTTTGCAAAATATTTTTCCTCAATATTTGTAATCATGCAGTTAATTAACCTCAATAGTTCGTTATAAAACCATGAACCACTCAACCGTATTGACAAAGACTAAATTATATTGTTTTCTAGTAAAACATGATGTTCAGGTCAACCTCCATTACCTAATTAACCAATGTCCATATGCGTCATGCTAAAGTGGTGTAAATATTTAATTTAGTATCATTGATATAATGGTATATATTATTCATCAAATAATGTACAGACATGGTTGTCACAACTTATCTCGGTGTTAGGAGAGTTGTGAAACGAGCAGTAGTTCCGGTTTTAATATACTTATTATCTTTTAGAAACCAACACTTTCCATAATTAATTCAGAGCGCGAGAGCAAAGAGCTCTAGCGAGTATGAGCGCATATGAGGGAGCGAGAGTGTATGAGCTTTAGCGAAATATGTTCGATAAACTAAAAAAATATACAATCGTCCTAGGTCTTCCCTACATCTTTGTGTTATGTCTGTATTTAATCTATCACGTGGCGAAGTGGCTATGAATGTGAATGATGTGAGATGAATAAAACCGGTACTTAATCAATTAATCATAGAATATCTGCTCTGCATTTGAATGCTACGATATAGATATTTATATGCTAATACATCACGAATTGTATTTCCAATTTATGTGACATCGATTTGTTTCATTGGTATTTCAAGCTAGGAAACCAATCAACTCGCGTGGTTTCAGCAAATCAAACAAGTACGGTTGATACCCTACGGTATGTACTAAACACAATTAAAATAGAAATAGGTAACAAAAGTTGACAATGGTATATTATATTCAGAACGGTGATACGAAATAAAATACAATGAAAAACATATATTTTAATGGCGAGGCAAAGCTGTTGGCTACTACCGGGGTCCCCAGGCCGCAATGGCCATCTGACATGATGGTTAGCTGCGTCCATACTAATATTATAAATGCGAAAGTGTGTCCGTCTGTCTGCTACGTCTTCACGCTTAACCGGCTGAGCCGATTAAGGTTAAATTTGGGAAGGACATGGATCGTTTTAATCCCGGAAATCATCCCTTGGGGGAGTGAAATAAGGAGTTAAAAGTTGTATGGAGCTACGATAATAAACGAGTTCCACGCGGACGGAATCGTGGGCAGGAGCTAGTGTTTATTAAGCAGTCCCCGCCACACAGGGTTCTGAGGGTTTAGGTAATGGGAAGTGTATGCTGATAAGTGCTGATAAGTAAATGCTGTTAATAAGCAAAGCTCGTGTGTAAGGCAGCACTGGCAGGAGGACGAAGTTCGAAATCTGGTATGACTCCTGGGGCCGTAGACAAAGGTTACAATCGACAAGCGCTAACGTTAACGAAAAGTGTTTCGTCGGCATCTGTCATTCCCATACATTTTATTATTTTCTATTGGCGTTAGCGCTTGTCGATTATAACCTTGTCTAGGCCCCCAGGCCTTGTTCAGATATTACGGAGCGAGACAAACTCGGTTCATAGTTAAATGTGGTTTCAGAAGAATGTAGCAAGCCAAAATGGAATGAAATGGAATGGAAATGATTGAATTAATTGAAAATTACATCACCGACCAGATCCATGCCTCTAAATATATAATGTGTCAGTAGAGCGGTGCTGTTCACTGAGACTAGATTTTAGCTCGCTATCAACGTATTTAAGGTAGATTATTAGATTGGCACCCTCACTCTTACATATTTAGCTATGCTTCAACGGAAGCGGGAACGCAAGACTGATATAATATCAATTTAATCTTAATGCACTGGTAGCTGGTTCCGAAATGAAGCTCGTAGTTAAATCAGTTCCATTTCAATGTACAAACAAGTACCTACATTGGAATTGGAACTAATGAAGCTTGCATAACTGATGCAAATTTACATACCAAATGTAAATTGGGCTCTATGTTGCGCTAGGGTTCAACTCCAACAGGCGTTTAATATTATTCGCTTTAATCGATATATCTATTGATATTATATCTAAATAACGTTATACTTTACGAAAACATATATTTTGAAATTAAACCTTTCGTTCATTATATGCAGTGAACGTTATACTTAATAAGCTTATTATACAAAGTGAGCGTAGGTATATATTATGACTATTATATGATAAGTTCTTATAAGTACTTGGGCTTTTTCTATAATAATCAACGCATTTGCTCCGCAGAAAGCATGCGGTAAATTGGGAAGGAAATGTGGAATTGTTCATGCATATAGGCGGCTTGGCGACGGAATTAATTAACTTGGAATTAATTAATTAACACTTTGTTTTTAAAGGAAACTATTGAACGAAAGATTGAAGCGAACGAAGTTCTCTGATTCAGCTTGGGCCAAAATTCTTTCGCATGTCCGGCTTGCTCTACGGGTCGCTTTTCTCAACCATCGTGAAAAGTCGTAAGCAGGTCCAATAATTATATGTAAAAAATTGTCTACCCATACTCCATCTTCAGAGACCTACATACATAGTGTTATAGGTGATTAGAACAAGAGATTGGAGCGTATCTAGCATCCATTAATTTGTATCTAAGTAAGTGTTTGCGGTTGTCTTGGTATTAAATCAAGTCCCGACGTTTTCGCGGACGGTTACCGCCAAGACGAAATTGCGGAAGACGTCGCGGTAAATTATTTTATGTGTTTGTAACGTGTCTGCCTGTGTATCTGTCTGTGGTATCGTTGCTCTCCCATACGGATGAACCGATTTTCGTTTAGTTTTTTTGTCATAGATATTTTTATCCCGAGTGTTTATAGCCGTGTTTCATGAAAATCTGTCCAGCCGTTTTTGAGATATTGGACTTTGAAATGAAAATGTCGGGGGATTCTCAACTTTTCTAAGTTGTAGTTTTATATATACCTACACTAACATTATTATTATGTATCGAGCCCATTATGCCCCACTGCTGAGCAAAGGCTTCCCCCTTCTTTTTCCAATTATCGCGGTCTTGAGCAATGTCTGGCCAGTCTTTTAAAACTAACATACTCGTAAATGTCTTATTTTGTTTAAACGTATCTAATGTGTAGTGCTGGATACACATATTTACCTTAGAGTTATGTTTTATTTAAATCATTTAATGTGTCATAATTTTGAAACCATTGGAATAAAAATAATCAATTACCTATAGATTGGAATGGTCTGATTAGGTTTTCTGGGTTTCCCTAATCTTTGCAACAAATGTTGGACCTTGGCTATTGTACAGGGGATCGATTTTTGAATCTCACCAAGTGACTAATTCTCACCGATGTGAGTGACTTCCGAAAGTTCGTATTTTTGAAACTCATCGGTGACTTACATTTGTCATACCTATGATATCGATTTACGAGTGCCCCTACCCACTCGTAATTGAAATCACCATGCGATTATTTTTGACAGTTGACGTATGTGACATCTGCCAAGAATTTTTCAAAACTTTAATTTTCATTTACATGACACTGACAGATACGCTACGTTTTACGTTTGAATCCGTTTTAAGTATAGTATGAGACTTAGAGCATTAAACCAACCGGAGTGGCAATTGACAGGCGTTCCCCTCTGCCAAATACGTATGACCAGTGGTCATACCTATTGTATGGACTGACGTTTATCTGACGTAGCTATTTTCACGTTCCGCATACATTTGACGTTCCCCTCCCCCGCAAAAATCGGCAGACTTTTTATGTATAGAAAATGACACATGTGACCACTCCTGTTGGTTTAATGCTCTAAGGTATGAGAAAATAAAAACCGGTATCAAGGACAACATCTGCGTAAAAAGGAACGTAACGGGAAGATTGTCTCTGACTGACATTGTAAAATTTCTGAATGTTGGTAAACAGCGTGTGACTTTCAAAAATGCGGCTTTTGAAAAGTGGTGACATTAAAGTCATCGGTGATAATTTTATTCACCGATGACTTTGATATCACCAGTGAGATTCAAAAATCGCACTCCATTCCCAGGAAACACTTGACAGTCACGTGCTCTGCCTAGGATTGTTTTGGTTTATATACATGGTGATTAATTTTTGCCACGATTTTTGTAGCCAACCCATTAGCAAAATGAATGAATGAATGAATAAGATTTATTTCGAAACAACAACAGTTTATTAAATTATTAGATCTAAAAGTATATTGTGGTTGTTACGGTGAAAATTTTTAAGTCATCGATTGTTTTATTCGAGACTCACAGCGCCATCTATTTCAGCACAGTGCAAACTTCGCAAGTAGTCGCGGACAGGCGACACCTATTGATATTCGGCGTAACTACGCGCGCACCGAGGTTGAAGCCAAATCGATAACAATTCAGACTGGTCGATATTATTGTTTTATTAATATCTTTACAGATAATTTTGAAGTCGTAATATAGATCTTTAGAAACATTAAAGCTAGTTGTTAAGAAATATTGAGTCTTCATGCATTCAGTGCAACTGATGCAAGTCGATCTTTGTGGTACGGGAGGACGGAGCTAGATTATCTGTGGTAAAGTTTTTTTTTCGGCTGTCAAAAATCGCAGAGGACTTGTTCTTTGGCAAGATGTCGTGAACGCGAGAGGACATTTTTTGGAATTGCTTCGGCCGAAGGGCCATATTTTTTGCAACTTAGAGTCACAATCATAATGCAGATTTAATCTAAACGCATCTCGCGAACTAATGCTGCGATGACACAATGGACATTTTGACAAACTTATAACATCGCTCTAACGAGCAAGGACATACTGGTCGGTGGAAAATTACCTAAGTTTAGCTTTGATTCTTGCCAGCGACTGCGTGCTGGCCGCTCCGTGGAGACTGCTTCGCGGAAGTCGCTTCACGCATAGGCAATCTGGAGTCGGGCGCCGGAAGCTGTACCCGGGTCACATGTGTCGACGGTTCTTCACCTGCGGAAGCCGTCACGAGCAGGATCTCTTCTGAGGTCCTGGGTGGAAGCAGTGGACTACGGCGGCGCTGTGACGCGTGTACAACGCGTTCCACGAGGTGATTTCTTTCCGATTTTGTGAACTTTTCTGGTGGCACAATGCCACGTGTTTGCTATTAGAGTCACAATTTTAATACTATGGTCACAGCCTCACACAAACACAATTAGCCCTACTCTCTAATTAATTAAACTTAAAACTAAGACTTCGTCCTCGGTCAGATAACTTATAATCTAGATCTCCTTAAGAGAGAGCCACCCTTCTAGCATTAAGTTTTAATTAAGACATATGCACAGCGAGACAATCAAGTGGCTTGTTTTGTATGTACGTGTACTTTTGTGGCAATAAACCTACTTGTCAAATAATCTTTCTTTGTTCATATTTCTGATTACTGTAAAATTAGGTATCCTGTTTAAACTCTTTTGCATTTAGGAGTGTAAATTATAAATGCATGGCGCCTTTCTAAAGGCCGAGCCACACCGACTGCGTGTGCAGCACGTCTGCGTGTGCAGCACGTACACCGCTGCGTTGTAATGTATGAATCCTCATACGACATGACACACCGGATGCGTCTGCGTAGACGTGCACGCACACGCAACGCGTGGGCACGGAGCGCAGCTCCAGGCAGACAAACAGGCTGCGTGCTGCGTGCATGCGTACACGGAGCGGAGCGGCAACGTCGCTTCGCTGCGTGCAGTGATGACGTTGTATTGGTCGACGTTCCCTATGAGATGACACACCGGACCGGTTCGGACACGCACAGCTCGGTGCTGCGCGTGTGCACGCGCAGCTCTCTTGTATTTATTTACAAATTCGCTGGTGCGCGTGATGGTTTCCATCGTGAATATGGAGACCAAAGGAAAACTAGTTGATGTTGTTCGACAATATGAGTGTATTTATAACATTAGGTAGACGCTAAGACTATAAAAAAGTGGCATACAAAAATTTCATATGGGAACAAATCTGTGCATCAATCGGGAGTCCAAGCTTGTTATGTTAAAGTCTTTTCGTGTTTCAAATAATTTTATTCTAGATTAAAATACGAGACTACCTTGAAAAGAATCTCTTGCAATGTGGAAATACCGAAACAATCGATCTTCGTGTGATTCAAGTTCACGACATACTTAGTTGTGTTATTCACTGTGTCCTCCTCTTCTTCCTTTAATTTTATAAACCCAAACCCTTTTGGATGTCGCAGGAGTATTACATAACAGTAAGAACAGTGTTTCTTCTTCGTCAGACTAACTGCTATCGAACATGATGCTAATCTTATGAGTAATAGAATGAAAATGGCGGCTGGTACGCCGTGGAGCTGCAGCGTGCGCACGCGTTGCGTGTGCAGCTCTCTGCAGCAGGTACGCCGTAGACACGCGCGCGAATCCGGTGTGACAGGGGTCTGCGCACGTCTACGCTGACGTCGACGCATACGTGCTGCACACGCAGCCGGTGTGGCTCGGCCTTAAATCAGCATACATCAATAGCCGTCTTACCCAAAGCGCACCCACCCTTGTGAATTATCTACATGACTGACTAGCACGGAACACGTGATCAAGTGTGGACGCCTCTTCGTATGCGTCAAGTCTCCATCACACAAAGGTAAATGGTAGCCGTCTAAAACATCATCAAAACGGTTTATCACATTACATGGTAGTTGTCTCAAAAAAGGAGCCCACTCAGGCACTCAATATGAGCAATATTTATGAATGTACTAAATTCGATATAAAATACCTTTCGTCCATTAACCAGATAGGAGCAGATCGTGCCTCTATTCGTATTTGTCACTTAAACGTTTACTGAAGCTGGGAACAAATTATCGGACGCGGCTGACGGCCGCGACTGATAAATGTGCACATTCCAACGGGATCCAATGCGCCAGATTTCTGTCAGACGTCCGAACGCTCAAGGTTTATTCACGGCTTCATTCCGCTTTTTTTTGTTTGCACAATTCAGTGTATATTCATGATCTAGATACCTATAAGTGACGGCTGTGAGCCGCGTCCGTCAGCCGCCTCCGATAATTTGTTCCCAGCTTTAGTGAGCGCCGGTCGTTGAAACACGGAACACTACTATCTTACTACCTTTGAGCGTCTCACAAAGCAAAGCACATCCAAACAACATATGCAACCACAGACAAGAGACAGCTAGGTAATTAGGCCAGTCCTCAAGATTGGTACACTTGCTTGCAAAAGGGGTATTCGAACAGAAAATTAAATCACTTGCGTCCAAATTTTCGTTTAGTGGAAAACAGCAATCGGTTTTGTAATATCGGAATAATTATGGTTTCGGACAATGATGTGAATGACTCTTCGGATTTATCAGTGTTCCCAGTAGAATAGGTGGCGGCATAACACTCATTACTCGTGTAACGACCCGAAATGGGAGTGGTGTTTTCATATTCAGTATAAGTATCACCAAACAATACTTACAACAAAGCGCACCGGCAGGGATAAAAGTGATTTAAACGTCGTTCGGGTTGTAGCAATGTCTGTGGTTGAGTCTATGGTCGTAATGAATAGAAATAAAGAAATTGTCTTTGATCTGAGCTGAACATGGCGAGTTTTATTTAAATCCATCCCGACGCAAATAATTATAGTTTAATATAATAATGCCCCATCCGAACCCTTAACAATAACGCATGGTGTCAGAAGCGGTTCCAGAACAAGAAGAAAGAAAAAGAAGTCAAGAAACTGCCTGATGGGACTGAAAAAACGCAAAACGTTATATTAGCCAACGGACTTAAGCCGTTACAACTAAGCGTGCAAAATGGCGTCGGAAACGAATGTGCAAATTCTGAAAAATGGAGAAGATGGAGACAGAAATTCGAAATATACTGCGAAGCCAACGATTTAGAGAAGCTGCCGGAGAAAAAGCAAGTAGCAATTTTACTCAACGCTATCGGTGATGAAGGACTGGAGATATATAACTCGTTCAACATTCAAAGGGCAACGGAATCTCTCAATTCAATATTAGAAAAATTTGAAAGCAAATTCAACGCGTGCAAGAACACAACAGTCGAAAGGTACAATTTCTTTACCAGGTACCAAAAAGACGAAACGTTAGATGAGTACGTTACACATTTGAATAATTTAGCTGCAAGTTGCAAATTTGACTCACTAAAAGAATCTCTTGTAAAGGACATGTTTATTATTGGAATTAGAAATGAAAAAAATAAGGAAAAATTATTACAAAATGACAAAGTACAAGACGTTAATGAAGCCGTGACAATTGCGAAAACTATAGAACTCTCTAATAGAAGATCGAAACATATAGGAGAACAAGAAGACACGAGTCAAGTACAATTTATATCCCAGAATAACAAGAGACAACAACATCAATCAAGACCCAGAAACACATCAAAAACCAGATACCGAAGCTCATCGCGCTCTTCATCAAGACCGAACCAGCAACCGTACCGACAAGCAGCAAGCTCTTCATCTAAGTCCAACTACCCTAGCAACACGACGTGCAGGAGATGTGGACAAGTTCACCGCTACAGATGTCCAGCGCAGGGCAAGACCTGTGCCATCTGCAAAAAGCCAGGACACTTCGCACAGTATTGTTTTCACAAGAACAAAAATGTGAGTACTATAAGTATGTCTAGTCAGGAAAGTGACTGCCAAAACGTTCAGACAAATAATTCAGACTATCAAGACACTTTCTTCATAGGGGCAATTAGTCATAGGCAAAATAGCAAGCCTAGTCAAGACAATTGGAAAATCCAAGTTAAATGTCAAAATCAGATGTTAAACTGTCAAATTGACACGGGAGCGGACATCAATGTAATTTCTATAAAGACACTTTCAACTTTAGAAAATGCGAATAATACTAAAATTCCCATTAATAAATCACATCATAAAATCTTTACATTTTCAGGACAAATGATTGATAATTTAGGTAGTGTGACACTGACATGTACTTTTGACAATGGAAGACAAGCTGATATACAGTTCATGGTTGTTAAATGTGAATGTTCGACTATACTGGGCTGGAAGACATGCGACGACTGTGGAATAGTCAAAAGGTTGCTTGAATTAAAAACTCGAGATCAAAGGTCAGTAAATACACTCTTAGACAAATACTCAGACACATTTGAAGGGTTAGGTTGTCTACCACACAAAGCTCATTTACATGTTGATACAAGTGTTGTGCCTAAGATATGTCCTGTCCGTAGAATTCCTTATGCCTTACATGAAAAACTTAAAACTGAGCTAGATAGGATGGAAAAGTTACAAGTCATAGAAAAAGTTACAAGTCCAACAGACTGGGTGAATGCTATAGTTCCAATAGAAAAACCCAATGGGCAATTACGTATCTGTTCAGACCCTAGAAGCTTAAACAAAGCCATCAAAAGACCTCACCATCCTTACCCTACAGTAGACGACTTACGTTCTAAAGTAGCAGGTGCAACGGTATTCTCAAAGTTAGATGCTAACTCGGGCTTTAGACGAAGAAAGTAGTAAGCTATGTATATTCAACAGTCAATATGGAAGATATAAATTCCTAAGATTGCCATACGGTATAAGCTCAAGTGGAGAAATATTTCACAAAGTAATGAATGACTTATTCGGAGACTTACCCGGAGTACTAATTTTTGTTGATGACATTTTGATTTATGGTTCAAATCAACAAGAACATAATCAAAGACTAGAACAAGTATTTCAGAGAGCTCGTGAAGTAAATTTAAAATTCAATAAGTCGAAGTGCATGTTTGACAAGCCAGAAATTAAGTATGTAGGTCATGTTTTCAATAAGAATGGTATTTCTGCTGATTTATCTAAAGTCGAAGCTATAGTTGACATGCCACGACCGGAAAATGTGAAAGACCTTCAACGATTTTTAGGAATGGTCAATTATTTAGGTTCATACATACCAAATTTAGCGCATCAGACAGACTTACTGAGAAGCCTACTTAAAAAAGAAAACATTTGGCAGTGGACAGAAAATCATGAAAAAGAATTCATTCAATTAAAAAATCTTATTAGTCAGTCACCAGTTCTAGTTCACTATGACGTCAATAAACCAATAAGAATGTCAGTAGACTCATCTCAAAGTGCTGTTGGTGCAGTCATGCATGCCTTTTCATCAAAATCGCTAACAAGTACTCAGCAAAACTATGCACAAATTGAAAAAGAACTTTATGCTATTTTATATGGATGTAAAAAATTCCATCAGTATATATATGGAAAAACTATACAAGTAGAAACTGATCACCAATCGTTAGTCACTCTATTTAAAAAACCTCTGTCAGACGTCCCTGCTCGACTTCAAAGAATGATGATGGCACTACAGTCATATGATTTAATTGTTTCATACACCAAAGGTACAGAAATGTATGTATCTGACACACTTTCTAGAGCACCCATAATGTCTAAAACAAGTGTAGAGAAATTTGATTTTGAAGAATTGGAAACTAATATTGATTGTCATGTAAAATTGCTAACTACTAATCTGGCAATTACTCAATACAAATTACAAAAAATTCAAGATCATACCAAGTCAGATAAAACATTGCAAAAATTACAGGAATATTACCTAAATGGATGGCCCAATAGTAAATCTCAGTGTGATCCTATTACTTTACCTTACTGGAATATTAGAGATGAAATTCATGCCATTGATGATATATTATTCAAAAATCAGTCCGTAATCATTCCCAAGTCCATGCGATCAGAAATATTAAGCAGTCTACATGAAGGTCATATGGGGATAGAAAAAACTAAAAACCTAGCTCGTGGTTTAGTTTTTTGGCCAAATATATACCATGACATAGAAATGAAAATAAGACAATGCGAAACATGTATGATTTATAGTCCAAATAAAACAAAGGAAACTTTATTGTCACATGAACAGCCTTGCCTACCATGGCAAAGGTTGGCTACCGATTTATTTGATTACAATGGTAAAAAATACCTATTAGTAGTAGACTATTACTCAGACTACATTGAAATAGCACAATTAAATACAGATCACAGAAGTCAAACAGTCATTCAACATTTAAAGTCCATTTTTGCCCGGCATGGAATCCCAATGCAACTGGTCAGTGATGGCGGCCCGCCATACAATTCACAGGAGTTCCATAAATTCCTGAATGATTGGGACATCGAACACATCATGTCTAGTCCTCACTTCGCAAGGTCCAACGGATTAGCGGAGATATCTGTAAAAATTGTAAAAAACATATTAAGAAAATGCCAAGAGTCAGGTACAGATTTCCACCTAGGATTACTACAATATAGGACAACACCTAGGAAAAATCTTAAGTCACCTTCAGAACTACTCATGTCTAGAAAGCTTAGAACTACATTACCTACACATCTAGATAGTCTAAAGCCTAAAGTCATATCATTCTCAGAACATTCTAAAAATAAGTCTGATATTATTTCAAAAAGAGAGGCATACTATAATAAAACTGCTATTCCACCAGAGGAATTTCAAACAAATGACATAGTCTTTTTCAAGAAAAATCCTAATGATGTCACTTGGACAAAAGGTGTGATAGTGTCCAAAACTAGGTACCCCAGATCATATATAGTCAAGAATATGGATGGAACAGTCTATAGACGGAACACTCAACATATAAAGTTATTCAAGTCGTGTTTGTCAAAGTCAAAGTCGAGATCTAGTAATAACAAGTCGAATCATGTCAGTGAAACAGTCAATCCCAGTCAGAGTATGTCGAACTCTAAATAAACACAGTCTAGTCGAATATACACAAATAAAAACTATCAGTCACAGTCAAAGTCTCATTATCACAAGCCAAGTGATAACAACAAATATAGGTCAAGTCAGTGTCAAAATGAGAATGAAAGGGAGGATAATCGTGTATATTACTACATTCCTGAATATTTACAGCTAAGTCAAAAGGAAAGTCCAGAAAATAACCTGAATGAAAGTGTAGATATGTCTAAGTCAAGCACAATAAATGAAAGCTTTAAATCTCTCATTTCAGAGGATAAAGATTTGTCTGTCAGTTCGTCAAGTCTTGATAGTAGTTTAAGCGACAAGTTGACATGTCAGTCAACACCAAATAGTGATAAGAATGATAACAATGTTTGTATTGAAAACTTACCTTGTGATCCATGTATGTTAACAAGTAAGAATGACCAGGAAGCTCGCTACAGTTCTAGAGGAAGATTGTTAAAGAAAACAAATAAATTAGATCTGTAAATGTTTAATTATTATCGAAACATATGACAAAATGTAATTGTAATTTGACGAGGTTTCCGCTGATGTAATTTATTTCATTCCACTGACATATCACTTCACTATAATGTAATCCAGATGACAATTTAAAATAAAGAATGTTAATGTTTAATATGTGACGAAATATAATGTGTAATGACAATGTGTATGTATAATAATGAAACTTCTATTTGCCTGGTGTAAATAGCAAAGTAAGGTTAGCTGTCATGACCCCGGTGTGACCCAGTGACGTTGACATATGTCAAATTTATTTTTATTAAAAAAGGGGCATGTAGCAATGTCTGTGGTTGAGTCTATGGTCGTAATGAATAGAAATAAAGAAATTGTCTTTGATCTGAGCTGAACATGGCGAGTTTCATTTAAATCCATCCCGACGCAAATAATTATAGTTTAATATAATAATGCCCCATCCGAACCCTTAACAATAACGCACGGGTAAGCACTCATTGTTTATTTTTGAAGTGAAAACTTCTTTAGCGGCGCTGTGCACTTTTTGGGATGGAGAAAAACTGTTAAACTCGCGACAGGTGTAGGAGGTCACGTGACGTGTAGGAGCGTAGGATTTAGTGTTTCCAATTGCCGTAATACAAAAAGCCGGAGTTTTTTTTTTGCAAAATTAAAATTATTCAAATTTTTTTGAAGCACTTCGCAAGTTTTCACTTCTGCCGGCACTCCCGGAGTGCAACCCGGTCGTTTTTAGGGTTCCGTACCTCAAAAGGAAAAAACGGAACCCTTATAGGATCACTTTGTTGTCCGTCTGTCTGTCTGTCTGTCTGTCTGTCAAGACCCTTTTTCTCAGGAACGAGTGGAGGTATCAAGCTGAAATTTATATAAAATACTCAAGACTATTGTCCCTTGAAGCTGTGAAAAAATCAAACTTAAAAGCCAACGCAATCAAAAGATACAATCGTTTATGCTGCAAATTTTTGAGTTTTTCGACACTCGCAAAACCTACGGGGTACTTCCCGTGAACTCAGAAACTTGAAATTTGGCATGAAGCAACGTCATATATCACAGACAAAGGAAAAATTACGAAATGTAGACATTTTTAGTAAAATCATACAAAAAAATGCTTTTTTAAATTTTAAACTTAACACCTTTTTCCTCGTAAACGTGTGGAGGTATTGAATTGAAATTCATGTCAAATACTCAGAGCTATAGGACCTTTCAGATGTAGCAAAACCAAACTTTTATGTCAACGCAATCAAAAGAAATTGCAATTTAAGTCGCATATTTTGAAACTGAGTACTCACAACAAACTCAAAACCTAAAGGGTACTTCCCGTTAACTCACAAACTTGAAACTTAGCACGAAGAAACTTCATATAGCACAGACAAAGGAAAATTTACGAAAAGAAGACATTTGTTTTAAAATCATACAAAAATCATTTTTTGAAATTTTAAACTTACTACCTTTTTCCTCGTAAATTCGTAGAGGTATTAAATTAAAATTCATGTCAAATACTCAGGGCTATAGGACCTTTCAGATGTAGCAAAACCAAACTTGTATGTCAACTAAATCAAAAGAAATAGAAATTTAAGTCGTATAGTTTGAAACGGAGTACCCGCAAGAACCTCAAAACCTAAAGGGTACTTCCCGTTTACACAGAAACTTGAAACTTGGCACGAAGAAACTCCATATAGCACAGACAAAGGAAAAATTACGAAAAGTAGACGTTTTTAGTAAAATCATACAAAAAACATTTTTTGAAATTTTAAACTTACTACGTTTTTCCTCGTAAACACGTCTGGAGGTATTAAATTGAAATTCATATCAAATACTCATGTCTATAATACCTTTCAGCTGTAGCAAAACGAAAGTTTTACAAGTCCACGCAATCATAAGAAATAGCAATATAAGTCGCATAATTTAAAACTGAAAAAGGTGTATGTGAAGTCTCCAACCCGCACTGGGCCAGCGTAGGTATACGTAAGGGTATCAAAACCTAAAGGTACTTTCCCGTGAACTCAGTTTTATATCAACGCAATAAAAAGAAACAGCAATATAAGTAATCCGCTTATTTTGGCGTTCGCAACTACTCGCAAGGAATAAATCAAGGCCTAAAGGATGATTACTAAATTGATAAAGTGACCCTGTTTAAATTTATGCTCCCTCAGCTTTCCACATTGTAATGTTACGGATTCCATTTTCATTTAGTAATAAACATACAACAACTTTTGCTTGTTATAGATTTGTAGTACGGAACCCTCGGTGCGCGAGTCTGACACGTACTTGGCCGGTTTTTTTATTTATGTCCTGCAGTAGCGATCATAGTGATGCCTACTCTAGGACAATTTTGATTTGTAGGACAATTTTGATTTGTTAGTCGTGTACCTCGAAATTAATGATTAGGTACTCGTAGTTATTCATCAAATCAAATTTATCACGATAGCGAATTTTGCTGTCTTACCAACGAAATACCTGTGTCTAGTAAGCGCAAGCCGTGAATGAGTCAGTTTGGTAAAGCCGAGCCGGTTTGTTCTGGCCTGCGGGTTGCCACACCGAGTAAGGCGCTGCTGTACGTATCGCATCTGCATTACTCCGTCACTGCGGATGACATGGTTAAGTATATTCACCATAAAACTGGCTACTTGCTGAGGGTTTTCCAGCTGCGTTCGCGCCACTACTATATATAATAGAGAAGAAGGATCTTTGAAGTAGAGATATATAATCAGCCATACGATAAATAAATAAATATAAACTTTATATCAAATAATTCATGCTTATCATTCAATGCTATCAGAGTAACCATTTTGTGACCATTCATGGCACAGTTAAAGTTTATATACAACCAGAAAGGCCATAGCTGAGCCGGATTGTATAAGGTATATAATTATGGAAAACTAACAGTATTGCATTGTTAAACTTAGTAACTGACTTAACTGAGCAAAAATGAGCTCTAAAATAGAGAGACCCAATTATTATATTTGGAGTCACTTTACATATGTTATCGAACGCAATGTTGTATACGTCTACCTGAGTATAGGGAATTAATATAAATAAGAATTAAATCTAAGTAGATTAATCTGCTTAAGATTAATTTAAACTGTAAATGTTTAATAGAGAAAGTAGGCGTAGAATCCGGTAACAGCCAATCAATTATGTAAACATTTTAGTCAGTCATGAACCCGGAAATCCCGATTACGCTCGTTACCGATCCCACAGATATGTATGCCATTTTTTAGAATACCGTAAAATGAGGCTAATTAAGACCTGCGAGGCTATTTGGAAAAAAATAATTATAAGTTTTGAGTCCATATATTTTTTGTCATGGCAATGGTAGAAACGTAGATCTTCGTCTGGCAACCCTAAGTCTAATGTGAAGTTGGTTAGTGGTGGCAGTGACGCCGAGGACTGCGCACGCGTGCTTAAAAAAAATCTTGATTGTGTCGGTGGAAAATCAGTGCAATTAAACACCGTCCTACTTCTATTCAAATGTTGGCTGGTTGTTCGGTAAGTTTTTTTTTTGTATACATACCTTAAAGTACGTATTCTCGGGAGTTTTTAAAGCTATATCACATAATTTTAACCGTTTATTTTGAATTAGATTTTAACGGTTTTTTAAAATGAGGCTATTTGAGACGGCTTTTGGGGTTATTTGGTTGCTAGTACCAAAAACCCCTCTTACTGTAAACCTTTACATCTACCTAGGTTGACCATCTTTTTTTTCAACAGGACAATGGTGCGAAAGTACAAACGTACGTACCGTAATTTTTTAATTAATTTTTCTATAAACATTTTGTAGGCAAATAAATAACAAAGAAACATATTATATACTAAAGTTGACTTGGAAGTTATATATTTTTTTAAATGTTTTTATAGTTGATTTACTGTTGTCAAGGACGTTTATTTTATGTTTATATAAAAGAGCACATTTTGGTTTAATATAAATGTAACTACGGTTCCTAAAAAGTGTGTTACATGTAAAAAAAGATTTGAATAAAACTTGATTTTGTTAGTACAACTTTGTGTTTTTTTTTGTCCCGTTTTTTATTCTGTAAATATGGTTACTCTGCTTTTAATACCTTCGGTGGTCGTTCCTAAAGCGTCCTAAATAGCACTGGTTATGTTTTAAATAACACAAGCTTCAAATTTCAGCCAAAACCAGTTCGAAACCAGTCAATTTCCATAAAGCCCCAAACACGAGGTTATTTGGAACACCTCTTTAAAAAAAAATTACTCATCCTGTGTTAACAATTAAGACACGTACAGTATATAGAATAATAAAGCAGTATGCGTTTTATCTATTGAAAATATTATACATTTGATAAACACATAAGCCATGGATTTATTAATGTTTTAGTCAAAAAATTGAGCCAAATAGCCCCATTTTACGGTACGGAAATAAAAACAGATGCTAAAAAACCGTCTGTATTTAATTTACGTATTTCCCACTAATTAGTAGAAAATACGTAAATTAAATATCTGTATTTACTTTTGTACGTAACACCGTTTACCTATTTATCTCAGTCAGTAGGTACATTAACTTCAATTAAGGTTAAAAAATGGTTGCGTCGGCCGAATTTGTACGAAAGTTGGCCTTTCTAACCCTTAATTTGACAGTGTATGACGTGTCATACTGGCACTTCAAAGAAAACTAACGACTAAATTTATGTCAAGATAGATGTGTGTTTATGGTAGTGACATTACTCCCAAAATAGGTGAAAAATAATTAATTACTCTGGCAACAACAAAAATCAAATGTCATCAAAGTGTCGTGGCGGCGGAACAGTGTTGTGCTTTCAAAGGTAAATAATTGTCTTTTTCTCTTATCTTTTCTATGAAACATGCCGTTTGATTTCTTAATTCATAACGCTGTAATATATGCTGCATCGAACAGCATTACTTAATTTCACTAACTCACTGAACTACTCACAGCAATTTCAGTTCAAACTCGCTGTATGACATGACATACACTGCCAAAGACATGGCCTAACTAACCTGTATGACGTGTCATACACTGCCAAATAGTGACTACAAGGAAGATGCCGTCTTTGTTCGAAATTTACCACAGTGAGCTGTATCTATGAAATGTAATGTTCACTTGTGTTTTGTAGCTGGCAAAAACAATAGAAATTCTCATTTAAAATACCATTCAAAAGAGTAGTATCTGACCATGCCACTAAACAAAAATTACAACACTAAAAAAATGGCGTGGGTTTTTTTTTTATTAGACCCTGCATTTGAGAGAAAAACATTATCATGTTTTTTTTGATAGAATTTTTTGGTTTTTGTTTTGCCAGGAGATTTATAGTTTTTGTTAGTTTTGTTTGATAAATACAATCTTACAGTTTCACACAAAAAATATATTTATTTTTTGTAAAAGTGGTTTCCTTAATTTGGCAATGTATGCCCTGTCATACATGGTGTTTTCCAAAACATACCACAAAAAGATTTTTTTTTCATAATTTTTCCATGATGAACTTGACCTCTATGAAGGCGAACAAACAGCAATATTTAATTTTAGATTTTTTTTTCCTCTGCCAAATTAAGGGCTAAGTTGGTATATTTTATGTTGGTCGACTATTACTCGGTAACTAGTTATGCCGTGATAGTGTTCCTTTTCTTCATTATATGTACTACTGCCACGATTTTTTTCATATTCCCAGTAGCAACCATTTAGCCGGCAGGGATGACGCCGACACATGACTCCAACAAAAATTTGGGCTTTAAATTCCAATATCTCGCAAACGAATCACTGATTTGAAAAATCGTTGAAACGCATAATATTTTTTTCTCAAACATGCTCTGAAATGTATGCGTTAATATCACGAAATGAAGACAAGAAGTTTCTTGTTTATGGCTCCCTACATTACTTCTTGGCCTTACGCCAAGAAGTAATGTATGAAAACCCTAACTAAAAGCATTATTAGCGTATGATTATGTATAAAGTTACCGACGAATCATACATATTTAAAAATATAGTAAATGTATAAAAAAACTTATAACTGAATTTATAATAAACATCAAATTAAACAAAGCATTATTGTCCTCTAATCTAACTTTTTAAATTTGCTTACTAATATTAAACTGACAAAGGAAAAATTACATACTGCCAACCACCACTAGACTCTGTAAGCATACTTGCGACATAAAAAAAAACAAAATCTATGGTACTATACATATGTGCGGTTAAACATGGTGCTCGAACGGCTTGTTGAAATGGAAGAAATAAAAAAGGCGGCAAATTACACAATTTTTTTCTGAACTATCGTTCCGATTGTAATTTCAACAAACTATTAATTAGTTGACTACCTTGTATTTATTTTAATTTTAATATTTCCTCACATCGTTTGAGAAAAGCACTATACAATCCTCGGCCGGAACAGGGATTGCTGGACTCGTTGCATTCGGCCTCGTCTACGACTCGGCCGTCTACCCCAAGCTCGTCCAGCAATCCCTTACTTCACGGCCTCTGCAGTAATGTACTATTATTTTAACAAGCTATCCAACTGTTGGAACTTTATTATAATGTGTGTGTATGCCTTAACATTATATAGCACTTTATATTACGCATGCTGGTAACACTCTTTCTGCCAACCCCGCCTATGTAGGTTAGTCGTGTCCAGTCCCGTTTATTTTATTTTATACAATTTAATTATACAAAATCATATACAATCATATTAAATATCAGTGTCTGTAATCGTCGATACTATTTATACAAAAATATACACGATTATATACCAACAGTGCATTTTACTTGGTCTGAAGTTCTCTCATGCTCTTCCACTGCCGGGGCACGCTCTAGCTCCAACAGGTTATGGGCCCAGACAACGAAAGGAAGATCACCAGAGAATAATTAAGCGTGAGTAGAATTATATATATCAAATATGAATCAGCCAAGTATTGCACCGGGACAGACCGCAACCAACACGTGCAACGATATAACCTCAACAAGCATAGAAAAACTTGCCGGTATAGACAACTGGATTAACTGGAAATTCGCTATTAGAATGATCCTCACATTAGAAGGATTGTGGAATTGTGTCGTAGGCGAGGACACGGATGACACGCGGATTGCCCGCGCTTTAGCGAAAATTTGCTTGTCGATTCAACCGAACTTATACCAAATTGTTAGAGAATCCACAACTGCTAAAGAAGCTTGGAAGCAATTGACGGATACATTTGAAGACAAGGGACTGTATAGACGTGTACTACTACTTCGACAACTACAGCGCGTGGAATACAGCCAGTTTTCATCTATGTCTGCATATATCGAAGGAGTCTTAAAGCTAGTGACACAGTTGTCGGATATTGGTAAGAAGATAGACGACGAGGAAATTGCTGAAATTCTTGTTTCCGGACTCCCAGAAGAGTATAATGTCTTAGTGTCTGGTCTCGAGACAGCCAACATCAGTGGGAGCTTATCGAGTGAAATTGTCCGCACTCGACTACTCCAGGAGGACCATCGGCGAAGTAATTCCAGTGCCACAACAGACAATGTAGCTTTTATGGCTAATAACAGAAGAAACAAAACCAAGCTTGTATGCACTTACTGCATGAGAAATGGACATGCTGTAAACCGTTGTTTTAAAAAGAAACGTGAAGACACGAAGAAGAATGAAGTGGAACATACTATGTATGCATCGGCTTACTCAGCTTCTGAGTCTAAAGAGTTCATAATGGACAGCGGTGCATCCTCCCACATGTCTGGGGACATTTCTCTCATCCATGAAGCTGCGGAGAAGAACTGTGTTATATCAGTAGCTAATGGACAGCATTAAAATAGTGAATTAATTGGTAAGACAGTACTTTCTTCTCGAATTTCTTTAGATAATGTTCTTTATGTGCCTAATTTATCAAAGAACTTAATGTCTGTTAGTGAAATAACCAGTAAAGGTTATATTGTTGTGTTTTCCGATGACAAATGTAATGTTTATAGTTCTTGTCAAGTCACAGGCAAACAGGTTTTGACTATTCATAAACAAAATGGGCTCTATAAATTGAAAGTAAGTAAGCAAACGCGACCTGACCCCCTATTAGGTGACTCTATGTCTCTGCAAACAAGGCAAAGAGCCATGAGTGCCAATGCTGCTGCTGCGCCTTTTTCCACTTGGCAAAAGCGCTTAGGTCACTTGAACGCGAAAGGTATGTCTGTACTTGGTGGAGGGCATAAGTGTGGTGTCGTTTTTCAGCCTGAAGACGGCGTGCCCACTCGCTGTATCGCCTGCCTTACGGGGAAGATGTGTGAAACATCGTTTCCTCGGTCAAGTGCGGGGCGTGCAGCTCATCCTCTGGACCTGGTACACAGTGACATTGCTGGACCAGTTCATGTACCCAGCTGGGGCGGAGCTCGTTATTTGCTGACGTTTACTGACGACCGAACTAGGAAGACCTTTGGATATCTTCTCAAGAATAAGTCGGAGAGGAGGCGATCCGTTCACCGGTGCTGTCACCTCTGTCTGACCTGTACCGCACTACTGATGCTGATGACATCGAGGCTGGTGATGAGGATGTGGTGCTGTATAGCCCTAACACCTCTCTGCCGCCCGCTGCGTCTCCAGAAAACGAGCCGATGATGACGGAGGAGCCTACCGTCTCGTCCATCTCTCGTCCTGTGCGGAATACAAGAGGCATTTTTCCTGAAAGGTATAACGATTATCATTTATCGTCACTGTTGGCCGCAGCGAGTCTGTCACATGAACCACTTACATTTCGTGACGCCATGAATTCTCCTGAAAGGGATGAATGGTATGGTGCCATGAAAAGTGAGCTTCACTCAATGGTTAAGAATGATGTATGGGAGTAAGTGGATCGTCCACAAAATGTAAACGTTGTCAAAAACAAATGGGTATTTAAGAAAAAATATGATACAAATGGTAACTTCACAAGATTTAAAGCTAGACTAGTCGCTTGTGGTTACAGTCAAAAACAAGGAATTGATTATTCCGATATCTATTCACCTGTGGTAAGACATTCAACATTACGCATTTTGTTTGCTATTGCAAATCAGTTGGAACTCTCCATGGATCATATTGACGTCACCACAGCATTTTTAAATGGCGAATTAGACGAAAAGATCTACATGGAGCAGCCGACCGGTTTTCAATCCGATAATAATAAGATCTGTTTGTTAAGAAAAAGTATATACGGCTTAAAACAAGCTAGCCGAATGTGGAACAACAAAATCCACACATTGCTCTCTCAAAACGGGTATAAACAAAGTAAATGTGAGCCATGTGTGTATACAAAGAAAAATCAAAATGAATATGTAATTATTGCCTTATTTGTTGACGATTTTTATGTCTTTCATAGTAATTGTATTGAAACAGTTACATCATTGCTAAAACGGCACTTTGATATACGTCATCTCGGTACTTTAAGGAACTGCCTAGGCATGAATGTGACTAAATACAATAATGTAACTGTTCTAGATCAGCATGATTATATTGGGCGGCTGCTAGAGAAATATAACATGACGGATTGTAAACCAGTTTCAACCCCATTACCTTTAAATTGTAAACTAGAAAAGTCTGGCAAGCCTTTAGATGACAATACTTATCAATATAGGCAGCTACTGGGCTCATTATCATTTCTTAGTGTATGTACACGCCCAGATATTGCCTATGCCTGTAGTCAATTAAGTCGGTACAGTACATGTTTTGATGAGAGTCATTGGCGCACTGCAAAGCGAGTATTGAGGTACTTAGCCGGTACAATCAATTATGGCCTTTATTTCGAAAAGGATAAGAACTTCAAAATAAATGCTTTTTCGGATGCAGATTGGACTAATGACGCAACTGACCGCAAGTCATATACTGGCTTTGTAGTTAAACTAGGTAATAATGTCATCAATTGGGAAGCAAGAAAGCAACGATGTGTAGCGCTTTCTTCGACTGAAAGTGAGTTTCTTTGTATTAGTGATGTATGCAAGGACATTTGCTTTATCAAGAATTTCTTGTCGGAAATAATTGATAAAAATTTCAATGTCACTGTATTTAATGATAATCAGAGTGCACAGAAATTGTTATTAGTCAAAGAATATTCCCATAGGAAAACTAAACATATAGACTTGCGGTACCACTTTGTGAAGGACTTAATACATGAAGGGAAAATCAATGTAAAATACCTATGTACTGATGAAATGATTGCTGATGTTTTGACGAAACCGTTGTGTTCACAAAAACATCTTAAATTTGTCAAAAGTCTAAAACTGAAATGTGTAGACTCTAAGTAGTTGTAATGTTTCATGTTTAAAGTTAGAGTCACTTTTATTGGACTTAGTTTTGTTTCCAGTATACTTGTGCAATAATGTTTTGTTCCTTATTCCACTGTAGTGTCATGTTGTAAGTTTATCTAATGTACAGCATAAGCAGGGGTGTTGGAACTTTATTATAATGTGTGTGTATGCCTTAACATTATATAGCACTTTATATTACGCATGCTGGTAACACTCTCTTTCTGCCAACCCCGCCTATGTAGGTTAGTCGTGTCCAGTCCCGTTACAAAATCATATACAATCATATTAAATACCAGTGTCTGTAATCGTCGATACTATTTATACAAAAATATACACGATTATATACCAACAGTGCATTTTACTTGGTCTGAGGTTCTCTCATGCTCTTCCACTGCCGGGGCACGCTCTAGCTCCAACACCAACGATACCCCACACTATGGGTTTAACGAGAAAAAAGGTTTTGTGTGTTGCTCTAAGTAAATATTAGTATAGTGCCGAAAAAAATTGCCGAACGGTAAGTGCTATGTGATGCTTTATTTTGGTAGTATAAGATAATGTATGTGTAGTATGCCGTTAATAGTTACAGTAATAGTTTTGTATGTAAAATGTTTGCTCCTTAAGTTTGTGGTCCCTATATGACCTCTGCCCGTTTCTGTTCAGTACAAGTGGTTTGTATGTGACCACTGCCCGGCAGGGTATATAAGAGAAATTTAAGGTTAAGTTCATTACTTACTGTAGTTGAACTATTTCAAAAAAATAGTGAAAAAATCTAAATATTACCTTAAAAGAATACGCTTGGTTTAAAAATATATATTAAACGGATTATTTAGTATGGGAAGTGACATGCGAGCCGAGCAGGTGCCGGCAATTTGTGCATTCCGTGACATGAGTGAATATATATATCATCATCATCATCTGCAGCCTATATATGTCCCACTGCTGAGCACAGGCCTCTTTTTGAAGCTCTTTTTGCTAAATGGTGCTTAAACATAATAATAAATATCATTTATTCTTACTTTTATTGTGGTCTTATTTTGCCGATAATTACATGTAAAGATTATGGCTAACCCTTAAGAGCGGGCGTACCGCCACGGAAAAATCAGAAATCACCCGCATGCCCCGCACCTGCCGCGCTGATGCGTCTATTGCTGCCCCGCTCCTCCTCGCATAGTATATGCCCCGACAGTCAGATGGAACATGATGAATACCTATAGATAATAGGCATGATGACTAATGTTCAAATTGATAACGTACTTAGTGATGCTAAATGGATAGTAAACCATTAAATTACCGTATTAAAGTATAAATTATAAAATATATTTTAAATCGTAAAAAGATATGAACATTGAAAGTTTACAAAAATATGATTTTTTTATTGTCCAAGAGTAAATTTAAAGGTACTAATAGAATCCTTACGCTTTTAAAGAAACAAAATTGTACGACAACTATGTACTTAAACGCAGTATTCCGCGAATGAAACAACAATTTACCTGATTTTCCATACGATGAAACATGTAGGTACTTTGTACTAACAAATTTCGGCTGTGACGTCACGCCTGTCTGTCTTTCAGTATTAAGCGTTTTGCGCTGCTACCAGCGAGGTCAATCTTTGTCTCAAATTTTTGGGTATTTATGTTCTTCAATTATTTCCTCCCATACAAACATTTTTTCCTGCCCAAAATGACATGATAAAATATTTTTAGTCATCGTCCCTATTACAATAAGTGGGAAGAAAGAAAAAATCTGTACCTATATTTGAAGATATAATTTTCGCTAGTAAGTCAGAGTTTCGAGAGCTATCACTGAAAACGACCTTCCATTTTTTCGGGTTCCGTACCCAAAGGGTATAAAAACGGGACCCTATTACTAAAACTTCGCTGTCCGTCTGTCTGTCTGTCACCACTTCTTCAACTTCAATGTATAGCCAGCAGGGCAGTGGCCACATACGGACCACGTGAGACTACTGGTAACGGACGCAGGGCGTATAATGACCACAGGGTTTTTTTTTAGGAAATCATGATACTAAAAAAAAAACAAGAAATTAGTTTTTTATTGACGCTATAATCAGGATTCAAAAGTAAAAAAATCGTCAGGCCTGTTTAAGGGTTAAGTAACTTCGAGCACCAATTACAGAATTACCAATTAAAATTGATTCCTGATCACGAATTAAAAATCACCGTGTATAGCAGCTGTGGGAAATCACTGAACTTAAATATATTTAGTTATGGCCCACTAGCATTTAGCATTTTAGTAATTGCCATATGTTTATGTATAGTTATTGCCCGGGCAATATCTGTCATAAGTCATAAGTAGTTGAGGTGTATTGCCAATATCACGAGTAATTTTATTTAAATGCTATTTAAGTTATAATACAAGAAACCAGTAATAATTAAAAACAAACAAAACAAAACTTATTATCTAGAAACAAAATTGCCCGCCCTCGACACACCCCAATGTTGCCCGGGGCATCGTGCCCAAGACGCTCGCCGCGTTTTCCAGTTGGATGGCCAGGCCTTTGGGCGAAACATGAGCCCGCCTTGAGATCACCTGTGACCCCGATCAATTTTTGGGACACTTTTTTCACAAAATCCTTGGTGTCAAAAGACCATGGTCCAAGGGTCTCTATACTGCAAGTGCCACAAATACGTAATTATCCCTTAAGAAAGAGTATTTGCGGCACTTGACTGTTTGGGCGTCATTAGCGGCCGAGCCCGGCATTTTGGCAGACCGCACGACCCATGCCAATGGACGGCCCAGATGCCAAGGCACCAGAGTGCAAACGTCGGGCCTTTTACCGTCTACTGCAGACAGACCTACAGCTTAATTTCTTTTGCAATGCTTATGCATAAGTACCTTTCCGAGTTGTAACACGAAAGAAACAGAGGATTAGAATTAATAGACTGTGCGGATAGGTGGGGGTCAGGTTCGAAGGGAGAACACGTCCTTTTTACTCAAGCGTTTTATTCCGACTGTCTTAACCTAGATTACAATTATCTGCCCACTACACCACCGGGGCTAATAGGAAAAAAAAAATGTATTCTTACATATATTTTTTTTGTAAACACATCAAAAGAAATAGTACTTAATTACATTATTCAGACATGTCTGGATAATAAGGATTAGATGCGTATACAGTATGATCTACTTACACTTATTCAATAAACAATTTTTCACCTCACCGGCTCGAAAAGGCTTGCTTTATCGCTCAAAATCTGCGCCCAAAAGTCCATTTTATCCGCTAGCGTGGAAAGAGTTTTTGAATTTGGAACGTGACGGTCGATCGCGAGACCCAACTTTTTTCCATACAGAATGAGAGGTGCGTTCAGAAACTGATGGTGTTATGCCAGTAATAAATTGTTATTATTTTGATAAAATAAAATTAATAATACTTATTCTCTCTTAATTAAGTAGGTACATACGAAATATTAACATTTAGACTGACTTATAAGGATTTAATATGAATAAATAATTTCAAAATGTTGTTTTAAATTCTAATTTCGCTTTTTCCAAATTTGAAACGCACCGTTTGAAAAGTAAATTTAAGAAAAAACTCATATACATTTAATTTTGTTTTGTTCTAAAGCCACAGACAGTAAAACCAAAATAATGGTGGTTATTTATAGATTTTAGTGCAGAATATATACATAAATATGAATTTTGATGCCTGCTAAGTTAGCGGAAAAAGTGAAATAAGCGTATTTGAGTCTTAGTTTAAACCGTGAGTACCCTACAATACTTTGACTTTTTTAATGTAGGTAAGCGTGAGTTTATTTAAAGATGCAAAAAAATTATGTTACATTTGATAATTATAAAATGCTAGATCTTGATGAGATGTAAACAAACCTTTATTGAAAATGAGTATAAGGTCCAATTCTTTCCATTACATTTCCTTACCTACAATTTTCCTCGCCGTGGTGAGGTGAAAAATTGTGTGTTTCGCTCGGCAGCAAAATTGTTTGGCGTCTCGTGCCTTGAAAGCCTCGCTATGCTCAGGATTGTACTTTTGAACCATTCGCTTCGCTCATGGTTCAATTTTACAATCCTTCGCTAGCTCGGCTTTCAATTCTAAGCACTTGATTACGCGCACTTTCACGTATCACATTTCCACTCACGGCTTACAGCTCGTCAACTCCAACATCGGTCGTCCTGGTGCCGTCCTCGCCCGGCTGCTTGCGGCTCCGTCCCGAAAGTCTCACTCGAATGCGTCTTGCCATATCACTACGGATTTCCTTCTGAATCCATTTATGATGACACTTTTTATATTTGTAGAAGGCGAAGATGAGTACATCAACTGCGATTATTACTAAAATAGATGTTAGTAACACATTGTTGACGTGCAAGTGCTCCGCATGTTCGGCTATCCCTTGGCCTTCGTTTGAGCCAGCGGCATTTTGCGTTATGATTACTTCCTTTTCTTCTTGTTTTGAATACGATTTTCCCATCGCGCTGAATAAACCAACTGTTTAACTGCAAACTTATAATCGAAATGTCCTTGATGACAATATAGTCCGCTTTTTATTTATATTCACAGAAATGTTCGCGTGTGCACTTATTTCGTCACTGTTAATTTTGTGAATATTGTTCTTGATTAGTTGATTGATAGATTTAATTGCACAACACTGTTTTCGCGAGAGTCCGAGCGCTAATAATTTAATAAATCCATTGCATATTGAAAATGCTGACGCGCGCGGTGCCGCGGTATAGACCCGGCGTGCCGCGTCTCCCGGTCACGGGTCACGGTCGCCATGTGCGGATAGGTGGGGGTCAGGTTCGAAGGGAGAACACGTCCTTTTTACTCAAGCGTTTTATTCCGACTGTCTTAACCTAGATTACAATTATCTGCCCACTACAAGACCATCCAGTGTAGTGGTAGCCCTACGCTTAAAAAAACCGCAAATCGATGTACAGTTTAGCCGTTTGGCACACACATACTATAGGGCAAAACAATTTTTTTGACCAGCAGTTCCTAAAAAAAATTCCCTTAGGGGGGGAGTGCCGAAACATTTTTCTTTTTGTATCGGAAAAAAAAATTTTTTTTCAGAAACCTATCGTGTGTACTATCATATGAAAGGGCTTTTCGAGGCGATTCTAAAAATATACCGCATCATTACATTTTAGCCATATTTTTTAAATTGAAACAGAAATAATTTTCGAAACATACCAGGTTTGGGCTCCTCCAGAGACGATATGGCTGATTTTTTTAAAATTCAATATACCACAAATGATACGTAATATCCTCATATCTTCCACTAGTGGTCGTTCCGAAAGAAAAAGACCAAGAGTTAAACTAAAAAAAAAATGACATACATTTAGAGGCACAATAAACACTTGAAAGAATATAAGGTACCTACATCATGAAGTGTACTTCCTCCGTGCTTGCAACATCTCCAGCAACAGATACGATTATGAGATCTCGGAAATTAATCAATCAATCAATTATTTATTGCATTATAATTAAATGAGTCACAAATCACATATGTGAGTCACACGCCAAGTAGTGATTTTCCGCTGTCACGGCTCACACGACGCTTCAGCTGCCAAGCCCAAAAATCGTAAAAAGGAAATGTTCTATACGTATAAGAATATTAAGCATACCTTACTTAAGTAAGTTAGATAAGTAGAAAATACTGTTAAAAAAAAGTATATTGTTTTTTTAACTAAGTGTTTGAAGCCCTTAAGTGAGCAATAGCTATATTTTTAGCCTACATTTCAAACGACTAGGTTTTATAATACCAGAAATCTCGTAAGTCAATAAGTGATATAAAAAAACCGTCTGTCAAGCGTTCGTGGGAAGCGTTCAAAGAGCGCTTTTCCTCGGAAATCACTTTATTACAATCCTTTATTTAACTTGTAGTATTTGTTTGTTCGGTTCAATCCTTTGGGAGAATATTATACCATCTTCACAATTCATACGTTTATTTGCAATAGTTCCTTCAATTATACTGCCCAAAGGAACTTGTACTGCGAATAATCCAAATCTTGCAAGTAAAATTAGACGTATTATTTATTTATATTCGTGTGAGTCAGATGACAATGCCATATTATGGTATCATATAAACTCCTCAATAACAAAAGTAAACTTGTCATGTTTGAGCCCATAGCATATGGCTTATAGTGGTAGCCCTACGCTCAAAAAAACCGCAAATCGATGTACAGTTTAGCCGTTTGGCACACACATACTATAGGGCAAAACAATTTTTTTGACCCGCAGTTCCTAAAAAAAATTCCCTTAGGGGGGGAGTGCCGAAACATTTTTCTTTTTGTATGGGAAAAAAATTTTTTTTTTTCAGAAATCTATCGTGTGTAGTATCATATGAAAGGGCTTTTCGAGGCGATTCTAAAAATATACCACATCATTACATTTTAGCCATATTTTTTTAATTTGAAACAGAAATAATTTTCGAAACATACCAAGTTTGGGCTCCTCCAGAGACGATATGGCTGATTTTTTTAAAATTCAATATACCACAAATGATACGTAATATCTAAACTCAAAAAAGCAATTTTGAAAAGGATTGCATTAAGTATTTTTTTTTTAATTTTTCAATATCACCAAGGGACACAGTTCTACTTGAATACCTATTTTACGTGACTTATGGAACTGTACTGCAGATACGTTACTTATTAATCATAAAATGATACGTAGTATCCATACATCCAACGGAAAATACCTCTTTAACCCTTTAACTGCGCTTTTTCATCAGTTGGTATAGTTTGGTTAGTTTTTGTCACAAAATATCAAGGTAATATATAAGGATAAGGATATCAAGGTATAATGTATCACAAATGATCCGTTATATCTTTATATCTAACCCCACGAAAGCAATTTAGAAATAATATCACATAGTTTTTTTTTTAATTTTTTTATTTGATTGTTTCACTTGGTAATATTGAAAAAAAAAACAAAACCTAATGCAATTATTTTCAAAATTGCTTTTTTGAGGTTAGATATGAAGATATCACGTATCATTTGTGGTATATTGAATTTTAAAAAAATCAGCCATATCGTGTCTGGAGGAGCCCAAACTTGGTATGTTTCGAAAATTATTTTTGATTTAATTAAAAAAATATGGCTATAATGTAATGATGTGGCATATTTTTAGAATTGCCTCAAAAAGCCCTTTCATATGATACTACACACGATAGGTTTCTGAAAAAAAAAAAAAAATTTTCCATACAAAAAGAAAAATGTTTCGGCACTTCACAAAAATTGTTTTGACCTCTAGTATGCGTGTGCCGAACGGCTAAACTATACATCGATTTGCGGTTTTCTTATGAAATTGGGCTTGTGGGGCTTCCACTATTATAAAATCCTCTCAAAGAGTTGTTGATGACAATGACGACTGTGCAAAACAATACAGTCGGCAATACGAGTTAGTTACTAAAATAAAATACCTGGTTTTCCATAAGCCAGGTGAGCTGATATACGTTCATAAGTATTCTCTGTTTTAGGCGACCTCCGTTCAGAATGTACCACGAGGGGGTTAAATGGAACTTGGGATTTGCTAATTACCTACTACTTGTTTACACGGAAACTACAGAAAATGAGACAGTTTCTTTTGTAAATGGTGCTCTTATATAATTGCTACAATTCTATAGGGCCCAATGCACGATTTGATTATTTTGCTTTTATATATATTTATTTAGAATAAAATCGGAATTTCAGCTCAAATGTTAGGTCAAGTTTGCTAAAAACCAATAATTACTGAAAATGTTCTATCACTTAACCTATATTTGATAAAAAGGGTACATTACCTACTTTATAAACATGAATCAGTGAAATTAATCATAAATTCAAATCACGCTCAAATCGGGCGCGGTAAGTCACTCCCCAGCCATCCCCGCTGCTCCCGATGACGCCGCTGGCGCTGCAAGTCGAGCGTATTTCGGCCGAATTGAAATGTGACACCTTGTCTTGTTATAGGAAATTAACGTTTATTTGTTTTGAGAAACAACCCTTTGTAATTTATTCAAGCATTGCCCTTCAAATTCTCTATGAGATTATCGTTAAGAGCAGTAATACACACGGCGACTTCACGCAGCGATACAAGCGCACGTTTTGCGAACGTGCGATGGTAAGGCGGATGTAACTCTGCGCCGCGGAGGTGCGTAGCAGCATACAAATTTCACCGGACGAACGTGCGGTGCAGTGCGTCGTACCATACGGAATTTCTATACAAACTGAGGTACTTACATACAACACAACAACATCAACATTGCATACAACTAGAAAATCGTCACTCCGCACCTTCGTCCGTAGATGCGGCGCAGTGTGACATCCGCCTTAGCCATAGATAACGCGATACAGGTGTGTATCGATACTGTATCGCGTTTGTGTGGAAGCCCCACAAGCCCAATTTCATAAGAAAACCGCAAATCGATGTATAGTTTAGCCGTTTGGCACACGCATACTAGAGGTCAAAACAATTTTTTTGACCCGCAGTTCCTAAAAAAACATCCCTTAGGGGGGGAGTGCCGAAACATTTTTCTTTTTGTATGGAAAAAAATAAAAAAAATCAGAAACCTATCGTGTGTAGTTTTTGTCACAAAATATCAAGGTTGGACTCTTTCAGATACGATATACCCAACTAATTAGGTTAGATATCAAGATATAACGTAGCACAAATGATCCGTTAAATCTTGATATCTAACACCAAGAAAGCAATTTTGAAAATAATTTCATTAAGTATTTTTTTTATGCACATAATTTTTCAATATCTACTTTCTACTCGAATTGTATTGAACTGTGGTGTTTTGTTTATTATTGGTGTTACCTAAGAGATAATAACGATCGAAAACGATAAATTATTTTCTCCTCCATCCCCCCGCCCGTCCCTCATTGCATTTAGTTAGCTTCCCGTATAGTCGCGGCGTTCGGTCGGTCATAGCGATCGATACGACTATGTACACAAAAAAATTCAAAAAAAAACTGTATGAAATTATTTCAAAATTGCTTTCTTGGGGTTAGATATCAAGATATAACGGATCATTTGTGATACATTATATCTTGATATCTAACCTAATTAGTTGGGTATATCGTATCTGCAAGAGTCCAACCTTGATATTTTGTGACAAAAACTAAACAAACTATACCAACTGATGGAAAGGCGCAGTTAAAGGGTTAAAGAGGTATTTCCCGTTGGATATATGGATACTACGTATCATTTAATGATTAATATGTACCGTATCTGCAGTACAGTTCCTTATGTCACGTAAAATAGGTATTGAAGTCACTTGATAATATTGAAAATTAAAAAAAAAATACTTAAAGCAATTATTTTCAAAATTGCTTTTTTGAGGTTAGATATGAGAATATCCCGTATCATTTGTGGTATATCGAATTTTTAAAAAATCAGCCATATCGTGTCTGGAGGAGCCCAAACTTGGTATGTTTCGAAAATTATTATTTTTTAAATAAAAAAATATACCTAAAATGTAATGATGTGGTATATTTTTAGAATTGCCTCGAAAAGCCCTTTCATATGATACTACACACGATAGGTTTCAGTTTTTTTTTTATCATACAAAAATAAAAATGTTTCGGCACTCCCCCCCTAAGGGAATTTTTTTTAGGAACTGCGGGTCAAAAAAATTGTTTTGCCCTATAGTATGTGTGTGCCAAACGGCTAAACTGTACATCGATTTGCGGTTTTTTTAAGCGTAGGGCTACCACTAGTGCTCAGCCCGGCCACGACACTACGCGGCGGCGGCAGTGGCAGCGGTTTTTCTAATTCATTGCGTGTGATCCCAGCTAACCACAGTGCGTTGCGCGTCTCGACCGCGCAATGGACAGATAAAACGCTTGCTGCGCCCTAATTCGCGCAATACCGTGGCCGGGCCGGGCTGTAAGGCAACGGATTTGTCCTTTTAACTCCTTTATTGAATTTTCTTCTTACGTTAGGTTTTTACAATAATAATATAAAAAAGTAAAACATAAAACTGTACACATAGTTTATAATTTATTAATTAATAGTTTGAAAAAGTAGTAGTAGTTTAAAAAACACTAGAAAAACACACTTTTATAAATGCACGTAAAACCAAAATTAAATTATAGATCGTTCAAGTTGTCTCTCTATTTCTGGGCATTGAAAAAAAAAAAAAAAAACCTAATGCAATTATTTTCAAAATTGCTTTTTTGAGGTTAGATATGAAGATATCACGTATCATTTGTGGTATATTGAATTTTAAAAAAATCAGCCATATCGTGTCTGGAGGAGCCCAAACTTGGTATGTTTCGAAAATTATTTTTGATTTAATTAAAAAAATATGGCTATAATGTAATGATGTGGCATATTTTTAGAATTGCCTCAAAAAGCCCTTTCATATGATACTACACACGATAGGTTTCTGAAAAAAAAAAAAAATTTTTCCATACAAAAAGAAAAATGTTTCGGCACTTCACAAAAATTGTTTTGACCTCTAGTATGCGTGTGCCGAACGGCTAAACTGTACATCGATTTGCGGTTTTCTTATGAAATTGGGCTTGTGGGGCTTCCACTATTATAAAATCCTCTCAAAGAGTTGTTGATGACAATGACGACTGTGCAAAACAATACAGTCGGCAATACGAGTTAGTTACTAAAATAAAATACCTGGTTTTCCATAAGCCAGGTGAGCTGATATACGTTCATAAGTATTCTCTGTTTTAGGCGACCTCCGTTCAGAATGTACCACGAGGGGGTTAAATGGAACTTGGGATTTGCTAATTACCTACTACTTGTTTACACGGAAACTACAGAAAATGAGACAGTTTCTTTTGTAAATGGTGCTCTTATATAATTGCTACAATTCTATAGGGCCCAATGCACGATTTGATTATTTTGCTTTTATATATATTTATTTAGAATAAAATCGGAATTTCAGCTCAAATGTTAGGTCAAGTTTGCTAAAAACCAATAATTACTGAAAATGATTCTATCACTTAACCTATATTTGATAAAAAGGGTACATTACCTACTTTATAAACATGAATCAGTGAAATTAATCATAAATTCAAATCACGCTCAAATCGGGCGCGGTAAGTCACTCCCCAGCCACCCCCGCTGCTCCCGATGACGCCGCTGGCGCTGCAAGTCGAGCGTATTTCGGCCTAATTGAAATGTGACACCTTGTCTTGTTATAGGAAATTAACGTTTATTTGTTTTGAGAAACAACCCTTTGTAATTTATTCAAGCATTGCCCTTCAAATTCTCTATGAGATTATCGTTAAGAGCAGTAATACACACGGCGACTTCACGCAGCGATACAAGCGCACGTTTTGCGAACGTGCGATGGTAAGGCGGATGTAACTCTGCGCCGCGGAGGTGCGTAGCAGCATACAAATTTCACCGGACGAACGTGCGGTGCAGTGCGTCGTACCATACGGAATTTCTATACAAACTGAGGTACTTACATACAACACAACAACATCAACATTGCATACAACTAGAAAATCGTCACTCCGCACCTTCGTCCGTAGATGCGGCGCAGTGTGACATCCGCCTTAGCCATAGATAACGCGATACAGGTGTGTATCGATACTGTATCGCGTTTGTGTGGAAGCCCCACAAGCCCAATTTCATAAGAAAACCGCAAATCGATGTATAGTTTAGCCGTTTGGCACACGCATACTAGAGGTCAAAACAATTTTTTTGACCCGCAGTTCCTAAAAAAACATCCCTTAGGGGGGGAGTGCCGAAACATTTTTCTTTTTGTATGGAAAAAAATAAAAAAAATCAGAAACCTATCGTGTGTAGTTTTTGTCACAAAATATCAAGGTTGGACTCTTTCAGATACGATATACCCAACTAATTAGGTTAGATATCAAGATATAACGTAGCACAAATGATCCGTTAAATCTTGATATCTAACACCAAGAAAGCAATTTTGAAAATAATTTCATTAAGTATTTTTTTTATGCACATAATTTTTCAATATCTACTTTCTACTCGAATTGTATTGAACTGTGGTGTTTTGTTTATTATTGGTGTTACCTAAGAGATAATAACGATCGAAAACGATAAATTATTTTCTCCTCCATCCCCCCGCCCGTCCCTCATTGCATTTAGTTAGCTTCCCGTATAGTCGCGGCGTTCGGTCGGTCATAGCGATCGATACGACTATGTACACAAAAAAATTCAAAAAAAAACTGTATGAAATTATTTCAAAATTGCTTTCTTGGGGTTAGATATCAAGATATAACGGATCATTTGTGATACATTATATCTTGATATCTAACCTAATTAGTTGGGTATATCGTATCTGCAAGAGTCCAACCTTGATATTTTGTGACAAAAACTAAACAAACTATACCAACTGATGGAAAGGCGCAGTTAAAGGGTTAAAGAGGTATTTCCCGTTGGATATATGGATACTACGTATCATTTAATGATTAATATGTACCGTATCTGCAGTACAGTTCCTTATGTCACGTAAAATAGGTATTGAAGTCACTTGATAATATTGAAAATTAAAAAAAAAAATACTTAAAGCAATTATTTTCAAAATTGCTTTTTTGAGGTTAGATATGAGAATATCCCGTATCATTTGTGGTATATCGAATTTTTAAAAAATCAGCCATATCGTGTCTGGAGGAGCCCAAACTTGGTATGTTTCGAAAATTATTATTTTTTAAATAAAAAAATATACCTAAAATGTAATGATGTGGTATATTTTTAGAATTGCCTCGAAAAGCCCTTTCATATGATACTACACACGATAGGTTTCAGTTTTTTTTTTATCATACAAAAATAAAAATGTTTCGGCACTCCCCCCCTAAGGGAATTTTTTTTAGGAACTGCGGGTCAAAAAAATTGTTTTGCCCTATAGTATGTGTGTGCCAAACGGCTAAACTGTACATCGATTTGCGGTTTTTTTAAGCGTAGGGCTACCACTAGTGCTCAGCCCGGCCACGACACTACGCGGCGGCGGCAGTGGCAGCGGTTTTTCTAATTCATTGCGTGTGATCCCAGCTAACCACAGTGCGTTGCGCGTCTCGACCGCGCAATGGACAGATAAAACGCTTGCTGCGCCCTAATTCGCGCAATACCGTGGCCGGGCCGGGCTGTAAGGCAACGGATTTGTCCTTTTAACTCCTTTATTGAATTTTCTTCTTACGTTAGGTTTTTACAATAATAATTATAAAATTTATTAATTAATAGCTTGAAAAAGTAGTAGTAGTTTAAAAAACACTAGAAAAACACACTTTTATAAATGCACGTAAAACCAAAATTAAATTATAGATCGTTCAAGTTGTCTCTCTATTTCTGGGCTGAAGTGTAAACTATGTGCTTTTACTTATAATATTTTATTGTAAAAGCGTGGGGCGCTGGCACAGGAAAGACTTTCCTGTAAACAAATACTACTTAATACTAACTTCCTGGCGGAAGCGGCGGCTTCCTGTCGCACAATATTTACACCATTTACACTCAATATTTACAGCTCAATATATAATAGGTTTGTTATAACCTTGAAACCTGATCGTGTTCAAAGTCCATTACGTGACCTTTCTCACAAATGCAAGCACGACTATAATACGATATTCCATTATGAAGTTCCGGTTCATATCTTCCGGCTCCATCATCAGGTTAGTTCGACAGTACCTACCATATTATTGTATTGTCATCAGAACTACATACAGCTGCCAATTTTCATGACGCTACATCCTTGAAAGATGGTTAAATTAGTTACCGATTCCATTACATAGGTACGGGTTGAACTAATAAAAGCGTGTTAAAAACCTAACCTAGTGTGCTGTGCCGCCAGCACCTAGGTTGGGCCTAAGCTGGGCTGTTATTCGCTACACGCAAGCGCGGCTCACCCCGCCGGTCACCCGTCACGAAACTAGACCTATACCTACGCTTACGAGTAATTACTACGCATCGCGGTGTCAAGATATATTTGTGGGTGAGCGTTGAGGTGAACTTAAAACAAGTTACCGAATAGGGGGCCTGGTCAGGGCGACAGGGAGAGACTATCCACGCAGTTCACGCACGTTCTGGCGTTTTCTGTTCTGTATCTGACCCATTGACCCAGCCAGCCATGTCGTATTTATTATAACGAGTTCCTTCCTCCATAATATAGCCGTTTCATGAATGACAAAAGAGTGAGCGATGCGAACGAAGTTTGCATCAGCTCGGGTTAAAATTTTTTCGTATGTCAGGCTGTCCAGCTGTTCTGCTCTTCAGGTCGCATTCCTCAATCGATTCTCGTGAAATTTTATGAGCAGGTTTGATAAGGGGTGTAGACACTAAATAAAATAATCAAATGATGAAAATGTCGTATTGTCTTGGAAATGGCTTAAAATGTAGGCAAATGGAGAAAAAAACAATCTAATGTTGTTTTCCTTTTTGACGCTTGACGCTCGCAGTTAGTGACGTCACTAAAAGACGGCAGCGTGCCGTGCCCCATCGTGTTCAGCGCCGCCATCGACTAGGCCTGCCGCGTGCGCGACGCGCTCTGCGGCAGGCTCGCAGATTGTGACGTCACTAGCTGCGAGCGTTTTCTCTCTCTAACAAACAATATTTAAACGGTTGTCGCTTCGTAATTTATTGAAATATCTGAATGGGATTTTCGTCACCAAGCATATTGTTTTGCCTTCTTTCTTTTGGATTAAAAATAATTTCCGAGTCTACACCCGTATTATATAGTTTTTTTGTCGGTTCAGGTCAGGTGATCTAATTTTTATAAATTTTGTTTTTGCAAAAATTAAGACCGTCAGTTTAGCTACAGCTCACAGAGCTAGTAGGTTAGTTAATTAAAAAAAAGATTTTTAACAGTGGTGTTTGTGTGCCGTTATGTATTTTTATTGTTGTCCGTTTGTTCACAGGGCCTGAGCATCAGCACAACGCAAAAAAAAGAAAGAAAAATTCAAAAGAAAATAATCTGTAAGTACCAAGTTTTTAGGGCGTAAGTTTGGCAACGGACCACAGAGAAGGCGAACAAATTGACGGCAAGATGGATGTGTTTGCCGTCTTGGCTCAGTGGCTCGGGTTATTCCAGTTGTGTGATGTGCTGCTTGCATAATTTAACGCTTAATTTAGCAGAGTTGTGGTATCTTTTGATGTCTTATATTCATTTCGAATCGGAGATCGATGTCGGAGTGGGAAAACATACATAAGATAGCTAGTAAACAATGAAATTATTTCACACATTCAGTACCAGGAACCCGCCCGGCGGGGGCCTACGCCGTAGTCGCTTTCCGCTACGTACGAAGAAAAACCACGGGAGCGGCTACGAGCGTAGCGCGTAGCGATTCTTGGCAGTGAATAATGATGTTACGTAAATGAATGCTTCCTGTCTTGGCGGGATGGAATCAGTATGCTGTATTTTGTAGTACGAATTATCATTTCAGAACAGTACAGAGGCTTTTCGGTGAATGAAAAGATCAGTATAATGACGTCGTATCCACTAAGGGCGTCCTTTGAATACAATCAAATGTTAGATAGTGCTCATGAGTTGGTACTTGTTTGTTACCGATGCATTGCGCAGGTAATTCATTTTTCACTCCATCTATTCGAAAAAAAAGCATTTTCTAGCCTGTTTAAAGGGATGCAAATGCAGAGGGATCAACCTCTGCATTTTTTTCAATCTATTTTTTTTTTTTCCCAAGGGAACAAAACTCAATTTTGTACGCTTGTCATTGTCCGCTAGAGAAGAGAGCTTTACAAACATAATTCTAAAACAACTGTGGGCCAGAGCGAAGCCAGAGACATATTGTAATTTAAGTAGCGTGTGCACTTTCATTAAGTGTTTTTAAATACCGCGCTTTTTTCTTCGTGTAGCGTTTACGGTCTCATATATTAACATATTCAAAAGCGTTCAAGGATAATTTAACGCTTTCGAATATTTTACATTCTTAATAAATAAATATATGAATTTAATGATAGGTTAGGTTAGGTTAGGTTAGGTTCTAATAGCAACGTGTTATTTCAAATAATATTTATTTGATATAATATGATTACTAATAGGTGGATTGATATTAGAAGTTTATAGAACAAAAAGCCCACAAAACATACCTACGTATTTTTTCATAAAAAAACTGTCGTCCCTTGATAATGACAAGCAACTAAAAGCAGTTCCTATAATAATATTTTCAATTTAAAATGATGAATTCACTCAGTTTAAGTGAAAGTTATACGTTGACACTGGAGTTTGTAAAAAATGGAAGCAAAAAACGTCATTAACAATGTTCTATCTGCAAAAAGCAAAGCAAAATATTTGAACGCCCAATATGAAACTGCCTGAAAGAATAGTAAATGGCAATATCGTCATTCGAAATATGAGCTGAGTTGTACCTTTTGGATCCTTTTGAGTATTATATTCAACGCTTAAAGTGAGAGTCAACATAAACAACGACATTCAAATAAATACTTAATATAAAATTAATTGCTTTTCTGAAAAAACTATCTGATGGCCACAAAACAAAATTAAAATGAAAAGTCTAGTCTGCAGAAAATGTATACACTATTATAAACTAGGCGCCTTATCACAGTTTTCTCGCCGTAACAGTAAATAAATAAATACATACCGATAGATTTAGATCCATTTATTTGTAATGGTTTACTCTTTCTGAAGGTCCCGTAGTCAAACTATTCCCTAGGAACCCTTATCGCTACATCTGTATAACGAAGCTATCCTTTTGAAATAAACTTTAAACCTAAAAATTACACCTTGTTCTTGGGTAATACATTTTTTGTGCAGGTGGTATTTAATCGTCGGCGTTGCTGGCTATTAAACATATTCTTAAAATCCAATCCCTGCGGCAGTCCAATAATCTTTATATCATTTTAATTATACATATACTGTTATTATCGTGTTTTTAATTATCAAGGAAGGAGTGTAAAAAGAAGAAGAAGTGATTGGCGCGGTAACAACATTATTACACCTCGGGCGACGTTTCTTGAACTCCACCTTTCTTCCACCTTAGAGTTTCGTTCTGGATTCAATCAGTTACCCTCGTTACAATACGATTATACGATTGTGCTCCCTAGTAATACAATTTACTATGCTTAACTAAAGATTAGAAATTGTATACTTTTAGTCTTCAAAATGGAAGTTCATATTTATGATACACAATGTAGGTATACAGAATGAGCTCACAGTTTCGTCGAACAGCACGATTCGTATGGTTACCGCGAGATTGAAAAGCAAATAGTTGTCCTGCACTGTATTTACAAATTCAGCAAACATGAATAAAAGCGGGATCAGAGACTAAGGCCATTTCCGCATTAAGCGACGCGGAATCAGTGCGGCTTCCTGCTCGGGGCTAGCCAGTATAGCCAAGTTTTAACATTCAAGAAAATGAAACGACAAATATATAAATATTCGGGTTAAAGTAATATTTTTGGGGTGAACCTCCACAACCTCCCCAGTGGCTATGCCCGTGATCAAGAAGCTGTGTTACCTGTCCCTGTCAAGTAAGTACCTACAGATTTTTGCGGCGCACATACATTTTAATCAGTGCTTCCTGCTAGTCGAATGCGTAACGCTTTGTACGTGCGTCAGGTGGATCTAAATGTCACTTTTTATACGAGAAAATGTCAGTTGAATTGTCGTAACGCACGTACGAAAAGTTACGGAATCACCACTGTTCGTGCGGGATGTGCGGCAGCGGAGCGGTGCAAATGCAGTTCTGCATATGCGCAAAAAGTTTACCGACAAGATACCTGGGTAACATCAGTAAGCTCTCGGTAAAGTACAAGGGTCAATTTTCAAACGAGCTGTTTTTGCTGTCCCACGGCCATAATTTCAAGTCAGATTAACATGGAGTATTGATTCATATATATTTGTATTCCATGTGTTATAAAGTATTTAAAATATATATAACAATACCTTAAATATTCATTGATTCTGAAAAAAAATATATATTTGGTATCGTAAAACAGCGAAATCTACCGCTTTTTTGCGTGTCCCACTTGCGGTTTTGCTCAAACAAAAATTCATAACTATGGACTACGGCAACGTATATATAAACAACTTGTACTGTTATAAAGAAGATTTATTAGCGTATTCATTAATATATCTTGCAAATTTAATGCGTGAATAATTAAAACCTGTGAAGTATTTTTGTAGTTGTCCCACGCGCGACCCATTTATTAGGACTCAAGCTCAAAACCCTTAAAATCTGTTTTTTTATTATCTCACCGTTACATTTACTTTACGATACGATAGACAGGTTAGTTGGGCTTAAACCAGCAACGGGAGTGGACGCAGAGCCGGTATTTTCGAAGGAGGAAACAGGTTTTCTTGATACGACGTATTTTGGTACGGGTATCACGACATTTGTATGGGCGTTAATTTATTAATATACGATTGAAATAAAAATGTGTTTTTCATAACAAAGGTTAGCAATATGGGGTAAGAGTTTCGTGTTTAACTAATTAGTGAATTCAATTAATAGTGTACGAAGGATCGCCAAAAAACATTCATGTTGACGACATTTATGGCGACATTTGTACGGCTTTTTTGGTCATACAAATGTCGAACGTGGCATACACATGTCGATTCAAAACAAAATCTAAGTGATTTTTAATATTTTGGAATATAATCACAGAATAAGTAATAGTACAATATAACGACCATCATAAACCATAAACCGGAGATACTATATCGAAATAGTGAGTTTTTTTATTGTACAAATATTTTAAGCTGTTTCAACAATTGTATGGCAAGATCGACATTTTGATGGCACTCGTTGACATTTTTATGCCGCTATCGACATTTATATGGCAGAATCGACATTTGTATGGCATTATATCGACTTTTGTATAGCGCTGTCGACATTTGTATGGCGCTGACGACATTGGTATGGCACGGTGATTTTAAAGCATCAATATCTAGCTAACCATTAGAAGCACAGTGGTGCCTCATGCACCATATTTTTTCTTTTTAAAAACCCTACCTCTCGCCGTCGGTACGAATCTAATATTCCAAAAAATAAAAAAAACCATACAAATGTCGAAAAAACGTCTTGTTCAAAAATTGACACACAAAATGCCGCGTACAGTATTTCCACCCCGCCATATGCGGAAGCGGCCCTACGTGTCGCATCCTCATAGGTTAGTAATGTGCATTGCACACTGGCTTTCGCGTGTTCGCCGTTCGGAGTGAATGAATATTTAGTGCATGAACGGGAAAATACTTCACTTTAGGATACCAGCGCCATCTTTTAATATGTTTTAGGGGTTACCTTCACAATATCGAAATATGTTTGACCGATGATTCATTTGGCAAATTTCCATTTGACCGAGTGCATTTTTTTCAGAGACCGTAAAGTTTTCAGTATTTTTATAAAACAAACCCAACCCAACCTAATAGGTTCTATGCGTTACTATTTTCAATAGCTTGGAATTGTCAATGGTTCCTGAAAAAAAAAATGGATTCGGTGAAATGAAAATTTGGCAAATCGTACATACATAATTCGATATTGTGATAGGTTACCGTTTTTAGGCTTGTCTCTTGGACCTCAAACCTGCCAGGAGACAATCTCTAAGGAGTCAGTCTGCCCAGTAATTACATAAAATTCGCGCGAAAAGTGTCAGCTACCTACTTCCAAACCATGGAACATACGTCTACGTTCTCGGTATTGGCATAATGATATTTTTTGATACTGTGCCTCTATTCATGAATAGGTATTCTAAATAAGTAAAAACAAGATATTATTCATTTGTTTTTCTTTAATAGTTAAACAAAGATGATCGTACAGTACATATTCATGACGTCAGTAAAATGGAAGGATATTTTTTGGAATTTTAGGGGCGATTTTAGTATAATTCTGGTCTGATAGACTATTGATTTTAAAGTGAGAAATGCATCTATTTAGATGCCTCGAAAAAAAAACTCATTAACCACATTTTTAAAGCACAGCTCAACTGACAAAGTTCGGAGTTGGTTTTATTGGTCATCAATATATTTCGGAATTTCTAGAAATGGGGTGAGTTTAGATGAAAAATATAAGGGTGTGAATACTAAGGGAATATACCAATTAACAAACCAGGAACCCGCTTCGCGGGTGCCTACGCCATAGTGGCTTTCCGCTACATACGAGGAAAACCACGGGACCAGCTACGAGCATAGTTGGGTGCACGGCACTAAATGTGTTAATAATTACAATTAAATAATACAAATTACTATACCGAGAACTTATTGAACGGCCCTCGTACACGTGTGGGGTATTAAAATAATAATAAATGAAATACTAAACAAAGAACTTATTGAATGGCCCTCGTACACGTGTGAGGTATTAAAATAAGAATACATTTTATGTCAATATACACTCGAGAGCAAAAGTTTCGGGTCACTAGCATTTACTTCAATATCTTGAAAACGAATAAAGCTATCTTATTGAAATAAATTGAACCTTATAGATAATTTAATAATCCTTCGTTACACGATATAAAAACTTATTGGTTGGTGTGAAGTAATGGCATTAAAAAAGTTAAAAACATAATGATCCCTTTTTTTCAAATCAGAACTTCTAATTTTCGCAACTGTTTTTGCTTTTGTTTTTGTTCTGTCTTAAAATGTATTTATAAGAAGTCTTCCAGGTATCCAATATTCATTATTAAAGTAGTCATTATGTCACTCACACCTGAGGAATGTACGAGAATCCTCACGATCTTGGAAAATGGGATCAGTCAACGAGAAACAGCAAGAATAGTCGGTGTATCGTTGTCTACAGTTCAGCGTGTTCGCCAGCGGTTTCTAAAAACTGGTTCGAACCTACGCAGACCAACAACAGGCAGACCCAGGTGTACGACGGCACGGGAAGATCGATATCTAGTCAACTCTATGCTGCGAAATCGGTTTCGTACGGGAACAGCACTGACTCATCATTTTTTAGGGCTTGATAGAAGCAACCCTTCTGCTTGGACTGTAAGACGGCGACTTGCTGAAGGTAATTTGAAACCATTTAGCAACCATTTACCCGCAAATGGTCCGAAACTCGAGAGGCACCATCGTATAGCAAGACGAATTTATGCACGCGAACACTCGCATTGGACGATTGAAAATTGGTCAAATGTCGGGTTCTCGGACGAATCAAAATTTATGCTGTATACACACGACGGAAGGGCAAAGGTGTACAGAAGACCAGGACAAAGATTTATGCAAGCCTGTATTGAAGAAAAGGTGGCATACGGTATTGGTTCGGTACTCGTGTGGGCTGGAATTTCTGCGGAAAGCCGAACAGAGCTTGTACTGATCGAAAACGGTACTCTTAATAGCGTAAGATACGTGGATGAAATCCTCAACGAGCACGTCGGTCCATTTATGGCAAGGCTTGGTGTGAATGCCATCTTTATGTACGATAAAGCCCGTCCCCACACTGCTCGTGTAGTGCAAGACTATCTTGATGAGGTGAATATTCGTCCCATGGTGTGGCCAGCACGTAGCCCCGACCTCAACCCGATCGGGCACGCCTGGGACGAGCTCGGACGACGTGTAAGACAACGAGATCCTCCTTTAATTACGCTTCGTGACTTGAAACATGCATTGGTAGAGGAATAGGAGAACATTCCCCAACAGTGTTTCAGAAACTTGGTGTACAGAATGCCGAATCGCATTGCAGCAGTCCAGACAGCACGTGGGGGTAATACCAAGTACTAAACTGTGTTAAAACTACTTGTAAATATAAAAAGTTCAATATTTTCAGTTTTGGATTTGCAAGCAAAATGACGCCATTTTTAATTTGTCGTTTTAAACATAATAAAATAAATGGTCAGTAGTAAATGTAATGCATTTTATTTTAGTAACATTAAATTGTCTATAACGTTCAATTTATTTCAATACGATAGCTTTATTCGTTTTCAAGATATTGAAGTAAATGCTAGTGACCCGAAACTTTTGCTCGTGAGTGTACATAGGTAAGTTTCAGAACTAACTATTAGCAAAAGTATAAAAAGTAAAAGAAAACAGTATGTATTTTCAGAGATTGAGGCGAAACTAGAAAAGATACTACACGAAAGTAATGTAGGGACAAAGTTAGTATATAAAGTGTTTCAGCTCGACATTCCAATTTATAATTTCAAGATACGAGCAAAATTGGCTTTTCCCTACAACATTAAAAAATATCCAAATAACAATTTTCCAAGAACTAGCGCCAGCTTTTAGTATGTTGTTAAACATGTTATGTGCGCCGCATAATTGCAAAGAGAAAGCCTCAAAAGCATCTAGGTCATCAGTAATTACGTAATCATCATTGCCACCAGGGTTTTTTTAATCCGAATCATAACACGTATTTTAACAACTGTTATACCATGTGAAAGTTAATTAAATATGCTATTAACTGTTGCTAGCTGTGTGTTATTTTTTTATACATTTTAGAGGTATTTGTTAAAAGTTGAGAACAGAAGTGAAAACGCTGCTAACATGTGATTGTCCGGGAAGACATTCTGAAAAAATATAGTTTACAGTCGAGGACAAAGAGATATATACACTTTTCCAAAAGTGTATACATCTCTTTGTCCTCGACTGTACTACTGGAATAATACTGAACTGTAGAAAAAGTGGCATAAATCCGACAGCACTGTAAGACTGGCACATTGCCGCTCTCGCTTTTTGAAATTAAGCCCAAACTATGCAAGTTCTGAATGTGAATTTGATATCATAACAAGTTTCTGAGCAATTTTTACGTTGAATAGTTGTAATACAAAGTCACTCAATATGGTTCGCATGTAATTGCCACTTTATTTCCAAACGCGGCAGCGGCGATTTTTATACCGTCAATACTGCGGGTCAGATAAGAATTGAGTTTTAATTTTGCTAAAAACGCACTCACTGAGAATTATTTATCAATTTTGATAGGTAAGTAAGTAATTAGAACGCAGAGCTATAGAAAATTGGGTAGGTACTTATTTATGAAAGAACCTTTTAAGCTGAGATCGAAAAAAAATTGAAGCATAGGAAGAATGATTTACAAATTGTACAATAATACAATTGCATTCGTTGTGTATAAAAGGCTCGAGGGTACATTAATATTTAATGCTTAGGTACTTACTATTAAATTTCCTTGTGATATTTGCATAAAATCATCAAAAAACGCGGAGTCGCGGGCAAGTCGCGGACTAATTGCTCGAAGACTCCATCTCGCCGTTTGACGTGAAGGCGAGAAATGATTTTGTCGCGAAATAGGCAGTTGGGCTACGAATTTCAGTTCAAAGTCGCGAGCCGATGTCAGTATCTCGCAATGACATTTGACTGCGAGTCTGTGTCTTTTCTCGGGTAAGTTATGCTACCGATGAGCGACAAAGATGGATCTTTGACTTGGAAGTCGCGCCGATTTGTCTACTCGCGGTCAAGATGGGCTAGGCCCGCTGGGGGCACCGGCTCCTTAGAAATGGTCTCCCGGCAGTTCTGGGGTCCAAGTGACATGTCTAACAACATACTAAAAGATGGCGCTGATATTCGAAAGTGAAGTATTTTCCCGTAACAACAACATGCACTAATTTCAATTCGAAGACAACAAAAATATCAACATTCAATACCTGTTTGTGTCTGCAATTGCATCAGAATGTTAATAGGAGTTCCTATGATTAGAATAGGACGGGTATGTTAAGTTGCAGAATAGTCGTAATAATATTGCGGTGCATCCAATTTATACCTATCCCAGGCGAGACGAGATTGTGGTATCTCTAAAGTTGGAATACGTTTGAGTCACGTATACGTGGATTTTAGGTAGGTTGTATTAATGATAACTTTAGAATATCTTTTGGCTGTTTTTTGTGACAGAATGTTGAATAGCATTCCTACTTTATACTTAGAATAATCTTTATTTTATGGAAAAAGTCTTATTTTACTACAAGGTAGATTCGTGGAAAGTACAGAACCCCGCGAAGTGAGACTCGCTGGCGGGTAGATTTTCTGAACACATTGTTATAGAAAAAAACGCGTAAACAGGTGTTTTTTCAAATTTAGCGTAGGTTTAGGAATTACGAACAGTAGTTTAAAACATTAGTAAATCTAATTGCATTTAACACGATTAATAATAAGTACAATCGATTTTATGCGCAACAACAATGACGAAAAATAATTAGGCACAGCAATTATTATGCGTTACAAGACGGAAAGTAGTTGGGCATATCCATTCATTTATGTCCCTCAAACGGACCGTTACGGATATATAGTATATCCGACAGTCAATGTCAATGAAATACTTACGTTAATACCTACCCTACAAAGATCTAAAAATACATTGAGTTGAGTATACTTAATACTTATGCTGAAATCTTACGCAACTTCCGCGTAGATTTAGATGATTGGTACCTGATATATAAATTATTGAAGGACAAAAAATAAAGGAACTACGATGAAGTCATAAGTCGTCAGAAAGAAAATGTCGAGAAAAATTATCCTTTCTTTCATGTCATTTATACTCATATTGGCACGTCATCGGCAGCAAAAAGATAGTTTATTCGCCATCCGATCAGTAGCAAAAACGAAACTCGGAAGGGCGCCAAAAGTATAGAGTTTCGAGTGAATTACGTTCCCCCTCAGCTCTCTATTAGCGCCAACTTTCCACATTTATCGCAGCCACGGGAACGCCTCCTCGGCGCAACCAAAAACAAAGCGATTTATAACTCTTAATACAGCCTGTTGTCAGGAGATTTACACAGTTTGCAACAGCGCCAATTAGAAAACACCTGGAAACTTTCGCTACAACTTTTCTGCGACCACAGAACAAAATCAATCGTAAATTGTCGTTGAGAATCTAATTTGATATTTGGTTTTTAAATAATTTCCCAGTTTCTTGGACCATTAGGTTTTGCACTATCAATTTTTCGTTTAATTAATTGCTCCTTTAAAACTTCAGGAGTTTTAATTTTTATTTTCTGTCTCATTATTTTAACGCAGTGCACGTGGTTGGTTTTGCTTCTGCGTTCTTTATTTGTTCGTTTCTTGATTGTCTGTTCGTATACTTTAATTTTTTATTCATAAGATATACTAATTATAACTATGGACTTTATTTTTAAAATCATGCTGTTACCATTTTCATCAGATTTAGGCGGTAGTTCAAAATATCGTAATAGTACGTACAATATTGTTCTATAGTCTTATATTGTTCAGAGATACTCGTATATAAGCTAGTTTATGAATATAATCAAAGTAACATATTTAAATCACAAACATAACAATATTTTCTCTTAACACCGTCTGCAGCTTTTTTTAGCTTAACATTTTCAATTTTATTTGGAGTCACATGTAAGTATTTACAAGCGGAACACTCTGCTGTAGGTACCAAAACAAGCCAGACTCGGTTAGCCGACCAGGGGCCTGATAATCCCCATTGTATTAAATGACAATGAAAAGAAGAAAAAAGAAAAGAGTAGAGATATGGACTTCGGCAGAAATAAAATAGGTAGTAACGTTCAAAAGTATATACGTAACTCTCAGTTTATTTTTATAAACGTCTGGTAGGTAGTGTTTTTTTCAATAAATAAATAACAACACAATTGTTTTTAAATTATTATATGATATTTCAATGTATCTACAAAGTTGGGTCTGAGCCAACTGACGCTAGACACAACTTTTATCGACACAATATTTGAACATGTCCATTGCTAGATACATGTGCCAGGATTGACTTCATAGCGGCGGGTCACTGTAAGTAAATATTAAATATTGTCGGACAATCTTACACAATTGTTTGATTGACTGACCTAGTCCCAAACTAAGCAAAGCTTGTGCTATGCGTACTAGACGACGATAATAGTACATTACGTACCTAGGGCGGTGAATTCGTAAATGGCCCAGATCGCAGGTGTTTGTTCGTATCTCCATAAATATGCGCTCTGGGGCTTTACGAATTACCGCCCGTGGTAAGTACACAATTTTACGTCTTCACCTGGCCACGATGCGCATTAAGGCCAGGTGTGACGTAATAGTTATTTTCAACACAATTGCTCGTAACGTACCTCTTATTGTGTCGCTTTTAGGCTCATAATCCTGGATATTAAAAACGCGTGTTTTATAACTTTACAACACTTGTGTGTTATGGTTATATCCCGATTAAGTCACGTTGGCACCTTGCAGCAAGATATATGCATGAACACGGTGCATTCTTAAATTAACCAGGTTGTACAGAATGTACAGCTTTTTTTTTAATTTTCGGCAAATGGATTCTTACTCGACTAAACAAATTAAATCCTTTTTGTTAATTAATTGACTATTTCTTTTTGTATATGATATGGAAACGTTTAATTTAGTAAAACTATTCACTTTTCATAACATTCTACATGAATTAAATACAGATAACATATTAAATTTTTTTTTTTTTTTTTTAATGAAAATATAATTTTATTTTGTATTGGCTGTTTAGAGATTTCTGTGCCCACACTGCGCAAACTTCACGAAAAAAAAACTGTTGGGTGCCAATATAGGTTATATTTTGTTATTTATTTCACAAATATTTGTAAAATTTGTTTATACGTGTTTGGTTATTATCAAAAATGTTGACTCGTGGTGACTAGAAAAGTGATAAATAGAATGGACGCCTCTGGAAATTCTTGGCGATGTGCAACTGTGAGTAAAAACCTGTTGTCATCGTAATGATTTGCTTAATGTAAAGTAAATAATTTGGCAGGCCATAACATTTTCATCTTATGAAAATGATTTTTTCCTCGCAAAATGTGTTGAAAAACGTCGTATGATACGCGTGAGCTTTGATAATTACATCCTCGGCTTCCTTATCACGCTCACCTGCGGTTCGCGTGAACAATTTCGCCTCTGATGTAATTATCAACCTACCTCACTTGTATCACAATGTACTATTACGATACAAGTGCCGAAAATAGGAAATTCGCAACGAGTGGTGATAAATTAAAACACGACCGAAGGGAGTGTTTTAAATCGACACGAGTTGCGAATTACCTATTCGCACGTGTATCGTACAACGTTTTACTGTACTTAAGGCTCTTTAAAGTTTTGACAAATGCACGAAAAGTACACTTTTCCGCACTATTGCGGGAAAGTAGCACCATATGTACTGTAAACATAGTTATATAAAGATATAAATACTTAAATACATAGAAGTAGTAGTAGTAGTTGTACTCTAGTCTTGTTTTATTTTTCGATGCTTTATACGTATTACTCGTATTCTTCTCGCATTTTTTTTCATTTAACATTACTACTGTCACGATATTTCCGGATGTTCTATTATTGTATGTAGGTACCCAAGGAGTACCTATGTTTTTTTTTCTCCTGTTATATTATGGGCTTTATTTAGGTTATAGTAAAGACTTAATGCCATCTGGCATTCTCATTAATTCCTTATTATGTAGTAGGATGGCCTACCAAATATCAAATAATATCCTCATCTCAGCGTTATCCTATAGGAGCCCGGGGTCCGCTGCCGCTGTCCACCTACAAATATTAAATCAAGTGGATTGAACTTTTCACACCCCATTTTCCTTGTCGATCAGACTTATTGTTCAACATATTGTTAGACAGGGTACAGGTTCTCCATTGTACGGCATAAAGAAATTGTATTCATAGCCCCTTTTCGCAGTGAGAATATGGACAAGGGATTCGATTGGAGCTCACACACCGGAATACATCCCGGGAATGAACTGTATTGAAAATGATTACTTCCTGGAATATCCACATTTTACTATCCCTAAATCTCAATACTGTTAAAAATATTCGGTGAAATTATTATTCATTTACACATTAGTAGGTATTCATTCAATATTTTATCGATTATTTTTACTAAACGGGACTTGTACAGTTGTACCTACGCGTATAATTAACTTATTTATTTACCTCAGTGCGGTCACAGTTTAACTACATACAGTTGGGCAACGAATGTACTTGCATAGAGCAACAGTGGGGGCTGTCGTGGGGAAGCGGGCGGCGCGGTTAGTAGATAGTTATTTTTTTTATATAACGAGTTATTAATATTATAGCGAGTTACGTATCTGTTCACAAAAAATGGTTTATTAATCAGTGGCTATGGAATGTTCATATGAAAGAGCATCTTAATCGCGATCTTGGACCTTTAGTGTAGTTTGTTCATACGGGCCTATAAGTTCTAACCCTTGTTGCTATCGTTATTTTAATAGGACGTCAACAATATACATTTCTCACAAACAATTCGGGTACCTACTTATGATTGTTGTGTTTATACTTATACTTCGTAGCGTTTCAAGTATTACAACGTCGCGTGAGATGTAGGTAGGCATTCATTTTTGTATTTTTTACTCGTCTATTCGGACGGGCTGGGATCATAGGCCATACTGCCTCGTATTCAGTAAATATAATTTCATTTGGCCAAATCCAGTAATTACGTCTATTAAACCTACCGCGCGATATTTAGGTACTAACGAATTATGGAAACACTTCCGAAATAAATGATTTGATTTGATTTAAGTAAGTAGTTATTTATTAATGGAACCACAGTTTAATTATATTCAGCGTGAATGTAAATCTTTATAACAAAATTTCACGTAAATGTCTGGCTGTGCAACAAAATGTAAATAAATCATTTTATAATAACAACCCCTGACCCCTGGGTGGTGCTAAAAGTGCAACAACCTGGCAACCGTACTGTCTTTTCCAAGATCTCACGGTTCTAAATACTGATTTGCCATACGATAAATAAATAATAACAACGATTATTTTATATATTTTCCATTTTGTGACAACCCTGGCACATCCGCGCGGGACAGCGTAAGCACTTACACGAGTGGCGGCGTCACCCGTAATCAAAGGCGTTTCACTACTCTAGGGAATATTTTTTTTTTTTTTTTTTATGTGATACGACGCAAACGAGCAGGCGGATCACCTGATGGTAAGCGATTACCGCTGTAGTGCGGTTATGTGTGAGAATCGTGAAAGTTTAAATCTATATAAGTATGTTTATCGTCGTCTAGTACCCATAGTAAGGTATGCTTTCATATTTTTAAAGTCAAAATGTTTTGGTATGGGAAGATAAATCTGGACAAATAATCGCTGCCCGCCTCAGTTTCGCACGTGGGTACTATGTTTGAAATAAAGTATAAATATTTGGCCAGGAGTCAGTATAAGGAAAGTAAAAACTATAAAGGATAAAAATTAATAAAAAACAACAACCGGCCAAGCGCGTGTCGGACCGCGCACAATAAAGGATTCCGCGTCTTCGACTAGCTAACCCACATTAGGAATCATTATAATATACCGTAAGTTAAAAGACGACTTATCTTCATAGGAAACGGCACTTACGTCCTTTTAGTTAAGGAATGCAGTATTTCAGCAATAACTCAAAAACCTTGATTGTAGTGACTTTCGGAGCAAATATCTTCGAACATAATTACATAAATAAAAAAAACTATCCCACTGTTTTAAAGACCTAAGTATCTATTGATGTGTCGACCTACAGACTTGTAGTCACATATATGGAGTGCCCCCCTAAACAAATAATATTTTTTATGATTGAATTACGAAATTATTATGTAGCGGCTAACTAAATACACTTACCTACTCGTACTCGTATAATCTCATTCAATTACACCATATAGTGTTTGAGGAAACATAACCCTATAAACCTGTGCTCTGCCTATCCCTTTTGGGAATACTTACAGGAGTAAGTTTACGTACGTATATGTATGCATTTAATACTTAGGGGAAAAAACTAAGGCGGAAGCATTGGCTGACGAAGACCTACGAACACTTAATTATACTATGTGTTGAACACTGTTTGTAATGGCAGTGTTCATTTATTAATGACAAATGTAGGGAGCGTTATAAATACTTTTCTTATCATTTGCTTGCCAATACACGAGTTAATGGCGGTTGCCGATCACTTATCGTTGTGGATAAGGCATCCGTCACTGTCGCACTCGCATACTTGTCAGAGCGTGATGGACGTCTTTCCCACAAAGATGAGTGATAAAAAACAACCGTGCTACTGCCACTGCTAATGTCTTGCACATGCCAGCAACAGACTTTTTGCTACATCCATTTTAAGCAAAAACTCTTCTTTTGCCGACGACTACAACAAAGGCGAAGCATCCTATCGACTATCCTATACTTTACCATACCCATCCATTATTATTAGTTTACTGAAAGATTATGTAACGCATGAATCTATCAATTCTATCATGATAGATTCTTATGAAGTTTTAACGCAAAGTAGAAATTGAATGACCAGACGCATGATCGGTTACCGAACCCTCGTCAAAGCGGATCAAACTATCATCTGTTAAAATGGAACTTCCCAGAAAAATATCCGACTTCTGCGAAAGTCAATGTTGCTGGCATATTTTAGGAGTTTGCGTAGTTCAACTTCTTATCCCTCACTAGAAATAATAAATCTTTCATAAAACACGTACCGTAATAAGAAGAACCTGAAACGTTTTTAGACCTACGTGACAGATTTACATAAATATGACGAGATAAATTGCTCTAAATCGAATACACAAAATCGCTTTCGAGATGGTTACAAAGCGTTCGCAGTCATACATACGATAATCACGCCTATTTACCAGAGGAATAGACAGAGATCCCAAATTTCCTCTTGATCTTGACAAACCTTTTTTGCTTCATTCGGATCACTTTTATGACATTCTTCATACATGCTCTTCGGTTAAGAGTACTCTTGTCCACCTTGCTTTAGGATTTCTCCGATTTGGTCGGAGAAAATTCGAGAGGTCTCTTTCCAACTGCACCATACAGTTTTCCCTCATACACTTTCTTTGTTAATATTCTTTCATCCATCCTCACTACATGTCCAAACCATCTTAGCATACCTTTCTTCAGCCACTCCACACTTATCACACTATTTCTTATTCTTTCACTCAAACTCCCCTACAAAACACCCCACACATCGCTCGCAGTCAATAACGCAATTAATCACGTTTAGCTTTAATGTCAATAAATGTTTAAATCTTTATTATCATATTTGTCTGAATGCCTCTGTAGGGCGCGATTTTACGCCCATTGAGTCCGGTGGCAAAGTGCGCACACAACTACTCGTACAAAGTTAAATTTATGAGCGCTCGTGTAGTCACGCCTAGTGAATACAGGAAAAGTGCTTTTAAACTTGATGAAAACTCCACTTCAGTAGTTTTACTGGAATAGTTTTTCTTGTATTTAACGGGTTTATTCTGTTCATTTGTTTGAAAGCTTAATGTTGGGTTCCAGGCATTAACTTGAACCGTTGTGAAAACGGATTACAAAATAAGTAAGTAAACTGATTTTCATTAGAAGTCGAAGAAAGCTACATAGAAAAGGGTTGTTTTAATAATCATTCATTCATAATTGATATTGTCTGATACTGTAATTCATCAAAATTTATTCTTAAAGTAAGGCATCATTATGAGCCTGCTTCTTTGAATATGATAACGTCTTATTCAAGGTTTATAATAAATTTCCTTTATCTGGAAGATAAACTATTACAGTGATCTTCTTGTTTTATTTGGATAAAAGGTGTATATTTCCCAGCGATATTTTACGGTGCTCTAATAGCTCTGAAGGAGGCTGGATCTCGCTTTGTATCAAATATGAAATGTATAGGTATTAATTTGCCTATGCCCAAAAGAACAGACGTGAAACGAAACCCAAATAATATATTTTTTTGATATGTGAAAATGACAACAATAGCTGAGGTTGCCAAAACATGGCCTGTTCGTGTGAAATAATAATAATAAAAAACGATATTTCACTTAAAAATCCGTATTAAATGAATAGATTTTGAGTTGTTTTATCTGCTTGGCAAATTGTGATATTTTGTTGATAACTTCAGAATTTCAATGTTATATGGAAGTCTCCAATTTGCGGAAAATAGTTTATTTTTGACCGTTCATGAATCGTATTCCTTGAGTCATAATTTCATCATATCATTTATTTTATGCTGATAAAACAAGAAAATTGTCGACTTCACGAGAAGTAATCATGTCAACGTAGCGTACTATGCTTGAGCTCATCTGTCAATGAGGATTCAGAGGATAGCTGTGAGTAACTGTGGAACAACCAATTTTGGATATACCTAGTCATGTTGAGGAGATGGACGTAAATTTTGGAAACACAGATTATTCCTACCGCAGATTTAAAATTATCTAACATTCAACGAATTAATATATCAAATGTACAGCTAGTTCAGCAGCTACGTTCAAGTCATCTGACCCTATTGGAGAATGAATAAAAGTTCTAATGATTGAAAATCAGATATCCATATCGGTCTGAAGGACAATGTTTCCCACGTGTTTTTTTAAAGGAAAGTTTACAAATGAAAAAAAACCTAAGTGTGGTGTTTTTATACTTCACCCTCATACAAAATTATGCAGACATTTCTAACATCCTAATATCCTCCCTCACACCATGCCCAATTAAGGGTTAGCTTTCACGTTTTACACTCTTTATGGTTACTAAATGGGACCAGCAAGTCGATTACGTAACGCATTGTACGAACGTTAGGTAGATCTACCTAACGCGCGTTCAAAACGTTACGTGATTGATTACCCCTCAGGTTGCGTACAATTATATTTATGATCGGCCTGCATATCTGATGGATATTACAAGAGTGGAATATTAACGTACAAAATATATTTATACGCGATTAAGTCACGTTTAGTAAAAATAATCTAAAACCAGTGACAGTCAGGGCCGAATTCATAGACACCAAGTCACCAACATAAACGTTGGAAACCATTGGCGTGGCGTGAAGTGAGAAAGATAAGACGCTAAATTGCCTCAAGGCGGTGGAAATGGAGTACCTACTTTGGACGTCACGCCACTTCTGATCAGCGGAGTCTTAAATTGGTTGCAAAATGGTTTTTAACTTCAGTTTACCAAGTGAGTAGGTAGGCCATTTTTTTAATTCATATTGCCGCATCAAACTTCTCTTATACTCAGAAAATATGTACCTTAAGAAGTATGAACATTATGCGGCATATCATATTATTAAAAAAGAACATGTCAAATAGTTCAATGATCCCATTATGGTACCTACAACTTAATGATATAGGTAGGTACTTAGATAGCAAGTTGGGTGGTCTTGGGCAGTTTAACCGTATGCAAATTAAATGTACTCTGGAAATGTTTAACTTTGCTAGGCGCAACGACGGAAAGGAATTCTGAGTGAAACCAATTTATATCTGAGCCGAATTTACTGCGAAGCCTGTCGAGCGATACAACATTTTGTGTCATTTGTGGCAGATATATTTATTTTAACGTTCAGTTTTCGATGTTTCTCATTACCTTGACATCTGAATGAAGCAATTTGTTTTTAAGTGTATTTTAGACTTGCATAGAATGGGGTTAGGTCTTATAAAGGAAGATCGGAAAGAAACTATAGTTTACCCATTTAAGGCCAGCCAAAGGCTACAAGCGATTTCGTCTATTAAGAGGAAAAATGCTACTACGCGCTTCGCTAATCTGTCACTAACAAAGAAATATATATATTACTATTTACTACGCCGCTATGTGTTACGCCGTGGTATCACCGGATGGTTCCATCGGAAGACCAGCGCTGGCCACCAGGCCAGCACAACGCTGAGATGGAACCATTTCGTGGCAATTTGTCTACCATTCTGTTTTTTTGATTTATGTACATGTATGTGCTGTTGCCATGAATAAATATGATTCTATTCTATTCTATTCTATTCTACTAGCTTCTGCCCGCGACTCCGTCCGCGTGGAACTCGGTGCCATGAGAACGTTCACCCCCCATTTCACACCCTTAGGGGATGACAGTATAATAAACAAGGCTTATAAAAACCTCGGATTTGTAATGAGAATCTGTAAAGCATTCACAGATCCTAACTGCATAAAGGTGGTGTATTTCGCTTATGTGCGAAGCATTTTAGAATACGCAAGTAATATATGATCGCCCCAATACGCAATTTATAAATGTCAAAAAAATTTTTAAGATAGTTAGTTTAGTGTGCCCCACAGTCGCACTAACTATTGCATTCCATGATGCATAGAGTAGTGATAACACGCACACGCGCACGCACGCACACACACACACACACACACACACACAAACACACACACACATACACAGGGAGACCTGTTATTGGCCAAACAGTTGTATCTTAATTGTAAGAATATCATTATAGGTATGTAAAAGCTGTTGGTTTTCTAATAAAATACAAATAAAATTTCCGGGATAAAAACTATCCTATGTCCTTCCCCAGGACTCAAACTATCTTTATACCAAATTTCATCCAAATCGGTTCAGTGGTTTAAGCGTTAAAAGGTAACAGACAGACACACTTTCGAATTTATAATATTAGTATGGATGGATTATGATCTCATTGAAGTCATACGTTTTAAGTTACGATAAAACCCTTTCTTTTGTTATTTTCTTTAAAACTAGTCATATAAACTAGTATGCCTTGTTACAAATATATTATACTAGCTTCTGCCCGTGACTCCGTCCGCGTGGAACTCGTTTATTGTTATGACGTGCGGAGACCCTTAGCACCTTAAGAAATTAAAGTCACAAGCGTTGTCTTGATATTATTATTTTAACCCAATAATGTAAAACCCTTTACCTAAGGGGGTGAAATGGGGTGAAAGTTTGTATGGAGCTACAATATGATTTATTTATTTATCGTATGGCAAATCAGTATAAACTATCAAGACAAGTACAACAATCAGTATATACTATACTAGTATACCCAGGCGCGGGACACTTTTACGTTCATCGCTACAAGTACATGCCGGTGCCCCAACGTTGGGGAACCGGCATGTACTTGTAGCGATGAACGTCGACGTCGTCAGAGGGCCATAAATCTTGATGTTGAGATGTTGATGGCTGAGAAAAAAGCGCCTTTTGTAAAGATGAAAGGAGTGTCCCTTCTGTACTTGTACTATTATCTATTCTGTGGTATACCCCACATTAAGATCTAGATCATGTTTTCTGTGATCTAGATTAAGTCCTTTGTAAAGCAAAATTTGAAAAATGGAGCTTTATACAGATTGGACGAATATTTAAGAGATAAGAAAATATGGACAAAATGTCAATGCCATTACTTAAGTTATTTTGAATAAATAATTTTGAATTTGCGCCTCGTGTTTAGTTAAAATGGAAGCACCTATTAACCTTAATGTATGCGCACAGCAGAGGATCTGTACTGACTTGACTGGCAGTTGACGCTGACAGCTTACTGATACAACACCGATCACGCCCCGCCAATTACGGAAGTGGCCTTACGAAAAATTTAAATCTTTGCCAACCCTCGCAAATTTCACGACTGGGTAAGTGCAAATCGAACCGATCAAATTATTCAATAGGTACGTTGGTTGCACTTGCATCCATTTACCAGTTCTCATTCAAGCCAGCACACGGTTTAAGGCACGAACGTTCGAACGTGCTTTAGATGAATTTTAAAATATGAACTAAAATTCTAGTATATTCCGTTATTCGTAGAAATTGAATCGTGGCAACTGATAATTTATATTCTTTTTAGTGAAGCTTGCTTTGGCGCCCTTCCAAGAATGGGTCATGATTTAACTATTATGAATAAAAAATCGATGCGTAGGGTGAAATATGGAAATCTTCCAAGACTGTTTTCTTTAAGGGGTTAGCCACAGAGATAGAGATCTAGGCAGCGAAATGTCATCTCGTTCAATCACACTGATATCTACACTATATATATAATATAATATACCTAATTATATAATAATAATATTATAAAGAGGAAAGATTTGATTGTTTGTTTGTATTGAATCAGTATTTTTTGAAATTCACCCCAGTTCAAAGTGTGAATGGAGAGCAAGAAAAATTTAATATAAGTGATTTGTATCTTCTATTTTAGACTGTTTGAAATTGATTCCATAAGGGGGTTAAAAGACATTCATCCCCCAAAGGGGCTAAAAGGAGTTAAAATATGGTAAACAGCGGAAGACCAGCGCTGGCTGCAAAGCTAGCAACATGCTGAGCTGGGTCCATTTCGTGGCAAAACTTAGTGTGGTATTGATTATTATTTGTTCTAAAAATAAACATTTTTGTTTGTCACGAATAAATATTTGAATTCTTTGTAAACCATTTATAAATGCGAATAACCAATTCTTGGGCACCATTCAGCGGTTCGTGGTCGCGGCCGCCATTATGCTTTGTACTGCTCCAGCTATCACCCAGTGCATCGTGAAGGCCTTCCACCGTACATTATGCTAATAATACTGCGTATTGTGAAATGTTTTTCTTATTCTGTACTTGTCTTTGACAAAGGCCCTAGAGGCTGCCATTTCTCTATATGAAACCATTTTAAACTTTTAATGAAATATCCAAGATTCAGTTATATATTTTGTGGTTTTCTATTAACGGTAACCAGCGGTTCAATAGTGTACAGTTTCAGTGGTGTTTGGTGAGGTGATGTGAACATTAAAGGAGAAACAGCGACAAAACAAAGTTATGTATTTTGTTTACATAGATAGCAACTTACACTTTATATACATTATCTAATTTAGTAGATTTAGTTTATATTTTCTGTGTAAAAGTTTACTGTGGCGTTAATAAATAATTATCGTATCTTTTTATATTAATTTATTTTTCTATTTAGTTATTTTGTAACCTACCTAACTTAACTTTTATTATTAACTATCTGCCCGGCCCGGCTTCGCACGGTTAGTGTAGGTACTTACTAAAAAAATAAGACGTTTGTTGCAGTTAGAAAGTTTGACAAGATTACGAGTATGAAATGACAGCTGCCGGCGCCATTTTTGATGTTGATCGGCATGTACCTAAGGCATGTAAGTTGGTGCAACCCACACCCTTCATAAGAAGGAACTGGTTGAACAATTTGTTAAACCGAGTACGATTCCGCTAGCTCAGTTGGTTAGATCGACTATGTATGTATGGCACAGAATCCAACTCAGGGATTAGGCCCCAACATATGTGAATATTCAACAATAGCACTTAACACTAATAGACTGGGAGATACTGACAAAAGTTTTCCGGTCATTTGTACCAAGTATGGCGACCCTTCAGGGGTCTAATTACGTAATGACGAAAAGGAAAATGATGGTTATAACGCTGGTACCGGCGGCCCAATCGCGTGGGCGTTAATCGAACGTGTCTGATAAAATTTTGGAGGTCGAACGTTTTGTCACAAGCCTATTATAAGTATAGTACCTACTTAACATATGATGAAAACATACAGGCGTCCCAAACTTATGGGACATGAAGGGGAAGTACCTTAAATATCGTAGAAAGGGTATTTTGCTGAAAGAAGACCTTATGTTATTTTTGAAAGTTAGTAATCCTGCATTCAAAGTTTTTCGAAAAATTACTTGCTTTGTCTGGGAATCGAACCGACTTAAATGTGAAAAATAGCTACAAAATAATAACTCTTCTTTAGTAACACAGTATTTTAAAAGAAAGGAACAATGTAAAATGTTCAAGTCATATTTCAAGAAAATTATTTATTGCCGACGACGACGTACGAAAAGTAGCGATATTATCATTCCATAGATAGCATTGATTATGCCATGTCATATCGAGTATTGACCATAAAATGATAAGAAAATCAACAGGCAGCGGCCTTATTAAAAGATTGGCGATTTGTGTAAGACAAGAACTAGGTACTTACATATTGACTTCGGCAGTTTCATGTATGTTTTTAATTTGATTAAAATGATTAACTTCACGTTGTTCTTTTCTTTTAAAATACTGTGTCACTAAAGAAGATTTATTATTTTTTAGCTATTCTTTCCATTGGCATTGTAACAGTAGGGGTGATTTTTTTTTTCACATTTAAGTCGGTTCGATTCCCAGAAGAAGCAAGTAATTTTTTGAAAAACTTTGAATGCAGAATTACTAACTTTCAAAAATAACATAAAGTCTTCTTTCAGCAAAATGAACTATCTACGATATTTAAGGTACTTCCTCTTCATGTTCCATAAGTTTGGGACGCCCTGTATATTAAATATAAACGTGCCAAGACTTTGCTTGACTAAGAAGAGCGGTGGTGTTTATATGAATTGAAGATTTTCGCTGCTATTCTAGACGTCGGCTCTAAATATCTGTTTGTACAGGACGGTAGGAGTGGGAACTACTTGAAGGTATATTTTTGTTCATTCTTCCGATTGCAATGATATTTGAATGTTTTTTGCGACAGTAACCCAAACAAATATCGTTGCCTAATAGTATTTATTTATACATGTACAGGTGTAAGCGTTTCCTCAGTCCTCTAACAGCACACGTGTCGCGCCGCCTGACGCGTCACCTCACCTGTCCGTTCAAATTAAAATATACGAAACGAATGCCGAAAATACAGGACAATATAATCACTAACATCTGCGTGTCAAGATTATGTTAGGCTTTACATTTGTACAAATATTATTGTTGCTGACTGTTCATAAGCAAAACATAACATTCACACGGCGGATTTACCCGCCGATTTGTCGCAGGCGACAGGTCCGTCGACAAATGCGCTACACCAACCGCTCGCGAGCGGCTAACTTGCGTTCTTATTACGGCTCGCGGACTAAACGACGAACACTATTTGTATGGGTGCGAGAGATTCGAGAGAGGGTCGCTCGTGTGTCAACAGGTGACGGTGTATTCGGCGAGCTACACGCACCGAACCTACCAGAAAATCCTTAGTAGTTAGTATTCCGCCTTCGCTCCGGCGTTGCGGGGAGAGCAGCCCTTTCGCTCTCGCGTGACGGCGCACCGTCGCCCGTGCTCCGCTCCGCAGCTTCGGCTTGCTGGTCGCCTTCGGGTAGGTGCGTGTAGTGAATCCCAGGCTTTTTGAGTCAGATAACGCAAAACGTGTTGAAATGCGATACAGGAATGCTAAGTACAATGCCTTACTATAGCCAACTGACATTTTTCCATAATAAGAAATGTTAATTAGAACGCTTAAAATGCGTTAGGTGATCGTCCTGCAGAGGGGTAGTCACAGTTGAACGCGTGTTACGACAGTCCAACTGACATTTTTCTATATAAATATCGTACGTACAATGCGTTACGTGGTCGACTTGCTGTTCGAGTAGGCTTTTTATACTCGTCGACTTTAATGTTTGCGTTGAGACTTCGTACACCAAACTAAAATCACATACTTTTTACTACTGAGTTCTCAACTCAACATTTTACAACTGTTTAGACAACTAAAATAAATTCGACTAATTCGAAAAAGAAAAGCCGTTGTCTGCATTTCATTTCAGCAGGGCTTAGATTTTCAATACAGTATACCAAGTTTGTTTAATTAGTTTGGTTGACTCGTAGAAAAAGTATTACATACAATAGTTATATAATTCGCTTTTTAAGTCTCGTACCTTAATTAGGCCACTCAGCAAGCTTCGTTGCCTAAACGTGGTACTCGGCTGAAAAAGCATACATTATTGTTGTTATGTGTATTGTATAAGTATAACGATTGCATAACATACTATTATTGTTTTGTTTGCATTCAGTACAATATTTATAATGTTTCTTAGTCTATAGATACAATACTCACAGCTGTAGATACAATAAAGGCTTTACTCGAGCTGTGTACCAACCTGGGAATTATAACAAGTTTATTTTAACTCCAACAACAAACTTTTAACAATGTTCGCGAATTTACTTACTGTTAGTAGAACCGTGACTTTTCATGCTGTTTTGCATATTCACAGATTGCTTTATTCTATTAAGGGGATATTTTCTCGCCGAACCCTGGCGAACATTAGAGCGGCTGCAATGCAGATGCCGCTGCACGCCATTAATTTTCCTGGTCGCTTTGTCTGACATAAAAATATATGTCGTCATTTGCAAGTTATGACTTTTTCGGGAATATATGTTTTAGGAGTCTGGCTTTTAATCTCTCACTTATAATAAATCTCTAATTTGAAAATGGAATCAGCCAGTATCAAACTAAGCATTTACGTGTCCCGAATGATCTCGGCTTCCCATGAACGGAAAAACATGTAGATTTTTTCATAAGTACATTATTACTCTAGCTTCCGTTTAGGATAGTTTTTATCCAACTGCGACAGTTAATTAATTTTCGGAAACATTTGACCTCATTAAATTATTCAGTTCTTCTGCTTGAAATCATAGCCGCCATATCCGTCAACTGTCAGTGAAGTCAAAATGGCGGACTTGCCATATCTAACTAACAGTAATAATTTCGATCCGGTGTTGTGATAGACCTTCACAAAACGCATATTAAATTCTAAAGCATAAAAAAATAATCGATTCTGATATGGAAACGTATACGCGCTAAATTCGTATTGAGGCGTAATTTTAATAAATGTATCAACAAATTTCAACAAAATAACGTCATAAGTCTGAGTCTGACTCTTCCTTTTTTTTTAATGGCATGGCCTAGCGTTGTCTCGCGTTCAGCCAAAACGTCTAGGTTTATGAGTTTCTGCAAGATTACACGATGATTATTTGTCACGATACTTAACGGCTATCATCTCATCATATCATCGGGAGCTCTCTCGATTTTTCTCGCACTATGTCTCTTTCTAAGTAGTCTATTACGAGAGAGACGGATAGTTCGAGAAAAATAGAGAGAGCTCGCGCGCCGTCTTGTGATAGCCGTGCTGGTTTGTCAGTATTTATATTTATCAGCAATAAACAGTAAAACTATATTAAATCAGTATAGAACGGGCCCCTTTTTTAAAAAACATTAATTATCAAGCGCGTCAGTAGGTATTAAGGCGGTATTTTACTTCGTACTTCGCGCCTTCAAGGTGACATTCAGCCTACATAGAGCTAGAACACAGGAATCGGCCAACATACAGAAAAAACTATTATCATAAAGCCTGCAATACACATTCCTTAAGTTGACAATGGCGGGAACATACAGAAGATCGGCAGAATGTGATAGTGCGATCTGAAACATTGCCATATGAAAAAAATAAACATATTACTTTAATATTTTTAATAATTACATTAATTACCTTCAATAGAAAGGGACTCGGACTCGCGTTATTGTTCTAGAACTTAGTTAGTGGTTAGGTATAGCTTGGAAAATATAAATTCAGACGTTAAAAAAGAGATCGTTTGTTCCGCGTAAAAACTTACCGGTCAATGGGTGCCTACTCCGGGTACTCGAAAGGATTATTAAATCTATTTATTAATTCTATACACATCTTTACCTGAGGGTCGGAGTGACTCAAGATGATTTCAGTCATCACGTTTGTATTTATTTAATATAAAACAGTGTTATGTTATAAATATGTAGAGAAGAAGATATATAAACATTTAATGCTGCAGCCTGTGTCCTACCTGTTGGATCTATAGCCACAAACATCTACTAAACTATTACCCCATAAAACGAGTTTTGTCCCTTTCTTACTAATTTAAACATCAAAGAAAAGAATTTTAACGGCATTTTAGCTAAAATAGGTTTGATCAACGTTTTACTTGAAAGGTTAAATTAGAACTGCATGTGTCCTATGTCCAAAATAATAAATTCGTTAACTCCCACCACATTACCATGCAAACGAAGTCGCAGGTACAGCTAGTAAATAAATATTTTCGTACAATCTTACACGAAGCAACCTTGTCTGAGGCTTGTACTGTGGGTACTAGAAGACGATATAATATACTTATATAGATAAATAAATACTTAAATACATAGAAAACATCCCTGACTCAGAAACAAATATTCGTGCTCATCACACAAATAAATGCCCTTACCGGGATTCGAACCCGGTACCTCTAGCTTCGTGGGCAGGGTCATTACCAACTAGGCTACAGAGGATTGTAACCGAATTATTTATTACGCGCTTACTGATTCTACCATATTCAACATAGTTGCTGTTACCAACGTTGTTTCGATAATCTCCAAAATAAAATAGATACAATATTTGTATAATGAGTGTGCAAACAGAAACCCTATAATTTTAAAGGATTTCATTGCGAAATAAAGTCGGCGAAAATATGCGCCCGTCCCCAGAGTAAGGTACATATTTAGGTTGCAGTCTCATTGCTAGTATAATATTTAAAATACCATTCGTTATAAAGTTGTAAAATTAATGAAAATATCACTTTAATGATGAATGTTTATACTTTTGTAAATATTCCAACCACCGAGTCAATGATAAACCATAGTACTTTTGCTGAGACCAGTTGTGTACCTAAATCTTTTGCCACCGGTTTTCTATAAACCACTTAATGCTTTCGGTGCGTTCCTTTAGGTTCCGAGAGTTTTTACTGATGTCACCCACATTACATTACTTGTCGGTAATACATTACCGCTGACTATTGTATAACACGGAAGCGCATTAAGAGCCCATCAGAGACACATTTAAATGTAGGCGCGCCATTAGGAAACTGTACCAACTGACTTGACTGTCAGTACAGCGTCGCGTCGGTGCTCAGACCAAGAAAATATACAGACGGAGCGTTACGAACAGTCTAGTGAAGCCAACCGGTTTACAACCAAGCCCCAAAAGTTTAGCACACGCTAAACAAATTAAATCGCACAAAACTCGAAATAAATGATCTTGACAGCATCGCGACACGTGCTGAAGATGTGTGCGTGAGCGTGTGCTAAACTATGTGGTTTGGCCTCACTTGACTGTTCGTAACGCTCCGTCTGTATTTTTTTCTTGGTCTGAGCGTCGGTGTTGCCACACCGACGACTCCGTAAACCATTTATTTATATCTTCTCCCAACTAGATTCCTCTGGCTGGATACAGTGGCATTGTACTGTGGCACAAAATATATATCTTGTTGAGTTGCCCTACACTACTAAACACATTTAAGGCTCAGACTAATTACGTATGCAGTAGTCCGAGCCTCGACATGCACAACAACTTTACTATTAGAGTAGCAAGTTTGATCACGACACAAGCCGACAACACGGAAATTGTCCGCAACGATTCATGAGCATAGTTCTAGCGGTTTACCCAACTTGTTTACCAATATTGGGTCGCTCTGAATGACGATAAGTTTTACAAACATATAATGATAATAATAATCTTTATTAACTACCAGCTTCTGCCCGCGACGCCGTCCGCGTGGAACTCGTTTATATCGTAGATCCATACAAACTTTCACCCTCCCTTTCAGCCTGTTTGGGGGTGATTTCCGGGATAGTAACTTTCCTATGTCGTTCCACGGGACTGAAAAACAGAGTTGCTCTAGTACTTACTTTGCACTCCTATTTAACCCGCTTAGGGATGGGTTTTTCCAAAACCCTAAAATTCATTTACTTGTACTTCAATAAAGAGTCCATACACAAAGTGTCAAGTCTCTCACTTAAAATTTTCTGTCTCTCAGTGGGTATTTACATTATATAAAGGACCTTTCTATGTTCAACAGTTTGGGCTGGGCGTTGATTTAAGTGAGTGAATCAGTCAGTCGGGACTTTTACGTTTATATTATAGAAGATAAAATGAATAATTATATTTTATCTCATCGGAATCGAGCCCGGTCGAAAAATAATTCAAAATAGGTAGGTAGTGTGAAAACATACAAGTTTTGCTATATGGATAATAAACCACCAAGACATCGCAAAAGTCTGAATAATAAAATATGTATACTCAAAATCATGAAAAAGATATCATACAAGCGGTTTAGCCTAGTTGGTAGTGACCTTGCCTATATACTTTGAAATTGGACCAACCTATTACCTACTAAATGTAATTGTGTTGTAATTTTTTTACTTGTTAAGAATGAGTCTAGCCCAAATGGATACTTGTCCAGTTAAATGAGATAGTTTCGTACCTGTTTAAATACTTACGTACAAAGTAAATGTTGTCTAATTGAAATAAATATCCAAATTGTATAAGAAAATCCACTATTTTGTACAAATTCATTCATGATATTTTTCCGAATGGGCTTTAACACTTTCGCTACCAAGAATCGCTACGCGCTACGCTCGTAGCCGACCCTGTGGATTTCCTCACATGTAGCGGAAAGCGACTACGGCGTAGGCGCCCACTAGGCTGGTTCTTGGTTGTGAAAGTGTTAAGAGATATTATCCGAATGTTTAAATCCGAAGGGTATTTATTTCGATCAAATATGTAAATTTTGCTTTTAGGACGTAATTAAAGTTTCAGGCTGGTAAGGCGATCGCGGGTGGCGCAGAACCGATCACATTGGCACTCTTTGGGAGAGGCATATGCCAGCAGTCAGCCGGAATACGTTCAGTATTTCGGCCGCTATGATGATGATGATGATGATGGTGATGATGTTTTTTTTTGAGACGCAGGGTGAGACTATAAATTATTCAAATACATTACAGAACGATTACTTTCCACAATATTTTAAAAGAAACCTGCAAGTTATATTTAAATAACCTTTCCGCGCTAAAGCTGAGCTCTGTTCTACGTTCAGAAAATATTCTCGATTTGGCCACGAAATCAGAATAATGCATAAAGTATGGAGTCTCCATCGGGAAACTAAAGTCCCTCCAGGCGTGGAGCCGATAGTTATGCATACGCTAAATTACTGCTGACATATCGAAAAGTACGCAAAGAATTGTCTGAATCGAGAGGTGAATCTCGACTCACCACTTCAGTTTGGCGAGAGGACCCGTGCGTGACGGACGCGCGATCCCGTGTATCAATTACTTCTCTACACTTATCGATACGTGCAAAGTATATTTAGTTCAAAATAACCTTACTTTCTAGTGACTCAGCGCGTACAGTTTGCTTTACACACGTTATTAAAACATTGTCTTAACTTGTTAAAAGTTTCTAAGTCTCGAGTACTTAACTCGAATATAAAGGACATCCCAGCAGTAAGGGGCGAATTTCCAAAGTGCTTTATAAAGCATAAATATAAATAGCATAAATGGCTTTGTAATTAAATAAAGGGGAAGTTGACAGCTCAATTATCTGACTGATTGGCGCTTATTAGCAGCCAATGTAACGAATTCATATACCAAATAATAGTGTGGGGTCAAATTTAGCTTTTGTAAAATTGGATTTAAAAAAGAATAAGCTTAAACTCAATCCCCACCAAATTGCAAATATTTAAAAATAAAGTTTAATCAGTTACGGAAAAAGTACTTTTAATGTAACTAACATCCCATTTCATTATAAATTAAACTGCACAGGTCTGCACCTCAACATATAACATCACGTGAACTGCTTGAAAGTGATCGAAAGTGCTCGAAGAAATGTTGTTTGTAGTGCTGAGTGTGGTATTACTTGCAAGTGAGTATATTATTAAACTATATCCTTTAAGATGGACTAAACATTCCTATATAATTGGGTCAAAATCCGGAACAAGAACTATGCATCTAAAGTTAGACAGTCAACGGTTTAGGTACAGTCACCAGCATTAATATTCGCCACCACAAAGCGGGCAAAAACATCTGAAACGCCCTAACGCCCCTAGAAATAGAGTTGAGTCGGATATATATGTGCGCTATGCTGTGGAAGATATGAATGCTGGTGACTGTATGTAATAAATGATATATACCGTTAATACAAGTCTTGAGGTGCCACAGGGACTTTACATAACTGTATGAGTCCAGCGCCTAACGATTAACGAGTCTAAATGGAAAACTAAACCTCTAATGGATTTCATTCGATCGTACGTAAAGGAATGAACTTTATAAAAAAAAACTCAAATTAATATAATTGTACTAAGTAACGTGACTGTTTAATTACACGATAACTTGATTCAACTCAGTTGACTTTGTAGGGTAAGTGCGTAATATTTTTTATCCATTAAAACCAAATATATATATTTTCATACTTAATAAAGATGTTCTGCAACTTATGACTTAACTTCTCCACTGCTGACGCCGTAATCCGTAGCAGCTCAACACTTTACTGCCAGAAACCCGCCTAGCGGGCGCCTACGCCGTAGTCACTTTACATACGAGAAAATACATCATGGAATGCGGCGCGGCAGCAGCCGGCGCGATATTTAACGTTGATCGGTCTGTAATCATAGGTTGGTTCAACACACCCTATATCTTCTTCATATGTAGCGAAAACCGGACGAAACTTCACGACGCATGTATTACGGGTACGCGTGCTACGACTTGCTACGACGTGCTACAGCGTAGCATTAAAATCGAACAATACCGCGAGCATTTTTGAGACCTTTGGGCCAGGCATGTCGCAGAGTGGAGTGTTATTAAAATAGCCTCAATACGCATTAGAAATAAGGGAGGTAGTTCATAACTGGTGGGTGCGGCGATGTATAGTAGGACTTTGATACAAGATTGAAGGTCAAAGTGACTTTTTTGATTTTTTTTTGTGAACCACCATCATGGCATCCAGCTATTTAAAAAAAAAATATCATTTTATTTTATTCCATTGCATGTTAGAGAAAAGCACTATACATACCCCGTGAAAAGGGATTTCCGGCCTCGTATCCCTATTATATACTTGTCCGCCAATATCTATTTTCCCGGCCTCTGTAGTATTGTACTTTCTTCAATAGAGTAAAGCCGGGCCAGTTTAGACGTTATTCATTATATTATTGCTGCCTTATCCCTTAAATTGACAGCATAAGTTCCTTACATCTGATCTGACCTTCCGATCGTATTGGGAATGAGCATGTCGATCACATAACGCATTGTCTGTAAATGTAAAATTTTATATGGAAAAATTACAGTTTTAAACCGTCCTAACGCGCGTTATAAACATTATATGATTTATCTGTTAAATCATACGGGTAACTTGAATGTCATAAGATCTCAAGCTGATAGATGTCAACACAAAGAAAACCGCACGGCCGCGATTCCACTTATTTTTATGACAAAAGGTAACGTCCTTATAATACCGCTTTTCTTTCACGACAATATTATTCTTAGATTGAAAGAGTTCCCAATTCTACAGATTTGAAATCTACAGATTCCCAATTCTACAGATTCCCAAGTCTTCAGATTCCCAATTCTACAGATTCCCAACTCTACAGATTCCCAATACTTCAGATTCCCAATTCTACAGATTTCCAATTCTTCAGATTCCCAATTCTACAGTTTCCCAATTCTACAGATTCCCAATTCTAAGGCAGGAGTGTTAGGTGTATGGCGACCCTACGCCCGCGAGCCGAGCGAGCGAAACGAGCATGCCGCGGCAGCGGCCGGCGAAGCGCCAGAACCGATTTTTAGGGTTCCGTAGTCAACAAGGAACCCTTATACTTTTGCCATGTCCGTCCGTCTGTCCGTATAAATTTATGTGTAGGTACTAAAGTTGAAATTATTATCTGAAGTGCACGTAACCTAACCAGTAAAATTGGGAATCTTAAGAATTGAGAATCTGAAGAATTGGAAATCTGTAGGATTGGGAATCTGTAGAATTGGGAATCTGCAGAATTGGGAACCTGTAGAATTGGGAATCTGCAGAGTTGGAAATCTGTAGAATTGGACTTCTGTAATAGCAATCTGTAGAATTGGGAACAATTCATTGAAAGGCTCAAACATGACAGTGGGGGTTTCCGTAGGATTTTTTATGACGTCTCATTTTAAATGTCGAATCAGGCCCGAGATCGGCAGCCTATAAATAATTGTCATAGTAGACGTAGTGAATTAATTTACAATCATCATATCAGCCGAAAGACGTCCACTGCTGGACATAGGCCTCTCTTAAGGAGTGCCAAAGGGATAGCTCTTGCGCCACCCGCATCCAGCGGACTCCTACGACCTTTGCCATATCATCAGTCCAGCTTGTCCAGCCTAATCACGCTGCGCCTTCCTGTACGTGGTCGAGCCATCCGAGAACCTTTCCGCCCCAACTGCCCTCGGTACTGTGTGCAATGTGCCCACGTGACACGTGAATTCATTGGAGCGAAACTTACATTTCATTTGACAAAAGCATATAACATTATAACCACAATAACCTAACACCACAATTTACTACAGCTGTATATGAATTTATTGTGTTAGCGTTTACGTCAACTTATTCTGCCGTGCACGTGCCGAACTACAGTGCAATACCAGGCTATTTTTAGATTCTTTGTTGTTTGATGATCTGTGATCAGTATTTCATGACGCACATGTGTATCTAATCGGTAGGACTATCTATTTACTGGAACTATTTACTGGAACTTGTTAACTCCAATCCCCTAAATTACATACAGTAATAGATTACTGTAGAACACAAAATACTAGTTCCGCAGTGATAAGGTATACTGCTACGAATAATATTGAACCATTACATTGTCAATTAAAACGAAGTAGAATCGTAATATATTTTAATAGGTATATATTAAGCCTGTATGAACTAACAACTTGTTTGTGAAAGAACTAACTAAACCGCAGTATACAATTTTTAGTCTAGATTCTTTTTAACTGCGTGTGTTTCGAAAATCATAGATTTTTAGATATTATTTTGAAACTGAAACGCCAATCCAACGATACCCCACACCATGGGTTTAACGAGAAAAAAAAATCCATCACCCGCTATAGGTGTAGGGGAGGTACCGTATACCATTTTATTGTAGGTACTGTTTTGTCGACGTGATGATACCCATGCCGAATCACAGTTTCCTAGTAGTAATGGTTACTGTGGACGGACAGACGGACAGACGGACATGGCGAAACTATGAGGGTTCCTTGTTGACTACGGAACCCTAAAAATGGATGGCACACATTTATTAACATTCAATAAGCTATTTCTAACAATACGTACAAACTTGAACACTATAAAATTAATACGACTAGAACGTTTCCCAGTTAGAACAATGCGACTTCTAAACATTTAATCAATGTAATACTTTGGTAAGCTCAGGGGATACAGATATAACTTGTAAAACAACGTAAAATTGTAGCTGGGATTAGTCATATATAAGCGACATATGGGACAGGAATTAAATTGTTTTTAAAAAACTTACCCCTAAACTGTTTTCCAAGTAGACCAGAGATGATTTTCAAAAAAGACAATGACTGCAGTTCCGAATTACTTTTTCGAGTTAGCGCCACAGAAAATCCAATTTCAATATTTGTAGTGTGCTGCCACGAGGTTTCTATATTTTAACTGAACAACGTCAATCCTTAAATAACCATCAAACCGTGTGCGATTTATATCAGATTACACTACATTTTTCAAAAAGCTATATTTCAATCCGAAAAATGCTTTGTTTTAAAAGTGTAAATCTCTTTTATTCTATGAAAAATGCAGATCAGTGCTTACTCACAATGTAGGCTCTGGATACATTGTATGAAAACAACGAGTTGCAAATGTTTTTTATCCGTCGAATGAGGATATGTACCTAAGGTAAATTCCGCATTTTGCAAACGCGAGCATCTGTATGCAGTATATTGGACTTCATCGATAGTTTACTGAGGTCGGCTGGATTTCCTTGCATGCTTAGAACGTATTCAGCTGTGTACAGTCAAGGGTACAAATATACATACATATCCCTTCAGCTGTGGCGAAAAAACATGGCCGCTTACCCACGTCTGTGGCACCCTCTGAGGGGCGCTCCACTAACAAGGTTTGTGGAGTGAAGTGATTTGGTAAAATTAAATTTTCTTTATTTTTTTACATAATCACAGCCAGGATTTTGGATGAAACTCAATATTTATTAAATTATCTAACTGCAACGATATATCATCGTTACAATAAAGTCGTATTAAGGCTATCTACCTGACCTCGTCACCACCTCACCGAAGTTTACGACGTATTTTGGTTATTTTAAATATAATCAATTAGTTTTTTGGGTGTTAAATGGGCTTAATTTGAAGAAATTTGTGTTATACTTATTCGAAAAACATAAAATGGCAGGCTCGTGAGTATTTTTTTTACACTAGACCATTTGAAATATTCTACCAAAATAATGCCTACACTCAGAAGTTGCTCGTGTAGGCTTCGATTTACATGCTTATATCTGAAGTGTTTTGTACTGTATGTAATCAAATTCATGCCTGAACAATAAATATGGGTCATCAACTAGGTGTAACCGTAGCTTTTTTTATTGTAAGTGCAGCAGGTTTTATCTGAGAGTAAAATGAAAAAAGTATGTCTACTTTCATACAAAATAACCTCTTCCAAACGAGTGCAATTATCACAGCAACTATATGTTTTGAACCAAACAAATAAGGTTTCTTAAAATTCCCATTAAGTATAATTTTAGTTTAAACTATAATATAACCATCAGTTAACAAAAATCACATCAAAACATGATTTGAAAACGGTATAAATCAAGGTCATGATTAGTATAGAGTCCGGATCGTAGTGACGTCACGAGGTATCATGTGGGCATCCCTCGGAGGGAAATTTCCGGTCGGTTAGGTCCCCCTCTGAGGGGTTTGTTGTGATCGTTACCAACTTCAATCGATTTATTTACTTTCGGGCCATTGATAATCCATTTAAGTTCATTTTAAACAAATGTATGATAACTAACGGTAATTTTAATAGCTAATAGTAATATTAAATTATTAGAAAAGCGCTAAAAAACGTTTGCAAATTTTGACCATGAGTAGGTATGTCATGTTAGTCACGGTTTTATTACAGTTAACCCGTTGAAATAACACTTGTTTCTATGTAATTCTAAAGATTACTTACATGTCTACAAAAACTGTCCTTCTGGCACTACAATTCAGCACTAAACCCACTTATTTTCACTCACGAACACCGACCGTGTCAAACGTGCCGCTGACTATTTTAGACTAACGACTAAATTGATTTTTTCCTCCATTGGCCATTGAAGTTTTCGCTTGCTAGCTGTCTCACTAAATTGGCTATACGATTCAATGGATTAAAGCGAGATCGATACACGAATGGCGGTTTTATTTCTAAGAAAGTAAGCAAAGCCATTGCGCCCCTCCGAGGGGCGCTCCACCGACCTGCAGGAAAAAATATGAAGCCCACAGAGGGATGAACACAGCTGAAGGGATAAATAAGTGGTAGGAATTCCGCACGGCTATTTGGTTGCAGATTTCGTTGTGTGACTGTGCACTCCAAACGGCGTTGACTCTCCTTTCACACTGTATACCACACCGTATAACACTCGCACACTTGTACGCACTCACACATACGCACACACCCACACCCACACATACATACACACACACAACACACGCACGCTCGTACACACACCCATATACGCACACACACACACCAACGCACGCACGCAAGCACGCACAAACACACACACACGCTCTTATGTAACTTTTGTATTGTTATTATTTTATGTATTTTGTACGCATTTGAAAGGACGGCGTCCAACTCCGACGCTTAGGTTCTGCCACCGACCGAGCCCTAAATAAGGCCCAGGCTGAAAACCAGCGCTGAACTCTTGTTGTTCAGCACATTCTGAGTCTGGGACCTATTGCCTCAAAACAATTGTAATCCTTATTCTTTTTAGCATATTTTTATTCTGTATTGTCACTGTTCTTTATGTCTGTACTTCGTTTTTTGGTAATAAATTATTATTCTATTCTATTCTATTCTAAATATGGACCTTAATATCTGATCACGCCTTTATGACATTGACAATAGAGTTCTGTTCAGACATACCATGGTCCATGATTTTATGTAAAATAAATGATTGATTGATTGATATTTATGTACGTATATTGATACCCTTGACTGTACTACTCTTAGGGCGGGCTGCATTAACTTACGATGACAGACCAATCAACGTTTAATATGGCGCCGGGTGCTGTCATTCCATAGAAACTAGTCAACTTTCCATACAGCCAGCTTTTAACGAACACCGGTTACGATTACAGACGGTTTGGTGCACCAACCCACCCTTAGTCGGTATTATTAATTATGCGCAGTATTTTAATATGCGCGAAAGCAGGGCGGTATGCATGCAGCACTGAATTCGTACCACCTCGGTTGCGCGCATCCCAGGGAACAGTAAAGAATCTGCATGTACTTAATGCATAGTTGATACAGATCACTTACCGCACGACTCAGCACCGCTGAATGTTGAATTAGCCATGATTGTGTACATGTACTAAACTGATACTTGTCACACAGTCGAACAATGTCCAATGTGAACATGTGTGGTAGTACAATGTATATGTAATAGTAGATTGTATGACAAGGGTCTAAAGTAAGCCATATTACCACGAGATGGATATTTTCCCGAACGAAGTGAGGGGAAATAGTTCGAGGGGTAATATGGCTTTTAGAACAGAGTTATACACTCTACTTTTCAATTATAATAATAATAATAATAAACCCGCGGGGGCAGCTTGTGGCGAGCTGACGGTGAGTGGCGACACCGCGGACCCCTAACCTCCAGAGGGCCCGAGTAATCTGGCCCTCGCCTCTGTGCTTGCCTTAACCGGCCGGCCAGAGTGGAGTCGCAAGAGCGGAACCTATGCTCCAGGTTGGAAGTGTAAAATGTCATAACGCCGGTGGCCCTTGAACGGATTACCGGGATCTGGCGCGCCGCAGACTCACCTCTCGACAACCTCACAGCCGCTCAGACGTGTTGCTCCATTGTCGCACTGTGCGTGCGACTGTTTGTGGGGCCCACTTAACGAGTTGGCAAGTCACCGCCTGCCTTTTCACAATTTTGAGACTTATTGTCACGGCAGGTGTCCGCTAGTCTCCTCCCATAACCCATTTTCCAGACCACCCACCATTCAACCCAATAACCCATGACCTTAGCTTCCATCGCAGCACAGTGTTGCACTGCAATAGTCTTTGCACCTGGCGGGGACCATCACTGGGTGTATCATGTTGTGCGCTCGGAAATGGTATCCGCCATGTGTATCCCTTTCCGCTTTAGATTATTTTTGTTTTAAAGGGCCTCTGCGCTGTTGGCTTCGGCCCCACGCATGCCTTCCAAAAGTCCGGGACCCCATGGTCCCGAGATATGGAAAGAACATACAATAATAATAATAATAATAAAAGCCATCCACAATCAACAATTATACCAAGGCGAAAAGATTGTTCAATTTGGCGCCATTCTTTTTAATAAACTGTTGTGACACAGATACAAAATATTCACAAGACGAATAAACGCCTCTGACCATCTAATAGCGGCGTAGTCTATCCCGCTCAATCTTCATAGCTTATATCATGTAATTATATCCACCAATCACAACTCTTTAGAATAACGTTAGTATTTGCTGTCTCCTAACCAGAATACAGCTAGACATTAAAATCGACCAATCAGGAAACAGAATTCAATTCAAACATTGGGAGTTTTTCATTCCCTTAATACAATAATTAAAAAAATAAACGCATCTGACCGACTATAGCTCCATCCAAACGTTCAAGCGTGGTTAACTGCATACATGACTCATGTATGCAGTTAACCACGCTTGAAAAACACCCAATGTTTGAATTGAATTCTGTTTCCTGATTGGTCGATTTTAATGTCTATCTGTATTCTGGTTAGCAGATAGCAAATACTAATGTTTTTTTAAAGAGTTGTGATTGGTGGATGTAATATTGAACTGTTGTGAGTGGTCAAATTAAAATGTTTTATAAATCATAAATAAGTATACATATTTACCCTAGGGGCTAAATGTACTACTTTAGCCCCGCTTGCCAAGTCTAATATGATGCTTTTTTTGAGCATGAGAAGTGCAAAATTAATACGTAATCAAAAAATAAAGTAAAACAACAGATTCTTGACAGCTTAAAAACAAACTAGGATACAGGGCTAATTAACTATAAACATGAAAATAATATCAGGGAACAAAATTATACTTTATACCCTTTAGGTAATCGGAGTAGAACACACCCTAATTAATACAAACAGGAGTTGAAAGTTATACTCCTAAGGGCTGTTAAGATATCTGAAATATCTCAATATTTACGCACTAGCAGCCACAAAGCGAAAATTTCGGATGGTTTTTTTTTGGTGGGTTTAAAACCTACTAAAATTAGATTTAAGAGTAATGTAAAATTTGTCCCGGAAGGATAGATTTGGGGGACTGTGAAAGACAAGTAATTTCGTCTCGTACTACAAGTACAGGGAAAAATCTGAAAACTATACATTTTTTATTAAGTCACAAAAAACAGGGTCTTTACTTTAGGCAAGTAAGAATCCAAATTTTGAAGCGAGTTAACCGTGTCATGGGGTTGATACCCCACTGAACTAAATATGAACGGGCTTCATCTTAAAGCATTCAACCAACAGGAGCGGCCATGTGTCATTTTCTACATATACATAAAAAGTCTGCCGATTTTTGCGGGGGAGGGGAACGTCAAAATAGCTACGTCAGATAAACGTCAGTCCATACAATGTGTATGACCACTGGTCATATATGTTCGGTAGAGGGGAACGCCTGTCAATGGCCACTCCGGTTGGTTGAATGCTCTAATTCGCAGGCTGCATTGGCACAAGCTTGAACAGCTTTTTTATGTCTTGATTTATGACGAAGAATGAAGAAGTAAATACCTTTTCCCTTATAAATTTTAAATCAAAGGCATTAAATTTTTCAATTTTTCCTTTGATTTAAAATTTATAATTTTCGTTAGCAGCGTTACTGCTTAAAAACAAAATTAATTTACCTTTTCCCTTTTTGTATAGGTGTACCTAATAACTTTGCTGTATGTAGTACCTCACAGTTTGCACTGTTATGCGTACCTACTTAGTCCTTTATAGGGTTCCATACCTAAAAAGGAAAAAAAACGGTAGGTACCCTAATAAGACACTTTGTAGGCCGTCTGTCTGTCTGTGAATACCGTTTATGTCGGGAATGCGTGGTACTCCACGCATTCGAGTTGAAAAAAGCGGCCAAGTGCGTGTCGGACCACGCACAACAAGGGTTCCGTGCCTATTAAAAAGGTCGTATCCTTACTGAAATCATATGGCACTTACATCCTTTTCTTTAAGTAAGGCGGTTTTTTATAAATATCTCGAAAACCTTTGAACCGATCTTGTTCACAACAATTTGCATGACTTTTTTCATATTTTTGAAATACACGGTTCAAAAGTAAGAGGGGAGGGGGACACAATTTTAGTGACTTTCGGGGCGATTATCTCCGACTCTATTCACTTAATCAAAAAATTTGCTGAGAAACCTTATATTTATTTTGGAAGGCCTGTCGATTGATGTGCCACACGTGGGCATGCAATATTTTTTTTTGAGTTTCAATTTTATGTATGGAGTGCACGCCTAAAAAAAACTTTTTTTGTAATTTCATTACATAACTATGTAGCGGTTAACAAAATACACCTATCCTCAAAATTTTATTCAAATACACCCCATAGTTTTCGAGTAAAATGCCTGTGACATACGGACGGACAGACAAACAGACAGACAGACATGACCTTGCAAAGGGTAATTAATAGCATTAATGAACTATAATAAAATTCTATGATACGATCCCAACACATCATTTGGAAATGCGCTAATTGTTGCCAATTTTCATCATCATTCATTTTTGACCTTATATCTCGTAATACTCGTTTTATAGATGTCGGGTGATCATGAGAGTGACGTTCAAAACCCAGGACCGTTTTAATAAAATCGACAGCTGATCGCTACTTGACTGTAGGTACGCTTACATTACATCGCAAAAAAGAAAGTATTTAAAGTAAAGGCAGGTCGAAAATACAATTATTTAACAAACTGAATCTATTTCAAGGAAACTAAAATGATTTCTTTTTATGGACTCTGTCAGCTGTATGTACTTACGGAAATCTCAACAATTGTTTTGTATATAATATTTGTACAAATATTTGAAACTGTTTATTCCCCACTTGTAAAATAAAGAAACCAGATGTATATGTGCTTTCTGTTGAAATAAATAAAATTTATAACGCGACCATTCATTCGCTAAACGCTAAACGCTAAAGTTTTGACGTGAGCAGTCAGGTCACATTACATGTCACAATAAACTAACAAGTATTTAATCTTTTGATGTTGGTTTGCTAATATGGTGCTTAAGGTCACTGAGTTCTTTTTTTATGAAACATATATCTTGATGCAGGTTATAAGACTTATAAGTAAACGCTATTAGCAACTACTGAAATGTAGCTAGAGCTGTCATTCTGGGGCCATGAACCTAGAATACTATGGACGGGCTGTACGTGTTGCCACGGTGAGGGACGGAAAAGCTCTTATGCAGCTAAATTAAGAACCGGTCCTAAAATGGCAGATGACTTGTCATAAACAACTTACAACGGGACGGGTAATGGTTTGTGTGGCACAAATTCATACTAAATCAGTTGTGGCAAATAAAAAAAAAAGTGGAACTATGACAATGACAATGAATGATATTCCCCTTTCTGTCACACTTATAGAGATTTGTATGCTACCAGCTCGCTCGCACGTGGTATTATTATTACCATAGCCTGTCCAGAGTATTCTTCGTTCATGTTCAGGGGCACATTTCTTGGCATATTTGTTTGACATTGTGCATGTAGTTCTATACACTAAATCAAAGGTTACCTACTCGTACAGATAACGGTAGTCTAACTTTTTCAACTACACTGCGTGAGGTGAGATGGGCTGGAGCATGGTCTGACCAATATTTATTGGAATGTGGAGTAAGGCAGGGAGGACTGACGTCTCCTGTCCTATTTAATTTGTATGTGAATGAGTTGATTGAGGAACTGAGCAGCATGCATGTCGGATGCCATATTGACAATGTTAGTGTAAATAATATTAGCTATGCTGATGACATGGTGCTGCTCGGTCCCTCAATCAACTCTATAAGAAAACTGATTGCGAAATGTGAGAGTTACGCCGGGCGACATGGTCTTAGGTACAATGCAAGTAAAAGTGAGATGGTGGTTTTTAAAGCCCGTAAGTACAACCCACAAAGTGTGCCTTCGGTCATGTTGGGCGGGGTGGCTCTCAAAATCGTGAATAAGTTTAAATATCTGGGTCATATAGTTACGGAGGACTTGGACGATGAACTGGATATCGAAAGAGAAAGGAGGGCCTTAGCGATAATGGGTAACATGCTCATCCGTAGGTTCGCGCGATGTACGAAGCAAGTGAAGCTGACACTTTTTAAAGCGTATTGTACCTCATTCTACTCGTGCAGCCTATGGGTGAAGCATACGAGTCGCGTGTATAATGCGTTGCGTGTCCAGTACAATAACATCTTCAGGATGCTGTTGAAGTTGCCTCGACACTGCAGTGCGTCAGGCATGTTCGCCGAGGCGCACACAGATGGCTTCCACGCCATTAGACGCAAGAGGGTTGCCTCATTGTTGAGACGAGTGAGAGGCAGTGGCAACAGTATTCTGAGGATGTGGGCTGGACGCATGGACTGCCCTATACTGAGGCACTGGGTTGGTATTGTGACGGGACGGGTAAAATAGTGTACCGCTCGCTACAATGCAACCTGCCCAAGTCTTTTAATTTTAATTTTATTGTTTTGTTCATTACTAACATGTGTAGTCTTAAGTTTCGATAGGTTTAAGTCTTATTAACACACATATGGATTCTTTAGTAGTCTGAAATAAATGATTTTAGTTTTATTTTTATTTTTTTTATTTTATTATAAAGCATAATATACTTAGTGCACAGCACTACGGTGGTATGGTTCAGTCCCAACCTACACCCAGGGGTATTGCTAGGGGTATGATGGGTCTGACATGAAAAAGGTCATATCGTTACTGAAAACTTATGGCACTTACGTCCTTTTCTTTAAGCAACGCAGTTTTTTATAAATATCTCGAAAACCTTTGAACCGATCTTGTTGAAAACAAATTTCGCTGGTAGAATTTTATAATCCCTATGAGCATGATTTTTTTCATATTTTTAAAATACACGGTTCAAAAATTAGAGGGGGGGGGACACAATTTTAGTCACTTTCGGGGCGATTATCTCCGACTCTATTCACTTAATCCAAAAAATTGCTTAGAAACCTTATATTTATTTTGAAAGGCCTGTCGATTGATGTACCACACGTTTATGTATGGATGCACAGTTTTATGTATGGGGTGCACCCCTAAAAAAAAACTTTTTTAGTAATTTCATTACAAAACTATGTAGCGGTTAACAAAATATACCCTATCCTCAATTTTTTATTCAAATACACCTTATGGTTTTAGAGTAAAATGCCTGTGACATACTGACGGACAGACAGACAGACAGACATGACGAATCTATAAGGGTTCCGTTTTTTGCCATTTGGCTACGGAACCCTAATAAAAACCATATTATCAGGTTTACAGTCCCTTGAAGCTGTGAAACATCATATTTAAAAGTAAAAAGAGATACGCCCGTAAAAATGTAGGCACATTTCAACATTTTCAACACTTTCAAGGGAATCAGATTATAGGGTAAATATAGAATTTGGCAAGTGATATCATCTTATACTACAAGTATAGGGAAAAATCGGAAAACTATACATTTGTAATTTGTTAACGAGTCCGATTCGCACTTGTCCGGTTCTTTAACGTACCGAAATGATTGAGAATATTTAAACAAGATAATACATATATTTATTTACCTAATTTAGGGAAAGTGATTTGTCGTTCTTGGAAAAAATCCCGATTTGCATGGGGGAATATAGCCACTGTTTCTATTTGGGAACAGAGACAGCGGTGTAGAAAATGTTACTAAGTACAAATCCCAGTCACAATTGTTAGTTGGGCCAAACAAAGAACTCGTTCTTCGTGATTTATAACCTGAACTTAATGTTCCGGGTTTAATTGCAAAGTCATAGAAACTAATATTATTGTAGACATTTGTACGCACTAATAATTTGGTTTGTATCGGGGTTATAACAGTTTCGTTACCAACATTTCAAATCGGCAAGGTATTTGGGGGTTTGCCGTCTATTTTCCACCTCTCATTCATCTGACATATGGCCTTTAAAGACAAGTCAAGTCATGCCTTTTGTAACATGTTTTTAATAAAATGTGATCATTTGGCAAAACTCAAAGTAGCATGGAACTTTCTAGAAAAAATAAAAGTTACTTGGTAATTTAATGGATAAAGAAACAGACAAATGTATAAAATAAGTAGCAGCTTAGAATATATTTGAAGCACAAGTACATATTCCTGAATACGAATACGCGTATGTTACTCGGAACAAATGAGTAATTAAATAAATATCTAAATTATCGAACTTTATAGAACTTTCAGAAAGGGGTAGGGGATCAAGTCCCCGGTAAGGGGTTGAATTGAGGTGATAACCAGAAGATAAATAGATGCGGGAAGAACAAACTAGGAGGTAAAAGTGATGTGATTCAGTGATTTGTACGCGTGAACTTTAACCAGTGTAAGTTGCAAAATAGATCCACAGTTGTATCAAAGAGGCATTTTAAATCTATCTCTAAACCACTATATCTGGTTTTTAAGGTTTCGTAACAAAAATGGCAAAAACGGAACCATTATAGTTTCGTCAAGTCCTTCTTGTCCGTACCTATGTCAGCATTTAACTCAAAAATCATATGATGCATTTGAATGAAGTTTGGAATTAGGATTAACCCATTCGTCGTCAATAATGCATGACCCATATGCGTCAGAGTACTGCGGGTGCTTTTCGACATATATGGGCATGTACCCGTTCGAAGCCCCGCGTAGGCTAGCGTTTTTGACTCCTATGTGATTCATTACTAGCTTTGAATGAGTTAAGCCGATACGAACTACGCAATAGCGATACGAGGTAGAGAGTAGTATAGATAGGTGGTGATTGGCTTAAGAGGAAAAAACATCACAAGCTTTCACTTTTCAGAATATCTTTATCGTATCTATATCGTATGATCCATATTTTATACTATCAAAAGGAAATCTATAAAAATACCGACACGATAAACTAGATATAATTTTACGAAATGTCTTTAAAATAGATCACAAGAGTTGGTCCATAAAAACCCTTTCAATGTAACAAAATTTGGCGTCCGACATAAAAACTGAGCATAAAAAGTCAATTGAATTGGTTTATTTATTCGTCTTGGCGATGGCGTTACGCTGCCTATTACCTTTTATCTGCAAGGCATTCGTTAAACTGCCAGAATGATTATGTTCATCATCAACGATTATATCTCTTTGTTGAGAGTTTTGTTTTTTTATTCATTAAGACCCTATTAAAAGTACAAACGGCGGACTTAATGCCATAAGAATTCTCTACCAGTGAACCATTTAGTACAGGCATTTTATTTTAAATGAAATTCAATCCAAGATAAACTTTTAACAAAATAATTTACACTAATAATATACATATCACTAGTGTAATACCTACCTACCTACCTACCTTTTTTACCTTTAGGTACCTTTGGCACAGAATAGATAACAGTACAAGTACAGAAGGGTAACTCCTTTGCTCTTTACAAATGGCGTTTTTTTCTCAGCCAAAACATTAAGGCGCCGTAGGTTCATGGTCTTCTCTCCCTCTCACTGAGCATAAGCGTGAGCGAGATGGAAGTGCGTGCTCGGGAGCGCGGATATCATGTTTTGTAATTTTAATTTTTTGGCCATTTAAATGAATAAAAAAGTAATCACAGAGTTCTCTCAAACATGATATTGCCTATTTTTAGAAGCCATTTTAATATTTTTAGCTTTTGTGCATAATTTGTTACGAATATTTTAAGTGTATTTTAGACCCTTTTAGACCTATGTTCGGGATTTTTTTGTTTTGAGCGAAAATTGCTTGATCATGTTTCGATACACTGAGCTCCCTGCAGAAAAGCCTCAAAATTACTATACGTATTTTTTTGAAACCATATTATTATAAACAGACGCATTATATTGTTTCAAAAACTCTGTTCGCTTGACTTCGCTGAACCTACGGCGCCTTAAGATTTATGGCCCTCTGACGTCGTCGACGACGACGTCGACGTTCAACGTAAACCCCGGAGTGTCCGCCCCTTGCCTTTGGTACCTTTTAAATCTAGTGAAAAATACTATGGTGACAACTATTCTACACGCTTATCAGAAAGATATTTGCTTGCGCTTGAAAGTCAATTTGCTTTGTGCTCGACAGATAGTTAGCGGAAGAGCGTTCCAGAGCCGAATTGCCTAAACGGTAGAAGAAAAGCTTGTACTTTTACGAATACAATAAAAGACGAAATCAAATTATAAATAGCGCGTCGGTAATTAAATATTGTCCTTCAGCAACGAAAAATCAAATTTCAAGCTGTTAGACGGCTGTGCCAAGTTTAAAATTAAGTGCTAAACTTGAATTCATCAAAATAATTTTAATAAGTAATAATACGTAGGACTACTCATGCGTTTAAGGAGTTCGTCAGCCAATAATCTTATCTTATTTACTAGGTACTTATTTTAACGATACTAAAAAACATTTCATATCACCGTAGTGATTCTAATCTACTTTATACGCCATTTTCAGGACAAAGCCTTAACATGCCTTATAAAAGGCTGGCATTTGACTGCTATAAATCAGCCAAATCGTTGCTCTCTTTTTATTGTTTCGAACCCGAACAACAGAGCTAAAGAATAGCGACTAAAAAGCCTTGTAAAAGAAAAGTTGATCCTGCAAAAGCCCGTCATAAAAAAAACTGCTTTCGAGTAGTTGTAAGCTCTAAGAAGCCCGAGATAGAAAACTAAGACAGGAAGATATTTATACAGTATAAATTTAATTGAGATTCTGCGATGTACATAATAGAATACCTACTTTTGTGCAGCCGCATGGCAGCTATGAAAACGGTAAACAAAGGTACCTATTTGTTTATTTACTCTGGACCTTGGAGTCAATCAGAGGATTGCATTTCGCATTCTGATTTCATGTTGATGTGCTTGGAGAGCTTCCTATTTCCACGCGTAAATGACGGGTCATAATGAGGACGATGAATTCAAGTTTGGATGCGAGACGTATGCGTCGGGTTGTACCCATTGTCTAGTAATGTCCGCGTATCCTGTAAACGGTAGTGAAGCAATACAGCACGTGCTATTTGTTTTGCAATCCGAAAGCAAACAACATACTAACGAACTTTGATACTCGCGCACAAGCAGACAGATATGTAGGTACAATTTTAGTAACGAGACAGTCACAGTTATTTTCGTCATATAGAAACATATTATTATCTGGAAGTGATACTTTTTGAATAAATATTCAACCTATATCAATTCCTCAGTAATATAGTTCCTTAAGCTGACTGATACTAACAAAAAACCCATGGACCACCAAAGTGTGAAATAAATGTTTTTTTATTTTATTTTATTAATTTATAATGATATGGCCCAGTTTTATTTCGTTATAGTTTTATTATTTTAGTTTAGAATGAATCTTGGTGAATAGATTTAATTACTTGGCATGTGTACCATATTCGCACAATTACCTGCAGTGTCGTCCATTTTTTCCATTGAGTGACAAAACGTATGTGGTATTTTATTTTATTGGTTGGTTTTATTGGTTTAAGTTTAATCTATAGATGTTAAATTAACAAAAATACACAAGACTTATTATAGATTAGGAATGTGGTAGACCAATTTCTTGGCTTCTGCACATTAGCAGAATATCGTATTTGTATTGCACAGGCCACTCATTCGCATCAGGCCATTAAAAAAAACTGTCGAGAAAATAAAAATAAACCTATTTACTCATGTCAAAAATGCTGGCCCTGGCTATCTGTTTTGAAATGTTTGTTCTAGATTCACGTGTCTAGTTCCCCAAGCGTCTAGATGCTTTAAGAAAGAAGATACTTGAAAAACAAATCGAAATCGTTGAGAACAAAGCTTTGAGAAACTGCATTACATAATATCCAGTTCAGGCCAGAAGGTTGATATTTCATATCATTAAACCTGGTAAATGAAAGTAATGAAATGGCAAAACGAGTTGACTTATTGAGCTCGTTTTCTCAATTAAATGACGTTTGATCGAGAATTTTATCAATCTTCAACCCAATTTGTAATATCACTTGACTATAGTGAAATAACAAATTGAGTTGAATTTTCTGGCCAATTCCGTCATTTTAATAAACCGACCCTGGGATTTAATCAAAGTATTTGAGGAATTGATTCTATTTTAACATTCACTTAGCCATTTCACATCAATACTTACTACTATATCCATACTAATATTATAAATGTGAAAGTGTATGTGTGAGTTTGTTTCTTTGTTTGTCCGTCTTTCAGGGCAAAACGGAGCGACGAAGTGACGTGATTTTTAAGTGGAGATAGTGGAAGGGATGGAGAGCGATATAGAATAGTTTTTATCCCCGAAATCACCCCTTAAGGGGATGAAATGGGGGGGGGGGGGGTAAAAGTTTGTATCGAGCTGCGATATAAACGAATTCCACGTGGACGGAGTCGCGGGCAGAAGCTAGTTATCTATAAAAAATAGATCCAACCCAATTCTTATCATTTCCCTGCGACATTAATAATAATAACCTACGCTCAAAATTTGGTGAAAGATTTTTACGCTCTCCTCTTAGCCTGTGTTAATGCCTCTGTACTCGTAGGTATTAGGTATTATAATGAATGTACCTAAAGCTCTAAAACACGAGTGTGCTCTTAATAAAACATTCACGGAGAAGGAGTAACGGTATGAGTAGCTGTGTAATATCTTCATCATGTCCAAGACACACGGAGAGACCGGAAAAAGACAAAAAGTATTGGATAGAGCTGGTTAGGCCTTGTTTATGGACAGGGGTGTGGCGGCGCAACGCGCTATCTGTACATAAATAGTGCTAAGGAACACCATATGGGTTAGTGCGACATCTAATGCCAGGCCCACACCACCGCACGGATTTTTTATCTGCAAATGCGGCTTTAGAGTTATAGGTTCAAATAATGAATTTCCTATTACGTATTTAATCAATATTGCTTACCTTACAAATTCAAATTCAAATTCAAATTCAAAAAAATTATTTGTAAGAATACAGTATATATAGATGGTCTTTTATGCTATAGTGTACATAGTTCATGTATTCAGCCTGCACGCAGGCGTACAAATGTTTGACTGAAAATAATCTATGTATGCTAAATAAAACAGTTACTAACTAAAAATAATACAATTTAGGTACATGCGTGAGTCGGATTTTTATGATCTAAGTAGTCCTTAACACTGTAGAAGCATTTCTCTTGTAGCCAATGGGTCAATTTTTTCTTAAATATGTCGCCTGTCAAAGTTTTTATATTATCCGGTAATTTATTAAAAAGTACAATGCTCATGTTATATACATTTCGTTTATACATGTCTTTGTGACAGCGAGGTTTGTACAATAAAGACATGATGCGGGGTCTTGTCTGCCTCTGGATGACCTCGCTCCGTCTACTGAAGTACTCTTGATGAGAGTCAACAAAGACACATACCTCTCGAATGTACAAACATGGCAATGGTAATAAGTGTAACTTTCTAAAAAGTGGAATACAGCTTTCATCCATCTTAACATTACTTATAGCCCTTATACACTTTTTTTGTATTTTAAACACTCTATCCAGCTCGACAGAGTTACCCCATAGTATCAGACCGTAAGCAAGTACTGACGACACATATCCGTGGTAAGCTGTTAGTGCAGCTTCTTTGGATATCGTAACTCTCAATCTCTTGAGAGCATACACAAAACGGTTTAATCTATTACAAATTTGTTCAATTTGTTCTTTCCAATTAAGGTGTTCGTCAATTATTAAGCCTAGAAATTTTGTTGATTTTACTCCATCTAAAATGTCATTTTTATATTCTAATTGAATTGGTATTGTATTCGAATTATATGATTTAAATTGTATGAAGTTAGTCTTATTTATATTAATATTCAAATTATTTAATGTCATCCATTCTATAATGTCCATTAGCGCTGTATTAATATCTGATTGGAAAGTAACCCTGTTTTCACATTTTATCACAAGTGTTGTGTCGTCAGCAAACATTATACTTTTCTGTGCGGTGGCTTTGGGTAAGTCATTCACATATATTAGGAATAGAAGGGGCCCCAGAATACTTCCTTGCGGCACTCCATGATTGCAAGCTCTAAGTTCCGATCTGAAAGTTTGCCTAAATACTGATTTACTTGAATCACCGGCTGAAATTAATTTAATTTCTACACATTGCATTCTATCAGTCAAGTAGCTTTTTATCCAATCTAACACCTTCCCTCTAATCCCATAAACTTCCAGTTTGTAAAGTAGCTTACTGTGGTTGACAAAGTCGAAAGCTTTTGACATGTCCAGAAACACTGACACTACGGGTGTACTGCTATTGATACTCTCGGTTATAGTCCGTACGAGGTCAAAACAAGCAAGTGTGGTTGAGCGTCCATTTCGAAAGCCATATTGCTCAGAACAGAGTGTGTTATGTTTTACCAGAAAATTTTGTATCCTTTTGTACATTGCCTTTTCAAATATTTTAGATAATATAGGAATCAAAGTAATAGGTCTATAATTATCTATGTTAAGCTTATCTCCTTTTTTGAACAGGGGCTTAACAATGCAGTGCTTTAGTTGATGTGGGAAAATACCATCAGAGAATGATAAATTTATGACGTGGGAAAGTGGTAAGGCTATGTATGGCGCACATTGCTTTAATATTTTTGTAGTTATGTCATCGTACCCACTCGATTTACAATTATTTAGAGCCATGATTATGTTGTAGATTTCATATTCGTCAACTGGCTGTACGAACATTGTGCGGGGATTACAATCAATGCTCAAATTGCGTTTAAAAGATGAATTATCCAGTGGCAAATTTTGTTTATCTACCAAATCTATAAAATAATTATTAAAAATATTACATATGCCAGAGGGATCAGAGCAAATGTTATCATTGTATTCAATTTTATTAATTTCATGTTCATGCGCCTTGTTTAATACTGCAGAAGATATTGTGTGCCAAGTTGCTTTACACTTATTCTCACTATTTCTAATAAAATAACTATTACAAATTCTTTGCGCATTATGAAAACATTGTTTTAATATTCTATTATATTCCATGAAATTAAGTTTATTTAGTTGTTTATTATGCTTTGAAAACCTGTATTTCAAATAAAGCCTGCGTTTCGCTCTAGATGATTTTCTTAATCCTTTTGTAATTTACACGTTGTGGTTTGTTATTCTTTTTCACTTTGAGTGTAGGAAGCATAAGTCATAAAAAAGACGTATTATGTCATAAAAATTGTTAAATGCATCTGTTACGTTTGTTGATTGTAAAATTTCAGAGTACGAGAGAGATGATAGGCACTCACAAAACTTTTGAACATTGTCGAAGCAATAGTCCCGCTTGTGCTCAAACCACGTCGTGAAGGCGGTTATTTTCTTTACTGGTAGGGATAGGGACTGTGCTGTTTCGTGGTCAGAAAGGCCTAATTGGTGTACACATGGTTTAGCAAATTTGACATTGCTCGAGATTTGGTCAATACATGCATTTTGCCGTGTGGAAACTGTTATATGTGCAGTAAAATTATAATTTAGTAATAAACTAGAAAGGTTTGTTGCAGCTGTATTGTGTTTTAATAGGTCGATATTCCAATCGCCACAGATAATTATTTTTTTGGTTTTATATCTTAATGTTAAATAATTCAATAATTTATCCAATTTATTTAGAAAAATACCTATATGTGAACTGGTCTGTTCTGGAATTCTGTAAATATTGACAACTATTATTCCCGTGCCAATAATTTCAATACCACAACATTCGAAATAAAACTTTGTGGCCAGTTGTGCAACAAAGGGTAGGGATTTAGTATCATACACTTTTTTGATTAGGATGCAAGTTCCACCTCTTCCTTTATCGCGACAATAGCTCGAAACGAGTTTTAAGTTTTTAAAAATGATATTTCCTTCAGATCCCTTTCGTACGAACGTCTCACTCAGACACAACACATCAATATCCCTACCACTCCGTTTGAAGTCCTGTAAAGCTATTTCCAAAAGTTCAAGTTTTCCGCATAGTCCTTGAATGTTACAAAGAGCTAGTCGATGATCGGAGGATATGGGTTTCTGGAACCTTGTAATTTTCTTTTCCAAACAGTGCTTAACTTTTTCATGGATAGCACGGAAAGAATCTTGTGTCATGTGAAAGTAATCATAAAATTTGTCATCATAGGTCCAAAGATCTTTACACAAAATGTTGAATTCTCCTCTTTCGTCACGGGAGCGCCAAAGCGGATGCCGCCGCCGCCAAATTGTCTCGAAGAACATGGTGCCAAATCTTCTTCTTCATCTTGAATTGTTGCAACAGCACATATAACATCAAAATCAGACACTCCCGACATTTTATTTATTGGATATGTATTTATAAGATTTTTATGATGATTATTAGTATGGATTAGGTTGCAGTTCTCGAACAAATGGCAATGACAGTGTCAATGTCTTTGTTAATGACATTAAATTGCGGAAGCGGCCCGTTCGCGGCCCGTTCGCTGCCCGTTCGCTGTCCGTCGTGATTGGCACGCAACGCTCGTAAGCGGCCCGGCCGCGGCCCGGTGTCGGCCCGGTGTCGGCCCAGCCCGGTGCGAGATCGGTGACATGTCGTTTGCGTGATTTACCGGCCCGGTGGCCGAGGTGCGGACGAGGCTCGGCTCGGTGTAGGCTCGGACACGGCACGTTGGTGAAATATGACAAGCAAATAAGCTCGTTGACGGCTCGTCACGATAACGGCCCGGGCCCGTCACGGCCCGTTCTAGCGTGAGTCATCCTTCATGCGTCACCGACCTACCTTTACAAAAGCTAAAGATGTCAGGGCGATGAGGTCTTAGGTCGGTCCTATATGAATCCGAAAAGATAATTAGTTGTCTTATACGCTATTTTATTTCAAATATATTCTTATTTAAGGTATACTTTTTAATATGCATACGACTAATTGTTTTAATGATAAGTACACTTGCAATTTACGTCAAGAACATATTAAAAAGGGTCAGCACTGTTGGCAGCATAAAAAAACTCATGTGCATTTTTTTTAAGTATGTAGGTAGCGACAAGTCTAGTGCGGAAAAGTGGGTATGCTGCATGCTGCGTTAAGCTCATAATTGCGTTGTGTAAAATGGTGGCAAAAAAAAGGTTATTGTTGATATTTCAGAATTCCTTTTTAAAATAAAAGTATGAACATTATTAGTTATAAAACAAAACAATAATTCATTTTAATTGTGTGTTTTTGTGCAAATACTAAACGAAGTATTTATAATTAAAAACGCAAGTAAATTAAGGCAGGATTCAAATGACTATAGTTTGTTTTTGTGACTTATTATAATTCTGCAAAAATGGTTGAGACGAGTCTGATTCCGAAATAGACGGCCCTAGCTTCCTCCTCACATAGAAGCTAAGGTGGAGTTAGCTAAAAAATATTTGCTTCCGCGTAAATCCAAGGATGGATGAGTATTTCAAAAATTACGAGAAATTCATCAAGTGGAAGGAATAAAATCAAGCAAGTCAGAGAATGTGTTTCTGGCTTATTCCAACCATCTGCGCCAAATAATGCAGCCATGTAGCTTATGGGCAATACGAGCATATTCTACGCTTTGGTGTGTAGTACTCAACAAAGAGTACGTAAACATAAAAAAACTATTCATTTAATAGCATGGTTAAATAGACAATCATATCAAACACACAAAGGAAAGAAATCACAATTATAAGGCAGTGAAAATAAAAAAAAGTTCTTACATGACGCCCAAGGTGATAAATATTTGGCAATGAAGGTAAATAAATGCTGCCAGTATTTGATAGCGATATTTAATAATTAGATTAAGTATATACAGAATGTATGTACATTCACTTCCTTCCAAGAGTCAAATTCAGACATGCAACAAACGAATATAAATGTCCTCGGAAAGTCAGTAAAAATATCCATATCCGAATATGAATGTCACCTGTAATATTTCCTAAATATAATTTTATCTTATGCTGTCTGTTTAAGCCTTCATTCATACTCGGCTACTTAGTATGGCTTACTTACGGTCTCTGCCGTCATGTATTCTGTTCTATCAATAATTGTAGTTGACAGCTGTATGTGTGATGTACGCATATCAGGCGTAATACCAATCTCGACCGGAATTTGTATTTTTATAAGCGTAAGCTGAAAACCCTGTTTCACAACAATTTGTTTTGAGAAATGGGAGCAAAGTTCGTAATATAAGTTGAACCAGAACCATCACAAATGAGTTTATGAAAAGAAATTTTCATTTCTCATGCTTGCACATTTTGCCTGTGTGCTGAGGATGAAAACTTTAAAATGCCACTTTTATACTAGGGCACAAAGTAATTTTATTAAAAAGATTAAGATAATCAGGCCGGCCAGCCAAACGCACAAATAAACAACTTCGTAGGATAAACTTGATATTTTATTAAATTTCACTACTAAATTAATAAAACCAGATAAAATAAAAGTGAATTAAGCATCTTTATTCTTATAATAATATGGGTCAATACTAAACAAAAAATTTCAACAGTTTATTGGCGGAAATGAGCTATTATTTCATTCAATTTTGCAATCAAAATGTAAACAGTGTGTATATCTAGGGCATAAATAAATGAGCCATTTGACCCCTCGACTTTTAACTATCCATCCGAGCACCGGCGATGAAACGTCTCAGGTAAAATAGCTCCTTTTATGCACTTGAAGTAGGTACAATCTACTTTTTGGTCACATGCATCCTGATTTGGTGGGACAGTATCTGTATGCGGTATTTTCTACTCTACCGGGAGCTTACTGATGTTGCCAAGGTTTTCTTACTTGACAGTATACAAAAAATACTGATATTCGAGTAAATTATATTGGCGCAGTAAGTTGTATTTAATTGCGCGAAAGCGTCACCGAAAAGACGGAGACGAACTTCTATACTAGTGTCATAATGTTATCAATGCGAAAGTAATTCTGTCAGTCGGACTGTCATTTAACTTTTCACGCTTAAACCGCTGAATCGATTAAGACGAAACTTGGATATAGTTTGAGACGCTGGGAAGATATTGAATAGTAACGTAAAGCGGTGTGGAAATATGTGCGTGTGGGAGTGATATTTTGCCTACGCCTGAAATACTAAAATAACAATAATTGTTCCGGTTCGAAGGACCACAAATATGTTAAGTATTCTTCGATAGCACAGCGAAAGGGGGGTTGGAACGCATGAATTCCCCGGAGAGAGTAACCAAGGCGATTACCGATAGAAATGAGCAACCCACTCACCTTGTGAACCTCAATGGCAGCTGCTCGCGTTAGGATGAAAGCCCAGCTCCGTTCTCCTTCTGCTATGCCTAGGTCTTAGTAGCCTGCAGATCTGGGTTCAGCACAGGGTAACGTAAAGCACGTAGATAGACTAGATAGTAGTGAAAGTAGCCACGAAAGCACCGTGGTGAGTCTCTGCGGCGGTAAGGGATGCGCGCGCGACGATAGCCATTTGCCTACTGGTCCGCGAGTGTTCGGGACGGAGCTATTCTTAAAGGGCGAGATTCGCTTGGCATTGAAGGAGCCTTCAGTGATGGATTACTCTAAGCTCCCGACAAAAGCCTGGTTACTAAATCCTAAACAATAATCATGTAAGGCCATTAACGAGATCTACGCAGAACTTAGTTGCGGGAAAAGCTAGTAAGCTATATGTTATTCCTATGTTGTTTGTTATACGTGAGCGGACCCGCGCGCGCAGCTAGTTTAATATATTTTTACATAGCAGTGCCTTAAAAAGATCTTTAATGCTTTATTCTTACTTATTCCGTAGCTACCGCTCCTAAATAACACTTCATAGACCAATCTTACTGAGATTAGCCTTCACCAACCTCTGTATAGGGAGATAAACCGCCGCGCCGGCCTACAACAGCTAACTACGTCGTAAAATATAACGAGACGGAATTATATGGCTCGTGAACGCCGGTAGACCCACACTTCTCAGGCGTAGCCTACCGCTACTAAAGATGAATTAGTGAGATCTGGAATTGGGTAAGTAAACGCAAAAATTACACTACAGCCATTCATAATACGGAAAACTAGTTTGACATTAGAGCATGTAAATATTACGATTAAATATATATTACAACCTACGTAGCAGGCAGGTTTCGTGCCTGGTCGTGAACGTGTGAGCTAATCTTCAACATTCGCCAGATTATCGAGAGATACCGGGAAGTCAATAAACCACTTGTCTTATGATACTCGTACATAGATTGCGCTAAAGCAATTGACTGCGTGAGATGGCAAAAAATGCTGCACGTACTCTTGGAGATGGGTGTCCCGGCTCATTTGGCGCTCCTTAAAGAAAACTTATACGCGGAAATCACTGCAAGGGTTTGCATCGAAAATGTAACGTCGAGCCAGTTCAAACCAGAGAGGGGCGTGAGTAGAGATGGGTAGTGGGTAAAAACCCATGGGTAAATACCGGGTATTTACCCGGTATTTACCCAATCTACCCGTATTTACCCGTTTCTTCCCAAAAAGGTGGGTATAAACTCTTTTGATGCGTTTTTTAAGTCAAATATTATAATGAAAATGCTTTCAAGTTATGCAGGAATGTATAAACGTTGTTCTCATGGACATTATGCATGCTGTTAATAAAACAAATAAAAATTAAATTAAATGTTTGTATTTACAATCATCCGAGCTCAGAGAGAAGTGTATTAATTACTTAGTGAGTTTATATATAACTTTAGGATGGAAAAATGAAAGTTGTAGGTAAGTATATTATATTATTTTTGTACCGCCATTCCAAACAACATTCAATAACGTGAGCTTTTACCTCAAACAAAACAAAATCGATATTTAAAGCATGGATCAAATATCCACACGTGGAACTTAACGCACAATAGCCGTCTCAACCAGGCAACTGATAAACATTAATTGGCCGGGTCGGACGCGGTGTAATATTCGCGCGTCGCAGATGGCACGATCGCGACGTCGCTACCTGCCAGTTAGGGCTGATCTTATTGTTTGTTGAATTGCCCAAACCTGTTAAGTGCAGCAACAAGCAGATACCTAATTAAGTTAAAATCCCTGAAAACCGCCGCGGGATCAAGATTCGTTCAAAACATAGAAACGTACTTTGGCACAAAAGACACTTCAAAGGTAGAAACCGAAAACGATATGTGGAACGATTTAGAAACATTCTGTAGAAAATCCGCAGAAACACATTTAGGGAGAACCAGGAGTAAGAGAGCCCCCTTCACGCTGTTTGCTGCTTTTGTGACAAGCAGTGTTCGTCCTATTTTTTGTATTTCTCTGTTGTTATATATAATTTTCTTTCTTTCTTTTTTTTTCTTTAAAGAGACTAAATGGTGACAACAATCTGTCGAGGATGTTGTGCAGGCCAAGAAGTTTGCATTTAAGAAAACACAAAGAAACCGGTAATGATGCGGATAAAGCAGACTACAACAGAGAGAAATCCAACGCAAAACGTGAAGTGGCAAGCGCACGAGCCAAAGCCGATGCTAACTTTAACAATGAATTAGAATCTTCCACTAAAGAAATCAATATCCATCAAGTCGTAAAAACAATAAACTATTAACAGAAGACAATGATATAAGAAAAAGATGGGCAGAGTACTACCGCCATTTGCTTAATGTTACGAATCCCCGAAAGTTAAACCAAGCAATAACAGCAGTTACAACGGAGGAAATCATCAAAGAGATCAGAAAGATGAAAAACAACAAAGGCCAAGGTCCAGCCAAGATTCCAATAGATCTGGAAACATATTAGGGCACTCTGGCATCGGCTGGCTAAGCGAGTTGTTTAACAGACTTATAGCAGGACAGAAAATACCAGATGCTTGGAAAAGAAGTCATTTAATACCGTTTTACAAAGAAAAAGGCGACGTAGGTGACTGTGGGATTTACCGAGCAATAAAGCTCATGGATCATACCTTTAAACTACGGGAGAGGATAATCAACAGCAGACTTAATGGTATATACCAATCAGTGAGGGTTTGTAAATGGAAATGGCACATCTGACGCTACTCAGGCTATAAGAATCCTGATTGAGAAAGCCAAAGTCAACAACACAAACCTGCATATGATATTCATCGACCTTGAGAAGGCGTTTGACCATGTACCACGCGACCTTATATGGGAGGCTCTTCGCGCCCAGTTTATCCCAGAGTCGTATATAGATCTTATTATGGTCATGTACACAGATGTCTCTAAACAGGTGATTTGCTCAGCAGGTGCGAGTGACAGCTTCAAGCTCAAGGTCGGTGTACACCAGGGTTCCACACTTAGTCCACTTCTATTTAATGTCACGATGGATTACCTCACACGAAAATGCCAACGGGCTGTACCCTGGCACCTGCTATATGCCGATAATGTGGCCTTAATAGCAGAGACTGAGAAGGACGCTAGAAGGACGGCCTAAAAATCAGTCGGAAGAAGACCGAACACATGTCCTTTCTGTTCGACAAAACGGCTAATAACCCAGAAAATGACAAATTCTATATAGGTAATGAACGCCTGCCAACTGTTACAAAGTTTAAGCTCCGTACTCAGCAACGACGGAAAGATTGACAGCGATGTAGTCCATAGAACTCAGACAGACTGGATGAAATGGCAAGAACTCACAGGCATCCTATGCGATAGAAAAATGCCTCTAAAGGTGAAGGGTCATGTATATAAGACAGTAGTAAGACCAGGGATGTTGTACGGATCCGAGTACTGGGCCAAAAATAAGCCCCACGCCCCACCTGAACAAGCTCCACACCACTGAGATGCGCATGTTACGCTGGTCAGCGGGTGTCACCATGATGGACAAGATAAGAAACGTGTATATCCGGGGTAGTTTTAAAGCAGCGCCAATAACAGGAAAACTGACGTTTGAGGTGGTACGGTCATGTACAGGGGCGCCCAGTTGACTACATGGTTAAGGTAGCGCTCGATATTCCAACGACGAAGCTAGGACGCGGAAGACCACCTGCCACCTGGCTGACGACGGTTCAGCGAGACCTGAAAGATCTTAATATAGACGCCGACCTTGCACTCAATCGTGCAGAATGGAGAAAAAGAACAGGGAAGGCCGATCCCAAGTAAATGGGAAAAAGACCTAGCAAGATGATGATTTCTTGTCCAATAAGTAGAAGGCAACACTATTTCAATATTTTTGTTACATTTTGTTAAGGCTTATAGTTACTATTCTGGTAGTGGGTCCCGTTTTAACTTGATCTTATTTCGGAAAATAATACGTGTTATTTTTAATAACAAACATTTTTTTTCTCATAAACTATGCATCATAATGGATATTTAACAATAACAAAAGTTGTTCAGAAGGCTTTTAACATTTCATTTTAAAAAACTCGGACCTAAAATGTCACTTTTTGAAAAAATCCATTCGAAATAGTTTATACCCACCAATTTGGGTAGATACGGGTATTTACCGGGTGCATTGGGTAAATACCGGGTATTTACCCGGTATTTACCCACCCCTACCCATCTCTAGGCGTGAGACATCACATGGCTGTATACTATCCCCAAAGCTTTTTAACATCTACGGCAAATATATCTTGCGCCGGGCCACCGAGAACTGGGATATGGCCTCCCTCCTCACCTTTCCGTAGTTTTGAGCTCCAGGACTTAGAGTGTGTCAATATTTTCAACTAGGTACCCTTCTTCTCAGCTCACTTCTATCTAACGATGGTAGCTGTGACAAGGAGATCCTTCGGAAGATTCAGATAGCTAGGGGGGCGATAAGCCGCGGCTAGATAAGATATGGAGGGATCGCGCCATACAGAGACAAACAAAGATCAGGCTCTCCCTCGTGTTCTCTATCTTTCTATACGGCTCAAGAGACCTAGACTATTCAAGCCAAAACGAAAAGCCGCATTGATGCTTTTGAGATGTGGCGTCGAGATCTACGGATACCTTAGACTACTATGCGAACAAACCAATCCATTCTCGAAGAGCTGCACATACATCGTCGACTATCCACAATATGTCAAGACCGTACTCTCACATACTTTGGACATCTCTCACGACGTTCTTCGGATAGGCTGGAGAGGATTATTATGACCGGAAAAGTTGAGGGCCAGAGGCCTCGAGGCAGACCATCCGCTAGATGGAGCACACAAATCACTGCACTCTTGCAACTACTACACCTGCACGAGGTCATACATAAATCATCGAGCTCATTATGTGTAAATAATATTAGCTACGCAGACGACATGGTTTTACTCAGCGCGTCGGCTTGTGGCCTACGAAAGTTACTTCTCGTATGTGAGAAGTACGCACTTGAACACGGGTTAAGATATAATGTAGCCAAAAGTCAGTTTATGGTGTTTGAGCCTAGCAATAACAAAGTATATGAAGTGCCTCCCATTTACCTAAATGGTGCTCCACTAGAGAGGGTGACGAGCTTCAAATACCTAGGTCATATTGTCGCGGCTGACTTAAAAGACAATATGGATATAGAAAGGGAACGGAGGGCTCTGTCAGTGAGGGCCAATATGATTTCCCGTAAGTTCGCGCGGTGTACGAGGGAGGTTAAAATAACTCTGTTCAAAGCATATTGTACTTCCCTGTACACGTGCGGCTTATGGAGGTATTACACGCAACGGGCCTACGGAGCCCTCCGGGTCCAATATAATAACGCGTTCCGGGTGATGGTGGGGCTGCCCCGCTTCTGTAGCGCATCAGGGATGTTCGCAGAAGCACGTGTAGACTGTTTCTATGCAACTATGCGCAAGCGCTGCACATCCCTGGTGCGCCGGGCGCGGGCCAGCCCCAACCCCATCCTGCGGTTGATAGCGGACAGGCTAGATTGTCCGTACATGAGGCACTGTTGCGAAATGCATGTTTCCAGCAGTGCATATATTGTATAATCTAATCTTAAGTAATATGTTAGTAAAATTTTCTGTATGAGTCCGGTGTTACTTGAAATAAATGTTTTCATTCATTCATTCATTCATTCATAAAGGATACGATGTCACGATCCTCAGCATTGAGGGAACGACTAATGATGCGCGACTTTCACATCACACATCATCAGCCTATATACGTCCCACTGCTGGGCACAGGCCTCCTCTCATGTATGAGAGGGAAACTCTCACATACTTTGGACACCTCTCACGACGTTCTTCGGATAGGCTGGAGAGGATTATTATGACCGGAAAAGTTGAGGGCCAGAGGCCTCGAGGCAGACCATCTGCTAGATGGAGCACACAAATCACTGCACTCTTGCAACTACTACACCTGCACGAGGTCATACATAAAGGACACAATGTCACGATCCTCAGCATTGAGGGAACGAACGACTGATGATGATGATATATTTAATGTACCTGGATCCAGCACTATAAATACGCAAACCACGTAAAAGTTGTGTTGTGTTTCATGCTAATTCGGAACGCAGTATTTTCTTTGCTTTGGACGACGATGCTGCACTATATGACCCACACCAGGGCTATATTTTTACCAAGGGATGTCCTGTCTTTCTGAGGGAGCAGTCTCCGCGATAGCTTGCATTCTACTACAGGCAAGTTCCGTCTTCGTGGAATACTGCCCTCGTGCGCCCCGTGCCTGAAAAGGGTGAAATCATACCCGTCCAATTATAGTATAAAAATACCCTGATTTCAGATGATTATCCTCAACTGAAAAGTCCTGGAAATATAGAATAACTAAATCTTTTAGCATTTTAGAGGAAGTGTACATTAAATACCTTCACACATTACATTCTAACTCGCTGTGTGTGCTCCATAGTTTTAATCCGTTTTTATTAAATAGAAGTGTTAATTTCTAATTAACTATATTTTAATTATGTTCCTCACGAAATATCGAGTGCTAAAAGCGCCGGCCGGACATCGCGACATGCTAGCCTGAACGATATTCTGCGCCGGGCCCTCGTCAAGGCCGGTGTGCCGACAGTTCTAGAACCTTGGCATGGACCTTGTGCCCTGGAAGTGTGTGGGTACCGTTGCCCCGTACCATCTTTCAGGGACTTCGAACAGGGCTGGTGCTGCCGTTAACACAGCTGAAAACCTCAAGCAGGGCAAATATGCATCCATTGATGCTGGCTGCATGTTTGAGCCGTTTGGGGTTGAAACACTTGGGCCGTGGGGGCCGTGGGTGGGGGCGTGTTTCTATCAAAAACTTAAGCTAGGGTTCTAACAAGTGCCTGAAAAAACTTGTTGCTTTTGTCCAGCGTGCCCACATTATCACCTAAAACTGGCCTTCTATGTATAATTCGCGTATCAAAGCATAAGTTGCTATTAGTCATAGCTGGTGTCAGCATTAGACCCCACAAAGACCTGGGTGGACCTGACTATGTCATTGATAATATATATACTAAGAACAATAGGGTCCGAGTACACTCCCTTGGGATACTCTATATTTAATTACCCTAGGTTGTGATCTATAGATTTTTTCTGCCCTGGATGATATGCAGATCTGAGTCAATTCAGTATATTGGTCCCTATAGTCCAAGTAGGATTCAATAAGCTTGAGCATATAAGACTCATTTCCTTAAACCTTAACCAGGTTACTTTTGAAATGCTATCCGCGATTTACATTTGTTTAACGTTCCTTAAAATTCATTAACCTTCGCTTCAACTTGTTAGACCATATTTCACAAATTCAATAACTCCCAGAGTAATCTTTGCGATGTTTAATTTGGATCTTCTTAAAATTGCATTACAATTTATGACGGAAATACTCGAATTTGAAGTAAGTTATTTACTACCTTCGAAATAAATATAATACTTTTGAACATGAGGTACTTACTAAGTGGTAAAAAAAAAACAATGCTCGGCAATGCTAGGGAGCCCGAGCAGTGGCAGCAGCGACAGTCATATATAATGTTTATTACCATACCTTTTAGCCACAGCGTAGCAAACAAACGTACACTAGGTACCCTCATTAGTTAACGGGCTGCTTTAATTAGTCAAGGGCGTTATATCTAACCATTTTTTTTTTACCTGACTGTTGCTATAATACGACGGACCCAATATAGCGGTGGAACTGCGTGGTTGGAGGGTGGCCTGGGGAAAATCCAGGGGAAGCCTCCGGCACGACCACGCGGGATTATCTAACCAGAAGATTTAAGGAGGCAAACATTCTTACTGTAGCATGCCAATACATTCTTGAGAATATCATGTATGTGCGAAAAAACCTTCACGAGTTCAAACTCAACAGCGATATCCACGACTACAACACCAGAAGTAAAAACAAGATCGCAGTGAAGGCCAGTCGTCTCCGCAAGGTTAGCACGTCGTTCGTGGGGAACTGCATACGTTTTCATAATAAAATACCCACCGAAATTATTAATTTACCGTTCAGTCAATTTAAGTCTCATGTTAAAAGTAATTTGCTAAGCAAGGCGTATTATACTGTCAACGATTTCTTAAACGACAAAAATGCCTTTAAGCCAGTAGTAGGCTAATTCTATTAGGAATATACCTAAATACACATTATAAGTATCTACCTGAAATAATTGTTCCATTTTATGTAAGAAGAGAGCACGTAATGCTGTTTCTCGCCGAGCAAGTCGCTTATTAATCTTTGCTTTTTAACATTGTCCGGTGGCTTGAATATGTCATGCTCGCTTAAAGGGCTTTGCTTACGGTGGCGTCGTTGATCGGGTCGCCACCTTCCCTAACATATGGTTGAGGGAGGCGATGGCTGAGATATGCGTCATACTCGTGATCGGGTGCTGTTTGTGGAGTCCGGACTGTTCATGCTTGCAAGGGCATAGTACCCAACTTCTTAAATACTACTTAGTGTTATTTTATTATTATCGTATTGACGAGAGACATCATTCCGATCTTGACACGTTTTATTGTTATTGACCATGTACATCACTGACAATATTACATTAATATTCCTTTTTTTTATTGTTTTGTTTTGACGCTTAGAGACCGTATACATCTCTACGAACATTGAAAAATTATTGATTGTATTTGGACGCTCAGAGACCTTATACATCTCTGGAATACTGAATTAATATCATTAACTTTCTGTTAATGCACAGACCTTATTCTAATCGAATGTAATGGTCGTATTTTGTTTTGTTTTCATTTACTTTGTGACATTTAGTGTGTTGTTATATCAGTCGTTAATGGGCAAATTTTAAATTATTATTGTGTTAGATTATAATCTTTTATTGTAAGATTATTATTTTTATTGTAAACTACCGTTTGACATGTAAAAGTGCCCTTGTGGCCTATTTGCAGAATAAATAATTTGTATTTGTATTTGTAGTCGAGCTAGGTGTAGAACATCAGATTCAAACCCCGAATGTTAATAACTGAGGTTAGGATCACATGTTCAAGTGAAATATGTTTTATAGTGCAGTGGACCCACGATCCCCTGCTGATAACGAAAGAAAGAAAATAAAGAAAAAACTTTATTTATGACCAACACAGATAACAGAGAGAAAAAATAAATAAAAATAGGACGAACACTGCTTGTCACAAAAGGGCCACAGCTCAGCTTGAAGCTGGCAAAGCCAGCGCTGTTCTTCCGTTGTGCCCCAGGTGCATGCCACGATGCGGCTATACTATCCGATTATTAACAGGTTTCCAACACCTTAATTTCTAAAATGTATACTAACAATAAATGTACGTGCATTACCACATTTAAACTATTCTTAATTTAGTACTACATCCCTATTGACCGTATCGTCTGCGTTATACTGGCACGGCCTACGATGGCGGTCAATAAACCAACAAACTGTCTTGCAGTTTGGCGAAGATTCGTGTATGTAAGCTGTGTAATTATTCTTTTTTTTTAAATAGCCAATTAGCGGCCAGGCCGCTCCAGTCTGGTACAGGCTTTAGACGTTTATTTTTATATTGTGGCATGGCAAAATTGCTAAATCATGAATGAGTTGTCATATAAATATCAAAAAATAAAGTTAATGTCATCCAAAACTTAGTTCGAGGTCCCGTCTCTTAGAACGTATATTCTCTTTGATTACACCGTGAGAGTGACATTACTTATAGTAGACTTGATGAAATTGAATTATGATTCTGAGTACCTATAAGTAAATGCTTGCAAATGTGTTTTAAGAGGGAACGACAAAGGTCTATTGATTGACCCGGGTCAATCAATGGGATTTGTAAATTGTAATTGAAATTGATTATATAGCCCGTTTAAATATGACTTTCCCGTTCGAATAAATAAACGTTGGTGTCCTTACGTTACCTAAAGTAATTAGACAATAGTTTGCATGCTTGCAATACATATTAGTTGTATCTAACAATAGGACAGACAATATTGACACATTGGGAACTGTATCTGTATAATTCGCTGCCTATATTGTATGTGAAAGAGATTGACCGTAGCTCTTTAGTAGCCATTGTACCCCAAGCCCAGTGAATAATACAATATGTTTTCAGACTAAGTATCTTTAATTAGTTTAAAATAACAATATGGACATTATCATAATATGAATTACAAAACAAGTCGGAATACAATGGTGTAAAGAATGATAAAATTAAAATACGTAAAAATAAATAAAAGTAATACTACGAGTACATCCCGCTCTGCGTCAAGCCCGAACCAAAGGTCCCCAAAATGCTAGCGGCATTGCCTCGCTGAACAGCAATGGAGACCTGTTGGACGAGCCATGACCCAGAGCGGGGGTCAAGACCCCTGTCCCGTAATCGTCTGCCTAACTCCTTGCACAGCCCGAGAGCCTCACTGCCCCAGGGCCCAGCTGTCTCCACAGCAACCGGAACGAAATCATAAGTCGGTTCCAAGGCAGAGTACTTTGCGTGTTTGAGCTTGGCGGCATTTTCGGCCGCCGAACCAGCTGACTTAATTGTGTGCTTTAGATGGGACGCTGCAAAAGTGCTAACACAAGTTGCATCCCATAGGAGGCACCGCCCTCTCTGCCAGGGAACCAACGTCAACCCGTCTGGTCTTTTTCCGTCAGTCCGAGACAGACCCGGGGGCTCCAGGATGCACGGTACGTTGGCGGACACCATAGCCCGACGCACGATCTCATTGATATAATGGTGTCTAGGGAACCGACCCGCACATCTTTTGCAGCTTAGCCCGTGGTGGCCATTCTCCTCCACCATTGTCCCACAAACGCATCGGTGCGCTTCGCATACCTTGCTCCCCAGCCTTAAAGCAACTGCTATCCTCAGGGAGTCGTTGTCGAGCAAAGTGCCGAGTTGAGGGGAAGGCAAGGCATGCAACCACGCACCGGATTCGGGCTTTGTGAGAGCCTTGAGACGTGCTAGGTCAGTCCCCGAGGCATCACTCAACAAATGAGAAAACGTTTGCTGACATAGAATATCGTCCCATCCTCTTTGGACCGTTAAGCTATCCGGATGATCATTGGACGGACATAGAAACTTGGACTTATAAGTAAGATAGAAAATTATACATTTCCGGTACACGATTTTTTTAAACAATGCCTAGGAATAATACCAACTTGCTTGCCTACCTGTGGGTATAAAATAGAAGCTAATTGTTAAATTATCAATTTGTTCTCAGTTTGTCTCACTAATTCTAATAGATTCAGAAGAGTATTTTAAAAGTTAGATATGTATAATACGCGTATAAAAGCTTAAGTTGTTGTTAGTCATTGAACGTTTTTATTCATAACAAGGCTTTTAATAGGGAGTTGATAGGCAGCATTAATAAATACATCTCAAAAGTGCATTTGTCGTAAGTCCTAACTGATACTGGAGGCAAACAAAATTTATATGCTCTTTGAACAGATACTCGTAATATTATCGCAGCGCACCCTCATCATCATTTATTTTCGCGCGTTACCAGGCTACTTATGAAGAAACGGAAAATAACGCTTAATGCGAAAGATAAGTCTCCAAATTATCCGGTGGGCACCAAAACAGGTTTACGGCACCTATATTACTTTAATATTGTACAGGTTGAATTAAAAATAAGTGCTCCGTGCACTTGAATTAAAAATAATATATGTGATCACGACTTGTTTGTGGGAAACATACGCCAATATGTAGCAAAACACAAAATACACCTACTCGTATTTTTAACCGACGTCAAAAAAAATCTCAATTTGGTTGTTTTTTAAGCATTTTATTTTTATTTTTGTTTCCTCAGAACTCCCGTCACTAAGAACCGATTTGTGCATTTTTTAAATTTGAAAGTATAAGTAGGTATGCTTCTAGATTAGTCCCATAAATAGCATAATTTGACTTTTCAGGCAGTAAGTTTTCCGTTAGTTCTATTACTACTCACGCAATTTCATCAGCGGTGCAGTTATTTTCGGTGCCGGTTAATGTACAGCCATGATAATGCACGGCCAAATAATATACAGCCCAATAATCCGCGTCCATACTGTACGTGGATTATCAGGCTGTACATTATTGGGCCGTGCATTATCACCCTGAGCAAACTTGGTCCGGGGCAATAATTGGAAGCCAATTTTGTCCGGGCTCATAATGCACGACCCAATAATCCGAGTCCACAAAAAGTGGACGTGGATTATCAGGCTGTGCATTATCACCCTGAGCAAACTTGGTCCGGGGCAATAATTGGAAGCCAATTTTGTACGAGGAGATAATGCACGGCCCAATAATCCGAGTCCATGTGGCTTCGGATTATCGGGCTGTACATTATCAGTGCGGAATGAAAATTTCTAGCGAGTCGACGCCACCCCGCTGCGCGGGGTGCCTATTTCTGGTCTGAGGGACACAAGTGAACCCTAACCTAACCGACCTAAGACAGAGTTCGCTTATGACAAGCCATTTTTATCCGCCCTGATAATGCACGACCCAATAATCCGCGTCCACTAAAAGTGGACGCCAATTATCAGGCTGTACATTATTGGGCCGTACATTATCACCTTGAGCAAACTTGGTCCGGGGCAATAATTGGAAGCCACTTTTGTCCGGGCTGATAATGCACGACCCAATAATACGAGTCCACAAAAAGTGGACGCGGATTATCAGGCTGTACATTATTGGGCCGTGCATTATTGGTTCCCTTATTTTCTTCTTCGTCCATTTTAAAAGGAACGTACACATTTTTCTTCACTTTATAGTTATCATATTTGACATATTTTGTCTTTTAATTTTGAACTGGAACTTTGGTGGGAAATTGGAAACATGACACATTGACACCTCTTGTTTATGGTCTGTTTTGTTCTTAATTCAACTTGCCAGTACTGTCATATTAAGACCGAGGTTTTTCTTAAGTTGGCAGCAATGCCGTTAGTACAATAATTTATTTTGAAGTAAATACATTCAGTGGTTTGTTAAGTTGGTAGTACCTAATGTATTTTATGTTTCGGCATGGCCCTCTAGATTAGTCGCGTCGCGGCCTACTCGATCGTGTCTAGTAGGCCGTGGCACAATGTAGCACTACCCAGGTTTAGAAGCGTATGGCTGCTAAGCGTATCGTATTGGCGACAAAACAGCACGGTTGTGCCGTACTGTTATGGGGAATAGAGTATAGACTTTTCTGCAGACTTATTTTGTATGTCTTTATATTAGTGTTCGGGACTATGCAAATGACAGATAAAAGTACAGGAGTAGAAAAAGAAGTTTTACGTTTGAGAAATCGTGCTAGTTTACAAATTCTTCTCGTGCCTTCTAAACACCCATAGGAAGTCGTAAACGTTCTTCAACGTGCCTTCTAAACACCCATAGGAAGTCGTAAACGTTCTTCAAGTATTTCTAATATTTTTAACCGATTCCGATCGGTTCTCAATTTGTCTTCATGTTTTTTTAAGTATGTTCTGCGATAATTCTTATTTTGCTAGAAATATCCATATACAGCTGATTTGCTGCTGATTTAGCTGATCTGATGAAGATGGGTCTTGGACCCGCTTTCTGCTATAATCCGACCGCTTAAGTACCCCTTCGCGCCCCGAGCAGACGAGGACTGAGTTAAGCGGTTGAACTGTAGAACCCATCATTCCTCTAATTCATAAACAACTAGCTTCCGCCCGCGACTTCATCTGCGTGGACCCGGGATAAAAATTATCCTTTAATCCAGGCTATAAACTATCTTTGTGCAAAATTTCATCCAATCCGGTTGGGCCGATTTAGCGTGATTGAGTAACAAATATCCAAACATCTAAACATCCAAACTTTTGCATTTATAATATCAGTAGGATAAACATTCACCCTCGATTACAGCGTGAAATGTCGTATATGTAATCTAGCTAGCGTTATGCATAGGAATAAGAAATTCGGATACGGTTACCTACGTAGTTAATGGTAATATGTACGAGTACTCCAATATGAAATCGAGTCAGTTTCCATACAAAAAACGCTATCGCCAAAGTGTTCATTAATATCAAACCGAATATACGATCCCTAGTTACGAAGGACCAAAGGTAACTATGGGATCTTTGAGGCCTCTCACGTGCTCCTCAAATCAGCTTCCACAGACCAATTTATTTTACGGAGAAAGTAAACAAATTACAGCTCCAAGCCGAAGCATGACAGTTTTATTGTATTTTTGACAGTGATTTGTGTGGGGAATGGGTACCATTCCAAAATAGACGGAAAAAACATGTTTACTTGGATTGCGAGTTTATTTTGAAATCCTGTGGTATGATAATTGCATTTTTTCAGTCGTGAAGAGAGTGGATATTTTATTGAAAACTTCGTAGGGCGACAGAAGTCATAACGTGACCTTTCGCAACAATAGTTATTTGTGTCACAAGGGAGCAAAATAGTATTATTTACGTCGAGGGCGGTGTATTGAATCCTGAGCGTAGTGAGGGATACAAATGTTAATCCCCGAGACGAAGATAATTTTGCTACCGAGTGACGCACATACTATTTTTCACACCGACTTTGAAGAAATTTATAAACGATGCTGTTAAAATGACTTAACAAGTTTTAGCAAATTTTCTAAATTTTTATAAGAATGTTTAACTATTACGATTCATAAATTTTCATATAACGATGTCAAAGTTAAAACTTGAAATATGTTCATATTTATTCGATAAAGATGGAATTGAAATCGATTATTGTATTAAGATCTGTGTTCAGTTTGCACATTGCGCATAAATGCATTGTCGCAGAGTGATGTGACATGCCAATGAATAAAAAATGAATGAAAACTTAGTAGCTTGAACAGAAAAAAAAAATTAAAAAAAAAAAAAAAAAAAAACTGTTTATTGCAGTTAAAAAAGACTTAATTCTACGTTACATCTATAGTTGCAATCTTTTTTATAAAAGCAAAGCAAAGAAGCATTGTGATCCCTCTCGTCGTGGAGCAAAAGTATTTTTTCCGAATGAAAGGGTTGAAAAGGGTATTTATTCTTGTGACTTCTAGGAATTAAAGCTAAATCGAATACTTTTACACAGATGAATAACAACTAACGTAGAACTTTCGCTAAAATCAATTTATTTATGCATAATATTAAATGCCATGAAAAGGGCCCATAAGGGTGTTAAACTTACAACACACTTGCAAGAAAAAAAACCATTATGCCATGTATTTTTTTCAGCTGTTGATGCAGCGTGGCTTTTTTTTAACCGCATTAGGATGAACGGAAGAAATGGACCAATAGGAAGCGATGCGTGAGCGTGGCTAGCCACGCAATTGGTGGATTTTGCCCTCGCTCACTGCACTGCACTGCCTAGCAAACTCGCACAGATTTGGTGGATACTGGCGGGGGTCTGTTTTGTATATATTTTTCCTCAATATTATTCATCATCATCATCATCATATCAGCCGAAAGACGTCCACTGCTGGACATAGGCCTCCCCCAAAGAGTGCCAAAGTGACCGATCCCGCGCCACCCGCATCCAGCGGACTCCCGCAACCTTTACCAGGTCATCAGTCCACCTTGTCGGGGGCCTACCCACGCTGCGCCTACCGGTACGTGGTCGCCACTCGAGAACCTTTCCGCCCCAACGGCCATCGGTTCTACGTGCTATGTGCCCCGCCCACTGCCACTTAAGTTTAGCGATCCGCAATATTATTAGTTCGGGAATAAGTCGAGATGTGTAAGATTGTTTCTAGTTAATTTAAATTTTAACCGTATTCTAATTTCAAATTTCTATTGTCAGGCGGAGAGGGTTCGACCCTGGGTGAGACGGATCACTGCGACCCCAAGGAGCTAAATATATGCGTGGAAAGGATTCCGAAGACACCAGTTGGCTTACCGAAGACAAAAGAAGAGCTCGATACACATTGTCGGTGAGTGGCTAAGAATTACATTGTTGTAGAGGCTAGAAAGTAGGCAATAGATATGGCAGAGTGGGTTCGAGGACCGAGTCGAAGGTGCGGACGGCAAAGGAGACGAGTCCATCTAATGCACTTTTGGCCAAGACATTTCACGCCTGCGAGGAAATTGCAAACAGATAAATATGAAAATTAAGATCATACACGATATTAAACAAAACAAAAGAACGCGGCCTCGGTCACGGGCGTCGATGAAGCGCGGCGGCGTGATTCGCTACGCGCTTAAGCGGTTCACTCGTCACGAAACTAGACCTCTACCTACGCTTGTTTACTTCGCATCGCGGTGTCAAGATATACCTATTTGTGGTCACCCACAAATATATCTTGCTCACGCACGCACTCACGCACGCACGCTCACGCGTTGAAACAAATTACAAAATAGGGAGGCTGGGCACGGTCACGCGGCGCCCTGTGATTATACGAATTTCTGTTCAAATTGAACTACAAAAATATTGTTGGTGATTGATTGGTGATGACACAGATGACCTGTTATTGCGACGTCCCGCTAACCACATTTTAGAAGGCTGAATTCTGACCATCATTTGCCACATTTCCGAGCAGTGGCGTGAAAAAGAATATCATCGTTCGGGGGTCAAACTAACACAAGTACCTACTGTGCACAAGAACGTCTCGGCATCTGCGGAGGCGCTGCGTTATCAGCGCAGTCAACTATCAGTCAAGTGAGAACAGACTCTTTACTGTGCGCCTACATTTAAACGAGTGGACTCGTTCTCGGGGCGGTACGAATGCAGTATGCAAGCACAAAGTCTGTGCAACATCAGTAAACTCTATTCCTCACCGACCTACCGGACATTTCAACCAGTTCCTGACGCTCAACCTGGGTGTACAGTTGAGTTTTTTTTTGACACCATGACCAACCCGATGATGCGATTGGTTGGTATGTAAGGAATAATATACTCACCTGGTTGGTAACTCAATTGGGCGATAATATTTGCAATCGACCAACTAATACTTATTGGCAATTGGGGTGGTGAATTAAGAAAAAAAACCGGCAGAAAAGTGAAAACTTCAATGAAAAGAATAAAACTCCCCCTTATCCCCCCCCCCCCCCGTATTCGTCTCGATTCGATTCAACTTCATTAACAGAAGGATATGGCTTTTAGACAGAGACATGAATGTGGAGATGTTCCTATGGCAAGCCGGGCTTTGTGACGGATGTCTTATCCACAACGATAAGTGATAAAATGGCAACCGTGCTACGCGTGCTGCTCTGTGTTAAAAATATTCTTATGTAATAGTATAAAACTGTAAATTTGATTAATAATACCACAATACCTCTTAACGACCATTCTTAAAAAGAAAATAAAAGTATAGTTTTCAGATAAATATCTATTCATAGTTCTAGGTCAACGGAACGGGGTGTCATATAAACGATCGCCAATTAAGTTAGTTTTCAATTGGCTAAATAATAGGTTTGAAGGCAAAGTAGTAGATTTGCCAGCAAATGTTTGCCCTCAAACAATTTTAAATCAATTTCACAAGTAACCGTCTAAAATCACCGGGAATTATGATCAAGTTAAAACTTATTTTTTTGAATACGCATCGCTTCCAAATTTATCTTTTTGTATAAGGTAATTTTAATAGGTTTGCCCTCATAACTCGATGTGATCTTTAATCCTTAAATGAAACAACTTTACTCATCATTGTTAATATTCATTTAATTATTAGAAACTTTAAGCTAACCTACCGCCAGAGGGTCGACGTCACCCCGCTTCGCGGGGTGCCTATTTCCGCTCTAAGGGACGCAAGCTAACCCTAACCTAACCTACAAATATATTTGCTGGCAAATCTACTATTCTGTTATTATTTGAAAAGCAAAGGTAATATTCTGTGAACAAAGCTTATTATATATGTAATGAGCTAATTTTTTTTGCCAACCCATATATCTAAATATATAAAAGAAGAAGCTGACTGACTGACTGACTGACTGACTGACTGACTGACTGACTGACATATCAACGCACAGCCCAAACCGCTGGGTCTACGGATTCCAAATTTGGCACGTAGGTTCCTTATAAGGTGTAGGGGAGCACTAAGAAAGGATTTTTCAAAACTCACCCCCTAACGGGGTAAAACGGGGGTCCAAAGTTTGTATGGGGGAAGCACTATTTTTTGAACTACAGACTTAAAACTTTGTAGGAAGATTACTTATTAAGATGCAAAAAAGTTCTTTCAGCGTTTTAGAAGATTCCACCCCTAAGGGGATTAAATAGGGGTGCAAATTTTGTATTCAAAGCTACTGGGACTAGGAACTTGAAATTTACACCAGACCTTCCTTTTATGACGTAGGCAAAGGATAAGACGGGATTTTTGGAAATTCTATCCCTAAGGGTGTTAAATAGGGGTGCAAAGTTTGTATGGGAGAAACATTATTTTTTGTACTAGAGACTTGAAACTTTGTAGGAAGATTACTTATTAAGATACAAAAAAAGCACTTTCAGCGTTTTACAAAATTCTACCCCTAAAGGGGTTAAATAGGGGTGCAAAGTTTGTATTCTAAACTACTGGGACTACAAACTTGAAATTTACACCAGACCTTCCTTTTATGACGTAGGCAATAGATAAGAAAGGATTTTCGGAAATTCTATCCCTAAGGGTGTTAAATAGGGGTGCAAAGTTTGTATGGGTGAAACATTATTTTTTGTACTAGAGACTTGAAACTTTGTAGGGATATTACTTATTAAGATGCAAAAAAGTTCTTTCAGCGTTTTAGAAGATTCCACCCCTAAGGGGATTAAATAGGGGTGCAAATTTTGTATTCAAAGCTACTGGGACTAGGAACTTGAAATTTACACAAGACCTTCCTTTTATGACGTAGGCAAGGGATAAGACGGGATTTTTGGAAATTCTATCCCTAAGGGTGTTAAATAGGGGTGCAAAGTTGGTATGGGTGAAACATTATTTTTTGTACTAGAGACTTGAAACTTTGTAGGGATATTACTTATTAAGATACAAAAAAAGTTCTTTCAGCGTTTTAGAAAATTCCACCCCTAAGGGGATTAAATAGGGGTGCAAATTTTGTATTCAAAACTACTGGGACTAGGAACTAGAAAATTACACCAGAACTTCTTTTTATGACGTAGGCAGGGGATAGAACAGGATTTTTGGAAATGCTATCCCTAAGGGGGTGAAATGGGGGTCCAAAGTTTGTATGTGGGAACATTATTTATTGAACTGGGGACTTAAAACTTTGTAGGAGGATTACTTATTGATACCAAAAAGGTACTTTCAGCGTTGTATAAAATTCTACCCCTAAGGGGGTTAAATAGGGGTGCAAAGTTTGAATTAAAAACTACTGTGTCTAGAAACTTGAAATTTACACCAGATTTTCCTTTTATGGCATAGGCAAGGGATAAGACGGGATTTTTGAAAATTCTGTCCCTAAGGGTGTTAAATAGGGGTGCAAAGTTTGTATGGGAGAAACATTATTTTTTGTACTAGAGACTTGAAACTTTGTAGGGATATTACTTATTAAGATACAAAGAAAGTTCTTTCAGCGTTTTAGGAAATTCCACCCCTAAGGGGGTCAAATAGGGGTGCAATGTTTGTATGAGGTAAACATTATTTATTGAACTAGAGACTTGAAACTTTGTAGGAAGATTATTTATTAGGATACAAATAAAAATATCCTTAGCGTTTTTAAAATTCCACCCCTAAGGAGATTTAATAGGTGTGCAAAGTTTGTATTCAAAACTACTGGGACTACAAACTTGATATTTACACCAGAACTTCCTTTTATGACGTAGGCAAGGGATAAGACGGGACTTTTGGAAATCCTATCCCAAAGGGGGTTAAAAAGGGGTGCAAAGTTTGTATGGGAGAAATATATTTTTTTGTACTAGAGACTTGAAACTTTGTAGGAATATTATTACTAAGCTACAAAAAAGTACTTTCAGCGTTTTATAAAATTCTTCCCCTAAGAGGGTTAAATAGGGATGCAATGTTTATGGAGGGGAAACATTATTTATTGAACTAGAGACTTAAGACTTTTTAGGAAGATAACTTATTAGGATACAAAAAAAGTAATTTCAGCGTTTTATAAAATTTCACTGCTAAGAGGGTTAAATGAGGGTCCAAATTTTGTATAAGGGAAACTTATTTTTAGCTACTACGTACTTAAAACTTTGTGGACAGATTACTTATTCATATACAAATAAAGTGCTTTCAGCGTTTTTGAAATAATTACACCTAAAGGGGTTAAAAAGGAGGTCCAAAGTTTGTATGGAGAAAAAAGATTAGTTAGACAATTTTATTCGAGAATTCACAGGATAATTCCTAACGATAAATGAGTAAACAAGTGTTTCCGGTTTTTTGAGAATTCAACCCCTAAAAGGAGACATGTGGTGACAAAATCTGAAAATCAACATCGGCATCTATTGTTTTACATTCCAACGTGGCGTCTAAGTATCAATATGGGCGTTGTTATTACGGTTTTTTGGGACGTTAATAACGAAAATCACATAGATGTTGAAATGTAATGTTGTGGACATGAAAATTCATGAAAATATTTGTGCCAAATAGCAAATCAATCGGTCCAGTTTTTTTCGTAGCAAATCGGTTGTAACAGACGGACTGACAGACAGCCACACGTGATCCTATAAATAAGGGTTCCATTTTTGCTTTTGAGGTATGGAACGAGACCCGCATTATATAGGGTTATAGGTTTTAAAGTTTGTATTTGGTGCCATCTCGATCGTCAGCAATCGGTACCTAGGCGAGTGCGGGCGGCGCGGCGGGACGGGAGGGTAGGAGACATTGGGAAAGTGCCTGCATCCGTAATAAGTACATTCAAGGTGCTGCACGAAGATCTGCTTACTTTTAATAAGTTAAGCATTTCGGCCGCCGTTAAATTAAAACAAATTTTTGGGTATATATGTTAAATACTGGTTCGAAAAGCATGGAAAAAAAATCTTAGGAAACAAGCCTATATAGCAATGTCCAGGCCACAAATTTGACTTGAAATTCGTGGAGATATTTTGGTATTTCAACATTAGTGTTCATGAACATAAAGTAGCTTTTATTCCAGAGGACAGATTCTCATTAATCATGATTGTAAATTTAATAACAGAAAGACGTACATACATACATTGACGCCTTTATTCCCAAAAGGGGCAGGCAGAGCACATGAACTTTATGTTCCAGCGCCGTTTTTAGCATGAATGTGGGTATAAAAGATCGACAAAAAGTGATATTGCTTAGGTTGTTAGCCCATCACCCACAACACACTTCAACCCTGCTCTCTTAATCGACTTTTACGACACACACGGGAAGAAAGAGGGTGGTGAAATTCTAACCCGCCACCACACGGGCATAAATATAATAGTAAATAAAAATTAATTTACCATAATGGGTTATGACGAAGGGTTATTAGTAGGGGAAGTTAGTAGTAGTAGGTTAGTTGGCGGCGTAGCAATTCAACAATTATTGGAAAATTACTTTTACTACGCGGGCGAAGCCGCGGGCAAAAGCTAGTTATTTTATATTTGTATTACCCGTGTGGTGTCGGGTTAGAATTTCACCACCCTTTCTTCCCGTGGGTGTCGTAAAAGTCGACTAAGGGACCAGGGTTGGAGTGTGTTGTGGGTGATGGGCTAGCAACCTATCACTGCAATATCACATTTGTCGATCTTTTATATCCACATTTATGCTCAAAGTGGCGCTGGAACATACGTTTCATGTGCTCTGCCTATCCCTTTTGGGAATAAAGGCGTGAATTTATGTATGTATGTATGTATGTATTAACATTAATTTGAGTCATCATCCTCCTAGCGTTATTCCCGGTAGTGCCCCTAAAGTAGCCCGGGGTACGTTTTGACACCTAATCCGAAGATTTGGCATAGGCACTAGTTTTACGAAAGCGACTGCCATCTGACCTTCCCAGAGGGAAAACTAAACCTTATCGGGATTAGACTGGTTTCCTCACGATGTTTACCTTCACCGAGAAACTCATTGACATTAATTTGAGTAGTGGTTTTAATTTCAGCTCGATACCTCTACGCGTTCCCGAGATAAAGGCTCTTGACAGACAGGCATGCGGACAACAAAGTGATCCTATAAGGCTTCCATTTTTCTTTTTGAAGTACGGAACCCTAAAAACATCAACGACCAAGATCTTATTATGAAATGACGTTCAAGCTTCTCCAAAATACGATACAATTTTATTAACATAGGTAATATTCCATCACTTTTGATATAAAAACTTAAGTTACAATTCTTATTTCAACCGTAAGTACTTACATATATTATTGTATGTGTTGCAAGGTTGAATTTTGCGGCATATACATATTTTTTGTTATTTTCCAGTTTACACCTATAAAATAGAAGTTACGTTAATTATTTCTCATAGGTATTACAAAATATTATAATAGTTATCCACAAAAATAATAATTATCATGAGATCTTTTCAACGTTGATTATTTATAGTAGATGCGTTTCAAGTTGCTTGGGTACAGCGGGACCCGTCTTCCCCTTAAATGCCATCTTTGACGTTTTAAGGTTATGTAAATAATTGTGCTGGGGCTGGACTTACAATAATAGAAATGTATACTCTAGTGCTGGGATGACTGCAAAAGACAAGTGTCACCGAACGCGAGCAATTTCGAAGGCTGTACAAATAAATAAAAACAAAAGGTACCTCTATACCATTGTACTTAACTCGCACCCACTAGGTACTCGACCGCGATACGTTTAGGAATGCAGTTTCGCCATATCCCACTCCCCAACCCAGTGCAGGCGAATAATAGCTGTCGGTAAGGTATGTCCATATTCATCTCACAGTGTTTAGGTACGCTAGTTACCGAGTAATGAAATGACGTCGCAGTAATTTGAACATGGCTGGTATTGCGTCCGATGCTATCCTATCCCGTAACTCTGGCATATTAAACACACACTGCCCCGATATTACTAGAAATATATCAGACGCCGCGATTGGTAGTAACTATACGTAATCAGAGGTCTAGTTTCGTTGGGCGTGACGGATGAGGTGAGGCGCATTTTAGCGCGTTCCGAATAACAGCCCTGCCCCCCTATTCTGTAACTTTCTCTTCTTTCCCCTATTCTAGTAACTAAGCGTAGGTAGAGGTCAGCCCTGGGCTGTAATTCGCAACGCGCTAAAGCTGCTCACCCTTCCGGTCACCCGTCACGAAACTAGACCTCTACCACAGAATAGATAATAGTACAAACCTCTACCTACGCTTAGTTGCTACGCATCTCGGTGTCAAGATATATTTGTGGAAGCGCGTTGAGGTGAGCTGAAAACAAGTTACAGAATGGGGGGGCACGTCTGAGGGAATTTTCGGCACTGCCTCGTCAGCCGTTTGAACGTTGTTGAATTCTAGTCATTCATAGTAACACCAACCTTTCACCGCAACGTACCTATTACCTTCGGTTCAGAAAATTTTGATTTCAATGATTGCTTTTTACGGTAGTTATTGTTTAAAGCTTAGCATTAATTAATTAGGGAACTGTTTCTGGGTTCATTAATACGCTTTCTCCTTAAATGGTTGCGATAACAAATGGCACTCGACATCAAGAATCGTCGACAAATTGTATTCGTTAGGAGGGCTCTCCTCTCCGTAACATTAACAACACTGACAAATAACCAGATTGATCTTTTCGATTTTCACATATAATTGTGTTAACAAAACGTTGGAAACGTTCTTTTTTTACTGCGGTCGACTTACGTATAATCAATTAAATCATGAGAGGTAATAAATAAATATAAATAAATGATTTATATTTAATTATAATTTATAAATCATTTATTCGAAAATAACATTAGAATAATAATAACAAACATAACTAAACTTAACCTACAGGTAAAAAATTTGGCTTAAATCGCCGTCAACGGGCAAGGTACCCAGAAGGCTGGCCGTATTTCCTCGCTGTATAGCGATACTAATACGCTGTGCGAAATAGTGGCCAGCCCTCTGGTCGCCCGAGGCTTCTATTAAGCGCGTCGCCAAATCTTTGTATAGCCGACGCGCACTTGGCCCCCACGGCCCCAAGGTTTCAACGCCAAACGCCGCAAACATAGCTATTTCCTAAGAGGGCATATTTGCGGCGCTTGAGGCTTTCGGCCGAGGATTTAATTATTAATTAACAATTTCATTCTAATTGAGTCCAAAATTCCATTTACTTGAAGTACTCCGTAATTATTCAATGGTGGTACCTCTATTGAAATTAGTTACAGATATTTAATATTGGATCTGCGGGATGGGGCCTGTAGGAACATACCTCTACTCGAGGAGAGGTCCTTAAGATTAAGTATTTGACATTTGAAAACGAAGCCAAATTAAAAAAAAAAAACTACTTATATTAATATTTACAAAACCTTAAAACTAGTTAAACTTAGAAACTACAAAACACGTAAAGCTTGACTAGAAATATATGAATATGATCAAGTTGCATTGTCAAGAGGGCGCTATTATTCTAATTTTTGTCTTTTTTTGTTTTCGGTTTATTTTTCTCTGGCGACCTAAAAACCTTAGGAGGAACGAGCTTCTCTCGTAATTCGCGTTATCGATGCCTCTGATTTTCCTAGAAAGTATTTTAAATGACTATAATATAGTAATATTATAGTCATTAAAAAACTTTCTAGGAAAATCAGAGGCATTGATAACAACTACCCATCCAACATTTTTTTTTTAACATCTCAATCGTTCCGCGTTTTACTTTGTGTTTTTTCATGCCATTGTGCTACTGTTACATATTTTACAAATTTATTATATCCATTATTTATTTGTTATGTATATCCTTTTTTTGCGGACAATCTTACTCAAATCGACCTCGTTCCAAACTAAGCAAAGCTTGTACTATGGGTACTAGAGGATGATAAACATACTTATATATAGATAAATAAATACTCAAATACATAGACAACATCCATGACTCAGGAACAAATATTCGTGCTCATCACACAAATAAATGCCCTTACCGGGATTCGAACCCAGGACCTTTTGCTTCGTAGACAGGGTCACTACCATAGTTTTAGTACCACAGCAAGAGGTCCCGGCCGTAGCCTAGAGGCCAAAGCGGTCGTCAACGGTCGTTTGTATCTGTAGTATATTGTGTTGCGTTTCAAAGGATCAGTAGATGTACATATTTGATTAATCTTATTTATTAAATACTTAGCAAATAAGAGAGCCAGTGGAATTTATTTCGAATCAACTTTTCCTTCCGTGTCGTTTCAAAATACCTACTTCTAGTGTACTTACCTCTACTCTTCAGTCACTTTTCTAATAGGTTATATTATAAATATATCGGTTACCATGGATAGACGAGTATCTTTAACATTACACTATTAAAGAAAATTAAGGAGCTGCAGTCATAGAATAAAAGTAGTAATTTCAGGAAAAGTTAAAGTTACAGTAGTATAGAAATAAGAACGTTCAATCCAAAAAGCGTGGCGCAACTCATTCTCATTGCTTAGTATAGTTATGCTCGAAATCAATTAAAAGAGGTAATGTTTGTATAGGATGACTGTACAAATTCTGGGTCGTGTAATTTATGGTTTCCTAGCTCAGGACAAAGGGTCGTGATAAGCATATTGTATTTCTTTCTGTCTAATAAACTTTTTTTTTTCATTTGCTCCATATGTATACTTTGTGATTTATCTGTAATGGAGTTACGAGTGGGGTGCAGTTGCGTGCACGAGTAGTATAGTACTTTGAAGGCAAGCCGACGCTCATCTGGCTTACTACTTCTTCAAGAGTTGTTGTAAGTATAAGATGGGAAATTGGCTTAAAATGAGCACCGCGTTGGAAACAGAGTTCTCAAGACGTCTCGCTACTAATGGGGTTCTTCTTCCTGCCCTAACGGTAAATATTCATAAAAATTTACGATTTCATAATAATGTATTGTTGCAGGGTGTTCAACATCGGCATGACCTGCATGGATGCATGGATCAAGCGCTGCCTGCCGACAGACGGACAACGGCTGGTCCACCAGCAGATCGGCGGCGCACGCGCCATTATGCGCTTCCTCTGCGCCAACGAGACCACAGCACTGCGCCGGGGTGGGTATTTTTATACTACGACGGCACTAAACGAACCATACGGCCTGCCTAATTATAAGCAGATACCGTTGCCTGTGAATGCTTGCAACACCAGAAGAACTATGAGCGCGCTGTCGGGTCGGTCTTAATTGATTTGAGGATGGCTTGACAGCTAGCGCCCATATGCAGTGCACACTCACCACCATGAACACAACACCAAAAATATCCACAAAGCAAGTAGGTATAGTGGTGTTATTATTATGGTGGCGGTCATCTCTAAGGTGAAGGCTTCTCACCGGAGTGCTTCGTTAGTTAATTTAGTTCATAGAGTCCTGAGTATCCTAGCGTGGCAAAGAGTGTCCACTGATTGTTTGTGACTAGGGCTATACGATACGCTTCACCTCGGGCCATGATAGCTCGAATATCTTCAACTCTAATGCCCCTAGGCGCTGCCGTGCTGATGTAATGTGGAAACATGCGTCCCCCCCGTACCATGGTCGGCCTGATCACACTATAAGTGACAGGATAGAACGTCCGTCACTGGCTGACACCGCTCGACAGAACGAGACGATGCTCCTATCTTATCACTTAAAGCGTGATAAGGCCGACCATGATACGGAGTTGATTTACATGAGATTTTGATTAGTAACTCGTAAGATTACATTTACCTATTTTGAATTTTTATCACAACTTAGGCAGGCATGCGACAGATCGACCTAAAACATATCAGATAATGTATTCATCATTTCTGTGCTTTCTGAATTTATAACGTGGTGAGGCCTTTGGGTGAGGCCGGCTATATTAGTCAGCCGTATTTAGGCTGGATTGCTTGACCGATGTTTGGCCTTAAATGAATGACTCAGTAAGTTCGGTCACTTGTGCATTTGGCAGCGCGATATCAGTAGCTAAACTATCAGCTTATTTATTTAATCATATGGCATTTTTTTTTTCGCCCGTAAAGTTTATCACTATCAGCTGTCAGTGTCGAACTATCAGCCAAGTCAATACGATTATTTTCACTCCTTCTATTCGAAAAAAAGTCTTTTCTAGACCTGGTACTTCACCGATCTCAGCCAAACCATTAAAATGTGAACTATACGCTGGGGAAAAATGAAACTTTATTGGTGTTTAGAACGCTACAGAATTAATTTTGTTTGAATTTTGTTTTAGGAACCGAGGTAATTGCGCGCTCCGACAAAGCATCTGCCATTGTCTGAATATATGTTAGCAGGCTTACCCTTGCGGGCTGTGAATCGGTGTTGTGCAGCCAAAAAGGTTTCACTGCTCAGATCAGTCACAAGCTCAATGTGAACAGCCTTTACGGCCAGGTTAAATAAAAATAAAATAAAATAAATAAATATTAGGGGACGATCTTACACAAATCGACCTAGTCCCAAACTAAGCAAAGCTTGTACTATGGGTACTAGACGACGATAAACATCGCATACCTACTTATATAGATAAATAAATACTTAAAAACATAGAAAACATCCATGACTCAGGAACAAATATTCGTGCTCATCACACAAACAAATGCCCTTACCGGGATTCGAACCCAGGACCTCTTGCTTCGTAGGTAGGGTCACTACCAACTAGGCTAAAGCGGTCGTCCAAAACAAAAAAAGGTTGACAAAGATGTATAAATAAGCTTTAATTAAATTATCACCCCTGCCCTTTCGGTTCAATATCATTACCGGACCGGCGTAATCGACAGTTGTATTGAAAAAAGTATACTCAGGATCTATATCTATGTATACTACACATGATACCTACACAAGATATGAGTAATTATTGCCCCATATCACTTATTTAATTTACAAAATGTACTTATTTTTACAAAATGTATGAGAAAACAATGCATCAAAGAATGACTCGTTTTTGTGATAAGCATAAAATTGTAACTGATGAACAAACGGTTTCCAAAAATCGATAACCTTAGCCTGCTACACATTGATAGAATCCATCACAAGAGATAAGAATAAACACGTAATGTATTCTTTGTATGTATGTATGTATGTAAATACTTTATTGTTAACAAGACAGGTAAAAATACAGACAAAAAAGTTTAATCCGTACAAAGGCGAACTTATCCCTGTAAGGGATCTCTTCCAGTTAACCTTTGAGCAATTGAGTGACATGAGTAAAGCATTTGACTTCGTAAATCATAAAATGTTAATAGACAAATGCGAAAAATATGGAAGTAGAGGGAATGCTTTAGACTAGCTTACAAGCTACCTCACAGACCGAAGTCAGTGTTACTAATAATGTAATGAGTGTGATGATGATGATGATGATGATGAATCTCGTAAAAGTAATGTTGTATCCAGAGTTCCTGAAGGAGCAGAGCTGCTGGGCGCGCGTGTCTCCGGAATGGTCGAGCTGCATCAACGAACTCCAGGACGCAGTGCGGGACATCAGCGACCGCGCACAGCTCTTCACATACTTCAACAGGAATGGGGAGCTGTGTTGGTGAGTGCCTCGTTTTCAATTACGATACGTTACTTTGGACAAGCTTTTATTCAACTCATAGTGCTATGTTATTCAGAGGAGTTATTGCGTAAATCGGAGAACTCTACTGGTATTTTTCCATACAAAAAATTACTAGATCTACCTTACGTAGGTTTGTACGAAATGTTATCAAATTGACTAGCAGGTAAATCTCTTAAATCATATTGGACCAACTTCCAAAACTCTAATCGAATTGAATAATTGTATTAATATAAAAATTATTCTGATGCTAGAGACAGAAGCTGACCATAGCAACTCTTAAACTACACGAGGTAAACACTCGAGAAGAGTCCTCTTAATAAGTAGTAAGCCGCTTACTACTTGTTAAGAGGATTCTTCCCGAGGCTTAAATCGATGCGACTCTGCAATTAAGAGACAATTTTTGTACAACAATATTTTGAAAATAATTAATAACAATACTAAACCTGTAAATGTAAGGTGAACGTACCAATGACACCTTCATTATAAATTATAATAATCCACGTGTAGTTTCAATAAGGTTTTATTAAAGAAACAAGACAATCATAATTAAAAAAAAATAAGAATACGAAAACAATTTAAAAACTACTTATATCTTCTACTCTATGTTCGCCTTCGAGCAAACATGTTGAGCATGTGTCTACGTTGGTATTTATACTTAGTATTATACTTTGTGTCAGAGTTTCTAAACCTTAAGATCGAGCCCTGGCACAGGCCTGAAGGCCGAACCTCTTTGAAACACCAAAGGCTCAGAATCCCTTTATCTACACCACCTACCTACTTTCCCAGTGAGAACGCGAGAAGAGACAGACCCTCAGTGTCCTTTCAAGCGTTCATTGATTTCAGCGTCTTAGAAAATTCTACCCCTAAGGGGGACCCCTAAAGGTCAAATGGGGGTGCAGAGTTTGTATGGGGGAAACATTATTTTTTGAACTAGAAACTTGAAACTTTGTAGTAAGATTACTTTGTAAGCTACGAACAAAGTAGTTTAAGCGTTTTAGAAAATTCAACCCCTAAGAGGGTTAAATAGGGGTGCAATGACGACCGCTTTAGCCTAGTTGGTAGTGACCCTGCCTACGAAGCAAGAGGTCCTGGGTTCGAATCCCGGTAAGGGCATTCATTTGTGTGAAGAGCACGAATATTTGTACCTGAGTCATGGATGTTTTCTATGTATTTAAGTATTTATTTATCTATATAAGTATGTTTATCGTCGTCTAGTACCCATAGTACAAGCTTTGCTTAGTTTGGGACTAAGTCGATTTGTGTAAGATTGTCCCCTAATATTTATTTTATTTAATATTTATATTTAATGTTTGTATGAGGGAAACTTTATGTTTTGAACTAGAGACTTGAAACTTTGTAGAAAGATTACTTATTAGAATAAGTACAAATAATGATTTCTGCGTTTTAGAAAATTCCACCCTTAAGGGGGTTAAATAGGGGTGCAATGTTTGTATGGGGGAAACATTATATTTAGAACTAGAGACTTGAACCTTCGTAGGAAGATTTCTTATTAAAATACAAAAATAGTAATTTCAGCGATTAAGATAATTCTATCCCTCGGGGGTTAAAAAACATTGAACAAACATTGTACGGGGAACACTGGATTTTTTTAGCTCGAAACTTGAAACTTTATAGTAGGATTACTTATTAAAATACCAAAAATGGGCTATCAGCGTTTAAGAAAATTCCACCCCTAAGAGCGTTAAATAGGGGTGAAAAGTTTTTATGAGGGAAACTTTCTTTTCTTAGCTAGAGGCTTAAAACTTTGTAGAAATATTACTCATTTAAAAAAAACCCTAAGGGGGTAAAAAGGGGTACAAGGTTTGTATGGAGGAAACTTAATTTTTTTAGCTAGAGACTTGAAACTTTACTAATTAAAATTAAAAGAAACAGCGATTTAGAAAATTCTACCCCTAACAGGGTTAAATTGTCATCCCTTAAGCAAACAAAATAAAGTTTGATTATGCGTTTCACTATTCGTCAGCAGGTGGCGTATGATTTATTATTATTGAAAGAGATACTCTTCATTAACCTGTCTCCATCTTTCGATTTCCAGTGCTGAGTTTAAGATTGTTCTAACAGCCTTACGATATTTAAGTTTTTTTTCATCATACTTGCTCGAAAAGAGCTTCATAATGCGCAGACATACAGAGCAACAATAGCCTTTATTACGCCCACGGGCGTAAAGACGTTTTTCTTAAATTGTATTTGACACTCATGCGGCAGTTACAAAGCCAAGAGGTTTTATATTAAATACGACGTCTGAAAACGTATTTATAAAGAAATTTAAACTTAAAAACTACTAAAACATGTTTAACAGGGTTGTTTATAGATTTAATATGTACCTAGTTATTCAGTGTCTATGTAAAATGTTTTTAAGCGTTTTCAAATCGTGGCTGTATACTGAAGGGTCTTTGACATACGCGCCTCACGTCAAATTCAACAAAATGGACAACTGACAGTTGCAGTTTTTATTAAGATTTGTATTAATTTCATCTAAAATGTATTTGTTTCCTCGCAAATGTGATGAAAAACATTGTGTATAACACGGGCTTAACAACATGCAAACTAGGGTCATCAAAAGAACTAGAGAATAGACTCTTGTTCGCAAAATTCCAATTACGACCCTCGTTAACCAATGTACTATTTAAATCTCACTCATAATAACTGAGATCCCCATTTTCTAACTCCAAATCCATGCGTCGCTCTATATCTTCATCATCATCATCATCATCATATCAGCCGAAAGACGTCCACTGCTGGACATAGGCCTCCCACAAAGAGTGCCAAAGTGACCGATCCCGCGCCACCCGCATCCAGCGGACTCCCGCAACCTTTACCAGGTCATCAGTCCACCTTGTCGGGGGCCTACCCACGCTGCGCCTTCCGGTACGTGGTCGCCACTCGAGAACCTTTCCGCCCCAACGGCCATCGGTTCTACGTGCTATGTGCCCCGCCCACTGCCACTTAAGTTTAGCGATCCGGAGGGCTATATCGGTTACCTTGGTTCTGCTGCGGATAGCCTCATTTCTGATGCGGTCACGCAGAGAAACTCCCAACATGGCCCTCTCCATTGCCCTTTGGGTGACTTTGAGCCTTCTTATGAGGCCCATAGTAAGCGACCACGTTTCAGTGCCATATGTCATCACTGGCAACACACACTGGTCAAAGACTTTCGTCTTGAGACACTGCGGAATATTGGACGAAAAGATTTGCCGTAGCTTCCCGAACGCTGCCCAGCCGAGTCGGATTCGACGATTGACCTCTTTCTCGAAGTTGGACCTACCTAACTGGATCGTCTGTCCTAGGTATACATAATCGTCTACAACTTCGAGCGTAAAGTGTCCGATTGTAATGGGAGTTGGTACTACATGGGCATTTGACATGATCTTCGTCTTATCCATGTTCATTCTTAGACCAACTCGCTCGGATGCTTTACTGAGGTCATCGAGCATCGTACTTAAGTCCTCCATGGTCTCAGCCAAGACTACTATATCGTCAGCAAACCGAAGGTGAGTGATGTACTCGCCGTTGATGCTGATGCCTAGCCTTCTCCAGTCCAGAGTCTTGAAAACGTCCTCCAGTGCACCGGTGAACAGTTTTGGAGAAATAACATCTCCTTGCCTGACTCCCCGCTGCAGCGGAATAGGTTTCGAGTTCTGGTCCTGGAGTCGGACTGACATAGTGGCGCTCTCGTACAAACACTTCAGCACTTCGATATAGCGATAGTCAACTTGGCACCGCTGGAGAGACTGTAGTACAGCCCAGGTTTCAATCGAATCGAAGGCTTTTTCGTAGTCCAAGAACGCTAAGTTGAGAGGCAGGTTATACTCCTCGATCTTCTGTATATGCTATCTATATCTTGCAGAGGGGTCTCTATTGTTTCCCATAAAATTTAACATCCGATTTTTTCAGTCCATAACGTTTTCCACCATAATTTTTTATATTCATATTGTCGAAAGTCATAAAATTTAACAGTATACATTGGAGTTCCGATTTTTGCAGGTCATCATTTTTGTTAGTCATAAAATTGGTTAGCCAATAACGTTCAATGTCCCGGTGATATGCAATTACATAATGTTACAGGCAATAATCTAGTTTGTAATAATTATTGTAAGGTATTTTTTCGCAAGTCATAATGATTGGTAGTCATCTGATTAGTTAGTCATATCATTCAATTTCACGGTGGTGTCACTCTTCATAATGTTAAAGCCCATAAACACACTCCCAGAAAAATAATAAAATACATGTTTTTTTTACTAACGAACGTTACTGAGCGCGTTCTTCAAGACTGCTTTATAACATACCCACATACCCATTAATTATAATTAATGTGGGTACTTTGGCAAAAATAAAGAGTGATCCGATTGAAAGATATTTATGCTGCTCACTGTTTTGTTTAGTGGTCAGAATACGTTAAAATAAGTATGTTTTGTTTTGAAACCTTTTTCTCTAAAATCAAAAATGGCCAAAAGATTTGACCCGAAAGTTAGGAAAAATATGTACTTGTCAACATTTCGATGAATGTTGTGTCATTATTGGTTCTGGCGCTTCGCCGGCCGCTGCCGCGGCACGCTCGCTTCGCTCGCTCGGCTCGCGCGCTTAGGGTCACGGTACAACTAACACTCCTCCTCGCTTCGCTCGTCGTCGTACCTACACCGACCTGCCTTAGAAGTCCAATATCTTGGCCATTTTTATTTTCGGAGAAAAAGTTTCTAATAAAACATGCTTATTTAAACGTATTCTTTACGAAACAGTCATAAACCCTTCGCGCAGTAGTACCTAGTACCCCTTTCAAATGTATGTCTAGAAATGTTTCTGAGTAATTATCTATATGACTTTGGATGTTATAGATTTGGTCTCTTAGACATAATTCATTTTAGGCATTAAAACGATATGAATAACAATCATTAGTACGTTGAAATATATGCCTTAGAATATTTATGAATAATTATCGATAGACCTTTGATCGTTATGGACATCAATTTCTGACTTTTGTGATTATAATACTTAATATTATGGGTCATTAATGTTAGAACTACAAAACATTATACTTAACAAAGATTATCACTACTGATGTTTATGTCTATAAATTATATGGATATCAATTTCTGACTATCGAAATTCGGAACAATAAGTTTATGGGAAACAAAGGGACCCCCTTGCAGAGTCATTATTGCCAAAGATCAAAAGCATCAGGTAACTGACGGAACAAGTATTAAGCATTCTGCAAAATATTTCCGTAATCTAATTAGAAAATCTTCATTAACTATTTTACAATTGCATATCAGTGTCTGCCACTGTTTGAAATGTAATATGTCTACACCATTTTAACTAAGAATAAATTTCACTTACCTAACTATTTTAATATCTTTGTCATCATCAAAAATCTACGCGTACGAAGTCGCGGGCGGCCGCTAGTATAATATAAAACGATACCTAGTAGGAATTGCAAGTTCCTTATATAAAACATAATATATGTAAGTTTATATATGTACACTTTCCTTAATAAAAATATTAATATAATAATCTGAGTTTGAAATTAATGAAGCCTTCCATAATGTTTCCTACATTACTTATCAAATTAAATAAATTAGGATCTCGCAGTTAACTTTAAATTAAATTTTCCTTGGAGTTTATTTTTTGTAAAGAGTAGCGTAATGCGTCCAAAAGATTATATTTATAGTGTTAGAATCAACACCCACAATTTGTCTGCTTTGCCCAAAGGTAAGGCATTAAGTCCGCCGTTTGTACAACTAGTTGTTCTTTTGTGCAGTAAAGATTCAATAAATAAATAAATGTATGGCACCGAATGGGACAGTGAAAGTGGTGGACTTAATAACTTAATCAACTTAATGTATTCTACGACATAATCTAGAAGATGCATGTATGGGTGATGCTGATTATTTAAAAGTAACACAATTTATCATTACCCTAGCGATTTCCCGGTTGTACCCCAGATAAGGATTAGGTATACACCTAGCTCCAGGTTTTGGCCTAGGAACTAGTTTTACGAAAGCGAATGCCATCTCAGCTTCCAGCCAGAGGGAAAACTACACCTTGTTGAGTTAAGATCAGTTTCATCACACTAATATATGCAAAAAACATATAACACACCACATAAATTCTTGCTCAGGAATCTAGTTCAGCCGGGTCAAAGTGAGCCATTTGAACAACAAAGGCTTTCAACTCCTATTGTCGAGTAATTGCAATGGATATGTTTATCACGATAGTCGCCAACTCGGTACAAATACACAATTCAGTCAGGTGTAGGTATTTATTGTATACGGCTTATATACGTTATTTTAAAAGGGATGGTATAGTTTAGAAATCGCTGTATTTATGAACCGGTATATGCAAGGAAAAAAGTTTATTTTTCTGCATTGATAGGCAGCTGTCTGTCTTTCGCTGGGCAAATGCCCGACTAAGGCAGAGCTGATAGGAAGCGATACGACTTTAGCAGTCTCATCATATCAGCCGAAAGACGTCCACTGCTGGACATAAGCCTCCCCCAAAGAGTGCCAAAGTGACCGGTTCTGTGCCACCCACATCCAGCGGACATCTTGTGGAGGGCCTACCCACGCCGCACCTTCCGGTACGTGGTCGCCACTCGAAAACCTCCATCGGTTTTTGTGCTAGTTATGTGCCCCGCCCACTGCCACTTAAGTTTAGCGATTCGGAATCGGAAGGCTATATGCAGGGCCGTCCTTAACCTATTGGACGCCCTGGGCATATTAAATTGGTTATCGTTTGGTGATCTGAGGGGGGGGGGGTATCGATCGCGGGGCCCTGGGCACTTGCCCAAAGTGCCCACTGGGAAAGAGGGGTCTGGCTATATGTTTTGCTGCGGATAGCATCATTTCTGATGTGATCACGCAGAGAAACTCCCAACATGGCCCTCTCCATTGCCCTTTAGGTGACTTTGAGGCTTCTTATGAGGCACATAGTAAGCGACCACGTTTCAGTGGCATGTGTCATCACTCAACACACACTGGTCAAAGACTCGTTTCGAGACACTGTGGAACATTGGACGAATAGATGTGCCGTAGCTTCTCGAACGCTGCCCAGCCGAGTCCGATCTGCAGTCTATGTTTGTATGACGTGTGCGATTTTGATGACTCGATTCGAAATTGTGGTTCGGGTGAAAAAGGCTGCCTTTTGTATGAAAATAATTGAGTAGTTCCCTCAATTCCTCATGGATCCCATCATCCAACTGAATTTTTGAAAAAAATGGGACCCACCTGGAAGCATAATACTTACAAAAAAAAACGAGTCGGCTCATCAATAACGGAGTTCTGAAGAAACAAACATTGAATAAAAAAAAAATATTAAAAAATAAAATAAAAAAAACAACATAATTGAGAACCTCCTCCTTTTTTTCAAGTCAGTTAAAAACCAGTCTTCGTACGCGTATAAATTATGGTTTCCATGATATTCTTATTTTAAACTTTTATGAGGGTGTATATTTAGATTCGAATAGAATTTGAACGTTTGAACACGCACAGTCTATGAAAATTAAATATTTATTTTCAAAGTCAGTAAGTAGGTGTCAGTAGTATGGTTAAACATAAGACTATCATGTAAACCATAATTTACATGATATTATTGACCAAGTGGTCGTCAATAATATTATAAAGATGCCCAAAGTATTCTTTAGAGAGCGCTCCTATATGCGAGCCCCAGGTCCGAAGGCCCTAGGGCGAGCCCGACGGACAACCACTATCCTCATTTTTATCTACATTTTGCTAAAAGTTTGAATTGAGTTCTTTTTCATTTCTAGTTAAGTATATTAGATATAGATTCAAGGAGTTCGCACACAAAGTTTTTTAACCCCTTTGCACCCTTATCTTTATGTTTTTTATAACCTGGCCAGCAATTTTCTCGACAGATTAAAAAAAAGTTTGCATCAAAATCCGTTCAGTTTTCACGTGATGCGCGTACAAATAAACAGACAAACAGATAAACAAACAAAAATTCTAAAAACGGTTGGAACGTGTTCTGTTATTGATTCTGAGTATCCCCAGCAAACTTTGTTTCGAATATCTTTTATGTACAGACTTTCAACCCTCTTCAGCTTTATCTGCAAACTGCACACTAGCTGTATACTGGAAACTAGCCATTGTTGTTGTGTTGTGAATTATCTTTATAAATGTCCCAATTGCTTGTGTATTAATGCTAACACTAGATTAAGATATTTTACTATGCTACTAACACTATGGATACTCTGTATGTCCGAAAAAAATATATAAAAAAACATATGTAGGTATAGTATATAAGTAGAAGATACGAAAAATCAGGAATGGATAGGAATGATAATTGAGTTATTTTTTTACGAAATTCAGATATTATTGAATTTGACTTGGCCCACAGAAAATGTTTCCCACGATACATTTATTAAATTTAGAGGTTATAATTTTCTTCTGGGATGACAGTTAATGAAAGTCTCCATAATCAAGCTACCCGAGAAGAGAAAATCGATCTCGTGGTTTTCCTCGTAAGCTCGGACATGTTAAAGAGCCCTTGATGCCTACTTACAGGATAAATATTAGAATTTTTGAATTTTGAATATTATATAATTAATTTCCAATAGTTATTTTAGTTCGAAAGTTTCTAAATTCCAAATTTCATAACTATTTTCCCGAAACTGTATCCCGCTGAAGTAATTTATGATTTTTATATCTCATGCTCTGAAAGTGGGTCGTTATTGTTCTGAAAAGTGTGCTGAAAGTGATACGTTTCTGCTCTAGTGCAGAAAAGTAGTGTATTCCAGTTAGTCCTCGCCTTTTAAACACTATCCGGGAACGAATTCTAATAAATATCAATACTTACCCTGCCACTGTCAAAGGGAAATACATTTATTCTTACTGTAGTTCATAGATTTTTTTAAATTTAAGATAACACAAGTTTATGTTGTAAATTCATTACTTTTATTTTAGCTAAAATATTCAATAGGGTCTATGAGGTGGTGACAAATGGCATACACCCACAATGCTTTTTTTAACTCAAAGTTGTGCATGTGAGCTAAGGCAGAAACGTATACAGCCACTCTTCAACTAATACTAGTGATAAATACAAATAGTATGAAAAATATTTGAATAAGCTATTTTCGTCTATCACGATTAAATTATAAAAGTATTCATATAGTTTTGACTTTAGGAAATACGAATATAATATTATTTGGTTATGAAAACGTGAGCAATGTTTTTAATTAAAAAATTAAAAAACGTAGTTGTATTTTACCTGTATGTCACGAGACCGAATTACACCATATAACCATAAGCGCGAGCGAGACATATATTTGCCTCTTTCTTTAGGACAGGTGAGATGAGCCTATTCTTTCGGCTCGGATAACGTCACGATAATGGCGGCTGCCGTTTTTGAATTGCTTACTTTGAATAAACATATTGTTTATTTTTCCGTCTGTGTTTTTTCACTTTCCTCGTATTCGATATGAAAAGTAGAGTGTTTAACTCGGGTGAAAGTCACCCATTTCTGACTCGAACCATTGGCGCTCTCACTTCGTTCGAGCGCCAAAATATCTCGTCAGAAATGGGTGCCTTTCAGCCCTTGCTTAACAATCTACTATTTCTGGATAATACTAACGCTAACGCTAAGCTACTAACTACCTACATATTCTACAAAATTAACGGCGACTGAATGTTTGTTTAACGGAAAATGGTGTTCGTAATTATTACATTTTGGAAATCGGACAATATACTCTTCGGAACTTTTATATTTCGATAATCGAGATCAATTTCGTAGTGTCGTGCTCTGTCAGTCAATTGTGTAACGTTTTAGGCCTCTCACAGACTGGCGCGGCCTGGCCGCGGCGGACAATAGTAAACTTGTCCGCCGCTGTCAAATTTTCTATTGTCCGCCACCGCAGGCCGCGCCAGTGTGATGCAGGCTTTATGCGTACGTCAAGTAGATCTAAAGGACATTTTTGTATGGGGAAATGACAGTTGAGTCATCCTCATTGTCGCTCTTTGGTCTATTACCTCTCTGGTCAATCTCTACGATCACGTAATAGTTATTTACCATACAAGTGCCGAAAATGGGAAATTCGCAACGAGTGGTGATAAATTAAAACACGACCGAAGGGAGTGTTTTAAATCGACACGAGTTGCGAATTATCTATTCGCACGTGTATCGTAAAACGTTTTACTGTACATATGGCTTTTTAAAGTTTTTCCGCACTAGTGCGGGAAAGTAGCACCATATGTACTGTAATAGTATATTACGTACCTAGGGCAACTGGCATTATGGCCAGGTGTAACGTAATAGTTATTTACGATACAAGTGCCGAAAATAGGAAATTCGCAACGAGTGGTGATAAATTAAAACACGACCGAAGGGAGTGTTTTAAATCGACACGAGATGCGAATTATCTATCCGCACGTGTATCGTACAACGTTTTACTGTACATATGGCTCTTTAAAGTTTCGACATATGCACGAAAAGTGCTCTTTTCCGCACTAGTGCGGGAAAGTTGCACCATATGTACTGTAATAGGTATTTACGATACAAGTGCCGAAAATAGGAAATTCGCAACGTGTGGTGATAAATTAAAACACGACCGAAGGGAGTGTTTTAAATCGACACGAGTTGCGAATTACCTATTCGCATGTGTATCGTACAACGTTTTACTGTACATATGGCTCTTTCAAGTTTCGACATATGCACGAAAAGTGCTCTTTTCCGCACTAGTGCGGGAAAGTAGCACCATATGTACTGTAAAGCATTTTACGTCACACCTGGCCATAATGCGAGTTTTACTGCACGCTGCGCGTACGGGAAAACTCGCATTGTGGCCAGGTGAAGACGTAAAATTTTGTACTCAACAAGGGCGGTAATTCGTAAAGCCCCAGAGCGCATATTTATGGCCCACAAACACCTGTGATCTGGGGCATTCCCGAATTCACCGCCCTAGTTATGTAATGTACTATTACGTGCGTCAGGTAGATCTGAATGTCGGTTTTTGTATTGCAAAATGACAGTTGCGTTGTTCTAACCTAACGTATGTTCGAAACGTTACGTAATCACCCCTCTGATACCGTGCCTTTCGTATTTACTGATTTATTTAACCAGCCTGCAGGTGGACCGCGTAATGCATTGTAAGTACGTCAGGTAGATCTAAATGCCACTATTGTATGGGAAAATTACCGATGAGTTGTCCGAACGTGCGCTTGAAAAGTTTCGTGATCACCCCTCTGGTTTTATAAAGATTGGCAAGGCCTTATATCGGTAAGGAATTTAAACATTATACAGAGTTAATTTTGTACTGAGCAGTAACATCTGCTAACGAAAATTATGAATTTCAAATTAAAGGGCAAAATTGAAAAAGTTGCTCCGAGTAAGATTCGAACTTCCCTCCGGCAGTTGCATCCAGAAATCTGGCCTACTATTTATTTGATCTAGCGTCTAGAATACTTATTCTACTGAAATTTACAAAACAGAGTCTTAGAGCCGCCGTACATTGAGCTACTACTAGTGGCACAGAATAGATAATAGTGCATCTTGTGGCCGCCGCAAGCTACATACCCACGTGTTTTTGCATCGGTACATTTCGTATAGCATCGGGGCACACCGCGTTTAGTGGCGGCCACTAGTGTGGCTGTAGCTCTCGTGGGGATGGGGAGCGCTCTTGATGTGTCCTGTAGAAATGAAAACCAAGTATGTGTCAAAGTAATGTTATTCCAGCGCAAGAGACGACTTCATGGCATGCGTGACGCAAGTTGGGCGGCTGTGCTCGGCCACAGCAGGCAACCTTCTCCGCCGTCTTGCGTGGGTTCTCGCACAAGACGTAGCTGCCTGCAACCAACCCCACGCCTACTGCGAGGCCGCCGCCGCCGCCGTCTCCGCACCCATACTCACAGCACTCTCTACAATTTTCCTGTATCCCCCACGACTCTAAAGTCATCTAGAACTATATATTCGTTAAGTATTTTAGTGTCGCCCGAAACCGAATATTCAACAACTTAACAACTTCGGGTATAACTTGGTTGATGTAAGTGAGGTTAGGGTGTGAATTGATGTGATGTTATTAAGTATAGTGAAGTAAGTTACATTTTAAATGTTGTTTATTAACCTACTCTTAGGCAACGACGCTGCAAGGGCGTCGTGTGAAATCATTAAGTCTCGTCCACGATACCACTAGGGCGTCATGAGGACTAACTAGGTAACACAGGGGGCCTTGCTGGAGAAAGAAAATAGAATTTGGCCGATTGATCAAAGGCGAAATGCTTCATGGGCTTATAGTGTCTAAAATTACATAATATGCTAGGTAAATAATGATGAAGAATGACGAAGAATGACGATAGAATGACGAAAACGGGGCTAACCCTTAACCCTTTCGTTCCGGATGACAAGTTAACTCGTCTTGTGCGGTGTGCTCTCAGATCCTGTAGACGAGTATACTGGCTTTAATCGTTCGGATCTGGAAAACTGGGTAGATTTTGTGTATGATTTTGCCGGAACGAATGGGTTAAGATTATGTGTCACACGCACTTCCCAGGCTCAGTAATATACGACAGCGTCACAGACAATGGTGCAATTAGTGCGTTGGAACAAACCACAAGTACAACGAGACACAATTGGGACACGTCCAAAAAGGTAGTAGATCATAAAAAGATAAAGTGGGCACTTTCAACATTTCAACCTTACAAGGTCCCGGGGCCAGATGGAATCTACCCCATTCAAGGCGCTCAGGTACTAATCCCGCATCTTAGCAGATTGTACAAGGCGTGCTTGGCCTTGGCACACGTACCGCGTGTGTGGAGGACGGTAAAAGTAACCTAAATATCTACCCAAACTAGGTAAGGCCTACAGGGTACTAGGTAGGGTACAGTGAAGACAAATCATATAGGCCAAAAGTCTATCGTCATTTTTCCTCAAAAAACTGGAAAAATTGGTAGATAGATACATAAGGGATGACCTTTTAAGAAGACGTCCGCTGCACGAACTACAATGTGCATACAAGCCAGGGAAGTCAACGAAAACAGCACTTCGGCTGGTAACGATCACGGCTGAACAGGTTATAGAGAATAAAGAACTATGTCTGGCAGCTTTCTAAGACGTGGAGGGAGCGTTCGATCGTACCACTTATAAAGCTATCAGCGAAGCAGCTGCAAAACATGGCGTAGAGCCGCCCATATTCAAATGGATAGGCAACATGCCAAATGGCAGACTAATAAAGTCATCTCTCCTGGGGGATGAGATAATGGCCACGGCCACAAAGGGATGTCCACCAACTCTCTGGAGTTTGGTGGTGAACTCACTCCTGGTAGAACTCAATTAAGGTCCCATCCACACGGTAGGATATGCTGATGATTTAGTAATACTGGTTAATGAGAAGTTCCCTGGCACGGTATCAGAAAACATGAACAAGGCACTGCAGAAAGTGGAGAAATGGTGCGACCAGCACCAATTATGCATTAAATCATGCCTGTGCACAGGAGAATATAGACAGGCAAACCAGAGGGCAGACCATAAATATACTCAGTGACAGTCAAGCGGCCCTTACTTTTCGGCTGTCGGGTAGCCCAATAATGGAACCTACCCACAAGCCAACCAAGACTTACGAGCCAAAGCCCCAGGCTGCTACACATGAACCGATCAAAAAAAAAAAGCGGCCCTAAAAGCGCTTACGGCGCCGAAAGTGAACTCTAAAGTAGTCTCTCTCGTAGGGAACCATAATTTCGGCTTTTAAAGCCTACGCCAAAACCAAACACCAACACGAGTGGAGGAATGAGGCGGGCTTAAGGCACTCCAAGCTCTCATAGGAGTGCACTCGGGCTGGACTAACAAACTCTGGAAATCCAGTAGAAATTGTTCCCAATTCTACAGTTTCCATTACAGATTCCCTTCTCTACAGATTCCCAATTCCACAGCTTCCCAATTCTACAGATTCCCAATTCTCCAGATTCCCAATCCTAAAAATTCCCAAACCTGCAGATTTCCAATTCTACAGATTTGCATTCTGCAGATTTCCAATTCTACAGATTTCCAATTCTACAGATTCGGAATTCTACAGATTCCGAATACTACAGATCCCGAATTCTACTGGTTATGTGCACTTCAGATAATAATTTCAACTTCAGTACCTACCCAAAAATTCCTACGGACAGACGGACAGACATAGCGAAACTGTAAGGGTTCCTTGTTGATTACGGAACCCCAAAAATCGGTTCTGGCGCTACGCCGGCCGCTACCGCGGCACGCTTGCTTCGCTCACTTGGCTCGCGGGCGTAGGATCGTAGTACACCTAACACTCTCCTCGCTTCGCTCGTCGTCGGACCTACACGGGCCTGCCTTAGAATTGGGAATCTGTAAACTTGAGGATCTGTAGAATTGGGAATCTGTGAACATGAGAATCTGTAGAATCGGGAATCTGTAAACACGAGAATCTGTAGAATTGGGAATCTGTAAACATGAGAATATATAGAATTAGGAGATATGATAATATAAGATAAAGAATGAATAGATTCTCATTTTCTTGAACCTTTTCATTCACGCGCGTTAAGGTGTGTCTTTGGTTTGCGTAGATTATCGAAGTTAAGCCCACAAATTGGATGGGTGCCATATAAGCGGATCTCCAGGATAATGCCAAAACGCACGTAAATATATTTCCTTGGAAATGGGGCCAAAGGATTGTGATACCAAACAGGGAAAAGAGAAAGTAAGCGTGTTATATCAACTTTACTTAAAACCTTATATCTATTCATAATGTTTTATTCATACCTAACCAAACAGGAAAAAATAAATCTCAAATTCACTTCGATAGGCGAAATCTTTTGAAACGTAACCATTATTCCCGGCGTGTATCAGAACACAACGATGAATTATTCACATGAACTTGATTAGATATTACTACCTACTAGCAATCAATCTCGGTAGCCAAATTTTCGTTAAGTAAGTTTTGTTAATAATGAATAAATTACTTTCATTTTCATTTTATTTTCATAGTCATACCGACTGGTAGTGTCAACAGGTCCACGCGAGACTTCGTAAACAACATCACATACTTCCATATATTCTTACTAGCGTCTGCCAGGTCCCATGGGAAAAGTTGTTCAATATGACCAAGAATTCGCTTTTGGCCATTCCGAATCATGACCCCAAAATCACCCAGTATATATTCGAATATTAATAGCAAATAATTTTGTCAATTGTAGGCTTCTTGTAAAACCTGTGACGGCCGAAACCGTTAACCTGCTACCGGGTGTTGTCCAACCAAAGGTCATTCACGTTTCCAGAATATAAATCCTTCATAAGCTGCATATTTATTTTTTAGTTCACTGCATAATAAGCGATCAACAACAACAACACACATTCAGTAACAAAATGAGTAAAAAATAAACGATTAGTCCTGAGGGGTGATCATCTAACCTAACGCGATTTCGAAACGTAACGAGAGACGTCATTTTTCTGATTCAATCGGAAGTCTTATAATTTATAATACATACTCTGTCTAGGGAAACTGTTGCAGTCAATATTTACTTGTCTATGTTAGTTTTATGAAATAACTTATCGGGGCAGATGGCTTTAATGGGCCGGTAAGGCAAATAATATGATATGCAGGTTCAGCTCCCAAAAGATCAATCATTACCCGACTGCGCAACATGTAATGTGTTTACCAGTCTATTTTCCATTGTTTCTGTTGCTGTTTCAATGATAAGTCGAGTAGTAGTACAGTACACACACATATTATGAAAATAAGAACATCAAGATTTTGTAAGAAATATTTTTGTGCGTGTAAATCCTTGCGTGCGTTTAAGACCAATTTTGTCATACGTCAGAAACTGTTCTGATAAAACTATTTGTTGCTGTGTTTAAATATTCTCGTTTTGTTTTTTAAGTATTTATTCATAACGATATATTAGCCTGTATTCAATGTATAGATTTTGAAACAGTGGAATATCATTAACAACTAAGTCAATGTTGAATGTGTATAATATGTACTTCCAGTAATAACTCAAAAAAAATGTACATGATCAATACCAATTCAATCTCATGAAAACTTTTAATAATTAGTACCTACCCAGTCGAACGTAGGGTCAAGCCATCAAATTGTTCAATCTCAATAAAAATGTATTATATATTATAAGTGTCTAAAAGAATAAATAAAATGTTTGGAATGCTTGCTTTCTTTATTGCTTTTGTTAAAGGCTCTTGAGAAAAGATCGTAAGATTTCGGCGAAGTCTTTAGAATTTCAGCAAGTATTTTTAAGCAGAAAGTTTTGCTTATTTATTGCTTAACAAAAAATGTGTCTAACACCGTGTAAAATTGTATATTTCTAACTTATTGAATTGGAATCATTTTGATAGTTGTGAACATAACATATAATACGGGCGTACAACAAATGCAAACGAAAATACGGACAGCGCGGTATTATAGTATAGCTGCAGTATGGCAAAGAACCCAAGCGGACCCACGGGATAAAATAACCCGGTGATATGGTTTCGGAAACTGCCCGCTACATACAAATTAACAAGCTACCAACTTATATTTCAGAGATACCTATTACCGACCCACATCTATCCTATTAAATTAATAAGATAAGATTCCAATCTCCTGCATAAAATATCGTCTCGGTACTGTCAGTCAGGCCACTTACGTCCGAACTAGCTGAGTTCTTTGTTACCTTCTCGGCTAGGCGATAAAACTCCCGTATCTTTTCTACCCAAGAGCTATTATTCCTAACGCCGAATGCGCCTCACCTCACCCTGCTCGCCTAGCTAAAGGCCTCCACCCACCGGACGCGTGTGCTGCGCGGCGCGTGTGCTGCGCGGCACACGCGCAAGTTGTAAAGCATTGAAACTACACTTCAAACACACATCGAACGCGGCACACGCGCAGCTGCAGCGCAGCACACGCGTCCGGTGGGTGGAGGCCTTAAACTAAACCTCTCCCTACGCTTAGGTACTACGAATCACGGCGTCAAGATATATTTGTGAGGTGAGGTTTACACAAATTACAAAATAGTGGGGCAGATTAATTTAAAACCGCCTCAATTAATCCCACTCCTTATACATAAACGTTCATTAAATGTATTTTAGCCAAAAAGCCATTTCAATTCGATTTGTTTTTAACCCCCGTATTATGACACGTACCCCGACGCAAGAGGGGTACGTGTCATAAGTCTAACGTGTCTGTCTATGTTATCGTAGCTCCCTAACGGATGGACCGATTTGATTGCGGTTTTTATTTGTGTCATAGATAATTTTATCCCGAGTGTCCTTAGCCTGGTTCATGAAAATCTGTTCAGCCGTTTTTGAGACATTTGAAATGAAAATGTCGGAAGTTTTCAACTTTTCTAAGTTGTAGTTATTGAGACAACGGGACAAACCATTACTATTTTAGCAAACCGAGGTTTGTCAAGTTAGTGAATAAGGAGGTTAAAGTATTAAAACCGCCTGCATGTTCGTGCCGGAGGAGTTAATGAGCAATTAAGGTAGGTAAGCTTAGAGCATACATATACATAGAGTAGCCTTTCAGTAACTTACGCCTCTGTTGAAAACCTTGCACAATGCGCAAAAAGTCATACAAAGACCATTTCACAATCGATTATTGGTCATTCACAAAATTGCCTCGCAAGGGAACAGTGATCACTAAAATGTACTAAACTTTCGACCACTATAAGCTGAGAAAACGATGGTATAACATTCCAATTGAAAGTAATTTTTGTATTGCTACAATATTATTTTTATGAAAATAGTTTCATGACACGTCAAATTAAACGATTATGTAATCGATTTACAATTCTTTTTTGGATACGTCATGACACTCTCCACGTGAATCCGTTTTCTAATAACTTAATGGTATTTGAAAAAGAGTATAATAATATTAGCATGGATTAATGTTTATTAGTTAAAACTACTTACTTCTCACTAGACTCCGATTTCACGCTTTGTAAAAATGTACCTACAAATTGGAATGCATTTAATAATAATATTTGCAAGGATTATCTAAAATGACAGATCAGTGTCCCGAGATTCAGAAGTAGAAATGAGGGTAGTGTCGATGAAATCAATAATTATCTATAGTAAATATGATTCACTAAGAACCTGCAAAATCGCCAAGTCAACACAATTTATTCGAAAAAGCGATTACCAATTTACCAAGCGGGTTCTACTATAACTACTCTCTACTTTATATGAATTTAGTTCATTGAAATGTAAAATAGTTGTAGAGATAAATAAAAAACATCATATTTTTGCGTTATTGTATTTTATAGCTTAACAATTATTTCAATATACAGTTGAGTCTCAATATTCTATTAAGATGGTCATAATAATTCATACTAAAATTGTATATGTTTGTACAAATATCTACACAATTATCGACCTTATTTAACGACCCTACACTCACCCTACTGGTTGAGCCGATCACACTGCCTTTTACGTATTCTTAAACCTTTTTTCTACGAAGACTTTCAGTGTGTGATATGTTTGGGTGCATCAAAATGAGAATGTGTTTTTCTTTTACAAAATATGCGTGTGTAAATATATAGATCGTTTTTGCATTGGCGAGTCATCTATGGCCTGTGCTATTTCTGCACCCCCGCTATTTCCGCAGAATTTTATGTACTCAAATACGACATATATATGGCTCTTCCAGTTATGTAGGTATGCTCTAAGTAGTTAGATGAGTAATTTAAGTACCTTCATAATTAATAGGTAAAGGATAGGTTCTCATAAGTACCTACTTTAATTATGGTTTTGATTCCATTACAATCTTAAATGAATTATGACTCACTGTCTCCTAATTGCTTTCGTTTCATTACTAAGTAATTAAGACAAAACTTTTTATCGGTCAATTTGCACCATGTGTTGAGTTCCGCCACTGATGATATAGATTAGTCTATATATAACTAAGCAAGTTAAAATTATACCTTTTCCTTTGATTAAAGTTAAACTTCGTGTAATGGTTCTACCATTACCTACGCAAAAAAGAAATTTAGAATCATTGTTTTTTATGTTTTCCTTTGTGTGGAATGCGATCAATTTATCCCTGGTTCTATTGTTATTTTCAGCTTGATTTATCAAACCATTAGAGAGAAAATGTAATGGAAAAACGCTTGCGCTGTGATTCCTTCATTCCATGGATCGTACAAAATGTATGTCAACAAAACATTTTGAATTTAAGGCGTAATTTATGAGGAATCGGAATGAGTTATACTTATTACTACGCTCAATATTGCCTTAACTTCATTAGGTACCTATCTAATAAATGATTACTCGCCCAACTCCGATGTAAAGGATAACAAATAATAAGCCGGTATTATTGGAAACTATAGTATTTTATGCAATCGTTATACAAGGTGTATTTTATTATACTGAAAACCTCAGACACCACAACTGAGTTTTTAGGGTTCCGTAGCCAAATGGCAAAAAACGGAACCCTTATAGATTCGTCATGTCTGTCTGTCTGTCTGTCCGTCAGTATGTCACAAGCATTTTACTCTAAAACCATAAGGTGTATTTGAATAAAAAATTGAGGATAGGGTGTATTTTGTTAACCGCTACATAGTTTTGTAATGAAATTACTAAAAAAGATTTTTTTTAGGGGTGCACCCCATACATAAAACTGAAAGACAAAAATTATTTTTTCATTGCAAGCCCACTTGTGGTACATCAATCGACAGGCCTTTCAAAATAAATATAAGGTTTTAAAGCAATTTTTTGGATTAAGTGAATAGAGTCGGAGATAATCGCCCCCAAAGTGACTAAAATTGTGTCCCCCCCCCTCTAATTTTTGAACCGTGTATTTTAAAAATATGAAAAAAATCATGCTCATAGGGATTATAAAATTCTACCAGCGAAATTTGTTTTCAACAAGATCGGTTCAAAGTTATTCGAGATATTTATAAAAAACTGCGTTGCTTAAAGAAAAGGACGTAAGTGCCATAAGTTTTCAGTAATCATATGACCTTCTTCATGTCAGACCCATCATACCCCTAGCTATACCCCTGGGAGTAGGGTGGGACTGAACCATACCACCGTAATGCTGTGCACTATATTATGCTTTATAATATCTATCCCAAAACTCCCAAAAGTCCTATTACCGTTATCAGTATCACGCAGTGTAGTTGAAAAAGTTAGACTACCGTTATCTGTACGAGTAGGTAACCTTTGATTTAGTATATAGAACTAGGTGCACAATGTCAAACAAATATGCCAAGAAATGTGCCCCAGAACATGAACGAAGAATACTCTGGACAGGCTATGGTAATAATAATACCACGTGCGAGCGAGCTGGTAGCATACAAATCTCTATAAGTGTGACAGAAAGGGGAATATTTTGTCTTGAATATATTGTCATTGTGCCACTTTTTTTTTATTTGCCACAACTGATTTAGTATGAAGTTGTGCCACACAAACCATTACCCGTCCCGTTGTAAGTTGTTTATGACAAGTCATCAGCCATTTTAGGACCGGTTCTTAATTTAGCTGCATAAGAGCTTTTCCGTCCCTCACCGTGGCAACACGTACAGCCCGTCCATAGTATTCTAGGTTCATGGCCCCAGAATGACAGCTCTAGCTACATTTCAGTAGTTGCTAATAGCGTTAACTTATAACCTGCATCAAGATATATCTTTCATAAAAAAAGAACTCAGTGTTTTAGACCTTAAGCACCATATTAGCAAACCAACATCAAAAGATTAAATAATTTTTAGTTTATTGTGACATATAATGTGACTTGACTGCTCACGTCAAAACTTTAGCGTTTAGCGTTTAGCGAATGAATGGTCGCGTTATAAATTTTATTTATTTCAACAGAAAGCACAAATACATCTGGTTTCTTTATTTTACAAGTGGGGAATAAACAGTTTCAAATATTTGTACAAATATTATAAACAAAACAATTGTTGAGATTTCTGTAAGTACATATAGTACAGCTGACAGAGTACATAAAAAGAAATCATTTTAGTTTCCTTGAAATAGATTCAGTTTGTTAAATAATTGTATTTTCGACCTGCCTTTACTTTAAATACTTTCTTTTTTGCGATGTAATGTAAGCGTACAGTCAAGTAGCGATCAGCTGTCGATTTTATTAAAACGGTCCTGGGTTTTGAACGTCACTCTCATGATCACCCGACATCTATAAAACGAGTATTACGAGATATAAGGTCAAAAATGAATGATGATGAAAATTGGCAACAATTAGCGCATTTCCAAATGATGTGTTGGGATTGTATTGTAGTTTTTATTATAGTTCATTAATGCTATTAATTACCTTTTGCAAGGTCATGTCTGTCTGTCTGTCTGTCCGTCCGTATGTCACAGGCATTTTACTCGAAAACTATAGGGTGTATTTGAATAAAATTTTGAGGATAGGTGTATTTTGTTAACCGCTACATAGTTATGTAATGAAATTACAAAAAAAGTTTTTTTTTAGGCGTGCACTCCATACATAAAATTGAAACTCAAAAAAAAAAATTGCATGCCCACGTGTGGCACATCAATCAATAGGCCTTCCAAAATAAATATAAGGTTTCTCCGCAATTTTTTTGATTAAGTGAATAGAGTCGGAGATAATCGCCCCGAAAGTCACTAAAATTGTGTCCCCCTCCCCTCTAACTTTTGAACCGTGTATTTCAAAAATATGAAAAAAATCATGCAAATTGTTTTGAACACGTTTTGAACAAGATCGGTTCAAAGGTTTTCGAGATATTGCTAAAAACCGCCTTACTTAAAGAAAAGGATGTAAGTGCCATATGATTTCAGTTAGGATACGACCTTTTTAATAGGCACGGAACCCTTGTTGTGCGTGGTCCGACACGCACTTGGCAGCTTTTTATTTAATCCTTAATAAGATTAATACGTCCATTTACAAATACGTTAATTATTTCAAAAGATATTCGTTGGTTTTCTTTATCAAGCAGATCTACTTGATTCGTAACTCTACACTTGTAATCACTAATCAGTACTTGTCAGTGACGTAGATCCTGACGTAGTCACCCTGCCTAAAGGGTCCCACAGATTAACAGTTCGCCGGACGACACAAACATGTCGGTTTATCGTATTAGTCCACAGATTATCAAGTTTGGAATGGATGATTTTAAATACGGCTACTTTTATTTTCAGTTTATTAAAGCCACCTCTAAAACGAATCCAACACACCCTTTAAAATAAGTCATTTAATGTCACTACATTTACAAAAACAAATTACAAAAGCTATTTACAAAATCATTCGCACCATCTGGCTATTTGAGTAATGATTCAAAATGCCTCCCATTTTGACGAATGCACAGCGATGCACGGCGCCTCAAATTCGTTTTGAGCGAATTTAGCGCTTGCGTGTCACTTTTGACTGTGTGGAACGCAGCTATAACTTTGCTCCTCAGTTCAGTCTCAGTTGATGGGCCGTTTCCATCATCGTACACTATGGTTTTCACGCGGCCCCACAAATGGAAGTCTAATGGTGTGAGGTCAGGTGATCTGGCAGGCCACTGGACTGGACCTCCGCGGCCGATCCAACGATGTCCATATTCATCATCCAAATGTCGTCTGACATTTAGTTGGAAGTGTGCCGGAGCACCGTCGTGTTGATAGTACATATTCCTGGTGCTTGCCAAAGGAACGTCGTTAAACAGCAATTCAGCTAGAGTGACTGTGAGGAACCGCAGATATGTTTCACCATTTAAGCGCGGTAAAAATACAGGCCCCAGCACGTGCGATCCTATTATTCCCGCCCACACATTCAAAGAGAACCGATGTTGGAAAGAGTCTTCCTCCATTAAAAAAGGATTCTCGTGAGCCCGGGTTACCTTTGTTTTACCAAAAAAATTTTGACAAATTATCACTTCCCAAAACATTTTTCGTAGAATTTCATTTGCCAAATAATCGTTTACCAAATTAACACTCGACAAATAATTCTTACGCAAACCTTATGTTTGGCATATTCATGTTTAGGCAATATCTCGTTTACCAACTGGTACTTTGACCAAATTTCATTCAGTCAAATATGTTAGTTGGCATAATATGTTTTAACCAAAACAAAATAAGGCAAGTGATTTGTATCCTCAATATTTAATTGATCATTTTTATTCCGTCGGTTAATCAGCAGAGGAACTCTTCAATGACAAATCATTTATATCTTTATTTCAATGGTGTATAAGATACACAATAAAATAACAACTTTTTTTGTTATGTGGGTAGGCAAAATTAATTTGTGTAGAGGTCGCAATTCCAACCTCACCGCCAGCGTGTCGACGTCACCCTATTCCCGGTCACCCGACGGGTGCCTATTTCCGCTCTAAGGGACACATGCTAACCCTAACCTAACCTACCAAATAATACAATTGTTACGATTGTTTGTTTTTTTACTTATAGGAGGCTTTTGCCCCCCGAGCCCCCCTTTTTTGGCTGCCCTAACCTAATTTAACGCCTTTGCCTACCGACCTACTTAACCGTGCATTTTTTTATTTAAGGGACCGTGTCGTTTTATTAATAGTATTTTGGTAAAATGTCATAACCCAAACAATTGCTATTTTTGTCTATTTATAATTTGCCATAACATTAACTTGACGAAATGCTTATTGTCTAATGTTTTTTTGCCTTATTAAAGCATTTGCTAAAAGACCACATGCCATAATGTAATTTTTCGTAATAATATTTTGCTGAATGAAAATTTGACGTAATTCGTATTAAAATTGTGCCAAAGTTTGCATTGGCAAACAAAATAGTTGGTAAAATTTGTTTGGGAAATGAAATTTGACCAAAATAAATTTGGTAAAACAACAGGATCCCCGTGAGCCCACATGTGCCGGTTGTGCTGGTTAAATAACCCTCGTCGTGTAAAAGTACATTCGTCGGTCCAAAGAATGTTCCTATTCCAATTTTCGCACAACCATGCACAAAACGTCACACGCGGCTCATAGTCTAAGGGGTTTAATTCTTGGCATCGTCGATAGTGATAGGGATGTTGATTGTCGTTAGATAGTGTTTTCCACACGAGCATATGGCTGCAGTTCAATCGCCTTCCTGCTTGTCTCGTGCTTGCTGTGGGGTTTTCATGGAAGTAGTTCAAAATCGCGACCTCCAAATTAGGATCCGCGGCGTCAACGCCTCTTTTTACGGCTGTTGGCGGACGAAACGTGCCATAGTCACGCAACCTCTGCGTAGCTGCCGACATTGTCCCGTTCGACACAGAAACACCAAACTCTTCCTGAAAACGTCGCACGGCCAAGCCAACGTTGTCGTTGCAACGCGCCAGCATTCGAACCATTTCACAATATTGAATGTTTGTGTATCTAAATGCCATCGTGATGAGATAACTTTTCTTTTCTTTACTTTAATTAACTTGAAATGAAAGGAATCTGAATTTAGCCAGAGTTCTTTGACGAATCAAATGACAACTGACAAAACCAAAACTATCCTCAGAAAAGCGGCCAGTATTAATATTAATTCTACCTCCAACAACATCCTCCAACATTTCTCTGATTCGCGTATGTTGCCTTCGTAACTTTTAGACCCGGCACAATAAAAAAATATTTTTCAAAAAAAATACAACCTGCCTTAAAAGATGGTGCAATCGATTCAGCTTTCGATTCTGAACAAACTACTTTCAGGTTTTCAGTTATATGATTTACACCTTGTATAATGTATGCTTTTTTCAGTCGAGTACCACGTTTAGGCCACGAAGCTTGCTGAGTGGCGTAATTAAGGTAAGAAACTTAAAAAGCTAATTATACAGGGTGACATTCTAATCAGTGTCCAAATTTTTTGTAGGCATTTGGTATCACCAATAACCTCCATTTTTGAAAAAAAACTGGTACGTATTTTTAAAAGCGGCGGGGCCGAGGGAGGGGAGGCGTGCCGTGCGCAAACCTGAGGTGCCCGCGCGGTAAGGTTTTTTTGGGATAACTTTAAGCAGCAATTACTAATTTTTTTTGTACTGAATGACATGAAACAAAAAAAAACGTATTTTATAATTTTGCTGAAGAATCTCATACTTGAATTTGGACACTGATTAAAATGTCACCCTGTATAACTATTGTATACAATACTTTTTCTACGTGTCAACTGAACTTATTAAACAAACTTATGTGGTATCTATTGAAAATCTAAGCTCTGCTGAAACGAAGTGCAGCCAACGGCTTTTTCTTTTTTATGCGTTGATATCTTTTAATTTTGACTTTCTCATGACGGTGTCCTATTCGTCGAATACGATTTAGTTCAGTAAAGGCGCCACGTGATTGATCGAATTTATTTTAGTTGTCTTCACAGTTGTAAAATGTTGAGTTGGGACCTCCATAGTAAAAAGTATGTGATTTTAGTTTGGTGTACGAAGTCTTAACTCAAACATTAAAGTCGACGTGTATATATTTTTTTAATGCGCTTAACTTTTTCTTCCAAACTAGTTAAAAGTGAAGCTCTGTTAATTGGACCAGAAAATAGTAAGGTAATCTTAGAACAAGCGTGGGCAGTAATTTTGCTTCAATCCGTGATAAATTAATTTACCAGTATTTTTTTATAGCCGATAGAATGATCGTACTTAACTCGTAAATTGCGAAAGCATGTCGCGATTTATATATGAAGCGAAACAATCATGATTTTTCGCGGGATTGAAATATCTTTGCAATCCCTAAAAGGTCTTGTCCTATTTTAGTACTACTCTCTAATAATACTGTCTGCCATTAAATATGATCATTTGTCCTATCGTTTTTAGCTCCATTTATGATTTTTATTTTTATTTTTTATACCAACTACATTTTTAGCGTAATTTTATTGTCCTACTGTTTTATACTTATCTCCCCTAACGCTCATTTGCCCTAAATTCTATTAGGTACGAGTATCTATCCTTTTTTGTAAATTCTGTGTCAACTGTATTGCTAACGATCGTCGTTCATGTGGTGGACCTAATACACCTCGGACGTACTTTTTTATACTGCAATTTGTTCCCCAATATAATTAAGACAAATCAAAGTAGGTAAATGTGTGTATCAAGTAACACATTTAATCTCTGTAGTTTAGTTAGCTTGGCCGACTATGTTTTGTTTTAGTTGGAAACTGAGGGGTAATGATGTAATGTTTCGAACGCGCGTTAGGACAATTTCACTGTTATTTTCCCATTTCCCAACATTTAGATTTACCTAAAGTATACGAACAATGCATTACGTGATCGACCTGCTTTTTTTTTTTTTTTTTTTTATTTATTGGCCAAAATATTAAAATACAGTAGTGGTACCACATTTTAACACCAGCGGAAACCTCAGGGGGTTTATATGCTGATGAGTAGTTCGCTTATGGCTACTATATATTATGTTTACAAAATTTACTTAACTAGTTACAATTATAATACACACGTGTTCGGTTTAGTTAACGTGAGATATCTTTTAATGGACGGTATCGACTTGTAGCTGTTTAAATATCTATGCTGGAGTTCTTTAGGTAGTTGATTTATTATATGAGGAAGTAGATATCTAACGTTTCTTTTACCGTGCACATTAACAGTTTTAGGTTGCTTGAACATGGCTAGCTGCGGTATATTTTGTCTAAGCTTATTTTGACGTACATTTCTTTCTAGTTGGTCTATAAAAGCATATTCTTCCTTTAAGGTACAAAACTTTACTTTATTGTATACAGACATTATTTTGCAACTATTAAACAGCTGTTCATAGTTTGGGGAAATATTTTCCCTTGTTTTTTTAGGTACAATATTTTTAAGCAATCTAATTTGTAGTTTATAAATATCGTCAAGGTACGATTTGTAAGTTCTACCATAACTGCTTAGTCCATATGTGATCACCGAGTCTGCCATAGAGTTGTACAAAAGCTTTAGGGTGCAATATGGTAATTTGTATTTTAAAATGTGAATTTTACAAAGTAGCGCTCTTAGTTTCTCGCATACATGCTGTATGTGCGGGCCCCAGTTGAATCTGTGATCAATTATTAAACCTACGTAAGTATGTTGCATGACCAGTTCAATCGGCGTACAGCTACAGTTCTTAATCTTACAGTTGTGCAAGCAGTCGACGCTGTGCGCGGTTATGCACGGCGCATGAGCCGTCTTGTTGTGGCTAGTATGGATGTGCATAGCTTTTGTTTTTTGGGCATTAATTACTAGACCCATATCGTGCGACCAGCGGCACAGCAGGTCGAAATTTGCTTGCATTTGCTGTTCTGCCTTTACAATATCCGTGTCAGCGACTACCAGGCAGGTGTCGTCCGCAAACTGATACACAGAGCCCTCTCCGACCATAGAACACATTTCGTTTACATAAATAAGATATTCACTCGGTCCGATTATTGACCCCTGGGCTGTGCCCATGGTGGTTTCTATACTTTTCATATAAGGTGTCAAATTGCAGCATATCGAACGCTTTGCTGAAATCAATGAAAACAACGATCACATGTCTTTTCAGGTTCATGTGATCGTTGATCTCATTTGTGAACTGGCAAAGCAGTTGAGCGGTACTCCGGTTTTTTTGAAATCCAAATTGTTTCGGATTAATAATGGTATGTTTTTGTAGAAAGAGATTAAGTTCATTGCCCAAGTAACGCTCAATCACCTTGTCTAATGTAGGTAGGATAGTGATAGGTCGATAATTGCCATAATCAGAGTGGTTACCTTTTTTGTATATAGGTCGAATAATACCAATTTTAAGTTTATCTGGGTAAGAGCAAGTAGTTATGCATGTGTTTATCAAATGGGTTATAGCGGGGGTTATTAAATCATTTATTTTTATAAGGTCTGATGCGCGTATGCTGTCAATGCCTGGACTTTTATTTACGTTTAGCCCTTTAATTATTTTGTAGGTCATGTCATTATTTATGGGCCTTAGCCTCATGCAAACATGTGGTGTTAGTTTGTAGGAGTTATGATCTAGCATGAGATTCTTACATGAGGAGGCATGTGTACGTACAGTGCTACTGTCGTACTGTTTAGCGAACTGGTTCGCTATTTCTAATGAAGTTAATTTAAAGGATTTCATAATCGTTTGATCGATACTTAAGGGGATATTGCCGCACAATTCATTAATCAACTTCCACATAATACGTGGGTTTTTAAAGTTTTTGATTATTTCTTTTTTTATGTACTTATTTTTAACAAAGTTTATGTACTTATTGGATTTATTTCGATATTTATTATACAATATTCTGATTTTCATAATGATATGACTGATTTCACCATCGCCGACTTGGAAAACAGTCTGTCTAGTTGAAACCGCGGCTCGAAATGCAAGTTCTTATGCGGACCGCGCCTCTGTCCGTATTTCCTCTTAAGAAATGATTCAATGGTACTGTTTTGTCCCTGTCGCCGCTATATTTCTCAGCCGTTAATTCCCCGCCCCCCGCCCGGCCTTCTGCCAGAAACTCGCTTCTACCTCCACGGTTATATACGCTCTAGGGGTGGGACGTGCAAGACCTATTCTTTGTATGTAAAAAAATAACGATCGTAGCAATTGTATTTTTGATAGTCGAATTTAAACTTCCGTGAGACATGTGAGTTCAAAACATGTCACCCGTAGTGGCATTTAATACGTGAGTTGAACCGTAAAATTCGCATTATTTTTGGTAGTTTAGAATTATGGTTATCTTGTGTCCCTTAGAGCGGAAGTAGGCACCACGCGAAGCGGGGTGACGTCCACACGCTGGCGGTTAGATTGGGATTAGGTTAGCATAAAATAATTTCCGTGCGTTTGTTTAACAAAAGTTGGGTTAGGTTTAGATTAAAAGCCATAATTTACTTTTACCAATTTTGTTATACCTATGACTTGAAAACGTTATGCGAAAACCTATTATGGCGATTGATATTATGCTGAAAGCTTTTATGCGCAGTAAATTTTTGATAATTGTTATTTATGATAATGTCCTTGCAACATGATAGCTCAGAAGTTTGATTGAACATAAATTTAAGCAAAATGAAGCTTATGACAAACAGCGTACAAAATGAGATCAGTCACACTCTCCATAACGAGCCTTTAGAATATGTCGAAAAGCTACACCTACCCGGGTCATCAAATATCAATCCATAAACAAAACAATGACATAGAAATAGACAGAAGAATAACTTGTAGAAGGAAAAAAATTGGGCTCAAAAAGAAGTTCTTAAAGGCAATTTTCCGTTAAACCTGAAGAACAAAGTATTAGATCCTTCACTCACGTATGCCTGCCAAACCTGGAAAACGGACGAAAACGAGTAAAAAAAAAACCATTTTGTCAGCGGGGTATGGAAAGAAGCATACTACGAGTGAGTACATATCGATGGCAAAAAGCGGAACTGCTGTAACCGCCAAAATGCTATCTTTACACCACAGCCAAAAACTTTTCGTTTTTAAAAATAATCATAACTTCATCGTTTTTAAACACTAATACTTGAAAATTAGTGAAAATTAGATCAAATACATAACTCATAGATTACTTCCAATTGACATTCTCAAAATTAAATGAATGTGCGTCGTTTCCATTTTAGTGGCGCTTACAGCAATAGCACTTATATTTTCATAACGCTTAGATGCTGTAAAGGAAAAAGCAAATGTACTAAAATCGTTGCCATAAATGCTGTAACGTAACCTAATGCATATTTATTTGAAGTAGTCTTATATTTTGACGTATGTCTTGTATGTTTGACGACCGCTTTAGCCTAGTTGGTAGTGACCCTGCCTACGAAGCAAGAGGTCCTGGGTTCGAATCCCGGTAAGGGCATTTATTTGTGTGATGAGCACGAATATTTGTTCCTGAGTCATGGATGTTTTCTATGTATTTAAGTATTTATTTATCCACATAAGTATGTTTATCGTCGTCTAGTACCCATAGTACAAGCTTTGCTTAGTTTGGGACTATAATCAGCTCGGCGAACCTTGATCCCTATGACACTGACAGTTATTCCCACGACACAATCTTGTAGTAGCGTCACCGTTATATTATAATCGAATTGGCGGTGTCTAAAAATGATATTTATTAATTTTAGGCAGATATATGCAATTACAATAATATCCCGTTGGAATTATAATAATTATTAACACTTACAAGAAATTATCTCAATCAGACTTTACGTTGACGTCCTGCAAAAGTTACTCCGTTTGGAAGATATCGACTAGTGCGGAAAAGTATCGATAAACAAATATCGAAAATGGAAACGAGTGTACAAAATACATCAATAGAGTACCTACGCTCTTAGTGTCAGATTTATAATCATTTAAGTTGTTTGCGATAATAAAATAAAGGAGATTTAACAAATTTATTGTATATACCTACTCAAATAAAACAAAAGCGGTTTATTAATGATTTTTTAATATACATTAATTAATCTGAATCTGACAATGATGTCACTGATTGCGTCTCAGACTCGGAATCCGAACTGCAGCTGCTTTCTCCTATGTTTATTAAAAACGGCTGGTCTACTATATTGTCGTATCGCACGTCTCGATTCCAATCATCTAAGCATAGTTTTTTCGTCTTTTCAACCACTTTCCTCCAATTGTCCGGAGTCACTTGACTACATGCCTCTTGTAGCAACGTAAGCATTTTATTAGCTGTGAATGGCGGAGTGGTGTTAAGCCTGGCTGCACAACCTGAAACAATAATGGTTTAGATTAAAAATGATGCAAAGTCAAAGAGCGAGATCGGGGTAAGTACATTATAAGTACATAATTTTGTACGTTAAAAGTGTGTAATTGATATAAGCACATGGATAAAAATAAAAATGCAATTTGCTAGTGAAATAAAATAGCTTTAAATAGTACTAGCCGACTAGACAGTCACCAGTGACCTAAATAAAAACATGTTAAAATAAATACAAATCAACCCACCTTTGATCTGCGCCCATATCATTTCGATTGCATTATATTGGCAGTGGTAGGGCGGTAGCCGAATCACGGTGTGCCCTTTTGATTTTGCCATCTCATCCAAGAAATATTTCTTCTTTGTTTGCTGTTTATGAAGGTTCAACAATCTAACTAATTCCTTTTTCAGCATTTGAGTATTAGCTGCCACACCATTGTTTTGCAGCCACTCTATTATTTCGCCTTTATTGTTGTTCGCGGTAGGCGCTTTATTAATTTGCACAGAGTGGTATGGGGCGTTGTCCATTAAAATGTAGTGGGGCTCGTTTAAATTGTCTAATAGTTTTGTGAACCATTTCTTGAAATTCTCAAAATTCATCTCTTCGTGATAATCAGTTGTTTTCACGGATTTGAAGGCCCACAAGCAGTTAGGTACAAAACCTTTGGCTGTGCCAGCGTGGCAGATAATCAAACGCTGGCCCTTGCCTTCTGGTGCTTTGGTACAGGATTTCTCTGTGTCGTCTGTCCATGTTTTGGAGACTGAGTGATTGGCGTTGAGCCACGTTTCGTCCAGATAAACCACCTTGTCCCAGTTCTCGATGTTTTTTATTTGTCGTAGAAAATCACACCTCATCAATCCAATGTCTTTCCGCTCCATTATCACTTTTCTTTTGTCACACTTCCCATAACGAAATCCACATTTTTTTATAACCTGTCTGAGAGAAGTGAATCCACCTTTAAATAAATCAGCCGATTTCAGCGACGCTAATAATTTTGTGCAAGTCGGCAGTTCACCTCGAAAATAATAGCCGTAAATATGGTTTCGTATCGCTGCCATGTCGAAATCATCGGGGTTAGTTACGGGTCGTGCCCTATTATGTTTTTTCTTCTTTGGAGTTGATAGTTTGTTCTCCTCCATCGACGATTCGCCGAACTTCTCCTTTGTAATTCGGGAAACGGTAGCTTTGCCAATTCCCAAAGCATCAGCAACACGGTCGCGTACGTTGTCAAGTGGCAACAAAGGTCCGCCATTTTGTTGTTCGCGAGCAAAATAGTCACGCAAGCGTACAACAAACTCCCGCGTTTCACTGTTGAGTACAGTTTTTCTCAGTCTTTTCGGCATTTTGAAACACCAACAAAAACAAAACAGCAACAATAACAAAAACAGAAAACAACAATAGTAACAAACAAAGGATTCCGATGACACAACAAAACACGTGGCGCATACAAGGCGTTAGCACTCGTACTGGCGTAGCGAACTGACAGTACTAGCGTAGTGACAGATCAGATAGTGTTGCTATAACTAAAATTTTAATTCACATTAAAATTATACAGTCCGACCATGTTACCTCTGCATCGGAATATTGGCAACCCCATATACAAATACACGGATACTTGTAAATATAACAAGCATTATAATTATAGTAATGTAGATTATATTTTAAAAACATGTTTATCGATGTGGCTGAATGCAAGTCACGCCATTGCCTATAAAAAGTTGCGATATATCGACACGACCCGTCACTAGTATGAACTGTCATAGGGATCAAGGTTCGCCGAGCTGATTATAGGTCGATTTGTGTAAGATTGTCCCCTAACATTTATTTTATTTTTTATTTTATTCTTGTGCCATTAATTTTGAAATAGAATTAGCATTAATGTGTCAAGTGTCCATCGCCAAAAAAATACCGTAAAATTAAAGCGACTTAACCTTTTCACCACCAAACACGTGAAATCACGTCATCGACGATTCGTGACACCGACGCCAAAGACGGCATTTGCCGACATTTTTTTTTATTTATGAAAACCTACTCTAAAAGTGCCCAATTTCATGTTGGCATTATATCTTTAACCCATATTTTTTTACCCTTGTGGTGTGAGGTGGCACGGCAAAATGCTTTACCATCTAGCCGTGAAAAGGTTAAGTATCAATCGGCTTTTATTAACCGACGAAAAAACGGAGGAGGTTCTCAAGTCAACGCGTATATACATTTTTTTTTAATGTACGACCACGCATAATTACTTTTTACACAGTAATCCCATTTTGATGATTATTTTTTTATTAGAAAGGGTATCGAAAGTTCGTCCCTCATAAAATTTTAATAAAAATTTCAACCCTAAGAGTAGGCAAACAGGGGATGATTGATTGTTCACTTACTGGTTGAAATGTATGACCACATATGCAGCGAGTAATCAAAAATATTGCATGTAACTAGTAATTACGTTAGTAATTAACTAAAGTAGGCCACAGAAAATTGAAAATTAAGCTTCTGTACCGTTATTCGAAGCCTAAAATAATATTTGGAGAGTGGCAACACTGTTTGACAGATGACGTAGCGGTTCCTGATTGGCTGACACTTCCCGCCAAATCCCCTCCTTCGAGTTTCCCTTTTCTACCACCAGGGGGCCGCAGCGCCTTGGCGCGAGGTGCGGTCTCTTGCTTCATTGGCGTTCTGTTTCCCAGAGCGTACGGTTCACTAAAAAAGTTTTTTGTAAGTACTGATTTGAATTCTTTTTCCAACGGTGTTACCGTTCGAGAGTTAATATAAATTACTTTTACAGAAAACATGGCGGACCATAGCTCGAGTTCGAGCTCCAGTTCATCAGATTCAGAAGAGCTGACACCTATCCCGTCCACGTCGCGAATGGAGCCGTCGCTGCCGCCGACAAAGAAACGGAAATCCGAACAGTGCACATCACATGCTAAAAGCAAGCAACATCGGCGTGACGACTACGGTGAATCCATTCGCCTTCTGGCGGAACAGGTCAGTGAGATTAAAAATGTTGTGGGGAACATGTGTCAATATATGCCGCCTATAATCCCTTTGGCGCATTCCTCTATAAATGGAGATGAGGTTGACGCTAACGTGAGTGGTGAATTGTATTCGGAGAACCAGGAACAACCGTCGTCAGTTGGTTCCGATAATGCCCTAAAATTGACTTTAAATACAGTTTTGAAAGAACCCGCGGTGCCTAAATCCTCACCAGCTCACGTTAGTTTCATAAATTCAATACACCATTTTGATTCTGAAAGTTGGTCAAGTGTCCGCTACTCTGACGTGCAAAAGCAATATTGTTCCCAACCAGCCTTTACTGACCTAGAAGCAAATGAGGAAATAAAACCTTTCGACAGGTTTTTAAATTTAAGCGTCACAGAACGCGGCTTCGCCGCTTTGACACAAGCTCTCATTAAACAGAGCGAGGCAGCTGATACTGCTTTTGAGTCCCTATTAGCTTGGTCTCGATCGAATGCAGAGTTGTCCTCGCAATCTTTACAAGATAAACTGAAAGAACTTTTTATTGACGGGAATTTCCAAAAGATTTCTAACGATGCTCTGCAACTAGCTTGCGGTCATCGCGCAGATCTCATTCAACAACGAAGAGACGGCATCCTTCGTTCGGTTAAAGACAAGTATTTTAAAGAAACCCTGAGGAAAATCCCGCCAAGTTCACAGTTTCTGTTTCAAAAAGAGGCGTTTTCAGCGGCCATTGATAAACACGACGGCGTTACTAAAGCGTTTTGGCCAGCGCGTACATTAAACCAATCCAAACCAGCTGCGCAAGCAGGTCCTATCCCGAGTAATTTAACTCACAAATTGCCTTCGCAGGGTATTTATGATCCAAGTAACTTATTTATGAGCACGCAAAGACCTTTTATGCCCCCGCCTGCGCAAGGCGTTCAGAGCTTTTACCCCTTGGGGTGGCGCGAAATGTTTCGCCCACCAAGACCCACAAATCCTCAGGGCAAGCCCAGCCGACAAAAAAGTTTCCGCAATCAAAGCCCATACGCCTATCAGCAGCCCGCACGTGGCCAAGGCAGGAATTCAGGTCCCAATGCCCCGCGCAGGGAGTACCAACAGAAAAGAAAGTTCTGACTTTCAAGCGGGCCAGCTAGCGAAATTTGTAGGGAAATGGGAGGCACTTCAAGCGCCTTTAACTTTAGTGAAACTAATCAAAGGATTTCGAATTCCATTCGTGATAAAACCACCTCTAATTTCGCCAAGTTCGGCCAAGTTTCAAACACCTTTCTCAAAAGAGATGGAGGTGGAGATAAGGAAGTTGTTGAAAATAGGAGCATTGGCACATGCCGTAGACAGCCCCAGTTTTGTGTCCCCAATGTTTTTGACACCCAAAAAAGATGGCTCATTCCGTCCAATATTCAACTTGAAAAACCTGAACTTATATCTCCCAAATTTAAAGTTTCGCCTTGTAAACATGCACAGAATACCCTCCTTTCTACAGCCAGCAGACTGGCTTCTAAAAATAGATTTGTCAAACGCTTACTTTCATCTGCCAGTTGCAGAAAGTCACAAGCGCTTCTTGCGGCTAATATTCAACGGCAAATTGTTACAAATGACTTGCCTCCCAATGGGTCTGGCTTGTGCCCCAAAAATGTTCGCGTCATTAACCAACTGGGTAGCACAAACTTTAAGAGACAAAGGGTTTCGAATCCTAGTTTACCTAGACGACTTTCTGTTAGCACATCAGGACCCCCGCATACTAAGGAAACAAGGTCTAGAGACTGTAAATCTTCTCAAAGGACTGGGCTGGCAGATAAACTACGAAAAGTCGATTTTATCCCCTCAGAGAATTATAGAATATTTAGGGATCTCTTGGGATCCTCATTCCAACCTAAAATACCTTCCGCCAAAGAAAAGCATAGTTCTAATGCAAAAAATAAAGGTATTATTGAAACGAAAATCGGCAAACTTAAAGGAAGTTCAGAGCATTGTCGGGTCTATAAACTTTGCCAGTTTCCCTGTCTCACGAGGTCGCCTGAATCATCGGGCGCTATTAAAGCATTGCCAATCCCTGCTTTACAAAAACCGTTTTTATCGCTTCCCAATTCCTCAGGAAGTACTAGTCGAATTGATATGGTGGCTAGCCAATATAAGCAGCCGCTCGAGCATTCACCATCCTCCAGCATCTCATTATCTGGTGACAGATGCCTCGGAGTTGGCGTGGGGAGCTCAATTAGACAACAAGAGAATTTGGGGGCAGTGGTCTCGAGGAGAAGCAAATCGACATTCCAATCAGCGGGAAATGCTAGCCGTGCTATACGCTCTGGAAGGTCATTGTCCCTACCTGTCAAACTCGTCGCTAATGATTCAGAGCGACAACAAGACCGTCGTCTCGTATCTAAGGAACGAAGGCGGAACGAGATCCACCGCCTTGATGGATCTTTGCTACAAAATATTTTATCTCCTAGATCGCTACAATATTCACGTCGAAATTCATTATCTCCTTCGGAATTGAATCTCCCGGGAGATTCAATTCCGAAGCGGTTCAACTATCCCGCTTATGCCCGATACCCGAATGGCATCTCCTTCCCGGGATAACAGAGATAATATTTACAAAGTGGGGAACCCCGCAGATAGATCTATTTGCATCGGCGACAGCGCACGTCGTCCCCAGGTACGTGGCACTAGACGTGACAGATCAGCGAGCCCAATTCCACGATGCTTTCAGCCAGACGTGGAACTACCAGCTGGCCTGGCTGTTTCCACCGCCATTCCTTATTCCACGAGTGCTAGCCCACTTGAATACCTCAACGGGAACGTTCCTAATAGTAGCCCCTCGGTGGTTAAAAGTATTTTGGAGACCCGATCTGAAAAACCGAGCGCTAGCCCCACCCTTTACCATTCGCAACCTGAGTCGAGTTTTAATAGATACCACGACAAACCGTCCACCTCCCAAAGTCCAGGACATGACTCTGGAGGTATGGAAATGTGGGGCTGGGAAGAATGCGTAAAAGGATGGTCGTTAGAACAAAAGACTATTTTACGTTCTAGTTGGCACAATCATCCCTTAAAACTTACTTACCGGCTTGGAAACGCTGGAAATCTTGGTGTCATGAAAATGAGGTCAATATCTTTAAGCCTTCTGGATCCGACCTGGCCAGATTCCTAATAGATCTGTACCAATCTCAAGGATTAGCTTACAGTACTATCTTAGTTTACAAATCGGCTATAGTTACATTTTGTGATCCTAATCACGATACCAAATTAAGCTCCCATACACTTGTAAAGCATGCTTTGAAGGCTATTTTAAACTTAAATCCTAAATCTGATAAAGTCCCCATATGGGATACTGGAGTTTTAATTCAGTGGTTACAAAACCAGTCTCCCAACGTAAATAGTTTATTTGAATGCTCAAAGAGGGCCTCAATATTGCTTTTGTTGTGCTCAGGGCGCAGAGTCCACGATCTTACCTTGTTGAGTACCAGTCCTGACCATTGCATTATAAAGGAAGACCATGTTATCTTTTGGCCAATTTTTGGGTCTAAAACAGACTCCGCTACTTACCGGCAGTCTGGTTGGAGATTACTAAAAAATAATGTTTGTGAAAATCTAGATCCAGTGTTTTGGATTAATAAGGTAGTTACATTATCAGCCGAAAGGCGGGCAATAAGTAATTGTAACTCGTTGTTTTTAACTGCATGTGGTCCCCCTAAGGCAGCGTCACGAACAGTTATCGCGAATTGGGTGAGAAAGGTACTGCTAGAGGCAGGCATTCGGGCCAGTCCCGGCAGTGTGCGTCCAGCAGTAGCTTCCAAATGTTGGGTGCAGGATTGCCCTTTAGACGAGATCCTAGCTCGTGGTAACTGGCGTACGCAAAATACTTTTAAGAAGTTTTATTGTAGAGAAATAAAACAATCATCTTCAAATCGTGTGCCTGTTGTCACAAATCTTTTCACTCCATTAAATGATTAATCAATTCTTAAAATAATATTTACAACATGTACAAATCTTGCTATTGTAAATAAAGTATACATATGTATTATTGCGGTTTAAATAATATAATTATTTCCGTGTTGATCTTTCTAGTTATCCATTGCTATTGTATATGCAATCATGCAGGTGATTATAGGATATATATAATTGAATTAAAACATGTTATCAGGTTTGATATTTATTTAATAAATAATCATTTTTATTTGCAAACATTGTTTTATATTTCACATCCTCCCTTACCTGTAGCTATATAATAACAATATCACACACATATCGTTGATTTTTAATCCGTTTAGTGCGTATGCACTCAACAACTATTTACATCAATGTCACTGGTCAATATTACTAGATCACATTGGCGTCTTGACCACCAGGCGATAACAAACAGATCTCAAATATTATTTTAGGCTTCGAATAACGGTACAGAAGCTTAATAGCAGCGTTTTACCTACCAATAAAACGCTTATTAAGCGAAATACCTTATTCGAAGCCTAAAGTTTTAATTTCTGCCGGTGGTTAATAACACTCTGTTTGCAATAAACCACTTCACTTATTATGCTCACTTGTGGGTAGTTTTATCACTGCACTATTTCGAGAGTATCAGAAGATGTCGGACTTCATTTGCATAGTCCTTTTTCACTTCGCTATAGATATATTTGTTCAGTGAAAAATAGCCGTCGCATATGTGGTATATTGCAAATTTATGTTTGTTTATTTTGAGATCCAATGAAGCAAGAGACCGCACCTCGCGCCAAGGCGCTGCGGCCCCCTGGTGGTAGAAAAGGGAAACTTGAAGGAGGGGATTTGGCGGGAAGTGTCAGCCAATCAGGAACCGCTACGTCATCTGTCAAACAGTGTTGCCACTCTCCAAATATTATTTTAGGCTTCGAATAATGTATTTCGCTTAATAAGCGTTTTATTGGTAGGTAAAACGCTGCTATTAAAAACTTTTTAACAAAAAAAAAATATTTTTTATTTATTGTGCAACAATTTTTACAATTCTTTTTAAACAATTTAAGGCACCGCCAAACTGCATAACAGTTTGTTGGCGGTATTATTATTAAACCGCCGAAAAAAAAAATGAAAAGCAAAAAATAATGAATCTTTTTTATTTAGGTACTAACTAAGTTCTTAAATTAATCTAAGTGTAAGTACCTAAGTAATTTTGAGTCTGCGCCAACTCATTTAATTACACTTACTCGTAGATTAATTTAAGAACTTAGTTATTAAAGGTTAATAAAAAAGGTTATTAAATAAAATAGGTATTATATGCTTGTTTGGTGGTAAAATTAAAACGACTTAAGTATCAAACGGCTTTTATTTAATCACTTTTTTAAAATGTTAGCCTAGTTTACATCTAAGTTTCAATCAATAAAAACTCAAAAAGGGCAATCAGAGCCACTTATTAGTCTTAATGTCTCTCCATATATATATATACCATACAGTCACTCTAAAATTGCTTAGTAAGATCTCAAAAGCCGTTAAAAGTTGGTCTTAAAAAGTTTACAATATTTATAACAGGTTAAGACTAATAAAAACGTTGTTATGGCTAATCTCACTATAACGTGAAGAGTAGTAGGTACATAATTTTATGTCTTCACTTGGATTAAAAGTGCGCATTAAAATTGGGTTGTATAGCCAGCTATACGGTTATATCTAATTACACATGGGTCATTCGATAAGTTTAACTAATAATTATAGTAACAGGTTCTACAGTCGTGCATTTTTATTTAAGTACCTACCAGACTATCAGATGTACTTAAATAACAAACACGTATTCTCAAACTAGTTAGAATACTATCCACACTATGACGAATATTAGTTAGTTAAAAATAAATAGTAAGGTACTAAATGCAAAATTTGATATGATATGATAGGTACTTCCAATAGTCTCCTATCAGATATTTTACACATCGACACACAAAACCCGCACTATACGTACAACCTGATGCTCCCGCGACCGCCGACCGACTGCTTCGTGTGTAGTAACCCACCGGCAACATCGCTGGCCGCGCATATTTTAATGGCGGTAACGTGAAGTTGTGCATACTTCATGACGTTTAAAAATGGCTTAGGTAACTGTGGTATGTTTGTAATATCAATTTCTAATGCAATGTAGTAAACAATGATCATAGATAATAATATTTGAGCATATGCGCAGTATTTTTTTTTTGCAATATGCATAAATGCTGTACCCGCCACGGAACTCAAGTAGGCATCTTCAAGAAAATACATTCGTTTTGCGACTTAGTCCAGTTTTTTCTAAGCGTCGTAGAGCCATGGGACCCGGACCATTCGACGCAGAAAAATTCGCAGATTCCGAATGTGCAAAAAAAAATGTTGAACAAGTGGCAGTTACAGCAGTTCCGCTTTTTGCCATCGATATGAAAATAAGAAGAATTCATAAAATACGACACGCCTATATTCGACAGAAAACCAAAGTCACCGATGCGCTATCTTATACCCAAAAGTAAAAAAGGCGATGGGCAGGACACGTAGCTATTATGTTCGATGTTAGCTGGAAAACAAGCATCAGTGCGTGGGCAGGAGCCACAGGCACAAGACAAGGCGGCAGACCCATAATCAGTGACGGACGCTCTAACTAACTTGTCACTTATCGTGTGATAAGGCCGACCATGATAGGGGGTCAGATGTGCAGACGACATCACCCAAGAAGGTGGCAAAGAGTGGACGAAAGGCGCCAAAGATAGGGAGCACTGGTCATCACTGGAGGAGGCCTTTACCTTCCCAGAAGGGGTTCTTGCTAGACAGGAAAAATTTCAATTATGATACGTCATATTTTAATATTATACAATAAATTAGAATTCATAAATATTTATCTTGACATTTGATACTATTGCATTTATAATAATATCTGAAAGTAAAATTATTGTTATGTTAATACTTTATTCATTTATACCTTTTTATTATTATAGCTATATATTTTTTATTTATAGCTCGTCCATTAGAGTGGTGCGAAGGCTGTAAACAAGTCTTTCCAAAGGGACACAGAGAGGGCGCTAGTCTAAGCGGGAATGTACCTAATTGAAAAATATACAATATCCGTCACTGTCCTCGTAGGTCATTTGGTAGAGCAGTCTAGCGTTAATAGGAAGGTCGCAGGTTCGAATCCTGTCGGGGCTACAGACGAAGATGGTATATTTTTCCATTATATTCTATCGCTCTGTATCATATCGTTTAACTTCATGATTTGGCAATAAATAAAATGGCTTTTTTGTTATTTATTTTTATACTTAGGTAATATATATACTTACTTCGCCCAAGTAAACTTATTTTTTTCTGTTTGTAAGTATTATATTATTATGTATGTATAATAATATATTTTCTCAAGTCGTGTACTTCCTCCACGGGCCAGCGATAAAATAGATCTTTATTCCTTCAGAGTAACAATACAATGTAGGGCAATTTACCTTGAATCCAAGGGAAATGAAGCCACCTTTCAAACATGATGTATTAAATTAAATTTGTACTCCGACAGGGTTTTCTTTTGCAGCAGTAGCCGACGCCTTGGCCAATAAGCTTCTTTATTGAAACTAGATAGTAATGTAGGTAACAGAATTGGATGGGAATTTTCTATAGGTGGTAATAATGGAGGAATATTTTTACAAGTCCGTCAAAATTTGCAATATATTTTTCAGTCACTTGCCGTTGTCCAATTGAGCTGAAATTTTGGATATTAGTATAGTTTGGATGACAATTCAATATTATGATACCATCGAGCTGATCTGATGATGGAGACAGAAAGGTGGCTATGGGAATTCAGTATTTAACACCCTAATAACTACAATATGCAAATGGCCGCCAACGCGCGCTATGCGTCATTATATTATGTAAGTACATCCAAGCAGGGTAGGACATAGGCAGGTTACATCGGTAAAGTTTCCGTTTACTCGTAATTCAATTTAAGTATCTTTCGCTTATATTATACTAGGGACTCAAATTTAGCCATGCTTGAATAACAACGCTTAGCACACTTTGGCGGCCATTTGGCAACGTTTTTAAAGATCGTTAATGAATTTTCAAATGATATTTTTAGTCAGGATTTGATTCTTGTTCCATGAAGTAACATATTAGCTTTCATGGAGCTAGCATAACGGAGCATATTATTGCGACTATTAAGTAAGTTCTAAGGAAATTTTTGACACAGGAATAATTTTGAAGTTACAATAATTTAGCCGACTACACGTTTTTGGATCTAGGCCAACATCAATTAATACAACCATTTGTGTCCAAGAGTTTGCGGTTGATGCAAACAGCCAAGGGTTGTGCCAATTGTGATGAGGAAACCGATAAACTATTAATCAGGTCCGGAAAGTTTGCACCATTGGATATATTATGAAGTTAAACCATTTAAGTACATAAAAAATGTTTTATTATATACGATAGATTTTGTATAGGTAACTGTAAAAAAATTAAGGGCTAGTAGCCATGCTGAACCATCGTAACGATGCAACTACGAACTCTAAACAAAATGAGTGGTGGTAGTACACAATTATGATACTACCGATTAATAAAAGCAGACAACAAAGGCGATTTTGATTCCAGCAGCAATAGTTAAAACAAGTAGCTAAATGAGTTCTGAGAATAATGAAATTAATGAATAGGTACTAATAGGTATTATGTACAGAACAAAATATTAATAATTTTTCGTTTAATACTTAGTATGCATATTTTATGTTTTTCGTTAAATTAAACAGACCTCGTATTTTAACCCCCGACGCTAAATAGGGGTGTTATAAGTTTGACGTGTCCGTGTGTCTGTCTGTGGCATCGTAGCTCCTAAACGATTAGACCGATTTTAATACAGTTTCTTTGTCCGAAAGCTGACATAATCGAAATGGTTCTTACTAGTTTGCAACAAAATCGGTTTTCTTAAATGTTCATTATTAACATGTTGAATCTCAATTTGCCAGGGTGACTGGCATTCGCGAAATCTTGATAAGTGGTCCATTTCACGAAGCTCCAAGTTACAATTTTCCAAGTCTACAGGTAACAGCACTTTTAATTTGTTTTTTTTGTTCTGTAAAAATTAATTTGTTCTACTACGCCACGAAAATTACACATACTCGTACAAATATCACTCTTTGGGGGAGGGAGCAGTGGACGTCTTTAGGCTGGTACGATGATGAACTTTCGTGACGTAGTGCAACGAATTCAAACTTCACAAAGTTCTTAACAATGGGTTTTTTTTGGAAAAAAACTCATTTGGCAACGCAGATCACATGGACAGTCGTTATGGTCAAGCACCTGGGTTTTGTCAGTGTAACGTGTAGCGTCATTCAACGGCCCACAGAAGATAGGCGGTACAGAGTTCTAACCATAAATTTCGAAATTCGAGGTTCAGTCTATCGCACTTTAATGCTTGAGTGACAACTATACAATACAAACACTTCAAGTTTCGATATTCGCGGTAGCGCCGCAGAGTGGTGTTTGCCGCAAGCGCTAGGAATTAAGTTGTACCTCGTGTTTCTGTGCACCTTGTAATGGAATGCGTTAATGCTTGGAAGTGTCTGGATTAACTTGTTTCCTGAGGCCTGACAAATCTTACAAGGCCTGACACAGTTTTCTGTTCCATGAGTTGAGTACGGTTTACAGGTTTTCTCACTTTTCTCCAAGCCTCGCCTCCATTTAACTCAGACATTGTCGTTTCCACTTGACCTTTCGTTGTAATTCAGTCGGAAAAGGTAAGTCCACAATATTGTAATTAATACAATACAATAGGGTATATCGTTTCGGATCACGGGTGCATCGGATCAAACTTAGAAGGTCTGATCTTAAAGATAAACTACGGCTGCGGGCCTGCCTTTGGTTACTAAGCCTAGTTCGGACTGGCTTAGTAAACAAGTCGAGTAGGTAGTTTACTAAACGTGTCTAAACACAAAACAGTTAGTGGAACAGTTCAGTTTGCCAAGTTCATACATTTTACTCTATATTTCTGGTGAGTAGGTAATACCGTCCCCTTCCACTCTGTTAGACACCGTTAATGACCCACAAAACAAATGTGGTTCGACGACCATACAAAACGTTTGTTGACATTCGCAGGCTTACGGCGTTATATTGAAACTTATGTAATACACTTTGATTTAAAATTTGCTCTCCGTTTGTCACGTGATACTGATACTCGTACTTTGGGAAAACGATTATTCTCAAATTATTCTAGTTTATACAAGTTTATTCTAGGAAATGGGGAATTTCGCGCAAATCGAAAGCCAATATATGAAAGATTGATACATAGGTTTCTTAAAATATCAAGCCGTTAGCCTGCGAATGTCAAAATCTGTTTAGTATGGTCGTCGAACCACATTAATATCTTCTCAGAATCCGTTTTTTGGTACTTTCACTTTTTACAAAATGGCCATTGCAATATTTTGTATCCTCTTCATTTTGTAAAACTGCTCACTCAACTGCAACTCTTACTCAATCGCAGTGCGAATGCGAACACTTTTTGGTCAGTTAATCGATTTTACTTATTTAGTAACTAAAAATACAAGCTTGCAACTCGACTAATCACTAACGCACGTAAGTAATTTCTAGGCATTAAGGCTTAATGAATTCGTTTATATTAGAATTTTGTTTTCACTTTTAAATGTACATATATTACCGTTAAGTACAAATTATGTAAATGGGTGTATTGGGTGTTCTGCTTGGCGCCGGTTAGGATCATACACTGAGGGAAATAAATTACGTCATAAAGTAAATAAAGAAGTAAAATAATGTTGTTCTTATTTTCCAATTATTGGTAACTCCATAAGTAGTAATCAGCTTTTAAATACTTGAAACCCGGAAACTACTTAGAGCATAATAAAACTCGTCTAAAACCGCTCGGCCACGACTTTGGTCTTAAGCGACCTGCGACCAGCATTTTATCTGTTCATTGCGCGGTCGAGATGCGCAACGCACTGTGGTTAGTTGGGATCACGCGCAATGAACAGATAAAACGCTGGTCGCAGGTCGCTTAAGACCAAAGTCGTGGCCGAGCGGTAAGGCACTAGTCCCACCGCGAGCGAGGTAAGCTATGAGCTATCGGCTATAAAAACGTACAAAAGATAAGCACTCCCGTGTAAATAAAAGAGACACGGCGATGTTTATAGTTACTCGCCCAACGGTGAACTATCAATATAGCCGTGTCTCTTTTATTTGCCCGGGAGTGCTCATCTTTTGTTCGTTTTTATAGTCGATAGTTCATCGCTTACTCGCTCGCGGTGGGACTAGTGCCTAAAGGGGTGATGTAAAAAATTCCCTACAAATACCTACGGTCTTACTTATGACCCTAATGAAATCACAGAGAGTGGATCTCAATGATATTAGATATGACCTTGTTGATTCTAGGTTAAATGTTTGTGATTGATAATTAATTTTTTATTAATGATCTAATCAAGTACACTGAGAATAATGTCCCCGACACCACCTTAGTTGTATTTGCGGATGACACGAATGCCGTTATATCAGGAAGCTGCATGTCAGAACTGAACCTTTAAGGTGAACTATGCTCTGGGTACATTCACGAGTTGGTTCCAGGTTAATAATTTGAAATTAAATGCCAAAAAAACCAATGTAGTGTTATTTAGAACCACAGCCAAAAACAAAGATACACTGCAAATCTCCCTTGAGGATGAAAAAATAGAGCAGGTTAAGGCCGCAAAATTTTTAGGGGTGTACATTGATTCCCATTTAAACTGGAAGCCAGAATTATCCGCTGTGAGAAATGCAGTAAATTGCGCTTGCTATGCCATCAGAAGCCTTAGGGACGAGTTGCAACAGACTCAGCTGAAAATGGTTTACCATGCTCTGGTCGAATCCAAATTGAGGTATAGTATCCAACTCTGGGGTAATAGTTACAAGTATAATGTGCAGGCGGCTTTCATTGCGCAGAAAAGAGCTATTAGAATAATGGCAAGGGTACCACAGGATACTCCATGTAAACCCTACTTTATTGACTTCAGAATCTTGACTGTCCCCAGCCTATACATACTGGTTGTGCTCACGGACTTGGTTAAAAATTTGCACTTGATTGAAACTACAGAACAGAGGGCCAGACGTATAGATTCCAGACGTAGAGATTTACCTCAGACCGTGAACACCAGCCTTAAAGTAGTTAGGCATGCGGCAGGTTACCAGGCTGTTGGACTATTTAATAAGTTACCAGTAGAGTTAAAGTCACTCACCAATAGCCTCCTTTTCAAAAATAAGTTGAAGTCGTTCTTGCTAAGGAAGTGCTATTATTCGGTAGAGGAATTTGTAAATGAACGCATCTCTGACTTATAAAATTATAATTCTATTAATCTTTAAATTTAAAATTTGACATCCTACATTTATATTTCAATTCAATTCCCATTTTATTAAATTACGTGTTTTTATATTTTAATGTAACTATTAGTGGCATGTTTGTTTGATATTGTTGTTCATGTAGTTTAAGTAATCTATAAATTCAAACACAATGTAAATTGTTTTATGAATAAAGAAATAATAATAATAATAATTCGGCCCCATCGCCCACCAGATTTCTGGTGCAATCAGTCAACGTAAGGCAGCTTGTGGCGGGCTGTTAGGGAGTAGCGACCCTACGTACCTGAGTGCTCCTGGGGGTGTCCTGTGGTCAGGCTGAGCCGATCGGGTGGTTGGTTGGACAGGCCCTCCGCCTCTGGCTTGCCTTTATTGGCCGTCCAGAGTGGAGTCGCAAGAGCTGTTGCTCGAGGGTAGATGTGGACACCTAAGTGGCGAGTTGGCTATATGTTTAAAGTCCAGTGCCACCTCTCTACCCCCCAGCTCTCTGACCGGTGTTGCCCTTAGGCCATTTTTTAATGTCGCTATTAATATTGCACTTTCAATCTACCCAATTTTATCCGATTCAAATGAAAAATATGAAATCGTCAAGGAAATAAAAGGCGGCCCAATTAAGTGAAACCCTGGCAACAGCCTGCCACTATGCGTCGTGTGTTGGTTAATAACTGAGGGTTTTTTAAATCCCTCTTTTACACGTCAATCTAAAAGTTGCAGCCTTCGAAAGGGATAAAGATAAAAAAATACACATAGCACACTCCACAATCTATAGATGAAGTGAACGGACACAGGCACAAATTACTAGTATTATAGAGATACAAATCCCAAATTACACGAATTATGTTTGATGAGGCCGTCTAGTGGCATAACAACTATTGTCATACAACATTACGCATACAGTTGATGCTCATATATTTTTTTGGCATAAATTATACTATTGCATAATTGTTCCCTGTCATAATTATACGGAGTCATAATTTGTTTAACCATAATGTAGAATGTCATACATTTATTTAGTCATAATATTGATAATTATAATTATTTTTAGTACCTAATAATTGTAAATGTCATACATTTATCAAGCCATAATATTGATGATAATAATATTTGAGTTTTCATCAAATCAAAACAAAGCGTGGCCGTCTAATAAACTTTTCTCTGAGATCAACCAATGCTACTAGTGGTGTATAAAGTTCAAATTTTCACGTAGGCAGTAGGGAACAGGGACTTAGTGGCAAAAACCGACTCGGATCGCGGATAGGTTAAAAGGTTAAAAGAGCGGAAAAACTTGTTTAAACTTTTATACTGATCGCCCTTTGTTACTGTGACCCAACATAAAAGACAACTTTGTAACTTACTTGCTTCTGATTCGAGATCATCATTTACTACTAAGAAAAACAGGCTTATGCGTTTTGCAGCTGATGCGTTTATACAGTATGGTTAAATTGTTTTATGAGCAACCAATTTATGTCCATTATAAAGTATGCTTAAATAATTTTATGCGCATCAAATTTATGCGCATTACACAATAAGTTCTTAAACATTATGACTAAAAACGTTATACGCATAAATGTATGACTATTTACAGTTATGCGTAATGATGAGTATGACGAATCCACGTATGCCTACCAAAAATATGACTTCAAACTTTATGCAACCCGACCCCTACCCCTATTAGATATACATATATACATGTATACTATGTATTAGTAATACTATGAACCTTTTAGATTAGACCATTGTGGATCCAGGTGACGGCTAAATAAAAGTGTTAAGGTCTTCGCACTCTATATCAACTCCACGCCACTTGGGACAGCAACTCTACTCACACTTTCGATGAGTAGTAGTTGTATGACGCGAAAACCACACGTCATACACTACTTTAATATCATTTTTCGAAATTAAACGTAGAAAATGTGACATAGGGCTTAATTTTCAATATTTGGCATATAATCGAGTCGCCAAATAACAAAACGTGCGTAAATTATTAACGAATTGTATATTTCAATCGTGTTTAAGTACGGTAATTGCTGTAAAAATTACCTGATGACTCACAAAAATAATTTTCCATTAGATGTTTTACTAAAAGCTTTAAGTCATGTAATATCATCTTGCTTTACTCGGACGTATTTCTAGCTACACCAAACACACCTGAGTACATTTACTGTTTCTCTTGTAAACCGCATTTCTCGTTCTGAATACATAATTCTCTACTTCAGAGAGGCATTTGGTAATACCGATGCGGTACGTGAATCAAAACAGATGCGACCACGTACTCCCATAATGTCCCTGGATAATCGCGCGCAATAGTACTGCGCCAATTTCGAAGTTACTCACGGGATATTTTATTAACACAGACGATGGATTGTCTAGCTTCCCAATCCGCGCAATACATGTCTTGAATGCTCCTTCGCCTGTTTTTTAAGGCGAATGTAATCCTCAGAAATGTCTCACTCTCTCGCTAATAGTCCGATATGCTGTGCTTCTTCGCCCACGGAAACTTGCTAAAATCTGTAGTAAATATTAAGTATGTATTGTAAGGAGGAGTCATTATTCCAAAACGTCAAAATATCACGTATAATTTAGAAGCTGTAGCGAATTTAAGTTGAACACTGCCAAATTTAATGAAGACATGGATTTATCCATACAATTTTCAAACAATTCAACGAAAAATTTATTTACCACTGGATAACATAATTATATCTAGGTTTTTTTAATTGATTTTTAATGTATCTTTTTATAAAATCTAATATAGGGGAGAGTGGGTAAAAGTGCATCACTTTTTTTTAAGCTCCACAAATCCCAAGTTTATGCCTAAATAATTAATCTATGATAATTAACCACCAGATACGTCCCTAATCTACAAAAACAAGTGGAATTATTGGCAAAAACGGCATAAACTTAAAAGTTATAACAAGTTTTAAAAAAAATGGGAAATGATCCACTGTGACCCGCCGATGGGTCACTTTGGATCTTTTCATGGGTGACAGGGAATCACTTGGGGTACACCGGATCTATTAAAAAAAAGTTCAATAAAATACTACTATTTTATATTCTAAGACAGTCTTCTATCACAGTCTTATAAAAAATTAACAAAAGTCTTACAAATTATGCTGGTATTATTATTTAGAGACCTAAACTACAACATTTTGTTTAAACAGTTTTTCTCCTTTATTTTCGTAAAGCTCTCTTCTCTATTCAAATAAAAATATTTACTTCTTCAGTAATCATTAACAAACATTTTAATGAGAACATTGTTGATGCTAACTCAACTATTAAACATAAATATATTTACTCCTCGAGATACCTCAGTCCACTGTGATCCAAATGAAAATAATTCACTATGACCCATAAGCCGTTACGACAGAAAAAATATTCAAAAAATAACTACTTATACCCAAGCCAAAATTACATTACCCACAACGCATTTAACAAATAACAAGTTCAAAACATACAACTATCATTTATATTTATTAAAGGGTTGAATATACGACAAATTTCTAAATAACGTAAATAAATACTTTCGTCCTTACCTACTGGCCTGCGTCTGACAGCACGTGATTCCGCTCGGCGAGCGCGGCGGCGACTGGCGCGTGAGAGGGGGGTATCGACGAGCAGTAGCCACACGTTTGCTTGTGTACGTAAGAATTATAGCGCATAATCCGCTGTGACCCGTGATTCACTGTTACCCACTCTCCCCTACGCGTTGTTATGTTATCAGATGATGCTAATTCCTCCTGTTCGTCTTTTCATCAATTTACTTTTTAGTTAAAACTAGCTTCTGCCCGCACCTCCGTCCGCGTGGAACTCGGTTATATCGTAGCTCCATACAAACTTTCATCCCCCATTCCACCCCCCTTAGGGGATGATTTCCGGAATAAAAACTATTCTATGTCCTTCTTCAGGACTTAAACTATCTCGATACCAAATTTCATCCAAATCGGTTCAGCGGTTTAAGTATGAAGAGGTAGACAGACAGACGGACAGACAGATAGACACCCTTTCGCATTTATAATATTAGTACCTATGGATTATATTTTAACAAAGAGTGTAATTTAAGTAATACCGATGGTAGCGGCACTCAAATACAAATCGCTTATAAAATAAAAACGCATATTCTCTTTAAAATTATACTTATCGAAATAACTAAAACCGCCCACACGAACATCCACACAATGAAGGCTTTGTAAAATTAGATCTTAAATCTCAACATAAAAGGTACTACGCGGTAGGATTCTTTTGTTACGCAGATAGCATCGTAAACACGAAGAACATCATATCCTTCGTTATGCAGCGACATTCAGCATTACTCAAAAAGACACGTAAAAAGAAAATTTGGACATAGTGCTGTGAAATATTAACATTCAGATTTCAATTTTAGATAGGCTTTGCTCTCCTCTATTGCGCGTCAAACCTATTTTTCTGCCGTTGATGAAATATATGCCGTTACAGTGCGACTACAAAGAAGTGCGGCCCCGATCCTTTATTGGTTTGAGGATTTTTTGTGTTGATAGCTAGAGACCTATGCAGCTCTCTCTTTCTCGACACATCGCATTCTCTGGCACTTTCTGGAACAAACAGTGTATTTTTATCCGACTGCTGAAGGAGAGGAGGGTTATTATGGTTGCGGTGCTCGTTAAAATGGAGGTGTGTCCTAGTTGGCCTGCTCAAAATATTTCGATATTTTATCGATCGAGTGAGCACAGCGAACGAAGTTCTATGCTTCAGCTTGGGCCGAAAATCGTTTGTCTGTCCGGTTTCCAGCGTCTGCTGTCTGTCCCGCCGCTGTTCTCCTCTACAGGTCGCATTTCTCAACCGATTTTCGTGAATTTTTGTTAGCAGGTTTGTTAATCTATATATATAAAAGAAGAAGTCCTGATCTACCATCAACGCACAGCCGAAACTACTGATGTCAGAGAGTTGATTTTTGCACAGTAGGTTACTTTTATAACGTAGGCTAGGGATAAGAAGGTATTTTTAGAAATACCTCCCCTAAGGGGGTTAAATAGGGGTGCAAAGTTAGTATACGAGAAACTTTATTTTTTGAGCTAGACACTCGAAACTTTGTTGAAAGATTACTTATTAAGATACAAAAAAAATAATTTCAGCGTTTTAGAAAATTCCACCCCTAAGGGGGTTAAATAGGGGTGCAATGTTTGTTTGGGGGAAACATAAATTTTTGAACTATGAACTTGAAACTTTGTAGAAATATTACTCATTAGAAAGATTACTCATTAAAATACAAAAAAAGTAATTTCAGCGTTTAAGAAAATTCCACCCCTAAGAGAGTAAAATAGGGGTGCAATATTAGTATGGGGGAAAACTTATATTTTAAACTAGAGTTTTGTAACTTTAGGTTACTTTTATAACGTGGGTTCGGGATAAGAAGGGATTTTTGGAAATACTTCCCCTAAGGGGGTTAAAAAAGGGTACAAAGTTTGTATGGGGGAAACTTTTTTTTTTGAGATTAAGAAATTGAAGATTACTTATTGGGATACAAAAAAAGTAATTTCAGCGTTTTAGAAAATTTCACCCCAAAGGGGGTGCAATAGGGGTGCAATGTTTGTATGAGGGAAACATTATTTTTTGAAGAGAGACAGAGACTTGAAACTCAATAGAAAAATTACTGATTAGTATACAAAAAAAGCAATTTCTGCGTTTTGGAAAAAGCCACCCTTAAGATAGTTAAAAAGGGATGAAAAGTTAGTTTGGGGGAAACTTTTTTTTGAGCCAGAGACTTTGCAGAAAGATTACTTATTAAGATACAAAAAAAGAAATTTCAGCATTTTATAAATGTCCACCCCTTCGGGGGTTACATACATTATTTATTAAACTAGAGACTTGAAACTGTAAAGAAAGATAACTTATTGTAATATAAAAAAAGCACGTCCGACGTTTGAAAATAATCTACCCGTAAAGAGGTTAAATAAGGGTGCAAAGTTTGTATGGAAGGAACTTTATTTCTTGAGCTAGAAACTTGGAACTTTGCACAAATGTTACTTATGAAGATACAAAAAAAGTTGTTTTACCGTTTTAGAAAATTCCACCCCTAAGGGGGTTAAATAGGGGTGCAATGTTTGTATAGAGGGAACACTATTTTTTGAACTAGAGACTTGAAACTTTGCAGAAAGATTACATATCAGAATACAAAAAGAGTAATTTATGTGTTAAAGAAATTTCGTCCCTTAAGAGGGTTAAATAGGGGTGCAAAGTTAGTAAACAGGGAACTTTATTTTTTGAGCTAGAAACTTGAAACTTCGTAGAAAGATTACTTATTAGGATGCAAAAAAAAGGGATTTCACCGTTTTAGAAAATTCCATCCCCTAAGGCGTTGAATAGGAGTGCAAGTTTTGTATGGGGGAAACATTATTTTTTAAACTAGAGACTTGAAACTATATAAAGAATAGCTGTTGCCCGCGACTTCGTCCGCGTAGAACTTGTATCTTAGAAAAATGATTGGTATTAAATTATTGCAGGTGGAACCTTAATTATCGCCGACCCAAACAAAGTTCTATCATCTTATGGGATTATTTCAGAGTAAGCGTAAAAGGTAACAGTGAAATGAGTTCATTAGTTTAAATTGCTAAATTTAAATTGATAACTCCGTTTTTAAAAATATAAATATCTTAAGAATCATAACAGACATTTCTGCTAAAATTGTATATTTTTTTATAATGTATTAAAGAAAGCTACATTACTGGAAATGTTTGCCTAAATCCGTTCAGTAGTTCACGTTAGTCCGAGCTACCTGTATAGTTATGAAAACCTATCTTATGCTAAAAGACGTAGAACTTTCCATCTCCATCTGCTGTCCCCATTTAACGGTGTTGTTAGAGCATACATGATTTTGATTATCTAAAATAAACTTTATAAATTAACAAAATAATCCGCAGTTTAAATGAAACATTACCTTCTTTTCGGTTATGGGAACTGGAAGCTGTTCGGTTCTGTAAGGGTCGTGGTTCTAATTTATCCTTGCCTACTTCTCTGCTACCAGTCGGATTATTTATTTTGGCTTACCATATAATTAGTATAAAAGACCTATGAATTCCCTTAATTCAAAAAATACTTATTCCTCATTAATACTTCCAACCCTTTTTAACCTCCTTACAGGATGAATTTCAAGAAATGTTGTAATTAGTTACCTAGTCTTTTAGCGAAGTTCCAGATCCCTTAATTAAAAATTGTCTTGTTCCCTGTACAAACATCCAACTCCTTTTAGCTAATTTTGGGGATGAGTGTTTTTAAACCCCTTATGGAATCCATTTCAAGCAGTCTAAATTATGTTGCCCCCGGGATGAATTTCAAAAAAATCAGTTTTGTGGTCTTTTATGATAAAGGCTATAAGACCGAAGTTACAAATCTCTTACTTTAATATTTTCTTGGTCTCCATCCCTTGAATGCCGTTTTAAACCCTTTAGGGGAGGATTTTTTCCAACACGCTGAAAGATCTTTTTTATTCTGATAATAATTGTTTATACAACATTTTAAGTCTCCAGCTCAATAAAAAGTTTTGCTAATCCAAACCTTGCACCTCCTTTTAACCCCCTTCGGGATAGAATATTCTTAAACGCTGGAAGTACTTTTTTATTTGATAAGTAATCTTTCTACAACGTTTCAAGTATCTTACTAAAAAAAAGCGTTTCCCATACAACCCTTGCCTTTTAACCCCCTTCGGGGTGGAATAGTCTAAAACGCAAAAAGTCCTTTTTTTGTAATCTAATAAGTAATATTTCTACAAAGTTTTAAGTCTCTAGCTCAAAAACTATGTTTCCCCCATATTCACTCTAAACCCCAATGTCACTCCCTTAGGGGTGGAGTTTTCTAAGTCACTGAAACGACTTTTTCTACATTTGAATAAGTAATTTTTCTACAAAATTTTTACTCTACCTAAAAAACAAAGTTTCCCCCATACAAACATGTCACCCTTTTTAAAACCCCTTAGGGGTGGATTTTTCCAAAACGCTTAAATTCTTTTTTTGTATACAAATTAGTAATCTGTCTACAAAGTTTAAAGTTTCTAGCTCAAAAGGAAAAGTTTCCATCATACAAACTTTGCACCCCTATTTAACCCCATTTAGGGTGCAATGTACTAAAACGCTGGAAGTTCTTTTTTTGTATCTTAATAAGTAATCTTTCTAGAACGTTTCAAGTCTCTAGTTCAAAAAATAATGTTTCCCCCATACAAACTTCGCACCCCTATTTAACCCCCTTAGGGGTAGAATTTTCTAAAAAGCCGAAAGCACTTTTTTTGTTTTATAATAAGTAATCTGTCTACAAAGTTTCAAGTTTCTCTTTCAAAAGGGAAAGTTTCCCTCATACAAACTTTGCACCCTTATTTAACCCCCTTAGGGGTAGAATTTTCTTAAACGCAGAAATTACTTTTACTGTATTTTAATGAGTAATCTTTCTACAAAGTTTCAAGTTCATAGTTCAAAAATTAATGTTTCCCCCATACAAACATTACACCCCTACTTAACCCCCTTAGGGGTGGAATTTTCTTAAAACCTGAAATCACTTATTTTGTATTTTAATAAGTAATCTTTCTACAAAGTTTAAAGTCTCTAGTTCATAATATAAAGTTTCCCCCATAAAAACATTGCACCCCCATTTAACCCCTTTAGGGATGGAATTTCCAAAAATCCCGTCTTACCTGTGGCCTACGTCATAAAAGGAAATCCTGGTGTAAATTTCAAGTTTCTAGCCCCAGTAGTTTTGAATACAAATTTTGCATCCTTATTTAACCCTCTTAGGGGTAGAATTTTATAAAACGCTGAAAGTCCTTTTTTGTATCAGTAAGTAATCTTCCTACAAAGATTCAAGTCTCTAGTTCAATAATTATGTTTCCCCAATCAAAACTTTAGACCCCCTTTGCACCCCCTTAGGGATAGAATTTTCAAAAATCCCGTTGTAACCCCTTGCCTCTGTCACAAAAGGAAGTTCTGATGTAAATTTCAAGTTTTTTATTCCCAGTAGTTTTGAATACAAACTTTGCACCCCTATTTAAACCCCTTAAGAGTGGAGTTTTATAAAAGGCTAAGAGCTTTTTTTTGTATCCTTATAAGTAATCTTCCTACAAAGTTTAAAGACTCTAGTTCAAAGAATAAAATTTCCCTATTATTTAACCCCCTTAGGAGGGGAATTTTATAAAACGCTGAAAGTACTTTTATTTTATCTTAATAAGTAATCTTTCTACAAAGTTTCAAGTCTCTAGTTCAATAAATGATGTTTCCTCCATACAAACTTTGGACCCCCATTACACCCCCTTAGGGGTAGAATTTTCTTAAACGCTGAAAGTTCTTTTTTTGTATCTTAATACGTAATATTCCTACAAAGTTTCAGGTCTCTAGTACAAAAAATAATGTTTCTCCCATACAAACTTTGCACTCCTATTTAACCCCCTTAGGGATAGAATTTCCAAAAATCCCGTCTTATCCCTTTCCTACGTCATAAAAGCAAGTTCTGGTGTAAATTTCAAGTTACTAGTCCCAGTAGTTTTGAATACAAACTTTGCACCCCTATTTAGCCCCTTACGGGTGGAATTTTATAAAACGCTGAAGCCACTTTTTTGTATCCTAATAAGCTATCTTCCTACAAAGTTTCAAGTCTCTAGTTCAATAAATAATGTTTCCCCCATACAAACATTGCACCCCTGTTTAACCCCCTTAAGGATAGAATTTCCAAAAATCCCGTCATATCCCTTGCCTACGTCATAAAAGGAAGTGCTGGTGTAAATTTCAAGTTTCTAGTCCGAGTAGTTTTGAGTACAAACTTTGCACCCCTATTTAACCCCCTTAAGAGTAGAGTTTTATTAATCGCTGAAAGTTTTTTTTGTATCCTAATAAGTAATATCCCTACAAAGTTTCAAGTCTCTAGCACAAAAAATAATGTTTCTCCCATACAAACTTGCACCCCTATTTAACCCCCTTAGGGATAGACTTTCTATAAATCCCGTCTTATCCCTTGCCTACGTCATAAAGGAAGTTCTGGAAAAATTTCAAGTTTCTAGTCCCAGTAGTTTTGAATACAAACTTTGCACCCCTATTTAACCCCCTTAGGGCTGGATTTTTCTTAAACGCAGAAATTGCTTTTACTGTATTTGAATGAGTAATCTTTCTACAAAGTTTCAAATTCATAGTTCAAAAATTAATGTTTCCCCCATACAAACATTGCACCCCTATTTAACCCCTTTAGGGGTGGAATTTTCTTAAACGCTGAAATTTCTTTTTTTGTATCTTAATAAGTAATCTTTCTACAAAGTTTTAAGTCTCTAGTTCATAATATAAAGTTTCCCCCATACAAACTTTGCACCCCCATTTAACCCCCTTAGGGATGGAATTTCCAAAAATTCCGTCTTATCGGTTGCCTACGTCATAAAAGGAAGTCCTGGTGTAAATTTCAAGTTTCTAGTCCCAGTAGTTTCGGCTGTGCGTTGATGGTAGATCAGGTATCCTTCTTTTGTATATATAGATAACTTATTATTAATCAAAAAAAAGCACTTTCGACGTTTTAGAAAACTCTACCCCTAAGGGGGTTAAATAGCGGTGCAAAGTTTGTATGAAAGGAAATTTAATTTTTAAACTATAAACTTGAAACTTTGTAGAAAGATTACTTATTCAGATACAAAAAAGTAATTTCAGCGTTTAAGAAAATTCCACCCCTAAGGGGCTTAAATAGGGGTGCAATGTTTGTATGGGGGAAACATTATTTATTAAACTAGAGACTTGAAACTGTAAAGAAAGATAGCTTATTGTAATATAAATTTAGCACGTTCGACGTTTGAAGAAATTCTACCCGTAAAGAGGTTCAATAAGGGTGCAAAGTTTGTATGGAAGGAACTTTATTTCTTCAGCTAGAAACTTGAAACTTTGCACAAATATTACTTATTACGATACAAAAAAAGGTGTTTTACCGTTTTAGAAAATTCCACCCCTAGGGGGGTTAAATAGGGGTGCAATGTTTGTATGGGGGGAACATAATTTTTTAACTAGAGACTTGAAACTTTGTAGAAAGATTACTCATTAGAATACAAAAAACCAGTTGTCAGCGTTTTATAAAATTCCATCTCTAACGAGGTTAAATATGGGTGCAAAGTTTGTTTGAGGGAAACTTTTCCTTTTGAGCTAGATACTTGTAACTTTGTAGAAAGTTAATCTATTAAAATACAAAAAAAGTAATTTCAGCGTTTAAGAAAATTCCACCCCTAAGATGGTTAAATAGGGGTGCAAAGTTTGTATGAGAGAAACTTTATTTTCTTAGCTAGAGACTTAAAACTTTGTAGAAATATTACTTATTTAAAAAAAACTCCTAAGGGGGTTAAAAGGGGTGCAAGGTTTGTATGGAGGAAACTTTATTTTTTTGCTAAAGACTTGAAACTTTGTAGAAATATTACGTATTAAAATTAGAAAAATAACAGCGATTTAGAAAATACAACCCCTACTTAGAAAATTCTACCCCTAACAAGGTTAAATTGACATCCCTTAAGCAAGCAAAATAAGAGTTGATTATACGTTTCGCTATTCGTCAGCAGGTGGCGTTAGTGTAGCAAATGAATTTAATTATTACTTAAGGGATTTGCCACACTGGACGCGTTCTGCAGTCTGCGGTCAGGACTCCCATACAAAATTGTTGATTATTATTGAAAGAAAACTAACTCAGAATAAATTCGCTAACATATTTTAATTTGTCATCATCAAAAATCTACGTGGACGAAGTCGCGGGCGGCCGCTAGTTATAATATAATCATATTATGAGAATGTTTTGGCCCAGTCACTTTATCGAAATAAAATAAAAAATCATACTCCCAGAGCCACTAGTATATTTGCATCAATCCACATCTGTGCATCAATCCTTTGTTTACTTAAACCTAAAAGATGAACAGTTGTTTTAGTTTCTTAAAGAAAACCGCATCATAATTAAATGAACTATGGGGAACTACTAGCCTAGCTCGCCAGTAAATTATTTGGAAATGCGCTTAACAAATAATTTACTGCCTGAAAGTGAAATTTCATTAATTAGTCTTAGAAGTTGACTTCCACTTCTCAGATTTGTGCAGTGTCATATCCTAGGACAGTAATAATCTGGGTCACAGCAGAGAGCGCCCGTAGGCAAAAGAAAGTAAACAAATTCACTTTAGTTCACATGTTATATTCATTGATTTAATACGGAGATACAGAACTTACATGGTGATCGGTCGGCGTACGGAAAGGAAGAGAAAGCAAAGACAAACTTTGTCTAGAGTCACAGATTTTATACAATCATAGATTATGTAGACTATAGTCACTTAAGGCATACATACACTTTCCAACACTTCCCCTTATGGCGTATAGTGTTAAAGCGATAGAGCTAAATTGACACAATGTTAATAAAATGCAAGTCAAATTTACATCACATATGAGTTGAGTCTCTATCAAAGTCTCTACATAAAAAGAGAGATGTCAAAAAAATAATTATCATTATTACATCATATATGTAGAGTTCAGTTTCTATAAAAAGAGAAATGTCAACAAAATAATTATCATTATTAACATAATATTTTTCAATATCAAATGATATTTAAGTTAAATATGAAATAAATATTGATCTCTGCAACATAGAGATATTGTATGCACAATCATTCATTATGAAATATTATGTCAAATTCAAATTACACAAATATTGACCAGTAATTAATTCTGTCATCGAAATGTCAATAATGTTATCACACTTATCACAAATATGAAATAATTGATAGTGAAATTGAGTAACAATATTTTCAATATTTAGGCATCGTTTCTTATAATTATATTCATGTCATTGATGAAGCTACAATGTTTCTGCACACATAATGGCTTGGTCAAGACATCAGCTATCATCTTGTCAGTAGAAAGGTACTTTACCGAAATACAGTCTTTTTTGATTAAATCTTTCACAAAATGATATCTAATATCAATGTGTTTCGTACGTTTATGACAAAATTCTTTGCATTCTAAAAGTCTTTGTGCACTCTGGTTGTCATTATATACTGTACAAGCTATTTGCTTATTTAATATCTCGGTAAGTAAGTTTTTAACAAAACAAATATCTTTGCAGACGTCTCCTATAGCTAGAAATTCGGCCTCCGTTGTAGACTGTGCTATACACCGTTGTTTACGTGATTCCCAGTTAATGGTGTTATTTCCTAGCTTTATGACAAAACCAGTATACGATTTTCTGTCAATAAGGTCATTACCATAGTCTGCATCGGTATAAGCCTGTATATTACAATTAACGCTTTTTATATAATATAAACAGTAATTAATTGTACCAGCCAAATACCAAGTACACGTTTTGCTGCTATCCAATGGGACCTGTCAAAGCTATTATTAAACTGGCTTAGCTGACTACAAGCAAAACTGATGTCAGGTCTTGTACACACTGAGAGATAATTTAGACTACCTACTAGTTGCCTATAGTCATAAGTCTCATTATGTGTATGAGCACCATCATTTTTAGGTACAAACAATTTACAATTTAAAGCCATAGGCGTTGCAACAGGTTTGCAATTTTGCATATTAAACCGTATTAGCAGTTTCCTAATATATTCTGTCTGGTCCAGACACAGGGTACCTTTTGACTTATCTCTACTGATTCTTATGCCTAAGCAATTCTTCAATGGACCCAAATTTTTCACATTAAATTCTTTCTCTAGAATATTTAGCAATTCAACTTTAATTGAGCTATTTTTAGTGTAAAATACGTAGAAGTCATCAACATAAAGAGCTATAATGACAAAGTCATTACCCGACTTTTTAGTATATATACATGGCTCACATATAGACTGTTTAAAACTGTTACTTAATAGCACTTGGTTAACTTTTTCATTCCACATTTTGCTAGCCTGCTTTAAACCGTATATACTTTTCTGCAATAAACACACTTTATTTTTATTTCCATTACAAAAACCTTCAGGTTGTTCCATGTATATAACTTCATTAAGGTTTCCATTCAAGAATGCTGTGGCAACATCGAGATGATCTATGTCCAAGTCCACCTCATTGGCAAGGGAAAATAAAATTCTCATAGACGAATGGCGTATGACAGGAGCATACGTCTCATTGTAATCAACGCCCGGTTGTTGACTAAAACCTCTGGCAACGAGTCGTGCTTTATGTCTATCGAATTTCCCATCCACGTCATGCTTTAACTTATATACCCACTTACATTTGATTATGTTTTTGTTATTAGGTCGATCGACCAATTTCCATACCTTATTCGAAACCAACGAATTGTATTCAGATTGCATTGCATCAATCCAATCTTCACGATATGGTGACACAATAGCTTCGTCATACGACTGCGGCTCATCGAATGAGGTAGGCTGAGTCAACATTGAAAAATCATAATCTCCATACCTTTGTGGGGGTCGCCTGACACGGACAGAACGATCGGATGCACCTGGTGTCACTTCGTTGCTTGGTACCGCATCCCCTCCAGATGACACCGGCCCAGACGATGTAAGGCGCTGCACGCGCTCATCGTCAGCACGATAGTCGCTGGAGACAGGTCTGCGCAGTACTGCTTCCCCTCCAAGTGACGCCTGCCCCGATGACACGGGTCGCTGCTCGCGCCCATCATCAGCAGAGTCGTCGGAGTCGGGCTCGCTTACGGACTGGTACTCCTCGTCATCTCCATCAGGTTCAACTGAAATTTCAGGCAAAACATTGTTAGCTTCAATATTACCTTCAGAAATTTTATTATGATTTTCTTGTGACTCAATTTCTTGAATAGAATTACTATTCATTAAACTGTCAAATAAATAATAGTTATCAGTACCATAGACAGCATTAGATACACTTTTGTAATAAAAACGATTCTCGATGAACGCAACGCTACGAGACAGTATCACAGTACTCGGACTAGACGGCTCGCATAAACGATAGCCCTTCATAGTCTCAATGTAGCCAAGAAAGATCGCCAATTTGCCTTTGGCGTCTAACTTACGGCGTTTCTGTGATGGAATCAGACAGTATGCAGTGCAGCCAAAGACCCGGAGGTGACCAAGATCAACTTTGGATCCAGTCCAAACCTCCTCAGGTGAACGTCCTGATAAAGCAGCTGTAGGGGAACTATTTTTTAAATATATTGCAGTCATCGCTGCCTCACCCCAAAAACGGTTGCTAAGACCTGACTCGCTAAGCATACATCTAACTTTGTCCATAATCGTACGGAAATTGTGCTCACTTACGCCGTTCTGGCTTGGACAGTAGGGCACAGTAGTTTGATGTATAATGCCCTCCTGTTTTAAATAAGCAGAGAATCTTCTATTAACAAACTCGCCTCCTCCGTCGCTCCTAAGAACTAAAATTGACCGCCCAATTTGCTTTTCTACTAGTGCTTTGAATGTAATAAAATGTGACATTACCTCTGTGTTAGGTATGTGACAGGGGACAAGTGAAACCAAAGGCGGTCGTTTACACACTGCTCTATTAGATCAATAACGGTAGCTTATGTAGGGATCGCGGCACCGTCCGTTACAACTATATATACGTATACAACATCTCCCCCTTCTAGCTTACGATACAATGAAACTGATATGTATAATATAACTAAATTACATAGTATAGAAAAAAGGTTTATAATCAACCCTAGGGACAGGACGCAAGTGAAACCAAAGGCGGTCGTTTACACACTGCTCTATTAGATCAATAACGGTAGCTTATGTAGGGATCGCGGCACCGTCCGTTACAACTATATATACGTATACAACACTCTGACTTTTCCTTCATGAGATATCCATATGTTTTTCTCGAGAAGTCATCAGTGAAGCAGACAAGGAACCTCTTGCCTCCCCAGCTAGGCTCCTGCACAGGTCCAAGGACATCGCTATGGATGAGCTGCAAGGTTCCCCTCCGTTAGCCCTAATAATTTCAAACCTAATTTTACTAGCCCTAATTTCATTAACCCTAAAATTACAAACCCGAATTTTCATTGTTCCTAATTATTCATTAGCCCTAATTTCAGTATCCCGAATTTTCATAATATCTAATTTCTCATGACCGAATTCTCACTAAGACTAATTTTATTTGACCTATTTCTTCCTAGGCCTAATATTGCAATGCCTACTAATGACTACACTTTATTATCAATGTCTCTAAAATCACTAACCCGAATCTTCATTTTGCCTAAGTATTTTAGCCCTAATGTCATTATCCCGAATTGTCAGTAGTACTAATTTTATTTGACTGTTTTTTTTCTTATAATGTCGGTTCTGGTGCATCACCAGACCGGCTGCTGCCGCGGCACGCTCGCTTCGCTCGCTCGCTGTAGGGTCGCAGTTTTACCTAACACTACTCCTCGCTTCGCTCGTCGTCGTACCTTCACTGGCCTGCCTTAGGGTAGAATAGGTGGGTAATCCGATGTCTATCTAGCTCACTCTTATTAGACAGAGAAGTATCATGAGAGAAAAAATGAGAGAGCTCGTGCGCCGTCTTGTGATAGCCGTACAGCAAGTCGACGCCACCCCGCTGCGCGGGGTGTCTATTTCTGGTCTGAGGGACACAAGTGAACCCTAACCTAACCGACCTAAGATAGAGTTCGCTTATGACATGCCATTTTCGTCCGCCCTGACAATGCACGATCCAATAATCCACGTCCACGAAAACTGGACACGGATTATCGGGCCGTACATTATTTGGCCGTGCATTATTGGCTCCCATTTTGACGAGATTAGGACGTCTATCATGGGACGGCCGCGACATACTCCGCGGTAAAAAGTAGCCTGTTCATCAGGGATGCATTAATTAGTACTAGTCAAACATTATAGCAAAAGTTAATAGGTCAAGTGATAGTTAGGTGTGACGAAATTAGGTGTAGTGAACATTAAACATAGTGATCATTAGGCACATTAATCATTAGGCTTAGTTGTCATTAGGAAAAATTATTATTAGTTTCCAATATATTAGCACACTTGATGTTTAGTATTAGGAATGATTAGGAGGTTTGAAATTAGGCGCAGCAAATAATTATGCCATATAAAATTAGTTATCCGAATATTAGGGCTAATGAAAATTATATCGAACGTTGTTAGGTGTAATGAAATTAGCACTAACGATATTAGTTTAAGTGGGGGTGACCCGAGCTGCAATGTCTTAGTAGCACGCTTCGCTTGTCCTTTTGGGTAGGATGCGGCCGACATCTTCCCCTCAAGACATGCAGCGCAGCCCTTATTGATGTCTCCATCCTGAAACATCACACCACATGCACCATCCCGCAAACGTTTCATACCTTCAATATTCAGGTGACCTAAACGTCTGTGCCATAGTTCCGCTGAGATATCGGCTGATAGTGTGGCCCTCGGTGATTCCTGGCTACCTTCCAGGAACAAAAAGTGTTCCACAGGTGAGGTCTTGTTAGTAACACACACATGGACATTTAACTTGTACAGACCATTACAACATGTAGCACATGCAATAGGCTTGTCAAAATCGGTGGCTTTGCTCTCATAAATAAAACAACCTTTGTTGTCAAACCGAATTATGTAGCCAGACTCGACCAACTTTGATATTGAAATCAAGTTACATGAGAGTTTTGGCACATACATGACATTACATAAAGTCAATGGACTCACCTTGTCTTTCTGATTGTGTTGTTATTTGCAACTATGACAGAAGATTGTTTGGGTACTATATCAGTTAGATAAGTCTTGTCTAAAACCATATGGTTCGATGCTCCGCTGTCGAGGTAAAAGTTTTCCGATGACTTGGCAGCCAAGAACGCTGCGGCAATGTTGGTCCGGTCAGCTCCGGCTCCGCCATGCTTCGGATTCTTCATTCGCTTAAGCTTGAAACATCTTTGTTTGGTGTGACCTCGCTTCTTACAAAAGTCACAAAAACTGACATTCTTATTCTTACCGATATATGCAGTTGTAGTTTCTGTCGAAGATTTTCTACTGAATTCCTGAAGAAGTCTCGCCTTTATTAACTCACTTGACAATTGGTCAGTTGCAGTCGCTGTTGATAAATTTGAAACAACGGTTTCATACTCCAATGGCAATCCACTCAACAAAATTTCGGCTACTTCTGCGTCCTCGATGGTCCGCCCGATGTCTTGAAGTTGCTGTACTAATGTCGTGATAGTTTCTATGTATTTGCTCATCGTAGTATGTTCAGAAAACTGTACCTTATGTAGTTTACGAAGAAGGAGTACTCGGCGATAAAGACCCTTATCTTCAAAGATTTCAGAAAGATTCTTCCAAGCTTCAGCAGGAGTTAAACAATTCCTAACATACTGATATAATTCTCTTGATATTAAAAGACAGATGCGTGCCAGCGCCCTTTTCTGTTTACCGTCTTCCACGTCACGTCCCTCAACGGCATCCCAAAGTCCTTCCAGTATTAAAATATTCTTTGTACTAAACTTCCAAGTATGGTAATTCGATGCACCAATTAGCTTTTCGACGGAAGCCATGTGTGGGTTGAGGTTAGACGGCGGCGCGGAATCCATTGTAGTGAAAACGTGATGTGTAAAAATTTAAGTTAATTGCCTCGCGGTTTAGCACTCGCTGTGACACAAAAAAAATAATTACTGCATGAACAGTTCTTGATTACTGTTAATCTAAGATATGAGGTATTCAAGGTCCATAACCTCTTAGAAGTTGACTTCCACTTCGCAGATTTGTGCAGTGTCATATCCTAGGACAGTGTAGTGTTCAAAAAAAATTCAAAAAAAATTCAAAATTATTTATTTTTTTAACACAGTTATTTCATATGGTGCCAAACCCTCCTTTTAAGTTATAAAAACTTGTGTTAGGAGGTATTCGCTCTCTCGTGCAATGGTAATAAAAAATAAACAATGTACCTATTACTTATAAAGATACTTACATTATAAATCATTTCCAAAATTGTCATTTTTCCTTACAAGTTGTCAGTTCATTGACTGGACTAATAACAGAGGTATATAGCAAGTGAAGCCTGATTTAACCTAACAGGGGTATTGATTTTAGTAGACATAAAGTTGAACCTAGTCTAGGATATCTATCTTAGAATAAGTTAAACTTCACGGTTAGTCAAAATTTACACACATTTACATACAATTAGAGATTATTTCAATAGTAATTCAGTTTCGTTATAACTTTTCTCCTTTAACCAAGTTGTAAGAACGATTTTACACTCTGTAGAACTTTTTGTGTAGATATTCAACATTCTATTTACTTTGTTATACAAGTTAATAGATAGAACATAAAATTGCCTTCTTGCGAAGGAGGTCCTAACTGGGGTTGGAAGGTTAATTACCGTGTACAGTTTACGTTTTTTTAATAAATTGTCATCAATTTTTACAGTTTTATGGATTTTAAGGATACAATTAAGGATGAATAGTTGTCTAACAGTAAGTACATCAGCATCACGGTACACATTAATAGTGCTGTATCTTATAGTTTTACCTAAAAGTACTTTAAGAATGGAACGTTGGGCCCGTTCAAGAGCCATGAGTTTGTTTTTATGAGTACCTCCCCATATAGGTAGACAATAAAGTAATATAGACTGAACAAGGGTTTTATAGATATATATTAATAGTTCCTTATCTGTTATGTGCCTAAGATATTTAAATAGCCATATAAGTTTCCTTATACGACTTGCGGTAATTTCATTTTGTTGATTCCAAGAAAGTAGTTGATCAATATGGATTCCTAAGTATTTAGTAGAGGTAACATGGTTGAGAGTGGAGCATGAGCAATCATTTGTCGGTTGGATGACGCAGTAGTGGGCAGTTAAAGTATGTTTTTGTTTATCCGGTTGAGACGCACTTCGCATTGAGAATGTAATATAATTTGTTTTACTTATATTTAATGAAAGTAAGTTGGTTTGAAGCCATGTGATCACTTTGGATAGTCCAACTTCAGCACAATCGTATACTTCCTGCCAGCTGTCTCCGTGAAACAGTAGCGCAGTATCGTCAGCATAAGAAATCACTAACCCATTATTAAGTTGAATATTGGTTAGATCATTTATGTAGGTCAGAAAAAGCGTAGGACCTAAGACACTTCCTTGCGGTACGCCAAAGTGGGTGAAGTGAGTGTCTACGCTATATACGTCGTTGTTCAATTTAACGCGTTGCGTTCTATTATTCAGGTAACTAGATATTAAGTCCCGAAACTGACCACGAATTCCCAGAGTATCAAGTTTACGGATAAGGATGGGGACAGAGACAGTGTCAAAAGCTTTTTTTATATCAAGAAATATACACAAAGTTTTTTTTTTTACACTCTAAATGTTTAGTAATGGAATTTGTTAGTTCAAGCACGGCCTCTTCTGTGTTTTTACCTTCACGGAAACCGAACTGACGAGGTGATAAAAGGTTATATTTATTTAGATATTTAATTATTCTATTGTTTATTAATTTTTCCATTATTTTGGAAATCGTGGAAAGCACCGATATAGGCCTATAGTTGTTGAGATCAGTTCTGTCACCATCCTTATAAACCGGGTGAATAACAGCCCGCTTGAGCGCGTCAGGAAAAATACCTAGTGAGAAACAAAGTGAGCTTAAGTGGCCAATAATTGGGATTAATTCATTTTTTGCTTCTTTTATAAATGTAGCAGGAATGTTGTCCCAGCCAGAAGCAGATTTAGTTTTCAAGTTTAGAATTATTGTCTCAATTTCTCCCAGATCTGGCTCTATTATACCAATTGATGATGGGCGTGAAGGTAAGGTATTTAAGTAGGTTGTTAAACTGGTATTATTAATTGTCAGAGGTGCAATTTTATCCGCCAAGTGTTGACCAATGGTAGCAAAGTGCTCGTTAGCTAAATTAGCTGAAGAAATGGGAGAATTTGTTAGGTTTATCAAGTCATTATTTTTACACTTTGGTTTGTTCAGGTTAGTTATGTTTTTAATTGCATACCATAAGCTTTTATTATTATTTTTCGCCTTATTCAGAAGCTCACGCTCAAACTTCTGTTTTAGCTTTCTGACTAAGTTATTACAATAGTGTTCACTTATTTGCGCGTTCTATAGGTATACTGGTGTTGCTATTTACACGTTCCTTGGCTCGACAGCACACCACCACTCCCGGCAACGGTCGGACAACTACTGCCCCCCACTCCGGTCATCGTGACGTGACGTATGCGCACGAGATAAGGATAGCAATACACTACATCCCTTCTTTGTTTTAATTAAAATTAATCGTGACTATTCATGTTCATCTATATATGTAAATGAACTTACGTAGTAATAGAATCATGTTTATTTATTACGTATTTATGAATTTTATTTTATTCCTCCATATTTTAATCCCAATAAGGTCTTGTTTTCCCTCTCGGCTGGAAGGTCAGATGGCAGTCGCTTTCGTAAGACTAGTGCTTATGCCAAATCTTGGGATGAGGTGTCAAAGCGGACCCTGGGTTCCTTTAGGGCCATTACCGGGAATAACGCTAGGAGTATGAACCTCCACATTTGAATGCTTTACTCTCTACCCTCTTCATTATTAACTTTCCATTAACCTTCAACGTTTTTTACCAAGGCACGACATTTCTCCGATATGTTTGTCCAGTATTTATCATTTCGGACTTCGACATCACCACCTTTCCTCTTTTCAACCTCGTAGTCCAAACTAAGCGTCTTTTGTTTGTTCATATTTTCTTTTCCAACCCAGGCATAATAATATTATGCACCTATGAATGAATACCTGTCTACGATTGTTTCAGAAAATGAACCTAAGCCAACCAACCCGAGAAAACCCGGCTTAAGAAACTGTAGTGTAGGTACACGTTTTATTACATGACAATATTACGATTTATTATAAAATTACAATGCTGAGGAAAACCAATTAATTTACTTTTCCCGCTAGATCACACATGTTTTAATCATCATTTGATATGTAATCGGATTTAAACTTTCGTGTGACATGTCTAAAATACTGTTTATAAATACATGTTTATGTATTGCAATGTAATCGAATTTAAAACCTTCGGGTCAGGTCTTACTGTCCAAAATACTATTAATAAGTCCATTGTGAAACTCACGTATTATTAAATGTCACGACAGTATTGTAAATATTATAATGAACATACATGTAAGGTAACTCATAAAACACACCAATAATTATAACATGTTCTATATTAATATTTAATTTAATCCGATTGAATATTACCCCTACAATCGTATGCTGAGAAATGGTGAGTTTTAATTAGAGGAAGTGTTAACTCGATCCACCAAAATAAAACCCGTTAACAAAACACACAACTTAAGTGTCACACAACTTTGTCCATTTTAGTTAGGTACCTATTTTACCTGTTGAGTACAGCTCCTTAGAGAAATGCAAGAAATCAAATTAAAATTTGAAACATGATTAGGGATGCCCCATACTTGCTTTTATTTGCTTTACTTGTACAACGAAGTATTTCGGTTTGGTATTCGTCTTTAGGCGTATACTTAGACTTGGTTGCATAATATTGACAGGCTAAAACCAAACACATTATTAAATTCATGATCATGATTTAAATTGATAAACTGTAGCAGTTCCAGTGGACTTCTTAAATCGTTCTAATAATTTCAGTTGTACCCCACCGCCAGAGTGTTACCTGTATTATTTGATGTAGGTATATATTCTTTTCTTAAGCAGTCTGTATTTATTGAACATTGCCGTACCCTTCACCCCTTTTTTTCACAGTTACACATAGGTACATTCCGGTAGCGATTCGAATGAACGCACGACGAATATAGTACTTGTAGTACTTGATGAAATGAGACGCCTGTCTGTTATTATTTTCCAGGTTTGGATTTGTCCTTCACCTTTCGGTTACTTTTAAAGTAAGCATGCTTCTTCCAATTTTACGTTGGCAGATGGTAATTCTTCCTTTATCTTTTCGAAAGATATCAAACTGTCCTAAATGCCTATATTCTTTAAAATATTACTTTGTATGTAAAATAAAGGCAGCCATATTTTAAACCGGGGACGGTGTGTCAGTTAACTACCCGCTAGAATGGTAAGGCAATATTGATTATAAAAGTTAGCAAATAAAATAATAATTTGTGGACTCTGTATTTAGTAAAGTATTCTCTATAAATTATTCCCACCATTAGTTGGCAAATAACGATGATGAGATAAAGTGCTCAGATATACAACTAAAATATGTATAAAGGCACATACTTAACTTTTGCATGTTCGTTATTGTTTAACAGCCAAAATAAATGGCATCAGTATGTGCAATTGGAAAGCAATATTAACTATGATGACCGCTGGTAAATAAATTATCTTTATCTCAATAAAGTAAAACCATTTTTTACCGTCCTTGCAATTCTATTTTGCCATTGTGCAGATTTATTTAAGGTATTGTTTAAATTGTAAAATATTGTTTAAAGTCTATGTTACATCAAATACGCTTCAGGTTCTTATTTAAGTATGCATTACATCAGTTACCCGTTTTTCCGCTTGGGGAAACGAGTAGGTATCTGTTAGGAAGTGTAATTTAACTATTTTCCATGCTTGTACCTTTTTTTTTAACTGTATGTCACTTGTCCGCCGACTAGCGGAACATTCGTTTCACTATATGTTGTACGTCATATACATACTTTACCTACTTATTTCACTGCCCGCCTTCAAGTTTTTATGTTTTACCTGTACTCTGTACTTACTTATTTAATCATTTTACTACCATCCAATTTATACATGAATAGATAATTTCATAGTTCCAAATCGGTACAGCAAACGTGGAAGATCGACCTACATGATCGAATTACTTTGAAACATATTATGTTTATTTACAGCCCTACATGGGAAGGCAATGATTATAAGGTTTGATAAGATCAGTGCATTTACAGAGTCAGAAACTTTCGTCATTACGTCGCTTAGTCCAGGTGTACCCGTAACTGCCTAATCTTGTTACTTGTTTGTTATATGAATTATATGAATGAACATCCGTACTTAGTGTTAGCATCCCTTCATTACTCGGACAACACCTGCACAGCACAGGACTAATCTTCCTCGTCGTAAATTTATGTCAATTCCATAATGACGTGGAAGGTAAGTTTTGTAGGTACGTACCATACCACCAAGTTGTTAAATAATTAGTAATAATAATTATTACTTGCACTTGACAGTGTTCCTTTTGTAAAGTGTCACGATACATATGTTACATTATGTTTAACCCTATACGTAGCGACCAGTTCAATAATGTAAGTAGTTCCACGACCACCGTCGCTTTTCAAACGTATGTTCAGGACAACTCAACTGTCATCTCCCATACAGAAAGTGGCTTAGTTACACAATCGAGTAGCTGGCACAACTAATGTGATCTCTGTGTCGCGTCTGGCGCATTCACTCTTAGTGAATCCTGATTTTTACTTTTTAATTGTATCGTACACGAATAATTTATGATCAATAGTTAAGAAATAATACATTCGTAACAACCATATGCATTATTAGACTTATAACTCATCAATGGATAACCGGTTCTGGTGATTTTTATTTATTATTTGTGTCATTTAGTCACGTTAAGTATACCACTTTACTTAAAATCACACATAGTATTTTTAGGTCTATATTGTGATCAGTTTTTTAAGGTAATTAAATAAGAAACATTTAAATTATCATATGATTAAATATTCAAATTCAATTATCATTCTTCTGGGTTGAGTTAAATCCATAAAGCTATAAATAACAATTACTATTGCAAATTAATGTTTTCTTTATAGGTAGTACGCAGGTATCGTTAATGTAACAACTATATCCCATATTTCTGTTCCCCGTATTCCCCACAGACACGGAACAGGAAATTATTCCTGTAGTCATACAATTTATTACGTAATGCTCGTTGGCATATTTTACATCTCGCCGTGTGCTCCTTAAAACTTTATATGCTCCATGGCATATTGGACACACTTGTGCTCCCTGGCACATTGTCCAATTAGGCCAATTGGTGTGCATTTAAGCACGCACCATATTTGTGCTCACTTGCACATTGTGCAATTTGATGTGCATTTAAGCTATTTGTACTCACTTGCACATTGTGCTATTCGATGTGCATTTAAGCAGATAAATGTATTCTGCTCAAATGGGAACATTTATTGTCCAGATTCGGTAATCTGCTATTTTCAAAACAAGTCCGTTATGTCAATTGAATGACCAGATAATTTTATCTGCTTTTGCTGAATTAGTCATCAGATTCTGTTATTCCAAATTTATTTAACACGTGACAATTTAACGTCCAGATTAGGTAATCTGCTACTTTCAAAATTAGTCTGTTATGTCAACTCAATGACCAGATAAGTTTATCTGCTTTAACTGTGACAATTCACAAGTGACAATTTAATGTCCAGATTCGGTAATCTGCTACTTCCAATTTAATGTCCAGATAAGTTTATCTGTTTATACTGATTTAGTAATCAGGTTTTTGTTGTACCATTAATAAACACACACGTGACAATTTAATGTCCAGATAAGTTTATCTGCTTAAACTGATTTAGTAATCAGGTTCTTGTTGTACCATTAATATACACACACGTGACAATTTAATGTCCAGATTCGGTAATCTGCTCAATTATAATGTTTTCCTACAGGTAATGTTCCTGCTGTAGCCATTCTTGCTGTAGTCATACAGTTTAGTGACATACCGGTCTAGTATAGCGTATATATACGCTTAGATAAAATGGGCATTAAGTTATATATATTTCGTCTCCTTTTATTTTATATCCTCAAATATATAATGTGTAATTTCTTTTGTGTTTTACTTCTTATATGCAAAATAAACATTCTTTTTTTCTTTTAACATACGTTACCAACTGTCTTCCGGAAGTAACCATAATTACAAACAAGGTACCCATCAATCTTTGTCTTTACCTTATTTAATATATTATACGAGTAGCATACAAAACTTCCTCGTTCCAATTTGTGACTATCCTACAACTCACGAATTATATTACTATAAACAGTATGGATTAATCACGTCAATTGAGATGCAGATGAACAAATAAGTTACATAAGGCGTTATATACACGCCAAAGTATATATGTAGGTACTTAGTCTGTTATTCCCTTTTTATGTTTATCAGACTTTATTTGAAGTTCGTTATAATAAAATGTTGGAATTTTAAAACAGTAAATGTAATTGAACATAATCATCAACCACCATAATAAACATATTATGTTTATCATAGATGTATTTGCATGCTGTTGCAACAGCTGAGAAAAGGTGAAACAATAGTGTTCCTATTTACTTTAAGACATGTAAAGTTACCCTTTTTCTGCAAACGATTTATATTATTATCACTATTTAACACATTCACTTAGTAATCCAATCATTGCCGATGTTAGTCTAAGCTGAACGACTTGGGAAAGGAGACATATATATATGACCGTTAAGTGTACCGGTTTAAATATTCATTTTTGTAAATCACTGTATGTTACATTTTAAATAAACTAACCGCGTATGTACTAAACTGCATGACGAGTCTGGATTTCTTGACATTATGCATTATTATGCGTGTCGTAATAAAGGGTTATTTAAAATACTTATGGCTTTAATGGGTTATTTCAATTTCCCTTTTGCTGTAGGAATGTATGTCAAAGCAACAACAAAATAATAATATTACCCATACCCTTTTTCTTTTTAGTAAAAGTACGTATTTTTATCCTCGTCGCCACATGTAGTGTTCACTTATTTGCGCGTTCTATAGGTATACCGGTGTTGCTATTTACACGTTCCTTGGCTCGACAGCACACCACCACTCCCGGCAACGGTCGGACAACTACTGCCCCCCACTCCGGTCATCGTGACGTGACGTATGCGCACGAGATAAGGATAGCAATACACTACAGACAGTAATAATCTGGGTCACAGCAGAGAGCGCCCGTAGGCAAAAGAAAGTAAACAAATTCACTTTAGTTCACATGTTATATTCATTGATTTAATACGGAGATACAGAACTTACATGGTGATCGGTCGGCGTACGGAAAGGAAGAGAAAGCAAAGACAAACTTTGTCTAGAGTCACAGATTTTATACAATCATAGATTATGTAGAATATAGTCACTTAAGGCATACATACACTTTCCAACAATTAGAACGGTTTCCATAAGGGTATTTAAGTCCGAGAAGGCATATCAACGCAATTGAATGTGAAGACAAAGCGGAAATCCTCTGAAGATTGGTCTGCCATAGTCACCTGTCAGTCGATATGTAATTGAACGAGCAAGGGAAGAAAACGAAGTTATATGCTTCAGCTCGGGCCGAAATTGGTTTGAATGTCCGGCGTCCATCCAACTGGTTTTTTTTCTCATAAAGGAGAATAGGTTTCATTTTCTATGGTACTTATATAAATTCGCCAAAAACAGTGTTTATTAGAGAGTATTGCACTCACTTTCTTTTTTTTAAATAATAATAAAAACCTATTATTAGATTAATTAGACGAAGATTATTAGCAATATTTTAGCCTTTTTGAAGATGCTCTCGCTAGTACATTCATGTTCAGAAAAGATTAATGTTGAAAATACAAAGTGTTAAGTACTTATCAACACATTTGCTCATAACGTACCTCTTATTACGTCGCATTAAGGCTCATAAAAATGGCTATTAAACACGCGTGTTTTATAACATTTAGTAAAACTACTCACTTTTGATAACATTTTACATATAAATTTATAAAGATAACATTTAAAAACGAAAATATTTATTTCTCAAACATGCTCTGAAATGTATGCGTTAATATCACGAAATGAAGACAAGAAGTTTCTTGTTTATGACTCCCTACATTACTTCTTGTCCTTAAGCCAATGAAAACCCTAACTAAAAACATTATTGTCCGCTAATCTAACTTTTTTTTGCTTACTAATATTAAACTGACAAAGGAAAAATTACATACTGCCAACCACCACTAGACTCTGTAAGCAGACTTGCAACGTAAAAAAAAACAAAATCTATGGTACTATACTTATATGCGGTTAAACATGGTGCTTGAACGCGTTCCAGCACCATGTTTAACCGCACATAAGGCTTGTTGAAATGGCATGTTTAAAAAATAAAAAAGGCGGCAAATTACACAATTGTTTTCTGAACTTTCGTTCCGATTGTAATTTCAACAAACTAGTATTTAATTAATTACCTTGTAGGTATTTATTTTAATTTTAATATTTCCTCACATCGTTTGAGAAAAGCACCATACAATCCTCGGCCGGAACAGGGATTGCTGGACTCGTTGTATCCGGCCTCGTCTACGACTCGGCCTTCTACCCCAATGCTCGTCCAGCAATTCCTTACTTCACGGCCTCCGCCTTCCGGCAGTAATGTACTATTTTATTTTGTATTGGCTGTTTAGAGATTTCACCAAAGTCTGGCTTGACACATGCGCGCGCATTGGGCAAACGTCACGAAAAAAAACTGTTGCGCGCCATTAAAGGTAATTTCACAAATATTTGTAAACATTGTTAATGCGCGTTTGGTTATTATGAAAAATGTTAATTCGTGGTGAATAGAAAAGTGATGAATAAATTGACGCCACTGGAAAAATTTGGCGATGTAAAATCAATAGGTATGTGAGTAAAAACCTGTTGCCATCAATCCATCATAATGGTGATGTATTTTACATCACCATTATGATGGATTTACCTAGCGACGATCGACCTTCTGCGATCTAGATTCGGAACTATAAATTTCGTCCACAAAACGAGTCAAGTCTGTTGACGTACTCCTACTTTGTCTAAAATCATGTCCCACATCCGAGATCTCAGTGTTTTTCTCAAGGAAGATATGACTTACAATTGCTTTCTCTACTATTTTATTAATAACTGGTAGGATAGCTATCGGTCTAAAGTTTGAATATACTAATATTTAAACAAGGGAGTCATATATAAGAATAAACAGATCGAATGGCGTTAACAAAGTCTAACATGCAGATTCCAAATATACCTACCTACCTACAGTCTGAGGTCTGCAGTAAATTGATATGTCTATTACAGGTGTTATGTGGGAAGAGTCGGTATTTTCAGCCATTCCCAATTTCAGCTTCGGTAATTTCGGTATCGGATGTTGAGTGAGGCAGAGTTCAGTTTAGTTTAGGGGACGAAGGCGCAAAACGTTTTGCGGATTTGCTGAATTGCGAAACATTTAATGTTAATTTTTATTGTTTTATTTAGTAAATGAAATAATTCCCGCAAAATAAACAAAAAATGACAGGTACACTACTTTATTAGTATTTTAAAATTCCCACACGAAACGATTATAATATTATGCATTTTGCGGGAAATAGGTGAAGCGATTACTACATAAATATTATTCGTAAGTGAAGGGTCCACGGAATTAAATAATATGTCTATTAAGTCGCATTTCCTTTAAATTAGAATTTAAACTTCGAATGTAGAAATATTTATGAACTATTTATTGTGCGAGTGACATTAAATTCTCAATTAAAATAAAAAGCCACATGTTCTTTAATTCCGTGGACCCTTCGCTTACTTACATATATACTTATCATTTTCATGTTTTTTGTTTGGTATATTGCAGCACCTAATGTGAATTCTGTTTGTATTACAAACAGTTTAAATAGTCAGAAACGGAAAATTCTCGCTTTCTTTACTCCTTAGTGTCGATTTTACGTTGCCTCAAGAAAATAGATTAAGTACCTACGTGGTTGCTAAACATTAATGGCTACCTTTGACAATACCGCAGAGGTCGGGTGAAGCGTGCCTTTCGATCGTAAAAAAATCTCATTTCACTGGAAATATGTTACGAGCTGAATGAAACGGAGCCGGGAAAACCTTTTTTTAACTTGATACCTTTGACTTGGTATAAAACCCGTGCGTAGTTAATTTTTATTTATTTGTGTATATATTTATTATTGTAGAATAAGAATAAAAATAAGAATAATGCATTTATTTGTTCAACACAGGTAGGTATAATGGTATAAAATTAATTGAGGCGATTCACCATGTTGGGCCGTTAGGCATACAAATTTTAGGCTATTAATGGAACCAGGCTTGTTCTCGCTCAATTCCATTAATTACTATCTGTCAAGAATTCCTTAACAGTATAGTAGGCTTTCTTTACGAGAATCTTAAATAACTTATTTTTAAAATCTGCAATATTATCTATATCTATTATATCTTTCGGAACTTTGTTGTTTGTAGCTATGTACAAATGTAGGTATTTGGTAGTAGTAAAACATTCACTCACTTACTGGGATGCCTCGATTCTTGTTAGCCACGCCCCCTAAAATACACGTATCACTCGTTTATTATGTCAATGGATAAATTTTGACATTAATTGTAAAGTTGATTCATATATATGCTTGTAAGAAGAAAAAACCGGTCAAGTGCGAGTCTGTCTCGCCCACCGAGAGTTCCGTACAAACATTCATATACGAGTAGGCACTACTCATTCACGACCCGCTTTATTATGAAAAAATCTTAGTAATAGGTACTGTCCGTGTCCAGTATGCCGTATACTCACGCACGGACGAGACGCAGGAGCGATCACATTCACAACCGCAGCGCAGGTCGATACTCGCAGTTGAGGGTTAGTCTCCGATAGTCCCACATTCCCACGAATGCTGTGGGTACAGTATCCCTCTTATATAGTTTCTACGTCGAATATATGCGTGGTAAAGTGTATGCAATGTAGCCTTATTAGTAAAATAACTTACGTTTTTAAGTTTACATAGTATTGACCGCAGCTTATTACAAACTCCCTCCACCTCCACGTGGGGCTTCCAATTAAAGTTACTGACAATTTTTAGACCCAGGTACTTATAGGTGTCAACAAATTCCAGGGACTGACAGGTGCATAGGACCATATCACTGTGTAGGCACTCGTACGAGTGACCAACAATGCGTATGGGTCCCGCTTGCTTTTTTATGTATGGCGATTTGACTAGCATGTACTTTGTTTTAGACGAGTTTAGAAGAATGCTATTATCGTGTGACCACTTTAGGAGGCTATTGAAGTCCGACTGAAGCCGAGCCTCTATGAGCGTGACGTCCTGGTCGGCGTACACCAGGCACGTGTCGTCCGCGTACATGTAGGTGGAGCAGTGCTCCACGACATTGCTGATGCTGTTCACGTGCATGATGTACCCGACAGGGCGGTACACAGAGCCAGTTGCCACTTCCACGTTGCCACTTCCACGTGGTCTTGTCTGTCCTCCCCCTAGAGTGTATATGAAAGCCCGCGGAGCCAGAAGGTCGTGAAGGAGGTCCTGAGTTGAACGGGATGTCTCCTGCGCACGTGAAATGAAGGGCCGACGAAGCGAGTTTCTGGCGGGAGACTGAGTCCCAGAAAAGAAAGCGGGGCTCCGTCGAATTTAGGAAATTATTTTACTATTTATTATAGCATTTTCTTTAATAGGATAGTAAGATGTTATAATTTGGGTAATTATTTCCCATTAAAAGGAGATACAATTTCGGTGATCATTTACTATTTTTGGGTTAGCAATGATTTATTAGAATAGCATTTTCTTTAATAGGATAGTAAGATGTTATAATTTGGGTTATTATTTCACATTAATAGGAGATATAATTTTGATGATGATTTAACTATTTTTGGATTAGCAATGATTTATTAGGATAGCATTTTCTTTAATAGTATAGTAAGATGTTATACTTTGGGTTACTATTTCACATTAAAATGGAGATAAAATTTTGGTGATCATTTAGTAATTTTGGCAGTAAAAAGTATTTTTTTGGCGTTATATTTTACTATATCTGGTGGTCCGTTAAACATATGCCAGAAGTAAATATAGAAACACTACGGACAAAACGACATACGTCACGACATACGTGACATACACTATGTCGTTTTGTCCAGCGTATAGGTATGTCATTTTGCCCAAATGTACACAACAAACATTAAACATCATATGTAATTAAATCGATTGTTAATTGTATTAATACTAACTCAAATCACAAGTTTATATCATAAGTCTTTAATTTTAGTAAATATAATATACAAATATAACACAAAACTCACCAAAAATCCGATGAAATCCATAAATAAAATATTTTTTTGTGGACAGGAAACTTACACGTTTCCACTCGTAACTTCAAAGAAACTGACCCAATGGCGTTGGATTTCTCTCAGGATTGTAAAAATGGCCACCGTCACGTGTTGTTATGTTCCTGACCTCGCTATAGCCCGCTAAATTCGAAATAAACCCGCTATGTCGTTTTGTCCGTATATGCCATTTTGTCCATATTTCCCCTATTTAAATTAATTATGGATTTATGAATACTAAGTATTTGCAAAATTAATTACGCTGATCTCAATTGTGATGATAGATATTTTGACGTTTCTTTCTGTAAAAGAATCCACATCAATCTAAAACATTGAGCCCTTTTGACAAAACCCTATTTAATACCGCTTTTCGCAAGTTTCCGTGCACGGGCAAGGAGCGCAGCATATCGAACATTAACGAGCGAGCGAGACAAAATAGTTGCGTGATTGCAAAATAGGTAGAAGCTCAGTGGGTATTTATTACAAGCATATAATTATTGTTCTACAGTCCAAACCCCCAACTGACTTAAATTAATGAATCGTCGTGTAAATCCCTCTGACCCGTCAAAAGTTTGGAGTAGCTTCGTTGTTTGGGTAATTTGTCGGTGGCATTCCGTTGTCATGAAATACATTTAGTTTTCAAAAGATTATTACATATATGCGGGTCTAAAGCGGTATTTAATTACTTGTGTACGTCAGGATGGCGGGTGGACCTCGGGAATTGTTTCCACTACTGGACATAGGCCTCCCCCAAAAAATGCCAAAGTGAGTGCCACCAGCATCCAGTGGACTCCCGCGACCTTTATCAGGTCATCAGTCCACCTTATGGGGGGGGGCCTACCCACGCCGCGCCTCGAGATCCTTTCTGCCTCAACGCCCATCGGTTCTACGTGCTATGTGCCCCGCCCACTGCCACTTAAGTTTAGCAATTCGGAGGGCTATATCGGTATCGGTACCTTGGTTCTGCTGAGGATAGCCTCATTTCTGATGCGATCACGCAGAGAAACTCCCAACAAAGCCTTCTCCATAGCCCTTTGGGTGACTTTGAGCTTTCTTATGAGGCCCATGGTAAGCGACCACGTTTCAGTGCCATATGTCATCGTTGGCATCACACACTGGTCAAAGACTCTCGTCTTCAGACACTGCGGAATATTGGACGAAACGATGTGCTGTAGCTTCCCGAACGCTTAATATGGCTGAAAATTTTATTTAGCTGTTAAGAACGAGACTACCGAGATAGGTGAACTTGTGGACGCGCTCTACAGCCTCTGCGCTAATCAGCAACGATGTCGTGCTCTTCACACCAGGTCGCATGTCTCGGGTCTTTCGCAGCCTCTTTTTTTTATAAAGGACTGTCCAGTGATTGATCCTAGTCTCACCTGATGGTAAGCGACGACAGTGCCCAAGATAAAGCTCACTGGTTCAGTAATAGCTTATTCACTCTTGTTTTGAAGGCACCTATCTATATCGTAGTTCTCAGGAAATACAGACGAAGGTAGTGAATTCCATTCCTTAATAGTTCGCATTAAGAAAGACGTGGAAGAGTGAGTACGTGCAAGAGAGTGCAAATAAGTGGTAAGTTGACGACATAAGGTTTTTTTTATGTTATAGAAGGCAAACGCAGACGGAGCACCTGATGGTAAGCGATTACCACCGCCCATGGACACCTGCAACACCAGAGGTGTTGTGAGTGCGTTGCCGGCCTTTAAGATATGTTTGAGGATTCGCCATGTTGACAGCTGAAGGAACAAATTCCCTCGCTCTCAACACGACGCATCCTCGGGAGCTCTGGCGACCTTGCTCACCTCCAGGAACACAACACTACTACAGAGCGAGTAGTAGTGTTATTATGGCTGTTCTCTTCTGCAAGGCGGAGGTACTTCCCCAGTTGGGCTGCTCCAAATTCGAGCGGGATTATGACATTTCGCTGTACTCTACCTCACGAAAAGTATGCATCCGGCGTAGAGAGCGATCTCTACGCCTGGTCGATCGGTGATGGAATGGAGAACTTTACAAATAATGAGATTATGGTTCGGTGTACACATACAGGGTAATTAAGGTTTATTCCTTTTGCCAAACCACAAGCCAACCCTCAACAGGGTCATGTTTCCGGTTTAAGGGCCGCTGTAACTTTAAAATTTGAATTGTTTTACTTTAAATCGGACTTCCCTTTGTAGGGTTACGTAGTCAACAAGGAACCCTTATAGTTTCGCCATGTCCGTCTGCGGCTTAGGTCAGTAACCCTTACTACTAGAAAACTATAATTCGGCAAGGGTATATAAATCAACTACGCCGACAAAATAGTATAATAGCAGTCGTCACCATCTTCTGAGCGTTGAAACTAGGCGCTTGTCGCGTGATTTTTCGGTTTTGCATGACATCTTATTTGGACGCATTGACAGTTTCGAGCTACTTGCGGAAATTGAATTCACCGTTCAAGCAGTTCGAACTCGGCACACTGAACGCAGTCTGTTCTGTATACCAATTACCAGTTGTGCACACAAATTATGTCATATAATGCCACACATTCTGGGCACATTTTGTTCATGCCACACAAAACACACAGACACACACACACACACACACACACACACACACGCACGCACGCACGCACGCACGCACGCACGCACGCACGCACGCACGCACGCACGCACGCACGCACGCACGCACGCACGCACGCACGCACGCACGCACGCACGCACGCACGCACGCACGCACGCACGCACGCACGCACGCACGCACGCACGCACGCACGCACGCACGCACGCACGCACGCACGCACGCACGCACGCACGCACGCACGCACGCACGCACGCACGCACGCACGCACGCACGCACGCACGCACGCACGCACGCACGCACGCACGCACGCACGCACGCACGCACGCACGCACGCACGCACGCACGCACACACACACACACACACACACACACACACACACACACACACACACACACACACACACACACACACACACACACACACACACACACACACACACACACACACACACACACACACACACACACACACACACACACACACACACACACACACACACACACACACACACACACACACACACACACACACACACACACACACACACACACACACACACACACACACACACACACACACACACACACACACACACACACACACACACACACACACACACACACACACACACACACACACACACACACACACACACACACATGATATTTTATATTTACCGAGCATGTTATAGTTTTAATTTTAGTTCTGTGTTTACTATTTGTATTTGTTATTAGCTATTAAGCTTTGTATTATTTCTCCTGTAATTCTGTTGATGCCCTAAATAATAAAAAAAATACTGGGTTGCACTCCGGGAGTGCCGGCAAAAGTGAAAACGTGCGAATTGCTTTTAAAAAAACCTTTCCATAAACATTTCCACCGTGACATTGAGCTTTCTTATGAGGCCCATAGTAAGCGACCACGTTTCAGTGCCATATGTCATCACTGGCAACACAGGACAACGTAGTTGGTCCCGTGCGAGTTGGTGAGTTCACATACCTACACTTTTGAAATCGGAATTGGCAGATGCTTTCGGCATATTATCTTCCTATATTACCTAAAATAGATTAGTGACGAATCGTAAGTAACAAATATATATTACTTACTTTAATCAATTATATTTACCTAAGTAGGTACATCCTGTGTTACGGAACTGAGATGGCGCAATGCCAAAACGTCTAAATTGAAAATAATGCCGTACTGTCCCCTCAACTGTCAGCTTCGTAATAGATGAAGGCAGAAAATATGACTACCTTTTTCTTAATAGCTCGCCCAAGTGAGGTACTAAAAGTGTACGAGAAAATTTACAATCCTGGCCTTTAATTTTATCAGGTTGCCTTAGTGTTACCGGAAACTTCAAGTAACTTTCCAACTAATTTATATGCAAAATAAACAACCAGTTCTTGTTAGTTAAAGTCAAAATTAGAAATTCTATGTTACTTCGACCATATTTGTGTGTCAAATTATTAAGTTGGTACTGTAGTGTAGGTAAATATTTCTAAATGAATCCTTCATTGATTACCTGCTACCACTTTTTATAAATTTCATACTTTCTTTACGCTTTCGCACGAGATAGTGACATGCAAGACTCTTCGGAAATGTCTTTTTTAGACATCATCATCGTCATATCAGGCGAAAGACATCCACAGCTGGATATGCCTCCCCAAAAGAGAGCTACAGTAATCGGTCCTGATCCACCCGTATCCAGCGGCCTCCCGCGACCTTTACCAAGTCATCAGTGCACCGTGTGTCCACCCATGCTGTGGCTTTCGGTACGTGGTTAACACTTAAGTTTAGTGTTTCGCAGGGCTCTGCTGCGGATAGTCTAATTTATAATGTGATTATGATTACGCAGATAAATTCCTAGCATAGCCCTCTTCATTGGCTTCGTTAAAAGGCTCAATCAAGGCCACCCACTTTGATTGAGCCTTTTTACGAAGCCCAACAGCAAGCGGCCACGTTTCAGTGCCATATGTAATCACAGGTCAAAGACTCTTATGACATTGTACATGTGGTAAAATTCTGTGATATTTAGTTGATTGTGTCCTTTAATTATCTATTTGTTGATTTTATTTATTTGTGAGCTTTTGCGCTATTAGGAATATACCATTGTCCCCAAACATTTATACCGCTCGGAAGGCGCCTCTCAATTAATAAAGTTGTAATAACTAATTGACTCATTCTATAAATGGAATACATTCTGTATTTGTCCTTCAAGACTATTGCCTAATCCAAATTGTCTGTGGTAAAAAAGAAAAGAAAACCCAACTTTTTTTTTGGCTTAAAGAGAATATTTTAAGTTAGTAGGTAGTCATTTTTTAACTTATTTCTAAACGATACAATAAATAGTCAAGATTTATAAAATAAAAATATATCCAATTCATGACCTTAATAATCTAATTACCGAATTTGACGGTAGCATTAACTATTAACTCGGCCTTAGCTGCAAAATGGAATTTTGGGGAAATCGTCAATGATGCGTTGCCTGATGCAAGACGCTCAACCCTGTTCTTCAGACTCGATATTAAATATAAATATAACCATTATACATATTTGTAGAAGATGACTTCATGCTGTATTCCTAAATATTTTTATCATCCAAGTGATGCTTCAGTAAGTTTTCAGGCTATGTGTTGAGTCAACACTGTTGACTTAGCGCATGACTAGTTCGTTGACTAATTTGTTCTAGTCCCGGAAAGGAAACCGAATTTACTTATGTTAAAAAAGAGTCTACTGTCAAATTTAATGAATTTTACGTAAACGGATCTTTACATGAATGCTATTATTATATTACGGTTACATTCACAATTCAAGCGCAGTCACCATTACGAATAGAAAAATGTGCTTCACATGGTGTAGCAGTTTTCCTTTGTTTTATTTATCGCTTACTTGGCATAAAAACTCGAGAGCAATATAGCAGTCTGTCGAGCAACATGACGCGGTTAAGGTGGAACGAGAAAACTTTCAATATAATCGTTATTCGGATTACATTACTCAAATTATAAAATTATAAAAAAAAAATACGTTATTACTCTTTACTTTACTACACAGTCAATAACTTTATTGCCCCAAATGGATAGAATGCCGACAATAGGCACGATTAATACTTTATTTTAGCATCATTTGTTTTGTATGACAATTTTAAGTTATAAATTCTCATCTTAATTCTTATACGAATTTCGCCAATTATGCAATTCCCAATTCATTATTCAACTCCCGCAAAATTGGCAAACACCTATGATATATATGATTGAATAAAACAATAAATAACCGAAATGTTTCGTATAGTAATTCAGTAAAGTAATCCGAAAAACGTTAGTATGTAAAGTTGACAGTGTCGTTCCCCCTTAAGTTGTTATATCAGACTGCTTTGTAGCGAGATATGGCACGACCGAGTTGTTGCCTGTCATTCCGCTAGAGTAGAGGATTCAAGTGATTAACTTGTCTGCGCTGTTGAGTGCGGCAATACCGTATTCTAGTGCTATTATTTTACGTGCGTAGAATTGAGTAATTAATCTGGAATTATATCAACTAAGACTGTGTTTAAACTTAAGATTACTAACGTGTCAATTCGGCTATAAAGTCTCTACTGTCTCAAGATTAGTTCATTCAATTTTGCTTTGTCGGATATTTTTTTCATTTTGGTGATAAGTAAGTTTACGAACGAGCGTTTGGGTACGGTAGCCTAGTGGTTCAGGCATGCGCCTGTCAAGCGGCGGTCGTGGGTTCGAATCCCGGCTCGTACCAATGAGTTTTTCGGAACTTATGTACTTTACCAAGTCATCAGTGCACCGTGTGTCCACCCATGCTGTGGCTTTCGGTACGTGGTTAACACTTAAGTTTAGTGTTTCGCAGGGCTCTGCTGCGGATAGTCTAATTTATAATGTGATTATGATTACGCAGATAAATTCCTAGCATAGCCCTCTTCATTGGCTTCGTTAAAAGGCTCAATCAAGGCCACCCACTTTGATTGAGCCTTTTTACGAAGCCCAACAGCAAGCGGCCACGTTTCAGTGCCATATGTAATCACAGGTCAAAGACTCTTATGACATTGTACATGTGGTAAAATTCTGTGATATTTAGTTGATTGTGTCCTTTAATTATCTATTTGTTGATTTTATTTATTTGTGAGCTTTTGCGCTATTAGGAATATACCATTGTCCCCAAACATTTATACCGCTCGGAAGGCGCCTCTCAATTAATAAAGTTGTAATAACTAATTGACTCATTCTATAAATGGAATACATTCTGTATTTGTCCTTCAAGACTATTGCCTAATCCAAATTGTCTGTGGTAAAAAAGAAAAGAAAACCCAACTTTTTTTTTGGCTTAAAGAGAATATTTTAAGTTAGTAGGTAGTCATTTTTTAACTTATTTCTAAACGATACAATAAATAGTCAAGATTTATAAAATAAAAATATATCCAATTCATGACCTTAATAATCTAATTACCGAATTTGACGGTAGCATTAACTATTAACTCGGCCTTAGCTGCAAAATGGAATTTTGGGGAAATCGTCAATGATGCGTTGCCTGATGCAAGACGCTCAACCCTGTTCTTCAGACTCGATATTAAATATAAATATAACCATTATACATATTTGTAGAAGATGACTTCATGCTGTATTCCTAAATATTTTTATCATCCAAGTGATGCTTCAGTAAGTTTTCAGGCTATGTGTTGAGTCAACACTGTTGACTTAGCGCATGACTAGTTCGTTGACTAATTTGTTCTAGTCCCGGAAAGGAAACCGAATTTACTTATGTTAAAAAAGAGTCTACTGTCAAATTTAATGAATTTTACGTAAACGGATCTTTACATGAATGCTATTATTATATTACGGTTACATTCACAATTCAAGCGCAGTCACCATTACGAATAGAAAAATGTGCTTCACATGGTGTAGCAGTTTTCCTTTGTTTTATTTATCGCTTACTTGGCATAAAAACTCGAGAGCAATATAGCAGTCTGTCGAGCAACATGACGCGGTTAAGGTGGAACGAGAAAACTTTCAATATAATCGTTATTCGGATTACATTACTCAAATTATAAAATTATAAAAAAAAAATACGTTATTACTCTTTACTTTACTATACAGTCAATAACTTTATTGCCCCAAATGGATAGAATGCCGACAATAGGCACGATTAATACTTTATTTTAGCATCATTTGTTTTGTATGACAATTTTAAGTTATAAATTCTCATCTTAATTCTTATACGAATTTCGCCAATTATGCAATTCCCAATTCATTATTCAACTCCCGCAAAATTGGCAAACACCTATGATATATATGATTGAATAAAACAATAAATAACCGAAATGTTTCGTATAGTAATTCAGTAAAGTAATCCGAAAAACGTTAGTATGTAAAGTTGACAGTGTCGTTCCCCCTTAAGTTGTTATATCAGACTGCTTTGTAGCGAGATATGGCACGACCGAGTTGTTGCCTGTCATTCCGCTAGAGTAGAGGATTCAAGTGATTAACTTGTCTGCGCTGTTGAGTGCGGCAATACCGTATTCTAGTGCTATTATTTTACGTGCGTAGAATTGAGTACTTAATCTGGAATTATATCAACTAAGACTGTGTTTAAACTTAAGATTACTAACGTGTCAATTCGGCTATAAAGTCTCTACTGTCTCAAGATTAGTTCATTCAATTTTGCTTTGTCGGATATTTTTTTCATTTTGGTGATAAGTAAGTTTACGAACGAGCGTTTGGGTACGGTAGCCTAGTGGTTCAGGCATGCGCCTGTCAAGCGGCGGTCGTGGGTTCGAATCGCGGCTCGTACCAATGAGTTTTTCGGAACTTATGTACGGATAATTTATCGTTAGCTTTTCGGTGAAGGAAAACATCGTGAGGAAACCGGTCTAATCCCAATAAGGTCTAGTTTTCCCTCTGGGTTGGAAGGTCAGATGGCAGTCGCTTTCGTAAAACTAGTGCCTATGCCAAATCCTGGGATTAGGTGTCAAAGCGGACCCTGGGCTCCTTTAGGGGCACAACCGGGAATAACGCTAGGAGGATGATGACGAAAGAGCGTTTGGAAATTCACACAGCACATCGTAAAATTTAAATGTTAATTGTGGGTTCAAATGTAGGTACTCACTTGAGAAAGGTTCTTAGGAATATATAAGGATATGTAGTAGATTAAACCAATCTTAGAACGAACGTTGGAGGTAACTACTCGTACGTTCAGTCGTTCATTTTAAGATTGTTTTTTTTATCTACTACATACCCTTAGTCTTAAATACTTATAGAGCTACGGTAGCCTAGTGGTTCAGGCATGCGGTTGTCAAGCGGCGGTCGTGGGTCCGGATCCCGGCACGAGCCGGTAAAAGCCATGGGTACGAACCAATGAGTTTTTCGGAACTTGTGTACCTACGGAATATTTACAGTTAGCTTTTCGGTGAAGGCAAACATCTTGAGGAAACCGGTCTAGTTCCAATAATGTCTAGTTTTTCTTCGAGTTTGGAAGATCAGATCGCAGTCGCTTTCGTGAAACTAGTGCCTATTCCAAATCTTGGGATTAGGTGTCCAAGCAGACACCGGGCTCCTTTCGGGAATAACGCTAGGAAGATGATGTTCTTTATAATCGAATGAATATATTGATTTAAGCTTTCACGATTTTAACATATACTTTTTATTAATGGGACTTAATCCTATAAGTATTTTTTATTTTATCGTTATCCTTTTTGAGATTAATAAGTGTACATGTAAAACATTAGGACAAGCGAATAATGAGATGTATAACTTTGAATTCATGAAAAAATGAGGTACGAGATACGTTGATACTTGAACTGAGCATTCAATATTGCCTCCTAAAAGTGGAAGATAACGAAAAGAAATAAAAAATCAATGTAAACCTAGCCGTGCGTTAAGATTCATTGATTCCGGATTGAGATGAAAAGCCATATTCCAGGCTGATCACGTTTTAGATGTTAAAGCAAAAGTATACTTACTATAGTTATTTCCATATATATTCGTTTAAATTGGATCGCGTTTCATTAGCTCAACGTGGGAAATTTTAATTTCAAAATTATTAATGTCATTTTGTGTTTGAATATCTATAGGTACCCACTAAGTAATATACAGGGTTAGGCACATTAAGTGTCCTACTTGAAAATATCCATAAAATGAAAACAACTCGACAGATTTCAAATATTTTTTAATAATACATTAAACATATGATATAAATTTGAAAATTAATTCATAGGTTCAAATATCTCTCCATTTGCTTTAATTACGTTCCGCATTTTCCTATAGAAGGAATTACAAGCGGCACGCACTACCTCATATAGAATATCGTTACAATTATCTTCACCAACCGATGCTTGAAGGAATTTAAATTCATGCCGTGTGTGCTCCCAACCTTACTCAGCATAAATCCCCATATTAAAAAATCCAGCGGATTGAAGTCTGGTGAAGAGGAAGGCCATTCTTGCCAAGGTATAAAGTCTGTCAAATTCGTTCGACACCAGTCTTTAGTGCGTTTGGCTTTGTGAGATGGGGCACTGTCTGCAGTTGTAACACGGGCAAAACAGAAAAACCCGTGTTACGTCTGGTAGTAACACGGGTAACTAAAGGATTTGTTTCTACCCGTCGCGTCGCTGAATAGACTGAAGCTTAATGTTAGCAATTTTATATTGACCGCAAATTCATAAAAAACGCAATGTTTTATACACTAAAACTGTCATTTAGGTATATTAATTATTATAGAGACTGAAAATGCAGGTTATAGGAATCAAATTTGACAAATAATAATATGTACTCGTATACGTCATTGGTGTATACAATCGTCATTGATGACTACGAGAGAAGTCATTGGTGCCTACACGCGTCATTGTTGAATCCTTCATTTTCGCCTCCAATGACGGCGTTTACAATGACGATTCACATGAAAACAGGGCAGAACAAATTTGTGTTTGAGATTGGCAAAAAATACATAGTCACGTTGACCTACTACAGCCATGATAGTCTTCTAATAAATTGAATAATAATTCATGAATCACGCATAATCATCAAGAAACATTTGAATATACCAATGACGCAAAAATTGACAATCCTGGAAGAACTTTTTTGGCTACTTACGCGAACAATGACGATATTTCTTGACACACTTTTTGATTTAAAATTTCACAAACTTCTAGTTATTTTACAATAATATTGATTTAACTATATGAAAGCCAATCTTGTGCCTGTTTATTGTGTGTTAATTTTATTCTGGAAAACCTAATAGTTTACGGTTTAATCAAATTACCAGGCGAGTAGATGGTATTTACCCAAGTAAAAAACAGCGCTTTTTGCATGATATTCGCCAATAACATTTCAAATCGTAGGTATAACATAAAAAGGCTAGGATAGCATTTGCGTTATTTAGTTTTGCACAAGAAATCATACTTATGCGATTGAAAAATGTTGCCATTAAAAAGTTATCTCATGTCACCAAAAAAATTAGCGCTCGGTGGAATCGCCCTGTTCAACTTTGATGCCAAATATCTCGAAAACAGTTAATTCACTTTGAAGTAAATATGGGATACTCCATTGCTTAAAGCCGTTGTTGTTAATATACTGAGCTACAAAAAACCTTAGAAAATTAAGGGATTCAGATCGAAAGTCATTGTCGTATGGGAGCCCCAGACCTCTCAACAGGCCTTATATGCTTCGTTTTGCTATTCTCCCTTCCTTTTTATAATTCCAGACTTCCGTCCTTCAGGTTTCCATTTCTTGCCGACAATCTTCTATTAATTACTTATTTCGTTTACTAAACTAGTTTTGTTAGTTGAAAGTTTCATTGTAGGGAAGTAAACTTTAGTTAAATATAAACAATCAGTTTAGTAATCGGTCCAAAACTAGTTTTGTAGATTTATAATTGGCATGTAGTAACTTAAGTTTTTGTTATTGTTTACTGATTTTAGGTAAACTATCTCTATCTAGCGAGGTTGCAGAAGGGTTGCAGCAACAAAAGCAATTTCTATACATATCTAAACTTTGTGCTTAATATCAATCAACGTGTTTGATTATTTTTAACGAATCTTTAAGTAAATAGTAATTTATCAATACATATCAACAAGGTACAAAACTTTTGTTAAATATTTAATAACCAGTTTTATTTCATAACAAGTCATTGATTTCGTCTATTAAAAACCACAGTTTTGTTCCTAATTGGCCACAAGTTTAGCAAAAAAGAACTATGCCAACAGTTTTGCGAATTTAACTAAACTTTATTTAATTATACGTAACGTAATGACATTCAAAGTAATAAGCATTTTTTCGTTGCTACTTGCCTAACCGAACGGGCGGCGCGGGCGGGGGGGAAAGACCGCGGGCGCAATATTGTGACAATCAATGGCAAAGCAAGCAGGCAAGCAATAGCATCAGTAAGATAATGAATACCCAAACACCCGTATCGTACTGGAACAAAATGAAACGTTTCTTATTTTGAAATTCATTCAATGGACCAAATTTCACGAAGCTTTCGTAATTTCCGGTGTAACTTAAACCCCGGATGTCAGACATCTTTAAAATGTACGAAATCTATGTATGACTTGGACTCATAGTTTAATCAATTTAATAAAAGGAAGATTGTCGAGATTTGGTACAATTTCTCGGTATAATTGGGTCTTAATCTAAACCTACGTAACGTTTTGAACGTGCGTTAGGATAACTGTCATTTTTCCATATAAAAAGTGACATTTTGATGTACCTGACGCGAATACAATGCGTTACGTGATCAATCTGCAGGTTCTATTATTTAACAATGTTTGAACGCGGCAATTGAGATTGAGAGAGCGGCAAGAGAGAGAGAAGCAAAAATTACCATTAATACTGGCAGCATGTTTGAGCCGTTGAGGTTGAAACGCTTGGCCGTGCCCCGGAGCACATGCGTGTAGGCATAGGCACAAAGAGCTCTCGCGCAAAGGCACTGATTGCTATTTAGCGCGAAAATGCCGCCAGCCTTAAAGGCCAAGGGCAGCTTTCCGCAAGGTACAGATGTAATTTATAGTTTTTGTTGTTTTATTATTTACTTATTGTTCTGTTAAATTAATTACGTTTTAATAATTAAATAAAGTGTTACAAGTTCACTTTTAGAAATAGTCAAAATTTTGAACACATTTTCAATGAAAAGAAGCTATGCCTAGGTATATTGGGAAATAAAACCGAAATATTTTAGCAAAACGAAGATACGAAATTAAGACATTTAATCTGCCCAACCCTGTATAATTACCAAAGTACAATTAAAAGCACCTTAACAAAGAGTACGAGTACCTACGTTTATGAATTTTCAACGTAGAATCGAAGAATGGATAATTCTACACTAATTCCATCGCATAATAGACCAGCGGCTGAAGAAAAATGGGTTATTACATCATTAAAGTTTTTTCTTTTTTGATATTTTGTTGGAGGCATGTTAAATAACACTTATGTAAAAAGTGAGAAAATTTAAAGTGGAGCGTTCGGCTATATTGAAATATTTTAGTTTTTGCCAATAACTATGTCAATATTGAATAATAGTTCCAAAAAACTGTAACATATCCAATAACACTTTAATTTATATACAATATTGTCTTTTTAGAAATCTGGAACTTCTGCATTTAGGTGAACATAAAAATGCTAATTATTTTGTAAATAAAGAATTAGAGTAGCTGATATTGCAAAATTACGGTATTGTGGATCCACTAAACATATTGGAAAAAAGTAAGAAATGCAGACAATCGGGATATTGATTTCCGGTTAAGCAGTATAACCAATATTGAATTAAAGTTTGTAAAGTTAATAGTAAACGATCATGACAACGATCTCAGTTACCAAACAAAAGTTAAGAAAAATTAACCTATTGCGACACTAAATATTGATACTTAAGTATTCCGCTCGTAAATTAATACATTTAAAAAGCGCGGCATGTAGGCGCGCGCCGCGCTGTGTGCTGTCACAGCAGGCAGCGATCAACGCAACGGTAGAGGAGTGCCATTGATTGCGTCCACGATCCATTAAAAAAACCGCCAAGCATGTTTTAAATAAATATCAATGGAATAGTAGATTGTATGACAAGGGTCTAAAGTAAGCCATACTACCACGAGATGGATATTTTCCCGAACGAAGTGAGGGGAAATAGTTCGAGGGGTAATATGGCTTTTAGACCAGAGTTATACACTCTACTTTTCACTTCGACTGCGAGAAAATAGTAAAAACAAAGATTATCCATCCACAATCAACAATTCTACCAAGGCGAAAAGATTGTTCAATTTGGCGCCATTCTTTTTAATAGGTAAACTGTTTTGACACAGATACAAAATATTCACAAGACGAATAAACGCCTCTGACTGTCTAATAGCGGCGTAGTCTATCCCGCTCAATCTTCATAGCTTATGTCATGTAATTACATCCACCAATCACAACTCTTTAAAATAACATTAGTATTTGCTGTCTACTAACCAGAATACAGTTAGACATTAAAATCAACCAATCAGGAAACAGAATTCAATTCAAACATTAGGAGTTTTTCATTCCTTAATTTACAATAATAACAAAAATACGCCTCTGACCGACTATAGCTCCATCCAAACGTTCAAGCGTGGTTAACTGCATACATGACTCATGTATGCAGTTAACCACGCTTGAAAAACACCCAATGTTTGAATTGAATTCTGTTTCCTGATTGGTCGCTTTTAATGTCTAGCTGTATTCTGGTTGGTAGATAGCAAATACAAATGTTTTTTTAAAGAGTTGTGATTGGTGGATGTAATATTGAACTGTTGTGAGTGGTCAAATTAAAATGTTTTATAAATCATAAATATGTATACATATTTTCCCTAGGGGCTAAATGTACTACTTTTGCCCCGCTTGCCAAGTCTAATATGATGCACTTTTTGAGCATGAGAAGTGAAAAAATGTTATTTTGTAATACGTATTTCGTTATGTCACAAAATTAAAAAATATTTTAGGGAATGCCCCTTATACAAATGACCATTCTCCCATGTTTTGTTACACCTTTAAGTCAGCTGCAGCTGGATAAATAAATACCTACTAACAAATTACCCACATGTATTTTTTTGCGACGTGGGCAACAGTAAGCTATAGCTTTACACAATTTACCTTAAATGAAATTGTTTTTTGTATATCTAGGATGTAGGGTAATTTCGTCGGTTAGCGACCACCTAATTTAGTGTGCCGGTTTGTGACCACTCGGGTGTATAGGTGAACCGAGAGGATATTTTCTCGGTTTTTTAATAGATTCCTGCTTAATAACCGATTAACAAATTGCGTACGGATCGAGGTTTTTTAGAGCCTGTTTAAATGTTGTCCTTAAGGTGGTCGTTAACCGAAGTTGGTCGCGTAACGGCGTAATGACCCTATAATATGACGAGGTGAGTCTATCATACATGACGGCGAATAGGAACCAGGATAAACAGAAATAATAAAAATATTTGTGAATGACTTGTACATTTTAATTACAATAACAGTCAAAATAAGTAAATGTAATTTTTTTAATGTTATAACTAACAGCGAACTTATTCGAAATGTCAAAGAGTAAGATTTTCTATTTAAATATTATACATTTTCGACGTTAAGTCCATTATAAAGGAAAAAAAAGAAGAAGAAGATCCTTTATAGGTACTTATTGTTTAATGTTAAAGTCAGTATGGAAGGCTAACACAAAAGTAAAAAATAACAAAAAGTGCAATACTTGTTAAAATCTATTTGATTAAACCTAATGACAATTTTAAGTGGGCTTCTGCTACTTAAGATTATTCTGTGCAGCTTTTTTCACAAAATAACTAAAATAATAAACTTTTTTTTGTCGTTATTACTAACACAGAACTCTTATTTTTACAGTGTTATCTCGAATATTCGAAATGAATAAAGAATAAAGTCTTCAATTCTATTCTTACAGGTTTCTAGTGGTAAGGGTGACTGAGCTAAAGCCGCAGACGGACATACGGATATGTTGAAAATATAGGGGTACCTTGTTGCCTACGCAAACCTGAAAAGGCTCGTGGCGAATAATTATATTTTTTTTACTCAAATTGAAAAAACACCGCAAACCTAGTATAAAAAAAGAACTGTGAATATTTTGAATTGAAAAAGAACTATTTTATTTAAGTATGTTTAAAAATAATGAAGGTACAAAAACTTTTGAAAAGGTTTATTTTTTTAATAAAGTATGTTTTCTGAAAACTGTTAACTGACCCAGACTCGAGCTTCATAGTAAAATGTAAGAGAAAAAAAATAAAAGTGTCCTGCCTACTTTGACTAATAATATTTTTTTTAAAGTTGTTTTAGAAACGATATTTATGACATATATTATTTTCATTTCAATCTGACCACTTTTTTTCCATACATTTTACTATACAACTCAGTTCTGGGTCAGCTTTCACATTGTTCTTCCTCAAAATCTAAAGATACTAACTGTTTGAAATATACACATTAATACGCAAACTAGTTTTTTCAACAAAATTTTGAGTTTTTTTTATCCTAGGTGTGCGTTGTCCTTTAAAACTTCGTTATCAGACGTTTCTTTCTGCTTAGTTAACATTAAATTCTCTGGAATATTCCAAATAGTACGGCGGACATAGGTCAATATAGATAAGTCACGTGGACACGTCTTCTTTATACCTAAAACTGGTATGGATGTGTTCCTTGTTGTCCCGAGAGTACGAATTTATTGGTTTTAGTTAAGGGAGAGGGGGACAGACATAGCTGTCACGTCACAAAGATGGCGGCTGACGGTAATTGATTTTTGTTCAAATCTCGGGTTCTATTTTTCTGATCGGTTCGTGTGCGGAGTCATTTGAAAGTATATTAAATGTTCTATAATTCATTAATAATCATAATAATTTATTTATACAACCAATTTACACGTCAATCGTCCCCACGCCTGCGTATACTTCATTTCATTCGAAAGCAAGTTATGGTTGAATTTGGTATCATTCGCACGTGGTGATTCATTACATAACCTTTCTAGCAACAGCGATACGTAAACATATTTTTTCTCTGGTGTCTATACGCAAATATACACGATAATCATCATATATATATTTTAAGTTTGTCTACTGATTTATATATTGTGGACTATGGAGCTGCAAGTCATTGCAGTTTTGCAGGCAACAAGTTCGAACAGAACAACACGGCCCGAAGACGAGCGGCGAGGCTCACGGGGCCCAAGGCCCGGAGCGTCCCTCCAAAGCGCGCTCTCGGATGCTCTACTCCTGAGTGCAAGGATAAGCGAATCTGCTGGCCGAAGGCTTTTCACGCGAGTCCTAAGACCAAAGACCCCGAAGGGTGAGCTCACGCGGACATTTCACTACTCCAAAGCATTACAAGCACACCTGAGGGCCGAAGGCCCGAAGCGTACTTTCAAAGCCAAAGGCCCGAAGAGCGGGCCCACTTAGACTTTTTAGTACTCCTACAAGCAATCCTGAGGGCCGAAGACCCGAAAGAGAGCAGCATGGCAGGCGAGGTGGCAAGTCGAGTTCTGCGTAGGGCCGAAGGCCCGAAGCGTTCCTTCAGAGCGGGCTCTCCACGCAAGCCAGAGGGCCAAAGGCCTGAGGGCGGGCCCACACGGACACTTTATTACTCCTTAGTGTCTTACAAGCGAATCTGAGGGCCGAAGACCCGAACCTTCCCTTCAGAGCACGCTCTCTACGCGAGTCCGAGGGCTAAAGGCCTGAGGGCGGGCCCACGCGGACACTTTATTACTCCTTAGTGTCTTACAAGCGAATCTGAGGGCCGAAGACCCGAACCTTCCCTTCAGAGTACGCTCTCTACGCGAGTCCGAGGGCCAAAGGCCCGAAGCGACCATCCAGAGTGCGCTCGGGATGGTCTACTCCTGAATGTGTTACAAGCGTACCTCACGGCCGAGCTCTGCGTAGGACCACCGGTCTGAAGCGTCCCTTCAGACCGCGCTCTCCACGCGAGCCTGCGCTGACAACTTGAGGGCCGAAGACCCGAAGGAGAACAGTATGGTAAGTGAGGCGGCAGGCCGTGCTCTGCGTATAGGGATGAAGCTCTGTTGCGTCTCTCGTACACCATACCCGCCGAGTGTTTAACAAGCGAACGTGAGCGGCTAGGCATATGAGGCCGAGCTCCATTTAGGGCCGATGCCCGAGAGCCGAAGGTCCGTACGGCAAGCCAACGTGGACACACACTCCCCTTACTCTTTCACGTACAAGACTCAAACACTCACCAATTGGATGCACACTCCGTTTGTGCAACGTTTCAGTTACACAAATCTCTCTCCCGCTTTTCGCTTCCTATAACAGTTATTCACTTCTCTATTACGAGGAAATACTTAACCAAAACGAGTCAGATTTGGAAAGTACAAGTCAAAGTACAACACAGGTAACTTCGGCCAAAAACTAGTCCTACTAATACTATAAATTCGAAAGTTTGGATGTTTGATGTTTAGATGTTTGTTACTCAACCACGCTTAAACGGCTCAACTGACTTGGATGTAATTTTGCACGAAGATCGTTAATAGCCTAGATTAAAATATAGAATAGTTTTTAACTCGGGTCTACGCAGACCAAGCGGCGGGCGGAAGCTAGTTTGTCTAATAAAAACTGCTTGCGTTCATTGTTTTATCATTATTTTCAGTGTTTATTATGAACTAGACTTATTTTACTCACCCGGGCGTAAATTGGCAATAACAATCTCACTTGACAGCCAAAAGAAGACTACACCAACAAAATCTGCATTTTTTGGAAAACTTATGAAATGACCTATCTGTTTTATAATAACTATAATTGCACTAAAGTTATAATTTATTAAGTTACAAGTGAGTTTTATCAGTACCCATGCAAACACGCGCGGTAAAATAATCTTTTTTTTCTAATAATGTTGATTGTACGTCATAGCGTTCGGAGAATCAATTATAGTACGTTTAATGTGCTTGCAAATGACTCCTCAAACGAAGCAATCAGTTAAAAAGTACCCGAGAATGGAAGAAAAATCAATGACCGTAGGCCGCCATCTTTGTGACGTCGAAGCTATGTCCGTCACCCTCTCCCTTAAATAAAACCTGTAGATTCGTTCTCTGGAGACAACAAGGAACACATCCATACCAGTTTCAGGTATATATATATATATATATATATATATATATAGAGAGAGAGAGAGAGAGAGGGTAAAAGAGAGATACAACCTGTAGATTCGTTCTCTGGAGACAACAAGGAACACATCCATACCAGTTTCAGGTATATATATATATATATATATATATATATATATATATATAGAGAGAGAGAGAGAGAGAGAGAGGGTAAAAGAGAGATACACGAAAATCGTGAACGAGACGTCTTTTTGTGATTTTACCACCGTACTATAGTAAGTAGGGGAAATTGACAATAACTGGCCACCTCATACTATCTAAATAATATGAATACATACATATGTATATCACGCCTATTTTCCGGAGGAGTAGGCATAGATCACGGATTTCTACTTGTTACGATCTTGACAAACCTTTCTTGCTTCATTTACTTTCATTACATTCTGCTTACAAATAATATTTGTAATCAAATAATATATTTCTCACTGTTTTGGTATAAATTATGCTCTCTACAAACAATCTACGTAATTTTGTCTTATCACATACTTTCTAGGTTTTCTTTAATAAGCAGAAACGGCCAATTTTAAGTGTTAACGTAAATTGGAATGTGTAATTTAATAGCGTTAGGTCAAATCAATACGCCGATTATGCTGCCAGCACGGCTATCACGCAACGGCACTTATTTTAAAGTCTATAATAAATTAAATGCACATGATGGATAAACAAACAAATGCATGATTTGAAAGGCAAAAGCAGCGCATGCGCGGCAGTGCGGGTAGGGCGGGGCGAGGTATCGCTCTTTAGGTCGGCTACGATTGGCTCCCGCGCGCCGCCGCCGGCGCGTTGTAGGGCCAACGCGGCGTGGTTATGAAAGTTCGCGCCACTTTAAATAGATTATACTACTATAAAGCAAGCAATTCACAGAAATTTCTAACTTTTTATAATATGGCTGCATATATTTTTTTATAGTATTAGACTTATCTTTACAGACTCTAATTCAATATTCGATCTTACAGGACAAAAAACGCATATTACTTTTATAGCATGGATCCTATTCTTCTACATTTTTAACTCTGTCTATTAACTAAAGAAATAAAAGATATTGTTGAGGATTTTTAAACTTTAATTCAATATCGACAAAGTAATACCCTAATTCTGGTTTGACAAAGAAGCTGCTTTAAAAAAATTCTACAAACTTAACAACACATAGCGTCATACATATTATAAATGATGAAGCTAAAACATTTCACTTAAATTCAATATTCACAAAATATAAGTAAAGATACATAAATACCTAATTTATACCTAACGCTCCCTCTAACTTTTCATCATATTTAGCAAATATGCTTAAAAATATGAACCATGTCATATAAGCATCACTTTTCCCTCTTTAGAATTATAAAAACTTATAGGGCAAAAATCCGGTCCAGCTACTCGCCTATAAGGGTAGGCAACACAAATTCCTTTCAATAATTAAACCTGTAATTGTTTTAATTCAAATTTAATTTATTTATTTGTAAACATAGGTTAGAAGTTGGTGGCGTAAAAGGTACAGTGCGGCACTATGTTTCGCCGGTAGGCATACAAATTTAAAATCTAGCATGTCATTAGAATTGAGCTTGATAGTTATCTCTATTGAATACTTCAGATACTTTGTTTGAAACTAGTTGGGTTTGTTTTAACAAATCACTTACTGAAAACTGTAAGATTAATTTGAAATTTATATGTTAAGTCTACTAAGGTTCTCGTGTAACTTGAATTGTGTGATGTTGAATAAAGTTTTTCTATTCTATTCTATTCGAAATACAGCTGTTTTAAAGATATTATAAGAAGACAGGGAAGAGGTTATGTTTACTAAGTTTAGTTTTTTCTTTAATGGCACACAGCAGTTGGTTTGTTTCAGGCCACACGTAGCCCGGATGCATCTTTAATGTGCCCTAAAAATGGTTTCCCGGTTGGTTTGATTTCCCCAATAAAAATGGTTTCCCTGTTGGTACGATTTCCCCAAAAAATAAGACCATAGCGGAGAGTTGATCCAACATAACTATGATAGGCTGAAATGACCGCCTCAATGCTTGATGCTCACTTGTTTGGACAACTTATAAAGCGCATACGCATATTTATAGAGGTTTTTACTTTGCTATGCCTGTGGTTTCCATGACAACTTTTTATCTATAATTACTCCTAAGAACTTCGTGCCATTTACAGTTTCATACAATACATACATAACTACGTACATTACATACAACATAAAGGGTTCATTAAATACCTACTAGCATTTGCCCGCCGCGTTTCGTTTCAATTGCCAACTCCAATGGTATCGCTTCAGAGAATGATTATAGGGATAAACAGTATCCTATGTTTTATTTAACCCATTAGGTCGATCACGTAACGCATTATACGCGCGTCAGGTAGATCTAAATGTCATTTTTTATGTGGATAAATGACAGTTAAATTATTCTAACGCCCGTTCGGAATCGTTGTACCAAATCTTGAAAACCTTCCTTTTATTAAATTGATTAACTATCAGTCCAATTCATAGTATTGAATTTTGTACATATTAGGTCCTTGCCTATGAATTGGCGTTTTTTCACAGATATTATTTTATACGTAATGTATTCATTTATATTGCAAATCCCAAATTATTTTTAATTTCAACACAACACACTATGCAACAAATGTTTTAAACACAAATACTTAATAGGTTTTCATTTTTTATTCAGAGTTTCAAATTAAAGCTTGAAAATCACCCTTTTCGTTTGCTGCCGGTTCAAGTGTTTGAATTACGTAGGTATAGTTTTATGATGTGAACTATTTTTAAGTAATTAAGATATGTGTAACGTACAGCCTAAATTTTTTCTATATTCCTACCAAAATTATGTTTCGAGCATTGTGGCGCATTGAAGTTTGCTGGAGAAACGCCTGGATTGTGCTGTGCTGCTTTAATGATAAAGTGAAATAACCAATATTGGTTCTGCTACCAGAGCCATTGCATTCCTTGCTTCGTGGCGAAACACCAGAATCACGACATTTTCAAGTGAACACACAAAAATACAATGGCTGTTTCCAAATGACTTCATGTAGGGCGGATATTATCGAAGAACACGGATTTAATCTGATGTTCAAGGTAAGTTATTGTCAATAGTAAAAGTAAATGTTCATTTTCAATGATGATAAGAAAACTGCTCAAAATGTAGTGTTACTAACGGTTCTCTAATTTGTCGCCGAAAATTGTATTGCCGATTATCACCAGTGATCGGAATAGGCAGAGTATAAATACCTAAACTTAGTAGAACAAAGTCTTGAACTGGAGACTGCCTTGCGATAACATTTTTCCGGGACTTCCCGGATTAAAAATTATAGTAATATAAAAGTAACTCCCATAATTTAATCCCGGATGTATCAATAATTCAGTAGTAACAGCAACACTACCTACATTTTTTTTACTTTACATGAAAATCACCATTACGTTTATTTTATTATATTTTTAAAACTGATCTGTCTCTTTTACCCTCGTTCACATTTTGTCTTTAACCCTTTGAACTCCAAAAAAACCATAAATCGGTCGTGTGCCGTCGTGCCTACCACGCCAACAACCTTTAAAGTGGTTATAGCCGACACTGTCAAAACAATTTTCTTACTGTCAGATAAGTTACATATTCGCAATTTAGTTTTCAAGATGCTGGTGTGTACGTCACATTTTGACACGAAAGTAAAAGCGGTCAAAGGGTGTGGTTCCTATTGTTATTGTGTAAAAGAGAAAGCAGAGTAGACGTTATCCCTTGTTGGTGCTACCTGCTCTACCCTTTTTACGCATTAATAATTTGTCGAGTACAGACGTGTTTATATTATGATATTTGGCGTTGGCTTGTTTACTGGAATTTCATCTGCTATATCTACCTGATTACCTGGCCTGAACTCGGACACTGACTTTGCTTTGATTGGATTTGACGATTACTGGATATTGAAAACACCACGAAATACTGCAAGAGTACCAAGTTTCAAGGTAAGATGATGTATTATTTTTCAATTATAATCAAAAGAGCTAGAAAATAAAAGACTCAAATTTACGGTCTTGAACCTTGATAATGGGGTCACTTAGCCAATGTTATGTTACTGTAGTGTACGTAAACCAACACGTGTAAACTTGCAAAGGGATATCAAATATTAAGTATACACAAATCATATATTTTATCCTTTGTTAGTTTAAGATTTCTCAACATGTCATTTCTTATCTACATGTTATTAGTTACCACAGTGGAGGAGCGGTGGCTCTTAATACAGGTATTATTCGTATTTAAAAAGAGGCACCAGCCAAAATATTGTTAAAAAGTTTAAGTTACTGAATAAATGTCTTTTTTTTTAAATATTGGTTGTTTTATTTTGTGCCTATTGATTCTATTGAACACGAAATACATTGATTTTTATCTCATTTATAACAATATTAGTTACTTAGTAAGTTCCCGGGACTTTAGTCACGCAAAAAATATTGTCGTAAGGAAGTCTTCACTTTTTGTCTCTGTTCTACTAAGTTTACGTATTTATACTCTGCCTATTCCGATCACTGATTATCACCTCGCAAACAACTTTTCGCATAATGCCACCTTCTGGGTAGCAGAATGGTTCCGTTTGACTAATATACATTTCGTAGTATAACGCTCACCAAATGTTTCATTTAGTAACTAACCCACTTTATAAATATGTTATTTATAAAGTGGGTAAGCGCAACCGCCCACTTGTTTTTATGATAATGAAGGTACCTGAATGAATCGCATAATTGGAAATAAGTGTTTATATTATTACTTTTGGACTGTTGCTTGGTGGAATGTATGTATGTATGTGTTTTTTTGTATGGAAAATCGAGTACGTTGCTGTTTCGGTCGCGAAATACTGCATTTAGGTCCATAGTTGTCATACAAATTTGTTTCTATAGAAGCGTTGGGTTGTAATAATAATAAATAAATAAATAATGGATGTTTATTAATCAATCACGCGTTAACGGCTCAACTGATTTTGATGAATTTTTTCACAAACATAGTTTATGCCCTGGATGAAAATATAGGATAGTTTTTATCCCGGGACCACGCAGACGGCATCGCGGGCGGAAGTTAGTATATCCATATGTTTTTATAATACTATATTTTCTAATTAAACTTTATTACAAATAAGCCATTTAGGCAATTTAGCAACTCTACGTTTTAATTGTAATGTTAACACGACGCAACTACGTTAGCCACACCAAAATACCAAAATTTCAATATCATAAGTTCTCATAAATGCTCAACTCTCGCGCGGCTCAATAATGAAATGCCAAACTTTTCATTTGAACAATCATGATGCTGGACGCTTCATTCTACATTGGCTTTGTGATCTTAAGCAATCAAATGTGCCGAAGAGGCACAATTCTCTAATGGAGATTAGATATTTATAAAACTTGTATAATATTAGCGATAGATTAAGTACGTGCGAGATGTATGCATGTAGCTACTTGTACATATACCGTGTTAGTTGATGAATAAATAACTATTGTATTGCCAGAGCTTCAGAGTCTCTCTCAGAGTGTGGACTGCCATAAAACCCTATGGGGTGAAGTCCACACTCGCCCTCTCTACTCCCCCATTAACATGGACACTATCTTCAACTACCAACCACCCCCTGGCAAAGTAATTTCGAATTGATACGCCGCTAAAGAAACGTGTCCCAATTTTCACACACTTTTAATTAACTACGTTAATCAGACTAATTGGCAAAATTACATACTTCTTGTTGTTTTATTTCATTATTATTTTTGTATAAAACCATATAAAGGGTCATTCATAATTTTGACAACTTTACGGGGGTTATAGGAAATGTCATTAACTAAATAAATGTTTTAAGTATGCAAATTTTCCATAAAACTTCCATATTGGTTCCCATTCCACGGTGTTCCACCTGCTATTCAGGGAAGAGTAATTGTTGCCTATTCTACTTTAGAATACGTAGCTACGCTCGGGGTTCTTTTATATAATCTTTCGGTTCAGACAGGATTTAATATACCGCCCTCGCCGTAAATATATACTAAGTACTCTAAAGAAAATAGGGGCCACAAGTATGGCGATCGTTACTTGGAAATCATTTATACGAGTATATTCCATTTCACATAGTAGCTTACAGTGCAGTCACCAAATCGCGTACAATGTTATTTTATTTACTAACTTATTGCTACTTAATTATGCATTTAAATTTATGTAATACATCATAATTCGACAAAATAAAACAAAATAATAATCATTGTAAACGGAGGCTTTTTATTTATTAATTATATATTTATTTCCAGCTCTAATAGCTGGATAAATATATATAATTATTAAATAAAAAACACACACCACCATGAAAGAGGTTGGATTCTGAAGGATGCAGGACTTCATAAATTATATGGCCACTTATCAATTCGTTTATTTCAAATCATTAGGAGTGGTCGCGCGGTCGTGCTTAGAGGCAGTCACGTACCTCTGCTTCCCGTGATTTTTAATTCTAAACGTACAAGAAAGTTGACCGTTGTAGTCGTATGCTACATCGATATAAAGCCAGTGAATCAAAGACTACAGTGCCAAAAACCGTTTTCAAAAACACGCGACCGTTTAAAAGTTATGACAATAATCATTTTAAATATCCAACCCTAACGTCTTTATCAGTGCGCGCGCTCATACACGAGCGGTGAGTCACCCGAGACCGGTCGGGCGCGCGGTGCCGGCGCGTGGACGTGACATACGAGTGAAGCGGACGTTAACTAACACACGAGTGAACGGACATAAGATTTAAAAATTTAAAATGCCACCCAAAGCGATTTGTGCAAAGTGCAATAAAAAAATTGTTGATAAACGGTTTCTTGTATGTGCAACGTGTAAAGATTCATTTGATCTATCTTGTACAAATTATGAGAAACTTTTTAGTTTAATGGACAAAGAACGCAAGGCAGCAAATGCCGACAGCAAACAAAAAGTAGCACCCCGGAGTCGTCAAAACTAAACACTGCACCCGCCTCCGTCTCCAACCAAACAAAAAAATTGTCCGCAAAAAAAACGAAGATATTTCAAGCACGGACCGTGTTACTGAAGCCTTCATGCAAAAATCCACTTCAGGCATACAGATTCTCGATCAAGAGAATATTACACTTAGAAAACCTACACGAAAAAGACTGCAAAAATGGCCTGAGATTTTATCTGACCCTGATTCTGATATGGAACTGGCGGGAGATACGCAAGTAAATATTAGTTCCCATAGCCTTCCCAATGCTTCAACCACTGACGATCCAGAGGTCTATGAGTTAAAAGCCCAAGTTGGTGCCCTATCACTGCAATTAGCGAGCGCTCATGAAGAAATTGACCGGCTAAATGCGGAGATTGCTGTACTTAACAAAAAGCTTTACGAACACCAGAAAAAAGGGGACATTTATAAAAAACTACTCACGGAAAAGGGACCTTTAAAAAAACTAACCCCCTTAAAGAAAGACCCACTGGTTATAATGAGAAATAGAGCAGATATCCTCGATAGTGACGATGACACACCCCTGTTTCTTTCACCGAGTCGTACCCTACTTGAGGATCAAGAAAACCTCGTTGATCGGCATCACAATGACATACCTGTTTCGTTGGAACCGAAACCATCAACCACATATAGAGATGTTGTAATTAGCACTGTTGCGGAAAACGTAACGGCGAGCAAAGAAATCATAGGTAACGCTCCTGATGTAAATGAAAGAAAATTATATGTTATTAGTAATAACAACACCAACAAAATATTACAAACTGCGCTAGCATTCTTTGAAAGTTATAAAAATTGTCACTACATCAATACAAATGTCGGGATACACCAGCTACTTAAGGACGTTGAAATAAAAACACAAGACTTTTCGATGGAAGACTACTTAGTCATACTGATTGGTCAAGCTGATTTCGAAGACACTATGGACTATCACAAAATTGTTAGTTTTATAAGATCTAAACTAGAAATAATTAAACATACGAATATAATTTTGTGCTCACCCAATTTCCGTTTGCATAATTCGGGAATATTCAACAAACGAATTGAAGAATTCAATAAGATCCTATATGGGGATATTTGTAAGTACGAATATGCTTACTTGTTGGATAGTAATAATAATCTGGATTACTCATATAAAATGTTCAATAGTAAAACAGGTTTGATAAACAACACTGCAATAAAAGTTATTTTTAGAGACTTACAGTCAAAAATGTTAGCAATAGATTGTCATAATCGTATGGATTATCATAACAGTTCCCTTGCAACGGAGGAAGATGAATCACAAAGTCGGGACCTAGGAATACCATACTTTCACTCGAAATATGTATCTATTAGTACCCAAACTGAGGATAATTTTTTTCCTACCTAATGATTTCAAATCGATGAGACTCAACTGCAAATTCAACACCCTTTTAGTATTGCATCAGAATATTGCAGGTCTATTGGGCAAAAAAGATTTGCTTGAATTAGCTCTTAAAGATTTGTATGCCAATAATGGTAATTATGTAGATGTAATATGTTTGTCCGAGACGTTCGTCCGCACAGGTGACGAAGCTAATTGACATTGAGGGTTTTGAGTTGGCAGCATGTTTTTCAAGGTCAAAAAGAAGAGGAGGAACTTGCATTTTGTGCAGAGATTATTTGGAAACGAAGCCCCTTAATTTTCTTAATGAATTAAAAACAGAGCTTTACTTTGAAGTCTGTGGCACTGAAATCAAACATCTGAACTGTATCGTAATTTGTATTTATAGGATAGGATTCCTAAATGTAATTATATTTTATTTATGAATAATTTAGATGCACTTCTAAAAATTGTCAGGACAAAAACAAGAAAACAAGTAATTATTACGGGTGATTTTAATATAGATTTCTTGAAACCGTCCCACCAATTAGATGAACTTAACAAAATCATCCACAACTATAATTTTAAAGCTCACATCAATTTACCTACAAGACTAAATACGTGCATTGATCAGATCTTATCTAATGTTTCGGAAGCAGTAGGTGAAGTGATTCCATTGGATCTATCGGATCATAATACAGGACAAACACTTCGAATACCGAAGCTTGGAAAATATGTGCCCTCCTCATACGAATATGTCAAGAAAAGAGACTTTAGCCATGAACTCGTTGAAAAGTTTCGTCACACTTTAACATGTCTATCGTGGAACGAAGTGTACTCAGAACCGGATGCTAATATTGCTTTTAACAATTTTTATGATGTATATACGATGTTTTTTAATTTGTGGTTTCCTGTTTGTAAAGTTAAAGTTACAAAAACACGGCATTGTAATAAATGGATGACTAAGGGTTTGAGAAATGCCTTAAAGACCAAACGACATTTAAGATATGGGTATTACAAAGACAAGACTATTGAGAATAAGCTTAAATATAATAGATACAATAAACTGTTAAAAAAATGCGTGTTAACATCTAGAAAGTTAGTAAATAAGGCAATATTGTATAATGCCAAGAATATCTCAAAAACAAGTTGGGAGGTCATAAATAAAGATACAGGTAAAATAAATAAGAGAAATAAAATGATTGATAAAATTATATGTAATAATCAAGGCATGTATAAACCCATTGACATTGCAAATGTATTTAATGATTTCTTTATCAACACCACCCATAAGAACTATAACTTTAATAATGATGTGAATCAATATGACTATTCTCTTCAATTCAACAATTCAAACATGTTTCTTTTTCCCATTGACCCAATCGAAGTAGTTAATATAATAAAAAAACTGAGTAATACCCATTCGGTTGGCTATGATGATACCCCTACTCATATAGTGAAGTCAACAAGTGACATTATTGCCCCTGTACTTTCGCACTTAATCAACATGTCCTTCCAACAGGGAGCGTTTCCTGACAAGCTAAAGATTTCTATTATAAAGCCTATTTTTAAAGCAGGGGACAAAAACTTTCCCGGAAACTATAGACCTATCACGCTCGTACCAATATTTGCTAAAATCCTGGAGAAAGCAATGTACACAAGGCTGATGTCTTTTATTAAAGCAAGCGAAATAATAAGTGACCACCAGAATGGCTTCCAAAAAGGTAAATCAACCTCATTGGCCACGTTTAATTTAATAAACAAGATAGTTGATAACGTAGATAAAGGTCGAAAAACTGTTGCCATTTTCTTTGACATGAGCAAGGCATTTGACCATGTATCACATAAGCTACTCCTAAAAAAATGCGAGACCTATGGTATGAGAGGACTAGCGTACTCGTGGCTGGAGAGCTATCTCAGCAATCGACGCCAAATAGTAGAATTAGTAGGCTCAGGCACTGAAAAAATGCAGCAGAATTATAGATCAAACGTGTTATATAATAGAGTGGGAGTACCACAAGGAACTATACTTGGACCTATATTATTTTTATTATATATTAACGATTTACCTTTAGTTACAAATCACAGTTGTACCCTATTTGCGGACGACATCTCTATCGTTATCTCTGACATGGAAAATCAAAATTATAAGAATGTTATTAATAATGCTACTGCTGACATAATCAAATGGTTAAATTATAACAATTTGCAAGTAAATATTGACAAAACAAAGTACATCCAATTTATTAATAGCAGGGGTAAGAAGGAAAAACTAAGTGTAGTACATAATGGACAGACTCTAGTAGAATGCGATACAACTACGTTTCTAGGATTTGCTCTTGATGATCGATGTACTTGGAAGATGCATGTGGATAAAGTTTGCTCCAAAGTTAATAGATTTGTATATGTTTTATGGAGATTGACACGTATAACTGATATGAAAACCGCTTTAATGGCATATCATGCTTTTGTGGTATCTAATTTAAGGTATGGTATTTTGATTTGGGGAAATTGGTCACATGTTAGTCGAACCCTGATAGCACAAAAGCAATGCATTAGAGCAATATGCAACATACCTCGAAGAACATCTTGTAAAAGTTATTTTGTTAAACTCAAGTTATTAACGGTGCACTCAATCTATATTTACGAGGTTTGTGTATTTGTTAAACAGCACCCTGATATGTTCATCACGAAAAGAGATATAACGCGTTTTAATACTAGATATCCTGACAGGCTAGTACTCCCTAATATACATACAGCCATGAGAAGGAAAAGTTGTTACGCAATGTGCATTAAAATATTTAACCGACTGCCTGATGAGCTTAAAAAACTACCAATCACGACATTTAAAAAAAAACTATTCTCTTTTCTTGTTGAAAAGTGTTACTACACACTCAATGATTTTTTTATGTAATAATTGACCTGTTCATAATTAAAACGACTCTCTATTTATTAATTAATGTTATTTTTTTAAATAGTAATGTAATTAATCTTAATTATAATATAATTTATATTTGCATGGCTTTTTAAAGTCTAAATGTGTACGGCTCTATAATGATCATTGTAACACCATATGTATACCACATTTAATAGCAAATAAATATTTCTATTTCTATTTCTATTTCTATATTAACAATACAATTGAAAAATAATTTTGTTCTCTTGAGACACACTCTACTATATCAGATATTTATCAAAACAGTACAAAACACAACGAATATAAGCAAAGGCAAACAACAAAGGTCTTACCTAGAGTATCGTGCCCTTGATTGCCCAAGATCGCATATGCTACGTCGAATCATGTATCGGTAGACGCAGTTCAGGCAGGTTGGATAACAAACAAAGGCCAAAGCTCAGTATTTCAATTTCAACATCGACCGGAACTCATGCACTACGTGTAGTTTAGTTGAATAGACTGAAAAACCTTGTTGCTAACGTTTCATTGCGCTTGCACTGTTAGGTACATGTTAGGGGAATTAATTAAATGCGCCTGAACTAGGATTGTCCTGTAACTCAGACAATGAGACAATTTTACAAATTAAAATCATACACATCGAAGACATAAATAACGAATTATCTTACAACATAAATAATGTGTGCATATTAATCTAAGAATAGGTAACTATTTCATCATATTTCATTTGGAACGGAATTGCAGTGTCAGCGTCGACAATAACTGCTAACTAGGTCATCGAGTTCATTTCATTTTTAGTGGACTTATACCTTAGTGCATAATATTATAATAGCATAAGTACATTGCAGTTTGATAGATTTACGGTTTGTTATTATTAAACATAAACAACCAAACAGAATAAAAAATGACGAGTTGGTAATACAAAGTATTGGTGACAGATCTATATAACATTTTATCGGCTTATTTGGGTAACCTACAAATCCTACAATAACTAAAACATCGTAGGTAATTAAAAATCAAAGAGAAAATGAATTGTCTGATACTTAGGCGCCTTCATAAGCAATGGAATTGATATATCGTCGTTCGGCCATTTTGCTGGCGGGGCATTCAGTGTCTCCTGTTTTGTGATCGTTGGGCTTTTAAATGGTTTGCATGTTGCGCATTTGGGAGAGTCTACCTTGTTTGGCCACTCCTTGTCCGAGTGCCCTATGTTGCAACAATGTCCGCATGTCTGTTCTGGTTGCTTACATGTCTTAGCGGCGTGGCCAAACTGCTGGCATTTGAAACATCTAGTGACAATCGTGAAGTCTCTCAGGGCATGATGACCAATTGATGAAAACTCGGTTCTGGGATAAGAGCGCTTTGCGTACAAGGGCTGGAACTTCTCGGACTCGGCATCTTTTCTTCCCGACTTATATGACTTAAAGTAATACTGGCTAAGATTTTGCCTCGTGTTAAGTCCGGAAGCTTGTAGGCAAGGTTTTGTTCGTATAAGCAACTTTATTTATTTATTTATTTATTTAATTGCTTACATGTGTTTTACATGGTGTTAAATGGAGTGAACGGTATCAACATGCACCCATTTTGGGTATTGCAATATACTTAACCTAATTAAGCTATGGTACAATACATATGGGCATAAATTATACATTTAAGACTTTATAGTGGCAGACTATAAGCAAACAATTTATTATAAATTAATTAAGTACCTATTTTTTTTATACAATTCAAGTTCTAATTATATTAATTTACATGACAAGCAAAGTATTCCATTTTATAGCATTATATTATTCATTGTTTTCAGTATCACACATATATTCATTTAAAGAATAATAACATTTTCGTAACAGCAATGATTTCAACTCTTTGTAGAACAAGTTATAAATGAATAGAGATTTAATACAAGCAGGCAGTTTGTTGTATACTTTGACAGCAATAAATTCTGGGCTATTTTGCAACATTTTGATTTTAGCAGCGGGTTGGAGCAGCTGATATTTATATCTGGGGTTTTTATTTTCCTGAAACTTGTGTTTATTATTTCGGACATAGATAGCTAATGCCATAATATATTGGCAAGGGAGGGTCAGAACGCCGTATTCTCTGAAGAAAGGCCTGCAACTAGTTGGGCTTTGGATTCCTGCTATGATTCGCAAGCATTTTTTCTGCATGATGAACAGATGGTGGGCATCCGTGCTGCCACCCCATAACGCGATGCCGTAGCTGAGCCGCGAGTGCGCGAACGCGTGGTAGGCTGATAGTGCAGTTTTTTTGTCTGTTTGTCTGCGCAGGTTGAACAAAGCGTAAGTATAGCTAGAAATTTTAGATTTGGTCAACTGTATATGTTCCTTCCAGTTAACACTACTGTCAAGAGTAATGCCTAATAGTTTGAAATTGTTCACTTCTTCTAACGTTATACTATTTATGTCAACATTTATGTGTAATTTGCTCTTTTTTTGGATTGGATAGAATTGGATGAGCTTTGTCTTATTTAAATTTATTAGTAGGTTATGCAGATACAGCCAGTCATTAATATCGTAAAGGGTATTTTTTAGAATTTCATTGTGGTTATCATTCTTATCAAATTCAAACATAAGGGAGATGTCATCTGCAAATAGGACATTATATTTGGAGAGGACTTTCGGTAGGTCATTAATGTATAACAGAAATAGCACACAACCGAGTACACTTCCCTGGGGTATGGACCCATGAAGTGCTCGTTTTCCTGAGCGTGTGTGCTCTATTTCGTTTGTAGCGGAATTTTTATACTCAATTTGAACATATTGGACGCGATTTTTCAGATAGGACTTGAACCAGTCGTACACTATACCTCTAATTCCATGATTAAATAGTTTTTTTAATAGAATATCATGGGAGACTCTATCGTAGGCTTTGGATAGGTCTAGAAATAAACCGACCACATTTTTTTTGTTATCTAAAGCAGTTAGGATTTTTTGCACGTAGTTTAAAACAGCTAATGATGTAGAGCGATTCTTTCTAAAGCCATATTGGTTATTATGAAGCAAATTATAGTTTTCGAGAAAGGCGTTTAGGCGGTTACACACCGCTTTCTCAAATATTTTTGATATAGACGACAGTAGCGCGATTGGACGATAATTACTGAGATCCAAAACGTCACCCTTCTTGAACACAGGCTTAACTAGGGCTATCTTCAAGTCGTCTGGAACGATTCCCTCTGCAAACGACTGATTAATGAGTTGGGTTAGAGGTGGGGTTAACTCGTAAGCGCATGTTTTTAATAAGGTTGGTGGTATTTCATCAATTCCAGAACTGTGTTTATTTTTTAAACTTTTTATTATTTTATAGGTTTCACGTTCGCTAACCGAATGTAAAAACATCGACTTGTCTATTTCACTTTGGTTTTGGTTTTTTCTTGTTTGTGACACTCGTCTCTGGTTTTGCGACAGGTGCGTGTCACATGTAGGGATAGCTATGGTGTTCTCAAACATATCTGCGTAATAATTGTTGAATGCATTTGCCACGAGTTCTGGTGATTCCGTAGGCATACTTTGCTGATCTATTTTAACTTTGAAGTTTTTCTTAGCTACTTCATTTCTATGTTTCCCGTTAGATTCATTTATGACGCGCCACATTGTTTGGATTTTATTTGTAGATTTTTTCATTCGCTTTATAAAATTCAGTTTTTTTGAGTTAATTACACACCGTTTCAAAGTTTTATTATATGATTTATAGTGAATTTTGAGAATGTTGTTTCCTTTTATTTTACTAATATGTATCCGAAGTAGCCTTTTATTTGCACATGACGTTCTCAGTCCTTTTGTTAGCCAAGTACTACTATTATTGCTCTTAATTTTTACTCGTTTCGTAGGCATAGTTATGTTTAGGGCTGTTTGTAAAATACTCTGGAAAGCTCTATAGTTGTCGTTTACATTATCATGCATCAAAACTCTGTTCCAATTTGTATTTTTTATGTACTCTTTAAATGCTGCTTGGTTTTTGTCATTACGTATTCGTTTATAAGTGAACCAATGGTTGTTAATAGGCTTATTTTGTAGGTTGGTCGTAAATTTGCAAATAATACCTTTGTGATCTGAGAACCCAAACTCAAGAACTGTTGTTTCTATTAGCTTTTGCTGGTTAGTAAATATGAGATCTAAGCAAGTTTCAGTATTAGTAGCAATTCTAGTAGGCTCCTGGATCATTTGAAATAAATTAAGGGATTTTAGCTTATCTGTAAGGCGTCGGCTTGCTTTGTCCGTTTGTGACATATCTATATTTAAATCTCCTCCTAATATAACACGTTTTTGCCCTTTGTACTTAAACTTATCTAATAGTTTATCCAAATTATTGTAAAATGCTTCTATGTCTCTATTTGGTCTATAAATACACACAATAATAGCATTCATTTTTGGTATTTCTATGCAGCAACACTCGATTATACACTCAATAGACAACGCTACGATGTCTTTTCTTTCTTCAAATTCTATGCCGTTCTTGATCAGTATGGCTACTCCTCCTCCATTGTGATGCTCGCGGTTAAATGCTGAGGCGAACTGGTATCCAGGGATTTGAACAGAATCAGCTTGATGCCGTCGTATCCACGTTTCTGATAAGCATAAGACGTCAAAAGAGTTTTCATTTAGGAAGCTTTCTAATATGTCTGTTTTATTTTTAACGCTCTGCATATTTTGAAAGAATATAGAAAAGTGTGGATTAACGAAATGAATTGTTGGCGTTAGGGTGCTCGTTCATCACTTGCGGGTTTTGTGAGCTCTGTGGTCTATTATTATTAATATTACCAGGTACTTCTTTTCTCGGCGCTTCAGCAATATCCTGGTCGCGATTTTCTTTGCTGTTTTGGTTTTGTGCTTGGTTCGGCTCAGTATCTATGTGTAAAGTGTATTGCTGACCATTTACAAATACTTTATCCATTCTAACTACTGGGTATAGGCCTCTCATACGCGCATCCTTTAGAGTCTCTCTAATAGTTTGCCTGTGTTTTAATTCCTGTTGGTTCATAAGTTTAGAAACTGCCAGTCCCGTGTTTCGTAGGTTGTGTGCATTGTCTAGAATGTATCGGGTCATCCTTTTACTTAAAAGCTGTATTTCTATTGGTCGCCGGTAACCGCGTCGTCCTAGTCTCGCTATTCCATCTATGAAGCCGTTAATATCGATGCCAAAAAGCTCATAAAACACATTGCTCACACGCTCGATAAGGGCGTGTTCAATTTCACCCTGGTATTCATTAAAACCATATAAGATAATCGAATTCTGGGTATGTGAGTGGCTTTCAAGTTTTTTATTTATGTGTTCAATTTCTGATTTAAGCTTAGAGTTTTCGGTTTGCAAGTTTTTAATGGATTCATTTATATTATCAATCTTTTCCCTTACTTGGGTCTGTTCCTGGATCAAATTAGTTGTGTTTTGGGTGATGTATGATTTCAAGCTAATGATATTATTATTTAACTCTTCTATGACTGCATCTTTTACGTTTTTAGTAATAGTTTGGGTTAAACTTTCTTCGCAGCTTGAAACTCGAATCTTATGAGATCTCTAAATTTGTCGTAAGTGATTGTTTCCATCTGTTCTAATTTTTGACCAGTTTGTGGAGGCTTAGGCGAGCTTTGACGGTCTTGGGTACGAGTTGGTTGTAATCCTAAATCCTAAATCCTAATCACCTAGAATATTTGAGATGTTGGTTTCGTCGCATGACATATTAGTAATATCTAGGGCTGATGTTAGCGAACTAACTATAAACTTCTTGTTCTCGCAGAGCTGACGGCACGCCGACTATTACAATCCTGGGCCTGCGCTTGTAGGGCTCATCGACGGTGAGGTCCGGGGAAGTATTTTTAAATGTCTGTTCCAATTTTTCAATGTCGTCCTTAGAATCAGTGCTGATGATGACACCGGCATTTTTAACTTTACGTAGCGCTCTCACGTGCAATTTCGTTTGCTCAGGATTAACAATTTTTTGTACCAAGGTTTTCGTGTCCTCGCTTGATTTTGATTGATCTTTAAGGTAAATACCAGCTTCTCCCTCTGGACCGCATCCAACGACGAGCAACTCGAATTGTTGACTGCCAGCATATTTCGGATCGGCTTGACTCCTTGGCGCTGCGTAGAGATGTGGCTTCGCTCTGCATTTTCTATCGCATGTATAACGGGGAGTGCTCCGAGGAATTGTTCTGATTAATCCCTACCGCTTCTTTTCGCCATCGTCCAACGCGACAACATTACCATCCTCACCACTTAGATGGTTGGCAGTCCTCAACTGTGCGCTTCTCCAGAAGCTTCCTGCCTCGCACAGCTAATCTGTGGAATGGATTGTCGCCTGCGGTATTTCCGGACCGATACGACCTTCAAACCTTCAAGAAAAGAGCGTACTCCCATCTTAAAGGCCGGCAACGCACTCACAACACCTCTGGTGTTGCAGGTGCCCATGGGCGGCGGTAATCGCTTACCATCAGGTGATCCGCCTGCTCGTTTGCCTCCTACCACATAAAAAAAACTGAGCTCAAGTTGCTAGGGCGGATTTGAGTTTTACTGATAGTTTTCACCATATCGGCAAAGGAAAGTGTATCTGTCGTAGGCCTTTTAGAGTTATCGATACTATCCTTTAGGGCTCTGAGACGGTCTGATAGGTCTTGTTTTTCTTCAAGGTCTACTAGAATGCATTGGTGAACAGTTGCTTTCTGTTTTAGCGATTGGTAATGAAAATGATCTGCCAGAGTTGCGGTAACGTGAGAGACTTTACGGCAAAGGTTGTGGACCCTTAGTTTTTGTTCCGAGTTCAATTTACCTTCCGTCGAGATGCTGCAAATTTCATTAAGGCACTGCTCTATGGTGCTCATCCAGTTCTGAATCTCTGGCGTTGACACCGCGTCAAGGTTTGTCTGGTCTCTCGTGGTCGGCGGTTGGGCGTTGTATTTCGCGGTGTTGGGAGGCACAGGTGTTGATGGAGGGCTACGGTGCATTTTAGAACTTTTAGTAAATGGGCTATTGTCACCCATTATAATGTATTAGGTTGAAATACCACTATAAAGTCATGATCACTCGCACTGCACACGCAAATCAACGAACACGTGACACAGATAGTCCAAATCGAGGTCAATACCTTTTGCACACGGTTTTAATTTGCAAAAATAATTACAACACGTCTATTCATATCGACGGTCTGAGACTGCTCCAATAATGTTCACTACACATTCACTGTCTACAATTCCGTGTAGCGCTACGCCTGTTGCCAATAACTTCGGAAAACCCGTAACGGAAAACACCTACGAATGCTACGCATGGAGAAAAAGCCTACGACAAAAGCTGTATCCCTTTATTAGGACCGAGACATGTTTTCAGTGAGTTCCCATAGATGTATTATTTACATAGAAATTGTGTGTTTTACTGAGAAAAATATTCATGCAGCATTAATTAATATACTACCTACTCCTCGAATATGGGAACATTACCGAATTTAGAAGGGTGAGATGTGAGGCGTGGGCTGATTTACTACATCAAACGAAGGAGATCATTTTACATTTGTACTGTGTCTCTAGACCTTACAAATTACAAAGAGAGGAATACGTACGTGAAATAATACAAATAATTTCACGGTTAAAATACACTGCCGGCGCGGGGTCCGACCGCCGCGCGGCCTGGCGGGGTGTAGAGCAGGGACCGGAAAACCCTTTCATTTGATTACAGGGTAACCCTGTCAAATGATTACCCAAACGATATGGTTTCCCTATCAATTGTGTTAGCCTATCGTTATGGATACCGTTTTGAATAGGGTAACCGTTTCCAAAGCGGTTACCAAGTCGAATAGGGTGAATATTTACCGGTTACCATTAAATAGTCTTACCTTTTCACGTCTTGATTTGATGGTTGGTTCGATATTTATTTCGTGATGATTCGTTTGCGCGTGGATTACCTAATAATAGACCCTAAGATGCAAGAATAAGCTTTATACGAAGCGTGCAGAGATTAAAATTGCTTGATTGTATCCGAAAAACACTTGATAGGGTAACCTTACGAAGGGATTTTAATGTTGGTAAGCGCTTACCTGAATTAACTCTATCAATTTGGTTACACTATCGTTTCGGTAAGTCGATCGATATGCTTACCGAATTGATAGGGTTTTGAAAAACAATTCTATCAATTACCCGATCCAAAACCCTTTAATGGTAACCGGTTCCGGTCCCTGGGTAGAGGCTATATCATCTCAATTCTCAATGCCTCCAAAAACTGTCAACCTGCCCGTTGTGCACCCTGTTGTTTAACAAACGAGGCTCTGCCGACCGAAATGTTGGCGGTATATTCATCCAGTCTCCCGGGCTCTAAATTCTACCTGATGCTACTTACTCAGACCAAGACTTCTTTCTTAGTCTGAGTGTACTTAATGAATATTTTAACCCCTTTTTTCCTAATCAAATGCCTAGTTTTTGTTAAAATAATGTTTAAGTAAAGCCGATCAATAACCAACGCACAACAATGCATTATTTACCATCACTGAGAAATCATAATAATAATTAAGGCCATTACAATTTGAATCAATATTAACAATGTAAGTATTTGCCTTGTTGGCTTTAAAATGGTTTACTAATATTAGCTTTAGTTATTTGTGTCACAAGGGAGCAAAATAGTATATTTACGGCGAGGGCGGTGTATTGAATCCTGAGCGTAGTGAGGGATACAAGTGTTTACGCCCGAGACGTAAATAATTTTGCTACCGAGTGACACATACTATTTTTCACACCGACTATGAGGAAATTTTAAAAAGGCTATTGTTAAAATATATCGAAATTATCTTAATTTTTATTACTAATTTTTAAATATTCCGAAATATTTATAAATTTTTATACAACATTGTTATAGTTAAAACTTGAAATAAGTCGTTTTGAATCGACTACGATGAAATTACAATCGATTATTTTATTAACATCTGTGTTCAATTGGCACATTGCGTACAGATGTTCCAATGCCAAGGTATAAATTAAAAAAGTAGCTTGAACAGAAAAGTAGCGTTTTGGTCCCTCTCGTCGTGGAGCAAAACTTACTTTTTCGAATGAAAGGTGTGAAAAATTTATTTCCGTATCAACATTTGTTCTGATGTGTCCCCTTTGCTTTGCGGATAATGGAAAATATTTTTTTTGGTCGTATTGAATTTACAGAGCAAGGTCTGTTTTCAGGAAATAAATCCATTGATCCATCAGAACCACGAATTCTACTAGGAATGATTAAGTCAAACAGAACTCTGAAAAATTTAGCTGAAATTCTTGACTTTCTTAAAGTTATAATTTAAAGTTCCCTTCCATTGGCAGCCGCCATATTGCTATAATCCGTTAGATGGCGGTCGCCGGGGACCCGGCGATGTCAAAAAACCGTCTAGTGGCAAGCGTCGGGGACCCGGCAATAGCATAGTTTCGTATTTATTCCGCAAAATGAGCTGCTAAATCTACACCTGTCTTGTTCTTTCTTGCAAGACGCGTTCGTGAATAGATAAGGATGGCGTATAATAACGGTCGCGACAACGCTTTCATAGAAATTCCTCAGAGAAATTTTTGCCCGCGCGTGTGTCAGTTTTTGGAAACCTCGTGTAAAAATATTCTAAGGCGAGAGACAATAAAACTATATAAACGTGTAAATAAATATATATACTTGTAGATAAACTTGTAGTTTCTACAATTAACTATTTATTCCATAGTTATAGTTAATTTATACAAGAATTTGGAAAAATTTGGATACCTATCCAAAAATTGATCAAAGCTAGCCAAATTCACATACATGGAACGGCCTCCGTTATTAAATAAAGGTTCATCATATCAGCCGAAAGACGTCCACTGCTGGACATACGTCCCTACCTACGCCGTGCCTTCCGGTACGCGGTCGCCACTCGAGAACCTTTCCGCCCCAACGGTCATCGGTTCTACGTGCTATGTGCCCTGCCCACTGCCACTTAAGTTTAGCAATTCGGAGGGCTATATCGGTTACCTTGGTTCTGCTGCGGATAGCCTCATTTCTGATGCGATCACGCAGAGAAACTCCCAACATGGCCCTCTCCATTGCCCTTTGGGTGACTTTGAGCTTTCTTATCAGGCCCATAGTAAGCGACCACGTTTCAGTGCCATATGTCATCACTGGCAACACACACTGGTCAAAGACTCTCGTCTTGAGACACTGCGGAATATTGGACGAAAAGATGTGCCGTAGCTTCCCGAACGCTGCCCAGCCGAGTCGGATTCGACGATTGACCTCTTTCTCGAAGTTAATAAAGGTTATAGGCTATTTTATGCTGAATCCAAGGATATAAGCTTATAATAAACCACTCATAATGTTTTTTCAATAATGGTAATTTTTCTAACGTGCACCGATTTCGCGATGACTGCATTGTTGAATGTACTTTTTTTGTCGTAACAGGGTTATGCTGGTAATGTTTTTATGTACACAAACAGAACCACACCACAGTGTGTACTGTTACAGAAGCTGAATACAACAGAATTGTTATTTTCTGTTAATATTATGTCAAACTTAGACACTGCTTAATATAAATTGTTAAAATTGATAACTGTAATAAACGGCGTAGAATGTTAAATGTACCTACTATTGTTAACAGCTAAATTTATTCCATGAAATAGGCCTAGCCTAGATGGAGGTCATAGTTACAATCTTTGCACAATGTTTTCTAATGGTAAATAAACGATATTTTCAATGTTGTATTGTTAACCGAGGGTTCACTCAAACGTGGTGATTTTCAGGATCATTATCTGATCCAGTAATTTTCCTGACAACTAATTTAGAAAACATGACAAATTTGGAAATAATTTATATTTTTTTCATTTACATAATTACATAATTACACAATACAAGACATTTAAAAAAATGCTTAGTTAAAATCGGAAAAATCGGAGAAAATATTAATAAATGATTATTTATTCGGTTGTTATCTTGCTATTCATTTCTATACTAAGTTTTAAACATAAATAGTCAAATTATTTATTATGGTTTATTTATATTTGCTCTACAATGTTGGAGATAAATCTTTTTTTTTTATACAACGACGGTGGCTTAAAAAAACGTCCCGCGGGATGGTAAGCGGACACCGCAGCCTAGTATAGACGCATGCTACTCCAAAGGAGTAACATAGGTGTTGCCGACCCTTGATATGTTTGAGGATTCGCCCTGTTGCCAGCTGAAGGAAAAAAAATATCTCGCTCTCAACACAACGCATCCTCGGGAGCTCTGGCGACCTTGCCGACCTCCAGGAACACAACACTAATACAGAGCAAGTAGTAGTGTTATTATGGTTGTGGTCTTCTGCAAGGCAGAGGTACTTCCCCAGTTGGGCTGCTCCAAATTCGAGCGGGATGACATTTCGCTGTACCTTACCTCACCTAAAAAAAAACAATGACTGCTTAATCTAAATCTATCTATTATAATTACTTCCGGGTGGAAAGTTTGTTGGATTCTGGAAACCTTAGATTTTTTTATGGAGTTAAAATATAATTTTGGAATAAGAACCGAAAAAATATTATGAATTTTTCAAAATCTATCTTTTTATGAATACCAGAAAAAGACCCTGGGTAAAAAATATAGTTGCCCAGTGGCATTTTTCTGACGCGCCCTTGGATATAAATTAAGCGCCTTTTCTCAATTCTGGCGATACCGAGTCATCTGAGCTTATATGCCCAAAATCCGGCTTAGATAACAAAAGATATGTTTTCAATAGTTGTATTGTATGGTATTATAAATATATCCTTTGTTGTGTAAACCGGATCAGAGTCGTCTGAACAACACATTTTAGTATTGCTACTGTTTAACAAGCTTTCAATTGCCTTGTTAGTATGTGCGGGTCAAACCTTGCAATTTGGTATAGGTATGCAAGTTTGGTGACCACCTATTATTATGGCACCATTAAATAAGCTGATCTCTTGATGATGATGAAGAAGAAAGGTGGCCATAGCAAATCCTAAACTACGCTAAATTTAGCTAGTTTTAGGCTCATTAGAACCGTCACAACGAGTAATTCGTGACATTGCAAGAAAAAGTACAGTCTGCAATAAAAGTTACCACAAAAAATACACACTATTCTTAACATAATTTTAGGAAAGTAAGTCGATGATAAGGGTATAAAAATATAATGACTAATCTTAAGGTGGTTCGACGACCATACAAAACGTTTTTTGACAATCGCAGGCTAACGGAGTGATATTTTAAGAAGCTAATGTAACACACTTTTATGAATTGGCTTTTGATTTGCGTGAAATTCCCCCTTTCCAAGACAAACTTTCGGAAAACGATTATTCGTCGTCGAAACACCTTAAAGTTTTCTAGATACCTAACTTGCTTGATTAGAATGACAGATGCCAAACTAACGTAACTAGAGGTGCTACAACTGTCGATACTATTTGATTTTGAATGTAGTGTATACCTAGTGCTAAAAGTATCGACGGTACCTATACTTAATATTGCTGGGAAATGTAACGGTATTGCAACAAAAGTCTATATTACGAAACTATGCGGCTGACAGTAGCTCTTCCGATACCGAGAGCTTCCGCTACTCTGTCTCCGAGTTGTGATGTTGGCAATAAAGGACCTCCATAACATCATCATCATCATCCTCCTGGCGTTATTCCCGGTAATGCTACTAAAGGAGCCCGGGGTCCAATTTGACACCTAATCCCAAGATTTGGCATAGGCACTAGTTTTACAAAAGCGACTGCTATCTGACCTTTCAACCCAAAGGGAAAACTAGACCTTATTGGGATTAGACCGGTTTCTTCACGATGTTTTCCTTCACCGAAAAGCTAACGGTAAATATTCCGTACATAAGTTCCAAAAACTCATTGGGACGAACCGGGATTCGAACCCACGACCGCCGCTTGACAGCCGCATCCCTGAACCACTAGGCTACCGTTAGCTCATAAAGGACCTCCATAACATACCCTATTTATTTATTTGACACACCAACAAAATACAAGGCTTATACATTTACACGGAGGGATGAAGAGAAGAACCAAGTCCTGCCTGTATAAATAACAGGTGTGCAACAGCATTCAAATTGAGCAAGCAAGCAGGGCAGTAATATTATTGTAACAGATTAAGTGTAGTACTGTGACACAAATTACACTAAAATCTATAATAAGATTGCGTAGTAAAATTTGAATAAACAAAAACATTAAAGAAACAAAAGCATTAAACAATAAACAGCAAGCAATATAGATACTATGGGTGTAGTATTTTACTTTTCCATAAGGTGACACTCTCGAAATAGACATCCGGTCGTATATCTTCTGATACCAGTTATATCGCGTCTGAAGTCTATTCATAACGGAAAGTTTCTCCAAGTTAGACTTAGCTAATTTAGGCGAGAATGTAGTGATGCGCGAGGATCTGACATGGGTGTTCTGGACAACAAAATTCAAGCTCCCAAGCAGGTGCCCGTCATGGATGCCTCCCTTTATAAGTTTGTGTAGCAGAGCAAGATCCAAGTAGTCCCTTCTCACCTGGAGGGTACACATTTTAAAATGCTTCAGTCTACGTTCATAGTTAGCTACGTTTACCCTATAAATTGTATTAGTGGCAATACAATTTGTCAGGTATGTTATTAGTTATTACAGTTATGAACAAGTGGTATTTATATCCTTATTTTGTTACACAATATTTCATCGTTTTTCCGTAATCGATAACCCTCACCTCTAGCAATCCAAGCGTATTGAAACAACATTGTAATGACGTTCACTTAAGAATATAAGTAAATATTACGTAGTGTTTTCGCGGTATCTAGACCTTTTATTAACTGTTTTGAGATCACGTTTATATAAAATCCGCATAATTAGACGCGATTTAATTTTTACTAGTAATTTTCGGCCCTCGGAAAAAATATGAATTTTGCTTACCGCCTTACAAAGTTACATGCTATCATGATGTGACATCTATCATTCTAATCAAGCTAGAAAAAATATAGTTGAAATACCCAAAAGTATTTTTATGTAATTTTCTGTACGAGTCATAATGTTACTTGAAATAAATGTTTTAATTCATTCATTCAATACAAAACGCCATACAGTTGATTTATTGGTTGCCCGGCATTTAAATCCTTTATATAATGAATAGCTTTGGAATAAACTGTATTTCTCTGCTTCAGCGGTAGCCGTTATAATATTGCATGAATAACTTGAAATTTCTTTACTGAACCGAATTTCTTTCCGTTCCGAGTGTAGGCGTCAGTCTGATTGCAAGGTTATCTACATGAATCTTATCGCTGTTTCCTTCTGATTAAATTCAGTTCACCTTCCTACCCTCGCGGTTCCACCCTCTCTTAGTACAACAACGCAGGCAAAGCAGCTGAATATGCATAGTATATATTTTTAAAGTCTGTGTCCTTCCTAAAGGTCCATTGTGTAACACTGATGAAATATTTTTTTAAATCAGATGAGTTGTTCTTGAGACTAGGTACTTACCCTACAAACTTGAAAGCTACAAACGATGATAACTCCCTTATGCACATGAAATTGTACAACTTTTCCAAGGTAGCTGCCCACGCTCAATTCCGGGATGAGTGGAAGTCGAGGGAGGCGGCCATTGCCCAGCAGTGGGACACTATACAGGGTTTACCAAAAATGGGGTGTGAACCGATCAAGGGCATAACAGGCATCGTGTTATGATAACAAATAGATTAAAAGCAAAAAAAACTTTAAAAAAAAGCTGTTATATAAACGCTCTAAAAAGAAGAAAATGAATTTTTCCTTTTAAATGTTAACTATGAACTTACAACCTCATTATACACAACTTCTATGGTCATAAAAGCTTGTACTAATTTAAACTTAGCAGATTTTACATAAATCAATAAGAAGGTACTAGTTTATTTACACAAGACGCGCGACAAGCTTTTATGATCATATAAGTTGTGTATAATGAGGTTGTAAGTTCATAGTTAACGTTAAAAAGGAAAATTTTATTTTCTTCTTTTTAGAGCGCTGAAAAATAAAAGCTTTTTTAAAAAACATTTTTTTTGCTTTCAATTTATTTTTTACTTTTTAGTTATCGCTGGCTAGGTTTCTTAGTCTGTTATTTTCGGCAAGCCCTTTCCTTTCATTTTGATATACCCATATTGAAGAAGTGCATTAAAAATAACTATTCCGCCATATTGGATTTAGAATGACGTCACATTATTTTTCGAGTTGCTCTCAACGAGCCGTTTCATTTGATATTGTAGAAGTGCATTAAAAATAACTATTCCGCCATCTTGGATGGTCCGCCATATTGGATTTAGAATGACGTCACATTATTTTTCGAGTTGCTCTCAACGAGCCCTTTCATTTGATACCCATATTGAACAAGTGCATTAAAAATAACTATACCGCCATCTTGGATGGTCCGCCATATTGGATTTAGAATGACTTCACGTACCTTATCGTGCATTGTCATCTAAACTAAACGTGTATACAAAATTTCAGCTCAATCGGTTGAAGATATCCACTTCAAAATTGAGTTCTAAAATTCCACCCAAACAAATTACATACATAAATTGTGAGTTAAATAAAAGCTTTTAAAAAACTAAGATTAATTATTATTCTACGCGATGAGTTTTTTACGTTTGTATGAAGCGTAAATGTAAAAAAAGCCCCCCCCGACCAGGTGGACTGGACTGATGACCTGGTAAAGGTCGCGGGAGCCCGCTGGATGCGGGTAGCGCTCTTTGGGGGAGGTCTATTTCCAGCTGTGGACGTCTTGTGGCTGAATATAATGATGATGATGAAGACTGGTTTAAGAATGCGAAAAATATTCAAATAAAAAAAAAATGTTTTTTGCAAGCTATTTGCAATTCGAGCCTATTGGAACGATCCGGCAATCCGGTATCGTCGATTGGAACGTCTTGAAATTTGATAGGCGAATTCATGATAAATACAAAGATTTTTTGAGTTCCAACATCAGCCAAAGCGGTCAAGGTGTTGGTGTTGCCGAGATAGAAAGGGCTGTTTCTTTTTTAAACGAGTATAACGCGAGTTTACGTTCGTTGCGAAAAACTAGTTATAGAATCTATAGGGCTAGGGTACCTCCCAAACATTCTGTAAGTATAACGCGTCGGAATATTTCACTAACAATCGTTAAAACTTTGGCTATGAACTTTATACGGGGCATATAGGTATTCATAAAGAGATTCATGAATGCTGGATCGTTGTAGGTGTAGGCGAACCATTTAGCTCTCACCTCCGATAACACATTGTTGTAAAGAATCTAGGATGTACAACATATATTATAGAGAGTAAGTGCAGTGCAGTGCGGGCGTAGCGTAGCGTAGCGTTTTCGTTGTAGATGTGACATGATGAGACATCATTTACACGTTTGTTTGTACCTAACCAGGGCTGTTACACTTTACGCGCACATGAGCCTCACTCCACCCGTCACGCCTAACAAAACTAGACCTCTACCTACACTTGGTCACTGCAAATCGTGGCGTCAAAATAAATGTATGGGTGAGCTTGCTTAAAGCAAGTTACTGAATATCAGGGCAGGGCAGTTCAATCGCGCGCGACGGCGCCCGCTGCGGTAGGCGCGGCACGCAAAGGCCGCACGCAAGTGCTTGCTGGCTGTTATTCGCTACACGCTAATGCGGCTCACCCCGCCGATCACCCGTCACGAAACTAGACCTCTACCTACGCTTAGTAACTACGTATCGCGGTGTCAAGATACATTTGTGGGTGAGCGTTGAGGTGAGCTTAAAACAAGCTACAGAATAGAGGGGCTGCTCAACTCCGTGCTCCAAACAACTTGTGCCTTTGTTTGCGAGTTGGATTGGACGACTGAGATTTGAGTGTAAGAGAGTGATTGAGCGAGAGATGCCTTTTAAAGCACTAGAATAATCTCTTAAAGATTACTTAATTAGGTGTCAGGATATAATTTGTGCCGCTCTGGCCTTAGCTGTTAAGGTAAAAAAATTAAGGTACCGTAAAATGGGGTGAGGTGGGCTGGGGTTGGGTCAAAATAGACAATTAAACAACGAAAAAGAAATATTACTATTCGTGGCACGTTGATTTATAATAAATAAATAAAATAAATAAAAATAAATATAAGGGGACACTTCTTACACAAATCGACCTAGTTCCATGTCCCATAGTAAGCTCAGTGAGGCTTGTGTTATGGATACTAGACGACGATATATATAATAGATATAAATACTTAAATACATAGAAAATATCCATGACTCAGAAACAAATATTCATGCTCATCACATAAATATTTGCCCTTAACAGGATTTGAACCCAGGACCTTCAGCTTCGTCATAGGCAGCGTCACTACCCACTGGTTTAACCGGTCGTCATAATCTACATAAAAAATGTTCCGATCGTACGATTTTAGTTATATAATAGTGAGAAATCCCACCTCACCTCTTAGTGGACTTAAGAGTTGATAACAATGGGGGAGCTGGGAAAATGAATGGGGAAAACGTTTCGGATTCTGAATTTCGGATTAGCTTGCCACGATCCGAGTTTCGTCCCACTCTTCGCTCATATTTATCGCTCCTCTTCCGCATGATCACTCCCCGCAACTCTGGTTCTACTCCGTGCCACATATGACACATATCTTTTACCTCTCAGTTCTAGAGACCCCACTTTTTTTCATGTTAATAATTTGGCAAATCAGATAAGAAAATGTCTAAAAGTATAATAAAATTACTTTTAGAGCAACCTGAGCCAGGAAATGAAAGTAGCAAGTGAAACTATTCGCGTCCCATCTGCCCCCTCCATCCCTTAGTACCCCATTTTACGGTATATAAATAAATAAATCCGTCACACACTCGCTCTCGCACACTTGTCGGAACGTGAGCCTGGACGAGCACGGCCCCAGAATAGTTTGAATTCTTCATAACTATATGTTACTTATCAGAGGTCAGATGATCAAAGCTAATTGGTTCTATACGTATAGAAAGAATGTTGATATAAACCTATATAACTACAGCGACTTTTTGATTTGTCGGGGCGGGACCAGAATGCAGTATTTTGTAGTTTGATGTGAGTTTACAGCAGTGCTATTCTGATACTTGTTTTTACCTCACCTCAGCCGTCACCATATTGACGCTGCGATTCGTAGTAAGACTAGTAAGTACCTAAGGGTACCGAACCGTGGATTTTTTGAGTAAAGGTCTGGTTTACACTGGTTTCGTTTGAAGTCAGGAGGAGTGTTCAGAATAACAGGTCTGATGTCGCACAGAGTTCTTCACTTGTCTGTATGCTAGGGTAAACAAATGTAAGCACTCAGTTGTAATATCATGCGCCGAAGCGGGGCGGTAGGCGACCTTTTGATTAGGTAGTCTGCGCGGAGGCGGTACGATATGCTTACTGATATCGTACCGCCTCCGCGCCGACTAATGTCAGCTGTCAGTTTCAACTGTTACTCGAGTCACTGCCGATTCTTTACTGCGCGCCATCAAATTGACAACATTTCAAAATATGTAATGATGCCTAAATCGAAAACCATTTCAGTAATTATCTTATTTGAACGTTATAAAATGGTTTTCCCATTTTTATTCTTAGTCGTTTCCGAGAAAATCACTAAAATCTGTAAAACGCGCTATACCCCGTGCGTGACGTCATTCCTACGTCTGTTGAGTGAAAGATGTGGACACCGCCATAGAGAGACATATTAATGACGTCATATTTTACTTACGACCCATTGGAATTCACTACTTTTAATTTTGATATTTTTGGATGAAAATAAACATTTAGGGAGAAATAAAAAAACACGTACACCTTAAAAATTCATTTTCTATCGAACTAAATCATATAATGGCCCACTTAAAAAATTAAATGTTGTCAATTAGGGCTCCCTGACTTGCGCGTGATGCACGGAAGTGGGGCGGTAAGAATGCAGTACTGCCACACCGTCCCGCTTTCCCGCTTGATGCTATTGCCCAAACGTAATACTGACAGTATACCGACAAGGAAATGTAAGGTGAGGGAAATCTGTGCGACATAAGCAAGCTCGCATCAATGTACAAAATACTGCATAAAGGTACCGATCCCGCCACGCCAAGTCAGACAGTCGCCTAAGGTGATAGTTCAGCACACAATACGAAATCATGAACAAGCTACCGACCGGAACAAGAATTCTTTTGAAATAGCACATGCATTTCGCATTTCAATTTGACATGAAGTTATTGAGCGCACTCGTCCTAAGACGTTAGCTTGGCGCAAGTGGAAGCGAGCGCAACATATTGCTATAAATTATCTTCATTTGCGGAATGGAAATATCAGATTGACCCCCCGGCTTTGTAACAGATTTACAGTCTCAAAAGATGTTGTCCATAATTTCATTGTAACTTGCTTCGCCACTTCCCTTGTTGGCCGCGGTCCAGGGTATTTCAACAGCCTGTAGTTTGTTCTGTGAAATGTACAAGTCAGTCACGCTGTTTCACAGGTTCTGCCCGTACGGATAGAGACAACTATATCGCTTCATTTCATGCCTATGTAATGCAAGCCTTGTATTTGATAAACGCCAGTGAACTGGATATGATAGTTCGGTTCGATGCACATGCCATTCTTGGACACTGTCATATCTGAAGAGAAAAGATTAATAGGGGGTGTAGTCATAAAAATATGCCTGGTGACGAAAATCCCATTCAGATATCTCAAAGAATTACGAAGCTGCAACCGTTTTAGAGAGAGAAAACGCAGTGTTTTTTTTTTGACCGGATCGTTTCCAGCAGCCTGAAGGGCTATGGCTGCTGGTCTTCTTGGATGCACAAACAGTGTGTTGACGTCACGTAACACGATGCTGCCACTGCCGGGGGGGAGGGTTCCGTCGACGGCGGCGCCGAACGTGATGGTTTTCGAGAAAATATGACATTATTGATTATGACAGGTAAATTTTCAAAATGAAATAAATAAACTTCGTAAGTTTGTATTTAAAGGGTAATCTTTGGAACCAAATATCCAATTACACATTAATTCAACTGTCTAGGTATTCTGGGTGGGCATAGGCAGTATTTATATGTATAGGTTTGTTTGCCCATGTTCTTGCTATATGCGTGTGAACCCGCGCGGGCAGCTTGTTTACGATAACTGTATAGTTTACTTCGGGATCGATTTTTGAATCTCATTAAGTGACTAATTCTCACGTATGTGAGTGATTTCCGAAAGTTCGTATTTTTGAAACTCATCGGTGACTTACATTTGTCGTCCTACACGCATAATGACACATTTTGACCACGCGGAACGACACATACGCAAAACGACACATACGCAAAACGACACATACGCAAAACGACAAATACGCAGAATGACAAATACGCAAAATGAAACATCCTACATCTATCCTATACTACTCTAAGGCATGTCGGTGTAGGTACGACGACGAGCGAAGCGAGGAGGAGTGTTAGTTGTACGGTGAGCCTAAGCGCGCGAGCCGAGCGAGCGAAGCGAGCGTGCCGCGGCAGCGGCCGGCGAAGCGCCAGAACCAAACAGTGTGGCTACGAGGAAAATAGGCTTGTGTCGTTCCGCGTATGTGTCGTTTTGCGTATGTGTCATTCCGCGTATGTGTCCTTTTGCGTATGTGTCATTCCGCGTATGTGTCGTTTTGCGTATGTGTCGATTTGCGTAGATATGTCATTATGCGTGTAATCCTTGTCATACCTATGATATCGATTTACGAGTGCCCCTACCCACTCGTAATTGAAATCACCATGCGATTGTTTTTGACAGTTGACGTACCTATGTGACATGAGCCAAGAATTTTTCAAAACTTTAATTTTCGTTTACATGACACTGACAGATACGCTACGTTTTACGTTTGAATCTGTTTTAAGTTATAGTATGAGAAAATGAAAACCGGTATCAAGGACAACATCTGCGTAAAAAGGAACGTAACGGGAAGATTTTCTCTGACTGGCATTGTAAAATTTCTGCAGGTTGGTAAACAGCGTGTGACTTTCAAAAATACGGCTTTTGGAAAATGGTGACATTAAAGTCATCGGTAATAATTTTAGTCACCGGTGACTTTGATATCACCAGTGAGATTCAAAAATCGCACTCCTGGATATTATAAATTAACTATAATTCAAAATGGCCGCCATAAAATTAAAGATGGCCGACGGAGGAGTTGGTTCCTATCAAAAACTTAAAGCTATGGACCTAAGAAGTACCTGAAAAAAAATTGGTGCTTTTGTCCAGCGTGTCCACATTAGCACCTGAAACTGCCCTACTAAATTAGAGATGCTTCTAATAACCCGTTCCAGTTGCCGGAGCCCGATTTTATTCACTTTTATAAATATATCATACAATATTTTACTTTTTTTATATACCTATATTACTTGCAGGCTCTGCACAATGGGCAACCATGGGCCAATATAGGACGCAACTATGTGTAAGTAAGTAGTAAGTTGCTAAAAAATAAACATGTGGATGCATGTGTTGAATCATTGTTGAATAATTTAAAAATGTCGTATAGATACTTAAGTAGGTATTCTCCAGATTTCAGCATCTAGATCTCAATTCCGACAAAAATAGAACCAACCCAAGTTCAACATTTTAATTACCAAGAGATGTATAAAAAAATCGAGCAGGTAGGTACTGGTGTAAAACAAACTCACTAAAGACCATGATAATATTATCAACCAATGTTAGAAAATCATTGTCTTCAAGCACCACATAATTGCAACAGCAAGCTAGGAGGGCCAACCAGCAAGTTCTATGGCAAATCCTGGCACCCATTTCGTGACAAAACATACTTTAAAACGATTATCAAGTTTACATTACAGATAATGTTTAATAATAGGTACGTATACCAGTGGTGGAGCGCCCTTACAAGCCGATTTCCACCGGCTTGCCTAAAATTAAATGTTCACTTCTCATGATCATAGTGTGAGGCTTAAAAAACGGTGCTAAAGTAGTCCATTTAGCCCCTAGGAAAAATATCTATTACATATTTATGATTTTTGAATAGTACATTACTACGAGGTTGGGGTAGTAGACGGATACAACGAGTCCAGCAATCCCTGTTCCGGCCAAGGATTGTATACTTAGTGCTTTTCTCAAACGAGGTGAGAACATAGAATTAAAATAAATACAAGGTAAACAATTAAATAATAGTTTGTAGAAATTACAATCGGAACGAAAAATCAGAAAACAATTGTGTTATTTGCCGCCTTTTTTATTTTTTAAACATGCTATTTGTACAAGTCGTTCGAGCACCATGTTTAACCGCACATAAGTATAGTACCATAGATTTTTTTTTCGCTAGTATGCTCACAGTCTAGTTGTGGTTGGCAGTATGTAATTTTTCCTTTGTCAGTTTAATATTAGTAACACCTCTGGTGTTGCAGGTGTCCATGGGCGGCGGTAATCGCTTACCATCAGGTGATCCGTCTGCTCGTTTGCCTCCTATAACATAAAAAAAATAGTAAGCAAATTAAAAAAAAAATTGAGTAGCTGACAATAATGGTTTTTTTTTACCTACATTTCTTCTCAAGTTGGGCCCCGAAGGGGCCCTAAACTAATTGCCTCTATGACAATAATGGTTTTACTTAGCGTTTTCATACATTACTTCTTGGCGTAAGGCTTGACTACACCCGCTAACGTCCTTGAGCGTATGGGCGGAGCCTCTACCTCGCCCCCGCGCAACCCGCTGGAATAATACGAGAGCGCAGAATGTCGTGCATCATGGAATATGCGTTACATAGAGTAACAAGAGTAACATTACAGACGCGTCATCGCGCCGTTACCAATGCAAGGGTGGACGGGTCGCATAATTATGGTTGTCGTAACGTGATTGACGATGAATTTCAACTCAATCGGAAACCGGGAAGTGGATCAAATTTAACTTGCAAGATTTGTCCCATACTAACAGGGCAAGTTAAATAAAAGCTTGTAAAATAGGCCGGAATTGCCCCTAAAAAAACATTTGGCAATAAAATCTAAAATAAGCCTTAAATTAAGATCGCTAAAGTTTAGTTTCGATTAAGAGTTCAGCGGTAATTGTTCACTTGACGTATATGTTTGTAATACGTCACGATACAAGAATAATCGTTGGTTGACCGAATAGCCCCAAACCGTCGGAAAATCCGTCAACTGACATGTTTTAAAAAGAAAAACATAATATATTTAAATAACCAGCAGTACGTGCTACCTATTTAATATGAAAACATTTATATAGTTAAATAAATGCCCAATCTATAACAGTGATCAGGTTTATTAAAAACTAAATATCCTCTTAGTTATGACCAGCCAAAGTGAACTTAATCAAAAAGTATGACGGAAATGCCCTCATTGACCTTACCGCGACACAAAAACGAATTTCGTTCGTTTATCTCCCTGTCTATCGCTCAAACTAGCAAGTGCGACAGAGACGGAGATACGCGAACGAAGTTCGTTTTCGTTTCGCGGTAGGCCCTCAGGCCTCAGGAACTAATTCGTGCTTATCCCACAAATGTCTGTACCGGGACTTAGTCACAGGAAGCTAAGGTCCACCAGCTTTGTTGGCAGGGCCACTACTTACTAAATAGACTATCCATGCTCACAAATATTTGATAGACAAACCACGCAGACGTAAATAAATAAAAAAAGACCGGGTGCCGGCAGAAGTGAAAACTTGCGAAAATAGTTTTATTTCCCCGTTTTGAAGCGCGACTCCCGCTTTTTGTAGTCCGGCAATTGGCAACACTAAAACTACGGTCACGTGACCTCCTACACCTGTCGCGAGTTTAACAATTTTTCCCCATCACAAAAAGTGCACAGCGCCGCTAAAGAAGTTTTCACTTCAAAAAGTGCCAGAGCTATTATGGTCCAAAATGTAGAATGCACAAATACGAGACAGCCAGAAGAACGTACAGACCAGCTGGTGAATTGGTCACGTTGATACCATTAGGATACCAAAAATGGTACAAATAATCATAAATAACTTGACTTCAGTCTGTCATCATAATTACAATAAGTGACCCAATTAAGCAAGTTCGGCTTACTTTGGACTCGCTATTTTAATCTTTATATAACGAGATACTTACCGCTTGTTATCCTTTGATGGCGAAGGTTATGAAAGTCAAAGAATTGCTAATGAGGCAAAGTTTATTAATAGCAAGACGAGAAATAAAAATATGCCATCTTCTTTAGCGAAAGTAATATTGGGGTAGGTAAAGTGGTAGTGAATTTATAATGAACGTCCACGTTCTTTAGAGTCAAAAACCTTCCTTTAAGATCTTGAGCACAAGTTTTTTTTAAATCTTTTATATGGCAACAATTTCAAATGACTAATGTCATATCAATAGTCTGTTAACTACATAACACACATACAGATAATTTGACCTAAGATCAACCACCAAAAGCCATTCCATTGAGACTTCATTAATAAAAGGTACGATAAATCGTTTCGTGAAAAAGACAATTTAGGCTCGTCTTGTGATTAATTGTTCTTGATCTTTGGTTAGTCGTGTTAGTACTTACCAACCCCCAGATTAGCTAAGTGAGAAGTTATACAACTGAAAGGGATTAAAAGCGTGCTTAGGACTATTTATAGTTAGGCTGATAATTGTTTATCTTGTTAATCTTATGGTATCCCTTGGCCAATGTCGATCAAACAAATATCCGAAGTAGGTCAAGTACTATGTTTCAATAGGCTCGTCGATGTGAGCAGAAGTTTCGGTTGAAATATAATCAGGTTTTATATTCCTTCGAATACAATTCCCTTAATGTACGATTCTCACCGAACGGGCCGGGCCGGGTCGCCTGGCGCCGCGTCGTAACGGTCGCAACGGGTACGCGAGCACCCGGCGGCAGCCGACCGCATTTTAATACCCGTGTGGTGTCGAGTTAGAATTTCACCAACCCCTTTCTTCCCGTGGGTGTCGTAAGAGTCTAATAAGGTAGCAGGGTTGAAGTGTCTTGTGGGCGATGGCCTAGCAACCTATCACTGCGATATCACACGATCTTTTATACCCACATTTATGCTAAAAGTGGCACTTGGATCATACGTTTCATGTGCTCTGCCTATTCCTTTTGGGAATAAATGCGTGAATCTATTTATTTATTTAATCATGCATTATTTTGGCCTTGAAAGTTTGTCACTCTTTAGTACCACCCAGGGGACACGTGCAGGGTTGTGGTAGGTAGCTCCTGCGGATGCGAGTAACAGTTGTCCCCCCTTTGTCAAGTGAGTGGGCAACTCGACTGTTAGAAGTTCTTAAACCGCCCGAATGAATCTATGAATGAATGAATGAAGGAATAGGGTATGTATGTACTTGGTTAAAAATAGTGAATTTGAGGAGTTCATGTAATATTTTTTAAGAGCCCGATCTTCATTAATTACTACGTTATAATGAAAAAAGTTTTTTTTAAAGAATTGTTACTGCTTTAAGTTACATAATTTTTATCTTACCATATCATAATTATCATTTCCTCGACTAAACTAGATTTAAATTTGCATCCCAAAAGTCAGTCCGGCCGCGCCGGCGTGACTTCACTACGTCGCGCGTCGTTTCGCCATAATGAAAATCCCTAGCTGGCCATTTTTCGCGTCGATCGTTTGCCGAAGAATTGCGTTTCACTCAAGTGAGTACTTATTATTTTTTCGGTCTGCAACCATTTTGGTTGACGTTGACACGTTTCTAAAATAATCTTTCAGACAAGTCGCTAATGGGGGTTGAAGTGAAACGCCGATGTAGCTATTTGGTAAGCGATATAAAATTGGAATGGGCTTCATTTAGATCCAACTTTTAAAATGTCGCAAAATTTTAAAATAAAATAGAATTCAAGGCTGGGTGGCTTCCTTTCCGTTTATGGCTTTCTTATATGAAAGAAATCAGCGTGTAGCAGCACCGTGTATTTGAACGCGATAAAATCCTACCCTAGGGAAAAGGGGGATCATTGATACAAGGGGCACATAGATTCAATGGACTTTAAAATTGAACGAAACGTTCATTTACTTCATTTTATTTTTAATTTTGTTTTACTAACATAGCCTCTAAGAAAGGTGAATTAGTTACTTGTGGTGTTCTGAAAACACTGTGCTACATCTCAGTTTGTGTTTCTCAAAGTTTTCAACAAAAGTTCATGGTTTTTAATGAAATGTAAAAATGAACTAAGAAGAGAAGAAGAGCTATCCGTTGTATGTTTAAGTTTAGAAAGACTATCACAAATGTTGACAAAATTTACTACACTTTTAATCATATCCGTATACTATGAAAATGTATAATTCTGAATCAACGTGCTCCGGCCGATATGACCTACTTTGATACGAATTTTCTATCTGTACAAAATGGATGATAACTGATTTAACATCCAAGTTAACTAGTAACTGATTCCCTAAAAGTGTACCTAGATAACCACTAGATGCATCTCCGTTGTTTTATAGTCATTGTTATAGTATAATAATAATAATAAACCATTTATTTAAGGCATCTAAGGCCCATAACAACAAATACCTTAAAGCCTAACATAATTTACATAAAACTAATTATTTAGGCGACGAAACAGCGTGGCTCCGTTGCGTCGTCAAGTCCGATGCAGAATTGGGTAGGTTGCCCCGGAACCGCCGAAGCACGACACCCTTCGGCCAGAAGTCAGCACACGCGATGGTCTCCTGCAGCTCCAAGAGCATAATCTAAGCATAAAGAAATTATATTCAGGTTTTTTTTAGTTACCTACCTACATGTTTTTTTTTCTAACCGGAAACGCAGTACTTGCACAAAAATATTTATTTTGCTAACAAGATCTGCAGCATTCAGCATGTGCTAGAAGATTGTGCAGTACTTACTTGCTACGTTTACTGCAGATTCAGAACTTTTTTTGTAACGAATACTATCTAAAGTCAAACGCAGTATTCAACATTACTGCATTTGAGTGAAGCGAGAAAACCAAAGAGCTATTCGTCACACTACGGCACGCCAACACCCAAACTAAACCTACACAATAGGCATGATGACACATTTTGAAAAACTGTTCTGTAATGTTTAGAAACATTTATTATGTACAACGAATAAGATTTTTTCACGAGAATATATTAGTTAAGTCGGAAAAAAATGCATTTTAGTTTTTAAATTTCAAATTGGCGCTAATACGCTTGTCAGTGTCATGGCGTCCCGAGTGACGTCACGTTTGTATAAAAGGAACGCACCTTTGCCGTTTGCTACCTAGATCGCTCATTGAATGAACATAAATTAAAAAGTTTACAAGTATTGCGCGGCCGTGCGAGCGAGAAAGCGGGACAATGACGTATGAAGATCTGACAGATAACATGGCTCTATCCCTGTCTTACTATTCGTTCAGTACGTAAGTTTTCTCTGTAATCTGTGGTAATGGCCGTTATGGGTATTTGTTTATACAAACGTGACGTCATGCCCTCTGATTTGTGTTTAACATATCATGGCGGGCGTCCGTATTTTTCAGTTTTATTTTATCAAAATAAATAATAATCTCTTACTTTATAAAAACATATGAGCATTTTTCGAATTCTATGATTAAAATTTCACTAAGAAAATACCATATTTATGTGATTTTCAATTACTGTCATCATGCCTATTGAAGGTTAGCATAATTCAAAAGCGTGATGACTTGATTAGTGAAGGTGTTTTATATTTATAGACCTTATTAAATAAATCCTGAAACGAATTTGTGAAGACTATAATTACTAATAAAAAAAATAAGTTTCTGTCAAAATTTTAATTTTTGGTACAAGCTTTTATTGCCGACTGTACTTTTCTGTATACCATCATCAACTACTGTTTGACGATTCTATAACGAATTCAAACTCAACGGGGTTACGTCGGTTAAGTACTGAATTCCCATGGCCACCTTCTGTCTCCATCATCAGATCAGCTCGATGGTACCATAATATTGAATTGTCATCCAAAGTATGACATATACCCAAATTTTCAGCTCAATCAGTCACCAGGAAGTGGGTCAAATTTAACTTACAAGATTTGTCACATCCTAACAGGGCAAGTTAATACAAAGTTTGTCATAATGATTTGATTGTGATAAGTAATAACATGAAACAAAAAATTATAATACCTACCTAATATCTCTTTTATTTCGTCTGGTCGGGAGATGGGTGAGGTGAGATTAAAACAAGTTACAGAATAGCGAGGCAGACGTCTGGTTTAAAGTGTTTAAACTGGTTTGGTTGGGGTGAGATAAGGGAAAGCGTTCAGAATAGTACGAGGGCGAAGAAGCACACAGCATATCCAAATTACATTAAGGAGAGTTACATCCGCCTTAAAGCTCATTCTAGTTCGAACAGAAGACATATTTTGATGTTTACTAGAGGCTCGAACAGCGGTACTGACTAAGTTATAGCCAGATAAATCGCAAACACATAAATACTCTTACAGCCCGGCCACGGCCCACGACTTCGAGCGGCAGCGGTTTTCCTAATTCATTGCGTGGGATCCCAACTAGCACTAGTGCGTTGCGCGTCTCGAGCGCGCAATGAACAGATAAAACGCTGACTTGGTGCGGCGGCGCGGGCATCGGCAGTGGTGCAGCATATACCTCGTAGCCGAGCCGAGACCCTACCGAGCCCTCAGAGGGGCTACCGCGAAACGAAAACGTGTATCCGGCTTTATCACTCGAACTCTAGCAAGTGCGACAGAGAGGGAGATACACGAACGAAGTAAGTTTTCGTTTCGCGGTAGGCCCGCAGCCTCTATAAATACGTCTACGCGTTCTGAATGAAACCCCTTATTAAAACGAGGAATTAATTAGTCTCTTGGAAATCATTAATCATGATTTATAATGTCTTTGAGAAAGGCGTTTTGATATTATAGGTGTTTAATTACATTTTTGAATATAAATCATGGTTTTAACTCAAAGTAGGAATAATGTCTTTATGTTTGCACCAGTTCAAGTGATTTATTGAAAGGCTACTTTTGAATCTTAAGAGAGAAGCCATATTTGGTTGACAACTGAGTTAGTGTGAGGTTGCGGCAAATAAACCATCACCCGTCCAAATTAAGTACTTACCTAGGTTGTTTAATGGTAAGCTGTCAGCCATTTTAAGACGTCCTTAATTTAGCTGAATAGGAGCCTTCCCGTCCCATATGGTGGCATCCGTATACTTAGCTCCTCTGTAGATATGTATCTATGCTCTAAGCGTTTAATATTATTTCAATGCAAAGATTTATATACATTAATTTGTCAACAGACTAATGAATTAAACGGAATTTTGATAAATTTTCCTTCGCATTCATCTGAGAGCATTCATTATTCTTTGCCTTCAATCTGTTAATCATATCTTTTAGAAAAGCGTTTATTCTTATTCGCAGTTTCACATACCTGTACACGATGCTTAACCACGGCAATTCACAACATTCCTTAGCCTTCAGTATTCAGTTCTACACATAAGCATTTCTGCCTATTCGGAGTTCTTCACAAATGGGATTCTTCACCACACCATTTCTAAATACTTTATTCTTCATAGCCCTTGGCACAGAATAAGTAATAGTACAAGTATAGAAATTGCACTTCCTAGCAAAAACGACATTTAGGCATAAGAAACGTGCCTACTCTGTGCATCTCTGTCTATCGTATAACTTGTATTCATTCACACACGGCACGTGTAGAGCTAGGGCTGTGACGCCAAGAATACATCAATGAAGGCAAAAAATGCTCACCAGATGCCGCTTGAGTAAAGTCATGGCCTCCCAACTCGAACAACGTATAATTATTACTAATCAGTACTCATAGATGGCGACACAGGTACCGAGCGAAACATTTGAACCAGTAATCGTAAAGTTAAAATGATTTTTACACCTTAATAAAGTCAACATACCTTAATTATATCACAAACATCATTCCGTGCATAAAATAAAGGTACATTTTATAAGTTTAGTAAATGCAATAAAATTGATACTAATTCCATGTAAGTCGTACTAAAACGTGCGAGCTTTCAAGCTTGCTACGAATTGGGTACTGTCACTAGATGGCGTCATCACGGGTCGCGAAAGTTCTATGGAACCACAGGCTCCAAGCGTTTGGTTATGTATATTTTTATGTGATGTGTAATATTACCTCTACGACCTCGACCTCTGTAGCCTAGTTGGTAGTGACCCTGCCTACGAAGCTGGAGGTCCCGGGTTCGAATCCCGGTAAGGGCATTTATTTGTGTGATGAGCGCGAATATTTGTTCCTGAGTCATGGATGTTTCCTATGTATTTAAGTATATATTTATCTATATAAGTATGTTTATCGTCGTCTAGTTCCCATAGTACAAGCTTTGCTTAGTTTGGGACTAGGTCGATTGATTGGTGTAAGATTGTCCCCAAAATATTATTATTATTATTATTATTATTATTGTCTCGAAAATACTACTTTTATATCAAAAAAATCAAAAATACTCTATTTGTTACCCAGGAGGCCAATGCCATCTGGTGATCTCAATGTATTACTAAAACTATTAAGGCTGACAGCGTCATAGCCGTGGTAGCTCGGATACGGCATCTACTGGTGGAGCTACGGGACTAAAATTGTATACAGAATTGCCTACATTAGGACGGTACGCTTTTGCTCTATGAGATTGGGTATCTGTACTTGTATTCTTTGATCTGTGGTAAAGTGAACCGATATTAATTTAGTACATACAAATACAATGTATGTCAGTGTCATTATGAATAACACCACACATAAAATTGATCTGCCACTTCTCTATTCTCTATTAACTAATTCTATTTAACTTTTGAAGTTTTAATTCGTAAGTTAATTCACAAGTAAGTTCAAAAAACATAGGTACCTACGGTTTTATTAAGATAAGTACCTACTCTGTTTAGGATTCCGTAAGTACTTTTATAGAAACTTTTTTAAGAGTATATCTAGCTCAAAAAGTTTGCGTTTTCACTGGAAAAGTGCTCCTTACACAAAACGACGTGACTGCCATGATTTTCCTATAACAATAGGTACGTTTTTCTATATAAGAATCGGAAAGGCAGACAATATTTGGTAAAGTGCTGCATATAGGTTAGGAAAGGAAAGGATAGACAACAGACAAGACACACTTGTTTAGTAAAGATATTTTAATTACAACCGAGCAGCTGTGGCGGTTTGTTGTTTTCAACATGTTTAGAAAAAATATCTTACTTATAAAATAACACGTCATTACCTAGGTGCGCGCGCGCGGTCGCGTTCAAGTCGGCGGCGGCGGCGGCGGCGGCGGCGGGTCACAACACGCACGTGCGCTCGCTCGCGCGGTGCCGGCCCTCATAGAGGAAATTATTATATACTGCCGGCCCTCGACTGACTTGGGACCTGTCACCTGAGGTTCCGCGAGCGCTAGGTTATTTATTAACGCGCCGCGCCCCGCCCATTGCAAGCCCCCTGCCCTTGGTGAATAAAAATAGGCATGCTACTGCGCCAGTATTTTAAATATATACTATTTTATATATTATGACATTTGCCGACCGGTTTCGCCTAGTTGGTAGTGACTCTGCCCACGAAGTTAGAGGCCCTGGGTTCGAATCCCGGTCAGGGCATTTATTTGTGTGATGACCACGACTATTTATTATAGAGTCATGAATGTTTTCTTTGTATTTAAGTATTAATTTATATAGGCAATTATTTGTATCGTCTTCTAGTGACCGTGGTACAAGCTTTGCTTAGTTTAGGACTAGGTCGATAATAGGTGTGCAAATATTTACCAAACCAGCATAAAGACAAACAGACTGAAATAATTAATTAGTCAGAGCCGGCGTGTATGCTCGCACAATTGGCTGTCTGTCAGTGTAAACACATGTCTGCAATGTAGGTAACCGCATGACATGGCAATATTGCTGATGCTGACAACAAATAAAATAAACATCCATTTGGAACTGTATCGATTCAAAGTTTTTATATTTGCCCAATCTGTATACACGATGTTTTTTTTAATCCGTGATCAGTTGATGTTAAAGCAGCCAAAACGGATTTCAATGGATGAGGTCTCATGCAATGAAATCACTGTTTAGTTAATTAAATTTAATTCAAATTCAAATTCAAATTATTTATTCTGCAAATAGGCCACAAGGGCACTTTTACATGTCAAACGGTAATTTACAATAAAAATAATAATCTTACAATAAAAGAATAATAATCTTACACAATAATAATTTAAAATTTGCACATTAAGGACTGATATAACAACACACTAAATGCCACAAAGTTAATGAAAACAAAACAAAATATGACCATTACATTCGATTAGGATAAGGTCTGTGCATTAACAGAAAGTTAATGATATTAATTCAGTATTCCAGAGATGTATAAGGTCTCTGAGCGTCCAAGTACAATTAATAATTATTCAATGTTCGTAGAGATGTATACGGTCTCTAAGCGTCCAAACAAAACAATAAAAAAAGGAATATTAATGTAATATTGTCAGTGATGTAAATGGTCAATAACAATAAAACGTGTCAAGATCGGAATGATGTCTCTCGTCAATACGATAATAATAAAATAACACTAGTATTTAAGAAGTTAGGTACTATGCCCTTGCAAGCATGAACAGTCCGGACTCCACAAACAGCACCCGATCACGAGTATGACGCATATCTCAGCCATCGCCTCCCTCAACCATATGTTAGGGAAGGTGGCGACCCGATCAACGACGCCACCGTAAGCAAAGCCCTTTAAGCGAGCATGACATATTCAAGCCACCGGACAGTGTTAAGAACAAAGATTAATAAGCGACTTGCTCGGCGAGAAACAGCATTACGTGCTCTCTTCTTACATAAAATGGAACAATTATTTCAGGTAGGTACTTATAATGTGTATTTAGGTATATTCCTAATAGAATTAGCCTACTACTGGCTTAAAGGCATTTTTGTCGTTTAAGAAATCGTTGACAGTATAATACGCCTTGCTTAGCAAATTACTTTTAACATGAGACTTAAATTGACTGAACGGTAAATTAACAATTTCGGGGGGTATTTTATTATAAAAACGTATGCAGTTCCCCACGAACGACGTGCTAACCTTGCGGAGACGACTGGCCTTCACTGCGATCTTGTTTTTACTTCTGGTGTTGAAGTCGTGGATATCGCTGTTGAGTTTGAACTCGTGAAGGTTTTTCCGCACATACATGATATTCTCAAGAATGTATTGGCATGCTACAGTAAGAATGTTTGCCTCCTTAAATTTGTCCCTGAGAGATTCTCGAGCTTTTAGTTCGTATATGGATCGCACAGCGCGTTTCTGTAGCACGAATATGGTCTGGATATCAGCTGCTTTCCCCCACAACAGGATTCCGTAGGACATAACACTGTGGAAGTAACTGTAGTACACCAGCCTGGCGGTCTCAACGTTTGTTAACTGTCTTATGCGTCTTACTGCATAGGCTGCCGAACTAAGTTTTCCGGCTAGGGCGGTGATATGTGCATGCCATTGTAGTTTTGAGTCCAAGGTGATACCTAAAAACACTGTTCTATCTTCAATTTCCAGTTCATCACCCTTTAATTTGATCTTGGTATTGTTTACCTGCTTGACATTAGGTAAAGTGAATCTGATACACTTTGTTTTCTTGGAATTTAGCAGTAAATTATTTGCTGTAAACCATTTCACAACAGTGTTGAGTGCATCATTAATATCATCGAAGTTTTCCTCTTTCTTGTCTACCTTGAAGATAAGCGACGTGTCGTCTGCGAATAACACTATATCATGTTTATTTTGCAACATATTTGGTAGGTCATTGATGTAAATCAGAAACAAAAACGGACCCAGAATCGAGCCTTGGGGAACACCAAGAGCAACAGTTGTCCCTGCTGATTGGGTTCCATTGATGACTACTCGTTGTGTTCTCTCCGAGAGATACGATGTCACAAGATCAAGAGCACCGTTTTTAATTCCATAATGTTTCAACTTTCTGATTAAGTTCTCGTGATCAACGCAATCAAATGCCTTTGATAAATCACAGAACACTCCAATAGCATCTTGAGCCTCTTCCCAGGCATCAAAAATATGTTTAATTAGTACCACACCGGCATCGGTGGTAGAGCGACCCTTAGTGAATCCGAACTGATTGGTATTGAGCAGTTTATTGCAACTAAAGTGGGACATAAGCTGATGGAGAATAAGCTTCTCAAAAACTTTGCTTAGTGCCGGTAGTATTGATATTGGCCTGAAGTTGGTAGGGTCAGTTTTCGTTCCTGATTTAAACAACGGGATAATTTTACTGTGTTTCATGAGGTCAGGAAATACTCCAGTATCAATACATTTATTGAAAATATTAGCTAAGAAAGGTGCAATTGATTCTACAATGGAATGTAAGACTTTGACTGAAAGGCCCCAAAGATCTTCAGTCTTCTTTAAGTTCAACAATTTAAACGCTTTTATAAGAATAAGTGGGGTCACGTGACTGAATCTAAAGATTTCTGTGCATTCCGTTACATTTGCTTTCAATAACGATTCAGCGACATCTGGTGATGAGTTTAAAGACTTCGTGGTCTCAACGGGTACGTTAGAAAAGAACCGCTCAAAATGATCCGCAACTTGGTGGTCAGAACTAACTAAAGTATCATCAATTCGTAGGCTGTAGTGCGGATCTCTCATCTTGCGTTTCCCAGTTTCAGTGTTGATAACTTGCCATACAGTTTTAACCTTATCCTTGGAGTTCTGAATCTTTCTTGACAAGTAATCGGCTTTAGCGGCGACACACATTAACTTAAAAGATTTCGAGTAGTTCTTAACATACTCTAGAAATTCCGGCCTCTTATCAATAGTTCTCGAATCGTACAAGTCGTAGAGACGGCGTCTTTTCTCGTGAATATCCGGGGTAGCCCAGTCGCTAAATTTAGTCTTGACCTTGCTTTGAATTTTTCTTAAATTAAAACAGGCATCAAATTCCATTTTGATACAGTTAAACAAATGATCACACAAACGGTTAGGACTTTCCTGTGTAAATGGAAGATAACGTAATCGTTTCACAATATTACGATTGAATAAATCTAATCTCTTTTCGGAAATAGGTCTGCACATGGTGTCTCGTGGAACTTCGTCCGTTTTCCCGCTGAAGGAGACTTGTTGTCCGCAGTGGTCAGAACTTAATTTGTTTATAATACATTTATTAATTGCATCCTCATTACTGAAAACGTTATCTATACATGTTGCACTGGTTGCTGTAATTCGAGTAGGTTCACAAAACAGGTTCACTAAGTTAAACGATTTAAAAGTATTCACTAAACTCACACACAGGGGCGATTTCTCGAGTAAGTTAACATTGAAATCACCACACACAATAACACATTTAGTACTTAAGAAAATACTACTGAGCACTTCATCCATAACTGACTCGAATAGTCTGTAATCCGCTGATGGGGGTCTGTATACGCATACAATTATGAATTGATCCAACTCAACACAAGATAGTTCTATTTGGCGCTCGATGGATTTGTCAAAAATATCTTTACGTTCTTTACTTTTCAAATTGTGTTTTACCATTATCAAAGAACCTCCACGCCTACATGACTTTCTAGAAAATGAACTTACTATGCTATGATTGCTAAAATTAAACATTAATTCATGACCCTTAAGCCAGTGCTCGGTTATACAAAGAATATGGATATCTGAGCATTGTATAAACAAGTCAATTTCAAGTTCCTTACTAGGGAATCCCTGTATATTTTGGTGTACCATATTAATAACATTACTGTCTTTATGAATACTAGTGTTACAGCTATCAAGGGGTTGGGAGCCGGTGGAAGCACAAGCACGCGTTGTCGGAGTGGTCAGTTTAAACTACCCGCCGGCTCCGGCTCCCTTCCAGATCCCACGCTACTAAAACGTAACACGGGGTCCGCCTTACAACTATCAGTCATCGTGCTAGTCACGACGGAGTCTACAATATTGTATGCTAACAGCTTAGCACAATCGCGCAAGTACCTCCTCGGTAGATAGGTACGTTTACGAGTCAGGACGAAATGTTTTATAAATTTATTCGTGTCAAAATACGAAATCGTACGGCTGTACATGGATAGTCTAAAGAATATGGAATTGAAATAATCTACTTTTTTACATTGCTTTTCCGACATGGTCCCTGAAAAGGGCAGTGCGCAAAAAATAATTTTGCTTACTCCTCGTTGGTCAATTTCAATTAGAGTCTCGCAAAGTTTGGTGACGTCCCGCTCGGTGCATCCTAAGGTATCTCCGATGAACACTACCAATGTAGAGACGCAATCGAAGTCGTCAGCGGCAATACATGATGCCAAACGATCGACCGAGGCCCCTGGAAGACAGTTGTTTGTCACCTTCTGCGTCAAGTGGCCCGCCAGCAGCGCCCCGAGGCCGGCGCCCACCTGGTCCGTGTACAGCACGGTGCGGCGCGGCCGGGCGGCCGCGGGGGGAGAGGGCGGTGCGGTGGGGTTCGACGTGGGCGGCCCTTGTTCCGCATGGCTCGTCGCTGGCGTCTTCGGTTCGGTGTGGCTCGTCGTCGGCGGCTCCAGCTCGGCGTGGCTCGTCGTCGGCGGCTCCAGCTCGGCGTGGCTCGTCGTCGGCGGCTCCAGCTCGGCGTCGCTCGTCGTTGGCGGCTCCAGCTTGGCGTGGCTCGTCGTCGGCGGCTCCAGCTCGGCGTGGCTCTGCGGTGGCGGCGGTGTGGGCTCGGTTCGGCCCGACAGCGGCGGCCATCGCGGTGCAGACCCAGGGGTGACAGGTGCGGTGGCGTGGTATGACCCGGAAGGACGGCCCGGTGCCCGAGGAGACTCGAAGTGCACTGGTATGCCGCTCCCCGGTTCTAGAACACAATTCATAAAGCGTATGTACTCATGTAAGGCTTTATTTGAGTGTTCATGCTTGCCGCTAATGTCCTCCAGCTTTTTTTCTAATGATGTAAGTTCTTCGGAGCGATTACTTAATTCTATAACTGCCCGGTCTAGTTCCCTTTGACAGTTTAAGAGCTGCTCATTCAATTCTGTATAATTATATCTAGAGGAAACTGCTTTGAAACATGATTTGTGGCGTTTCAATAAAATCTTAGATTTTTTAATGAATCTACTTAATCTCAAATATTTTTTTACTTTCTTTGATCCTTTCATCATAATATTTTGATCAATTCTACTCCCTATACAAACAGAATTGGTCAGATCAATAGTTTCAACTAAAGGGGGACTTATAATACTATCGTGCATTATGTCTATCTCACAACAACTATTTAATTCAGCAAATATACTTATATTGTTATCAGCCAGCCCGGAACAATACTTGCAATTGTCTGTCTGTTTTGCCTCAATTTCCCCCAGCTGCTGCTCCAGGTCCCGGATATGTTGTAATGCCTGTTCGTGTATATCCTGGCACTGCTGAAACCGGTCCACGGAGAGTTGAAGTTCATCCCGCTCAGCCATCAGGTCCTTGCATACAAGATCTTGCTTAGCGAGCTCAGTTTTGAGAGTTGTGTTCATCCTGACGACCCGCAAGACCTCCTCTTCACTCTCATCCCGTTCCTGTAGGAGCTTTTCATTAAGCTGTGTGGCCGATTTGAAATCTTTTTGAGTTTGCTGCAACTTGCTGATTAAAGCATCTCTGCGTGTAAATGGTTTGGAGGCGTTGGCTGAAAACATAATGAAAATGTTTGATATCTGGACTAGACCTTTATGTCGAAGATTGTACTTAGGACTAATAAACTTTACAGTTGTAAAATTGTGTCAATAGTTAAAATCTAACTAAATCCTTAAATTAAGTATACAACAAGCACACTAAAATTACTGTATCTGTATATATATATGTATGTAAATTGAACAAATGACTGTGCACTAATTTGGTCTAGTGTTACTTTGTCAAGCTGGTGTTATAAATCTTAATTGGTTTTCTATATTTGGTTGGTATATAATCAACAAAGAGGTTATGTTATATGGCTAATTATTCACTTATACTTAACTTAAGGCAAAAGATAATGTAAAACAATACTCCCCTGCTTTAAAATTTCGCCGAAAATTCAGCATACACACAGTAGATCATCACGTATTTTCAAATTTTAAACGTTATCCGTCGACATAACTGTCATTTCTTGTCTTCTCAATTTCTGACCTTTGTGGTTAATAAAACTACCAGATAACATTATCACAGCTAAATCATTCACTGCGGTTCACTTTGACTACTTATTCTTAATGATAATGGTAACACTAATGTCAACTGAAGGTTTGGTCACCCTACATTTATTGAAGTTAAGTATTCGTACTTACGTAGGCGTATACGTATGACGTAGTTACGTCAAACTTTCGCTTTCGCAAAATGGGGTGAAAAGGGTGACAAAGATTTTGAATTATCGTAATTCCTTATTCAGTTTTATTCAGAAAAAAAAACGCTTGTTTTGAGTAACCTTGAGAGAGTTAAATATTTAAGTTTATGTTCTTATGGAAGTCACACACTATATACGTACTTAATTAACGCACATGGTCCTAAAATTTTACGCGAATCGATCGTCTCACCAAAACGCGATAAGTCGCAGCCTATTACCGGATGAATTGCAAAAAAAAACTAAGTTGTGTAAGGACAAGTAGTCGTTTATTTTAGATGGGTAACTTTAATTAAGGTTTTATAAAACGTTGGTAACAAATCACATTTGTGTATTTAATTTATTTTTGAGAAGATAGTATTAGAAATCACATTTTAACTTGAAAATTCGAGGAAAGTCAATGTTGAAGATAAAGACTAGCACTTCAAGTGATTTTTGACTAAATTATTGTCATGGAAGGCTCCTTGTTCTTCAAATCTTTCACTTTCAACCGAAGATGTTCACATTTGTTCGTCAGCATTTTCAGTTTCTCAACTAGTTCCATCTTTCCCCTGTACAAAGGAAAAATGTGAATATAGGGGAACACACAAAAATTCTGACGAGTCGTTGTAGCGAACGCATCATTATTGTGATCAGAGTTCCAAACGCCATTTCCGCTAAACAACCATTTGGACGCAGAAGATTTTAATTTAAGAAGATTTTATTTTAGATAGAATATAATATATTATAAAAAGGTTATGTTAGAAGTATAATACCTATATACCGAAAAATATATAATCGTTGTTGGAATTATGAGATTCGAAAAATAAACTGTGAATAGAACTCGTAGCGATAAATTTTTCAAACATCGGAATTTTCCCGTTTTTCCGTTTTTCAGCAAATAGGGTCACCACTTTCGATTTGTTTTATCCTCAAGTTAACGCACCATTGGATCAAAGTAACAAATATGAATGTTACAGTTGAGTAAATTTATTGAATAAAAATGGACACGGGACACGTTTATACAATGAGTGATACTTTGAAATTATATCAAATGCCCCAGAAATACTGCCATTGGCAATGTTGCCGGGAACATTCCCTGTGTTGGCTGTACTTTTACCGGTATACAAGAAATATGAATTGACCAGTGCATACTTTTTCCCAAGCTCGGTGCCGAAAATATTAACCGTTCTACTTTTCAAAAAAATATATGGTGACGGACGGCTGTCATTTTCAAAATTGCCGGCAAACAAAGGCAAAAAAATGTTCCTGGCAACGGCACATCTCTAGACACGCCTAGAGATGTGCCTGTCAGAAACAAGTATATAACCGATTGCCTTATAACTGAATGATTAAAGGTACACAATGGGCCATCATGTTGGGCCATACCATGCGTTAAGGGGAGAAAGATCTACTTTCATCTCATTCCATGATGGCTCATTCTGTAGAGCCTAGAAAGCACTTACATTACGAATGGCACGTTTTCGGGTACATCTGGCTCCATAGTGTCAAGTTTTATCTTCAACTCGCCCGCGACGTGACGCCGGCGAGCCACCTCACTCTCGAGCTCGGAGTTCATGCTGTTGACCTCTTCGAACTCTCGAGTCATCTGCTCCTCGTTCTAAGTAACGACATTCGACTTTGCAACAAGGTATAAAGATGAATGAATGAATGTATGATTGAATGAATGAGTGATAATTTATTGGCTGAATATGGTCACATTAGCTGTTATACATATAAATAATGCTTAGTAGGTTTCTAATGAAAAGCGCGGAAGGCGCGGCGTGGGTAGGCCCCCACAAGGTGGACGGATCACCTGGTAAAGGTTGCGGGGGTCCGCTGGATGCGGGTGGCGCAGTACCGGTCACTTTGGTACTCTTTGGGGGAGGCATATGTCCAGCAGTGGGCATCTTTCGGTTGATATGATATGATGAGGTATCTAACATATTCTACCGGAAACCGGTGTACGAATTTTATACAATATTCTTAGGTTTATATGTAGATTTAACACATTAATTATTTAGCATATATTATAAAGGTAAAAAAAATTTAATTACTTAATATCTATTAAATCTATATGTACTTTTTGATAGTAAATATCCCCAAAAAAATTTTGCATGAGGGACCATGTGCCAAAATGGTCTAAAAACCAACAGCGGACAGAGTTAGGTCATTACCGCATTCATTGCCAAGAATTGCTACGCTCGTAGCCGATCCCGTGTTTTTCCTCGTATATAGCGGAAAGCAAGTACTGGTCAGCAGTGAAAGTGTTCAATAAGTCCTTAAATCTGCTCTGCAATGGAATTCGACTTGGAGCCCATGGAACGAAATGAAGTATGTAGATTAGAATACCTATTTAATGGCTAAACTCTCCGTTCCGTTGTTCCATCAAAGTTGCCCATAAAATAAAATAAATAAATAAATAAATATTAAGGGACAATCTTACACAAATCGAGCTAGCCCCATAGTAAGCTCAATAAGGCTTGTGTTACGGGTACACTAGACGACGATATATATAATATACATAATTACTTAAATACATAGAAAACATCCAAGACTCAGAAACAAATATTAATGCTCATCACACAAATATTTGCCCTTACCGGGATTCGAACCCAGGACCTTCAGCTTCGTAGGCAGCGTCATTACCCACTAGGCTATCCGGTCGTCATGCCCATGTTACCTTACCAGAAAATGCTTCCCTGTAGGTACGAGTATAAAGCCTGCATCACACTGGCGCGGCCTGGCCGCTCAGGACAAAAGTAAACTTGTCCGCCGCTGTCAAATAGTGTGCAGGCCTAAGGCCTGCCACACACTGGCGCGGCCTGCGGTGGCGGACAATAGAGAATTTAACAGCGGCAGCGGCGGGCAAGTTTACTATTGTCCGCCGCAGCTAGCCCGCGCCAGTGTGATGCAGGCTTTACTCGGCCGCGATAAGTTTAGGAATGCAGCTGACAGCTTAATTGCGTAATTACGTCAAAGTGTGTATGCATTGACAACTAAATTCCCGATGCTATTGCGGTCAAATAATAACTTATATTTGGGGTCTGCGGTCAAAGAGTGACAACGGAACACTATTTCTAAGGCCTGAATATTGTCATTAGCTGTCAAATTTACTATAGACTGCGAGCCATTGTGTAGCAGGCTTTATGCCTGTCAAGTAAAATTCACAATAAGTAGTTGTCAATTTGACTATTGACCATGACCACCACCACAGCTTATTTCAGGCGCATCACGTGACGCGGCCTGTGCCGGGAACTTGTCATTAGCTGTCAAGTTTACTATAGACCGCCGCGCCAGTGTAAAGCCCGCATCACACGCGCGGCTTGGCCGCGGCGGTCAATAGTAAGCTCGTCATTAGCTATCAAATTTACTATTGTCCGCCACCGCAGGCCGCTCCAGACTGTGAGAGGCCTAATACAGGCCTAATGGCTCCGTTGTCTGTCTGTCATACGTCAGCCAGGTCGAATAAACCACACGATAGTGTCCAAATCCGACTCGCATTTTACCAAGTCTATTATATCAAAGAATAATATGCAGATGTAATTATCATTTAAACTAAACGTTACCTGCAAAATAACATCACTATTCCCTACTCATTATATTATTAAAATTAACTTGAACGTGAAAGTTTGCCACTTCGTAACGTAAATATTAAACTCATACCGAACGTTAATAGTTTCGGTAAATAATTAAATTGTTTACCAGGGTTAGAAGACTACCTCGACATGTGTAAATTTCTCAGTTTTAATAGCTAAACAAACAACTTAAATTATTTACATTTTGTCGATTTTTTATACCCAAATTAATGCTAAAAGTGTTAATGTTAATGTGCTCTGCCTACCCCTATTGAAAATAAAGACGTGAATCTAGTCATGTATGTTAAATTATGTGATAGTTTCGTCATGACATTATACCGATAAGTGAAGAAATCTGTGCGACATCAGTAAGTTCACGTCAGAGTTCAAAATATCGTATTTTCGTATCCCGATTCCCGATCCCGCCCCGGCAAGTCCGGAAGTCACCTTAAATTAACATACGATTAGGTAAACGTGTCCCAGTGATCGACACTGATCCATTACTTGGCACCTTTAATCTTAATTCTTAGCAATAGTGGTGAACAACAGAGGTGTCAGAAGAAGATGAAGACATTATACTTACGTAGAAACTCCGTGTTTGTCTAAATCGTTCCGCCTTGGTCCGCAAAGAGTCCTCATATTTGCGACTGCCAACAAGATAATGACACTGATAAATCCAATCAAGAAACAACTCTCTTAGAATGTTAAATGTGTGTGATTTTTAAATAAGATATATTTCACCAAATTGTCAATTGCATAGGTAAAAGTGGAGGCGTGTGAACATTTTCGATTGGCAACCCCGAACAAAAAACTTATGAAAGAGTTTAGAGTGTAAGTGTAAAGAACTATAGGCTTGCCTGAAAATTAATTTTAGGCAAGCCGTGGGAATCGGCTTGTATGGGCGCTCCGCCACTGGTTAGGTAATGTCCTCATGTTAATAAAACTAATGAGTTATGATGTGGTGTCGGTATATGGATCTTATTTAGAACTATCAAATTATCAAGTCGTTATGCATTGTAATGCACGCAACTTTCAATCGAGGTCGATCGAACAGTTTTCCCTCTTGGTTGGAAGGTCAGACGTCTTTCGTAAAACTAGTGCTGCCTATGCCAAATCTTGGTATTAGGTGCCAGCGGACCCCGGGCTGTTTTAGGGCACAATCGAGGATAACGCAGGATGATAAAATAAGGAGTTAATACGCTACATGTTTCGCTCATCTGCAAGTTCTTCCTCCGTGAGCAAGTCGGCGAGTCGGGTGCGATTCTCGCGCGCGTCCTGCAAGGCTGCCCCTAGTTCCTCGCACTGTCGTTGGAGCTGGCTCCGTTTCGCCGTCAATTGAACTGACACACAAAAATGGATAATATAGTAGATTGTGCCTCAAGGGGACAAATGATGCATTTACGGCAAGGGTGGTACATTCAATCCTGCGTGAAGCGAGAGAAAAGAATGTAGAGCGTTGTTATGAATTACAATTCGTATATCATTCCACTACTTGTGTTTTTTTCTGATTTTATATATTTTTAAGCGACTTCAAAAAAAAAGGAGGAGGTTCTCAATCGACAACATTTCATATTTTCATGTAGGCCATTTTATGATTTAGTTCGCTAGAAATTGTTTTTTTAAGCGACACGTGTTTTTTTATTTCTCCCTTAATTGTAATTTTCATTCAAAACTATCAAATTGAAAAGTTGCGAATTCCAGAAGGTTGTAAGTAAATTATGACGTCAATACTACGACTCTGTATGGCAGTTTGGACACCTTTCATATGGCAGCCATAATACTGACGTCACACACGGTGAAAACCACTTTAATACGTTTTCGCAATTTTCATAAAAGCGAGCAGGAAAAAAACACAGAAAAATACTTTATTACGTTCAGATAACATAATTACCGAAATGCTTTTCGATTTAGGCGTCATTACATATTTTGAAATATTGTCAATTCGGTTGTATTTTTTATAAATGTTTGTTACCTCAGAACACCGTCATTGATGAGCCGATTCGATTTTTTTTTGTTTGTATTTATATGGTTCCAAGTGGGTCCCATTTTTTAAAAAATTCAGTTAGATGATGGGATCCATGAGGAATTCTCAATTTTATTAGGCACGCGTGTAGTGATTTTGGTATTTTCTATAATAAGTATTATAACTCGTGTATTTACATCCGGAAATCATAAATTTGGTGGCGAGGAATTGATGATGAAGACCACAGATGACTTATCAAATTCCTCAATTAAGTATGTACTTAAAAGTGCAAAAGTACGTCACAGGTTCTCATAAGATACCGTTGAAATAGGAACTAATGAAGTGCCATTGGTGATGATCATGGGGAATCGACGGAACCGGAAGTCCTCAAATATTATCGGCCCACATACAACGATTCGGTTTTTTTCTATAGTAATCAACGCATTTGCCATCGGAAATCAGCTCGTGTGGTAAATTGTAAAAAAAAATTGGAAATGTTCTCGTGGCTTGGCGGAGTACTAAATTGAAGTCGGTTTAAACTTTGTTTTTAGAGTAAATTATTAAATGAATATTGGACCCAATTCTGCGTGCACATGGCTTAACTAGCCTAAAACTAAATTGTCTAATTTTAGACATAATTTAGGCGGCAGATTAAAAACGACATATATTTAGAATAGCATTTAGGCAGCTAAGTAAGTTGTATAGTAAGTTGAATAGACCGCCTAAAATAAGAAACGTCAGATTCAAATTAGCGCTGTCATTTGATTATGACAGCTGCTCATAGAATAGCAAAGTGTTTTAGCAACCCCTAAATAAAATTAGGAAGTTTAGAGGCCACTCACTGTAGAATCGGGTCCAGTGTTATTTTGATTGTACATAATATGATACCACACGACTTACGCAGTGACACCGTCTATAAGTCGCTTCAGTCAGGAGTTATGTCGTCAAGATAATGTTTTGCGTGTGTAGTTTAAATGCTAAATTCTCAATACATTTCATACATTAGACAACAGGATTTGCGAATTGTTGTTTCAGGAATTTCGTGCATCGTCACACTGAACTTCGAAATAACACTACGGACCCAATCATTTCCCTAAATCGCTACCAAGCACAACAGACTCAGTAGGTACCTGCTTTATCTATATTCGTAGATTATAACTTAACAGTCGATTTGATGTTATTGATTCGTGTTTCACACTGGGTAATTCTCTGTAAATTCCTGCGTGGAGTCGCTCGTATCATGTAACCTTTGTTGTGTTAACAGTTAATCCGTTAAGATACCATATAAAAAGTTAGGGGGGTGGGGGTACGGTTATACAACACCGCGAACTTCCGTAAGTGTGGTAATTATAATTATAATTTTATTATATATTATATAGATAAATTTATTCCGTAATTATACCTAATCACATTTAGTTTATAAAGGTTAAGTTTATTTCAAACTATTTAATTTATTAATTACTATATTAATAGGTATACATATATGGTATATGTACTTATGAGAACTAAAATCTGACAAGCGTTTGTGGTTTCTTCTCAAAAATGGTCTCCCGTTTTGGCTTGGCACTCTTATTGCAGAATAAAATGTAACAATACATCTTTGCCGCAATGTCTGTCTAAATATGTAATTTTTGGCTCAAATCAAACCATATAACAAACTTGAGGTAGCTGCCTGAGATAGTAAAAATAAGAAATCTTCGTAAGTGTGAAAGAAAACAAAGAAATTAAAACAATACCTCATAAAAAAAGAATAACATTGAAGAAAAAAATAATTAACACAGTATAGGTACCTACCTAGCTAGTAGCAACCATTAGGTACAGTTCCTTTTTTGATGTTACAGTAAAATGGGGCACAAGAAAACTGCCTTCAGTCACGTACACAGTTGACATAAGAAAGACACCGGAGAAGCTGTCCGTGTGCTTTATAAATAGTTTTGCAACACGGGCAGGCTCGGATGTCGGCGGACTTGTGCACACGGAAAAATGACACATTTTTATATCACTGTGAAAGAGGGCACGATGCCACTATAGTCGAGCGGTAAGGCATGTGACATTCAATGGAGGCCGTGACAACCCCAGCACTCACAACTGAGTTTTTAAAGAAACTTATAAACGGAATAAACAGTAGCTTTTCGGTGAAGGAAAACATCGTGAGGAGACTATATTTCCCTCTGGGTTGGACAGATGGCGGTCGCTTAGGACACTACCAAAAACGCTAGGAAGATGATGATGATGTGAAAAAGGTCACAAACAATGGTTTATTATACTTTCAGACAGGCATAACTGTCATGAGTTCAAATCCGAGTTGGTATATTAGCACAGATTATTAAACATTTCCTGCGTAAAGAAGGTACTCTGCCTAACAGAACCTACGTACCTATATTTCATAGCTAGAAAAACTTAGATGATGGTATCCCGTTTAATCGCATATCTAAACACGTGCTTCAGTTATCATGTTTTCGTGGCATCGTCGTGGTTCAACGCCGAGCGCGGTACGATCAGTGTCGTTGTCACGTCACTGTCAAGCGTGTTCGGTGACACTACGAATGTGTAATATAATATTAAGCACTGTCCATGATTTTGGGCCGGGGGGATTCCTTTTTACATAGCATTTATTGTGAACATAATTTCAAACGCATCAGAAATGAGGCTATCCGCAGCAGAACCAAGGTAACCGATATAGCCCTCCGAATCGCTAAACTTAAGTGGCAGTGGGCAGGGCACATAGCACGTAGAACCGATGGCCCTTGGGGCGGAAAGGTTCTCGAGTGGCGACCGCGTACCGGAAGGCGCGGCGTAGGTAGGCCCCCCACAAGGTGGACTGATGACCTGGTAAAGGTTGCGGGAGTCCAATGGATGCGGGTGGCGCAGGACCGGTCACTTTGGCATTCTTTGGGGGAGGCCTATGTCCAGCAGTGGACGTCTTTCGGCTGATATGATGATGATGATGATAATTTCAAACAATGAAAGTGTTAGTTTCAGATATATTTTTTCTTAATGTTTGGTCGCTTCACAGTCTTCAGACCGCGTGGATACGCCCCAAGTTGATTGTTTAGCGACGCGTGTCTGTGTGCGTGCGTCACATCGTACCATGCATCGTACGTTTGTACGGATTTAAGGCCTGGGGCCACCAGACGCGCGCGTTCCGCTGCGTTGTAAAGTATCAATCCCCATAAGACATGTCACACCGGATGCGTACCTATACATAGACGGTTCATGCACGTACATATGTCTTATGAGAACTCATATTTTAAAAACAGTGGAACGCGCACATGCACTTCCGTATACGCATCCGGCGTGACTAAAACGGCCGTATTCATAAGGCCTGCAACACACTGGCGCAGCCTGCGGTGGCGGACAATAGAAAATTTGTAAGCGGTGGACGAGTTTACTATTGTCCGCCGCGGCCAGGCCGCGCCAGTCTGAGAGGCCTAAACCTTCTACTCTGTCACTTTGACATTTTTGTTCGTAAGAAAGGGACAAAGCACATTTGATTTTGCAGGAGCATTTTAAGTTTTATGAACGGGGGTATAACATATTTAAGCCTATCCATACTAATATTATAAATGGGAAAGTGTATGTGTGTATTTGTTTGTTTGTCCGTCTTTCACGGCAAAATGGAGCGAGGAATTGACGTGATTTTTTAAGTGGAGATAGTTGAAAGGATGGAGAGTGACATAGGATAGTTTTTATCCCCGAAATCATCCCCTAAGGGGGTGAAATGGGGGGGGGGGGTAAAACTTATATGCTCTAAACGGGTTCCACGCGGACGGAGTCGCGGGCAGAAGTTAGTAATCTATATATCTAAAGTACCCACCGTTTTCTTGCTTAAGCCGTTCTATCAGCTCGTTCTGCGCGCGCGACACCCGGAGCGCCGTCATCGTCTCGCGGTACTGCTGCTCATTCTCCGCGTCCAACTGCGGCTGCGCCAGTCGCTGTGGATTATAAATTAGTTCCTTCATAAGTGCTCCAAGAGTTTTAGGCGACAGCTTTTATACCAAGCGTAGATAGTTGTAATACTTATTTAAACAATAAGATCTATGCCAACCGTGCAGCATTTCTAACTTCAAATGTCACAATCCTACTACCTAATATTATAAATGCGAAAGTTTGGATGTTTAGACGTTTGTTACTCAATCACGCTTGAACGGCTTAACCGATTTGGATGAGATTTTGCACGAAGATAGTTAATAGCCTAGATTAAAATATTAGGATAGTTTTTATCCCGGGTCCACGCAGACGAAGTCGCGGGCGGAATCTAGTTGCTATATAATTATTGTGTCAGCGGACTGGTACCGTCTCCGACTACCCAGACTTGCTCGGTTTAATCTGATTAGTCAGTTCCGCATGTCTGCTCCGCTTTTCCTCAGTGGAAACGCATCCTAACATTATTCACTTATTCAGGTAACTTCCAGACGACGTACCTACCTAATATATCGCAGTAATAAGTTCCCTGGGGCTGATATGAGTTTTTAAGTAATACGGGTTACCTAAGTATTATAGAGCACTTGTTATGATGCCACGAGTAGGTACCTACATGTTTATTTGGTTGGTTATTTATTGATTTAACAGTTTCGATTTAACCAGAACATGATTACGCTGCATATTAAAATTAAAAAGAATTATAATTGGCTTTGTCCCGTGAATTGAAACCAGGTTAAACCTGGCAGGGATTAGAATAATAACTAGCTGTTGCCCGCGACATCGTCCGCGTAGAACTTGTTACCGTCTTAGAAAAATGATTGCTTTAAAATTATTGTAGGCGGAACCTTAATTATCGCCGACCCAAACAAAGTTCTTCCATCTTAAGGGATTATGTCAGGGATAAAAACTATCGTACCTATATCCTTCCAAGGGTCTCAAATTATCTGTACGGAAAATTTCATATAAATCCGTTCAGGGAGTAAGAGTAAAAGGTAACAGTGCGATGAGTTCATTAGTTTAAATTGCTAGATTTAAATTGAAAACTCTGCTTTTACAATATAATCTTTAAGAATCATCAACAGACGTTTCTGCTTTAATGGTATATTTTTTCATAGTGTATTAAAGAAAACAACATTACTGGAAATTTTGCCTAAATCCGCCCATTAGTTTTACTCACTTTAATATGGGCTACCTGCGTAATTTTGAAAGCAAACTTATCTAATGCTAAAAGACGTAAAACTTTCCATCTCCATCCGCTGTCCCTATTGAACGGTGTCCGGCACGGGACACTCCGCGATTTACGTTCATCGCTACAAGTACATGCCGGTGCCCCAACGTTGGGGAACCGGCTTGTACTTGTAGCGATTAACGTCGACGTCTTCGTGGACGACGTCAGAGGGCCATAAATCTTAATGTTTTGGCTGAGAAAAAGCGCCTTTTGTAAAGTTCAAAGGAGTGTCCCTTTTGTACTTGTACTATTATCTATTCTGTGACGGTGTTAGAGAATAAATTATTTCGATTATCCAAAATATTGTTTTCAAATTAACAAAATAATGCGCAGGTTAAATGAAACATTACCTTCCTTTCGGTTCTGGGAGCATCGCAGTTCTAACCTAACCTAGCCTTAATTTCTGGTTAGCTGTTCGGTTCTGTAAGGGTCGTAGTTGTAACTCAACCTAGGTTTTACTTTTCTGCTAGCAGTCGGATTATGTATTTTGGCTTCATCATATCAGCCGAAAGACGTCCACTGCTGGACATACCCAAAGAGTGCCAAAGTGACCGGTCCTGATGCGCCACCTGCATCCAGCGTACTCCAGCAACCCCGTCGAACCGGTCCTTTTTTGTATTTTAATAAGTAATCTTTTTACAAAGTTTTAAGTCTTTACCTCAAAAACGAAAGTTTCCCCTACATCAATTTTGCACCCCTATTTCACTCCCTTAGGGTGGAATTTTTTAAATCGCTGAAATTAATTTTTCTGTATTTTAATAATTAAGTATTCTAATTAGTAATCTTTCTACAAAATTTTAAGTTTCTAGCTGAAAAAATAAAGTTATCTTAATGCAAACTTTTGCACCCTTATTTAACACCTTTAGGGGTGCAATTTCCTAAAAGGCTGAAAGTTCTTTTTTTGTATCTTTATAAGTAATTTTCCTACAAAGTTTCAAGTCTCTAATTTTAAAAATAAGTTTCTCACCAACTCACCATACAAAGTTTGCACCCCTATTTAACCCTGATGGAATTTCCAAAAACCCCTTCTTATCCCTTGCCTACGTCATAAAAGGAAGTAGTGGTGTAAATTTCAAGTTTCTAGTCTCAGTAGTTTCGTTTGTGCATTGATGAATCGGTCAGGAAGTCTTCTTTTATATATATGTCGCAGTGAAATGGCCAAAACAGTTCAACATATATACAGATTAGTAATCCGTCTACATTTCGATAACAGTCGAGTAAAATAGACCTCCCCATGTAGGGAGGATGTTATTTGAAATAAATATGTATGTAGTGGAACAAAATAATGGATCCGATATGACCACAGAAAGAAGGATCTGTATTGTAATAATGTTGATATAAACCAATCGGTCGAGTCAAATAGTCCTCCCATACAGGTAGGTGGTTAATTGAAATGAACATATCTAGGTAGTGGAACAAAATAATGGGCGCGACATGACCACAGAAATAAGGATCAATTTTTGGAAATGGATGCGTAAGAATTGGATGCGTCCAATTTATATTTCAGCCATGTTTGTTTCAGAATCATATTTCGATTATATAAACGAAAATACTGCAATTAGAGCCCCTACCTTTTCCCAACTTTTATTAAGTCGTATCTATTTAATGAATACCTACATGGATAGATTTATCGTAGTTATATTGCTATTTTTATCCCAATTCCCAAGGTCCGCCAACTACCATTATACGAGTCTAAAGTTACCTAAGTTCGATTGTTGCTAAACAAATTGCATTATCCTACCTACAAAGTCATACACTGTTACGTTTTCTGACATATATTAACTTGTTTAAATCTTGTCAAACATATTCATGTAATATGCAGTGGGAAAGTTTGACTTTTAACTTCTTGCGAGTTGGAAGAACCTTTAGTATGTAGAGAGTCATTAACTAGTAACTAAATATATAAGCGGATAAGTATAAATACCTACTTGTGCGGAATTTGTGTAGGTACGAGTAGATATAGGCCGCAATGCGTAGTTAGGATACCCTAGAGAACTCAAACGATAGGCGATGTAGGTTTTAATATACAAACCGACCATCAAATAACATAAAACAAGTAAACTAATTCTTACCTGGACCATCAATCTACTTTCGATATCTTCTAAGTTGGATTTTAGTAAGCATATTTGAACTTGTTGATCTTCAGGAGACAGCATTTTAAAATTAAGTAATGCAAGGAAAAACCATAAAATAAAAATCTGAATTTAATAACGCAGAGTAATGCTACGGCAAAAGAAAAATTGAACAGTGAAATTGACGTGTTTTTTTTAATTTCCCGCCAACTTTCAACGTTGTTTTATAATTTCCTCTATGGTTGTTTTGTTGTTTTTTTTATCATTAACTCGGATATTTATGGCGTACGTATTGTTTTAGAAAGAGCGAAGGATACTTATCCATACAGCCAAGTGAGTTATTTTCTTTTCTCAGACATGGTAATAATAACTGCACAGTGCCAAGCGTGTCAGTTGCAATGTATCTGAAAACATTCATTCATCTCCCATTTCTACACAGAAAATGCAGAGAAATATGACTAAGAATTATTTTATTTTATTTATTAAAAACTTAAATATGATACAAACAGTCATACACAAAGCGTTGTTACAATAAGCATATATTATTGAAATGCAGGCTTTGTGCATTAACAAAACTCGTGTTTTGTATGGTAGATGCCGAGGGTAGATGTCACTCAATGGCAACATTTGTGTGCCAAATTTGCACAATGGCAACATTTGTGTGAGGTGGGTCATGGTGGGTACACACTGAGCAAACGAACGCGAAGCATTTATGTGACAGCTATTTGTTAGAGTGAGATACACAGCCGTTCGTTAGCTTGGTGTGTACGCACCTTCAGATACATTGTCGGGAATGACGTACGTACCTTATTTTAAGCCGGCCCTAAACGATCAATTAAATTGCGCCAAATTACGAATTCTGCAATGTTTTTGACAGTTTAGGGTTAGTATTGAAGATTGCGCAATGATTGAACAAACGTTTGAGCAAGTTTATTTTTTATTGTACCGTCTAGGAACAGCATTGCACAATATTTTTAGTCTGTTTGGGCAGCGTCTGCTGCTGCCTAAACATAGACTAAAAATATTGCATCAAAGTTATTGCGTGAAAATATTGATCGTTTCATCGCCACCCGGTAGTTCAATTATATTGCACCATAAAAATATTGTGCAAATTTACTGTAGATCTAGGGCCGGCCTAAAACCTGAAACACTAGCGCGGCCTGCGGTGGAGGTCAATAGTAAACTTGTCAGTTATTGCTGAATTTGCTATACAGACCGCGCCAGTGTGATTTAGGCTTTACCATAGTCACGCTATCACAAGACGGCGCGTGAGCTCTCTCGATTTTTCTCGCACTATCCGTCTCTCTCTTATTATAATAGAAAACTTAGAAAGAGACGTATGGTGCAAGAAAAATCGATAGAGCTTGCACGTCGTCTTGTGATAGCGATAGCGTCCATAACAGCATTCATTATTTACGGTTAATGATATAGGACCATGTTCCAAACGTAACCTGGAGAATAAAAGGCCACCAAATTTTGAGTCAGCGATATCTTTAAACAATGCAAAAGTTAAATTTAAAAACATTTAAAGCTTGTCTATGGCCGGAAATATCTGGGGGCAAGGCAGTGCCCGCCAAGTCGAGCATAATCCTTTATCCCCTAATAATGTAATACGTCACGTGTTTACCCTTCTCCGCTTATATCGGGGATATTACGGACCTCCTGTAATTACATTAGGCTACAATTCGCCCACGGTCCCTTGTTTTGTATAAAGTTAACAAAGCCGTGTAAGTATCGAGATTTATTACCATCGAAACCGCTTCTCTTCTCTGAAGTCTGGCTGTGCCTGTACTTAGCCGTATCTAATTACTTTGCAGAATCTATATTCAAATGAAAATGCAGGCGGGGCAAACTGTCACGATAAGAGCTAGCTAGAGCACTACGTTACTTTGATATATCGCATGCACTGTTTTATGTTAGTGACTAAGCAATAGATTAACTACATTGACATGGTATAAACTTTGGGACACCAAATCACTTTGCAAAAATTCCGGATTCGTTTGTATCTGTCTAGTTCTGATGATATTAGCGGCAAGCATTTTATTTTTCAAATTAATAACACAGGTATATGAAAATTATTTTAGTATTTACTCGATTGACACTGACACATGTTCATAATTAGAAAAGCAAATGATAACTTTTCGCAGAGATGTGACGTGACAAAAAATACGTATTGACATTTTACCAATGACTATTACTGATAACTTTAATACTGCAAAATTAGCTTTGGTTTTCCCATACTAACTGTATGGAAAAAGTTTTCTTTGATTTCTGGGCGTTCTAGTAGTCAAACTTTAGTCCCTAGGAGTATTTTGATCCTCAATAGGAATGGGATCGAACGGCATTAAAAAAAATCGTCAAAATTTATGATTTTCTCGCTGACTGTACTTTTTTTCATAAATCTGTGAATGTAGATTGTCATCACTAAAAAGTTAGGAATAAAATCCTAATGCCATTTTTGCGTGGCGGCAAGGGATCTAGTAGCTGCCCTTGCTGCCCCGTTTTAACTGCCGCCCTGTTATATATAAAAAAACAGCAATTTTGTATTTTCTAGTAATTTAGTATCTGACATATCGGTAAAATACTTATCTAGTTGAATTCCCTGACCCCAGATATGTATATTTAGACACCAAGTTTGTGATTCTAAGGGACTTAAAACTCGAGGTATTAATAAATTAACAATTATTCAAAATGGCCGCCTTAAAACTAAATATGACCGACGGAGGAGTTGGTTCCTATTAAAAACTTGAAGCTATGGACCTAATAAGTGCCTGAAACAAAAATGGTGCTATGGTCCAGCGTGTCCACAGTTACGACAATTTGTTCGAGCGCTCTGCCCCAGTTATACATTAACATTATTATATTTTTATTACTCGTTGTTATAGAGGCTATAGTGACACATAATCTCCGGAAATTTCAAGTGTCTACATATTACGGTTCTAGAGATAAGTATACCGATTGTTATGAACGTTTCGTGAAATTACTTTTCATGTATGAGAGCACTATTTTTTTTGTGAACGTATGTTAAAGCAGCAATAGAAACTCTACTTCTGTGAAAATTTGAACAGTCTAGCTATTGCTGATACGCTGACAGCCGAATGGACAGCGGAAGCTCAAGAACAGGGTTCCGTTTGATATCCTTTGATATTCTACGTTAAATATACTTGAAACCATAATTAGATTCCACAAAAATAACCTCAAAATGGCCATTAAAATGAAAAAAATACCGACACTGGCCAACTTACATTCTTCTAAATGATGGACGTAACTAGTTTTAAGCCACGTCCATCATTTGGAAAAGTGTAATTTTGCCAGTGTAGTTTTTTTTTTTTAGTGCCTTGTTTGAGGTTATTTTTGTGGAATCTAATTATGGTTTCAAGTATAGAACTCAGGATATTGATAAATTAACTAAAATTCAAAATGGCCGCCATAAAATTAAAGATGGCCGACGGAGGAGTTGGTTCCTATCAAAAACTTAAAGCTGTGGACCTAACAAGTACCTGAAAAAAATTTGGTGCTTTTGTCCAGCGTGTCCACATTATCACCTGAAACTGCCCTACTATATCGACATTTCAACGAAATGGGTAGGGATTTAAATTCCTTGCCCGTAGAGTCGAGTCAGTTCAATTTATAAGCTTCATGGACGTGAATTATAGGTTCTAGCGCATAGTGACAGTGACTATATTCACTAAAAGTAAAAACGCAAGCGGCAAATAAATCACATATGTTGTATGGGAGCCCCTTAAATGTTTATTTTATTCTGTTTTTTTAGTATTTATTGTTATAGCGGCCACAGAAATACATCATCTGTGAAAATTTCAACTGTCTAACTATCACTGTTCATGAGATACAGCCTGGTGGACGGCGGACAGCGGAGTCTTAGTAATAGGGTCCCGTTTTATCCTTTGGATAGGGAACCCTATGTCCAGCAGTGGACGTCTTTCGGCTGATATGATGATGATGAGGGAACCCTAAAACGGAAAATTTAAGACAATTTACAACTTGAATTTTTATATGTGAAAATGGAGTAGCACTGTTCATAAAGAGTAAATGGTTTAGGTCGCCTCCCCTACCTACACCTGAAGTGGGGATGTAGTTAATTTGTTTTCTCGTTAAATCCTTGGTGTGGGGTATCGTAAGGTAGCTTGTACAAAATTACTTTTTATGGATTTAACGAATAACTGAGTTGAATAAAACATTTTTCAACTCAGTTATTCGTTTGCGAGACATTGGGCTTTAAAGCCCTATTTTCTTTTTTGAGTCATGTGTAGCAGTAGCCGTTTAGCCGGCAAGTAGTAACCGGCCCAGTAGTAACTGGGGCTGTGAAAAAAATCGTGCCAGTAGTATGTAATACATATTATAATGAATTTTAAAGGAAAACTATCACGGCTAATTTTTAGCAGAGGTCGGCGGGGGTGAGCTATTCTTACGTGATTAATGTCATATAGTGTGTCTTGTAGATATTACTATGGATACGGTGTATCTATAAAGAAATATTCAAAGAAGACTAAATTGAAATGATTAAATAGAAAATGAAAATGCATTACAAAACGAGCTTAAATTCTAGTTGAAACTGTTTTCCCACTGAAGCGGAAAGCTGTGCAAAATAGATTAATCACATTCCCTAGATTCTTACAATTTTCATTTGTTTATATGGCTACGTAAAGCTCGTAGCAGAAAGGCAGCCTAAATAAAATCATTTCATTTGTTAATAATTACACAAGGGGCATTTACCATTGAATGACAAGGTATGTCCATGTTATGCAAAAATTGAAAACACCTCACCCCCGCCGTTCTCTGCTAAATAGGCATAAGTAGTTACCGAGTAATAGTCGACCAATTTAAAGTATAGGTACTTCGATAGGACAACTTTCGTCGAAGTTCGGGACACAACCGCACTATTTAGTTGGCGCGCGCGTGTCGATGTAAGAAGACACGTGTACGAAGACAGACAGCGCGTACTACACTGCGCGTGGCCCGACACGCACTTGGCCGATTTTTATAAATATTAGGTACCTACATCATTGGTGCCAGTCCTCAAGAGATCAATAACCCGTTTTTAGAAGTTAGTTAGAAGCTACAAGTTAGTTACTGTTTTTCAACGATTTCTCATTTGATCAGTATTGATGCAGTTACCTATGTCCTATGTTGTTCAAACTTGTGTAACTTGAAGCCTATGCCTATGTGAAACGGGCCACAAATATGCCGTGTGTAAATTTTCCACCAACGTGTATAAACGTGTTTGGTTTCGCTAGTTTTTCAAATAATAAAAAGCAAGGCAATTTTATTTACTAACAACATTATTTATCCTTCACTTCAACGCATTATTTATCTATTGTTTTCAGAGAGATTGAAAAGAGCATCATGAGAGTAAGCGGAAATACTTATCGCCGGAACTGCAAGCTCCATAAGAAACTTGAACGATTAAGTACCTACCTATTATAGCTATCTCGCAACCGGAAAAATATTGCCACAAATCTCCAAATGATGGCTGTGTCGACGGGGGTTTATGTCGTGAATGTTGGGTGACAAATGAGGTAACTTCAGGGTCATAGAATACAGAAAGGCATAGACATTGAGATGCGAACAAAGTTTTCATTGTGCCGCTCCATAAATCACATCGTCGTGTTCGAAGACTTCTAAGCCTTCGCATTGTAGGTACTTGTATCAAAATCTTTCGAGTCATTTCCTCATCGCTGAAAGTTGAAAGCAAATTAATTAGTTTGAATATGTAGGTACATTTTCGCCGTGTGCTGATGTCTGTTTGATGTGTGTATTTGGTTTTACAGATCTCTAACCAAATCAGGCTGGCAGTTAATAAAGGAGAATGGGCAAATTAGTAGCTCGCAGATCTGCGAGCGTCATATTAAATGACAATCTTTGTATATGAAGGTACGTTTTACAGAAAAGGAACAGAATATACCCCCTCTTAAAACTTTGGACACTTAAAACTTTGCGTGATTGATTAGTTAATACTAATACCCCATACCCCTACTTTCCTTTTTTTCCATTAGACAATATTTGTAATCCTTGGGGAAAATTAAATATTAATTATTGGTTATTATATTTGGTGTCTACACTCCTATTGCGGACTATTCAGATATCCCGTGGCTGTAAAATAAGCAAGACATTTTTGTATAATTAGGCATAATTATATTTAGTAAAGTTTAGTGTATTTAAATAGTACATTATTGCCGTGGCCGGGAAGGAGGCAATTGCAGGCTGAGTATTTGTTTAATCGGACGATCTTGCGAGTCCGTTTAACTATTTGAGACACATACAAAAACGTCGTGTTTGCAACAGAAAAATACGAGTTGAATTGGCTGAATACTCGACAAATAAAGGAATTTATATATAACATTGCAGGCGGCCTGCAATTTTTTATTATTTTATAATTTAGATCTGACCTTAACACTTTACCTCCCAATATGTAGCGATTCGTTTGTATCTGTCTAGTTCTGATGATATTAGCGGCAAGCATTTTATTTTTCAAATTAATAACACAGGTATATGAAAATTATTTTAGTATTTACTCGATTGACACTGACACATGTTCATAATTAGAAAAGCAAATGATAACTTTTCGCAGAGATGTAACGTGACAAAAAATACGTATTGACATTTTACCAATGACTATTACTGATAACTTTAATTCTGCAAAATTAGCTTTGGTTTTCCCATACTAACTGTATGGAAAAAGTTTTCTTTGATTTCTGGGCGTTCTAGTAGTCAAACTTTAGTCCCTAGGAGTATTTTGATCCTCAATAGGAATGGGATCGAACGGCATTAAAAAAAATCGTCAAAATTTATGATTTTCTCGCTGACTGTACTTTTTTTCATAAATCTGTGAATGTAGATTGTCATCACTAAAAAGTTAGGAATAAAATCCTAATGCCATTTTTGCGTGGCGGCAAGGGATCTAGTAGCTGCCCTTGCTGCCCCGTTTTAACTGCCGCCCTGTTATATATAAAAAAACAGCAATTTTGTATTTTCTAGTAATTTAGTATCTGACATATCGGTAAAATACTTATCTAGTTGAATTCCCTGACCCCAGATATGTATATTTAGACACCAAGTTTGTGATTCTAAGGGACTTAAAACTCGAGATATTAATAAATTAACAATTATTCAAAATGGCCGCCTTAAAACTAAATATGACCGACGGAGGAGTTGGTTCCTATTAAAAACTTGAAGCTATGGACCTAATAAGTGCCTGAAACAAAAATGGTGCTATGGTCCAGCGTGTCCACAGTTACGACAATTTGTTCGAGCGCTCTGCCCCAGTTATACATTAACATTATTATATTTTTATTACTCGTTGTTATAGAGGCTATAGTGACACATAATCTCCGGAAATTTCAAGTGTCTACATATTACGGTTCTAGAGATAAGTATACCGATTGTTATGAACGTTTCGTGAAATTACTTTTCATGTATGAGAGCACTATTTTTTTTGTGAACGTATGTTAAAGCAGCAATAGAAACTCTACTTCTGTGAAAATTTGAACAGTCTAGCTATTGCTGATACGCTGACAGCCGAATGGACAGCGGAAGCTCAAGAACAGGGTTCCGTTTGATATCCTTTGATATTCTACGTTAAATATACTTGAAACCATAATTAGATTCCACAAAAATAACCTCAAAATGGCCATTAAAATGAAAAAAATACCGACACTGGCCAACTTACATTCTTCTAAATGATGGACGTAACTAGTTTTAAGCCACGTCCATCATTTGGAAAAGTGTAATTTTGCCAGTGTAGTTTTTTTTTTTAGTGCCTTGTTTGAGGTTATTTTTGTGGAATCTAATTATGGTTTCAAGTATAGAACTCAGGATATTGATAAATTAACTAAAATTCAAAATGGCCGCCATAAAATTAAAGATGGCCGACGGAGGAGTTGGTTCCTATCAAAAACTTAAAGCTGTGGACCTAACAAGTACCTGAAAAAAATTTGGTGCTTTTGTCCAGCGTGTCCACATTATCACCTGAAACTGCCCTACTATATCGACATTTCAACGAAATGGGTAGGGATTTAAATTCCTTGCCCGTAGAGTCGAGTCAGTTCAATTTATAAGCTTCATGGACGTGAATTATAGGTTCTAGCGCATAGTGACAGTGACTATATTCACTAAAAGTAAAAACGCAAGCGGCAAATAAATCACATATGTTGTATGGGAGCCCCTTAAATGTTTATTTTATTCTGTTTTTTTAGTATTTATTGTTATAGCGGCCACAGAAATACATCATCTGTGAAAATTTCAACTGTCTAACTATCACTGTTCATGAGATACAGCCTGGTGGACGGCGGACAGCGGAGTCTTAGTAATAGGGTCCCGTTTTATCCTTTGGATAGGGAACCCTATGTCCAGCAGTGGACGTCTTTCGGCTGATATGATGATGATGAGGGAACCCTAAAACGGAAAATTTAAGACAATTTACAACTTGAATTTTTATATGTGAAAATGGAGTAGCACTGTTCATAAAGAGTAAATGGTTTAGGTCGCCTCCCCTACCTACACCTGAAGTGGGGATGTAGTTAATTTGTTTTCTCGTTAAATCCTTGGTGTGGGGTATCGTAAGGTAGCTTGTACAAAATTACTTTTTATGGATTTAACGAATAACTGAGTTGAATAAAACATTTTTCAACTCAGTTATTCGTTTGCGAGACATTGGGCTTTAAAGCCCTATTTTCTTTTTTGAGTCATGTGTAGCAGTAGCCGTTTAGCCGGCAAGTAGTAACCGGCCCAGTAGTAACTGGGGCTGTGAAAAAAATCGTGCCAGTAGTATGTAATACATATTATAATGAATTTTAAAGGAAAACTATCACGGCTAATTTTTAGCAGAGGTCGGCGGGGGTGAGCTATTCTTACGTGATTAATGTCATATAGTGTGTCTTGTAGATATTACTATGGATACGGTGTATCTATAAAGAAATATTCAAAGAAGACTAAATTGAAATGATTAAATAGAAAATGAAAATGCATTACAAAACGAGCTTAAATTCTAGTTGAAACTGTTTTCCCACTGAAGCGGAAAGCTGTGCAAAATAGATTAATCACATTCCCTAGATTCTTACAATTTTCATTTGTTTATATGGCTACGTAAAGCTCGTAGCAGAAAGGCAGCCTAAATAAAATCATTTCATTTGTTAATAATTACACAAGGGGCATTTACCATTGAATGACAAGGTATGTCCATGTTATGCAAAAATTGAAAACACCTCACCCCCGCCGTTCTCTGCTAAATAGGCATAAGTAGTTACCGAGTAATAGTCGACCAATTTAAAGTATAGGTACTTCGATAGGACAACTTTCGTCGAAGTTCGGGACACAACCGCACTATTTAGTTGGCGCGCGCGTGTCGATGTAAGAAGACACGTGTACGAAGACAGACAGCGCGTACTACACTGCGCGTGGCCCGACACGCACTTGGCCGATTTTTATAAATATTAGGTACCTACATCATTGGTGCCAGTCCTCAAGAGATCAATAACCCGTTTTTAGAAGTTAGTTAGAAGCTACAAGTTAGTTACTGTTTTTCAACGATTTCCCATTTGATCAGTATTGATGCAGTTACCTATGTCCTATGTTGTTCAAACTTGTGTAACTTGAAGCCTATGCCTATGTGAAACGGGCCACAAATATGCCGTGTGTAAATTTTCCACCAACGTGTATAAACGTGTTTGGTTTCGCTAGTTTTTCAAATAATAAAAAGCAAGGCAATTTTATTTACTAACAACATTATTTATCCTTCACTTCAACGCATTATTTATCTATTGTTTTCAGAGAGATTGAAAAGAGCATCATGAGAGTAAGCGGAAATACTTATCGCCGGAACTGCAAGCTCCATAAGAAACTTGAACGATTAAGTACCTACCTATTATAGCTATCTCGCAACCGGAAAAATATTGCCACAAATCTCCAAATGATGGCTGTGTCGACGGGGGTTTATGTCGTGAATGTTGGGTGACAAATGAGGTAACTTCAGGGTCATAGAATACAGAAAGGCATAGACATTGAGATGCGAACAAAGTTTTCATTGTGCCGCTCCATAAATCACATCGTCGTGTTCGAAGACTTCTAAGCCTTCGCATTGTAGGTACTTGTATCAAAATCTTTCGAGTCATTTCCTCATCGCTGAAAGTTGAAAGCAAATTAATTAGTTTGAATATGTAGGTACATTTTCGCCGTGTGCTGATGTCTGTTTGATGTGTGTATTTGGTTTTACAGATCTCTAACCAAATCAGGCTGGCAGTTAATAAAGGAGAATGGGCAAATTAGTAGCTCGCAGATCTGCGAGCGTCATATTAAATGACAATCTTTGTATATGAAGGTACGTTTTACAGAAAAGGAACAGAATATACCCCCTCTTAAAACTTTGGACACTTAAAACTTTGCGTGATTGATTAGTTAATACTAATACCCCATACCCCTACTTTCCTTTTTTTCCATTAGACAATATTTGTAATCCTTGGGGAAAATTAAATATTAATTATTGGTTATTATATTTGGTGTCTACACTCCTGTTGCGGACTATTCAGATATCCCGTGGCTGTAAAATAAGCAAGACATTTTTGTATAATTAGGCATAATTATATTTAGTAAAGTTTAGTGTATTTAAATAGTACATTATTGCCGTGGCCGGGAAGGAGGCAATTGCAGGCTGAGTATTTGTTTAATCGGACGATCTTGCGAGTCCGTTTAACTATTTGAGACACATACAAAAACGTCGTGTTTGCAACAGAAAAATACGAGTTGAATTGGCTGAATACTCGACAAATAAAGGAATTTATATATAACATTGCAGGCGGCCTGCAATTTTTTATTATTTTATAATTTAGATCTGACCTTAACACTTTACCTCCCAATATGTAGCGAGTTAATGTTCACTTTGCGGGCCATTTTTGAGAAATATTAATTTTCGAAGTAGGTACCTACGTCCACATTAACATTTAGGTACTTATCCCAGCAAGGAGATAAAAATAGTATACGCCCTTTCCAAGCTCCGTTAAAAACATTATGAACAGTTCGCAGGCACCTCATATTTTCAAACTGCATTTTCATAAATCTGACGCCAGACAGATTAAAAACGCAATTGGCAATAGGTACTTACGTCTGGCACGTGTATAAAGCCTGCACCACACTGGCGCGGCTGGCCGCGGCGGACGGTAGTAAAGTTGACATTAGCCTGTCAAATTTACTAGTGTCCGCCACCGCAGGCCGCGCCAGTGTGTTGCATGCCTAATACTCGTATTGTCTTAAGCGCTCTAGAAATGTGGTTTATAAATGCCTACTCATTTATTCATATTATTTTAGAAATATGTATTAAAATTTATTAATTACAATTTATTGTTATTATATATTTATTATTGTGTCTATTTTATTAGTAGGTACTCATACTATTATATTAATATTTATTATTGAATTATGTTTTACAGTAATCACATGAAAAGTAAAATACCAAAATATACCAACACAACATAATATGAATAATATCATTCAATTATAAAGACCGTTAGGTCTCTAGGGTGCCACCGGCAGCCGGGCGGGACCTAAGCTACCGTCTCTAGGGTGCCACCGGCAGCCGGGCGGGACCTAAGCTAATACCGGTGCGCAGAGCCTTACCCTTTTGCATCTAACTGACCCTTGACCCAGCCATTTAGGTAATAAGAGTCTCGGTCAAAAACTTAAGGTGGTTCGACGACAAAAAACGTTTTTTGACATTAGCAGGCAGGTGATATTTAAGAAACATATGTAGGTAGTTAACACACTTTCATAAATTGGCTTTCCATTTGCGCGAAATTCCCACTTTCCCGGAATAAACTTGTATAAACTAGAATAATTTAAGAAATTAGATTGACACGTCTGACTTTGGGATTATACTCAATACCTAAACCTGCGAATGTCAAAAGACGTTTTGTGCAACCAGAAATACCTACTATACTCATTATTATTGATTGATATTCAGTTTATTATATATTGTTTCTGAATATCTGTCACGTGTTGATAAATCTTTAATTGAGGAACAAATTCTTGGCCAATAGTTAACCTGGTTATCCGGTAGTTAACCATACAAACTGAAAAAGTGCACAAAGTTCCGTTGTGACACAACAATTTACCATAGAAATGTATGGTTAATTTTCGTGTCACAACGGAAAACTTTCACTGGCCAAGAATTTGGTTCTTTCTTACCCGTCGATCATGTAACTAACGCATTGTACGAACGATAGGTAGATCTAAATGTTAATTTTTATAAGGAAATCTGACAGTTCAACTGTCCTAACGCTCGTTCAAAACGTTACGTGATTAGTTGATTAGGTACCCCTCAGTGATTAGCTTATAAACCTACCTATGCATTTTCGTCCAAACTTTTTTATATAATTTACTTTAGCAACAAAGTTTAGTACCTACGACGACTTCAATTTAGTCCTCCGCCAAGCCACAATAACATTTCCACATTTCTTTTCCAATTAACCACATGAACTGATTTCCGAGAGCTAATGCGTTGATTATTAGAGAAAAAACCCCAATCGCTGTATACATGTGGGCCGATAACATTTCAGGACTTACCAAATTCATGATTTCCGAAATCCGATTTTTGCAATATACGAGTTATAATAGAAAATAGCAAAATCACTATACACGTGCCTAATTGAGGAGTTCCCGCAACTCGTCATGGATCCCATCATCCAATATTTTTTTGAAAATAATGGGACCCATCTGGAAGCACATACATACAAACAAAAAAAAATACGAATCGGCTCATCAATGACGGAGTTCTGAGGTAACAAACATTGAAAAAAAAACTACCGAATTGAGAACCTCCTCCTTTTTTTTCAAGTCGGTTAAATAGCCAAAGGAAGCGTTGTCTAGAAGTTCTGACTGTAACCTAGCAATAACAGGCACGAGATGCGATGAATGGCGGCCGAAATGCAGACAGGGGGTCTGTTTGAACCGACGTATCACTTATTTAATCAACCTAGCCAAGAGTGGTCTTAAGTTCAAGTAGAGGGTCAATCATCAAAGAGGGCCAACAATCTTGGCCTTCGACACTAAAGTGCCAGGCTTCCCTAATTCCCTATACAATGCCGTTTTTGTGCAGTCGGAGATTGGATGTCTGTCTCCGGGCTCGCAGAAGTACTCCAAATTTGTTTTGCCTATGGCGGCCGCCATTTTGAATTTTTCCAAGTTTTTTTGTTTACTATTCTCGGGCCCCTCTGCGGGGAGTCCGCATGCCAAATCTCGACGCGCTCCGACCAATTTGTGCGAAAAAAAAAATCTTTTTTTTACAAAACAAAAATATTTTTGAAATCGCCTTGGGAACCCCTATGGCATTTGGTCGAGGTGTCTATTAAAAAGTCATACAGTATGGCCGCAAAAAAATCCAAAAAATCTACCATACAATTTTTTTAAGCTAGAAAAAAAAATGGTTTTCAGAATCTAGAGACCCATACAAACCCGGATGCCAAATCTCAGCTCGCTAGGACCGTATTTAATTTTTTGCGAAAAAAATAACTTTGTTATTTTTTACTTTTTGTTCGGCATAGAAAACTGCACGCGGTTCCCTACGACATTAGGTCTTACCGTTTAGCCCGGCTGTACTCCAACTTTTTACTCCGAGTTAAATCTTCAAATGTCAGGTTTTATCTGGTGACCCCCAGACCTACGCGCTACGAACTACTCGCTACGAACTACTGCTGTAGTATTTCGCCACAACTTTCGTGTAAAATTAGGGCTCAGAGTAGTTTTACCTACGCTTGGTTAATACCACATTTTTATTTGATGTTTTTCAATTACATGTTTCAGTGTTGCATGCAAATAAATCACTGTCGAGAACGATTCTAATGTTACCCGCTAGTTATAAGTTCACTTTTGTAATTTTTTGACATCTTGACTTATTTTCCTGTGTCCCCTAGATGGGGCAGAGGGCGTCCACATTGCGCCGCCATCCCGTTCGGTCTTGAGCTTCGCGCTTCAATTCGCTCCAAGTCTTTCCTATGGTCTTCGCCTCTGCGATGATCGTCCGACGATCGTGCGGCGGATTTTTTTGACATACATGTGCCTAAAAATTATAAAATTGATTGTTTATTTAGTTTAGTCCTAGTTTTATTAATTTTAGTGGGCTCTCACTGAAAACCAGCGTCACGGCCCCCGTGACAACATGCTCGCTCCCGTTTAGCACTGTATATAAGGTTACCTTTTTGATTGTATTTCTTTTATCCCTGTTTTGTGTGCTAAATAAATATATTCTTATTCTTATAGATTTAGAGCTGGGCACGTAGGGTTAAAAATAAAAACTTTGCTCTCTACAAGAGATCTGATTACTTTTTGACAGTGCGAGCCACATGGTCTCGTCTTGGCAACATTTAACATGAAATGTTTTTGTGGGATTTCATTTCTTTTTGTAAGTTGCTTATGATATTTATACGAGTATTTTTTCTGTTATTTAATGGAACTATAGGTTTAATCGTATATGTATATTATAAGCTAACATAATCCTGTTCACAACCGTTTGTTTCCTAAATAAATTTTAAAAAAAAACAAGGATAACATGGACCCCCTATATCAATTTTCATCAAATTTTGCGGTAGTCTCATACAAACTTTCAACCCCTAGTTTAAGGGGTTGGGGGGGTAAAAGTTTCAAGTTTTAAGATTTTTTCGTTGTTTGTATACTATTACTAGCTACATACCAAATTTCAGCTTTCTAGGACTTCAGGAAAAACCTTAAGAATATTGATGATCATCAGTGAGTCAGTGACGAAATCGGGGTATTTTAGATATCAATAAAGTCTAAAGTATAAGAGCTATGCAATTGAAAAATTATAGTTTTAATAAGTCAATCACTGACATCATATCCCGAAAATTTTGTTTATCTGGTATAATCCGAACCCAAGTTAAGAAGGTTCAAAAATACGACGAAGCGCTTCGAGAAGAGGTAGGTAGTGCCCTTGCGCTTCGCTTGGCTCGTCTTGGCGGGGGCACTCCCGTGCCCGTGCATGTCCCAGATTTGCCGCAACTTAATACTAAATCAGTTGCGCCAAATAAGAAAAAGTGGAACTATAGCTTGTCCTGAGTATTATACGAGTAGATCCATATATCGATACATCGGGTCAAATAGACGTGCTGGGTGCTGTCGGCTGGCGGTGAGGCGGTATCAAGTTAGCTTAATCGTCCGCTACAACTTTATATTAGAAAAGTTAACACGTTCGCTAAGACTGCATACCAGATACGCATATTATGATATTTTGTGGCAGTATGGACGGAACGCAAGTCTGGGGACGGTTAAAAAAAAAGAAAACATGCCGAGAGCTGAGCTTGAAGGATTAGTTTAAGGTGCTATTATTTTCTTTTGTAAATAGTATTCTGGTTTGAGCTGATGGCCTCGATGCCAATGCTCCTAATAAAAAAAAAATGAGCTTGAAGGAAGTGTCAAGCGATGGTGACTCTCGACTTTGTAAAAGGAAAAAAAAAACAAATTAACCAGTGAAACCATGGACCTATAATTAATCAGGACAGGCTATGGTAATAATAATACCACGAGCGAGCGAGACGGTGCTATACAAATCGTAATAAGTGTGACACAAAGAGATATATCATTCGTTGTCCTTGTCATAGTTCCACTTTTTTTCTATTTGGCACAACGGTTGTGGCATACAATGCTGTCAATGCTCGCGCGTTGCTACAAACGAATCCGAAATCTTTAATTTTGTTGCGAATAAAATAGTGTCCCCAAAGTAATTTACGCAAGATAAGGTGTCTAGTGTTCCCTCTGTGATAAGAAAATGGTAAATTGTTGCGTGATTGGCTGTACAAGCCCGTCGGAACAATGTGATGAAAATATAACCTTTCACACGTAAGTAGAAGATCTTTCACTTTCTGTATTTATACAATACGTAAAAATAGCATGGTAAAATTGCATTACGCTCAAAATCTTGTAAGATTAGACGATTACAATAGAAATAACATCATTGTTTACATTGTAAAAGAGAACATTTGTTGACAAGTTATCCGCCCAAATTACGTAGGTTGTTTATGGTAAGCTGCGAGAGGTGTAAGAATGTCTTCTCGATTTAGCTTCTTTGCCATCATTTTAGGGATACCAGCCAATACAAGTTAAAAATACCCGATTTCTCGGGTAATTTATACTTTAACAAAATTCTCGTACTTTTTATTACATAACATTCGTATATAATGGGTGGGATCTCTTCTTATTTCTTATATACAATTATTTTTACTCTGTACTCATAATAAAGAGGTAAAGCTTTTATGTAGCGACTAGCGAGTAATCTTCGGAACTATTCATCCGATTTCATCAACTCTTTCACCTGGCTTTATTGAATACTGCATCTGCGCCTCCGCCTGGGTTCTTTCTTCACCCAGGAGACGCGTGGACAGCTAGTAATAAGTAAAGACGATGGAAGGTTGAAATGAAATGTCAAATAATATGTTTTTTTCTAGGTTTCCAATAGATGAGGATGTGCGGATGCGCAGTATTGGGTTGCGGCCACAGGGCGGTTAAATTGGAAGCCAACAAAATACAGCCGCATTTGCTCAAAACATTTTGAAGCGCGTTACTTCCGCAAAACCCTTAGAAGAGTTTTCTTGATAAAGTCCGCTACGCCTAACTGGTTTGTACACGTAAGCACGGATAAATAAACATTTTATTTGATTACGACACTTAAACCCGTGTAGTTAGAATAATGTAAATAACTATAATAAAATTTACATTTTATTTCAGAATACATCCATAGATATTGCTACCACATCAACTCGAACTGCTGAGTCAATGGAAATGAAGTTAAGCCCCATTAGAAAGTTATTATGTACCTATTACATTAAACTTAAGGCTCCATTGCTGATTCATTTTATTTATATTGTTTCTTTGTCTTCAGCATCAACGCAGTCCACTAAAGGAACTCTGTGCAGATAATAGAAGACGAAAACTTTTGAAAGAAACGAATACGACTATATTGCTGATCCAACAAGGCTGACAGAATTTGCTCGGCATTTGATTACATATATAGCTGGTTTTGTAATAAAAGCTCTAGAAACACAAATTAAATGTGAAGAATGTTTGACATTATTGGTCGCCACGGAAAAAATGGAGAGTACTCTCCAATACAAAAAGGACAAAGGCGGACTGCATTAGCCATCAAAAGGGGGCATAAAGTTATGTCAAATTGCAGAAGAGACGTTTAAAAAAATAGTATCATGAACAAGCGAGATACCATGCTAATGCATTGCAATGCATTGCAAAAGATAATTCTTTTGTCGGGATGCTTAAAAAAATGTATTGGCCTTAATGTATTTCCCGAAGGTCACGGCTTTTCAAATGCATCAACATTTGATAGTCATTATTCTCTCTTAATTAAAGCCCTCTGTAAAATATACTTAAACGTGAGAATACACTATACCACAAAAATTATGAATAGAAAGGAGAACATCAGAAATATGTATACAAAATTAATATTATTCAAAGGACAGTACCCCTACCTAACCTAATTAGAGATAACGTTACACTTTTCCGGTACTATCATAATCAGAATTTAAAATAGGGGCTAACAGTCGGTGGTACAGTATTCAGCCTGTAACTAACTATCAATCTAATAATTTGAATAGTAAATGTTTTTTTTTTATATGGTTGTGTCTCATTTCGGTCCTTAGTGTCAATTTTATTTACGCCTTAAGCCTGCATCACACTGGCGCGGCCTGAGGTGGCGGTCAATATACCCTATTTATTTTTAGCCGATTAGAATGACAGATGTCAATATATGACTTAGTAAGACGATAGGGGGAAATAACGGTATATTTAATTATCATCAAAACGTAGATTTTACGAAATTTTAACTCAAGTGTATAAAATAAGCTTAAGGTTTCGAAAACCAAAATACCACGGTTAGTTCTACTATCTTCCAAAACGGAATGCCATCTGTCATTCAAATCAACTTAAATTAAACGGGGTATAGTAAATTTGACTAACGGTAACTGTCAAGTTTACTATGGACCGCCACCGCAGGCCGCGCCGCTATCACGGGACGACTAGTTACACCGCTTAGAAAGAGACGGGACAGTCTACCTCGCTGCAATACAGCTCGCGGGCCGTCCTGTGATAACTGTGCTGATAAGAAACACAGGTAAGCCACTTGCACAAGGACTATTAATTACCTACATGTTCTGTTACTAGAATCATATTCCATGTTATTAAGATGAATATTACTAGTACTTGCGAACAAAGCGCCTGCTAGGCAGTGAATGTGTAAAGCTTCAGTAAAAAGTACTTACAATAAAAGCGCATTATTTGAAATAAACATATGGAAGCGATGGGGTAATTTTTAGTTACATGGCCACCCCACGGGAATCATCTACTTTGTTGCCGTCCCTCATTGTGGCGACACCTACGTCGCCTCTGTACCTACATATATACTCTAAGAGTGAAACAGTGATTTTTATTAAACAAAGAGTTTTTCGCCGCGCCCCATAGTACGAGTGCTCTCTGGATTGACAGAACTGCCAGAAGGTCGGTAGAGAACGCTTTAGGTAAGCTGGTCTAGGAGTACGCACTTAAGATTTAAAAAAAAAACTAGGTAATCAACTAGGCATCAATTTAAAAACAAATCATCAAAAGTAACAAAAAAACACAACTTTCAAAACGTACATCGTAAAAAAAGTGCAGGCGGTGCCGTCTGGAAGGCGAGAAACTTATTGTGAGTTACTTTTGGGTTTTGTGTTTTACTATAGCCCTCGGTACTGAGTTGGGTTAAAATATTCAAAAAGCAATCTTCCGGGCTTCATTTTTCAAAGTTTGTTTACTTGTAGCCTAAGCAGCGAGTGATAATTTAATAATTGAATGCTCAGCTGCGGCCGAGATTGGGTAGTCAATCTTCATCCGCGCAAAATTGGAGCGGTATTTTGATTTTTTACTGCCGTGTACCCACGGGCAATAGATACACCACACTTGGTTGATAATAATGTTTCGTCTATTATTTTTAATTAGTTGATTTAAATAATGTAGTGTAGGTACCTATCTTAATTAACTACTATATAACTAGCCTACTTAGTCAATCGTCAACGAAGTCTTGCTATAGGTCTTACATTACCTACCTACGTCTACTTTGCTTGTTGACCAATTTGCACTAAATTACCGGGTTTTGTAAAGGTGTCTGAGAGACGATTTTTGGCTTTCGAGCGCCGGAGTAAAAACCACCGTAGTCCCAAAATTGTAGGCACTTAGTAGTGAAAAATACGAGCGCTCGAAAGTCAAAAATCGCCCCACTGGTCTGTGGCTCTTTCTGAAATGACGTTTTTCTACGAAACTAAACTACATTCTCTGTTGTCTTGTCGTTGTCTAATACGTATTCGCTTCAATCCGGTTCAATTGAACGAGTAGATCAATAGGTGTAGGTACAGTGGGGGGTATAAATATTCGTACATACATAAGGAAATACATGTATATCTGAAGGTATAGGACTCTTTTGTCAATGTCATGTCTTTTTTAACGTACGTATATTAATATCCCTGACTGTTCCGTAAAATCTCCCAACTATGATCCAAATTGAATCTCATATCACTTGTTTAGGAAATTTTAACTACTTATTACTATATAGGTAAAGTATAAGACAGGTAATAGGTACCTAATGTTATAATCGAATGGACTTTGCTTTGGCATCGTTGTTAATTACCTAGCTAACTTATGATATGTTTAGTCACGAGCACGACAGGAGTAATTAAGCAATGCACCGTTAAACACAGGCTCGCGGATTCTACAGCGCACAGAACTACTAGTAATTATTAGGATATACTCGTAATTAATATCATATTTGAACGAGCGAGTGCAGGGAACGAAGTTCTCCGTTTGAAATCAAATCAAATCGAATCATTTATTTCGGAATTGTTTCCATAATTCGTTAGTAATTGTTGTGTCATTGTCTATGCTGCAGCAAGACGGTAGAAAAATAATACGAGTGACTTGACAATTTATTGATTAATGTCATTCAATGAAATACATATAATAAACATTGCGTTATGTGATTTGATTTAATAAGAATACATTACAAATTGGCGACGAGGATGGAGGAAATTGAACGCCTTTCACGCCTTCGCGCATCTATACGCGGACAGCTTACCAAACTGCAACAACATCTACGGCAAATTCAAGATGCTTCGGACTTAGAAATAAGTCAAAGGCTTACAAGCCTTGACAACTACGAAAGAAAATTTGACAATATACAAACGGAAATAGAATCGGTGGCCGAAAACATAGAAACTGAAATAGAACAACGCCACACAACAGAGGAAATTATCCTACAATTAAAGCTAAAACTACACGGCTTGCGCCCGCCTGCGCCTGCTGCCGACGCACCCTCTACGTACGTATCAGCTTCCCTACACACACGGAGCTACGAAGGGACGCGCGAGTGCACTCCTACTACTACGCACCAACCGAAACTAAATTTCCAACCGTTTCAAGAAAGTGAAAACTTCACGTATTTTGTAAAAAGATTAGAAACATACTTAAAACTAAGCCACTGCGAAGATCCAAGAACACGAACACTCATGCTTCTTAGTTCTGTTCCCCCACAACTACATCAGAAAGCTTACGATTTATGTGCACCGGACGATCCCTGCGAATTAGATTTCAACGACGTTGTCAAAATATTGAAAGAATATATGGATCCGAAACCAAGCGTTTGGGCTTGTCAACACAAATTCATCACACGGACGCAAGATACACATGAAACAGTCATAGCATATACCTCAGAATTGAAACGATTGTGCCAAGACTGCGAATTTTCATGTAGTCACTGTAAGAAGTCAATCAGTGACAACTTTTTAACGCTACAATTTATAAGAGGACTACGTGACTATGATATACGCACAAAACTCCTCCAAGAAACCCAGATAACGAGTTTCACAGACGTCGTAAAAAAGGCGACGACGCTCGAACTTGCAAAATCAGAGAGCAGCTACATGTCACCCGCACACTGCGGCAGACAAGATCAACACGCTGTTCGAACGGACCCCAGTAAATATAAAGCAAGTAACAAACCTCTGTCGATCAGAGATCTGAAGGGAAAATGCTTCCGTTGTGGAAGTCAGGAACACCAAGCGAATAAATGTCGAAGCATTCATGACACCTGTAACAAATGCAAAAAGAAAGGTCACCTGGCGCGTGTTGGCCTTCAACACACTCAGGTTAATAAACAAATAGAACCTGAGCACGGGGAGCAGCACTATTCCGATAGCGCCTCTGACACTGTCGATGAAAGCACCCCCTGGGATATGAATTTAATACGATCCGGTAAAACAGACAAGTATATGATACATCTATCTATAAACAACAAAAACACGTGTATGGAGATCGACACAGGAGCGGCCCTCTCGACGATGTCATATAAAGAGTTCCAAAAACTGAACACAGGATGTAAAACATACAAAACTAACGTTACTATGAGAACGTACACGGGAGAGATATTCGCACCCATCGGCGTGACATATGTCACATGCAAATACAAAAATCAAACTTTCGATGGAAAACTATACATAATTAAACAAGACGTTGACGCTATCTTTGGACGAGCATGGATACGGTTAATAAACTTGGATCTAGCCAACATAAACCAAGTAAATCCGAAAGCACAACCCGAACTTGACAATATTTTTACGGAATTTGCCGATGTATTTGATGGTACTCTCGGATGCATACCCAACTACAAAGGCCGTTTCACCCTATGCGATGATAATACAACTCCAATTTTCGTGAAGCCCAGACGTATACCGTACGCTCTTAAGGACAAAGTCGACGACGAAATAGAACGCTTATGCAAACAAGGAGTAATCACAAAGGTTGACAATTCAGAGTGGGGAACACCAGTCGTACCAATCGTTAAACCCAACGGCAGCATACGCTTATGTGCAGACTACAAGGTCACCCTGAATAAAGCCATCAGAGATGAGCAGTACCCTATCCCAATCATAGAAGACATCTTAGTGGAAATGAATGGAGGACAGTTGTTTTGTACATTGGACCTGAGCCAAGCTTATCTACACATGATGATGGACGATGAATGCGCTATGATGCAAACTCTTAGCACGCATAAAGGTACATATAAGGTTAATAGACTTATGTTTGGCGTCAAGGTGGCTCCAAACTTATGGCAAAAGTTTATGGATAAACTGCTACTAGGAATCGCCGGTGTGAAATGCTTCTTTGACGACATCATTATCCAAGGAATATCAGAAGAACAGCTCTTGACTAGACTACGTCAAGTTTTACGTAAGCTACAAGAAAACAACTTAAAACTTAATAAAGACAAATGCTGTTTTATGAAAGAGAACATCGAATATTTGGGACACATCATCGACAAAGATGGGTTACATAAAAATAAGAATAAAGTCAAAGCAATTACGGACACGCCCCCACCCACTAATGTTAATGAACTAAGAACATTTCTAGGAATGGCCAACTATTACAACAAGTTTATTCTGAACTTAGCTTCAATATCGAGCCCCTTAAACAACTTACTTCGAAAAGGCGTTCGTTACCAGTGGACACGGAAATGTGACGCAAGTTTCAAGAAAATCAAAGAAGAAATTCTTAGTGAGGGAGTTTTGACTCACTTCAGCCCAGAAAAACCTTTAGTTTTGGCTACAGACGCCTCGCCGACTGGACTGGGAGCCGTGTTATCGCATCGCTTGCCTGATGGATCCGATAGACCTATAGCGTTTGCATCTCGTACGTTAACAAACAGTGAAAAAAAGTACAGTCAGATAGATAAGGAAGCCACGTCGCTATTCTGGGGTTTAAAAAAGTTTTTCCACTATTGTTACGGAAGAAAATTCATTCTGGTGACTGATCACAAACCATTAACCACAATCTTCCACCCACACAAAACTTTGCCTGCTATGAGTACAATGAGACTTTTCCATTACGCACATTTCCTTTCCGGGTTTAACTACACGATCGAATACCGATCTTCAATAGATAATAGTAACGCAGATTATTTGTCAAGATTTCCTGTGGATACCATACCCCGCAACATAATTGACGTGCATACTGCATTCCAACTGACCCAAATGAACACAATCGCCGTCGATCGTTTGAAAATTGCGGAAGAAACTCAAAATGATGGCGAGTACAACAAACTGCTACAAGCACTAATGACGGGGACGACGGTGCGCCGATACGGTTATAACGACAACGAACTTACCATCCAGGACGGATGTTTGCTAAAGGGAACGCGAGTCATGGTTCCGGAAGGGCTGAGAAAACGGGTATTAGACGAATTACATTCAGGACACCTCGGAATAGTTAAAATGAAATTACTAGCACGAAGCTACGTATATTGGAAAAATATAGATAAAGACATAGAAGAGCTAGTAAAGAGCTGTCGTGAATGCCGGCTACACCAGAATGAACCCCCACACGTCACTCTACACCACTGGGAGCCGCCGACAGGCCCGTGGCAGAGACTCCACATCGACTTCGCAGGGCCGCTAAAGGGACATTCACTGTTCATAATTGTGGACGCTTACACCAAATGGGTCGAAATTATCCCAACTACAACAACGACCAGCATCTGGTGTATCAGAAAATTACAGGAGCTATTTGTATCGTTCGGTTTTCCTTTAACACTGGTCTCGGACAATGGACGGCAGTTCGTTTCAGCAGAATTTCAGAATTACCTTAAGAAAAGTGGAGTGGTCCATAAAACGTCGGCGCCGTATCATCCGGCTACTAACGGACAGGCGGAGAGATATGTCCAGACAGTAAAGAAAGCCTTAAAGAGAATGGATTCGGATCCAGGTAACCTGCAGGAAAAACTCCTAGCAATTAAAGAGCGCTTACTGAGAACGCCGAGTGTCACCACTGGCAAAACGCCGTATGAACTTATGTTTAACCGAACGATAAGGAATGCCTTACACGTACAGTTCAAAGCTAGACCGGGGGTGGTGAGAGGGACACAGATCACCGGAGAACGCTCCCCAGTCCGAACGTTTGTCGTCGGTCAGCGAGTTCAGATACGGGATTATAGTAATGGACGGAACAAGTGGGAGTTTGGAACTGTTACAAGGATTTTGGGCAGGTTACACTATGAGCTCAAGACGGATTCAGGAGAGACTTGGAAGAGACATGTAGATCAAATGTTGAGTACCAGGGTGCCAAGAGTAGACAGGACAGACAGCATATCGTAAAGATTTACAGCGGAGGTGTTGTGTCATTGTCTATGCTGCAGCAAGACGGTAGAAAAATAATACGAGTGACTTGACAATTTATTGATTAATGTCATTCAATGAAATACATATAATAAACATTGCGTTATGTGATTTGATTTAATAAGAATACATTACAGTAATAAAGGTCTTAAAAACTATGTTAGTAGGTAGTAGTAGGTAGTAGTAGTAGTATTACTATTCGCAAGTCCTCAGTTGGATGCCCTATGCAACTATGCCCTATGTTTCAGTTGGCACGTCGATTATTATAATTAAACAATGTTCCGGCCGGATACATTTTAGTTTTTCAATAAATATTGGCGTTTAAACAATAAGTAGATGTCGGTAATTGACTAATTGTTGGTTTTAAGTACTTTCCGTCATCAAAACTAAAACAAAATATAGCATTAGGGTTAAAGAAACTCTGTGGTTCGACAGAAGTAAGATAGAAGAAGAATGTCTGGGGCTCGTTTCACGAAGCTACAAGTAACAAATTACAAGCGGAAGTCTCTTTTCAGTACCTTTTGATAGAAAATGACTTCCGCATGTAATTAGTAACTTGTAGCTTCGTGAAACAGGCCCTGGAGCACGGTTTAGGCATCGTCCTAGCTTATCCTGTGAGGAAGACGCCCCCTTTGCGCTTATAGCACATTATCAGTTAGTCCAAAAACAACATTAATCAGATTTCACTTGAAATCATTCAGCTAAGCGCGAATACTCCTCTTATAGTTGATTTAAGAGTTTTTGCCACCATTTGGTGGCTAAATCAGCTATACATAGGGAATGGAATACCGGTTTAACGGGATCCCATTTTTTTACAGGTTTTGACAGTGTCGGCAACTTGATTAAGCACCCCGTGGATTTGCAGGCGTTTGGCGATAGGTGACCGCTTACCAACAGGCGGGCGGTACCTACTATTTTCAGTTAGTTAAATGCCGCAGTGTTAAAAGGTTTATGCGAAGCGCCATTTGCTTTCCTAATCTTATTTGGTATGAAGCCAAAAAGTGGTCAAGTGAGAGTCGGACTCGCACAAGTCGCACATCGAGGGTTCGATACAAATTTGTAAGACATAAATTGCTTGTCCATCACAGGAATCGAATCTCGAAGATGTTTCCCACTAAATTAAAGAACAAACGAATGCCTATGGAAAATGTGTCCCCTTAAATAGACATGAGTAGGTCGCGGGCAGTTTACTGACTGCAAATTAATTTATAGTTTTGTTGTGTGTAATTAATAATTATACGTATATTAAAGTTTTCTGATTTATTCCTTTACTTGTGCTATAAGACAAAGCTGCTATATGATTTTAGGTCTATGGGAATTAACATAAAAATTCGGGTTTCAAATTCCTGTACGCCATACTAAATGTATGGCCGCCAGAGATCTTTTTACGTGTTGTGTCGACCTGTGTACTTCCTGAGAAAAGGGGTCTTGACAGATGGACGGCCAACGAAGTGATCAAAGATCATATAAGAGTCAGTATCCACTACACTGACCCTAAGCCCAGGACTATAACCACGAACTTCGAAAGTCGAAGTTCGGGTATTTCCATCTCTATCGCACCCACAATTCTCGAGTGACAGGGATGCATGTATACGAACTTCGAGTTTCGATCTTCGTGGTAGCGCCGATGGTTCCCCACTATGTCGGATTTCGGGATGATTATTTAATCGTGTGTCGTAGTGGCAGAACATTTTATATGAAACTGTTCACACTTGTCGGACACCAATTTGCATGAGGCGACGACACACGATAAAAAATCGTCCCAACAGACGACATAGTGGGAACGGGGGGTAAAGGTTCCTTTTTTCCATTTGAGGAACGGAACCCTAAAAAGCTCGCTGCCATAGCACGATCAATTCGTTCTCTAAATTGTGGCAGTTCCACTAAATTCCGCATTTACACGATTAGTTGGAACAGTGATCGGAAAATCCAATCCAATTTCGATTACATTTTACCCGCATCCTAACGTTCGTTTAAATAATGTTTTGCAAGTTGAACTTTAATACACACATCACTAGGTTGGTTTTACTGTAAAATTGTAGAATAACATACGATGTTTGGAAAGGTTTTGCAACCGCGTGGCACCGCGGCGGGTCTTTGTTTTAGACCACAATGGCTGCACCAGTTATGCAAATTCGTACATCCGTTACAGAGATAATGTTAGTGGATAGTAAATAACGATGAATACGTGTCTGTTTTAATATCAGAGTCTGGGTGCCTAATTGGACATTTAATTCATTTTAGAACTTGTGCCAGCGCGGGTGATATTGTAAACTAAACGCTTTATTTATTTATTATTTTTTTTTTTTTTTTATGTGATAGGAGGCAAACGAGCAGGCGGATCACCTGATGGTAAGCGATTACCGCCGCCCATGGGCACCTGCAACACCAGAGGTGTTGTGAGTGCGTTGCCGGCCTTTAAGATGGGAGTACGCTCTTTTCTTGAAGGTTTGAAGGTCGTATCGGTCCGGAAATACCGCAGGCGACAATCCATTCCACAGATTAGCTGTGCGAGGCAGGAAGCTTCTGGAGAAGCGCACAGTTGAGGACTGCCAACCATCTAAGTGGTGAGGATGGTAATGTTGTCGCGTTGGACGATGGCGAAAAGAAGCGGTAGGGATTAATCCGAACAATTCCTCGGAGCACTCCCCGTTATACATGCGATAGAAAATGCAGAGCGAAGCCACATCTCTACGCAGCGCCAAGGAGTCAAGCCGACCCGAAATATGCTGGCAGTCAACAATTCGAGTTGCTCGTCGTTGGATGCGGTCCAGAGGGAGAAGCTGGTATTGGGGTGCCCCTGCCCATAGATGAGAACAGTATTCCATGTGTGGGCGGACCTGCGATTTATAAAGCTGCAGGCGGTGGGCCGGTGTGAAATACTGTCTCGATCTGTTGAGCACACTGAGCTTTTTTGAGGCTAATTTGGCCTTACCCTCTAAATGCCCGCGGAACTGGACTTCACTCGAAATGTCGACGCCAAGGATTCCGATACTGGCTGCGGCAGTCAGGGGAGTGCTCTCAAAACGAGGTGACACGACAAACTTTAACTTTTTCGCGGTAAACGCGCAAACCTGTGTCTTGGTAGGGTTAAAACGGACTAAGTTAAGTCGACCCCATTCAGAGATTTCATTTAGGGAAGTCTCAATTTCAGACACAAGTTTGTTCCGGCTCTCGATGACAATTTCCCTAGAGATGTTGGTACGGCCGGTGTAAGAGGCATCACCTGTACTATCATCAGCATAACAATGAATACCGCTGATTTTCAGCATGTCATTAATATGCATAAGGAATAGCGTGGGTGATAGCACACAGCCTTGAGGGACACCAGCATTTACAGACATGGAGTCGGAACATTCACCGTCAACTACGACCTTAATGCTTCTGTCTGCTAGAAAACTACTGACCCATACACATAATCTCTCAGGAAGCCCATAGGATGGTAGCTTCGAAAGAAGTGCTTTGTGCCAAACCCGATCAAAGGCCTTCGCTATATCCAAACTAACAGCCAATGCTTCACCCTTAGTCTCGATCGCCTGTGCCCATCGATGTGTCAGGTAGACTAGAAGATCACCAGCCGAGCGGCCTCTACGGAAGCCGTATTGTCGATCACTAAGCAACTGGTGGTCCTCTAGGTACCGAAGGAGCTGGCAGTTGATAATGGACTCCATTATCTTCGAGAGAAGGGAGGTAACAGCTATTGGCCTGTAGTTGGACGGATTTGAGCGGTCGCCCTTTTTAGGGATCGGATGCACTAAAGCTGACTTCCACGAGGTCGGGACTACGCCAGAAGAGTACGAGAGCCGAAAGAGACGCGTTAAGACCGGAGCCAACTCGGGAGCACACATCTTCAGCACAATCGCAGGGATACCGTCAGGCCCACTTGACTTATGAGTGACGAGGGAAAGAAGTGCTTTACGAATCGAGCTTTGGTTGAACCGGATATCCGGCATACAGCTCTCGCACCGCGGAATGGTCGGCGGCGCGCTTCCCCCGTCATCCAAAGTCGAGTTAGCCGCAAAGACTTTACCCAGAAGATCGGCTTTGTCTTTTGCGTCGTGGGCCAATGAATCGTTCTCCATGTGCAGAGGCGGAAAAGATGGCGTGCAGAAATTGCCCTGGATAGCTTTGGCAAGAGACCAGAATGCACGAGTTCCTGACGGGAGGCGTTCTAATTTCTCGCCAATTCTACCAATGTGCAGTGACTTTGCTCTGGCAATAACTCTTTTAAAGGACCTGGAGGCAAAGTTAAACTCCTTTTTTAATGCGCCAGTCTTTACATCCCGAACTGCCGCTGCGTCTACCCAGGCTTGGTAACGTTCATGCTTTTGGCGAGAGGCCTTTTTGCAGAAGCGACCAAACCAGGGTTGAGACTTGCCACCAACAGGGACTACAGAGGATGGAATGAAAAGCTCCATTCCCTGCAGTACCACGTCAGCAACAGAATCAGCAACGACGTTGGGATCATCCGGCGTGAAGCAAACCTGCCCCCAAGGGTAGGATGCAAAGAAGGACCGCATCTCGTCCCAATCTGCTGACCTATAGTGCCACACACGGCGGCCACAGGCAACTCGCCGACGCGGCGGGCACGCGAGTGGCACCGTACTCCGGATCAAGCAATGATCCGAAGAACCGAGTGGGGCTTCAACGGATACATGGTAGTCAACCGGATGAGAGGTCAGCAGAAGGTCCAACAAGGAAGGTTCCTGGCCTTCCACATCTGGGATTCGCGTAGGCGCAGTAACCAATTGTGTCAAGCCATATGCCAGAGCAAAGTCAAAAACAGATCTGCCCGCATGATCAGTCTTGCTAGAGCCGAGCCATTCGGCGTTGTGGGCATTAAAATCACCAAGTACAATGATCTCAGCGGATGGGATCTGCTGCTGCACAGAGTCTGCAGCCGTTTGGATCTGCTCAATGAGTCGGTCAGTTTCGGCATCACCACTATGGGACCTATATAGGCACGAATAGACACGGGGATGGTCAGCAATGTCTATACGCAGCCATAAGGTGGAGAGGTCCCTACCTTCAAGATTGCTGAGGCGACGAAAACTGATATCGTCTCTAACGTACACGCACACCCCAGCCCTGGGCGAAAAGGAGTGTTCTAGTCCATACCCTGGGTAGGAGAGGTAAGATGTGTCAGCTGGAGTCGATATCTGCGTCTCGGTCAAGAAAAGCAAGGCCGGCTTTGTAGTCTCGAGGTGTAAGTGGACTGCATTAATATTGGAGTGTAAACCCCTGATGTTGCAGAAGTCCACGGCCAGCGTAGCAAGGGGTGCCGAAGCTGCCTTGCTCTTGCCTCGGGCAGATGGCAGATGAATGAGCGCGGTTTTGCCCCCCCCAGAGTACGACGTGGGGCGGCCTCGGCGTCCACGCTTAGGTATAATGTTACCTGAGCGTGGAAGCCCAGTGAGGGATTCTCCAGCGCTAGTGCAGCTGGTACCCTCCTGGGGTAACCTCTTTAACTGCGCCATCATCATTAGAAGGGGGGGTTGGGGATGGAGCTCTGGGAACCTTACTCACCATCAGGAACACAACACTACAATACCTACGGAATAGGCAGCAGTGCTATTATGGCTGTGGTCTTCTGTAAGGCGGAGGTACTCCCCCAGTCGGGCTGCTCCAGATTCAAGCGTGATGACATTACGCTATGCCCTACCTCTCTTATCTAGTTTATGTAGATATTTAGTTGGGAAACGTGATGTAGGTACCTAACATAAACAAACCAAATTATTTTTGTTTTTAAGCAGTAACGCTGCTAACAAAAATTACTTTTAAATGAAAGGAAAAATTTCGTTAGCAGCGTTACTGCTTAAAAACAAAAATAATTTAGTATGGGATAGCGCGTCGTTACTGACGATTTCTCAATATAATTTGAGACGTTGGTGCCGTTAAGAAGGGTCTTCTGGTAGATGTCGCTACACGCCTCCCTAAAGGCGTTGTATGAAGGAACTGATTGAAGGATTTGGTGCCCGAACCAGATTGTTCCGATAGCTCAGTTGGTTAGTAGCGACGGGCCATGAATGCCTGTGGTCGCCGGTTCGAATCCGGCTCGGAGCATTAAATAATTCAATTTTTCCTTTCATTTAAAATTTATAAACAAACCATTGCTTATCATTAAATAACTAATTCATACTAGTAGGTATATCTTGTACAGGTTCTTTAATTTAATCACTGGTCCTTCCACGTTCCAATATTATTGTGTTTGTTTCGCAATATCTATGATCAAGCAACAAACGAGCTACGGTAGCCTAGTGGTTCAGGCATGCGACGGTCAAGCGGCGGTCGTGGATTCGAATCCTGGCTCGTACCAATGAGTTTTTCGGAACTGTACGGAATGTTTACCGTTAGCTTTTTGGTGAAGGAAAACATCGTGAGGAAACCGGTCTAACCCCAATAAGGTTTAGTTCTCCCTCTGGGCCCAGATTATATAATAGTTGGAAGGTCAGATGCAGTCGCTTTCGTAAAACTAGTGCCTATGCCGAATCATGGGATTAGTTGTCAAAGCGGACCCCGGGCTCCTTAGCTGAGCTTAGCTATACGGCTCAACCGATTTGGATGAAATTTTGCAAATAGTTTATAGCCGGGATTAAAATATAGGATAGTTTTTATCCCAGGTCCACGCAGATGGAGTCACGGGTGGAAGCTAGCAATAAATAGTATTCAAAGCTTGAGATCAGACAGCTGTCCCAAGTATTATAGTGTATAGTGAATAAGCGTCAAATATGACAAATTGTAGGTACTGGAATGACAGCGGTGTCAAAAGAAAAGATACATTGACACTTCAAAGTCGCAATGGACGGGCAGTTGTACCTTAACATGTTTTGTAACATATTTTACTAACAAGTTTTGTTAGTTTTTTGGCGCAGCGGGCAGCGATGCAACCAGAGGGGCTACCGGGAAATGAAAACGAACTTCGTTTGTGTATCTCCGTCACTGTCGCACTTGCTAGTTCGAGTGACAGACGGTGATATTCGAACGAAGTTCGTTTTCACTTCGCGTTAGCCCCTCAGGACCAACACGAATATTTGGTAAAAACGCCTAAAATTTGTTACCGGCAACTACACCAAACATTGGCAGTTTGCTTGTGTCGTACGCACAAATACGATACGATGATGCAATACGCCACTGCGATGTCAGGATAATAACCTGACTAAATCCGATTGACCTCAAGCCGTCGCCTAGCTCTTTCCCTCGCACAGCATTTCGTATTTTGCTCTCGTAAAATGAAACTTAGCAGCCAGCGTCGCGATTTTGTGAGGTCAACACTCTCACATTCAATGTCAATATCAGACATAGTGTCTGCCATTGCCTTGGTAACACGAATTCCTATCCTATTTTGTGAGTTATACGGTTCAGAACACTAGTTTCATAAAATTAAACACGTGTGTTAGCACAGATGCCAGCCGGCTGCAACCGAACAATCATTTGACAATAATTCTATCTTGTTTCTTTCGCTAGGTTACGATAGGGACCAAAATAAAACTCGATTGCAGTCAGAAATACCAATACACAGTGCACGTTGGTGGAGTAGCAGGAAAACGAGTTTCCACGTCTAGTCTTGGTTGACGTGCCAAAGCCGGCGGCTGCTGTTTCAACGTTACAGAATTTTCCTGGGAAATCCAGAGATTTTTTTTTAACAAGTAAGTTTTAATACTTTCCTAAATTCTAAGACGATGCTGAAATATTTTAGGAAAGGCTATTAACCCTATACTTACCTACTTGCTAAGCGTAGGTTGTCGGGTAACTCGTTTCAATTTATTATAAGAACGTTTTTTTTGTGCTTTTAACAGCGGCTACGATTTTTTTAATTCAGCTAAATTAAAGGGTTAGTCTTGCTTTTTCGTCATATGTGAGGTTTCTGTGCAATCTAAATAGTAAGGAGATAGGTAAATGCCAGTTTTCCATAATTATGTTCAACGTGTATATCCTCGACAGATGTTGCACTTAAACGCCAGTTTAGTCACACTTATTCAGTTGTAATAGGCAAAAATACTAAAGTAATACTTATAACATTAGTGTAACTACACCGCTCTTATTCAATCTCTGGCGATTTTTAGGCCTCACAGACTGGAGCGGCCTGCGGTGCCGGTCCATAGGTAGTATTAGGTAGTACCTTTTGACAACTAATGACAAGTTGACAATGGTCCGCCGCGGCCAGGCCGCGCCAGTGTGAAGCCTGCATCACACTGGCGCGGCCTGGCCGCGGCGGACAATAGGAAACTGGTCCGCCGCTGTCAAATTTACTATTGTCTGCCACCGCAGGCCGCGCCAGTGTGTTGCAGACCAAATAAAAGTCAGATATTTTCAACTCCCTTCTCATTCTAACTATTAGATAGTTAACTGAATAAAGTTGTTGCATTTCACGAGTGGGCGCGTTCCTATTATTATGACATTAAAGTCTAATTTTGCTAAAATCGACACGACTGCGTGAAATGCAAGAAGTATACGCCCCGGTCTCCAGGATAGCAACAAGCGGGCAAGTATTCCAGATGCGTGTAGTCCTAAACTAAAAAGCCATTTATTCTTGTTTGCAGACAGAAAAAATGTGCGGGATTTGGGCAATATTCGGAGCCCAAGACGGGGTGAACTTAAAGTGTATCAAATGTTTCGCCGCGATCACGCACCGCGGGCCGGACGCGTGGCGCGTGGAACAGGACGCGCGGGAACCGGGCGCGCTCCTCGGCTTCAGCCGAATCTCCATCGTCGACGGCCTCCACGGCATGCAGCCCATGAAACTCCACCGCTACCCCCGCACCACCCTAATCTGCAACGGTGAAATCTTCAACTGCAGCCTACTCCAAAAGGAACACGACTTCCCCTACGAAACTAACTGCGACGTCGAAGCCATCATCCATCTGTACCAAAACTTCGGCATCGCCGAGACCGTCAGGAGGCTCGACGCCGAATTCGTTTTCTGCCTCGTCGATGGTGAGCAAAGGAAAATTTACTTAGCCCGCGACCCCTACGGCGTTCGCCCGCTCTTCCGCTTCCAAGACCCGGAGAACGGCAGCCTAGGCATTTGCTCAGAAGCTAAAGGTTTAGTAGGGATCAAACAAACCGCCAGCGAATCTGCTACCTTAGAACCGTTTCCACCCGGCCATTTCCAAATTTGGAGCATGCTCGACGGCGGCAAGGTCAAACTAGATCACATCGAACGATTTTTCAAGCCGGGAATGTCTCTAAGTTATAGACCATATGTTCCTGAAAGCGACTTAGAGAAATTGAGTATTTACGAGAAAACTGCACATTTATTAGAAGCTGCCTGCCGCAAGAGATTGATGTCGGATCGACGAATCGGATGCTTCCTCAGCGGGGGACTGGATTCTTCCCTAGTAACTGCTTTGGTAGTGAAACTCGCGAAAGAGCACAAGCTGCCATACAAAATACAAACATTCGCTATAGGAATGGGAGATTCCCCAGATTTGGCTGCCGCCCGCATCGTAGCTGATCACTTAGGCACCGAGCACCATGAAGTCCAATTTGATGAAAACGACGTACGAGAAGCCTTAGACAACGTGATTTACCATCTGGAGACTTTTGACATCACCACAATCCGCGCAAGCATACCTATGTATCTCTTATCCAAGTATATTAAGGAGAAAACGGAGACGACGGTGGTGTTTAGCGGGGAAGGTGCTGATGAGGTGGCACAAGGCTACATATATTTTAGAGACGCACCTTCCGCAGAGGCAGGCCACGAGGAAAGCTTGAGATTGCTGTCCGATATTTACCTGTACGATGGATTGAGAGCAGACCGCACAACGAGCGCATTCAGCTTAGAACTTAGAGTACCGTTCTTAGACATCGAGTTTACCCACCACTACCTAGGTACTGATCGTAAATTGCGTCAGCCTCAAGATGGAGTGGAGAAGCATCTGTTGCGGAGTAGTTTTTCGAAAAGCGGTCTGTTACCAGACTCTATATTGTGGAGGCATAAAGAGGCATTTTCTGACGGGGTGGCATCGGTGAAAAAATCTCTGTTCACGACAATAGCGGAGATCATAGCGGAGAGATACAAGGATGAACCCGTACCGTACAAAGGCGTCCAGCCTACTACGACAGAGTCAAAGTACTACCGTCATGTATTTGAAAAATCCTTCCCGGGGCAATATAACTTCACGCCCTATTTCTGGATGCCTAAATGGGTTGAAGTCTCAGATCCTTCTGCCCGGTTCATAAAGCATTATGCTGCTAAATAAACAAGGTACCTGGATGTATCCCAGTATTTATGAGAATAAAACTAATGCCGTTATTTGACTTTATTATTCTTAGTTCCTTAATTGGGTTCAAAAAGTTTGACAATTGTTACACGTTACAGGCGATAATGTCGAAACTCGAAATCACGGGGAGTTTGACGAAAACTGGTAGGAATGATCATTGAGGTGTTTTCATCTCCTAAAAGACACTGCAGCCAGGACCTTGTATAACGGCAGAGGTAAGTACTCCATTCGTAAAAGAAATTCGTGTTTTGTTCGAAACACTATGAAAATAAGGCCTCGGTCCTAGCTTGACATACCTCTTGTCTTGTATCAATCAAAGTTGATTTGTAGGCCAAGCTCATATTCTAGGAATCTCTCCTGGAAGGATGAGACATGTTTTCTCGTCAACATTGTGTACAAGAGGCTTAGAATTTATTAAGCTTTAATGTTGCCTTTATTTTCATTGAACAGAAACGCTTTCGAACAAAACAGGAATTACCAATGGATTTTCCAAAATGGCGCCCGTTCTACAAGGTCGTGGTGCAAGGACTTTTAGGGAAATGAAAACAGGGCCTCCAATAATCATTCTTGCTAAATTTCATTACACCCCGGGATTTCGAGATTTAAAATTATCAATTGTATTAATAATTATTTATATTATTATAATAGTTAACCAGACCAAATAATATTTGACCAGACGAAACTGAGAAATCAGAGCTGTGTGTCGATGGTCAACTTTTTGGTAGGCCTATCCGCCAATATTCTGTTAGGCAGCAGAAACTTTACGTAAATACACTTCGATTGAAACCTGTGTCGGAATAGATATACTTGTAAAATTTAAGAAATTAATAAAGGCTTAATAGAATCCACAAAATTCTGTAAGCATGTACATTTATAATTATGTACTTGACAACTGTGACGCGGCGGCGCACTAACTGGTTGTTGCTCGAGCTGGAATCTAACATGACTGCTGGCATTGGATTGATAATTCGTTCCACTAGAGAAACAGGAGAACGTTTGGGTCGAGTACGATGAATCCGAAAGAAGCTCGTCCACTGAGGTTGCCCTGTCAATGTATGGCACAGTGTGTGAAGTAGATATGTCGCAAGTAGCTATTTTTTGGTTCGTTCCCGAAGCCTCATCCTTACACACTCTGGTAAGTCCTCCGCATAGAAGACTGGACACAATTAGGCAAGCTGGACAAATATTGTTGTCTTTATGGAGTTGTACATTGCTCTGTATCGATTGTAACCTATTTGTGTCATTGGAACCAGCCTTTTTAATGATTTCATTGTCTTTGCAATATGTTTGTTCAGGTGGAGCAGTCGTGACCGGTGACGTAGCTCTTGATGCATACCGAGGTTTTCTGTGTAATTGACTGCCCCAGCCACTTGGGTTACATGTTCGGCATTTGCAATTTAAGTGCGACAGTAGGTACTTGAGGTGCTGAAGTTCATCCGGCTCGTGGGTTGGGATAGTCTTACAGTTTTGCCGAGGATGGCCTGGCACCGGTTTAGATAACTTCGACCTCGTCCTGTTCATTGTTTAGTGAATCTTACCCGACTATGACGCAGCTGGAGTATGGTCGTGCGGTGTGGTGGGGCGGTTATTATATTAACGCCATAGAAGGGCTTTTATTCAATGTTTTTCACTATTTTACGTCGGCATTTTAATATTATAAAATTGTTTAAATATTCTTGTTTTAGGACTGACTGTAAAGTCTACTTTGAAAAAATATTTGATAAACTGTCATTATCGAGTCATTGTTATATTGACAATGAGGATAATATTGTGAATTTCACGTTTTTCGTTTAACCACAGATTATCAGTTTCTCGTCAAGTTTAGAACGGACGAATTTCATCGATGCCTGCAAGTGAGTGGTGCGCGGCGACGCAAAGTTATAATACCTATATGTATACTTATCTAGGGACGCAGATCCGTATCGACAAGGTATCGACAGTCTTCTGTCACTTTCGGCCAAATTGCTTGCAATTTTAGAGTTGGTTGTACTTGATAGATTCTAGACGACAGGCCGCCTGATCACTGATCAGACATAGGACTGGTAATCTGTGGGGCCTTTTAGTCTCGTATCGCAAACTGTGATTGTCTGTGATAAAATAAAAACAGAGAAGTTGATGCCAACTTTGGATGCCAAGTTGATGCTTCGTTGATGATGACATTTCGCTTCATAAATAATTATGTGCAGAACGAATAACTGCTACATGAATTTCGCACGAATGGATAGTGAATAAATCAAATATTTTATTTCCTTCATCTACACTCTTATCTACTAGATCACATAAAATATAACTACAATGTGATTAACTGACTAAAATACTATAACTAGTTACAATAGCCGGCGTCCAACACGATTCTTAGATCAAACCAAAACCACTATGTCAAAACTGAGCTTCGGATCTAAATCTAAGGTAAGAGATGATAAAATAGGGGTGTAGAACATTGAGTTCAAGTAAATATACGCAGAATGCCAAACAAAAATGCCAAGTAATGTGCCCCAAAATGACAACTACAGTTACATTTCAGTAGTTGCTAATAGCGTGTACGTACTCATAAGTCTCATAACCTGCAGTAAGATGTACGTTTCATTGAAAAGAGAACTTAGTTTCTTATGCGTTACGCGCCAGATTAGCAAATAAGAACCACACAGATTAAAAACGTTTTAGTTTATTGTCATGTTACCACAATGTGACTTGAAGGCTCGTCTAAAGAAACTAAATAGCGGATGAATGGAGTCGCATTATAAAATGATTACAATAATAAATTTCATTTATTTAAACACACCACCCGAAAACATACCTTTTTTGTTTATTTACCTATTATAAACACTCTCAAAATCCGTCCATACTAATATTATAAATGCGAAAGCGTATCTGTCTATCTATCTAATACCTCTTCACGCTTAAACCGCTGAACCGATTTAAATGAAATTTGGTATAGAGATAGTTTTAGCCCCGGAGAAGGACAAAGGATAGTTTTTATCCCGGAAACCATCCTCTAGAGGGGTGAAAATTTGTATCGAGCTACGATATTTTAAACGAGTTCCTCGCGGAGAGAGTCGCGGGCGGGACTCGCGGGCAGAAGCTAGTTATTTATTTTACGCAAAACATTGTTCGGTGGGCAGTGCAGCTGACAAAAGTCCTTAATTAAAAAGATCTACGCACGCCTAGTGAAAACTGAAAAGGAATAAGAACTAAATACGTTGATCATTTTAGCGTGGTGTATTTGACGTATCTACTAGTTCTGTTGCGACACATAATTATGACTTACAATCAACTTATATTTAGTTGAACACTAATGTTTATAAGATTTATGTAAACTTGAAAAATAAACATACGGCAAAGTGGTCACGACTCTTCGCTTATCGACGTCTCCTATCTCGTGCTATAAGTCACTGCGGCCTACCTTGTACGTCGCTAAGGATTTTTTGGGCATGTTGAAAACCATAAGTTTACGTAACTACGACTCCATAAAAAAACTGTTTAGGCTTTTGTTCCGTGATAATCTGTCATTTATACCAACGAAATTAATTATTCGAAACCATGAAATGGCAATGAGTTAAAATAAAATATTAATTAAGTACCTATGCTGTATTTTCTCGAAAAAGTATTAAAAATGTAGTTAAATTGAGAAAAATGCAACGCAAGAGGATAAGTAATCACAAAGTTATAAGTGTCCAAAGTTTTAAGAGGGCTGTCCTTTTTCCGCAAAACGCACCTTCATATGAAACGATTGTCATTTACTATGACGCTCGCAGATTATGACATCACTATCTGCGAGTGTTTTCTCTCTAACAAGCAATAAGTATTAAAACGGTAGTAGCTTCGTAATTCTTTGAGATATCAGAATGGGATTTTCGTCACTAGTCATATTTTTACAAGCTTTTATTTACTTTCACCTGTCCCGTTGTCTGTCTGTCTGTCTGTAATCAAATTTTGAAAGTTAAATTTGACCCACTTCCCGGTGACCGACTGAGCTGAAATTTTGGGTGTAAGTATAGTTTGGATGACAATTCAATACTTATTATGGTACCATCGAGCTGATCTGATGATGGAGACAGAAAGTGGCCACAGGAATTCAGTACTTAACCGACGTAACCCGTTGAGTTTGGGCTCGTTAGAATTGTCTCAATGAGTAGTTTATGATGGTATACAGAGAAGTACAGTCGGCAATAAAAGCTTGTACCAAAAATGAAAATTTTGCCAGAAACTTGTTTTGCCTTCTTTCTTTTGGTGTAATAATAATGTTTACACACCCGTATTCAAACCTTCATTTGGCACAAGTCGTCTTACCTAAAAAATATAGTTAGGTATTTACGTAAAGCTTCTTTAAAAAAGAAGACTAATTTCTCCAAAGACGAGGACAAGGACAATTGCTTCCAATAAAACTAATACCTACGCCAATAATTAGCGTTGGCACTAGCTTGCCTTGACTAGATAGCTAGCAGACCCTTTGTTCCTAGGGTGTAACCGGGATAACGTTAAAACGAGGAAGATCGTTTCACCATCACATAACAACAAGTTGTAACAAAATCATGATAGCCATAGGTTTCAATTCTATTTCCAAATGCTTACTTTAATTTCAGCCATTCTGCGACTGCAAAAAATGCAGCTGCAATAATTGCTCAAATGTCTCGCAAAAGCAGAATCTAAGTTCCCACGTCTGCGACCATGGGACGAAGCCAAAATGTGAGTCTGACGAGAAGCCGCAGAAAGTGACAGCCCCTTGTCAGCTCTGCAGTATGGACGAGCCAGAGCCAATTCCAGACCCCAAGCGCACTCAGAGCATGATGGATGTGCTCAAGTACGATGACGGATGCAATTGCAAGGTGGTCACTCGCGCTGTACGAGCCGATGTGCACAGATACCTCGGCATGGTTGACCGGGACAAACACAAATACATCGCGGCCAAAGAACCTGAACAAAATGAACCTGTTGAAACCCTAGCCCCACCCTAGGAACCTGATGAAAACAAAACCCAACTCCGTTTAGTTGATTTTATTGCACATACTCCGGAATACAAGACAATGGCAAACAAATTGGGAGGGAAAATACAAGATTTTTGGTTCAAAATATACGATTTCCAATGAGCACTTTTTAATTTTACAGAAAACATGCGGCAATTCAATTCAAATTGTTCGTTCAAGTTTATCAGCTTCCTCGTTTTTAGCGGCCAGCTCATCTCTGGCTTTCCTAAACTTCTCACTAATATAGCTCCAATATTTGCCTCTAATTTTATCATACTTAGTCGCCAGATCTTCACAGATCGCTAAGCCTCTAGTGGGATTATGTAGACAGCCCACTTCGTCCTTCTTAATGGCGTCGTCGCAAATATCTAGAATGAAGGCGAGAAGGTATGGAGACCGGCACTTATTCTTATAAAGCTCTTCACAGAAGCCTGTGACTACGCAATTACCGCTAATGCCTCTTTTGTCATGTAACAGTAGGCCTCTTAGGTAGTTCCAAGCGCTTTCATTGTGCTTGACAAATTTGATTTTTTCCATGGCGTAGCATATTTCCTTTTGCACGTTCATGTCGGACCAGCCGAGGTGATTGTTCATGATGAAGTACCGCTGGTTCCAGGCAGAGTTGTTGCGGACGTCTTGGGTGATGAGGTTGTCCACGAACTCCATTTCACGTTCGTACAGACTGAAAAGTAAAGATAAAGATAAGATTTATTTGCAACCAAGTATTTAAAACTAAGATACATGGACCCTGGAAGGGTGTAGCAACAATTAGGTTACTTAAACTATGTACAATTGTACATATAGTTAATTTTTAACTAACTAATATCGATATATATATCAAAATATATACGTAATTCCCATGTAACAATTCATAATTTAATTGTAACTCATTGTTTATTACGAAAATTACTCATACAATTTGAGGATGATTTGAAGTAAACATGAGAATATAGATGCGCCGATAATGGGTTTTACCGAATACGAACATTCGGCTGAATATTTGTTCTTCATACGTTGTTCTAAAACATAATAGTTTAATGGTACAAATTTTGTTCTTTATCAAAGTGAAACATTGACAGTAAAGCAAGTTAAATAACAATGGGTTAAGTATTAATTTCACTGAGCAGTAACTATTTCACATTCTTGTAACTTGTAACAAAAACCTCTTTAAAATTGTTCTGTAAATATTCGGCAGCCGAACGGAATGATTCGGCCGAATACCGAACATTAAAAAACATGCCGGATACCGAATAATAACCGAATATTCAACACATCTTTACGAATAAGTAATAATTTTGATTTATATAGTTTACTTTTTTCAATAACAAAATGATTACTAACTACTTACATACTATTTTGATGTTGTGAAACTTACCTTTACTTGCATGAATGAAATCTAACAGGCTTTAAGCAAATGAACATTTTAAAAACATTACAAAGAATCTCAGTATAAACGCGGACACTTCTCGGCCACTATTTCGAGCGTCGGTGGCACCAAAGTAAAGTCACGCACCATACGAGAGGCCACGCTCGAATCTCTCACTCTCACATATGTGCTGCCGCCACCGCTCGGTGTCGTGGGCTCATCTATTTAACATCCTCACTCACATCATCGTTTGCACTGCACTAAGTAGAGGTACAGTCAGGGGTTTTAACATACATAAACAAGGACATACATATCTGTACACAGCTTTACGACATTGACAATAGAGTCCTGTACAGATATTTATGTACGCATATGAATTCACCTGACTGTACATAGTAAAATGATAATTTAGATTATTATCGATAGGAAATCCTTTCTCTAAATGTTTTATATCTGGTTTGCCGAATTCCTGTTCCATTCCATTATTTTGCACAAAATAATAGTTTTTTTTTATATACCACTATTGTAGCAAACAATCAGTAAAGGATACCTACAATTGTACAATATTGAAGAGCTGTTTAAAAGCTGGTGTCGTGTCGTATCAGCAAATCAAAAGTGCTGGCATACGACAGAGAGAAATGGAAAATACTCCACCGACAAGAGGATAACTCTTAAATTAATGATGATTAGACCCAAGGATCAAGTGGAATTAGAAAGAGACATACATACATTCACGCCTTTATTCCCAAAAGGGGTAGGCAGAGCACATGAAACGTATGTTCCAGCGCCACTTTTAGCATAAATTTGGGTATAACAGATCGACAAAATGTGATATTGCAGTGATAGGTTGCTAGCCCATCGCCCACAACACACTTCAACCCTGGTCCCTTAGTCGACTTTTACGACACCCACGGGACGAAAGGGGGTGGTGAAATTCTAAACCGACACCACACGGGGGCGACACCACACGGGGGACAGAGACACATTGGCAAAAATCTAATGAAGAAAAAGTTCTTTAATTTTTCTCAAGATTCAAACTTACCCAAAAGTCTTGATGGCCCATTGCCTGTGTTGCCAGGCGTGGTAATTCTTGGGGTCTTGTATTAATGCATCACCAGTCAGGGTGAGCTCCTGTGAAGGATCTTGCAGCCATTCTACGAGAACTTTCCTGTGATTCCACACCTGGAAATTATCATTTATGAATGTTACTTATTTGTTCCAACTTTCCTGCACAACTAGCCATTCTGTGCGTCTGCCGGGCGGAGCAGCGGGATAGAATATCACCCATATCCCACTTAAATGTCCGTGGTATGATCAGTGAAAAAAAAATTGATGTATGGAATCATTATGTATTCTGTCCCTTTGAGTAGCTTGAGAACTTCAGATGGTCAAGTTAACTAACCACCCGAGCAAAGCCTAATCCCAATACGGTATTGTTTTCTGTGACACAAGATAAAGCACTACAATCTCTGTTACCACTTTCTTCATATAAAGAGACTGAAGCTTTATTGAATGATAAGCATGACCATTCCTTCTAGCTCTGTATGCAGCTCTGACTTCTAGTCTGTAATATAACGGGCAGCCGTTATATTACCGGCAAGTGTCATGGAAACAATTTTGTATGTGTCTTTGATTGTTTAGAATTTTACAAACTCGAGTCATCAAAGCCCTTGTCAGTAACATAAGAAGCAGAGGCGTCTTTACCTATGGTGCAGGGCGTGCGTTGCACACGGGCGCAGCAGTCGTAGGGGGCGCCGAGCGCCGCCCTCTACCATTCCATTATGAATGCGCGCTTACTAGGGGGCGCTAGAGTAATGTTTGCACACGGACTCTACATGGGCTAGAGACTCACCTGGTAACAAGCTCTAGTTATCAAAGGTGTTGAGCTTCTAGCAGAGTCTTGTTCATAGAAAATAGCATACCAACCTTGATGAACAACAGACTATTTTCATTGAAACTTTTTTTTCATATAACTATGAAACATTCAATTAATTACTCACTTGATAATTCTTTGGTGAATGTGTGATGACAGACTCAACATACTCTAGCTCAGGTCTCAAGTCTGTTCCTAAAGCTTTCAGCAGGTCTCTCCTGTAAAAGGTACAATACATGCGTTTAAGAGAGAGACATCATTTTCGAAACCTCAATTACATAATACTTTTTAAGTGGGGGGAGTACTCAATGGACGGATGGATGGATGGATGGATGGGATGGTGGGGGGAGTGTTTTCAATGCCACAACCTGTACTATTATCAATCCGAATGTGATAGGTGCCAGTTTTACCTTATAAATATGTCAAAGAATATGTGTACTGACAACTATTCCATATCCAAGTTCAGCGCTGTTGACAAATATTTGGTTTCATTGTGGAATAACAAGGACTTGTACCATAAATAGTTAGATTCATCAAAATCAGTTACCTATACTGCCACACTGTGTAATTCGCTGGGTTCAGTTCTACAGCATCTTTTGTCAGCAGCAATGCTCGTTCAGACTTCTCATTATTCTGGAGCACTGCCCTGAAGTAGCCATAGACATCTTCAACTGAAATGACAAGTACAAAATTAAATAATCAGTTCAATACAGTGGCGGATTTGCCCTTAACGGCCCAGCCACAACATTGCGCGAATTGCGGCGAGGCATGCGTTTTATCGGGCCCTAAGCCCGGAAGTGCTAGGTGACATTAGGGGCGGCCAATAATTGTAAACAAACATAAATATCTCAATAATAGGAGCTGAGAAAGGGGCAGATGGTACTATTTGGTAGGTAGGAAAGCTAAGACTGGAAATCAGCCACTGGGTCAACATATTAACATTTTGAGCAACCCTCATGGGCATAGTTTGGTGCAGTAAATGTACAGTCAGAGTCTCATAGCATCCAAAAGTTTTTTTAGCTTGCTTTCAAGTTGGAAATCATTACCTACCACATAATAGGTATCAACATCTTAACATATCTTTAAGTATGTTTAAAAGCCATTGCTAACAGATAAGAATAGATCTTGTAACAACTATTTTTATAGTCTGACATGAACCAATTAAAATAATGACAACAAGTACATTTGATAGGTAACTAATGATACATACATTTCTCGGAATGAGCAATCACGACCACTGGTCTAGGCCCATCGTCTTCAGGTATTGGGGTGACATCACTCCACTCAGGGCGGTCCCGGTACGGCACCCAGGTAGAATCGTTGTCACCGTATTCATTATCAGACATGTTCACTGAATTACACGCCAAGTAATACTGCTTCTGTACTGTAACTAATTCTTATCAAGACGTGAGCAAATAACAGTAGGGTTTCAATTTAAGTCACGGTTTATCTATGTTTATTTGTGGATTTTAACACAGGGAATTTTATTTGAACAGGGACTTGGCAATGAAAGTGGAAGCTAAAGTTGTACGGCTTATCGAACGAACAACCTCTACTCTACTACTGTCGCTGTCGTTGACAAATTTATTTGACAATGACAATGACGTGATTGGCGGGTTCGTTCCGATACTACGAATGTATCGCATGCACTTTCCATACGACGGGTCCGGTTAAGTTATACTAGGCTGCAATAATACACATCCACGTATATTTTTCTCCCTCTTTCTCCTTATGCATGGGCTGTAAAGAAACAGACTTATAGTGGACGCGGATATATAAACCAAACCTCGGAATTCCGAGAACCAAACGCCGTACCCGTAACAATTTAACCCTTTCAGTGCGCATTACTCACGTGCCCATCATGTCCGTTGATAATATTTCCGCTTCATTTTGGGATTAAGCGCTCCAGGCTTACGGGGCTCCTAGCTCCCAATGACCTTCGGTCTGTGACTGTCCGTTTTTGTGTTTTTTATGCCTTATCGTATTAACAACGAGTTCTACAGAAATAGTAGGTAGGTATCGCATAAGTATTTACTTCAAAACTCACAGTTTTCGAGTTATATTACAACCAACTTTGGCAATTTTAGGCCAAATAAATCAGTTTTTTGGACGGACATAACTAGTTTAAATAATATATAACTAGTGAAAATAGGTAGCCGAGTTAAAAATAAAAATCACTCGTTCGTTGTTAGAGACGTCAACTTTCAAACTTTCTTCAAGGATTGAAAACCTACCTATAAGAGTTTGTGCCATAAATATGTATAGGTACAGTACGATTACTGTTAGTTAACCACTGACAGATAGTTTGCCTTCATTTAATTTTCAACTGTAAGCCTATCATACAGATAAAGCAATTTTCGGAATACTGTTCCCCACGTCTACCCATTTTGAAACAACTGCTGTGTAGACTCTTTGGCTCCTTCCCACCTCCACGGGACCAGTAATCATCCCAGTGCGGCGACATCTCTAAAAAATTAATTGAGTCCACAGGGGACCGAAAATCTGGCAGCTTCCTCGCCCAGCGCATTAGTATTGCTATCCAGCGAGGAAACGCTGCCAGCATCTTGGGGACAATGCCAAGAGGGCCCAATTTTTTTAATATTTTTTAGTTTTTAATTTGATTTTTAATATTTGTCATAGTTTTAGTCTTTGGAAAAATAAATATTTTAAAGCTAATATAATCATGTTGTTTTTTTCCTCAATCAAACAAAAATGGTTTAACTTTGGATTCAATTTGGCACACAGACAGTTTTGGCTTAGCTTAGCCCAAAAATCATAAACACGCACTTCCACTTACGTATGTGTAGACAGGCAGCCAGGTAAGTTTGTACATGGTCCACCCTGTGTCACTGGTAGTAAGGTAGCTGAGACACCCATCGCTTTCTTTGGGTGATAGTCTGGCAACTTGGAATAAGGATAAACAGCGTATTACGTTTAGTGTTGCCGCGTAATTCAGTTTAGTGGGTTCAACTTTCGTTTCGTTGTCCAGACTCTAGAACCAGCGTAGGAAAGACATGGCTGAAGTAACTGGCTGGGTACTAGGAGCCAAGTCTTGAGAGCAAACTCCATATTCAAATTAATATCCATGTCTTTCCTTTCATGTTTATGTTTCGGAAATGAATAAACACTTAATAGAGTATAAATGTATTTAATAATAAATTATCACGTTACAACTATCAGGTAGTAAATTAAGAGGAATCTTTGAGCTTATTTATCGAAGTTTACTTTACAATTATCATCGACAGCATTACGTTCTACCAGGAGTAAGCCAGGCCAAGTCCATTAGTGTAAGTCATGTGTGAGACGGCTGGCGCAGCAGAATAAGCTACACCGAGGAGTCCGCCAGCTGTAGCGACCTGAAATAGAATACTTCAGCTTAGGAAATGTACCCACTATGGATCTTGTGTTTTTATAGCGTTAAGGCGTTTCTCGAAAATCAGTAAAGAATTTGTAGTATTTAGTTATATAATTTTACTCCGCCTCTTTGACGAATTTTATGTAAATAATGTATATTAATTCAATTTGACATTGTATAGTTATTTTAATTCTCGTTGGACTTTTTGATAATTCAATTGACATTTACATATTTGCACGCTTGCATGCAAGCTAGATACCTATGACCATAATATATTTAAAGATCCCTGCACTGTGTCTATGCAAATAAATATTTTTCATTTTCATTTTCTTGGGGGGACGGGGGGACGGAGCAACTGTCAATCAGGCCAATCAGGGCGCATCCATGGGGCCCTTATCAACTGGCCGGGTGTCTGAACAGTGACCACACATTACTTACCTATACTTAAAATTTCGATAAGACTGAAAAATTATTCGCTACGAGCGGGATTTGAACCGGTGACCTCTGGGTCCGTGGGTCCGGCTAGTGGCGACGAATCTTTCAATCCCTTCACTTTTCTATCTACACCTCAGGGAGGCTCGTAGCTCGGAGGCTCTTAGTGCACTTTACCCCGAGACAATAATGAGGATTCGATGGCGACTGTGGCGCCACAGGTATAGTTTAAATTATTTGAACTGAGCTCATAAAAGCTCATGAATGGCCATTGTACTGAGCTCATGAACATCCTTTGTTTGCGTTCAGCACGTGCCAATGTTGCAAGAAAAAGGTTAGCGCCACATAAAATGTTTATTGTATAATGAACTCTATCGTCTTATTCAATAGATTCAAAATGGACTAAAATATTTAAAAACCCGCTCCCAGCGACGTGGTATTTTATCTCGTAGCTAACTTGGAATCTAAGTAGGTATAGTATAAGATTATTCAATGAACATTTTACGTGGCGATAACATTTTTTTGCAAAATTGGCACGTGCTGAACGCAAACAAAGGCTATTAATGAGCTCAGTACAATGGCCATTCATGAGCTCAGTTCAAATAATTTAAACTATAAGTAAAATTAAGTTGGGCATGTTGGGTATATTGCAATTATGGTTGTCTAACCAACTTACTTTAGCAACCGGAGCGCCATAAGGAGAAACGCCGACGTGAGACACAAGCGGCGCGGCAAGAGCACCGTGGTACGCGTTCAGGGGCGCCGCTACGCCATGATACGCAGGCGCCAGACCATGATACGCAGGTGCCAGACCGTGGTACGCAGGCGCAAGCCCAAGGCCGCCGACCGCTACGCCAGGGTTGCTCACACGAACGTCAGATTTACGTACGCTTGAGAATGGCGTGTCGATTGCCTTAGAGTAAGTTGATATCTGCAACGATAAGTATAAATAAGTATAGTTTTCGGTATCCCGCATGACCAGGCCTTTCGTGCACCGCCGAGGGCTTGTGCTAGGAACGAAAGAGCACGCGTTGCGGCGTGCGCGTGCGAACGGGATGCCACGATTGAAATTTTCTAGCTGTGAAAATTCGGATTTCTTAGCCAGATGACCTCCAGTCATTGGTGTACGTAGACATTACAGACGGTTTGGTGCAACGCACAATTACCTGCCCCAAGTTACAAGATGATCTGGCCTGATAGTTGCTGTAAGGGTTCCAGGCGCCTTAGCCCACAGGTGGCGTCAAAATGCCGACGACTTGGCTGACTGAGGCCAACATGCGGTACTATTTGAAAAATTAGGGCTGTTATTTCGAAGCTTTTAAAGCGGACTTTACTTACCTGTCCCAAGTTAAAAGGTGATCTCAGTATGTTCGAATGCTGGCTGGCAATGGCAGGCTGTGCTGGATAGTTGCTGTAAGGGTTCCAGGCGCCGTACCCAACAGCCGGCGCCAAAATGCCAGCCGCTTGGCTGACTGAGGCCAGGCACGCGAGGAGTACGATCTAAAAGGGTAATAGGGCTGGTATTCGGAAACAAAAAAAAAACAAAAACGAGGCAAATCTTCTAGAACCAAGAAATTAATCAAGATGATAAATTATCTCGATTGGAGCAAAATTATCTTAAGCCTAGATTTTTTCAAAAGAAGATTCTATATTCTGAACTGGAAACCAGTTTAGAAAACAGAATTATTTTTCTTCATTCGAAACCAGGTTTCCAAAAAAGAAGAATAATTCCGTTTACTCTAATCTAATGGTTTCCAAAATTTGGTTTCGAAAGTGGCCGAAAGGGTTGTTTATATACTGTGTGTTATTAAATAAATAATTTAGACATTCCGATTTTTTGGATTTAGTTTGTACCTTACTCACCTGCTTTAGAGAAAAACAAAATCCAAAAATAAAATCGCGGACACAATTTTTTGGAGAGGCTGGTACCGTACGGTACGGACTGTACCAAATGGCCGGCCTGTACTAAAGAGTACCTAAAGATAGCATTAGACCCAACTTACCGGCCGTTTTAATTCGGCAAATGACGGACGAAACACCCTGTATTATACAAAATATTTCGAGTATATTTAAAGTGAAATGTACTGTGTCGTATGTCGTATGTACCCGGTGTTTATTATTTATATTTTTTTAGTTCATACCGTATTCATGCAAATAAATTATTTCATTTCACAACAACCGGAATGGAAATATTCACCAGAAACCGACAGAATTCGCTAGGCGTGTAAGTTCATACTACTGCCCGCCTAGCGGGTCCAGCTGGCATCGGAGCAAACATTACGAGTGCCCGCTAGGCGGGTTCTCGGTTGCGAACGTGTTAACATAAATATATCCGAACCTTTTTAGTGCAGTCCTTTTAAGTTTTAGTACCTGGGCGACGGAGCTATAGTACGGTACGCGAACACTATAATTTGTCGTCAAACTAACATAAGTCCCAAGTTTGATTTTTTTTTGTTATCAGCGAGAGTACATTAAGTACTATCAGCGAAAAATATTTTCTAGCAGTTTTTGATTTTGGTTTTCGAATAATTAATTTTTTTGTAAGGAACACTTGTAAAACTTTGCAAAGATTATACAAGTTATAGTTTTTTCCTATAATGCATCGCATTTGATTATTCAAACCTTACATATCGTTTTCTAATAGTTTTGTCAAGAGATTACGTTAGCAAAACCGGAATTGATTTAAAATATTATAAATCTCCTAAAAGAATATTCAAGTGACTAGTGGCTACTAAAGTGTATTCAAAAGTAATTAAAAAAATGGCCCCATTAATTTCTAACATATTTATCAATAGCATTTTTTTTAATTAGGAATAATATCTTGAAACCATTCTCCTTACCATAAAAGAAATCTCATAAATTCTCAAGTCGGTGTAATTCATTATAGTTCTATCGAAGAATATATAAACACAAATTCTAACGGATTCGTCAATAGCTCTAAATTGTATTAGCTTATCAGTTATTATCCGTAATTTAAATCTTTCGCGCGCGACTCACGCGATTCGTGTGCAGCGTGCTGCCAGCCGAGTACCTCGCCAAGGCCGAGCGTACGCTCAAACTTGTAGGTACAAACTTTAAGTACTTGATTGTACATTATATTTAGTTACTTAGTAGTTGTTTTTCGGTCGAAATGACATAATTATCTATTTTATTTAACCAATAACAGCAGGTAAAGAAAGTAATATAGGGTTATTAGTATTAAACTTTCTTTAACTTTAATTTTATTTGTAGACTGAGAGTTGTTATACTTATTTACTAGAGGTTTTCCAGGTCCCGATGTCATAATGATCTGGGGCCCGTTTCATGAAGCAACAAGTTACAAATTACAAGCGGAAGTCTCTTTCTATCAAAAGGTATTGAAAAGAGACTTACCCTTGTAAATTGTAACTTGTTGCTTCATGAAACGGGCCCCTGATGTTACTAATACGAGTATGAAGAAAGTACAGAAAGTATAAACACAGGGTTATTAGTTATCTGTCTAATAGTAGTAGTAGGCAGTTAAATTAGGGTGCAGGTTGGGGGTAATCTCCGAAAATAGGTACCTTACCTACTCATTCGATTTCAAAGAATCTTTCAAAGTCCAATTGGGGCCTAACATTAAATTATTAAATTACCAATAACCCTCAGAAAAGTAGTTTTTCATCGATGTGGAAGAGGACTTTTTTTTATTAATTAATACAAAAATCCGGAGTTATTGAAAATGTACATTTTCGATGCACATTTCTTACATACGTCACGTTTCTTTTAGTTATGCGTGTTAAGTTTACATTCACGTTGGTTCATATTAAGGCGAAACTTTCTCTTTTATCATATTTAAGGCCAACCTTACCAAATATAATAACAATACTAAATGGATTTAATATGATTACATACAAATTGCTGCTAGGCAGATCATCTCGCATCTAGGCAGATGTCGGTACACGCCTCCCTAAGGCCTTGTAAGAATGAACTGATTGATAAAAAAGGTGACCGAGGTGGATTGTTCCGATAGCTCAGTTGATTGAGAGTACGGAATGCAAAACCGGTTTTAACCGAAATCGAAGAAACCCGTTATAACCGACTGTAAGAAAGCGGGCCGTGGGTCAGCTAGAGATCTGAGGGGTAATCACGTAATGTTTCGAACGTGCGTTAGGACAATTCAGCTGTCGTTTTTCATATAAAAAATGACATTTACATCTAATGATCTTTAATTTTTTTGAATTACTTGATCGACATACCGGTCACTCATGGGTGGTTGAAATGGTTCAACCTAGCTTGATTGAATAAGTAATTGCATAAGTACGTTGATAGGTACTCTTTAGATCAATGATGCTTATTAATGTATAATCATCACAGCTTGTCAGTGGAGTGTTTCTATAAAATCTGTATGTTTAAGGCCTGCAACACATTGGCGTGACCTGCGGTGGCGGACAATAGAAAATTTGACAGCGGTGGACAAGTTTACTATTGTCCGCCGGGGCCAGGCCGCGCCAGTGTGATGCAGGCATAATACTGGAGTCATTAATAATTGTTTTTTTATTACTACCATAGAGATTATTTGTAATCTTACAATCGTCACAGCTTTACCATGGAGGTTTTTGTACAGTAAAACATAACCATAGCTAAACTCGGTAAAAGATAACATTTTTCAAGTGAGCTGATCCATTCAATAATGGAGTACTACACATTAATTAAGTATTGATTTAGTTAGCTTACTATAACTACATAACATATACAGGCTATATTCGTAATTTTATTAGACGCGCAATGCCTCTCTCCTTATCCACTACAACGTCAAAGTTCAAGACTTGATTAAATATTAAACACTTATTCATTTTCAAAGTAAACTTTTAACGCGCATTGTCGTATTACATTTTCCAAATGCAAATGAACTGTCGATGTCCGGTTGTCAGCACAGAGGGGAGGCCCCCGCGTAGAAAACAAGCAACGGCGTGCTGTGATTGGTCATGACGTTCTCGCCGTCGGCGCACTAGACTCGCGCGCTGATCGTCGTAAGTTCAAATTTGAAAAATAATTGATAAGTGAATAAAACGAGGAGCTATTAATGAATTACTTAGATTTTTTATCAATAGATTACTATGATAAAGCTGGATTATATGCGTCGACTTGAATTTTTTTGAGATTTATTTTTAAATAATTAGGAGGATTTCAACATTAAACTGTTCGTATAAAATTAAGCTATTGATAAATATGTTATTAATTCAAACTCTGGTTAACTTTGATAGTTTTTAATAGTATTCAGTAATCCAAACCCACTTGTATAATCTTTTAGAGGAAATATATACATTTTATTTGGGTCGGATTATACCGACGTTATCACTTGACGAAAGTTTTAGAAAATTAAATGGGAGATTATAATACTAAAATGCGGTAGGTACTCCATTGAAGAAAAATACGACTTGTATAATTTATCCTTGGATTTACAAGGGTCGCTAAGAAAACGCTATATAATACCTAAAGCAACGTCAAAATTCACTAGAATTTTTAACTTCTAGTAGTACTCATTATAGTCTAAATGTTAACAAAAACATCGCGACCTTGTGAGTTATCGAAGGTGCATTCATTTCGCGTACCGTACTCGTACTACTATGCTCGGATGAAAATTGAGAAAACGAATTTTGCCAGATATGAGATCTAGCTAGCTATCGCCCCCCTAAACCCCCTGTACTTATTGCAAATTTCATCGAAATCGTTAGAACCGTTTTCAAGATCGTGAATACATATTATATTTACAAAATATTGCCTCGTTTCAAAATAAGTTACTATAGGATATTTTGTTTTTTCATAAGTGATAGGTACCTATATGTAACGCGACATGAATAAAATTAGGGTACCTAAGTATACACAATTAATATTTTCTATACTCACTTTTAGAGTCATATTGACGTGAGACCCTTGGAGACTCGGGTACGAATATGTAGCGCCTTCCAGCGGACCGAGGCTTTTATACTTCGACAATGACAAGACATACTGGTTGAAGGGCCATGTATGATAATGAAACACCATGTTATGTACCTGACCGTAGGTAGGTACTAGCTTTTGCGGTAACGACTATCTGACCTTCCAGCTTCCAATTGGGTGGATCAACTATTTTCTGACACTAGTTGCCATGCATGGTTAACCTGAGTCACTTTGCTAAACTGCGATTTATCCTATCCTATACTATTAAACGAACAATATTTTTATACCTAAAAATATATATATTTTGTAATCACGTTCTCGAAAGCGGCTCTAAAGATTTGAATGAAATTTGGAATATGGGGATTCACGGCGGCGAAGAATCGATGTAGCTGGGCCTCAGGTCTGGGAAATTTCATTTTTACCGTATTTTCTCTCTTTTCACCTGAGCAGAGCTCGTTCGCCCAGGGACTGGGATTTAAATCAACAAATGTGGCGGTTTTCTTGTCAAGTTCGACCACTTTTTAACCGACTTCAAACATAAGGAGGTTCTCAATTCGGTTGTTTTTTTTCTGTTTGTTACCTCAGAACTCCGTCATTGATGAGCCGATTTGAAAAAAAATTTTTTGTTCGTATCTATATGCTTCCAGGTGATTCCCATTTTTTTTTAAATTTAGTTAGTTGATGGGATCCATGAGGAATTGAGGGAACTCCTCAATTTTATTAGGCACGCGTGTAGTAATTTTTGTATTTTCTATTATAACTCGTGTATTTACATCCGAAAATCATAAATTTGGTGGCGAGGAATTGATGATGAAGACCTGAAGATGACTTCTCGAATTCCTCAATTATGTACTTAAAAGTGCAAAAGTACGTCACAGATTCTGATAGGATTCCGTTGAAATAGAAACCAATGAAGTGCCATTGGTGATGATCTTGTGGAATCGACGGAAGTCCTCAAATATTATCGGCCCACATACAGCGATTCGGTTTTTTTCTATAGCTTAATCAACGCATTTGCTATCGGAAATCAGTTCATGTGGTAAATTGTAAAAAAAAGTGGAAATATTCTCGTGGCTTGGCGGAGTACTAAATTGAAGTCGGTTAAAACTTTGTTTTTAAAGTAATTTATTGTATGGACCATCTTCTAGGCACGTTAGAAGTCCGTATTGTATATTTTTTTCTAGGAAATTCTGTAATTTCTAACGGGACAGAATAACAAGAAATTGTTGATTGACCCAGTTAGTTATTATTTACCCCTTAGGATTTTTTTATATTAGGTACGACAGTGACAAACGAGCACCGGTTTGCTTGATGGTAAGCAGACACCGTAGCCTAAGGAAGCTTGTGATTCTTCTAGAAACGCGTTGCCGACCTTTTTATTGAGAATTCGTTGTGTTGGTATTGGTAATAGCTATAGAGACGACGTGGGTATCACACTCTCTAACTCTCAACGAAAGACATCCTCGGGACCTTTAAATTTTCTCTGTTTCTTTTGTCTGAGTGGACATTGGACAAATTGACTTCCCAAGCCCCAAGTTTGCCCCGACGGAAGACCAGCGCTGGCCAATTAGGTCGACACCAGCTTAGTGCTTAGTCGGGACCATTTTATGGCGCGTTAATTATATTTTTGTGTGTGGATGAATTTTCTTGCTACTTTTTTTACTAAATGTTAACAGGGATATTTTGGGTTGGAAGGAGGTTACCTCTTCACGATTAAACCGCTTTGGTATAGACATAATTTGAGTCCCGGGACAATTTTTATCCCGAAAATCAAATGTTGTTTGTATGGAGCTACGATATAAACGAGTTCCACGCGGAGCAGTCGCGGGCAGAAGCTACTAACCTAACCTAACGTTTTTTTTTTCGTGGGGAAATGCCTTTACGCATCCGGCCTGGTTGGGGAACCAGAACGGTATGACGAACTCCCGAGAACCGCCCGGACTACCGTCGAAAACCCCACGGTGCTCTGCGCGCTGCTTTTTGGCGGAGCCACGGGAACGCTCGCGCACACTTCCGCGACTCCACCAGCAGCTGTCCCTAGATGAGACCCATCGCTGAAGGGGAGATGTTTAGGTTTTTTTTCAGGGGCGTGTCCGAACACCCGACACGCCCTCCAATGCGAGGACCTCTTCCCTATGGGTGGCAGTCGCCCCCGTGACTGCTTCCCTGAGGTCTTCGTTAAGGCGGCAAGCGTCGATTGTACGCTGCACGCCTGCGCCCAGTTCTGCGGCGGCGCATTGGGTCAGCCTCAGCCCGGGCTTCCCGCTCTCGCTCTGCCGCCTCCTTCTCGGCCATAACGTGCTCGCTGAAGTCGAGCATCGCCTTCCAGGAACCTAACCTAACCTAACTATCGTCATAGTGTAAATTACACTGCATCAATCAGACTTAGGTATATACCTACACGCAACCTTAATGTAACTCGCATGGATCATTTAAGATTGCATATTCGCATACAAATTGCAAAAAATTACACACCAATGTATTTAGGAGACATTTACAAGGCAAATTACTGGTAAGATAGATTAGTGCTCTAGATTATATATGAGACAATTAAGTGTTGGGCCTATTTATGCATGCACTTATGCATTCTGATTTGCATATTTATTAGTCTCGAAACAGTTCATACAAAAACCACAGCGGCGCTACCACGAAAATCGAAACTCGAAGTTCGTTTACATGCATCCCTATCACTCGAGTATAGCGAGTGTGATAGAGATGGAAATACCCGGACTGCGAATTTGGAAGTGGATGATAATGATAATAGCCCAGAGCATACAGAGTTACTTGGCGTTAGGTCACCTCACCAGCACCACCAATACCAGCTGCCCGCGCGGCTCTGACCACGCATTATAAAGAACACAGACAGAGCTACGGATAAAATAGCTATATATAGGTATAGCCTGAAAAGTTCCTATTTAGCCCTGATATTAGTGTCGCTACAAACAGCTTACATATGGCAATCTCACCACCTCGATGATCCATATACCTATCCTGTTTTTTTTTATCGGACGAGTAGGTACCTAAGTTCGGAAATTTATACCTAGGAAGTATATACTTACAGATGTAGAAACTTGCCTATATTTCCTAAACCTACTACCTTCTCATTATTTTTATATTTAGATAACGTGCGAGATATACTTATCTAATTAGCACACATATTAAACTAAATAAATACCTAAAATAGGTCACATTAACTCGCATGGACGCGTCTATGTCGGATCTACGGTAGCCTAGTGGTTCAGGAATGCGGCTGTCCAGCGGCGGTCGTGGGTTCGAATCCCGGCTCGTATCAATGAGATTCTCGGAACTTATGTACGGAATTTTTACCGTTAGCTTTTCGGTGAAGGAAAACATATCGTGAGGAAACCGGTCTTATCCCAATAAGGTCTAGTTATCCCTCTATTCGAAGGTCAGATGGCAGTCGCTTTCGTAAAACTAGTGCCTATGCCAAATTAGGTGTTAAAGCGGACCCCGGGCTCCTTCAGGGGCATTACCGGGAATAAAGCTAGTAAAAGTTTTACATTTAAACAGGGATGTCCTTCCGGGACAAATCTTACATTGCGCTTAATTCTAGTTTTAGTAGGTTCTAATTCTAACCCCCAAACGAAAAATCCTGGATTCGTCACTGCTTGTAGGTACATAAGTTTCGCTGCGATATCCCATTTTGTCGATATTTTATACCCATGCACATTTATGCTAAAAGTGGCGCTGGAACATAAGTTCCATGTGCTCTGCCGACCCCTTTTGGGAATGAAGGCGTAAATCTATATAGATCAGATACGTATGCGGTGCGGTGGTTTCCCCTTTTCAATTCAATTCAATTCAATTCATTTTTTTTGTTTCGGGTAAATATCCATATCAGGTTAATAATTTAATAATTTATGTATTCACGAAGTTAACTTATACTTAGTTACAGTAGGAACTTATATCTAAGTTAGTTTCTGTTATCTGTGTTGTTTAAGTTTTGACTTCCTTAAGTACCACAGTTACGATGGCCGGTTTCTCGCCCGCTGCTGTACCCTGTCAGAGACCCCTCCAGATTTCGCATTTTCGGCCCTCTACTAGAGCCGTTGTTGTCCAACGCTAGATGATTGCCTATTTGATGGCGGCATTATCTAGCCATGACACTTGGTTATTGGACCTTTTGTGGTATGTATATGTATTTTTAAAGATAGGTTGGCCCCCAAACCTCCCGTCATGTCCTGATAACCCTGCCTTATGCCTGTCGCTGAATTTAGCTAGTCATAAAAAAGTTACTTAATCGTTTATTTTGGGAACGCGTTTTAATTAATTTTTATTTTTATTAAAATAAATAAAAGAAAAAAAAAACTATCTAGTGACTGCTGACAGGTAGCATAGTGCTTCCATCACTCTCATTCGGCAAGAGGTATGTATTCATTCCCTTAGCAACATTTCTCGAAGCAGCTGTATCCGTTAGAACACTATACAATGTAGAGCAAGACCATCAACTTTTTATGGGTAGCCGAGATTATTTATGTAATCTGTTATCAGCTATTTATGAGTGCAACTTGTTGCTCGTGGGTTGTGAGACTTGTGTGCATTATTTGTCCTCGTTTTGCAGCATAATTTTTATGATAATGCAGGCTAGTTTTTCATTTTATGACCGTCGAATGTCGTTATCGAAAAGTTATGAGCGTTCATGTTAACACCAATACCTTTTTTTATATGCTACATCATTGATTTAGTTCTATATACTAAATCAATGTGCTACATGATTTGATTTGATTATTTCTATTGTAATTCTGAACACTATATTATGCCTATACACCACGGGAGTATCTTAGGGTTAAGTACCTACCATCTACCAAATGTTATGCATGCAAGGTGTCATATTTATAAGAAAACTAGCGGCCGCCCGCGACTTCTTCCACGTAGATTTTTGATGATGACAAAGATATTAAATAGGTAAATGAATTTTATTCTTAGTTAAAATGGTCTAGACGTATTACATTTCAAACAGTGGCAAACACTGATAATTGATATGCGATTATTAAAGAATTTTTAAAGATTTTCCAATCAGATTACGGGAATTGTTTGCAGAATGCTTAATACTTATTCCGTCAGTTACCTGATGCTTTAATCTAATTTTAATCTTTGGCAAAAATGACTCATCAAGATATAGAGCGACGCATGGATTTGGAGCTAGAAAATGGGGATCTTAGTTATTAAGAGTGAGATTTTAAAAAAATTTAAATATCGTAAGGCTGTTAAAACAATCTTAAACTCAGCACTGGAAATCAAGAAATGGAGACAGGTTAATGAAGAGTACATAAAAAATCCAGTGTTCCCTGTACAAAACCTTCAACCTTTTTTAACCCCTATTGGGATAGAATTTTCTTAAACGCTGAAATTACTTTTTTGTATTTTAATAAGTAATGTTTCTACAAAGTTTCAAGTTTCTAGCTAAATAAAAAAGATTCTCCCATACAAACTTTGCACCCCTATTTGACCTCCATATGTATTTACAAATATCCCTTCTTGTCCCTAGCCCACGTTATAAAAATAACCTAAAGTTACAAAACTCTGGTTTAAAAAATTATGTTTCCCACATACAAATATTGCACCCCTATTTAACCCCCTTAGGGGTCGAATTTTCTTAAACGCAGAAATCATGTTTTTTGTATTACAATGAGTAATCTTTCTACAAAGTTTCATGTTCATAGTTCAAAAATTAATGTTTCCCCCATACAAACATTGCACCCCTATTTAACCTCCTTAGGGGTGGAATTTTCTAATCCGCTGAAATTATTTTTTTTGTATCTTAATAAGTAATCTTTCTACAAAGTTTCAAGTCTCCAGTTAAAAAAAAATTATTCCCCCATACAAACTTTGCACCCCCATTTAACCCTCTTAAGGGCGGAATTTTCTTAAACGCAGAAATTATTTTTTTTGTATTCTAATTAGTAATCTTTCTACAAAGTTTCAAGTCTCTAGCTCAAAAAAAAGATTCTCCCATACAAACTTTGCACCCCTATTTGACACCCATAGGGGAGGTATTTCCAAAAACCCCTTTTTGTCCCTAGCCCACGTTATAAAAATAACCTAAAGTTACAAAACTCTTGTTTAAAAAATAATGTTTCCCACATACAAATTATTGCACCCCTATTTAACCTCCTTAGGGGTAGAATTTTCTTAAACGCAGAAATCTTTTTTTTGTATTCTAATGAGTAATCTTTCTACAAAGTTTCAAGTTCATAGTTCAAAAATTAATGTGTCCCCCATACAAACATTGTTCCCCTATTTAACCTCCTTAGGGGTGGAATTTTCTAAAACGCTGAAATTATTTTTTTTGTATCTTAATAAGTAATCTTTCTACAAAGTTTCAAGTCTCTAGTTAAAAAAATAATTATTCCCCTATACAAACTTTGCACCCCTACTTGACCCCCATAGGGGAAGTATTTCCAAAAATCCCTTATTGTCCCTAGCCCACGTTATCAAAATAACCTAAAGTTACAAAACTCTAGTTTAAAAAATAATGTTTCCCACATACAAATATTGCACCCCTATTTAACCCTCTTAGGGGTGGAATTTTCTTAAACGCAGAAATCATTTTTTTGTATTCTAATGAGTAATCTTTCTACAAAGTTTCATGTTCATAGTTCAAAAATTAATGTTTCCCCCATACAAACATTGCACCCCTATTTAACCTCCATAGGGGTGGAATTTTCTTAAACGCTGAAATTATTTTTTTTGTATTAGTAATCTTTCTACAAAGTTTCAAGTCTCTAGTTAAAAAAATAATTATTCCCCCATACAAACTTTGCACCCCCATTTAACCCTCTTAGGGGTGGAATTTCCAAAAATCCCGTCTTATCCCTTGCATACGTCATAAAAGTAAGCTCTGGACCAAATTTGAACTCTCTAGTTCCAGTAGTTTCGGCTGTGCGTTGATGGTAGATCAGGACTTCTTCTTTTATATATTTAAATTTAACACACCTTCACACATCCCTGTTGGATATTTATCCTTGGGGTTGAAAAATGGGAGACCACCAAATTAGCCTTTATAACACAGTCTATTAAATTTTCAGTAAGTAAGGCGGATGTCTCACGTCACACTGAGCCGCATCTCGGGGCGGAGAGACGGAGGAGTGTGTTCTTTCCTGCTACTATCTATTGGATGTTGAGAGTAGGTACACATAAGTACTAATACGAGCCTGCAGGTTCTTTAGACTCGACTTAAAAACAAGTGTGAGCTCGTTTCAAACACGGAGTCATGTTAAACATGCCCATGGTAATATGTATTGTATTTGATTGCCCATTGCATGTGCATCTAGGCACGTATTTAATTGGCTGTTTAGGCGCGGCCGCCTTGTTCCCGAGCGTTATTATTGCATTATTATAGAGCCAGTTCGAGTATGTGACCTAAACCCGTCACCACATTAGACCATATGTATGCCAAGACAGTAAAATGACACGCAGGTGTTGTAGGTGCGCTATTCGTTTCGCAATTGTTCTCGACTCATCTCAGTTCGTTCAGCTTGACTAGACCCCGAGATTCGGAAATAATTTATACTTAATTAGGGTCATTAAGCTGGTTAAGCGACCACCTTCGGTTAGCGACCACCTGAAAGAGAAGGTTTTTTCTATTGAAGATAACATCAATTCTGCAGACCCTATATTGAGACAATTGGTTGTACCATGCATTTTTTTGTTGTTTTAGAATAGAAATCTACAAAAAAACCGAGAAAATATCCTTTCAGTTCACCAACTCCGCGAAGTGGTCGCCAACCGGCACATGAAATTAGGTGGTCGCTAACCGGCGAAATGACCCTAACACTTCTTCTCTATCTTATCTTAGGGAGGAACGGGGCAATAATTTGCTAAATTTAGGAAGGTGTCACAAGCGCATAACTATCGGTAAAAGGAAAGTATTTAAACTAGTTCAACTGATGAAGCGAATTAGAGTGTTGTGAATATCGACCGGCACCTATATTTCTGTCTAGTAAAAGATTGTTTCTAAAATTGCTACTGACCTTTAACTACCCGTCACCTGGACTAATTTAAGATATTGGCTGACTTTATTGACATGATTTGCTACTTGCACTTAGCTTAGACTAAATTACAGGTATTTATCTGCGGTCAATGGACATGTAGCACAAATATGCGAACCAGAGCGTTTTCTAAACATTTAATTATGTACATCCGTCATGGTGTCTCCACGGAGTATTTCAAGTGCATCGGCCACAGTGCAGTTGTACTTGCAGTCTTTACCATACCGGTGTATCTTCTCACGTTCGGGCGAGCAACGTCTATAGACGTCACATATAAAGCCTAACAACGGTTTAATTGAGGTCACGGCGAAGTGTTAACACCAGGCCGCGTCAGTTAAAATACAAATGAATCACCAAATTAATCAGTTGATTCTAATTGTTTGCATAATCACAACGATTGATGGAGAAACATGGTATTCCGCGGCGATAACTGAAAACCGATCACCACTGGTTCTACAGCAAAATGGAAATATATATAGGAGCAATTATATTCAGGATGCAGAGCATCAATATATGCCGTTGATATTTAATCGGACGATAACAGATGAGTCGAGTGGTATCCCAAACAACAATAAAGTTACTGATGATGATCCTGGCTCTTATGCTCAGACGACGAAGCAAACTCTTAAAGACAGCGAAGTGCTGTCCCTACTGAACAATCTAGATCACACCATCGACAAAAACACAGAAAATACACCATCGAGATCCGACAACAACAACATAAACCTGTACAAAAACACTCATCACAAGAGAAAAGTCATCCGGAAAAGGTGTCCAACACTACGGCGAAGACAGAAGAAACAACTTGGGCAAGAGAAGACGAAGACGAGGTTTCTGGAAGTCTTCGAAGTGGTGGAGTTTGATCATGTTGCGTGCACATCGAGCAGTGGGTTGGAAGGCACGTGTTTACATGAATATGATTGTGTGGACACTGGGGGGCTGGCGATGGGGACTTGTGCTGATGGTTACGGGAGCTGTTGCGTGAGTGAGTACCATTTACGTGTTAAAATGGTAGAACTACTATTGTGATCGGTGGCACAGTAGTCGTAAGTATGCGACTTTTGAACGTCAATTTCGACATTCAGTGCAGTAGGTACATGAGTGTCATACATAACTTTCCATCAAACGTGAACCCATCGGTCATAAAATCTCATTATCAATTATCAGAAGTTATGAGATATCAATCATATTTCAAGGGTGAGTACCGAAAAGAGATGTGCGAAGATGTCTATGTAGTGCACAGCACATAAATACTTAATTATATCCACTAGTTACACTCGAACTCATTTAAGATCGCCAGTTTTCGCCCGAGAGGTATTGTTCAACTAACGGGCTGCCTGTTGGAAGGGGAAAAATTCCGATATTGATAATAAAGTATGAGCATAATTGGGAGGTAATACAGTTTCAAAATTTATAAAGTAAAAGTCAAAGACGAGGACCATCGGGGTGAAATCTTACTCGTGAAAATTAATTTAGCGAACGAAATTATCGAACAACATCAAATTACAGTCCAATCTTCATGTGACGACACCATTGGAGCGACAGCGGGCTGGTTCGTCAACCCCGGGTTTCCCGACCCCAGTCCCGACAGACTGTCCTGTGCCCTAACAGTGAACAAGGCTTCTGAAGACATCAAGCAGATTAGATTGGATCTTCTCAATTTTGAGGTGAGTAAATCCATACATAAACAAGAATCCACCCTTTAAGGGGGTGCCATGATTTGAGTCGAACACGCCTCGACAGAGACACGCTTATGCCTTCCGCGCACGAGAAAAAGAGATGTAACACTCTTCGGGAATGGTTTTTTTGGAAAAAAAACGATAAATGAGTACCTAACTTAGTGAAGTTATTTAAATTTTATCAAGTGAGATTTTAGATGAGATAAAATACTATAGTATTAACTTGATTGTGTCGTAAAATAATGTATCGTTAGGCTGAGTAAAAAAGGGAAAATACAGACAATCATATAGTCAAGAATCATATATCTGAAAATCAGACCTTATTGTTTCTTAATCTACTCAGAACGGCGTTTCGAAACACGCGATAATTTCCAATGCACCGCCTTAACACATCGTTTTCTTATTATTATTGTAACCTACCAGGTTATCTGTGCCTATACCTACCTAGGTACCTAACATAATTCATAAGCGAGAGTTTATTGCGAATAAGAGCGAGAAATAGTGACTAGGCCACTGCATATTAGCTGCCATTCACATAGGATTTCATTGTGAGTGATCTGCGCAAAAGACTTGCTACACTAAGTAACTATTTCTCACTACATTAAGGCCTCTGTTTAGCCCACTTGGCATTAAGCTCGCCCTTTGTACATTTCTGTGTTCTGTGCAATAAAGTTTAAATAAATAAATCTATAAAATACAAAGAAAGGACGAGTCACTCACGTCTTTAACTTTAAATACTTATAGCTCGACATATTATGAACTGAACTGATAGGTGGCTCAGTCATGACCGCTCGCGGTGCCTGAAACTCACGGGAGTTTTCTATATAATATAAGTTATTATTGTTGTTGTTCCAGCTGTTGCCTCCTACAGCAGGATCGTGTGAACAGGACCAGTTCGTAGTGTCGGGCCAGAACGTGAACAGCCCGGTGCCCATTCTATGCGGCGTTAACACGGGCCTACATGGTACATGTGTTTAGATAATGTCTGACCAAAGACAGCAAACAATCATTTCATGATAATGAGTTTTTAACTGACTTGAAAAAAGGAGGTCCTCAGTCCGTCTTCATGTTTTATTGGTTCCGTAAATCAGAAGGAAAAGGAATCCTTGTTACTTCGTTATAAATACTTCTCTCTATCTGTTATGGACCTGTGGCAAAATCCCTAGTTTTTTCGTAATGTTCCTTCTTCGAAAAACGTATGGAAAGCGACACAAAACATCCCATCTTAACACATTCACTGCCATCCCATACCCTGGGTTTCCACGTACCTATGCGACGGAAAGCGACTAAGGCGTACTGCGCCCGCTAGGCGGGTTCCTGGGACTAAAAGTATTAAAAAAGATCCGTTTTCAGTTTACTTCGAGATTGGCGACGTGGATGGACCAATCACCTTATCCATCCAAACAGCTTCGTCGGACACCCGATTATTTGCCATTAAGGTACGAAAAAACACCCTGATTTCCTGCATGATTGTAACGTGACGTGGCAGGGCAGTCGCATCTGTTTAATATCACGCTAGGTAGGTAAGGTTTAACCTATACAGTCAGGAGTATGCATGTACGTACATAAATAAGGACATAAATATTTATTAGACTGTACATACATCAGGCAGACATGGTGAGAGTAAGAATAGGCGAGAGTTTCACACTGTTTCGAACCAATTTTTGAGAGGATCAAATGTATGGGGGATCGATTACAATTAGAGCACAGCAAATCACAACAATTTGAGTCAAAGTCAGGAAAATTGGCAGCTAGGTACCTACCTAAATAATAAGTACAACTAAGATAAAAACCTTATAACAAAAAAATGAAACCCCCGAAAAAAAACTGAACTTTAATAACTATAGTATTTTATGCAACTGTTGTATAAGTAGGGTCTTAAAACGCGAGTGTCTTGAGTTGCGATGCGAGCCTTGGCGAGCATCGCAATTAAAGACGCCACGAGCGTTTTAAGACCAAGTTATACACCGTTGCATACAATATTTTTTCTACGACTATTTTAAATAAATAGCATAATTTGACTTTTCAGGCAGTAAGTTTGCCGTTAGTTCTATTACTACTCACGCAATGTCATCAGCGGTGCAGTTATTTTCTTCTTCGTCCATTTTAAAAGGAACGTACACATTTTTCTTCACTTCACAAACACGAATCAAATCTTAAGAAGACGAGAATTAATAACGAATAGTTATCATATTTGACATATTTCGTCTTTTAATTTTGAACTGGAACTTTGGTGGGAAATTGGAAACATGACACATTGACACCTCTTGTTTATGGACTGTTTTGTTCTTAATTCAACTTGCCAGTACTGTCATATTAAGACCAAGGTTTTTCTTAAGTTGGCAGCAATGCCGTTAGTACAATAATTTATTTGAAGTAAATACATTCAGTGGTTTGTTAAGTTGGTAGTACCTCATGTATTTTATGTTTCGGCATGGCCCTCTAGATTAGTCGCGTCGCGGCCTACTCGATCGTGTCTAGTAGGCCGTGGCACAATGTAGCACTACCCAGGTTTAGAAGCGTATGGCTGCTAAGCGTATCGTTTTGGCGACAAAACAGCACGGTTGTGCCGTACTGTTATGGGGAATAGAGTATAGACTTTTCTGCAGACTTATTTTGTATGTCTTTATATTAGTGTTCGGGACTATGTAAATGACAGATAAAAGTACAGGAGTAGAAAAAGTTCTTAAATTAATCTAAGTGTACCTAAGTAATTTTGCGTCGGGGGTTAAAAGTACAATCTATTACACGCGTGCACTGTTCAACTGTGTAGGTACCTAAGCTTTCCCTGTTAGTATAGTTATATAAGTAGTGGACAACTTGTCTTTCAAAATGTGCCAAGCATTTTTCAGCCACTTTGCCTGTCTTGCCGGTATCCAATTGAGTTGATATTTGGATTATCTACCTGCTCAGAATGTAGCGTCAGCATCATACAGTCAGTAACAGCCAGATATCTATTTCGCAACACGTCTTTATTAGATGCTGTAGGTGCTCGTAAGAGTAAGGATGTTTTACGATATATTTGGCTACTTTTTTTTCACCCTGTTTGGCCTGCTAGGCGGCCAGTCACAGGTGTGCTTAGGTATACCCTCATTGGGGGACTCATGGGCCACCCAATTGGAATATATTTGGCTACTTAGGCTGCTACTGTATGTTTGGTTAATATTATTGCACCACTGAGCCGTTATGTTACCTACGAATTTTATCACTTACAGGTATCGCAATTGACTGCTGGCGACGACCTAGCAGCTCCGACGGGCTGTCTCCAATATTACAAACGAACTAACGGATACTTGGAATCATTTAACTATCGCGACAGGTCCGATACGTCGATTGCTAAGGCACCTACTTATTTGGTAAATTTGCTATATACTTTAATAGAGGTAAGGCCGCTGCTCCGGTAGAACGGAGGGTTCGGGGTTCGATTCCCGCCTTAGGCTACATTTGATCACGGTTCATCTTTTCGTCTTTTATATTTATTTGTAAACTATGTCAAAAGAATAAAATGAAAAACCTTAAATCATTTAGGTAGTAACACATATATCATCAGCTTTTAGAAAAGTACTGAATAACTCATTTTCTCATTCTATTTAGTTATTTTTTTGAAATATATTATTGCAAACATTGTGTCAGATTCATCATAAAATCAAGATTTACCAAATGATGTCATCAGAAAGGCGTCCCAGAGGCGTCTCTAGCCCATGTAGCGCCCGGGGTTATAATCAAAAAAATTGTACCTAATTAAGGGCCTTAATCTAATCTACGCTTTAACTTTTCACATGTGAGTAACGACAATTATACCTTACTAGCGGCCGCCCGCGACTTCGTCCGCGTAGATTTTTGATGATGACAAAGATATAAAATAGGTAAGTGAATTTTATTATTAGTTAAAATGGTCTAGACATGTTACATTTCAAACAGTGGCAGACACTGATATGCGATTGTTAAAGAATTTTTAAAGATTTTCCAATCAGATTACGGGAATTGTTTGCGGAATGCTTAGTACTTATTCCGTCAGTTACGTGATGCTTTAATCTAATTTTAATCTTTGGCAAAAATTACTCTGCAACATATAGAGCGACGCATGGATTTGGAGCTAGAAAATGGGGATCTTAGTTATTATGAGTGAGATTTAAAAAAAAGTTAAATATCGTAAGGCTGTTAAAACAATCTTAAACGCTGCACTGGAAATCGAGAAATGGAGACAGGTTAATCTCTTTAAAAAATCCAGTGTTCCCCGTACAAAACCTTCAACCTTTTTTAACCCCGATTGGGATAGAATTTTCTTTAACGCTGAAATTACTTTTTTGTATTTTAATAAGGTAACTTTTTACAAATTTTCAAGTCTCTAGTTCAAAAAATAATGTTTCCCCCATACAAACATTGCAACTCCATTTAAACCCCTTAGGGGTAGAATTTTCTAAAACGCCGAAATCACTGTTTCTGTATTTTAATAAGTAATGTTTCTACAAAGCTTCAAGTTTCTAGCTCAAAAAATAAAGTTCCCTCCAAACAAACTTTGCACCCATATTTAACCCTCTTAAGGGTGGAATTTTCTTAAACGCAGAAATTCCTTTTTTTGTATTCTAATTAGTAATCTTTCTACAAAGTTTCAAGTCTCTAGCTCAAAAAAAAGATTTCCCCGTACAAACTTTGCACCCCTATTTGACCCCCTTAGGGAGGTATTTCCAAAAATCCCTTCTTGTCCCTAGCCCACGTTATAAAAATAACCTAAAGTTGACGACTAAAGTTAAAAATAATATCAATGACTCTAATTTGTACTTCGCTATTTTACAGTCCCCAATAAAACAAACTTCGATATATCGTTCCATCGAAGCCAAAGTACACGACGGAGACTTAAGAGGAGCGGTTCGTTTGCTCCTTTCCGACGCTACTCTCGCTCCTGTGAATGAAACTACACTACATGCTTTGAAAGACAAACACCCCAGCCCATCGAGGTCAATAATCTTACCACCTGAACCGAGTTTAACAAGCCCTTTCCTTTCTGTTACAACTTCGGACGTAGCCAACGCAATTGCGTCTTTCTACAATGGGTCTGCATCCGGTCTAGATGGTCTGCGACCGCAGCATCTCAAAGAGTTGACTTCACCCTCCGCAGGAAATAATGGTCCCCGATTGTTAGAATCACTCACAAAATTATGCAATTTTTTACTGAGAGGTATGCTAAACTTGGAGGTGAGACCGTTCCTATATGGTGCTTCGTTATGTGCCTTATCTAAAAAAGATGGTGGTATTAGACCAATTGCGGTGGGCAGCTTTTTTCGTCGTCTTACGGCTAAGCTCTGTTGCCAATCTGTTAGAGAAGCTATGTCTGACTATCTGCAACCAATTCAAATGGGCTTCGGTACCAGACTTGGTTGTGAGGCGGCAATACATGCCACCCGGTCTTTTGCTTTACATCGCAGATCATCCAATACCATAATCGTTAAAATCGATATCAAAAACGCTTTCAATAGCCTAGAAAGGGACACTATTCTCAACGAAACCTTAGAGCAAACTCCTTCTCTTTACCCTTTCATTTACCAATGTTACGCCTCCTCAAGTAATCTTTTCTTCTCAGGCAGTTTAATACAGTCGCAAGTTGGTGCCCAGCAGGGCGACCCATTAGGGCCCTTGATGTTTTGTCTCGGCATCCAAAAGATTATTTCTGGATTAAAGGCGCCCCTTAACGTGTGGTATCTGGATGATGGCACTATAGGAGGAAGTCCAGAAGTGGTCTTAAACGACTTGAAAACATTGATACCTGCCTTGAAGAAAATTGGTCTTGAAATAAACCCGTCTAAGTGCGAGTTTTATACTTGCAGTTTTTTAGACACCAACTCTCTCGCAGAAATAGAGTCACTTTTACCTGGCATTAGACAAATACACGAACATTCTTTCAATTTACTGGGTGCTCCAATTTTCACCGAGGGTGTTAGTTCGGCCCTTCAAGCCAAAAGACAAGCACTTTCGGCGGCACAGGAACATTTGACACAATTGTCGGGACATGTTTCCCTTATCTTGCTGCGAAACTGCTTTGCTCTGCCTCGCATGGTGTATATGTTACGGACGTCTCCAACTTGGCTTTATGACACGGATTTGAAATCGTTCGACGACACTATTAAATCTTGTTTAGAGTCAATACTCAATGTGAGTTTAGACGACAAACAATGGTGTCAGGCGGCTCTGCCAGTTCGTTACGGTGGCTTGGGCGTGCGTCGGGTCCAGGACATAGGTCTGGTAGCCTTTTTAGCGTCGGCACATGGTTCGTCGGATCTTGTTGCTCGAATATTATCATTTGATGGCAGCAGCATTCGAGTTCCATTCGTAACCGAGGCCCTGGCTAAGTGGGCGACACTATGTCCGTCCAATGATCATCCGGATAGCTTAACGGTCCAAAGAGGATGGGACGATATTCTATGTCAGCAAACGTTTTCTCATTTGTTGAGTGATGCCTCGGGGACTGACCTAGCACGTCTCAAGGCTCTCACAAAGCCCGAATCCGGTGCGTGGCTGCATGCCTTGCCTTCCCCTCAACTCGGCACTTTGCTCGACAACGACTCCCTGAGGATAGCAGTTGCTTTAAGGCTGGGGAGCAAGGTATGCGAAGCGCACCGATGCGTTTGTGGGACAATGGTGGAGGAGAATGGCCACCACGGGCTAAGCTGCAAAAGATGTGCGGGTCGGTTCCCTAGACACCATTCTATCAATGAGATCGTGCGTCGGGCTATGGTGTCCGCCAACGTACCGTGCATCCTGGAGCCCCCGGGTCTGTCTCGGACTGACGGAAAAAGACCAGACGGGTTGACGTTGGTTCCCTGGCAGAGAGGGCGGTGCCTCCTATGGGATGCAACTTGTGTTAGCACTTTTGCAGCGTCCCATCTAAAGCACACAATTAAGTCAGCTGGTTCGGCGTCCGAAAATGCCGCCAAGCTCAAACACGCAAAGTACTCTGCCTTGGAACCGACTTATGATTTCGTTCCGGTTGCTGTGGAGACAGCTGGGCCCTGGGGCAGTGAGGCTCTCGGGCTGTGCAAGGAGTTAGGCAGACGATTAAGGGACAGGGGCCTTGACCCCCGCTCTGGGTCATGGCTCGTCCAACAGGTCTCCATTGCTGTTCAGCGAGGCAATGCCGCTAGCATTTTGGGGACCTTTGGTTCGGGCTTGACGCAGAGCGGGATGTACTCGTAGTATTACTTTTATTTATTTTTACGTATTTTAATTTTATCATTCTTTACACCATTGTATTCCGACTTGATTTGTAATTCATATTATGATAATGTCCATATTGTTATTTTAAACTAATTAAAGATACTTTTATTCCAATAAATAAATAAATAAATACCTAAAGTTACAAAACTCTAGTTTAAAAAATAATATTTCCCCGATACAAATATTGCACCCCTATTTAACCCCCTTAGGGGTGCATTTTTCTTAAACGCAGAAATTACTTTTTTGTATTCTAATGAGTAATCTTTCTACAAAGTTTCAAGTTCATAGTTCAAAAATTAATGTTTCCCCCATACAAACATTGCACCCCTATTTAACCTCCTTGGGGGTGGAATTTTCTAAAACGCTGAAATAACTTTTTTGTATCTTATTTAATAGATAATCTTTCTAAAAGTTTCAAGTCTCTAGTTAAAAAAATAATGATTTCCCCATACAAACTTTGCACCCCCATTTAACCCCCTTAGGGATGGAATTTCCAAAAATCCCGTCTTATCCCTTGCCTACGTCATAAAAGGAAGTCCTGGTGTACATTTCAAGTTTCTAGTCCCAGTAGTTTCGGCTGTGCGTTGATGAGTGAGTCAGTCAGGACATAGGCATTTAAATGTATAGATTATAGTTACTCACATGAGAAAAGTTAAAGCGTAGATTAGATTAAGGCCCTTAACTAGGTACTTACAATTTTTTTATAACCCGTGTGCAAACATTACTCTAGCGCCCCCTAGTAAGCGCGCGGTCAAAATGAATGGGTAGCGGGCGGCGCTCGGCGCCCCTTAGGACCGCTGCGCCCGTGTGCAACGCACTCCCTGCACCGTAGGTATCTAAAGACGCGTCTGAGGTGTCTACTGCCCGGTCCAGCGGCACCCGCATCCCACTGGATGATCTCTGGACTGGACGATAGACTGATGATCTGGTAAAGGTCGCGGGAGTCCTCTGACTTTACCAGATCACCAGTCTTTCTTGTGGGGGTTTACCTACGCTGAGCCTATTATGATGTTAAACTTTAAAACATACATACTTTAAAATATACCTGCGCGCCTAGCGGGCTGAGCCGGCATCTGAGCAAACATTACGAGTGCCTACCAGACCCCCTAGCACACTAAGTTTTATGTCGGACATAAAGCATTCGTCCCATTCTGGCAAATATGAGAGTGCAAGATGGACAAATGCTTTATGCCCGACATAAAACTTAGTGTGCTAGGGGGTCAGGCAGGTTCTTGGTTGCGAACGAGTTAAACTAACGCCCCAAAATAAAACATCTAGGTATATTCGATTCCAGAACAACCTCAATTACGCCATGTGCATCGAACGTGCAGCCGAGTGCTGCAGTATTACATACAGCAACGCGGGTATTATGCAGATTGTCAACTACGATTCAGGTACCTTTTTTTTTAAACACGATGCGTTTTCTTGTGTAGGTAGGTAATTGAGGAGCTCGTAATGACCAACTTCCGTCTCCATCATCAGACCAAGTGTATGAGTAGGTAAATGTAATGCTTTGCATTGACAACATAATTTCAACTCGTTTGGACTTCGGGAAGTTGACCAATTTGTTTTGCAAGATTTGACCCCTCTCGTATAGGGTATTTCATTAAGACCGCTCGAACTTTGAAATGTAATAAAATAATCGGTGTAGCTTATTGCAACATTTCATGACATCACTTATGAATTATAATCTCAGCCATGGCTGCCGCGACTCCGCTGTATAATGGGTGGACCAATTTTGAACGACATTTTCGCATAAATGGGGCTTCATTTCGCGAAAAACGCGGGTTGTGTTGAATTTCAGAGCAGCAATTGTCTGCGGTCACACGGTGTGTGTATAGACAAGAGACAAGAAATATGACGTAGCCCCACAAAAAGTAGTCGAGCGGTGTTAAGTCGCAGGATCTCGGGCGCCAGTCGCTGTCGCCACCACGTGTCGCTTTCTACGTATATCTATGTCTGTGTGTACTACATTGTTTACAGACGGCTTACCAGTGATTCCGCCGGGCCAGGCCGGCGTGGAGATATTCAACTGCCCCAGCGACTGGCTACTGATGTCCGCGGCTAGACTCTGCGGCGACCGTTTCAACGACGGCTCCGTTCTACAGGACTTTGCACTGGATGCACCTGTTACAGGTACGAAATTAATATACACCGTTCAATACAAGGATACTCCCCACTCCTACTCAGGGACCCGCCCACCCCTTCCCAGAAAAAAGCCTTTGAACGGGTTAGTCGTTCGTTTAATAGCCCAAATCACTTGCTGTCCTTTATTGATTGAAAACTCATTCAACTTAGCCGTATGAAGGGGTTTCCCTTACGGGGCGCTACCGCTACTTATAGAAAAACCCTTTCGAAAGGCTTTTTCAAGCGCTTTTTAAAGGGTTGAAGCGCTTACTCGTGTTGAAAGCGCTTTAAAAGCCAAATGAATGGGTATTGAGGAGCATCGGCTTTGGTAAGCAAAGCATTACGAAAAACCCTTTCAAAAACCCTCGAAGGGGATACCGGGCGGGTCCCTGCTCCCACTACGTATGAAACATTAACTAGTAGGGACGCAGTAAGGAAAGGGACGCGTCCTGACTGGATACAGACAAAGTGAGAAGGTTTTTCCGTGCCAGTCATTGATATAAGATTGAATTTCATCTGGCACAAGGAAAAGGTTTCTTCACTATAACTGTGAACTTGAAATGAGTTATTTATAGGAAATCCTTGAGGTCCATGTAATAGCCAAAAAAAAAAATTGTAGATTTGTGTCTCAAAGGGGCAAAATTATATGTTTACGGCGAGGGCGGTAGATTGAGTGGGGCGTAAACACTTGAATCCCTAGTTACGCTCAAGATTCAACTTCCTTTCGTTTCCCACACCGCCGCCAAGATTCAACATATATTTACCGCCGACGCCGTAAATATTAATTTTGCTCCCATAAGTGATGTGTCAAAGCGGACTGCGGGTTCCTTTAGGGCACAACCGGGAATAACGCTAAGAGGATGATGATGATGATACGTACACAATCAATAAATCAACGGTACCAACTAAATAGCTTTTCCGTTTTCTGTACCAATTGAATCTTCCCTTATACTACTCTTAACTCTTTAATGTTTCAGATAATGGTGCAGGTCCCATAGTGGTATGGTTCAGGTCTGACGAAGGATATGTGGGGCGAGGATTTAAATTACAGTATCAACAAAACTCTTGCAGCCCTTAGAACAATTGGTTTAATATAGTATAATAATAGAAAACATAACTCAATGACAATGGTACTTCTAGCATGAAAATAAATCATGTGTAAATACAACACCTTATAAATTAAAAGCTTTAAACTTTCTAAAGAAAACATTATAAAAATATAAATACTACTATTTATATACATACACCTACCGTGAAATATCATCATTATCGTAAATATAATTAAAATGCTTTTACCTTAAGGTCATTAATTAAAGACACTAGAATGCAACAAGGAATGCAGGTAAGATATATCTTGCACCAAGCCGAGTGGATTTGACGAAATCAGACTCTAACTTCATACTAATAGGATTGCGCCTCCTCGCCTTAGTAAAATCCAAGCACTGTACCTTTTATTACTAATTGTGACTGAAAGCGGTTAAACTCCCATGTTTATTACATTGTTTATTCATTTAAATTGCGTACGAATTTCAGCAGTCTCTGGTTGAGGCACGCTCGGCTCCCCCCTTTTTTTGCTCAAATTTATATTATTAGTAACCACCGTGTAGCCACCAATGGCCGTTGGGGCGGAAAGGTCCTCGAGTGACAACCACGTACCGGAAGGAGCAGCGTGGGTAGGCCCCCCACAAGGTGGACTGATGACCTGGTAAAGGTCGCGGGAGTCAGCTGGATGCGGGTGGCGTAGGACCGGTCATTGTGGCACTCTTTGGGGGAAGCCTATGTCCAGCAGTGGAAATCTTTTGGCTGATATGATGAGTAATCGCTGTATTTTGACCATGCTTAAAGACGCCGAAGGGCGGGTTGCACCAACTGACGATTACAGACCGATCAAAGTTAAATATGGCTTATTTGTTTTTCGGGGCATCCTTTTTTTGTTTTAAAGAGTCCCAAACTATTTTGTGGAAGGACAAAAGCACTGCAACTAAAATGGCCCGTAGAATTCCCAGGCAGGATATTTGCACCAACACTTGGCTCAAACTATCAATGGAGCCACAGAATAAAAGTGACATCAGATTGCCAGTGAAGCCAAACACAGAGTATTTTCTTCCGGTCTGAAAAAAACAATAACTGTTACTATAAGGATAAAGGATTTTTTTTGCAATTTGAATCACATTCACAGCCTAGATTGAAATAAACTGATTTTAAATGTTGTAAACTTTTAATTTTAACTATTTATTGAATTATTTACTTTATTTAATACAGAAAATAATGTGATGATTTAATTTAATTGAAACACATCAAAACTTTCCCAGTAACAGTTGCATAAAGTATATAGAGCATTTGGTGACAAAAAGTTAAATATGGACAGTATTTTTAGTTGTACATTAACAAAAACCATAAAATTATGTATGTGATATGCTATAATATGATTTTTTCATAGATCTTTTTTTCCATTAATAAAATAATGTTACTGATGTTATTTTATCATTGTTTTTTTTCTCATTACCAACATATTAAAATTTTAAGTGAAATACATGATATAGAAGAGGAACTGCAGTGGGTATGCAATGTAATTAAAAATATTGATGACATCTAATTTTACTTAATGGAAAGGTTTTGATTTTTCAATAAGTAAATTAGCATTACAGATGATTTTTTATCATATCTTTTCTATTAGTATGTCATATAGTATTTTTTCGACAGTCCTGGTGACTTACAAGAAATTGATAGCATTTGGCGCATGTTTGTCATCCACAAGTTTTTAAATAAGAGGCTTGGAAATAAAAATGTCACTAACACAACATAATATTTGTGTTCTTGAGTTGTGTAAATTAAGCAGAATCTCACCATAGCATCATGCACCATTTTTTTGGCGACACTCTCAGGCGTAACCAGGCCTCCACTCCCGCATATGAGCATAGTTTCCTTAGGCTTTGTCATGTTTTCAGTCTTCAAGCCCGGGGTGTCGGTATCTGGAGGGAAGGCAAGTGTTAAGCGTACCCCAGAGCCGAGTAACTCCATGAACAGAGTTTCAGCCAAACCACGCACTGCCCACTTGCCACCGCTGTAAGCACTGAGTCCATAGATACCTGAAATATTATTCCGGTTATTAATATTACAACCTCAGGTTAATTTTTTTACAATGTTCAATCATTCATATCATAACAATCATCATAAGTCCCACTGCTAGGCACAGGCTTCTAATAGATAAGAGGCTGGTTATTTTACTTTATATACAAATAATACCAACGCTAGCCCAGTGTGGGTATTATTTGTATATAAAGTAAAAAATAAAACTATGCATACAAACCATTAAATTATCCTCTAATATCTAAGCACCACCTGCAGAGTGAAAAATGGGAACTCACCAAGTAATGAGGCTTCAGAAGACACAAATATAACAATCCCTTCGCGCCTACGCTTCATTCCAGGCAAAACGTACCGTGTTGGGTAAGCCGTGCCCATATAGTTCAAATCAATCATATGCTTGATATCCTCAACCTTCATCTGATCGAATTCCCCACATATACACATCCCGGCCGAGTTGATCAGCATAAATATCGGTCCAACCGTAGTTTCTAACTCTGACAAACACTTAGATATGCCGTTGTAATCCGAGGTGACATCTAAAGACGCGTATTGTATCTTCTGTTTTTTGTGTGCACATTCGGTTATTTCGGTAACTGCGGAAGTCAGTTTGGTAACGTCTCGACCGATGATCGTTACGTGGGCTCCCAACTTGGCTGCTTCAGCGGCTGCCGCTTTCCCGATGCCGCTTGACCCACCGGTTACCACCACATGTTTACCCTTCAAATCTGTGTATATTGTTAGCTTCTCTGAAGAGTAATATACGGCAAAGGCTAAACCACCTATAATAGCCAAAATTAACACACCTATTATAATAAACATGATTGTAAAACTATTTAGCGGCTTCTTATCGTATCGTCTAACCGGTCATAAATAAAATATATGTAGGTAATGGTAATTGTGATGTGGTTATTTTTTTATATTATATCACTTCAAACAGTTCAATTTTCAAACGTCAATTGTAACTTTTCTAGTGATGCAACATACTCGAAAATTTTATCTTTCGATATTTTTTTACAAGACATCAACATCGATATTTACTGTTCATACAGTGTGTAAGTCTAATACGGGCGAATCTCTTAACGGTGGTTAGTATAGGACAAAGTAAAGGAAATTAGATAACATTTACTTAAAGTTGCAACAATAATGCTGTCCATACAAAATAACTCAGCCCGCAATGTAATTCAAACACACTCACGTTAAACGTTCGTTGCTAATGAACATTTGACATTTCGGTACTGCAGCCATGTTTAAAGTACATTGCTGTTGAGAAATTTAAAAAATAATAATTTTGGGGTCGTAATGACCTGCAACTTAAAAAAACCTTTTACTTCATGATTACACTAATGAATACTATGTCCGATTTAATTTATCGCCCGTATTAGACTTACACACTGTAAATTCATCAACTGCACCGTTCTTTAATAAATTGTATTTCGACACAAAAACATGTATACAAAATTACCACAATAAAAACATAAATCATAGGTAGACTTAACCTGACTACCTAAGTCATGTTTCTGAGACACAACTTCCTAGACCTACGAGAGTTGTAGACAGCTACTTGATTCGGACTTTAACGCCTCGTCTAGATAAATAATTCACACCGATAAAATGTCGATGCATCAGACAAGTATCAACTTGACGTTGATGTCTCGGCAGTATTGTTTACTATTTTAACACTGTGGTGGGCAGTAGATGGAGACAAATCATTAATAGACTCAAAATACCGTTCTGTTCCTCTCATTGTAACTCATCTCAGCTGCCCATAAGAAGTGACAGAGACAACTATATGAAACATCGTCTTGCTTTATTCTGCGGGTCTGTATTAGTCTGTGGGGTAGAAAGGAAACTTTTTAGCGAAGTTCCAATGGCCTCTTAACCTAACCATCAGTTTTTTGGCACTCGGTTATACATCCTGTAAAACGTTTATCGATACTGTAAAACTTTTTTGCTACTCACTATTTAGAGTTTTTCCCTGACGGATTTGTTTTTGCACAGCAAGAAATAATTAATAACATCTTTTTGCCGCATTTTCTGTGTTTTCCGTGTTTTAATTCCCACGTTGCTATTTATTCAACGAATTATCATTGTTTTTATCGGTGACATGATTTTTGGCTGAAAGCACTGAGATGCCAGAATCTGTAAAAAAATTTGATCAAATGTCAAATTTACATATTCTATCTATCTATGCGACCTATGCGTCAATCGAATCGAATCGTCATTCATAACTCTGAGTGTAAGCAATTCACGTTTCAAGTATTTGTAATCTAATTAGTTTTAAACGACATTACTTGTGATTATTAATTTATAAACAACCTAATTTCTTCTTTTATCGAATACAGCGTAAATAGTACAAGCGTTACAATCTAGAATTAAGTGCGAAGTTTTGGTTTTATTTTACAAAAAATGAATTCAGAGATAAATAGATTGAATACTTTTTCTAACTGGCCTTTGGGAGCTCCAGTGGATCCTATACGAATAGCGAAAGGGGGCTTCTTTTATACAGGCCAGGGTACAGAGGTGGAGTGTTTTAGTTGCGGTTGTAAAATATCACAATGGAACTATGGGGATCAGGTGATGCTGCGACATCGGCGGATGGATCCGAACTGTCCTTTCGTGGTGAATCCTCAGATGGCGGGGAACGAGCCACTCATTTTAGACCGTGCGTTCACGGCCCAATCAGCTACGGCTCCTGTGCCTGTTCCGGTTCTTGAGGAGGAAGTGGTGACCTCACAAGACGCTGGACCGACTGATGAGGATGAAATGTACAAAAGTGATGCCCTTCGGCTGCTATCTTTTATTAATTGGCAGGTATGTTGATTGTTTTGTTTTATGTTTGTAGTTAACTTTATTTATAGAAATAAAAACCTATATGTAATATGTTATTGCAATAGCTTGAAACACTGCAACATCTTTCCAGCTGAAATGAATGTAGAAATGTGATCTTCCTAAGTCAGTCCTTTACCAGACGTTTTTTTACATAGGTACTCTGCTGCAAGTTCCCGTCCGTGGGTGATGTGTGGATGAGTTTGTTAAAAAATACAATAGAATGTGATTGATAACTTTACTCCAAAAGGTCACTTTTTGATTAGAACATTTTTTTGTTAATAAGAAAAATGTTATGTGTCTTGTGTTACACTGGGCCCTGTCACATTAAACTTACAATTTACAAGTAACATATTACAAGTTTGTATTTTCACTGTGGAATTTATATCATACTTGCTCTGAAATTTATCAGTTCTGTAGACTTGTTCACTTGTAAAGTTTTGTAGATTAGGACCCAGAAGTGTTATTTATTTAAACATTAGTAATTGTCTTTTCATAGACCATCAAGTATATTGCTCTTTTATTATTTATTATGTCTTTTTTAAAGAGAAGGGTTACTCAGTGAGGTAAATATGTAAGTTAGTTATATGGGATTAAGTCCCATTTAGTAAAAGTAATGTAAGAAGGGTTAAGATTGTTGTTATGACTATTTGGAAAACACATAATTAGAGATATTAATATATATTGGCTATCAATTGACATACTATATCGATTGATGGTGTTTAGTAGAATGAAATCTTAACTTGAAATATTGCATCATTCAGAAATCAGATGCTACAGTTTTGATTTTACTGATATCAATTTATTAATTATAATCTAATGTTTGTATTTGACTACTTAATACTTTGTAATACATAGTAATGTAATAGCCCTCATCTAGACAAAACCAAAAAAATGAGAATTACTAAAATAATGATGGTCTCCTAAATATTGAATTTGTCCTGGACAACATTGAGGAGTATACATTGTGATTGTATTTCTTTGTAATCCCCAATGCCAAAAGAGGAGACAAGAGGATGCCAGTTTGACATGTCTGTGTATACTTGTACCTGTCTGGGGCATTGTAGCTCCTAAATGAGTTTTTTTTGTCCCATAGCTGACGTAAGAGGTGGTTCTTAGCTATGTTTCAACAAAATTGGTTCAGTCGGTTTATTCAATTGATTAAAATATTTTTGGGGTGTTCTTAGAGAGTTTCAATCACTCTGACTTTAGTGAAATTATAGTTCAACTTTCTACTTCAAGTCCTCCTTAAGTACCAAATAATTAGATGTATTGCAGAGTTTCATATTCTTACTGCTGAAGCCATTATTGGCTTTTTACGGCTAGAGTTTGTACCGACTATGAATTACTTACATTCAGTTGACGAAAACATAATATAGCTTTAAGTAAAATAATAAACACTAAAATAGAAACGATGAAAAGAAGTATATATATTTAGCAGCATTATGAACAATATTTAGTGCTTTGTTGACATCTTAATGTTATTAAATATTTTTACCTTATCTGATACACATTTATGACTTGAGGTTAAATATAGATAGTTATTATTACAATTGCAAATATTTATCTCAATGGATATACAACTTGGTTGCCTTATCTTGAGTGTTAATTAGATCTTATATGTTATGAATGTCATTTGAGGCGACAGTTTCATTGCACCATTTCATGTGTTCTGGAATATTTTCAACCAAACGACCTCCACTGCTGGACATACAGGTGTAGTAGGCCCATTAGAAGGATTTATATTTATTAACTAACATTAACTAGCTACGTGTATTATAAAGAATGGAAGAAAAGTAGTGGGATAAAATATAACCAATGGCCATTATTCAAAAATCACCGATGATTTTGGTGCCACAATAGGTGAATGACCTCAATCATTATGTTAGAGTATGGATATGCCCCGGGATTCCCGACTTTGTGTTGACCTTAGGATAATCCACTTAGTCAAGTAAAGAAATGAGTGAGGTGCTTTGGGGTAAATTCGAAAATGGGTATAAGTCGAAAATCACACATTTCTACTAAACTAGGAACAATTTCTACGCTGGGATCACTTTTCAAGACGCCATATTTATCTGCCCCCCCCCCCCCCCCCCGCTTCAGTTCATTTCGCGTCGCTAGTCGTGAGAACACGTGTGCTGCGGTCGATTAAATATAAAAAGGGCGATTTTGTGCCTTATGAGGACTTTCGAAATTACCCCATATCACATAACTCGGGAATCTGGTAAGTTAAATCATTGTTCGTTGGTTTTTACGTTAGATTGTCATTTTTGTCGTATTAATGAGTACAGCATAACGGTCTATCTGTAGTTTTAAAAAGGCATTCGAACTTACACCACGGGGGAAATTTGAATGAATGTACTTTCGAAATAACCCCAAACTAGGTTTAGGTAGTCCATTATCAGAGGTTGTCAACCCAGGAACTGTAACGCCTATTTCACCAACTTGACAATTGTCACATGACCAAGACAATTATCCGTACATTGCTAGTTCCACAAGTAACCTAGCAACCACCTTAAATTCTAGAACAAGCAATGTTTGGCGAATTGTAAGTGACAGGTGACAATTGTCAAGTTGGTGAAATACGGGCCTGTTATTGTGGTTTTATCATTCCTGTCCTTTTCAGTTTTTCGCGATTTCCCTGTTGGCGCCCGTAAGGAGACGCTCCACGGTCCGATATCGGCACTGCATGCCGGCTGACGCGTGAATCGGCCCGTGTGGATACGTGTCGGAAGCACGGCTTCCAACCAAATCACGGTCACTCCATACTAGATTTTTCTGCAGTCCTGCCGACATCGGACCGTGGAGCGTCTCCTAGTTATTAGTAAATGTTGTGCATAATTTACCTTCACAAAAAATCTCTAAGGTATGGCCAGACATAACAAAATCTCCGTGTATACAATAAGTACCAACTTTCATCAGATGCACATACAAGATAAGGTTATCTTTTGTTAATAAGTATTAAATTCTTTTTTTGTCATCTCATGTTGGGTCGGTTGTTTAATTTTCAAGACGGTCTCACGTTAATCTTATCTTTTCTTTACAAATGAGTTATGGAATTCTCTAAATGCGGTTTTGTAGATTATTTTTATAAACATTAAATATAATCGTTATTTAACAAAAAAATGTTTACAATCACTGATCTTTACTGATCCCAGCGCGGGGGAAATTCGAAAATAACTTGTGGGCTTTTTAGGGTTCCGTAGCCAAATGGCAAAAAACGGAACCCTTATAGATTCGTCATGTCTGTCTGTCTGTCTGTCCGTCAGTATGTCACAAGCATTTTACTCTAAAACCATAAGGTGTATTTGAATAAAAAATTGAGGATAGGGTGTATTTTGTTAACCGCTACATAGTTTTGTAATGAAATTACTAAAAAAGATTTTTTTTAGGGGTGCACCCCATACATAAAACTGAAAGACAAAAATTATTTTTTCATTGCAAGCCCACTTGTGGTACATCAATCGACAGGCTTTCCAAATTAATATAAGGTTTTTAAGCAATTTTTTGGATTAAGTGAATAGAGTCGGAGATAATCGCCCCGAAAGTGACTAAAATTGTGTCCCCCCCCCTCTAATTTTTGAACCGTGTATTTTAAAAATATGAAAAAAATCATGCTCATAGGGATTATAAAATTCTACCAGCGAAATTTGTTTTCAACAAGATCGGTTCAAAGTTATTCGAGATATTTATAAAAAACTGCGTTGCTTAAAGAAAAGGACGTAAGTGCCATAAGTTTTCAGTAACGATATGACCTTCTTCATGTCAGACCCATCATACCCCTAGCTATACCCCTGGGAGTAGGGTGGGACTGAACCATACCACCGTAATGCTGTGCACTATATTATGCTTTATAATATCTATCCCAAAACTCCCAAAAGTCCTATTACCGTTATCAGTATCACGCAGTGTAGTTGAAAAAGTTAGACTACCGTTATCTGTACGAGTAGGTAACCTTTGATTTAGTATATAGAACTAGGTGCACAATGTCAAACAAATATGCCAAGAAATGTGCCCCAGAACATGAACGAAGAATACTCTGGACAGGCTATGGTAATAATAATACCACGTGCGAGCGAGCTGGTAGCATACAAATCTCTATAAGTGTGACAGAAAGAGGAATATCTTGTCTTGAATATATTGTCATTGTTCCACTTTTTTTTTATTTGCCACAACTGATTTAGTATGAAGTTGTGCCACACAAACCATTACCCGTCCCGTTGTAAGTTGTTTATGACAAGTCATCAGCCATTTTAGGACCGGTTCTTAATTTAGCTGCATAAGAGCTTTTCCGTCCCTCACCGTGGCAACACGTACAGCCCGTCCATAGTATTCTAGGTTCATGGCCCCAGAATGACAGCTCTAGCTACATTTCAGTAGTTGCTAATAGCGTTAACTTATAACCTGCATCAAGATATATCTTTCATAAAAAAAGAACTCAGTGTTTTAGACCTTAAGCACCATATTAGCAAACCAACATCAAAAGATTAAATACTTTTTAGTTTATTGTGACATATAATGTGACTTGACTGCTCACGTCAAAACTTTAGCGTTTAGCGTTTAGCGAATGAATGGTCGCGTTATAAATTTTATTTATTTCAACAGAAAGCACAAATACATCTGGTTTCTTTATTTTACAAGTGGGGAATAAACAGTTTCAAATATTTGTACAAATATTATAAACAAAACAATTGTTGAGATTTCTGTAAGTACATATAGTACAGCTGACAGAGTACATAAAAAGAAATCATTTTAGTTTCCTTGAAATAGATTCAGTTTGTTAAATAATTGTATTTTCGACCTGCCTTTACTTTAAATACTTTCTTTTTTGCGATGTAATGTAAGCGTACAGTCAAGTAGCGATCAGCTGTCGATTTTATTAAAACGGTCCTGGGTTTTGAACGTCACTCTCATGATCACCCGACATCTATAAAACGAGTATTACGAGATATAAGGTCAAAAATGAATGATGATGAAAATTGGCAACAATTAGCGCATTTCCAAATGATGTGTTGGGATTGTATTATAGTTTTTATTATAGTTCATTAATGCTATTAATTACCTTTTGCAAGGTCATGTCTGTCTGTCTGTCTGTCCGTCCGTATGTCACAGGCATTTTACTCGAAAACTATAGGGTGTATTTGAATAAAATTTTGAGGATAGGTGTATTTTGTTAACCGCTACATAGTTATGTAATGAAATTACAAAAAAAGTTTTTTTTTAGGCGTGCACTCCATACATAAAATTGAAACTCAAAAAAAAAAATTGCATGCCCACGTGTGGCACATCAATCGATAGGCCTTCCAAAATAAATATAAGGTTTCTCCGCAATTTTTTTGATTAAGTGAATAGAGTCGGAGATAATCGCCCCGAAAGTCACTAAAATTGTGTCCCCCTCCCCTCTAACTTTTGAACCGTGTATTTCAAAAATATGAAAAAAATCATGCAAATTGTTTTGAACACGTTTTGAACAAGATCGGTTCAAAGGTTTTCGAGATATTGCTAAAAACCGCCTTACTTAAAGAAAAGGATGTAAGTGCCATATGATTTCAGTTAGGATACGACCTTTTTAATAGGCACGGAACCCTTGTTGTGCGTGGTCCGACACGCACTTGGCCGCTTTTTTAAAAATACATGTTCCATACCTTGAATCAGCAGGAATTTTTAAGGGGGTAAATTAGAACAAAAAAGAAATATGAATCTTAAACTCATATAGCGTAAAAACTATTTTTGCAGACCTTCGAAATTACCCCACTTGCTTTCGAAATTAATATAATTAATAAATACCTTAAAAACGGGTATTCAAATTATTTTCTATTTTTGTTTACATTTATTTCCAAAACCAAGCAACGTATTAAAACGCTGTTTTCACAAACCGTTGATGAATATATCCAATTTCTCAAAGATCTCATTGCTTGGAAGGAATACTTCTTAGGTTCTGTTTTACGAGCCCAGACCCTAACATACTCTACACTCGCCTAAAAATATGTCGAATATACCCCAAAGCACCTTAATATTATCCTACACCTATATATATAAAACAATAATAATCAGTAGGGTAATTTTTTAATATATCACTAAAATTAATTATTGTGTAATGTTTCATAATTTATCGTAAACGTTGATAAATATGATTTACAACCAAACGGTGTCAATTGATGCTGTAGCGCGACTGTAGCGATGCTGAATAGCGGAAGTAGCGATGCAGAATCGTTTTACGTGCGCGGAGGTAGATGACCAGCGACTGTTTCGCGGCCTTATTGCGACTGCATCGCTGTAACAAACGAGTAGTAATATTCTCATAGTGATGCTTACTCGCTTTTACTCGCTTGAGCGAGTAGCACGTAGTAACACTCGCTCACTCGCCGGCGGTGGGACCAGTGCCTAATACCACGGGTATATTTATGTCCTGTAGTTTTCTGTTTAGTTTATCGTCAGACTTGACGGTACCTACCTGTATATCGCACTGTCATCCTTCTTACATAAGTGGACCTTACACACAAAATTTCAACTAAATAGGGATGTTTTCTGGTAGTCAAATAAGCAGCGTTTTGTGAAACGAAAAAAGCTTTTACTTTGTATGACTTCGAATGATACATTTCCGCAACTCAAGTGCCGCCTATATTGCGTATAAGCAGGGGGTCTCACTTCGTGATCTCTACGCGCCGCTACAAGTACATGACCCTACCGCCTCCAGCCGGTTAGTGCTGCTAGGGCCTGCACGCGTTCTAAGGGATGGCCACGTTTTGGCTCGTTCGCCATACTTAAACAGGGAATTTGTTAACAGAGAACCTTCTGTACAAGTACTTAATACTATTTATTCTGTGGCATAAGTTTGTTTGCCCTACTGATAAATTTCTCAATGATGGTAATTCCAGGATGACTCAATATCCCGGGAAGCTTTGGTCAGCGCTGGGTTCTACCACGCCGGTGAAGGTCGCCTTCGGTGCGCCTGGTGTGGTGGGGAGATGGCCCCCTTCAGGAACCTTGGATCCTTGGGAGCACCTGTTGACATACATAGGAGGTAAGAAAGTTTCCTTTTCTATTGTTATTAATTAGCTAAATGGCAATTGAATTTTATTGAATACTAGCTTCTGCCCGCGATTCCGTCCGCGTGGGACTCGTTTTTATCGTAGCTCCATACAAACTTTCACCCCCCATTTCACCCCCTTAGGGACTGATATCCGGGATAAAAACTAATCTATGGCCTTCCCCGGGACTCAAACCAAATATACCAAATTTCACCCGTAGAAACTTTACACCCCTATTTAGCCTGCTTAGGGGTGAGTTTTTCCAAAACCCTAAAATTACTTTTCTTGTATGGTAATAAGGAGTTCAAACACAAAGTTTCAAGTCTCACTAAAATTTTACTCCATCCCCATACAAACTTTCAACCCCCTTGAGGGTGTAATTTTCAAAAACCCGTTCTTAGTGGGTACTTACATTCTATAAACTACCTATTGTGACTAACTACAACTTAGAAAAGTTGTAAAACCCCCGACATTTTCATTTCAAAGTCCAATATCTCAAAAACGGCTGAACAGATTTTTATGAAACATGGCTAAGAACAGTCGAGATAAAATTATCTATGAGACAAAAAAAACCGCGTTCAAATCGGTTTGGGTCGGGGGTTTAAAAATCAGCTTTCTAGGTTCAACGTTTTGGGCTGGTCGTTGATTTAAGTGAGTGTGTCAGCCAGTCAGTCAGTATATAAAGAGAGTAGTTAAGTATAGCTATATATTAAAGTTTTAGTAATACATTTGTCGATTATCTTATGGGAATTCCATATTGCATTAATAGGGCTAAGTTTATAAGGAACTTGATAGTGAATGAGTTTTGCTGTACTTATGAATTATGACGCATGTATAAACAATGACTCTCATTGTGAATGGAGATCACTGGCCCATTGATTTGCGTGTATCGTAGTAGAATTCAAGATCACTTTTGGCTCTTCTCACTTACAATGTTATAGTGTGTTTTTGATGTTGTTTGTTTACATTGATATGTACATATTGTATACGTAAATACTACCGACAACGCAGCTAACTGCAGGTAAGTATAAAGGCAATGCAGGGATGGTTCCGCGTGCACTTTATATGCATTATTATAAGGTTCTATATAAATAAAGGATATTCAGTTGACTGTGTTGGCGTTCGTATGTTAGTCAGTAAGATATTTGTAAATGGGTGAGGGTCAAATTCGGTCAGGAAAAGTTAATTGGTAGTAGTTAAAAAGTTCCGTTGGGAAACGAAAATTAGTCATTATTATTATTGTTGGTTTATGGGCCTTTGTTTGCCGCTTGTGGCAGCCCCTTTATTATTAGATTTCACCGTTAAGACCCGTTGCCTCTAGGAAATTCCAGATTCTTTGGGCGGTGATATGTTGTACCTCTTCTGGGTGCACGACGTGTCGCCCTAGGTAGATTCAAGTGAGTGTTTCGCAGTGAGTGTGTCACATGAGTGTTCCGCAGGAGCAGAGAATGTGCATTGCTGTTTCCTCTGTCTCCTGGCAGAACCTGCTAGTTGCATCCTGTTTCATACCCATTTGAAACAGGTGTTTGTTTAGTTTGCAGTGACCTGTCAGGATTCTCGTCACTGCGCAGGTTTTGTGCCTTTTTAGTTGTAATAGCTCTTTAGACAGTTTATTATCGAACCCTTTGATTAAGGCTTTAGCCTGTTTTTGTCCTTTGGTGAACTTCTACAGCTTTATTGCCTCTGATTTTTCTGTATTGTTTAGAAGAGAATATGCTTTCCGTTTTGTGATACCACAGAACGGTTCTGGGCTGACCAGGGTTGTGTCTGCGCCCTTCCTTACATCTTCCATACAATTCTATGGTTAATTTTCGTGTCACAACCAATGATATCGAAAGTAAAGATACGCCTGTCCGAACAATATTCGCTTGACATACTGTCACACACTGTGACAGCTGAAGACTAAGGCACGGTGGCCCGCGATTGCCCGTGGCGGGCCACCGCATTGGACGAATTACTCGTGGGCGTTGGGCCTATCTTTACGAAGTATTACCTATATATATCTATGGTCACAACGGAACTTTTTAACAACTACTAATTAACCACGCTAACTACTGGGTAAGAATTTGGTCCTCACCCAAATATGGGCTTTGGTTGCCGGAGTCAAATACTTACTTAAATAAAGGGCCATTTACATAGTGCAACAACTCGCATGCAAGTTTTATTATATGGCAGGGTATATTGAATTCGTCGTATTTCGGCAGCCCGCAGCCCCGCAACGAGGCGTTACATCATATCAATGGCCGTTAACTATACTGAACTAAATATCCTGCTACACTATTATAGCCACAACACTGAAATGGCATACCATCAGTAAAGTTATACTGGTCCGATTAATGATTGCTGCACCTGCCTTTCTCTCGTCATTGAAAAACTCTGCATATTACGTCATCGTTTTTTTGAAGATTTTTGATCCCCCCCCCCACTGCTAACATCATCGTAGCGTCATAATAGGGGTGTAGACTCGAAAATTATTATTACTCCAAATGAAAGAAGGCAAAAAATTATGCCTAGTGACGAAAACCCCATTCAGATATATAAAAGAATTACGAAGCTACCACCGTTTTAATATTGCTTGTTAGAGAGAGAAAACGCAAACAGTGTGTGAAGTCACATTAAGGGATGCTGCCGAGGGTCGCGTCAAACACGATGGGGCGCGGCACGTTGCCACACTAATGTGACGTCACAACCTTCCAGCGTCATCGTTTCATATGTAGTTGCGTTTTGCGAAAAAGGGACAGAGCATACCCCTTATTAAAACTTTGGACACTTATAACTTCTTTATTATTTAGTCTATTTTTTCCCCATTTGACTACATTTTCAATCCTTTTTCTAGAAAATATGACATTATTGATTATTTTATTTACTGTCTACACCCCTAGACAAAGCGACAAAGGTTTAGCCCCTTGAGGGCCTTGAGGCCGAGTGTACTATCAGCTTGCGTTTCACAGGTACTTCCCGCGGTGTGACTACGCCTTGAGACTAGATAATGCGTATCGCGCGGCGAACGTATCGCCGCCGTTTTCGCCGCCGCGGACTCCTCAGATGGAATCTCCGCGGAACTCCGTGATGTCGTGAGTATATTAAATACATACATCCTCCTCCGTGCGGCGTTCCTCTTTGCCGAGGGTCGTTAACCCCGGTGTGAAGTTAGTCTTTTCCGCACTATGTCTTTCCACATGTTCCGGCTCTTAGCAGCGGCAATTAGATACATAATAGGAGACAATTTTGGCCTCAGGGTAAATATATCTATATATTTTGGCTAATATTCCGTCAAAACTCGTTCATCTTTTTTCTCACTTTAAAATTTTTTTATGTGAGAAAGGGACAGTTAGGTCGGGAGTTAGAAGTAGGGAGTTAACAGAGGTTTGTTAAGTTTTATGAAGAAATTAAAAGATAATTTGTTCTCCCAAACTATGTTCAATATTAAGATATGTTTATACTTAACAAATTCACTGCCAAGAATCGCTACACATGACGCTCGTAGCCGAAGAACAGATTGCGTCCACGGCGTAGGCGCCCGCTAGACGGGTTCCTGTCAGTGGATGTCCTCGTGCAGTAGCAGTGGTAAGGGTAAGGGTTCACTTCATTCATCACAATCTTCCATTACAGAGAAGGTGCGATACACAACTCTCGCCTCCTGGCGCGCGGCGGCATGCAGGGTTGTCACCAACTAGGTGTGGTGGCAGTGACGGGGCGCGGGGTGCAGCACCCGACCCTGGCCAGTCTGGCGGGCAGGCTGGCCACCTTCGCGGAGTGGCCACAGGGCCGGCCACAAGGCCCACAGGCATTGGCCGAGGCGGGCTTCTTCTACACGGGGCAGGATGATCAGGTAATCTTCCTAGTGTAGACAGTGTCACCAGCGGTGTGGTGATGGGCCGAGTGCGGCACCCGAGCCTGGCCAGTCTGGCGGGCAGGCTGGCCACCTTCGCGGAGTGGCCACAGGGCCGGCCCCAAGGGCCACAGGCATTGGCCGAGGCGGGCTTCTTCTACACGGGGCAGGATGATCAGGTAATCTTCCTAGTGTAGACAGTGTCACCAGCGGTGTGGTGATGGGCCGAGTGCGGCACCCGAGCCTGGCCAGTCTGGCGGGCAGGCTGGCCACCTACGCGGAGTGGCCGCAGGGCCGGCCCCAAGGGCCACAGGCATTGGCCGAGGCGGGCTTCTTCTACACGGGGCAGGATGATCAGGTAATCTTCCTAGTGTAGACAGTGTCACCAGCGGTGTGGTGATGGGCCGAGTGCGGCACCCGAGCCTGGCCAGTCTGGCGGGCAGGCTGGCCACCTACGCGGAGTGGCCGCAGGGCCGGCCCCAAGGGCCACAGGCATTGGCCGAGGCGGGCTTCTTCTACACGGGGCAGGATGATCAGGTAATCTTCCTAGTGTAGACAGTGTCACCAGCGGTGTGGTGATGGGCCGAGTGCGGCACCCGAGCCTGGCCAGTCTGGCGGGCAGGCTGGCCACCTACGCGGAGTGGCCGCAGGGCCGGCCCCAAGGGCCACAGGCATTGGCCGAGGCGGGCTTCTTCTACACGGGGCAGGATGATCAGGTAATCTTCCTGATGTAGACAGTGTCACCAGCGGCGTGATGACGGGGCGAGTGCGGCACCCGAGCATGGCCAGTCTGGTGGGCATTCTGGCCACCTTCCCGGAATGGCCACAGGGCCGGCCACAAGGGCCACAGGCATTGGCCGAGGCGGGCTTCTTCTACACGGGGCAGGATGATCAGGTAATCTTCCTATTGTCTACAGTGTCACCAGCGGCGTGATGACGGGGCGAGTGCGGCACCCGAGCCTGGCCAGTCTGGCGGGCAGACTGTACAAACATACAAGCTTAATAAGCTGCAATCTCACAAACTTTTCCTCTTCATACTAGTATAGATTATAGTCATCATATCATCGACAAATTGTGATCCCTTCTCCTTGCGCGGTATGTGCTTGTTATGCAGAGGGATGACATGTTACCAAAAGAGTATTAGGTATGAACGTAGAGGCATAGAAGAGACAATGTAGTCTAAGGAAAAGGTGGATTGACTGTGTGAGAGACAACATGAAGGAAACATGAAACAACATTTACATGTGAGGAAGGAAGTAAGTAACGACATGAGGAGTGACAGGGTTTGGAAGAAAAGGACATGCTGCGCCGACCCCAAGTTAATGATGATGATCACTAGTATAGATTATAGTGACCTTATAGAATCCTTATAAAGTTACTCGAATGAGGAACTAATCGCATATACATCAATTAAGTAGATAGCCTAGATGAACCATTGGAGGTAACTTGTTTATTCAGTATGGACATAGGCATGCATGACTGTGGATAATGTAGCACACGGCACATAAAGTGCTTACATACATACATATCCATCCGGAAGGATCATTAAATAACTGAAGACATTATTACGGGTCACCCCCACTTAAACTAATATCGTTAGTGCTAATTTCATTACACATAACATCATTCGTTATAATTTTCATTAGCCCTAATATTCGGATAACTAATTTTATATGGCATAATTATTTGCTGCGCCTAATTTCAAACCTCCTAATCATTCCTAATACTAAACATCAAGTGTGCTAATATATTGGAAACTAATAATCATTTTTCCTAATGACTACTAAGCCTAATGATTAATGTGCCTAATGATCACTATGTTTAATGTTCACTACACCTAATTTCGTCACACCTAACTATCACTTGACCTATTAACTTTTGCTCTAATGTTTGACTAGTACTAATTAATGCATCCCTGATGAACAGACTACTTTTTACCGCGGAGTATGTCGCGGCCGTCCCATGATAGACGTCCTAATCTCGTCAAAATGGGAGCCAATAATGCACGGCCAAATAATGTACGGCCCGATAATCCGTGTCCAGTTTTCGTGGACGTGGATTATTGGATCGTGCATTATCAGGGCGGACGAAAATGGCATGTCATGAGCGAACTTTATCTTAGGTCGGTTAGGTTAGGGTTCACTTGTGTCCCTAAGACCAGAAATAGACACCCCGCGCAGCGGGGCGGCGTCGACTTGCTGTACGGCTATCACAAGACGGCGCACGAGCTCTCTCATTTTTTCTCGCATGATACTTCTCTGTCTAATAGGAGTGAGCTAGATAGACATCGGATTACCCACCTATTCTACCCTAAGGCAGGTCAGTGTAGGTACGACGACGAGCGAAGCGAGGAGGAGTCTTAGGCAGAACTGCGACCCTATAGCGAGCGAGCGAAGCGAGCGTGCCGCGGCAGCGGCCGGCGAAGCGCCAGAACCGACATTATAAGAAAAAAATAACTGTGAAATAAAATTAGTACTACTGACAATTCGGGATAGTGACATTAGGGCTAAAATACTTAGGCAAAATGAAGATTCGGGTTAGTGATTTTAGAGACATTGATAATAAGGTGTAGTCATTATTAGGCATTGCAATATTAGGCCTAGGAAGAAATCGGTCAAATAAAATTAGTCTTAGTGAGAATTCGGTCATGAGAAATTAGATATTATGAAAATTCGGGATACTGAAATTAGGGCTAATCAATAATTAGGAACAATGAAAATTCGGGTTTGTGATTTTAGGGTTAATGAAATTAGGGCTAGTAAAATTAGGTATGAAATTATTAGGGCTAACGGAGGGGAACCCAATATTACATCTAAAATTGGAGAATAGGCATCTGGTTCATATCGAGACATTAGATTACAAGTGAGGTGAGGCACAGCGCCCTGGCTGAGGCGTACCTCTGACTTACGTAAGATAGCAGCAATAATTACGTCAATACTTGCTCGGTGTTAGGTGTTGGGGATCTGGTTGTGTTGTGAGGCGAAGATAAGAAAAAAGAAACAGAACATTCAGCCTTATTTAAAACCAACAAATATGCTGGTAAAATAAATATTAGGTTCTTAAATCAGCTAGTTATACCAAATGCGAGGATGGCTACATAGCCATCCTCGCATTGAGGGCCTTTTCTGCACATGCAGAAAAGGCCCTCATTATCGATGTGCCGTCATAACAAATAAGATTCCCGATCGAATCAAACAAGAACAAAATGATCATCTATAACTGGCTTTGTTGTTAGCTATTAAACTTTGTATTAATTTCTTGTAATGCTGTTGATGCCCCAAATAAATAAATAAATTAATATTGTTGCCAGGTGTGCTGTTTCTACTGCGACGGCGGGCTCGGCAAGTGGGAGGCGAGCGACGAGCCGTGGGCCGAGCACGCGCGCTGGTTCCCCGGCTGCGGGTTCGTGCAGCTCGTGAAGGGCGCCGACTTCGTGGCCCAACACCGCGGCACACAGCCCACGGTACGTATGATACCGAGCGACGAGTCGCGGGCCGAGCACGCGCGCTGGTTCCCCGGCTGCGGGTTCGTGCAGCTCGTGAAGGGCGCCGACTTCGTGGCCCAACACCGCGGCACACAGCCCACGGTACGTATGATACCGAGCGACGAGTCGCGGGCCGAGCACGCGCGCTGGTTCCCCGGCTGCGGGTTCGTGCAGCTCGTGAAGGGCGCCGACTTCGTGGCCCAACACCGCGGCACACAGCCCACGGTACGTATGATACCGAGCGACGAGTCGCGGGCCGAGCACGCGCGCTGGTTCCCCGGCTGCGGGTTCGTGCAGCTCGTGAAGGGCGCCGACTTCGTGGCCCAACACCGCGGCACACAGCCCACGGTACGTATGATACCGAGCGACGAGTCGCGGGCCGAGCACGCGCGCTGGTTCCCCGGCTGCGGGTTCGTGCAGCTCGTGAAGGGCGCCGACTTCGTGGCCCAACACCGCGGCACACAGCCCACGGTACGTATGATACCGAGCGACGAGCCGCGGGCCGAGCACGCGCGCTGGTTCCCCGGCTGCGGGTTCGTGCAGCTCGTGAAGGGCGCCGACTTCGTGGCCCAACACCGCGGCACACAGCCCACGGTACGTATGATACCGAGCGACGAGCCGCGGGCCGAGCACGCGCGCTGGTTCCCCGGCTGCGGGTTCGTGCAGCTCGTGAAGGGCGCTGACTTCGTGGCCCAACACCGCGGCACACAGCCCACGGTACGTATGATACCGAGCGACGAGCCGCGGGCCGAGCACGCGCGCTGGTTCCCCGACTGCGGGTTCGTGCAGCTCGTGAAGGGCGCCGACTTCGTGGCCCAACACCGCGGCACACAGCCCACGGTACGTATGATACCGAGCGACGAGCCGCGGGCCGAGCACGCGCGCTGGTTCCCCGGCTGCGGGTTCGTGCAGCTCGTGAAGGGCGCCGACTTCGTGGCCCAACACCGCGGCACACAGCCCACGGTACGTATGATACCGAGCGACGAGCCGAGGGCCGAGCACGCGCGCTGGTTCCCCGGCTGCGGGTTCGTGCAGCTCGTGAAGGGCGCCGACTTCGTGGCCCAACACCGCGGCACACAGCCCACGGTACGTATGATACCGAGCGACGAGCCGCGGGCCGAGCACGCGCGCTGGTTCCCCGGCTGCGGGTTCGTGCAGCTCGTGAAGGGCGCCGACTTCGTGGCCCAACACCGCGGCACACAGCCCACGGTACGTATGATACCGAGCGACGAGCCGCGGGCCGAGCACGCGCGCTGGTTCCCCGGCTGCGGGTTCGTGCAGCTCGTGAAGGGCGCCGACTTCGTGGCCCAACACCGCGGCACACAGCCCACGGTACGTATGATACCGAGCGACGAGCCGCGGGCCGAGCACGCGCGCTGGTTCCCCGGCTGCGGGTTCGTGCAGCTCGTGAAGGGCGCCGACTTCGTGGCCCAACACCGCGGCACACAGCCCACGGTACGTATGATACCGAGCGACGAGCCGCGGGCCGAGCACGCGCGCTGGTTCCCCGGCTGCGGGTTCGTGCAGCTCGTGAAGGGCGCCGACTTCGTGGCCCAACACCGCGGCACACAGCCCACGGTACGTATGATACCGAGCGACGAGCCGAGGGCCGAGCACGCGCGCTGGTTCCCCGGCTGCGGGTTCGTGCAGCTCGTGAAGGGCGCCGACTTCGTGGCCCAACACCGCGGCACACAGCCCACGGTACGTATGATACCGAGCGACGAGCCGCGGGCTAAGCAAATAGTTACTAGCAGCCAGAGTAGCCAAATATATGTGTATGGGGTATCATTGGACAGCTTGTTCAAAAATATTTTATAACTATTTTTCAACTCAGTTATGCGTTTGCGAGATAATGGACATAACTAGTTAACTGGTAAGAAATGCACTTAATTTCGGGTGCATATACATTGCCATTGGAATTTAAACCTTTTACCGCGGCCGGTAGAGTTGCTTTTTCACGGCACCTTCAGGTGGTCGCTAACCGAAGGTAGTCGCGTAACCGGGGAAATGACCCTATTATTATTATTATTGTTGGTTTATGGGCCTTTTGTTTGCCGCTTCGACCAGCAGGTGATCTATTGTGGCAGCCCTTTTGTTATTAGATTTCACCGTTAAGACCCGTTGCCTCTCGGAAATTCCAGATTCTTTGGGCGGTGATATGTTGTACCTCTTCTGGGTGCACGACGTGTCGCCCTAGATAGATACTTCTTTTTTGCATGAGTGTTCCGCAGGAGCAGAGAATGTGCGCTGCTGTTTCCTCTGTCTCCTGACAGAACCTGCAAGTTGCATCCTGTTTCATACCCATCTGAAACAGGTGTTTGTTTAGTTTGCAGTGACCTGTCAGGATTCTCGTCACTGCGCAGGTTTTGTGCCTTTTGAGTTGTAATAGCTCTTTAGACAGTTTATCATCAAACCCTTTGATTAAGGCTTTAGCCTGTTTTTGTCCTTTGGTGAACTTCCACAGCTTTATTGCCTCTGATTGTTCAGTATTGTTTAGAAGAGAATATGCTTTCCGTTTTGTGATACCACAGAACGGTTCTGGGCCGTATGAATGACCCTATACATTGGTGTGTTATAAACATAATCATATTTAGCATTATCTACGAGGGTAAGCTATAATAAAAACCCCAAAAGCCCCTTTTAAGTCCGCATTCTGTGACAGACGGGCGACTACGGAACCCTACCCTGCGCGTGGCCCGACACGCACTTGGCCGCTTTTTTTATTTAGTGTTCAAATTAAAGCTTTAAAACCACCCTTTATGCTGCCAATATGATGCGAACAATTTTGAAGTAATTAAGATATGTGTAACATAGCTTAAAAGTTTTATATATTCCTACCAAAAATTTGTTTGGTTTGAATTTGACATTTCTGAATAGTCCGCAAAATTATGAAAGTCACAGTTTTCATAAAATTCTCCATACAAAACGCTAATTTCATAGGTAAGGACCTAATATGTGACACTGACTGTACTTACTCTACCTTAATATCCTGCCTGACATGTAAAATAATGTGTTTATTCAATAAAATTCTGATTTCTGTTTTTCTTCAGGTGCCCGCCGACAGGTCTGTCAATACAAGACAACGAATTCCTTCTGTTAATGTTCCTGTGTGCGAGAGTCAGGTAAATATTATATAAATTATTAAAAAATGCACATTGGCTGTACATTTGGTAACCAAACCTACATAAATCGCCGTTATCAGAGAAAAGCCACCCGGAAAGCCACGACCGGTCACTTTGGCACTCTTTGGGGGAGGCCTATGTCCAGCAGTGGACGTCTTTCGGCTGATATGATGATTATGATGATGATCAGAGAAAAGCGACTTTAATGCTTAAACGGCTACGCTAATCATGACGATATAACAGTGGCATTTGAATCATACAAATGCAATGTCTTGCGACGGTAAAGCGTCCTTAACAGTAACCTCTGACATGTAACAGAGCCCACTTGCAGAATAAATCTTAGAATTTTGAATTTGTGTAATGAACACATTCAGTGGCAAAGATTTCATACCGCTACGCTCGTTGCCGATACTGTCGCTAGTAATAGTACATTATTGCAGCGGCCGGGAAGTAGCAATTCGTGGATAAGTTGATTTGACAATAGAGACGAATCCACGAATTGCCGTTCCCGCCAAGGCAGATATAGTGCTTTTCTCCAAAAATGTGAGGAAATCAAATAATATTTTCAATAATCTTAAAATATCGAGTATGTCAATAACCTATCAAGGTCCCGCCCAACTTATTTTTTAAAAGTATGTATACGGCATGACTCACTAGTGCCAGCTTCAATTGGCATATATACAAATTTTTAAACCATTAGAACCGGTCACAGTTTTAAATGTTTAATGCAATTAAAATTATTAAACATTAAACGGGATTGCAATCTACATGTATTTCAGTTCGTTATGAGTTTTAGTTTATAACTATTTGAGACATATTTAAAAACGTCACTTCGATCACTTTCAAAAGTACGCGTTTAGTCTATGACCATTAAAAAAAAAACTTAAAACAGAGGGGCTACCGCGAAGTGAAAACGAACTTCGTTCGAGTATCTCCCTCTCTGTCGCTCGAAGTGGCAAGTGCGACAGAGACGGAGATACTCGAACGAAGTTCGTTTTCACTTCGCGGTAGCCCCTCAGGCTACAAGCGAGCGTGATTTGTCACAGCAACTTGCAATAGTTGGAAAGAGACAGCCATACACTACTAACCAGTCTCACTATCGCAAGTTGTTGTGACAAATTGCAAGGACTTTAAACGTACGAGCACTTGGCTGTTTGTAGTGATTTGTCTTAGTCAAAGTATATAGTTAAAAGGTAAAATAGTATACAGTAAAGGAATTTCATACAATTTCCTGGCCGCTAAAACTGTACAATAAAGACTTTTAACTTTTTAAATTTGCGTTTAACAGTAAAGAGGAACTTCACGTACTATTTTTGCTACAGTAAGGCGAACATTTCCGAGCATATTGGAGAAAATTATATTTTGTGCTGTCCCACTCCGTGCTAGATTAGGTGCGGTGCATTCCTCTGTGCCCTTTCTTAACTCTAGCAAACAGAAAAGGTGTTTTTCATCACACTTGCTCGTCAATGGCGTTATTACTTGCGAGCGTACAGAGCAGTTATAGCCGTTTTAGCTCCCACGGGCTGTTAAGTTTAGTTTTAAAATTTACAATTCACTCATACTTCACTTCGGACTGAGGATGTTTCCAATCAGCCAAGGTGTATTTCATATCTTCAAAGGTTTGCTACAACCAACTTTTAATACGTATAAAACATATCTTTATATTAAATTTAACTGCAATTTAATGTTTAGTATTTATTACAAATAATTTTAAATGTTCTTAAATGTTTTCAAACTGTGGCTGTATACCGAAGGGTCTTTGCCATACGCGCCTCACGTCAAATTCAACAGAATGGACGACTGACATGTTGCAGTTTTTATTACGATTTGTATTAATTTAATCTAAAATTTATTTGTTTCCTCGCAAATGTGATGAAAAACATTGTGTATAACACGGGGGCGTAAGAATATTGCAAACTCGAGTCATCAAAAGCCCTCCGCCTTCGGCGTCGGGCTTCTGATAGACTCTTATTAGCAATATTCCACTTACGCCCCTCGTTAAACAATGTACTATAACGTGTCTGTCTGTGGTATCGTAACTCCCAAACGGATGGATCGATTTGAATGCGTTTTTTGTTTCATAGATAATTATGTCCCGAGTGTTCTTAGCCATGTTTCGACGAAATCTGTTTAGCCGTTTTTGAGATATTGGACTTTGAAATGAAAATGTGGGGGGTTTTTTCAAGTTTTCAGTAGTAGTTATAATTGGGCAGGTCGAGGAGCAAATGAACTCGCAACAAGCGCTGGTCGCTCTGGGGGCCGGCCTGGACGCGGCGCGGGTGCGGCGCGCCATCAGGAGGAGACTGCAGACCACTGGTATGCGAATACGGACCTTACTATGCATACCAGTATATCCTCGTCTAGTACCTACACATAGTATAAGCTTTGCTTACTTTGGGACTAGGTCGATTCGTGCGAGATTGTCCCTCGATTTTTTTATTTTTGTTATTATGAGCCTTAAGTCACAGATTATATAATGTTCTAGGAACAGATACTCGAGTCCAAATATAATCGGGAATACCTTTTTGCATGCCTGCAAGTCGTTGCTTACAAGCTTAAAACTAGCTACGTCCATCATTTGGAAGAGTGTAAGTTTGCCAGTGTCGGTTTGTTTTTCATTTTAACGGCAATTTTATGGTTTTTTTTGAATCTATATACGGCTTCAAGTATAGTTTATTCGAATAGACAACCCCCTAGCTGATAAAACTTAGCGAACGTCTGTTATAAAATGTGTTTCGTCCCAACTAAGTCTAACGAAATTGAACGGCATTTTAGCTAACGTAGGTTTGATGGACATTTTTGAATAAAGCCAATTAGCACAGTAAAGCCGGATCCCCACTTCTGCGCACCCTACGCACGCACACGCTCCCACGTGGGTACATGGGGGTCATTATCAGATTTATGTTCACGTCTTTTCGGTGGACATTCCCCAATTCAAGGGCTTTAAAGCCAAATTTTTGGTTGAATTCTAAATCCGCATAAACGGCATCACCTGTTCTATAATTTTATGCGATAAAAACATAGTATATATAAGTCCTTAACTATTGCCCACTGAACAGACGATTTTTGTTTTACTGACTGACAATGATCCACATGGGTCAGCTGCGTATCCACATTACGCACAAAACGGGGTTTGTTAGTGCGACGCAGTTGGGGCCACCTTTTTACTCCAACCCACGGGCACGCTGTGCACGTTAGCTCTTGTTATCAAGTCAGTCAGAAACGTTCTGTAGATGTGACAATTTGTCCGCTATTGTTATATTCGTACATTTTGATACAAAGCGGTTTTGTGGGGTTCCTGCTTTCCACTGCAACCCACGGGCACGTTGTGCACGTTAGGTCATGCGTGTATCAAAGACGTCATTTCGTGCGTAGCGTGCTCGTACACTTCTGTGGAAGTATCTAAGGTCAACCGGGGCAAATGCGTCTATTGGGTAAATGCGTCTTTTGAAGATATCTTCGAAACGCAACATTTTAGAAATATTACAACCCTCGATATTCATAGTATGGTTACCACGCTTTCAATTTAGATTAAAATGTTCATTTTCGAAGATATCTTCAAAAGACGCATTTACCCTATAGATGCATTTGCCCCGGTTGACCTTACCTACATTTTGATACAGCGTTTTTGTACCCACGTGCGTAGCTCGACCGTGCGCAGCAGTGGGGCTCCGGCTTAAGAGCCAGACTAGTGTCTCGACCAGTCTAAATAACGAGTGTCTCCAGGTCTGCCGTTCGCGACGTCAGAAGCGCTGATAGACGCGGTGCTGGACGAGCAGCTGAACGAGGAGAGCTGGGGCGGCGGCACCAACCAGCGGTTCGCGAGGGACATCCTCGCCGACGCGCTCCGGGAGTTCGCGCCGGCCGCCGGGTAAATACTACAAAAAAAATTGCAATCGCAAAAAAAACAAAATAAGTTTCTGTAAAAAAAATATTTTTGGTAAGTACAAGCTTTTATTGCCGACTGTACTTTTCTGTATACCATCATCAACTACTCATTGAGACGATTCTAACGAGCTCAAACTCAACGGGGTTACGTCGGTTAAGTACTGAATTCCCATAGCCACCTTCTGTCTCCATCATCAGATCAGCTCGATGGTATTATAATCTAAACAAGTCTTTACCATCTGAGCCACAACCGCTATAGTACCATAATATTGAATTGTCATCCAAACCATACTTATACCCCAAATTTCAGCTCAATCAGTCACCGGGAAGTGGGTCAAGATTTGTCCGATGCTAACATGCTAACAGGGCAAGTTAATATAAAGCTTGTAAAAAAATGGTGCTATACATGGTGTTTTTTTAACCACCTTAGAGCCGAAGCAAACAAAGAACTAATAAAAAGTTTCATTGTTTATTTTTAAATGTATTAATAAAGTTTTTTTGTATTAATATAAATTTCCATCAGTGACCGCAGTTACCGCTAGCCGCCATCTTATGTAGATAGGTATGAACTTTAACCGGTTGAATGAACTTCGCACTGCGCGCCATACAGGATTTTTCAAATTTATTTACCTTTTATTACTAAAATTACGAAAAACTGTTTTTTTTTTCACTAATGGTTAGTACGTTTTGGATACTTTAAGTGGGCTTCGGCTCTAAGACGGTTAAAAAAACACGTTGTATATGTCTAAATTTTGGTTATAAGGGGTCCAAGCCTAAAGGAATGTCCTCAAGAATTGGAGGTTTGAGCCCTGTGTGCGAATTTAATTGTTACTTACCCCACAATCTGGGAAATGCAATCAAAGGACATGCACTAGTTTTAAGAAAGCTACTGATATCTGACCTTCCGACCCAGAGGGAAAACTAGACCTTATTGGGATTTGACCGGTTTCCTCACGATGTTTTCCTTCACCGAAAAGCTAACGGTAGATATTCCGTACATAAGTTCCGAAAACTCATTGGTACGAGCCGGAATTCGAACCCACAACTGCCGCTTGACAGCCGCATGCCTGAACCACTAGGCGACCGTAGCGTAGTGATGTTGCTTGGACTATGGTGATGAAATATATACTCAAGCCATGGTAAGTTTTAAATTTATGAACCAATTGACTTTAGTTCGTCCTTAGACCTGAGCACAATGACCCGTATCTTATTTTTTCCGACGAACAATCTCTCTTCAGTTCACTTTCGACAGAGTGGTCGGGGTTTCATGATTATGCATACGTATAGCAGCCCTCGCAATCTTCCTCCACTTGTTACGGTGTTCAGCATTAAGGGAACACTGGACTGAGGTGGATTGTATTGCAGCTTTTATCGAATCCGTCCAGCGTGTTGGAGAACCGCGGGATCGCTTTCCCTCTACCCGTCCCTAGACAACGAGTCGTTCAATATATCAAACGAGCAATATTTGTACATATTATATTCGTAATGAATGACGTTCTCAAAAACGGCGCTAAGGATTTGGATAAAATTTGCAATGCTTCTTTGGGGGGATGGCTTTCGGCTGATATGATGATGGTGGTGATGATGATGACTACGATGATGATGATGATGATGATAATGACTACGATGATGATGATGATGTCAAACGGGGATTTACGGCGGCGAAAAGCTAGCTCTCATATCTGGGAAAATATTTTTTCGCCATATTCTTACCCGAGCGCGACTGCGTCGTTCAACTATATGGTATATATGTTATATGTATATATGTGTGTGTAATATTGTTGTTCGTCAGTCGTAATTTGATTATTTTATGCTTTAACATTTCAGAATCATCCCATCACTCGACTGCGATCAAATATCTCAATCGGAAAGTTCATCACGATCGCGGACGCCCAATGAATCTCACTCCAGCCAAGAAGTGATAGTCGCCCACGCTACAAGCCCCACTATCAGAATTCCCGACAGTACTGAGAGACCTGACCGGTCAGACAGAGTCAGCGATAGAGTTGACAGAGTTGAGATTGAGAAAGAAAAGAGCCCAGCCAGAAAGAGAATGTCTTTGGAGGAAGAGAATAGACAGTTGAAGGAAGCGAGGCTGTGCAAAGTGTGTATGGATAGTGAGGTGAGTTTTGTTTATTTGTCTATACTAATATTATAATCACTTTCTGTCAAAAGTTTCATTTCTGGTACAAGCTTTTATTGACTGTTATTTCTGTATACCGTCATCAACTACTTGCGACGATTCTAACTATCTCGAACTCAACGGAGTTACATCACTTGTTACACCTTTTATGCAGTTGAGATTATCATCATACGCTAGTCATTATCATCATACGCTAGTCAATAAGCACATTATGCAGCGTCAGTTACTGGATAGTTTTGCTGTCCGTTTGTCTGCTTGCTGGTTACATCTCCCGTACTTTAGTAGGCACGTCTAGCTGGTGATTTACATGGACAATTGCTGGCTTACAAAGGGAAACCTCTATCTACAAGTGACTAATTCCGTCGCGCAGCCAAAATTTGTCGGTTTGATGGATGATATTTCTTTTTGCATATTTCGCTACTTTATAAGAATACCGGGATCCCGGTGTTGTATTTTAAATATCGGTATTGAAAAACGTTCTAAAAAGGTTGGATCCCGGGATTGGAAGCCCTAGCACGAATACAGCAATAATAAGTGTTCATTACTTACTTGTAAAAATAGGGTTACATCACTAGTCTGTCAGAAACGTCAAATGCTACCTAAATACCACAAGCCGCCGATGTCTATTCAGTATGAATTTTGACGCGGGTTATTTATTTATTACGGTATAATACAATGTCCAATTGCTGTCTGCGGTTTTCCGACAACATCAAGCAATTGTTAGGTTAGAGCAATATAATTCCCTGATCGTTTTTTTTCCAATAATATTAGCTTCCAATAATTACGCTAACTATTACCTAAGATCGTTATGCTGCTATAATACTTATAACAAAGCAAAAAGGAATGTTTTTTTTTCGTATTTAACAATCCACTCGTGTTGATCGATCCCTTGCTGGCAGTACGGGAAAAGGTAAAGTACCTTAGTTTGTAAAAATAACTTTCCGCGCGATACAGCGCCGAAAATGCTCTTTAGAACATTTTCTAAAAAAAGAAAAAATATATACTACATTTTTTTATACGTTAAATTAATTTGTTAAAAGTACAATTGGCCGCTTAGGCGTGTGCAGGATTACCTACTGTCCGGTAGGCCCATAGTGTCGAATTATTAATTTAATAATTCGACACTATGGGCCTACCGGGCCTACCTCTCCCCCAAATTTACAACGGGCCAATTTGGGTATTTCCCAGAGAAAAAAAAATTACTTAGTACGTTAGTTGGATTATCAAAAAATATTGGATATTTTTTATTTTCTGTTTGTTAATTAAACAAAAAATGGTGAAGATATAGTCCATTAAAATTCGTGACGTGAGGTGCCGTCACACGGAATTTTAACGGACTATATCTTCATATTTTTTTGTCTAAATGACAACCAAAAAAATACGTGTCCAATATATTTTAATAACCTATCTGGCGGACTAGATAGATTTTTTGGGAAAGTAGCCTATTGATTTCTCGCCCACGGCTCATAACCCCCATCTCCCACCCCCATTATATACCCCCATAATCCTCCTACCTACACTTCACCCCTGTACGAGCTATAGTATGAGGTATGGGGTACAGTACAGTACTTTTCCCTCGACGAAAGAAATGCATGACGCTCTTCGCCAGCTGACGTGAACGCCATGCACACCCCATCTTTCGCAGCTTGGATATCGTCAGCCAAGCGGTCGTAGTTCCGAGCGGCGATGACAGTGCTGAGTCGCTTGTCGCGTTGACCATCTGGAAACATCTTTGACAGCTTGGATACCGTCAGCGAAGCTGTCGTAGTTCCGAGCGGCGATGACAGTGCTGAGTCGCTTGTCGCGTTGACCATCTGGAAACATCTTTGACAGCTTGGATACCGTCAGCGAAGCTGTCGTAGTTCCGAGCGGCGATGACAGTGCTGAGTCGCTTGTCGCGTTGACCATCTGGAAACATCTTTGACAGCTTGGATACCGTCAGCGAAGCTGTCGTAGTTCCGAGCGGTAATGATAGTGCTGAGTCGCTTGTCGCGTAGACCATCTGGAAACATCTTCACCGTCGGTTTCTCGTTTAATGGTTTAAGTACGTCAAAATTCGCGTTATTGTTACCCGCGGTTATGGTTAGTTCGGACAAAAACATCTCAATTTCCGTACCGTATTGATTTACAGTACGCCAGCCTTGCGTTGTCTGGCTTGAATGTATAGCCGTAAATTACTTTTTTGGCAAAAGGGTATTCCTTAACACGTTCTTAACCAAGAACCCGCCTAGCGGGCACTCATATGGTTTGCTCAGATGCCGGCTGGACCCGCTAGGCGGGCAGTAGTATGAACTTACACGCCTAGCGAATTCTGTCGGTTTCTGGTGAATGTTTCCATTTTTAGTCCGGTTGCGAAAGTGTTAAATCACTCGATAAGCTATCAACGGTCGCATACTGGCATGACATACGTAGTTTAGCATTTACTGAGAGTCAACCCTTCAACACGAATGTTTAGTCTTGTAAAATTTCTTAATACAAAGATTTAATATTAGTGTAGGTCACAATAGCTCCTGGGTAGTTTCTGGGTTCGACCCCTTAAGGCTGTGGGTACTGAAGTTTTGCAGTCGTGTATTATTAGTTCAACTTTCCTAATCGAGTCTTCTATTGCCCTTAAATCTGGCTTGAACTTTTTATTAAATACCTCCTTATTTCTTTATAATTATAATTACTTAAGTAATGCGTCAGCCATAACCTACTCGGTTGTCAATTAATCATTGTAACCAGAAGTATTGATGCCCAGCAACCAATTGAGCAGGCTGGCTTCCGCTCGGGATTTTCTGCAACAGACCATATCCACACAATAGAATTAATAATAGAAAAGTATAAAGAATACAACAGACAGGTGTACATAGCCTTCATTGACTATAGCAAGGCATTTGATTGTGTAAGTCACAACTCAATTTGGCAAGCACTGAAAGCTTGCAACATAAACCAAAAGTATATTAATATCATGAAAAACCTATATAAGAGTAGCACAAGCAGATTGAAACTCGAAAGAAGAGGGAAAGAAATTGAGATACAAAGAGGAGTAAGACAAGGGGACCCACTATCACCTAAACTGTTTATTGCAGTACTTGAAGAGGTATTAAAAAAACTAGAATGGCAAGGAAAAGGAATAAGAATAAATAACAACAACTTAAGCCACTTAAGATTCGCGGACGATATAGCATTTTTTTCAGAAAGTGCTAAGGAGTTACAACACTTAGTTAACACACTCGCCCACGAGAGCTCTAAGGTGGGTTTGGAGTTGAACGCTGATAAGACCAAGATAATTAATTACCAATGGATATGAAACACAAGTTATCGTGACAGGGCAACCAATTGAATATGTGAACAACTACGTGTACCTTGGTAAACAAATATCATTCCAGAAAACAAGACATGAAGACGAAACTGAAAGACGTATACACACAACATGGAAGAAGTACTGGGCGCACAAAGAGGTACTGAAGGGAAACTATAACCTAAGCATGAAGAAAATAATCATGGACACCTGCATACTACCTTGTCTAACATATGGATGCCAAACATGGGTACATACGACCAGAACCAAAGCCAAAATTAGGGCTTGTCAAAGGAGCATGGAAAGAAACATTTTAAAAATAAGGAAAATACACAAAATAAGAAGTGACATTATTAGAAAAAGAACGAAGGTAACTGACGCACTAACTCATGCACTGAAAATGAAATGGCAGTGGGCTGGGCACGTCTCACGTATCTCCGATAACAGATGGACCATAAAGGCCACTGCATGGAAAGGCCCAGTCGCCAAAAGGAAAGTCGGTAGACCAATCAAGAGGTGGGCATACGACATACAAGAAGTAGCAGGCAAATACTGGATGGCAAAAGGAAGGGACAGAGAACGTTGGAAAGAGCTGGGGGAGGCCTATACCCAATTAGGGATCCATATTAATTAATGTTGCCTAAACCTTTGTAAAATCTACATATGTACCAAATATGGAAATAATAAAGGCTTATTATTATTATTATTATATACCTATAAAAAATCCTCGCGGCGGATGGAACCCCCGTGCGCTGACGACTAGACTTGCTGACCACGTAGACGCGCTGATTTTTGCAGTTCGCTTAACACTATCTCTTGACGCAATGTTTGTTTGTCGCTTGTTGTATGCGATTTTTACATTTGCATACGAACTTCCGATGAAGCAGACCACACCTAGCAGTACATTTGTTAAACTGGCATGGAACTTGAACTTGTTTGACGTCGAAGTGTCTGCCTTGTTGTCTCCTGCCGCCTGCCTCGCCTGTGCGATGATGACTTCCTCTTTTGGTTGCGATTTGCCCATGATAAAGTCCTCACGATTATCGATGACGTGGCACACAACACACTTAACTAGCTTGCCCATATTATCACAAAGATTACCGAATCGGCTCGGAACGATACCACTTAGTAACTTTCACTAAAGTGCGGACTTGAGTTAAAAGTTGCGGAACTTCAAAAAGTTTTGTAGGGTTCATTAGCACCATTTTTTAAAACCTACACGATTACGTGGCGTCGATTTGCGCGGCGCAAAACGCGACTCGAGGTGGTCAATCCCAGTTTGGCAGGTTCGCCATGAAAGGTGGTGACAAGGGAGAGCAAATGCAAACAACTTGGGGATCGAACGATGATTTAATGCTGCCCAGTAAATAGTGATACAGGTCATATATATATGCGTTAGATACACGTATTAGATTACACAGATGTACACACTTCAGTGTTTCATATCCACAGACAAACAAGACTGACAGCTAAAGCCCTTCAGGCTGCTGAATAACACCAGTCCGAGTACACTACCAGTACAAACGGGTACGAAAACGGGTGCGTTGGTTGTACCGGCCGTTTACGTGGAAAAGTAAAAATCACTGGTCCAGAAAATAGTTATTTACGATACAAGTGCCGAAAATAGGAAATTCGCAACGAGTGGTGATAAATTAAAAAACAACCGTAGGGAGTGTTTTAAATCGACACGAGTTGCGAATTACCTATTCGCACGTGTATCGTACAATGTTTTACTGTACATATGGCTCTTTAAAGTTTCGACATATGCACGGAAAGTGCTCTTTTCCGCACTAGTGCGGGAAAGTAGCACCATATGTACTGTAAACTTACTTTCCGCACGTTACGCGTTATATATAAAAAGTGTGCTTCCGCAGGTGAGCGTGGTATTCCTGCCGTGCGGGCACCTGGTGTCGTGCGCGCGCTGCGGCGCCGCGCTGCCGTCGTGCCCGCTGTGCCGCTCGCCCGTGCGCGCTCTCGTGCGCGCGTACCTCGCGTGACGTCACACTGTGGGTACACACACAGGTGAGCGTGGTATTCCTGCCGTGCGGGCACCTGGTGTCGTGCGCGCGCTGCGGCGCCGCGCTGCCGTCGTGCCCGCTGTGCCGCTCGCCCGTGCGCGCTCTCGTGCGCGCGTACCTCGCGTGACGTCACACTGTGGGTACACACACAGGTGAGCGTGGTATTCCTGCCGTGCGGACACCTGGTGTCGTGCGCGCGCTGCGGCGCCGCGCTGCCGTCGTGCCCGCTGTGCCGCTCGCCCGTGCGCGCTCTCGTGCGCGCGTACCTCGCGTGACGTCACACTGTGGGTACACACACAGGTGAGCGTGGTATTCCTGCCGTGCGGGCACCTGGTGTCGTGCGCGCGCTGCGGCGCCGCGCTGCCGTCGTGCCCGCTGTGCCGCTCGCCCGTGCGCGCTCTCGTGCGCGCGTACCTCGCGTGACGTCACACTGTGGGTACACACACAGGTGAGCGTGGTATTCCTGCCGTGCGGGCACCTGGTGTCGTGCGCGCGCTGCGGCGCCGCGCTGCCGTCGTGCCCGCTGTGCCGCTCGCCCGTGCGCGCTCTCGTGCGCGCGTACCTCGCGTGACGTCACACTGTGGGTACACACACAGGTGAGCGTGGTATTCCTGCCGTGCGGGCACCTGGTGTCGTGCGCGCGTATCTCGTGTGACGTCACCTACACACAAGGGTGCGCGTCGTATTCCTGCCTTGCGGCCACTTGGTGTCGTGAGCGCGCTTCGGCGCATACCTACATAGGTATCCTGAAATAGTTATTTTTAATACAGTTGCTCAAAAAGTGCTACTTACATTACGTGCGTAAATTTGGTTTTCGCGAAATAGTGCTTTTCACTTTTCCCACTCAATAATTGTAGAAATTGTACTATTCATTATTATTTCAATAAAAAAAAGATACTACTGTATTACTTAAAAAAATTTTTTGAACAACTTCATTATTTTGCAACTGTAATGCAATGATGTTACAGAATTAACATACTTACATGTTTTTCTTATTTTTTCGCAACTGTATTAAAAAACGTCGTTCGATAGACGTGCGGAAAAGATGCTGTTAAAATTACTTAATAAGAAGTTTTAACAAATTTTCTCAGTTTTACTATTTTTTTATATTATGAAAAATTCAACGTTGTTAAAGTTAAAATTTTAAATAAATGTGTTCGTCTTTAATCGATTACGATGAAATTACTATCGATTATTTTATTAAGATCTGTGTTCAATTGGTATATTGCGTAACTGCTACATGCCAATGAATAAATTAAGAAAGTAGCTAAAACAGAAAAGTAGCATTGTGATCCCCCTCGTCGTGGAGCTAAACGTACTTTTCCGAATGAAAAGTGTGAAAATTGTTCACATCTGCCATTCAGAAATTTCTTCCCTGATATTTTCTGTTTAATATCTGGGGCACACTTGACTCTCTCGTTCCGCTCTAGATTTAATATACCGTTCTCGCCATAAATGTATAATTTTTACTTGAGGCACATTTTACTATTTCACCAAGCCATGTGAAATTCGAACTTCATGTCAATATAATTGATAAAAACTTTGACAGGGAAATCTTCGTGACCACTGTACAATACTGCGACTCTGGAAAGTTTCGGCCGTATTCATAAACGTCAAGCCTGTTTTAACTAAAATGGCGTATAAATTCGTTTGTCCTTTTCTATCACTTTGACATTTGTGTTCGTAAGAAAGGGACAAAGCCCATTTTATTTAGCAGATGCATTTTAAGTTTTATGAATAAGGGGGTTTGACAGCCCCGGCTAACGACAACGCCTCAAAACACCTACCACCGATTTGTTAAAATTGCAAGTCAGTGGAAGAAGAATTTCACTTAAAATTGTCTACTTATGTTGCACAATGGCATTAAACATGTATAGATTTATCCACTTTACGCTCAATAAATAATTCGAAGTCACGACAAAGACAGCCGATGACTAGTCTGTATAAAGGAAAATGATATCTGAGTACTGACGCATTTGCACTCTCATTCGTGTGTAATAATTAAGTTTCCCGAACGAGTCACATTGTCCCTAATAGTAAATTGTGTCACGAGACCGGTAAAAGATTCCCGAAAGAAACCACGCAAAATTCAATCTTATGTGCCACGCTTTAAGGAATTAGGGGCTGCTTGTGTTCTCACGTCATCTATATGTTATAATTCCAGCATAATAAAATCAGTAAGTCAGTCTTTCTTGGTTACAGATGAAAATCATTGCTTGCCTTCACCAGTTCACGAAGCATCACAAGTGCAATATCAAACGATAAGCGTATAGTAACAATCCCATCTGGAACATGTATTGCCTATTTAATTTAATATATTATGTATGTTTATGTAGGTATGTTGTGTAATACAATTATGGGTCCGAAGACTGAATATCAACTAGTATGCGTAAGTTTCAAAATATTGCTGTTACGCCCCAATACAGTACTCTATGAGCGTACTGTAAAATGTTACCAATAACATATTAGGACCTATAAAAATGGCCAGTGTTATGACAGTGTGTTGTCATTTGATGATCGGGTGATTTCTGTCTTCAGGCCTAGATAGCTCTAGTATTTTAACGTATTTAGATTATTTATGTTAATATACAATATTTAAGAATTATAAATCCACATAAATATATTACGTGTATTTGCTTCACTGCTACATAATTATGTTATGGTATACAGTAGTTTTAATTACTAGAGTTTTTTTAAAAGCCAGAAGGGTCCCGAAAAATGAACAAGCTGTGATTCATTTCATGATATGTTTTCTGTATTTTAGATCTCGAGTAAAAGAGATCCTTTGTTCAGTCGACGACAAAGTTATTTATAAAATTTTAAGTACAATTTGGTAATTTACTATGATTTCGATTGCTTAATTCGTAAGCAACACATTTTAAATATATTTTATGTAGGTACTGGTAGTCCATAAATATAACAGTGAAAATAAAATGTTTGCAATAATTATTAAACGCAAAGCGATCGTGGTGAATACCCCATTAATATTCGTATAAAATAATTCAGTTAGCAACTAATTCTGCAAACCCCGATTAAGTCATTTGTGTTCGCGGTTAGTAATATGAGTAGCGGAGTTATAAATATAATTTTCCTGTGTAGCTTAGCTTTCAGAACAATTATTACCTATTGTTTTGACAATGCTAGTGAGTCTGTTGCCAAAGATATTACCTATTGCTGCCTTCAAAGCTGAAGGTCCTGGGTTCGAATCCCGGTAAGGGCAAATAATTGTGTGATGAGCATGAATATTTGTTTCTTATTGTATTTATATCTATTAAATATATCGTCTAGTTTCCGTAACACAAGCCTTGTTAGAGTTGTGTAAGAGTGTCCACTAATAATTATTTTATTTGTTTATTTATTTAAGGTTATGGATTTAAACACATCGGTGTCCGTATTTAGGGTATGAAAGGTTTCAACAAGATATTCTAAAAGATGTACATATTATAATTACATTGAAATCTGTAGGCGATAAAATCAGTATCTGTATCAATGCTAAATTTATATTATAATGTCGTATCTAGGTGTACCTAGGTGTCTCATAACGTAACCTGCAGTTGTACAGTCAAGTGCAAAAATATATATCGGTACAATCCTCTCATTAATATGCACCGAAACCTTAATTCAGCGGACTTAAGAGTGATGGGACATATTTATGAGTAACTTGCATGCACCCATATTTTTACACTTGACTGTACGAGGCGTGTGAGGCCAACATTAAGGGCAATATCTCACCGGGCCACCATGGCGGCGCAACCAGTCGCCGCCACCAACAAATTGTATGCAGTGAGATATTGCCCTATGTCAAAAGGAGAAATTTTATTTGTTGTAAGTCGAATACAATTGGACTATAATATGTTTTAAAATTAAACAAGTAAATAAATGCTTATGCTACACAAAATAATCAATCAATTTGTAAAATAAACGTATCTACTTACTATTTATATAAACTGTGTTTATTACTTGCTGATATTGCGTAAGAGTAGTTTAATTTGTTTACATTCAAACAAAAAATTGGTTGATGTTGGTTATCTAAAGTGAAACATTTAAAATTGGAAGTTTAAAATGGATCTTTTGAACCCATAGAAGCTAATAAAAAAAAACGATATCATATCCATACTACCATACCTTTATAAATGCGGAACTAACTCTGTCCGTTACCTTTACGCTAACAGCGCTGATGCGATTCATTCTTTTGAGAGCCTATAGATAGTTTTCATCCCGGAAATCAACTCTTAAAGGGGTGAAAAGGGCCGTGGATGTTTCTATGGGAGTGCGATATTGTGTCTATGGAACATTTCCCATAGACACAGTATCGCACTCCCATAGAAATACGCTCACACATTGGATACGATAATAGCACATTTTGTACATGCGCGGTATTACTAGCCGTAATGTGACGAGTGTAATGTGTACGCGGACAAATCGCGGGCATAAGCCAAATTTAAGTATCTTGCCAATACTATATCGACTTATTAAAAGCTTTCTGTGTTTGCTTTAACTGCTCACAAGATAAATTGGTAATTGATAACTTTATTTATATGTACATTGAGGAAATTACAAGTGTTAAGTATGTATGTTATTTATATATCGTACTTAATAGGAGTATTTAACTATGTGATAGTCTTGATAGTATATGTGCATCTGGATTATACGGATTCATGGTAGAGAATGTTGGAAACGATCTGAAATGAAGTCAGTATTTTAATATTTTTAATATAGTGTCTCATAATGATCCCATTGTGATGCAATTCTGATGTTTCTGGTTTAGAATTAGATCTCGTCATGTGTACACACATTTTGAAGTAGTTTTAATGAAAATAGGCTACTTTCCGTCGTCACACTCGCAGTTCATGTTTTGTCTACAATGACACTACAAAAGGAGATCACTACAAGTTTACAAGAATCTGCAAGGCACTGGCGCTCAGCGCAGACATGTATGTAAATAGGATTTATATTATGTACACCTATATTGGTAAAAAACTAACTAAGACTCCTCTTGTATGAATTGACTTGTCTTGAATTGGTCGAATAGACATTACCAATATGATTAAAATTTGTACCACAAACAAAACCAATGCCTATTCAAACAGTCCACACCTACAAGAGGGCCTTACTTATACTTGAGACCATTTGACCATTCAAAAAGCAACCCTACCTTCAAAGGTACAAGATTCCTATTCCAATGACATTTTTATAAAAGGTCGGACATATTAAATAATCTCAACCATTTGATTTTTTACCTATACAAGTCTGTTAAGGCTTGTGCAGCCCAAGTATGTGCCGTGTTGCCTAAGTCTTCTGGCCCTTATTTTACCACATCGACAAATGTCGCCTGACACTGACAATGTGACTTACATGGCTGCGTCGACAGGTAAGTTGGTTGCTGGACAGCCTATTGACCCAGCAATGCACGTGGAATTGTTCTTGTCAGGTGACAATTGCCAAGATGGTGAATAGGGCCCTGGTAGATGTCGCTACACGCCTCCCTAAGGCGTTGTAGGAAGGAACTGATTGAAGGATTTGGTGGCCGAACCGAATTGTTCCGATAGCTCAGTTGGTTAGTAGCGATGGGCCATGAATGCCTGTGGTCGCCGGTTCGAATCCGGCTCGGAGCTTTAAATTTTTCAATTTTTCCTTTTATTTAAAATGTATGATCGAAGACCTGTTGGACGTCCTAGGTACCAGTGGGGTGACGAAGTCCAAAAAAACCCAGGCCAAATACCCAATCGGCACTCAAAGTCAGCCAGTGCTTAGCTTACTTTTAACACCTATCGCAAACCAGCTTACTATTCTGAATTAGGATTTTCGCTTATTAGAAATACATACATATACATATAACATTGTTCGTGGTTGCATGTTGATGTCATCGTCCCAATATGTAGCATAATCATAAGTTACTAAACATGTTTAAAGCTGTGAGGTTATTTATAGAGCTTTTGTTATATTAGTCTTAGGCGTTTAATGAACTTAATCATTCAGATGATTAGTTTATACTTGTATGTATAATTATATTGGTTTAAAACCTAAGGTTTTTTATATAACATGTTTCATTTTAGTACCCTATATTACCGATATTTTATTATTGTTTTATTTATGTATAATAATTACTAATAACCATTACACTGAGAGTAGGTATAGGTATACACGCATAATAACACTTTCAACTTGGAGGTAAGCGTACAATATAAGTGGGTAAACACTGCACGCATAAAAATAATTGAGGGAAAAGAATTTAAAAAAATAGAAGAATACATTATAATACAGGTACAATCAGCATCAGAAGTAGCTAAGCAAAATAACACGTTCAAAATGACCTTTACAGATCCTTATTCCCTTGACATTAGAGTTCGTGTGTAGATAGTTTTGACCACTAGAACTGCTTACCAACTTTTGCTGCTGACTGTTCATCAATATCTATTATCTGCCAAGACAAGTCAACGGGCACTACCTCCCTTTTCTGGAACCGTCTCGTGGTCTTATAATTATTTGCACTGAATTATTAAAAAAAACTAAAAGCGTTCTTCATGAACGTCCTTCAAATGTGTGTTAGTGAAAATGCCCTCTTTGTCCAATGTGTATTTGCGTCTCACATTTTGCTTAAAGAGTGAGTGAGACGCAAATACCACCCTAAGACGGTCGTCTAATTGTTTTTTTTTTATTCGTTTGTATATTTTATTTAGTGGAATGCATTAGAAATCTCCTGGTAAGTTCTGCTATAAGGCTATAACAGTGCCAAGTCTACGTATTGTGTACTAAAGTGCATTCATCCTTACTTGTCTTATTTGGTAGACAACATTCTAACCTCAAAATGTATCTTTTTAGACTAAAGCAGCTATTTTACATACATACATACATACATTCACGCCTTTATTCCCAAAAGGGGTAGGCAGAGCACATGAAACGTATGTTCCAGCGCCACTTTTAGCATAAATGTGGGTATAAAATATCGACAAAATGTGATATTGCAGTGATAGGTTGCTAGCCTATCGCCCACAACACACTATAAAAAAGCGTTGCTAGACAAAAAATCGTGAATTGATGTCCGAAAAGTCGTCTCAGCATGATCTAATACTCACACAATTGCTATTCTATCCTAAAAAGATGCATTTTGAGGTTAGAATGTTGTTTACCAAATAAGACAAGTAAGGATGAATGCACTTTACTCGTACTCGTATTTTGCTGCTTAATTTTTTTTTCACTAGGATTTTTGTACCATTTATTGCTTTCCATGACCAGCATACATCACGGCTTTTTAAAGGATGCTTCAGTTCTAAGAAGCTTTAAATTAAATACGCGCTTTGTTCCTATCGTAATTTCTTCTCATTTTACGAGACATGCCACACACGTAGCTAGAGGTGCTTAGGCCTGCTTAGACACTAGCAAAGTGTAAAGCGGACAATTGCCAATAGTTTCACATTTATTTAAAATAAATGTTTTTTTATAGAGCGTTAAGACCTGGCTTATGCCATGGACGAAAGTCAAGAGGATCGCCAATGTTTATGCAATGCTACGCTTATTTAAAATAAGTCCTTGGGCGACCGAGCTCTGCTGGAATTTTCTTAGACATGAGACCCGGCTATATCGATTTTTCGCCCCCGTAAACCCCCATATATTCCAAATTACATTGAGCTGTTCTCGAGAACGTGATTGCAAATACATATATATATTCACATACAAATATTGCTCGTTTAATAGTATATAGTAAGCCTGATGTAGCCAGTTTCACTATAGAGAGGTCTCTGTACGATCAATTTCGTATGGCACTTAGACGTCTACTTAACACAGCGCCATCTATAGGAGCGTTTTCAATTGAGTTCGTAGATGGCGCTATTGTATTTGTATACACAGTGTTTTTTTAACCGTCTTAGAGCCGAAGCCCAGTTAATGTATACAAGAATTTAAAAAAAGGTATTTTGTTGTTTTTTTTTAATGCATTAATATAGTTTTTTTTTGTATTAATATTAATTTTAATCATCCAGCCAAGTGACCGCAGTGCCCGCTAGCCGCCATCTCATGTAAATAGGTACGAACTCTAACCGGGTGAATGAACTTCGCTCCGCGCGCCATAGAGAATTTTTCAAACTTAATGACCTTTTATTACTAAAAACTTGACAATTTTTTTTTTTCATGAATGATTAGTACGTTTTGGATACTTTAACTGGGCTTCGGCTCTAAGACGGTTAAAAAAACACGTTGTATATGACTATAGTGAATATAGCTTCAACAGGCTTGTAATTTTCAATAAAGGGACGCGACACTGCATAGACATTGGAGGTTCTCTAATTTTTTTCTTCCATGCTTATAAACAATGCCTTCTAGTGAAACTGATGATTTTGGCCTGTATGAGTTACTACTTTTTGACTATCTGGTCATAAGTATTGGCTTGCAGCCACAAAAGGGAGGTGCAGATGGAAGAAATAATAGCTTACTGCTTAGTGCGCTTAGTGCTTAGTTGCATCCGCTAATGTGTGCATGAGCCAAGCAAAATGTATCTCTTTCTCGGTGTCAATAAGGATGATTTCTTGATTTCAAATTGCGTCGTTACGGAAATAGTGTCTTATTGACAACTTCAAAGCGAGGTTTTGCTTGAGACACTTAATTATTTAATTTGTTCAACAGGAACGTATAAATGGCCGAAACCTGACGGTCACGTTTTCATCGGAAGTGTATATCTGTAAGTAAATATTTAGATTCCTATACCACAAGGTCTCACGTACGTTGACGTTCTTAATTTGATCGGAAAATGAACTTCCTCGACATGATCTTTTTTATTTGTATTTGGAGGGCCTGTAACTTTCGGTCGTTCAAATCAACCTAACCTAAGCCCATATTAACCCCCGACGCAAAAAGAGGGGTGTTATAATTTTAACGTATCTAATACACAGACAAACACGTTAAAATTATAACAAAATTAAATAACAGTAACTACGATTCTAGTGTTAAAATTGCAGTCACTTTCTACCGATAGGATTGAATACGAGTGTCCCACTCGTTTTTAACCCCCGACGCAAAAAGAGGGGTGTTATAAGTTTAACGTGTCTGTCTGTGTATCTGTGTATCTGTCTGTGGTATCGCAGCTCCCTGACGGATGGACCGATTTGAATGCGATTTTTTTGTATCATAAATAATTTTATCTATAACGTATATTTGATGAAAATCTGTTGTCCTTTTTTAGATATTGGACTTTGAAATGAAAATGTCGGGGTTTTTCAACTTTTCTAAGTTGTAGTTATTTAAATGAGATTGAAGAAGATGAACATGTATTTATCATCATTAAACATACATCACATAAATTGAAACGGAACGACAGCATTCGTCACTTCCCATTGAGCGGCGAATGAGCAGAAAACTGTTGTTATATGCCACGAGGGTAGCAAAGAAGCATAGCCTGGCTGGTATTAATAGGACATCGTAGCTTTTAGAAAGACGCCTACGACTCGAGTCACAAGCAAGTTGGCAAGCCTTTATTGCTTTATCTTGTCACACGATATATCACAGTCACGTTTCTCCCTAATAACCTTACGTGACTAAAGGGAAGATGCGATATTTTCATTTTTGCTTTCATTTGAAAGGTTCGCATGTAGAATAGACCACGAAAGTATTAAAAACAAACTATAATTTATAGTCAAAAACTCCTGTTACAAACTAACAATACAAACTTTCGCGCCTAAACGGATCTACAATTCCTGTGACGTCACTCAATGTGTATCACTCGCCATATTTGTTTGTCCGTGGTTCGTCCCTAGATGTCAGTATTTTGACAGGAGTGACACACGTTCAGTTTCACATTACTTCAAATCGTAATTATTAAAACGTTTCTGTTGCTATATTATTTTATGGTTTTTCGACATTTTGGACACAAAATAATGGTAAATATTATAGCTGCATCTTCCCTACTCGATCATACCGCCACATGCGCGCCACTTCTCACTGATTATATGGAAGTCAGATCAAAGCAAGTCTTTTTAGTAGAAAGGTGAAGTGCGTCAAGAACTTTCGCTATGCAAGTCGGCGCCGCCGTCTGGCCTGATTTAGACGTTCGAAAATAGCGCAGACGGCGAACCACGGGCTTAACAGACATAACGTGCCAGCAGTATGGATATTCTGGAATTACACATTAACATGACGTTAAGCTGTGCCGCAATGTAGGCACTATTGAACTTAGGGCGGTAACACAATGGCGGATCCAAGATTTTGGTTAGTTAGGGCTTGGCTCAGCTGAGGCTCGGTTGGGAGGACTTTTATTTTGAGTTAAACGTCAAAAGTGTATGCTAACCGTGGTAAAAACTCTATGCTTTTTTGGTCGAATAGACATTAGGTCGTATACTAAAAAGTTTTACAGAAAAATTAATTCAAACAATTATGAAATTTTGGCTTAATTACGGATCATTTTAAAAAGGTAAACTAAAATGGTAAATGTGGGTATACTCTTGCTTGCCAGAATTTCATTTGCCCGAATTTTATCTGCCATAATATACAACTGCCATAATGTTGTTTTCTATAATTTTGTATGCCATACTCATTGTTTACCATACTAATTATATGCCAGAATCTTTGTTTTCCATAATATCAATATCAATAATCTCATTTTCCATAGTCATGTAATCCATAACTATCACATGCTATAATATCATTTGCCATCCATCTCAACATCCATAATATTCTTATGTGATAAAGTGGGTACGTATTGCAGTGTCTAATATTTAAAAAAAAAACCTCGAACCTATCCGCGATCCAAGTCGGTTTTGCCACTAAGTAAAAATGAACTTTTCTCTGAGATTACCTAATGCCAAGATAGTGTTGTATCGTAGGCAGTAGGGAACAGGGGCTTAGTGGCAAAACCGACTCGGATCGCGGATAGGTTAGAAGACGGAAGCGGGAGCTTTGCTCCCGCTTTCGTCTTCGAGGTTTTTTTTTATAAAAAAGCGGAAAATCCAGCAAATTAACAAAGATGAATCCGAATGCATGTTTAGTATGGCGTTTAAATATTCTATTAAATAATAATATTGCAAACAATAATCTGGAATACAATACGTATGGCATATTCGGGTAAACAAGAGTATGTCAATTAACTATTATGGTAAACGAAACATTCGGGCAAATGAAATTCGAGCAAGCGAAGTTCGGGCAAATGATTATTATAGTATATGAATGTCGGGCTAACAATAGACAACCGGTAAATGTGTAGGTATAGCACAGCTATCACAGGACGGCCTGCGAGATAGACTATCCGTCTCTTTCCAATTAGAACGCATAGAGAGAGACTGATAGTATATGTCGCCGCGACGCAGCTCCGGGGCCGACATGTGATGCCGTACACTCTATGCTGACTCTATGCTGTGATGCCTTTAGTTGAATATAAATATAGGAAACTTGTGCGTCGCCGACGAAATCCTGAACGATTGGGAGGGGATGAATCACATCCAAATTGGCGTTGAATCTCTGAATGGGACCGAGGCATATTTGCCTCGACGTTGATGTTTTATATGTTGCGATGTAGATATGGTTTCCGGTAGACAGCATTTTTAGGCAAGTACCTCATCCTTGTATCAGGAGTTCACACTAATAATGAAATATTTGTTAGAGAGAAGTCTACATTACACCGCGATGACTCGTCATAAATCGTATCGCAACTCTGCAACACTAGGCAACAGTGGATGACCCACCTATGGGGGTCATGACCCGCGGTCATGAATGTCACTGTTATAAAATGTATTTTAACGATGTGGTAACCTGGTAACTGATTGCCATGCCAGATAACGTCAGTATATATTATCGGCGCGACATTCCGCACATGTCTTTAGGGAGTTTTATATTTATTACATACGCGAAGTATTGGTTATGAAAATACATACATACATACATTGAGCACATGAAACGTATGTTCCAGCGCCACTTTTAGCATAAATGCGGGTATAAAATATCGACTAAATGTGATATTGCAGTGATAGGTTGCTAGTCCATCGCCCACAACACACTTCAACCCTGGTCCCTTAGTCGACTTTTACGACACCCACGGGAAGAAAGGGGGTGGTAAAATTCTAACCCGACAACGGGCAACGGGGGGTTATGAAAATATCTTTTGAAAAAATACCAACGTTATTTTATCAGTCAAACGCGTTTGCTGGAATGGTTTGTCGATTCCGGTTGCCCATATACTGAAATAGTCAATGTTGTTATTAGCCCAGCGAGCTAATACATTTTAGAGGGCGAACAAATTTAGAGGGTGAAGTATATTCCATACCTTATTATATTCTTTTAATACGGTGGTTTCCTATATAAGTTATCTAAATTGTCTAGAAACTGGGGCTAGACACAGCGGGGGCTTTTATAAGCAGAGGGCTGTTGCAAAACAAGATGTTATAAGCGGAAGTCTATTTTACAAGCTTTCTACTAACTTGCAATGTATGTACCTATGTGTTTGTTCGGGTGGAATCTTGCACAACTCAATTTTTAAGCAGATATCTACAACCGATTGAGCTGAAATTTTGGGTAAAGGTGGATGTGGGTGACAATTAAATATTATGTTACCATCGAGCTGATCTGATGATGGAGACAGGAGGTGGCCACGGCCATTCCCACAGATATAGGAAATAAGGAGATCGGACATGCCGCGCGATTTGTATTGAGTATGCCTGTCGCAACTTCTTGAATTCGTGGTTTTATTCGAAATAAATTGTATTTATCGTATTTACCTCTGAAAAGTGATCCAGTGGTGTGGAAATTAATCAAATCACTGCAATGCTTGCAAGTAATTATTGCACAACTCGGCATTTTGGCAAAAACGGAACTTTCTCGGTGGACAACGGACGGTAAATGTATGGCGGAGTATGCCCAATGAGCTGATATACATATCACATTGCACATGTGCGACACAGCCGCCGGCGGCTTGTCCGCTCTATAGTATTTTATGCTCTGAGGCCATTCCCGTGGGAATTCAGTAAGTAAGTAGGTACTTAACCGACGTAACCCCGTTGAGTTTGAGAATACGGAAAAGTGCAGTCGGCAGTGAAAGCTTTTACCAAAAATTTCATTTTTTGAAAGAAACTTATTACCTGGGGTAGATCGGGGTGAATATCCTATTTATAATAAAAAGCAGATGAAATGAGAGGTTACCGCTTGTACCTATACAACTTACAAAACATTTCAACGGGCTCCTGATTTGTTGTATCTTGACATAGCTGGTTGGATTGCTTCATTACACAAGGAATCAAATAGTTATTTGTGTCACAAGGGAGCAAAATAGTATATTTACGGCGAGGGCGGTGTATTGAATCCTGAACGTAGCGAGGGATCCTACAATAGAATCCTGAGCGTAGCGAGGGATTCTAACGTAGGATCCTGAGCGTAGTGAGGGATACAAGTGTTTACGCCCGAGACGAAAATAATTTGCTACCGAGTGACACATACTATTTTTCACACCGACTATGGGGAAATTTAAAAAAAGCTATTGTTAAAATATATCTAAATTATCTTAATTTTTTATTACAAATTTTTAAATATTACGAAATATTTCTAAATTTTTATACAACATTGTTATAGTTAAAACTTGAAATATGTTCGTTTTGAATCGACTACGATGAAATTACAATCGATTATTTTATTAACATCTGTGTTCAATTGGCACATTGCGTACAAATGTTCCAATGCCAATGTATAAATTAAAAAAGTAGCTTGAACAGAAAAGTAGCGTTTTGGTCCCTCTCGTCGTGGAGCAAAACTTACTTTTCCGAATGAAAGGTGTGAAAAAACAATTAAGTCTTTGATTAAGGGGCTCCCATACGCCAATGACCTTCGATCTGAATCCCTTAGTTATCTTATGTTTTTTTTAGCTTACTATATTAACAACAACGGCTTTAAGCAATATAGTATCCCATATTTACTTCAAAGTTCATCGTTTTCGAGATATTTGGCATCAAAGTTGAACCATCTTAGGTCAAAAAACCCGTTTTCTGGCCATAACTTTTGTGTTAATTGGTTTATAATGAAAACCCTAGACCAGTTTTAAGAGACGTCACAGACGAACCCAAATATGTAGATTTCGTATATGTTAGATCTTTCACGTCAATAGAGATACGAAATTAGTGTTTTTTTAGACAATCTTTAAAAAAATCATACAACATTAAGTATTCATTTGTTTCAAAATCCGGTTGACCAAAATGGAGATAAAAGATTGAAGAACCGATAACCGTTTGATTCATACTTCTATCTGTAGTGCAAAAGAAGGAGATACGATTCAAAACTTGACTAAAATCGATGGAAACCTCGGGTAGCCCCTTAATTAGACACTGCAACATGTGATTTCAAAATTGATATCAAAAGGTGCTCTCTCTAACAGATAATTGCTCGACATTTGTACATTTCTGTGCGTTGTGCAATAAAGTTTCAATAAATGAATAATTATAGTATTTTTCCTCGCACAACACGACAGTGGTGAAACCGTTTTAATAAAGTCCAAATATTTTCTGGGAGACCCACAGGTTTTTCCGTAAACGAACTCTTGTGTCTCTGCCAATGTTAGTTAGAGGAGGAGTTACAGATTAGTTTTAGGCACTACAATGGTTTCCCTTTATAACCTCAGCCAATTGGGACAAATACCTTTAAAAACGGCCAGCTCAGTCAACCAATCGTAAAGTAGAGGAAAATCGTTAATAATTTCCTTGTTTAATATTTTAGGCAATTGCCAATTTGCAAGAGCTTAATACGCTGTGACATTTTATTTTATCCTATTTTATTTTATTTGACATTTTATTGAGTTTTAAAATTTTTTAAGTTTAGTATTTGTATGGATTTTATGGAACAATGTATTATGAATTATGAGTCTTATGTTACTCGAAATAAATTGTTCCATTTGATTTGATTTATGATTGCGGAAAGATCACCTAAAGCCGGCTGTACACATTGGGCCAACGTTGGCGCGTGAGGAGGATGCAGCTATGCGTTAGATAGACGGAGAGGGCTATAGTTGTATCTCATTCGTTTACATAGCTGCAGCCTGCTTACGCGCCAACGCTGGCCCAATGTACAGCCGACATGATGAATGGAATAAGTGACCATATTAGACTGCGCACATTAGCAGGGATTTCCCATTTGATAATCCAGGCTGTAGCTCCATGCACGCATTAATCCAAACTCTAAGAGACTCGCCACAGCATTAATAATACCCCTACCGAGATGTATACATACTAATCTTAGTGTGACAGAGATATATAATCATTTGTTGTCTTTGTCATGGTTCCACCTTTTTTGTTTGCCCCGAACTATTTGACATGACTTTGGGCCAAAAAATTATTACCCGCCAATTAAGTAGGTTATTTATGGTAACCCGTCAGCCATTTCAAAAGAAGGTCCCAATTTTATTTACCTGTAAAAGAGCTACTCCGTCCCGTACGCGTAGGTATAGCTTCTCTACGGGATTCTTCCTCTAAGTTCAAAGTACCTAGTAGAACGTAGTGGTTATATAACCATACATAACATATAATGAGAATATTCTCATGGGATTAGCTCTAGTACCTACGCTCAATAAGGCTTGTACTCGATGACGATATACGTAAGAAGGTAGTATTATATGCTGTAAGTAAATAAATATTTACCTACTTCAGGACAGGAAATATCCAAGACTCAAAAACAGATTCTAATAATCATCACAATATTAGTCATCATACAAATAATTATTTACCCTTACCGGGGTTTGACCCCAGACACGGGTCACCTTCACGGGCAGGGTCACCTGGCTGACCAGTCATCAGAACTCCTTGATTTATATTCTTAAAGGATCCTACGAGTGGCGCTGCGGCTCCAACTGTCTGAAACAATTATTTATTTAGTAGGTAAGTGGTGGTCAGTCGTCGCCATTGAAAATCATTTCATACAACACTTCGCAAGGGGAATACTCAAGTGCCCGAGTGCAAAGCGATTGACAGCACGTCTTGGAACTTGCCACAGCTGTTTTGTATAAGGATATGACTCAATCTTCTTGGAACTCCATTGATGACATACCGAATACAAAATTTTCCTTGTTTTGCAATACCTAGTACTAGAAATACTCGTTGCATCAACAATACTATCGCGAAGTGTCATTAAAATTCATAATTCATTACTAGATTTGTATTTCGTTATGTATAATTCTCGCTAGATGTCGCTGCCTTACCGAAATCAATCGATTTATTGAAATGTACGTGTGGTACAATGCAATAGTGACCTAAGTGCATTTACGTAGGATTCAACTTTGCGTGACGCGACCCTTGTGTATTTTAAGGAGTAAAGAATCTTCACCACCGTACGAGAAAAACGATCCATTTTCATAAACCAAACTACCTAGTTGGCATTAATGTCTATTCGAATATAGCTCTTGTACGATTGACTTAAGGTCCCAATGATTAATCTTCCGATATTTAAACAAGGTATATAAGGTCGGCTTGAGCGGTGAGTCAGCGCGAAGGTGGAATTTAATTAACGACTGCATAGACGATGCAACGGCCTTGCAAGGCTGCTGCGTTGGCGCATAGCACGCGTATGCCGGGCGAAGTCACTAAATGCTGTCGTTAGCTTAAATGGACCACTTGACTGGCAGGTCAACTTGACTAATTTTTATTTGACATTAAAGTAGGTTTTTTTAGAGTACGTGCACTACATTATTTGTTAGTGTTAGTACCTATGTATATTTATTTGGTTTGCTGGCTACATAGCTTTGCGGCTTGACGAATTTAATATATGTAGGTAAGTGTCGTCATAAATCACAGTTGGTCCTTTAAATTGTTCTGTGTGTCAGTGACAAAATCTAAGTCAGTAATTGTTTTTAAATTATTATTTGTCCGATTTTCTTTCGGATTTATCCGCCTTCGTAATATAATCGTTTGCTGTAGATTCAATATCATGTAACAAAAGTGACATATATATGAACATATATGCCACTTCAAACTGGTAAGTAATTACAAGATGTATCTACGTATAAGTACTTCTGATTTATTGATACTAATCCATTACTTTAGCAAAGATTAGGTCATCAAGGAAAACTTGAAGGTGATCTTGCCAGTCAATCTATTGTAAATATGTGGGTGTGACAAATATAGAACCTTCCTATTTATTTTCTAGGTTATTTGCTCTATTACTATTTTGCCCAATGGCCATCTACTGAAATATTTTAAGAGTTTTTCATCATCATCATATACATATGAAGGGTCGGCAATGCTCATGTTACTCCGTTGCGCGTCAAGCGGGCTGTAAACTTGTTTGTCACTGTCGTTGTATAATAAAAATCATCATCATACGTCCCGATGCTGGGCCTAGGTCTCTCATGAATGAGAGGGAACGGGCCTTAGCACGCTCGCCCTGTGCGGATTGGGGTCTTAACGTACATCTTTGAATTTCTTTAGTCTTTAGTTAAGCCATAAGGCTAAATAAAGCCTAGAATTCAAGTAATTTCACGATCGGCCGACGTTCACAGACTATTTATGAAGAAATCCTTGGAAACTGGTTTCTCTTGGCAAATACTAGGGATACCTTACTTGAGTCCATAATACGAATTACTATCGCTTCGATTAAAAATATTGAAACCGGGTTTTTTCATGAATACAATGTAGAGGATGTAAAGAAAGGCTATTGAGGGCAATGATCAAAGTTACTTTGCAAAAAATACTTTTGTAAAGAATGCTCCTTCTTCCTTCCTCTGGTATGATTCATCGTTACTAACTCGCGTCTTTTCGTGGCTCAAACCACTATCCTTAGTACAAAAAGAAGCAAAATTTCTGCCTACCCTTTCCTTCCTTGAAAGAGAATGCAATTGCACGATTTCCTGTGAATAATTATGTGTGCAATTAAAATATCAATGGAAACCCGAGCAAGTTAATTATTCCACGTGTCGCCAGCCCTAAGATTAAGCAAATTTGCGCGCATAGCCGGTGACTCACGCTTAAGTACACAGTGCTAACTACGCCTTGTAAAGAGTATAGCATTTACCTCAGTAAGATTAGTGAGATACGGCATTTTTTTGTACCAAAGTAGGTGACTATGTTCTAGCGCTTTATCTTTGTCAGAATACGAAATTAACGGGCATAGTGAGCTGCCGCTGCCCATGTTGCATTCTACAGTACCGGTCTAGGAGGCTTTGTCGTATCTAATATTTGTTTCATTCTTCTTCAAAGGGGCAGTGTTTGATTGAATTGGCCAACATTTATTTTTTACTTTTGATGTAGTACACATACTTACCCATCCTGAAACTGGAAAGGATACGCATGCCCTTGAAAGGATTACTACAATAGGGAATCAGTAACGTGGTAGATCTGATTTTAAACTTACTACGTACAATATAGGATAATCTCCAACGAAGGGCGGCCGTCCACCCACTCGCTCGCGGCATGGCAATTACAAGCCGAGTGGGCGCGGAGCGGAGCCACGGCGCCGATGCTTCCATATCCGTCCTGGCTTGAAAATAAAAACCATTTGCAATGGGTCTCGACTTACTTGCATATCTCGATATCAAGATTCGTGAAATATACGAGCAATCGCAGATCAGACCTACACTGGTTCGCTCCAAGCGAGTAAGTGAGCGGCGCTAATACCATCCCAACACATTATGGTCAAAGTTAAAATAAAATCAAACTTAACGGGAGAGGCCATACAATTACACCGTTTTAGATATATTAAAATAAAAAAAGATGTATTGTCGCAAGAAAAATAAACAAAACATAAAATAAATGAGTGCAACAATAGGCTCGGGGCTCAGCGTTTGCTGCTAGGCTGCTATTTCGGAAATATTTACCTACGTAATCTTTAGCACGCTGTTCGTTCAGACTCAGCCAGTCTTTCCTCAGTCAGTAAAGGACTGACTTTCGGTTCGTGATGGTTGACTGCGCTGAACTAAAGAAAAGTAAGAGCAGAGGCTCTGCTCTGGTGCAGGGTACGGTGAAGTGCTAAAGAGTAGCGCCCTTGGTGGTCACAACCCTCGGCTTTGAAAACCGCTTATCTGGGAAATAGTAGATTATTCACCAAGGGGATAAAGCACTGTTTTATGTCACGGGAGCGAATTGAATCCCGAACGTAACGAAGGACTCATAATTTAACTCCTGAGCGTAGCGAGGGAGTTATAAGTTAATTCCTGAGCGAAGCGAGGGAATTAAGACTGAGTCCTGAGTGCAGTGAGGGGTTCAACCGCCCAAGACTAAAACAGTCTTATCCCCGAGGTGTATACTCTACTTTTCACTTATGCGAGACAAAAAAACAGGCTCAGTAGATAAATAATGTTTATTTAGCAAATTAAAAGTACATAGTAACATTAGACACGTTAGTCCAATTATGGAAAGATAAGGTAATGTTTTTATTTGGTACGTTTATTGAGGTTGAGTTGTCTAATTTGATAAACTCAGGAGTCAAAACACTTTCATCACTCGACATTTTCAATATTATTTTTGAAATTAAATCTTCTATAGGCACCTACAAGAACTCGATTTGTTCGTCACGCGTGAACAAATGAAGGCGCGCGACGTTCCAAATTCGAAAGCACAAGCCGTGGTCCTAGATTCGAAATTCGAATTTCGAACACCGCGCTCCTCCGGACCGGGGTTCACACGGAGGCAAACTTCATTTATTTTGTCAAATCAAGTAGGCCATGGCCTAGGACAAATTGTGTTTAGCAAAATTAAACTTTATGCATATAGTAATAAGAATTATGAAAAGTGAAATCATATTATTAACCAGCGGGTTATAATGAAATTCAGTACAACATTATAACCCGGCTAATACCAAGGGATTGCATGTCTTGCTTTCGGTAGGGTTTACATGACCTATAATTCGGCATTGTCGAGCATGTGGTGTGAAAAATCTTTTTCTCACTATTTTTACCAGAGCTGAGCTCGGTCGCCCAGGGACTTTCTGTATGAATTCCGAGAAATATTTACTACCTAGTTTGAACTATCATTGAGCACGTGTTTTTCGGATGAAATATGGATGTCATAAAAACGTTGAAAAGAATCTAATCCAAAGCCTAATACTATTGAAAAAAAACGACATAAAACCCAAAATATCACGAGAATCGGTTGAGAAATGTGCCTTGTAGATGAAAACAGCCGGACATCCGGAGAGTAGACATAGAAAAGCATTTTTGCCCAAGCTGAAATGGAGAACTCCGTTCGCTTCGCTTGCTCATTTAAAAAACCTGTTGCAGATGGCGTCACTTTAAGTGGACTCTCTCCCGGTCATTTAGTCGTATGGCTCTTACATCTCTACTTAACTCACGCACGCCATCTATAAACTCAATGAGTACAATTCTATAGAAATTGGTAGTGTAGCAGTAGTGGTTTAAGCGATATTTCAAGTAAATGTTTTCCTTATACCTACATAATTATATTGTCCGTCCAGTCCCCATTTATAGACGGAAATCCCGTTTTTTATGTTGATACCATATACCACAATTACCTACTTCCTTCATTATATCAGAGTCTGCCGGTAGTGCCGATAGTTAATTTGTCGTTCTGTTTAAAAACGGTTCTTTTAACATTTTGCTATAAGGAGCAAAATATGTGTTATTCCCGACATAAAAGCGCTCTTCGTGCGTATTGCGCGAGGATACCTTTTTAAAAGAGAATGACACTATGTTATGAATATGTAGTGTGTATAGATACAGTATGATTCCACTTCCTATACCGTCATTCAGGATCCGGTCATGTTTTGCCAGCACAATGTGTCATGTAGGTAGATTGCCTATTTCTATTATTATATTGGCACCTACTGATTTCACTCCATTCCCAAATGTTGCCAAAAACTCCAATATATGAAACTACCCACATCTCGGCGAATTATCTCATAGAGAAGCCACCGTAGCAGACGGAAAGGCTCCTAAACAGCTGAATTGAGAACTTGTTTTATAATGGTTGACGGCTTACCATGCACAAGATCCGGTAAGAGCAAATATTTTGTGATGAGGATGAGCATGAATATTTGTTTCCGAGTCATGGAAGTTTTCTATGTATTTAAGTATTTATACCTATTATATACATCGTCGTCTAGTACCTACCCATAACACAAGCCTTACTGAGCTTACTATGGGACTATAGGTCCATTTGTGTAAGATTGTCCCTTCATATGTTTTTATTTATTTTATTATTGTATTTATTTATTTACTTAATGGGGTGGGTACCTAATCGTTTGTGTGCCTCAAACTGAAATGAAATTGTTGGAGGCAAACAATATCTAACGTGACACGTATCGTAATAGTCAAGTACCTATTGTAGGATAAGGTGCTTGACTGACGCGTTTTCACAATAATAAGTCAACGTTGAATCTAAAATCTGGAGGCACGGTAGTGCCCCCAACAAGTCGAGCAAAACAGCGGCACGGCCGTACCATCCTTTTCTCGAAGCAGTTCAGGCCATTTTCGACCCCCCAATAACTTCGTTGTGGATAAAACTAGAACCCTGATCTATTCACAATTAATACAAAGGAGGCTGCGCGTTTTAAATGAATTGAAAAAGATACTTTGTATGTCCAAATGTTAGCTGAAGGCAGCTCCATCTACGTCGAAGTATGCAAGACTTTCCGCGTGGGCGCCACCAGTGAGTCACAATCACAACTCCTTGGCCTACGCGATGTCACGACCTACTAGTCGTTAAGCGCTTTGCGCCTTCTTTCCGTTCCGACACGACCGCCGACTCGACACATAACTCGCTTAGTCCACGTATACGATCTTGATGGTGCGACTTGTCTTGAATCGTCAAGTTACTATAAGAGAGGGAAATCTATTAGATTTAGTTGATGACTTATTGTGAAGCTTGGTCAATATTATCGGAACGTATGTACTGAATATCACTTGATATTTACCACTAGCTTTTCAATTAAACGCGTTTCCTTAGCGGTGCGGTAGGTACGTACCTGATGTACCTAAGTATCTACTTGCAAAACCGCATCGAGTGGCACTCGCATCAGAGTTAGTGCGTGTTACAGGATTCCGCCGAACTAAACTTCACTTTCGCCACTTTCGGACAACAGCGCCATCTTTTGTATGATTCTCACCGACCGGCCGAGCCAGAGCGCGCCTGCACGTTTGTTGCAAGTTGCCAAAGGAATTTGAAGCTTCAATATATAGACGTTTAATTTCATATTTTTGAATGTACTTGGCCGGTCGGCTCCCCGCGGACGTGGACGGCTGTGGTCGGCTGTCGTCACATGTAACCGGCTCCGTCCGGCTTTTGCCTACTGCACTCTATTAAAACGCGGTCGGCTGCCGCCGGGTGCTAGCGCACCCGTTGCGACGCGGCCCGGCCCGTTCGGTGGAAATCGTACATTTTTGTATGTTGTGAGGCATTTCTGAATCACTAAAAATTGTATCCCAACTGTATCGTTTGTCCGAATTTTCATTTGTCCTAAAAGTCGGTTTTCTCTGAAATCATGACATTTACAGAATTATTATAATACTAACCTATTAACCTATGGGCTCAACACCATTAGTATTAAACAATGTTTTTCTCTGAAACTTACCATTACATTGAATTACAATGTAAGAAGGAGTTCTAGCTTATTTGATTAGCTTTCTTATGATATCATATTAGCATCCAGGAAATACATAGTTTGGTTTTAATTTAGACTTTTCAAAAACACTACCTAGCAAATCGCGGCACATTATTGTATAACTAGCTTCGGCCTGCGACATTAACTACTTTTGAATGGCGACTGTATTTTAATTTTATATAAAACATGTATACACACTTTAAATGTCACTTTTCACTGATGTACAGGTAGGTATATGATATGAACGTCGCATTTGAGTACCTACGTATTCGCACATACTCGTAGGTACTTGCAATTACGCCGCAACAGTATATAAGGTACCAAACATTATCAGTCCAATTAGAATATTTACATACACTATATTTACTCTGCTTTTAATAAGGACACTTTAATGATGTTTAAGTAGTTTGAGTAGGCATACTGTATACTCTGATAAGATAGCCTGGTCGTACACCTAAAGGCAAACGACAGCGTGAAGTTTCCATACAAAAGATTTTGAGACTATGAAAACATGTTACTTTGCGATTTGTGTAGAGTTTTGACTACGTTGCATAACTTTGTAACGTAGTCAAATCGCGCTGACCAGTAACACAGAATAAGTAATAAATAGAGTACTGCGTGCAGAAGGTGCTCTGTTAACAAATTCCCCGTTTAGGTACGCTAAACATGCCTAAATGTCGTCATCTCTTTCTATCGCATGCGACGCCCTCTTTCGGAGGCGGAGCCTTAGAGCTAGGGTTGCCGCCAGCTCGACCTTTAAAACGATTTATACTTTACTATATTTTACTTAAGATGCCAGGATTATGAATCGCTTCATATAGCTAACTTATTTAAATATGGAACAAGGCTTACAAAGTATCCAGCGTATGCCTACCTACAAGTACCTACCTAGTCACGTCACGTTTACAGGATAAGTATGTAAGGCGAATGCAACCCTTAAAAATTTGTCGCACTTGCTTGCTAATAATCCTAGTTAGATCTCAGACCAAGACGATTTTTTTTGTGCAGCAAGATATGCTGATCTTCGCCCACACCCGGAAACTTGAGGAATTGGTATGAAAATAGGTTTTAGTCAAAACGCAGCGTTATTTTAATAAGTTTCTGTCAAAAAATCATTTTTGGTACAAGCTTTTATTGCCGACTGTACTTTTCTGTATACCATCATCAACTACTCATTAAGACGATTCTAACGAACCCAAACTCAACGGGGTGACGTCGGTTAAGTACTGAATTCCCATGACCCTTCTGTCTCTATCATCAGATCAGCTCAATGGTACCATAATATTGAATTGTCATCCAAAATATACTTATACCCAAAATTTCAGCTCAATCGGTCACGGGAAGTGGGTCAGATTTAACTTGCAAGATTTGTCCCATACATATTAACAGGGCCCATGGCCACCTTCTGTCTCCATCATCAGATCAGCTCGCCATAATATTGAATTGTCATCCAAACTACACTTATACCCAAAATTTCAGCCCAATCGGTCACCGGGAAGTGCGTCAAATTTAACTTGCAAGAAAGTAAGATGGGACAGTATATATGATAGCAGGGCAAGTTAAATAAAAGCTTGTAAAAAAGTGAAAAAATGGGTCCTTGCCTCACGGTTCTAAATACTGATTTGCCATACCTCATCATCCTCCTAGCGTTATTCCTGGTAATGCCCCTAAAGGAGCCCGGAGCCATACCTACGATAAATAAATTAGAAGTAATGACTTTAGTGTCTTATTACGCCCTCAAAATCGGACGTTTCTTCGTCGTCGTCGTAATCTAACCCGACACCATCGTGGCATACGCCTTAACGTCGCGAAATATTTCTGTCTCCTACCTAGTGAAAGCCAAGCATTGTGGTTGCGTTGCGACATCACCAGCGAATTGCGGAAGCATTAGCTTGGGCAACTTGCTCAAATGCCTCGATCGTTAAATGTAATGCTCCTATATGGATTAACTAGAACTGCTATATCATACATGTGCACTTAATAAATTCGCATTAACGGGACGGTAACTGATCGTGCACATATCATTTTAGTTGTTACTCTATGAACTGTCGTAGGGTTACATGAGTTTATTTATTTTCCAAAGAAGGTATGCAAATGAAATTTCTGTGTATAAATCGAACTTAACCACTCGTATGCGGATGTCAAAATCAACCAATCAAATTATGATTTTGAGATGTAAAACTATAGGTTCAAATGCTTGGCATGGATCCTTAAGCATACGATGGATTAGTTAAGGTATTAAACTAGGTTGATTTATTGACACGATATGATATGCATCTAATGTACAGTAAGAAACAGAAAAGCAACCCCGACTGCACAGAAACTTCCGTTAAACCGACCGAAAAAACTTTCCATGCAGAAAACCCTGAATAATGAATCTAATAGGGATAGACTTACTTAAGTGGGCAATAGAACAAGTTTTACAATCCGCTTCCTAATACAACGTTGGTTTGATGCAGCTGAACACACATAACACTAATACACGTTTGAAATCAACTTGACCAAACAGGAATTACAACCAAGTTTGCAACTAACTATGATAGAGTTGACAGTGGTCGTGAGCAGTGGAAAGTCAATAGGCACAGTAATATACTGCGTGAATCAGTGCGTGACTTCTGAGCCATTGTTTCTTCAACAGCGGCCCTTACAAAGCGTGTATGCATGCATGTGATGTCACCATGCCCTATGAACACATTCGGTGCATCAACAGTTGAAAGCGTGGACTGTAAACATGATGTCATATTGTATGTTTTTCAAGCCACTACGACACTAAGACAATGCGCTGTAGTTACATTTTCATGGCTATAAGTATCAATCTGATAATAAAGTGAGTGAGTTAGTGTCATTTAAGAACCTGTAAAAGTATTTCCTCATGCGAAATTTTGTCGCTTCTCGACTTAATCTGACACCGTGAAGATTAAATAGTGTCATAACGAAGACAATGGCAACTTTAAAAGTATTTCCGTCCATATTTCTTTAAGGTTATCTTTAAAATGCCCGTTCCCTCTCATCCATGAGAGGAGGCCTGTGCCCAGCAGTGGGACGTATATAGGCTGATTTATTATTATTATTTATCTTAGATATTACTTCCTTTCTCCGGAACAGCATCCTAGCCAATAACTAAGCAATTTTGTAGGTGTAACCGAAGTTATGCGATTGCCGCCCCTAGGCTGTCATAAGCGGTAAGTTATCGCTCGGCATTATTGAGATAATTCGTATTTGTGAGGTCAGTACCTGCAGATGCCCTGGTGACTCCTACCGCCCACAACCCTTTAAGCTTACGGTCATCGTACTCTATATACATATACGTATACAGTAACTTCAATAACAAACCAAGACGAGGTAAACGTCATCAATTTCCATATGTACTTTGGATATCTCTCGCTGCGCCCGTTTTCATGCGACACACAACACAACGCACGATTCGAACAATATGCCAGCGACTTACGTGGTTCAATTCGAACGTTAAGGTCGCTAGGATAGGTTAATTTCCGTCTTAGTAAAAGAGGAATCGACGGTATTCCTCAAATAATACAAGGACTGACCAAATATTACTATATAGCATTGATGCCAGTTTTCATAACAAAGGCACTGTACCTATCCAAAATAAAAATAAAAATGTTAGAAGGAAAACCCATTAATCCCATGATTTACTGGACTAGCCACATATATGTATCCAGTCATCGAGTTACCACAACGTCACATACCAAGTCTTTAAATTACCTTCCATTATGTTAGTAATGTTAGCTGATACGATAACGCAGCGTTATCGAGTGACCCACTACCCGCCGCTGATAACCGGCGAGTAGGGGAGACTTGGGTAAATTTTTGCTTCGACGAACATATCTCGATAAAAAAAACATCTCACAATCAAGAACTTTATGGGAAATGTAGGTCGATTTACACGCTTTTAGAAACAATGACCAGAGTTAGTGAAAGTGTTAATGTTTCTATGAAAATCGATTGAAATCTTAAGGCGCCGTAGGTTCAGCGAAGTTAAGCGAACAGAGTTTTTGAAATAATATAATGCGTCTGTTTATAATAATATTTATTTAAAAAAATACGTATAGTAGTTTTGAGGCTTTTCTGCAGGGTAATCAGTGTTTAGAAACATGTGTAAGCAATTTTCGCTCGATAGAAATAAATCACGAACATAGGTCTAAAAGGGTCTAAAATACATTTAAAATATTTCTTACAAATTATGCACAAAAGCTAAAAATATTAAAATGGCTCCTAAAAATCGGCAATATGATGTTTGAGAGAAATCAGTGTTTACTTTTTTATTTATTAAAACGGCAAAAAAATAATAATTAAAAAACATGATTTCCGCGCTTCCGAGCACGCACTTCCATCTCGCTCACGCTTATGCTTAGTGAGAGGGAGATAAGACCATGAACCTACGGCGCCTTAACTATTCCTCGTGTCACGACTTCAATCTCCTAACACCGAGTATGCTATGTATTTACACTATTTAATCTTGCAAAAAAGTGACATAATCATCGTATCGCATTCATCATGCAACACCATCGGCATCGGGCCTAAACTGGACTAGTCACGTACTGGCTGGAATAATAATTCGTAATTTCTAAACGGATGCAAAAACAAAAATACAATGCCACTTATTAAAACTTGAAAAACCATACATTTGAGGAAAACAATACACAAAAACGCACATGTAATACGACACGATATAAAGATAATCCAAACTTTGGGAGAAAACTTCGTTTTTTTGCATGCAGACGTCATATACACACCTTTCTGCTGCGGATACTGCGGGAAGATGAGATGGACGCGGAGCAGGTCTGTTTGGCGAGCTTCAGTGCCGCCGAAATCTGCGCAGCGAAGAAAGTGCTGTTCCAGTCCCTCGGGATCGCCGGCACATTTATACCTCACCGGAGAGGAGACGAAACCGGGGAAAAAACCCTTAAGGACATCGTTGATGTTCTGAGGGAGCGTGAGAGCGACTTGCCTGAGTTCGTGGCGACGGAGGTCTCCAGATTGCCGTCCTGCATTCCAGAACATGTCGACGTGAGTGTCCTGCTGAAGGAAATCGTGGCTCTTAAAGCAGGCATGGCTGAAATTTTGAAAAAGTTTGACGATTCGCGCGCTACCATTGCCGAGTTACGCAAAGAAATTATCAGTTTACGTAATAGTGCCCCGGAAACTCGGTCACCAGCGGGGTCAAATTTCAAGAGTAATGACCGGGCGTCAAGTGTCGACTCGGTCAGTTTGCATGTTGCTGATGTTGAGATAGATGTACAGCACTAGCTACGTGTCTCCACACTAGTAATGTTGACTGGTAACTATGGTTACATTCTCTTCTTATGTAGATTGTGTCGTGCTAATGTTTTATTAATATAGTATGTTTTGTGATAAGTAATGCTTATTCTTCTACCTAAAACCTCAACATGGTAGCAGATCGCGTGCAGTAAGTAAATAAAAATATATTGGGTTGCGATCCACGAAAAAATAAAATCGGTGAAAATTATAAGAAAGAAAGATGACAGCTGCGGGGTCTCTTCTGCCGATTTTGACCGAAAATTCAAATTTCAGTCATTGGAAATTTCGACTGAAATTACTGCTGGAAGAAAAGCAACTTAGTGATGTGTTATTAAAAGAGATACCGACAGATAAAAATGCTCTAGTATTATTTTTGAAAGATGACTCACGAGCAAAATCAATTTTGGTACAATGTCTGAGCGACAAATATATTGACATAGTAAAAAATGCGAATACGACCAAAGAAATGTTAACGTCATTAGAGGCCATATTTGAACGGAAAACAGTCTGTAACAAATTTTATTTAAAACGGAAGCTCATAACAATGCGCTATGACAATGAAAGCAACTTACAGCAATATTTCCTAAAATTTGAAGGAATTCTTAGCGAATTAGCGGCAATCAACGTAAACGTCGATGTAGAAGACCAAATTTGCTATTTGCTGTCTTCTCTTCCAAAGATTTATGATCAAGTGATTACATCAATAGAGACTATGGCTTCCGAGAAACAGCTGAACCTAGAATTTGTTAAAGCTAGACTACTTGACATGGAGACAAAGTTAAAAATGGAAGGAAATAGTGAAAGTTATGAGAATAACGCCTTCCTCACGTGTCACTCCTGCGGGAAACGTGGACATAAGTCGTTCGAATGCAGAGGATCAGGACGAGGACAAGGGCCGAGTAGACGGTCATTGACAAGAGGACGGAGCTATTCAAGGGCGCGTGGACGCTCCTTTAGAGGAAATTCAAGCACACGACATACAACGTATCAACATGCTTCAGCAGCAGGCACAGAAGACGAAGAAATAGGTTTCATTGCTAGCGATATTATTACTAATGTGGGTGAGTGTGGTAGCATAGAACTAATTGTAGACTCGGGATGTACGGAGCATTTAATAAATGAAAAATATGAAAATTATATGACGGATATTACGTACTTAGAGAAACATGTAAAAATATTCGTAGCTAACGGCCAATGTATTACAACTAATAAAAGAGGTAAACTTAAAATAAAATATCAAAATACTACGATCAACATTGATGCTCTAATTGTGAAAGATGTTTCATACAATTTGTTATCAGTGAAAAAGATTGTCGAGGCAGGTTTTAACGTAAACTTTAATAAAAACAATGTTAAAATATTCAATAAAAAGACATTTTTATTCGGCAACGTGCAAGGAAAGTTGTATAAGTTACAAGCAGAATTATGTAAGTACGAAGTCTGTAATGTTACTGATGCAGCAGATCTATGGCACAAACGTTTAGGTCATTTGAATAGGAAAAGTCTTAATATATTAAACTTACCTGTATCCGATAGAATTTGCAGTCCCTGTATGGAAGGTAAAGCCACCCGAAGCCCATTCACGCCTATCCCAAAGCCTAGAACGAGAATGATAGCTGAGATGCTTCACACAGATATAGCTGGACCGATCAGACAGCCAGGATCTAATGGTGAGAAATATTTTATGACAATTATTGACGATTTCTCTCATTTTTGCGTAGTGTATCCCCTGAGGAACAAATCTGAAGCAACAGAACGACTGATGAACTATGTATTAAGAATTGAAAACGAAACGGGGAATAAAGTAAAAAGAATTAGATGCGATAATGGTGGAGAGTACACTGCTAATAATTTGAAACATTTTTGCAGAAATAGAGGGATTAGTTTAGAATATACATTACCGTACACGCCACAACTTAATGGCATATCAGAACGGATGAACCGCACATTATGCGACAAAACGAGGACTCTACTAGCGGAAACCGATTTGCCAAAACATCTGTGGTGCGAGGCGATACAATGTGCCGTTTACCAATTAAACAGATCACCATCATGGGCCATATGCTTCAAGACACCTAGCGAAATTTTTTTTGGTAAAAACGACCTATCGAGATTGAGAGTATTTGGTTCAAAAGCTTGGGCTACTATTGTACCAAAACCGGACAAGTTAGCCAAGAGAGCAAAAGAAACAAGAATGGTAGGTTATGGAACTGTTGGTTACAGATTATGGGATCCAGAAGAAGATAAAATAGTTCTTTCCAGAGATGTAAGATTTGATGAAAGCGACATTAAGTTCAAAAATAACGAAGAAGTGAAACAAGTAAGGTATATCCAAGACAAAGAAGAAGAAATCAATAAAGAAAAGGAAGGTATTGTAGAAAAGGAAGATGAATTTAAAGATGCAGAAATGAACAATGATCAAACTGAAGAAGAACCAACCAGACCCAAAAGAAAGATAAAACCTCCTGCTTATCTTAAAGATTACGAGACACATGTAGAAAACATAAATGAAACTAACATTGTTATATGTCTCAGTGCAAATGCACCAGAAACTTTCGAAGAAGCTGTAAAAGAACCAGAATGGAAAAAGGCAATTAATAAAGAATTAGATGCACTCCAAAGATTACAAACGTGGGAAGAACAAGAAATACCCGATGGAAGAAAGCTCATAGATACAAAATGGATATTTAAGCAAAAAGAAGATGGAACAAAAAAGGCAAGACTGGTAGCTTCCAACAAAAGAAAGAAGATATTTTTGACAGCATTTATGCACCCGTTGCTAGACATTCTACCATAAGAATGATCTTATCAAAAGCTGTACAAGATGATTTAAAGATTATTCAACTTGACATTCCCACCGCATTCCTAAATGGAAAATTGAAGTCTGATGTATTTATCAAAATACCCCAAGGATTAGAAATTAAAAATAATAATACAGCATTAAAACTAAAGAGAGCATTGTATGGATTGGTTGAATCACCAAAATGTTGGAATGAAACACTTGACGAATTTGCAAAAGCTAACGGATTCCAAAGATCAGAATATGATTACTGTTTGTATTACAAAAAAGATTGCTGGATGCTGATTTATGTGGACGATATCCTGATCATTGGAAACGGGGAAGATACTATTAAAGCACTTAAGGAGGAGTTTAACGCAAAATATATGGGCGAAATGAAAAACTTTCTCGGAATGGAAGTTAAAAGAAATGAAGACACCTTAGAATTGAAACAAACAAAAATGATTGACAAGATATTGACTAAATTCAAAATGGATGAATGTAACGGAATTAAAACACCCATGGAAAGAAATTACAATATAGAAATAAAGGACAATACAGAAATTTTGGAAGTACCGTATCGAGAACTAATAGGAAGTCTAATTTATCTAACTGTAACTACAAGACCGGATTTAACATTTTCAGTATCATATCTGAGTAGATTTTTAGATAAACCGAACGAAGAATTATGGAAAGCTGGAAAAAGAGTATTACGTTATTTGAAAGAAACAAAAGGAAAAGGATTGTTATTTAAAAAGACAAATGACAATAATTTATACGGATTTTCTGATGCCGATTGGGCTGGAGATAGAAGCGACAGAAAGAGTGTTAGCGGTGGTATTATCTTACAAGGGCAAAACCCCATTGCTTGGTTTTCAAAGAAACAACAATGTGTAGCTTTATCGTCTGCCGAAAGCGAATACGTAGCTGCCGCATCATTAGCACAGGAAATCATTAATTTAAAAGGCATATGTAAACACTTAGGTTGTGATGTAAATGCCGTGTTACTTGTTGACAACAAAAGTGCGATATCAATGGCCAAGAATTACGAGAATTCTAAGCGTACAAAACACATTGATATACGGGTTCATTATATAAAAGACTTGGTTGTCAAGAAGGTGATCACTATTGAACATATTTGTACCAATGAAAATTTAGCGGATGTTATGACTAAAAGTTTGAGCACAGACAAGTTTTATAAATGCATTGATAAGTTCTTATGCTAATTCCTAGTTGGTTAGTTTACTGTTGGTTTAGTTTAGTTAGATATAGTTGTGTATTAAATAATAACTGTAAACCATGTCATCATTTAGGAGGAGTGTTGAGATAGATGTACAGCACTAGCTACGTGTCTCCACACTAGTAATGTTGACTGGTAACTATGGTTACATTCTCTTCTTATGTAGATTGTGTCGTGCTAATGTTTTATTAATATAGTATGTTTTGTGATAAGTAATGCTTATTCTTCTACCTAAAACCTCAACAGCTGACACTGCGCATGCCGTTCCACGGCCCGCGTGTCCCCTCCGCGCCGGGCCTCCCCCCGCCCTATCCTCTAAATCACGTCATCGCTATGCTGATGCCGTAGCTGGTCGATCTGTTGCAGCCGACCGGAGAGACGCGCCCTCAAGAGCGCGTGAAGTTCGGGTTCCTCCAAAGAAGAAGCCCCCGCGCACCGGTGTGGATAAGGAGGGTTTTACAACGGTGTCGAGGAAGCGCAAGCCGCGCAAGAGTCAGTGTGGTACTGCAGAACCGGTTGGTTCCGGTTTTCGGGTTGCCACACCGAGCAAGGCGCTATATGTATCGCGCCTGCATTACTCCGCCACGGCTGATGATGTGGCGGAGTACGTTCGTCAGAAGACCGGCTTCTCGCTGAGGGTGTTCCAGCTGCGTTCGCGCCACTATGTGCACTTCAGCTCGTTTGTGGTGCGCGTGCCGCGGCCGCTGCAGGAGACCGTCGCATGTGCTGACTTCTGGCCGAAGGGTGTAGTGTTTCGACGGTTCCGGGGCAATCTGCCGAATCCTACACCGGAGACGACGATGCAACGGGGCCACGCCGTTTCGTCGCCTAAATAGTATTATTTGTTGTTTTGGTTTCGTGACGCATTGGTTGTTACTGTAATGTCACGTAAATGTATTTTTCAATAAATAAATAAATATACTTAATCACAACCGCTTTACTACGGCATGTAGCGGCTCTCTAATGAAATAAACGAGTGCTATTGCTAGTTCGCTAACGGTCTTAGATTGCGAGAAATCGTCTTTGTCACAACTCTCCTAGGTCTCCCCTACGCCCCCCGGCACAATGGAACTCACATTACTGCAGGACAGCTGTTTACCTTTGACCGGTTTGTCACGCATCTGGGATGCGTCAAGTTTCCCAACATGACTGTTCAGCATTGTCATAATGTTTTTAATCGGTCATCCATGCATTTAGCAGCAATTAAAGCAGTAGGATTGGGGCATTTTAAGCCCCTTGAACGTGTAGTTCGCCCCCCAACTCGCGGATACTCATGGATCTGTCCAGCGCCATCTAATGGTGAAACTATATTTTTAACATGTTAAAACTCCCTATTCGGCAACCTCATGATCGGTCATGGGGTTTGGCTCATGTTAGATTTTAAAAAATATGTTCGTCTCCTTAATTCGCGTAGGTACAGTCGAGTTATATACACATTGTGTCTTATGTCATTAACAATAAAGTCTCTGCATAGATATTTTGAAAAGTTGTCTGTGTCATAATGTTTTTAATCGGTCATCCATGCATTTAGCAGCAATTAAAGCAGTAGGATTGGGGCATTTTAAGCCCCTTGAACGTGTAGTTCGCCCCCAACTCGCGGATACTCATGGATCTGTCCAGCGCCATCTAATGGTGAAACTATATTTTTAACATGTTAAAACTCCCTATTCGGCAACCTCATGATCGGTCATGGGGTTTGGCTCATGTTAGATTTTAAAAAATATGTTCGTCTCCTTAATTCGCGTAGGTACAGTCGAGTTATATACACATTGTGTCTTATGTCATTAACAATAAAGTCTCTGCATAGATATTTTGAAAAGTTGTCTGTGTAGATATTGGAGAACTCGCCTGTACCTTTCAAGACGGGACTAAAGTATTCCCGTTTCGTATTAGGATTATTTCTCCCAATTCGAAGCTAGCTACCAAATCTAGCTACGAGATGGGACTAATGGGAAATGGGCATGCGCGTGCTGTGTGCTGTTCAAAAATATATATCCAATCAAGGTGTATGCTTGAAAAAGGTAACACTGCTGTTTCAATGAAGCCTGCACGAGTGCGAAATATACTTAATTACCATGTTTTATAAGGATGATGCTTTGTTTACTAGGCATGCACATGTGTCATAATCATCACACCTTCGCTCAATATCTATCCGTGAATATTAAGTAAAGCCTTAGTGCAAAAAAGAAAACGGTCAAAATACCGGATACGTATACCTACGGAGTGAAGCGTACATATCGAGCGCGGGGAGGTAAAAGGGGAAGCGTGGAGGTGAACAGATTCTGACCGGGTAGTACCTACCTGAAAGTCCCCGTGCTCGACATCCTATCCGGGGTGCATCCTAGGAACCCGGATGCGATTGCTACTACCCAATACTACGCCAATACCTGGCCCCTATTTCACCAGCTTGACAATTGTCACTTGACAACGAAAATTCTCCGTACATTAATGGTTCCACAAGTAACCTAGCAACCACCTTAACTTCTAGAACAATCAATGTATGGCGAATTGTAAGTGTCTGGTGACAATTGCCAAGTTGGTGAAATAGGGACCTGGGACTAGTCCCAGGTAAGATATCAGTACAATTTATGTCATCATATATATGTCATCATTGACCTTTATCGTACCGGGATGACGGCTGTCAAATATCGGCTGTTAAAAATATCTAATTAATTAATTATAATCAAATTATTATTCCTAATTATAAAACTAACTAATTAATGGGCGGGGCAGGAACACTGAATGATGATTTGTGTCGTGATCACAATTTTTCACAGTCTTTAGCAGTCCATCATGACCCCCTAGTCTTTAATATGGAGTGAAATAAAGGTTTATTACCTTAAAATTAGTATAGAAAGGACACTTTTATTCAATAGGGTGCCATTCATTTGAAATCTGGGTAACTTTCTGTTGCCACACTTTTTTGTTTTGTTAATTGAGTCACGTCAGCAGTGCAGTTGCATCGGCGACGTGCCTTATCCAGCACAGTGAGTAATAACTGCAGGAATTCAAAGCTATATGCATAGACAATACTATCGACATCGTACTGACCAAGTTAGGTGGATTGCGGCTGGCGCCAGCGAGTCATGCGGCTGTCTTGCGAATGTTTTCATAATAAACCCCTTGTTTAGATGTTAAATGGGTACAATAGCTTCAGTGTACTTAAAGGAACTACTTTCCAAGTATCTGGCGTATAGTTAGCACTCATGATGGAACTTTTTTTTGAGATCATAGAGTGACTAATAGTAAGACGTAGAAATCTTTTGTTCTTTCATTAAGAGGTGCAAATTTAACCGATTTGGTATGATTTTGGGCTGCATTAGCAATTTAGCAGTTAGGTAATGAATTAGGTATAACCTTTCTGCTGATATAATTAGCTGCTCCTTACAAACAACACGGATCCGCACCAATCATTTGAACATATTGTTTTACATTTCAGTCATCGTTTGATTACGAGTACGAGTTTGACATCCGCATCCGACGGGTTCATACCTAGTTCTTATTTAAGGCCATAGACTTTCTAAATCTAATACTTACTCGAGTGCTTTTATAATGGCTGAATTAAATACGTTTATAATTATCGAGATTGAGACAGTACCGAACGACCAAGGCAAAAACATCTCAAAAATCTGAATATAACGTCAAGATCTTGATCAACGCAGCGTTCAAACTTTTTTCATCACATTGTCCAGTCAAAATGAATATAAAGTTTCCGTAAGTAACTCAACAAGGAGCGCCTTGAATTAAGTAGCAGAGATACGGAATTGTATGTTAATAACAGTGACCTTTACCGAAACAGCCGTGTATTGTTAGCGCAAATAGCGGTTCGTTTACGAATCTTGTTTACTTAAACGTGGCCATTACGATACGATGACCAGTGGAACCGCCTAGACTTTATTAGGTAGACTGTTGATTTAATGTCCAAATCCCTCGAAATTTTCGGAACCGATTCGCTGTTCTTATTCATGAGCACACGCAGTAAAGATCGTTAATTTTGGCGAATATCCCGGTAGCAGCTAAACTTGTTCTCTGGTAATGACCAAGATATTTAAGCGTGAGGTTAATGGAAAAAAACGGTATACAAGAATCATGTAATTAGTGTCATATTACAAGTTTTTTTTTTTTTTTTTTTTTTTTAGTTTCAGCTGTCCCGTTGTCTGTCTGTCTGTAATCTAATCTTGCAAGTTAAATTAGATCTACTTCCCGGTTTCCGATTGAGCTGCAATTTTGAATGCATGTATAAATCGGATGAAAATGCCATATTATTATGACATAGAGCTGATCTGATGATGTAGCTGGAAGGTGGCCATAGGGACTCCGTAATTAAACGACGCAACCCCATCGAGTTTGGGCTCGTTAGAATCGTCTCAATGAGTAGATGATGGTATACATAAAAGTACAGTCGGCAGTAAAATCTTGTACCAAAAATGATTTTTTGTCAGAAACTTGTTTAAGTCGTGCATTTTCACCAGTTAACTAAAATATACCTATATATTTTTGTCTATAGTTGGCTATCTCGTTTATTATATCTGCCATGTCAACTGACCTCACGTGTTTCCAGTACCCGGCGCTACAGAAACCTCTCCCCAATTAGCACGTAGAAGCTAACTAGGACTCCTTGGTACAGGGATGAATGGTGCACCATGAATGGCCGAGTCAATGGCGGCGTCTAATTGGTGGTCGTCGTGATATCGTAATTACTGGGGACTAAACGCAGCTTCACGTGACCGACTGATGCCTATCTAACCTATGTTATTACAGGCCCTTAGGTAAATTGCGAACAACATCCGGATTGTTACGTGCCTACTGTGAGAATGCTATGTGCAGATTAGCAAATAATTGGACGGCGCGCATTTTTAAAGCGGGTTACTTTCGGAGTTTAACGATAGATGGCGTGAGGATATAGGATGCGTTTCTTAGATGCGTTGTTATTTGTGATGTTTAATTTTGAATCTTTTCCAGAAGTCCAAAAGTTTTTCTTCACGGACTAAATGTTTGAGAGAATATTTTACCGTAGCGTAATCTATTTTGTTGCTAGTAAAATATGCGCTAATAGTACATTGTGATACAAGTGAGGTAGGTTGATAATTACATCAGAGGCGAAATTGTTCACGCGAACCGCAGGTGAGCGTGATAAGGAAGCCGAGGATGTAATTATCAAAGCTCACGCGTATCATACGACGTTTTTCAACACATTTTGCGAGGAAAAAATCATTTTCATAAGATGAAAATGTTATAGGCCTGCCAAATTATTTACTTTACATTAAGCAAATCATTACGATGACAACAGGTTTTTACTCACAGTTGCACATCGCCAAGAATTTCCAGAGGCGTCCATTCTATTTATCACTTTTCTAGTCACCACGAGTCAACATTTTTGATAATAACCAAACACGTATAAACAAATTTTACAAATATTTGTGAAATAAATAACCTATCAAAATATAACCTATATTGGCACCCAACAGTTTTTTTTTCGTGAAGTTTGCGCAGTGTGGGCACAGAAATCTCTAAACAGCCAATACAAAATAAAATTATATTTTCATTTTAATATGTTATCTGTATTTAATTCATGTAGAATGTTATGAAAAGTGAATAGTTTTACTAAATTAAACGTTTCAATATCATATACAAAAAGAAATAGTCTATTAATTAACAAAAAGGATTTAATTTGTTTAGTCGAGTAAGAATCCATTTGCCGAAAATTAAAAAAAAAAGCTGTACATTCTGTACAACCTGGTTAATTTAAGAATGCACCGTGTTCATGCATATATCTTGCTGCAAGGTGCCAACGTGACTTAATCGGGATATAGCCATAACACACAAGTGTTGTAAAGTTATAAAACACGCGTTTTTAATATCCAGGATTATGAGCCTAAAAGCGACACAATAAGAGATACGTTACGAGCAATTGTGTTGAAAAACTATGTACCTAATCAACAAAGATTTATAGGCCTGTCTTTGTCTGTCACATGGACACTCGTGTGGAAGTACCTACTAAATTATTTTAACAACTGGCTTTTAAAGGTATGTTAAGTTTTAAGATAGTCATCACATCAGTTATGCTAAATTGCACCTCCATTAGACGACCAGTTAGACTACCCATCTGTGAAACTAGCTTCCTCGGATTTGGATTTATATAGTAGCTAAGTACCTATAGACCTACTAAATATTGTCGTCTCGTACCCATCGCGTACCTAGTATAGGTACCTTATTACAAGTCACGCTAAGAACCAACTCAATTTCATAATTCATCTTTTATACCTACGTGTAAGTGCTACATTACCAACGATAACACATCTCATTAGTAGGGCCCTATCTAAAATACAGAATGCACTAGTAACTGAAGTACCGCAAATCAACGTGGATTTCATCACGTAGGCAACATGAATTAATTTTATGCATTCTAAAATTCTACTGAATAAATAAGTACTTACTCAAATCTAACCATTTAACCTCGAAACAGTGACAGGTTGTACTAATACTGTAAGGCTTTTATAAATAACGCATGTGGAACGGGTAATCTCGTGTATTGTTTGCCCGGCCGTGGGTGGCGGGCAGGGCTGTTATTCGCTACGCGCTAGTGGGGCTCACCCCGCCGGTCGCCTGTCACGAAACTAGACCTCTGCCTACGCTTAGTTGCTACGCATCGCGGTGTCAAGATATATTTGTGGGTGAGCGTTGAGGTGAGCTTAAAACAAGTTACAGAATAGGGGGGCAGGTGTGGTCGGTCAACACGGCAGGAATGTGGTCCGTCAGCGCTCCGTTCATGGTGGCTGCGGTGTACAAATTCATTCAAATACACGGTGCATGCATGTCTTAGGATGATTCTTAACATAGAGTGCATTCCTAGCCCACCCACCCAGTCACATCCACAGCATGTAACTTATCGTGCACTTATCGGGTACTTACATAATGGGAACATTTATAAGAGCCAAAAACATTCAGCTGTGCCAACTGCCAAGACATTACTATGAAGAGAGGTGTACCTAGACTCAATTTATTATTAATTCAAAAGAAAGAAGGCACAAAATATGCTAAATAAGTATCTCAAATAATAACGAAGTTACAACCGTTTTAAAGTTGCTTGTTAGAAAGAGAAAACGCTACATCGTGACGTCACGATCCTCGAGTAGTAAATGACAATCGTTTCTTATGAAGGTATGTTTAGCGGAAAAGTGACAGAAAATACCCCTCTTAAAATTTTGGACACTTATAACGTAGTGACTATTTAACTTCCTGCGTTGCTTTTTCCTCCATTTTACTACATTTTTAATCCATTTTCATGAAAATACATCATTAGTGATTACTGTGGAAACCCCTATTTATAGAAAAAAGTAAAATATGGATGTACTCTTCTATTAATTACTTACTTAAGGAAGATAGAGGCAGCCCTACTTCTAATTATGTGCTCTACTTTATCCCTTCTACTGAACTCTGTGGGTAGTAAGGTTGTCATCGAGTACCTCGCCTGCATATATTACCAACAGAGGTCGCTGCCATTCAGGTCGTGACCACAGACATAGATATACACTAGATAACTTAAACACTTCAATCTGTATGAAAACCGACCGTGTCACTATTCTACCTACTGTGACGTCACACGGGCGAATTAGTGATGTGAATTCCCCGTTGTCCGCGCAAAATCGATTCTGCAATAAGGCATTTCCTTAATATTCAGGAACAACCGGCTACCACAACAGACGCGCCCGGAATGTCAGTCGGAGTGCCAACTCAGAGACCGAATTCGGACACGCGAAGTACATGCATTTGCGTGATCTATGTATATCTATACCTGTGGTCGTGACGAACATGTGTATGCGTCGTCGGTGAATTAAATGAAAACGGTTCGTTCAGGGCTGCTATGGTATAGGACTTTCATTCTATGTTATCTTCGTTAATTAATTGTCTCTAATAGCCTTGGGAATTCTCTATATTGGCTGTAAGTCTCGTAAGTATCTCTGTCTGTCTGTTTGTCCTTATTATGATCTTGTGTCCATAAAAAGTGATAAGAAGTAATGATTTTGTCAGACGTCGTAATCACTGCCCCCAGGCAGGTCGTAAGGTCGTAAGCGTAAGATACGAAAAGAAAAACACCACTCTTAAATTGAGCTATAATTAGATACATAATTAATTCGTTATAACGAAAAACGGACACTATAGTGCTTTGCAAATTGCTTAGCCACGGGGTCTGTCATTTGGCTGCCAGCTTGCCCTGTAAATTGCCCTTATGACGACAAAGATGACATAAATTGTACTAGAGTGAAAGCTGCCCTTGCACTCAAGTGGTTTGAAAAACACTGTACTTAGATATAAAGGTTATCTACTCGCATGCTTGTGATGCAACTACGAGAATTCCTAAACTGATTGTGGTAACTGTGGTTGCCAAGGGCCGCTTGGATGTAAAAAGAACGCAATTTCGGCTAAGTACCTTTTTATAAAATCCGATATCAAGCGATCGGTTATAGAACCGATTTGTTCTATGTACAATGTTTACTTAAGAGGCAGCTGGGACGGAAAAACGAGCGAACAACTCAACTCGATCAACTTAGAAAAAGAAACGCGATAAAGGTAGCCCAGGTATGATACAGCTCCAATATAAACTCCAATTTTGTTCTGCCGTCTCCGTCAATCAGCAGCCCTACCGAGGTGGAAGTGGCAGCCCTACGGGCCCATTACGCCGACGACGCATTTCCGTCGGCAACAGCGCATATCCGGCGCGCTCCGCTGATAATAAACAAAGGGTCAAAGGGCTTCCGGCCCGGGACTTCCCATAACACCCTGTTAAGTGTTCACTTTTCTTACTAATCCAAACAGTGTTTTTTTAATTTTATTAAGTTGCGTTGTGCATCTTTTCTATACCACGTCGGTGCGGTGACAAATAATCGTCAGGAGGCCTGCGGGACGCCCTGCAACTTTTCCAAAGCACGTTAGGACAACTCAACTGTCATTTTCCCATACAAAAAAAATGGTCAAGTGCGAGTCTGACTCGCGCGCCGAGGGTACTATCAATTAAATCAAGGTAAATGTACCTATATTTGTTAAATTATTTATTTTACCCAACACATCCGAATTAAATTTCAAACAACGAATAACCTTAACACCAAGACCATCGAACTACCAAGACAATTGAATCGCGATCTTTTTAGGGTTCCGTACCAAAAAAGATAAAAAAGGAACCCTTATGGTGCGTCTCCGTCCGTCTGTCTGTTTGTCTACTCTACGAACTACTTAAGCTATCAATTTGAAATTTGGAATGGTTTTAAATGAGAGTTATCCACGTGCATGGAAAATGAGAAATTTCAATACATATTTTAATTTTCTCTGAAAAATTACGAATATGAGGAGGGGGCAAAAAAAATCAACTATTAGGTCAAGTGGGGTATCATTTGAAAGGGCTTGAGTTGCACTTTTTGAATCAGTTTTTTTCTACATTGGTAAAATTTCAATCTGTGAAGGAAAATTTAAAAATAAACCATTCCCCCCTTATCTCCGAAGTTATCCAAGAGAAAAAATTGAAATAATTACTTGTGATTAGGATAAACATAAATATTACTGGAAAAGTATTACTTTTTCTGTACCTAGCGTATTTTTTGTTTTATTTTCAAATGAATGGGGCCGATAGATGGCGTTATAAGGCCGACTATGATACGGGGCCTGCTGATGGTAACGGGAAACCGTAGACTGTGGACGCCTGCAACTCCGGTAAATGTCTGTGTATGGGACTCACAATATATGTAGGTACACGGACACTTAATAGGTGCAGAACCCGAGGTAAAAAAAATCTTAATTTAATTTTGTGCCTTTTTCAATACAGTCATGTGTCGATGTTATTGATTGTCTGATCACGTAAATATTTTCGACTACAGCTACATAATACTGAATTCGAAATAAAAAAACTAAAACTGTGCCACATCGGCCAAGAACTGCTGTGTAATATGTAACGTAGTGACCATATAGGTACTTAGTAACATTTTTTTTTAATAAATAGGTACTTACCCATTATAAATAAAATATATCTACCTACCTACGAAGAAAGCGATATTTATTTATTTATTTATTTGGCTCACAAAACAAATTACAGGCAATTACGGATATACAATATTAGCATAAAGGTATATTGGAATAAGAGCTTTATTTCATATTTAATTGCATTGCTTTTGCATAGGATTGTTGGATTGATTACGCCCAACCCTGTGAACTCTCGAATTAAACACAATTCAATAAAAAAATTACTTCCAGCCTCTAAAATCAGAATCAATCCACAGTAGGTACACCTGTATGCGCGCTATACCTGTGTACCTACTGTGGATTGATTCTGATTGGCTGTCCAGGCCACAGGGTGGTACCAAAATAAATGGTACCTATTATACCTATTTTATATTCAATGTTTTCCCTCACATGTGTAGTATTGTGTGTCATGTGTAGTATTTAAACTCTTTGAAATAGGTTCCCATTTAAGCATGTTTGGTCATTTAGTAGGTTGGTACCTAAATCTGAAACTGTCTCTCATTGGCTGACACACCATAAGGAGGTGCCACCAAATTAGTAGATACACCTACTACCTACATACTCGTAGATATTCTAAACATTATATTTTCATCTGCTAATATCGAAACTGTTTTACCACAGGATTCGTCATAAACTCATAGCATAACTTCTTCTAAACTTACATAGAGAACGTCAAAGTTTTATTGCAGTCTCTAGAATTATTCTACCACCAACTCCTTTGTTATATTCTAAAGTATTTGATAGCATCTTTCGTCAGTCAAAGTATGAAACCGCGCAAAATCGTGCGTTTTGGCCGGCATTGCAACACGCGAGTATGATCCATTATAATGAGCCTCAGTGCATTGAACCTTGCCAACAATACTAGTCTACAATAATCTTTGTCCTCAATACAAGACCTACATTTGTAAATAAACAGAATCGTTACTAGTTAATAGCTCTGACTATGACGTTACGCGCGTAAGAGGTTGCGGTTTAGGCAATATGGGCTATGGGTGCATTACTGTTTAAATAGTTAATGTATAAGTAAGGCCTGAATCTCACTAGCGCGGCCTGCGGTGGCGGTCAATAGTAAATTTGACAGCTAATGTCACGTTTACTATTGACCACCGCGGCCAGGCCACGCCATCCAGTCTGTGAGTTAGTTAAAGATACTGTACATGCTTAGTCATTTTGCACATCTTAACGATAGCTCTATGCCACATCTGCACATCATCATTTTTGCCGACTATAAAAAATGAGGAATAGAACCTCCTCATTTTTTATAGTTTCACTTCCACTTTATGTATCTTTTTATGAATGATCACCGATTTCTCTGGGTGTGTAATGATCGGTATAACAACTTTAGATATACGGCCTACACCGACCTGACTTAAATTAGAATGAACAGGTAATCCGGTATCCAGAAGTAGAGGTGGGTAGGCATAAAGCCTAGTATGTCATTTGAATAATACTTCAAATGCTAAGTTATGTAATATGATACATTCTGGCACGTTTCGTGTCTGTTAGAGTCACAGTGGTAACCCTATATAATATTTTTTACCAAATAAATAATATAATAATATTAATAATAGTAGTACGTATTCCAGATTACAGTACTTCATTATACCCACAGAACGTTACATCGAACTAAGTTATATCACATATATGTTATGCATATTACTGTTAAGTAGATTAATGATTGTTATATTACACGTGAGAGATGGAGGCAAAAATGATGATGTGCATTTATCCGATCTTTTACCCACTTTTATGCTAAAAGTGGCGCTGGAACATACGTTTCATGTGCTCTGCCTACCCCTTTTGGGAATAAAGGCGTGAATGTATGTATGTATGTATGTATGTATATTACACGTTCACCTGATGAAATTTAGATCATATCAGAATATACCAAATGTTGATACCTATACCAAAAGTACATTATATCCCTTAACCGTTTGTATAAAAGTTGTTGTAGCTATTTAGTAGGTTTCTATATGCACGCGTGTAGTGAACTAGTGATTTCAGCATTTTCTATTATAACTCGTTAATTTACCCCCGGGAATCGCAAGTTTGGAAAAGTGGAACTGATCATAAAGACTACAGATGACTTATGAAAATCCTCAATGATGTAAACTTTCGATATGATTCCTTTGAAGTAGCAACTAATGCAGTGCCAAAGGTGATTATGAGATCCTCGAGAAATCGATGGAACTCCTCAAATATTATCAGCCCAAATATAGCGACTTGGGTTTTTCTATAAATAATCAACGCATTTGGTCTCGGAAAGCAGTATATGTAGTAAATTGGAATGGAAATGTGGGGATTTTTCATGTGGCTTGGCGAAGTAGGTATTGAATTGAAGTCGGTTTAAACGTTGTTTTACCAGTAAATTATTATATTACATCGTTGTAGTTATATCACAAACTAACTTTCTAATTTCGGAATAATCACATTTTTTCACATTTACATTTGGGTAGAGTATCCCGGACATATCGGTTACAGACAGATACCTATACTACAACCGAATTATAAAACGACTTCTATGACGTTACCATGGAAATTCGAAGTTCGCATATCTCCCTCAACATCGCTCGCGATAGATATGATACACCCGGGGGTCCTTAAGTACTGGGAAAAAATACACACAATTCTCTGTATCCTGTGTCCACGAAGAAGACGCAACAAAACAAATAGACTAAGACTTGCGACATTGGCATGTCGGAATCAATAGCCAAGCAGCCGACCTGAACCTTTGATACAACCGACCATTGTTGCTCGGCAGGGCTTAACCTTTTAACTAACAAAGGGATAAACCGATAATCGTTCTATGTCCATCAGGTCATCAGTCAGCAGACATGAAAGTGGCCGGCGATCTTGAAGAATGGGCACGATATGAAAGCCGCCGCGTGACAAATGAGGGCATGCTCATTGTTGTAACAGCTTTGTATTAAGTAAAACAGATCATGATGGAATGCGGTAATGACGGTGCCCACACAAAGCGAAGTGAGATGTCTTCGAGGATCGAGGATGGACTGGAGTTATCAAGAATTTTCTACTGACTGATGTGTAACATGGCTTACGCTTTTGCGATTTTGACACACCTGGCACACTGTTCTTGAATACTCAATATATTTACCAGTCGTTAATATTGAGCTCAGAATTTTATTTAGACTGGGTATCGACGCTAGCGACTAACTCGCTCTTTAAATACGTGACGCGACATAATAGAAATAATGAGCTTTGCGAGCTAGTAGCCGGTTGTGGTCTGTCCCTAGAGCGCCCCGTGTAGAATGCCAATGATAACTTAAGACTATAATAGACGGCCTTGCTCAAGTCCCTCATATAGGGACGGTGAGGGTGTTGTTACGGAACTCACCGATTGATTCTTTTGTGTTACTTTCACGGAGAACGTTAGGTACAATGCTTTAAGTTATCGCTGCTGACTTCTGCCGCAATTGGTAGGACAGCTGATACGGTATACGGTACGCCTGTTTGTTGGCGTTTGGCAAAAAGCAATTACAAAATTTGCTGTTAGGTAGGAGAACAATCTCCAACCATACGTCACTGTAATGTGTTATCGGAAAGAAAAAGAGATTATCTGCGATACGTACGTACGTACGTACATGTTGTAAATACGTATTTAAGCATGGCTTCGAAAATGCTGTTACATTTATGTACCAATCATAATTTCATGTTCTTTCCCAAATAGCTATTTTTGCGTATAAAAACTTGTTTTATCAATAAAATTGTGGCGCCGGCGCGGTTTTGAAGCCTCTTTAAAATATGGCTCATGTTGTTATGACAACTGGTAATCTTCCACAAACAGGCCGTTTTATCGTCTGCTCTCCGATAGACGGATCGATAGGGAATCCGTATCAAGGGCAGATAACGAGTTTTATAGGCTTAAAAAATAAGATAACAGAAAATCCCGTTAAATGTGTTCTCAAAGGGAACATTCATTTCATCCTATTATCCATTGTTTGTGAATTTTATATTTGATCTGCTTATCACTATAGGAACAAATGGTTAATTCTAATGCTGTGTTTCAGAGCTTTGGAAATTAGCAAAAGTAATTAGTAATTACCCACCTGAACTAATCTTTTTTAGCTGACTTACGAGCGTTAATTAAATTAAATTGTCAGTTTATAGTATTAGTCAACAAGGAAGAATGAGGAAAATCTTTGTGTTTAATAGGATTTATTTAGTCATGACTTTATTTCTCAGTTCAGAAGAGTCAAGGAAATTTTTAAGGAAAATCAGCACAAGTAGGATAGGTTACTAGGTGCTTATGTTTAATAGGTGCTGATTTTGCAAGCATCTGTGTTAATCCCAATGGGAGACCAGACCCCGTATCATGGTCGTTCTTATCACACGATAAGTGTCAGGATAGAGCGTCCGTCACTGGTCAGCCAGTTCACCTCACCGTTCGATAAAACGAGATGACGCTCACTCTTATCTTGTCAGTTACTTATCGCGTGATAAGGCCGACCATGATACGGGGTCAGGGCGGTGTCTGATCTAGCTATGATAACACCTAAGTTCATAACCGTAGAGGCGAGACGAAGCGACATCCAACACAAAGTATATAACGTCGGCCTATAAGCCTTTTCCTAGTTAGTATAGTTTTAAACTCTAGGTGTAAGATGTTGCTCGCTGTATCATATCGCAAGTCATCTGAAGTCACTCTGATCTAGTTCGAACTAGCTCGAGCTAGGTAGGTACTTACATTAGATTTGATTTAGTCGGTCTATCTCATGGCGTAGGAAAAGGTGATCTAATTTCTTCTAGTTCTCCTCAGATGTTAAAACGATTAGCTATTTGCTAACCCAGAAATAAACTGCTTGATGATGCGTAGTTAGAGAATACATTCAAAATTATCCCCTATTATATTTTTTGGGATAGGCAAAAATTGTTAAACTCGCGACAGATTTTGTGTGAGAGATTCGGGACGAGGCTTGGGGGCGGGGGGGAAAACGGGGGTTTGAACTAGGCGCACATAGTTCTAATTTGTACTTTGTTGTTAACAGTATAAGGTCGTAACAAATTGTCCGTAATTGCAAATTCCACTTTGTTTTATCAAAATTTTATATTTTGTTGTTAGCCGATTCGACTTCATTCAAAACTGAACACTATTCGTGAAAATATATAGCCGTTAAACACTTTTTGCAATTGCCTATTCTGGAAATAAATTTGTAATTTTGTTCACGCGTCCTTTACCATTTTGCTATTGAGAAAAATTCGAAAAGCTTTGAAATTATTATTTATTGCAAAATTAAAATTATTCAAGTTTTCACTTTTGCCGGCACTCCAGGAGTGCAACCCGGTCTTTTTAGGGTTCCGTAGTCAACAAGGAACCCTTATAGTTTTGCCATGTCCGTCCGTCTGTTTGTCTGTCTGTCCGTCTTCGGCTTAGCTCAGTAACCCTTACAACTAGAAAACTGCAATTCGGTGTGGGTATATAAACCAATCACGCCGACAAAACAGTAAGAATAAAAGTCTAAAAAAAATTTTTTTAAAGGGTACCTCCCCTACATTAAATTGGTGATGTATTTTTTTTCTCGTTAAACCTATAGTGTGGGTCGTTGGATAGCTTGTTCAAAAATATTATGGGTTTTTTTGAAACTATTTTTGAACTCAGTTCTGCGTTTGCGAGATAATGGGTTTTAAAGCCCTAATTTTTGTTCGAGTCATGTGTCCCCTCCCCACCTGCCGGCTAAATGGCTACTACTGGAACGTGAAAAAAATTGTGGCAGTAGTACATATAATGAATTTAATAGGAAAACTATCACAGTTAAGTAGACGTAACTAGTTAACGAGTAGCAGACATAACTAGTTAACTGGTAAGAAATGCACCCTCTACATTGGTGTGTTATTAAAATAATCATATTTACGATTACTTACGAGGGTAAGCAATAATCACACATCACACATCCACATCATCAGCCTATATACGTCCCACTGCTGGGCACAGGCCTCCTCTCATGTATGAGAAGCCATAATAAAAACCCCAAGAGCCCCTTTTCAGTCCGCATTCTGTGACAGACGGGCAACTACGGAATCCTACCCTGCGCGTGGCCCGACACGCACTTGGCCGCGTTTTTAAATTAAGGGAGTCTGGATAATTATCTATTTAGGTATATAATTTTGAGACCAGACGAGTAAAGTAGATCGGCTGTAGATACCAGGTTGTTAATGCTAAGTATTGCCATTTCTAACCACGGCTACTTGGAAGTAATCCCCACAAGAACAACCGTATATAAGATCTTTAAATCGATATAAGATCGATTACCACCGTATCTGCGTTTATGTTTATTGGTTAAATTATGATCAAATAAGATATACGGTAAACACGCTACAGATATAATTATAACGGATGCTGGAGAACATTAACTAGATATCATATACATTACTTTTTAGTTGATTCTATCGTTATGTTATTTCCTAATAACATCTTTGTAGAACACTTTCCTAGCTTAAGATCCGGGTCGATAGACTAGGTGTGCGGAGCTAAAATTAAATCTCTAGTTAAGTGGATAACTGTTTATAAATTTGCTAGTTAATAGACATTAAAATTACAAAGGACCCGTGTGTTTATTAACCCTTTTCCAATCACACTCCAATTATCTGTGTCACAGTAGGTACATAGTAATCTTAAACGAAGTAAGTAAACGGGTTTTATTTCTGTGTCATGGAAAACTAAGTTAAAACTTGCGATATACATGCAGTATGTTATCCTTATCCTTAAATGTTAATATGTATTACGTGCTTACTTAAAAGGTTAAATTAATTTGCTTTTAAAGGCCTACTTACCTACATGAATAATAACGAAAATGGCAAACCTAAAACGTAATACAGCTCATGAGATTCGTTGATACTCGTAGGTATAAATCACCCTAATGCTAAGGAAAACGACTTACCAGAATCACTTAAAACCTTTTTTTAATACAGTTGCTCAAAAAGTGGTACTTTTTGTGGCTGCGTAGCGTACGAGAAGCTCAATTTCTCGAACTAGTGCTTTTTACTTTTTAGTTCCAAACTATACTTTCGAAAGGCAGTAATTTTATATTAGATTTTTTACCCGATGGCGCTGATTCCAATAGTATGTTGTCACTGTCAGTGTCATTTGTAAAGTATGGGTTCGTTCAAAAATAACTTCGAAGCAAGCATATTTTATCGCAATGATATATTAATTTATTATTTTTCGCAATTGTATTAAATAACGTCCTTTACAACACGTGTGAAATGTCTTTTACCACTCGTACCGAGTCTTGCCACTCGCTTTCTGCTCGTGGCAAGATACCTCGGTACTAGTGGTATAAAAAGACATTCTTTTCACACTAGTTGTAAAATGTACTATTATGTCGTAATCCCAAAATTAAAGAAGCAATAAGAAGGGAGAAGTTGATCTTCATATATTTTGACTTTATACCCGTAACATCAGCATGGTACCTACCTATTATTTTGCGTAATTTTTCGGAAGGTTGTTAGGATATCATCAACTGTCATTCACCTTCAAACAGTAATTAGCAGCTTACTTAAATTCGGATTTTAAAAAGGTAGCCTTTCCAACCTTTTCATAGACGCCGATATTTCACTTGGCAATCAAAGTTGCCACAATCAGTTTAGGTGTGCGCAAAATTGGCAACTGTGGATGCCACAAGGAACTCAAGCAAGTGAGTTAACTCGCTTTCGAAAAGTTACGCAGTAACCCTGTATAGTCCAAATCCAGTTTAAAGTAGGTATTATGCAAAACGCGTAAATCTGAAAGAAGGTTAACATCGGATTGATTATGCGACATCCAGACGTTGGCGTCGGCATAGAAATAAAGGCCACGAGGCAAACGTCCCGTATTATACACCTCGGAGTTACCTCCAGTAATATTTACCATATGAACGTGCTGTAAAGTGTTGTTTTCGTCGGCTTCATACACTTTTGAATTTTATATGAGGCTTTTCGATTTTCCTGGTTTGATGAAATTGATGAATTATTCAAGGTGTTTTTAATTTACAACGGAACAACACTAGCACTGCTTCTTGGTGGCAGGATGAGTAGCAGGATACTGCCTACGACGATTCAAAATAAACCCACAAAACCCTGCTTATGACGGATATGTACACCATTCGGAATTACTCTAAACAGTGTAAGCTGCATGGTAAAATCGTGTACGACGTTCATCGTCGACACGGTGTGGAGTGTAGACGATATAGTGTTTTTTTATGTGTGATATCAAACTGGATGTACTCGTAACAGACGGACGTGTGTGTTCTGTTGGTTGGTCATATTGCTTACCTAGTGAACTTTTACATTGTAAGTATACTTATTACTTAGACATCTCCATATTCAGATTTCAATTCGTAATGCAAAATTTAAAAAAAGTTGAAATTTTTAGGACTTGCAACCGATGTCAAATTATTGCTTTAATATTGTCTGTATTTGCGTCTCCTTTCATCAATCTTGACTTGTCTTTTGGCCTAGTAACATATCAGTATCACAACGCAATGCCAAACAACCTCGGCCTTAGAGTCTACATTGTCAGATCTATTTGACTCGACGTCCTGGTCGTATTGGATTGGATTTATATTGTCGCCGAGTTCGCTTTTACGCGCGACAACTCAGACAAGCTAATCATAGGTTTTATGATGGATCCTGAGAATGGAGCAATTTTGAGCAGTTATATAACCTGGCCCCGTATCATGGTCGGCCTTATCACGCGATAAGTGACAAGATAGAGCGTCAGTCTCGTTCTATCGAACGGTGTCAGCCAGTGTCGTAGCCATCATATCGTTTGGATATATTAGCTTTTGTCTAGCTTTAGTTAAATAAATAAAATAAATAAATAGGGGACCTATTTGGGGACAATCTTATCTTCCTTAGGTATTTAGTTTTATTTATTTTGGTGAATAAGAAATGTTTTTTTTTATATATTCGGCGTCAAATATTTAGTAGTACCTAATAACTCTAAAACTGTTAAATGGCAAAGTCTGTCAGATCAGCGAGACTTGTCAAAAATTTACGTTATTGTGTTTTTTACTACTGCCTAGTCTGTCTTATTGACCGCCGCCGCAGGTGACGCCAGTCTGTGTGTGAGAGGCTTCGTGTGCGCACAACAAATGTCATACTAATATCATATCAAACCGTCAAGTCAAATGAACCTCCAGTCCCGTAAAATGTCACTAATCATAATATAATCTCGGTTGCAGGCGTGGCCTTGTCCCCGGACACAGGCCGGACCTCGCGGTTTCTCTCGACGTGCTAAATACGTTAGAGCAAGCCTTTAATCGTAGGTAACCTATAAATTCGCAGAAGTACTACATATGTACTTAACTACTTATGTAGCACCAAACTTCTTTTTGGCAAATGCTGAATCAAAACCTTTACCCATTCTTAGCTAGTGTGATTTTAGAAAGTTGGAAAATTCGTATGTTTTATAAACATTTTGATTAGAGTCTGGCAAACGAAAGTTGAACCCACTAAACTCAATTACGCGGCAACACCGTTGATCAAAATGAATGCGTATGACGTTTAGTGGGTTCAACTTTCATTTGCCAGACTCTATGACTAATTGACTTTCTTAATGAGTATCCATATAAGTAGCATTATTCTCATACAAGGGTTTGAAAGGTAGGTTATTCAGCAAGTTCACTACGTAGTTGGAAATCAGTGCTGCAAACTGCTTTGGCATTGGCGAATCAGCAGTTAAGCGCTAGATCGTCTAGAGCATGCTAGACCGAGTCACGAAGAAATTTACGTTGCAATAATTTGACTGGCTATATAAGTACAGTAAACGTCCCAGTCCTAAATAGGGATGTCATGAATGTCAGTTCTATTACATTCGCGAATGCGAATGCGAATATTTAGGATGCAAATTCCACTAAAAACTCAACGTACGTCATCACTCTTCATTTTATTTAACAATCACAAGCATAAAAAGTAATCACAAGTCGCTACCCAAGTAAAAGTGCTTTCTATTGGTCAAAATTGGCGCGCTTTGCGCATGCGCGAGTCGGCGTCTCGGCGTGAAGCGGCCGGCGCGGGCAAAACGTCACGCCACGACCAGGGGCTTGCAGTGGGTGGGGCGCGGCGCGTTAATAACCTAGCGGTCGCGGAACCTCAGGTCCTTAGTCAGTCGAGGGCCGGCACCGCGCGAGCGAGCACACGTGTGTGTTGAGACATGCCGCCGCCTCCGACTTGAACGCGACGAACGAACGTAACAACGTGTTATTTTATAATTATAAGTAACATAATTTTTTAAAACATGTTAAAATCAACAAACCGCCACACCTGCTCAGTTTATGGCTGTTTAAAAAATGCCCGAAAGGACGTTGGATTATCTTTTTTTAATCTGCCCGCAAATTGTGAACGGTAAGTTATTTTTTTTATTAGGTACCTACTTTATGGTACCTACTTTACATTATGAAGATGTAAGGTACAGTACAATGTAAAAAACAATACAAATGCATGTTACTTATTATTACCTATACTTTTAACGGGATACCTACTGGAATTTTCTTCAAAATGAAAGACTGGTTTGAATATATATTTTACGTCACACCTGGCCATAATGCGAGTTTTACTGCACGCTGCGCGTACGGGAAAACTCGCATTGTGGCCAGGTGAAGACGTAAAATTTTGTACTCAACACGCGCGGTAATTCGTAAAGCCCCAGAGCGCATATTTATGGCCCTCACCTTCGGTTCGGGCCACAAACACCTGCGATCTGGGACATTCACGAATTCACCGCCCTTACTTAGCTATTACTTAGCTATATAATCGTCGTCCTATTTAAAATTAAATGAGAACGTGCTTATTACAAACTACAACAATATACCTAATACCTAGGTTTTATCGACGACATAAAGCACCTTCTTGCTAGCAGGCAAGTGTGAGGGATAAATGCTTTACGTCGTCGAAAAACGCTCGTAGATATATTATTATGTACTTACTATGAGTATAACAAAACCGGCCAAGCGCGTGTCAGGCCACGCGCAATATAGGGCTCCGTAGTTGCCCGTCTGTCTTTGTTAAGCCAGGTTTAGACGAAGCCAGTGATGGCTTGTTATTGTATGTAAAGTACTGGCGGGCCTAGAGCCGCTGGCCTAATTTTACCCGACTGCCCGAAGGAGAGGAGGGTTATGTTTTTCGAGCGTATGTATGTATAAATGTATATGTGTATGCATGTATGTATGTGGCATATTCTTTGGCACGCCCTGCAGCCTAAGGCCGCGGGAGTGACAGGTTATAAAATTTAAAAAAAGCAGTTGGGCTTTTGAAAAATCTTTTGAATTCACTTGTTCAAGCCAGTGATGCCAGCAATGGCTTCGTCTAAACCAAGCTTTACATCGACTGTTGTCTGTCAGTCTGTCCGCGGCTTTGCTCTGTGACCCTTTCTACTATAAAGCTGTAATTCGGCATGCGTATACAAATCAATAACGCGAACAAAGAGATAAAATACATGTAAAATAAGGATACAATTTTTTTTCGTCATAAAACCCACAGTGGGATATGTGTACAGTACAAAAGTATAAGTGAAGTAGGGCGCTGCGCAAGTGAAGTATTTGTTCGACGGAATCCCCTAACAACACGCACTAATGTGTCACTTCCGCCCGACTTTTCCATGTGACTTAAAACGTAAGAAGTCATATGGTTTATAGATAGATACTAACTGTAACTCGCACTTGACCATTATGATTGGTATTGATTGTGCTTTTTATCTTTCAGGCGAAATGAATGGTTAAAACGAATTGGGAGACTGGATTTATTAAATAAAACAGATTTAAAGTCGACTAGTTACCGAGTATGCTCAATTCATTTCGAAAAGTCAATGATGTCTTCTGTCCAAATACGAAAATTACTACCAGATGCAGTGCCAACAAAATTCCTGACCGAGCTTCAGCCAAGTACATCAAAATATGAAAACGAATCAAAAAATATGAAGGATTCAGCCGATTCCGACGTCTCGACACAAACCAAGGATTCCATGGGTTCATATGTAAATCTAACATCTATCAACAGAACTAAGAATGCCTCTATGACCACGACTGGAACACAAACTGACAACCCAGTTAACGAACAAATACCACAGACATCAGTAGCACTTTCATCTAATACGCCTAGAAAAAGAAAGCTTTATGATCAATTGCGGGAGTCAAAAAATAAGACGAGAAGGCTGCATCGTGAGCTGAATACAATAAAACAAGAAACTGAAGCCAAAAACTCGCTTTCACTAGTTCCATCTGACGACCATGACGACGAAGTAACTAAAAGGTTTTATAAGCTAATAGAGTGGCAAAACAGCGTGAGGAACAGATACAGAGGTAATCGTTATGACGCAGAATTTAAATTTTTTGCATTGAATTTGCATTATTCGAGTCCTCAAACTTATCGGAGCTTGAAACAAATTCTTAATCTACCGAGCGAAAGTACTTTATCTAGGTTTAAATTACACATTCGACCCGAAATAAATGATCAGATTTTAAATACCATAGCTTCAAAGTTAGAATCTTTGCCTGATAAAGCAAAGTACTGTACAATATGTGTAGATGAGATGGTACTGAAACGTAATTTATTTTACGAATTAAAAAACGATGAGATTTTTGGATTGCATAACATTAATGGTAAAGTGACAAGAGATATAGTTTCAAATGCGTATGCCATTATGTTACGGGGCATTGCTGTAAATTGGAAGCAGCCTATTGCGTACGCCTTACTAGCCAGCACTAAACATTATCAAGAGTTAGATGAGTGGATGAATGAAGTCATATCTAAGTTACATAAAATGGGTATCAAAGTAATGGCAATTGTATCGGATCAAGGATCAAATTTCGATAAGTACGCAAAAGAAGTTAAGAAAGTGACTCCAGATAAACCATACTTTAATTTGAATGGTGACAAAATTTATTACATTTTTGACGTCCCCCATATGCTTAAATGCGTGAGAAATAACCTCTTAACAAATGATTTTTATTTGGCGGGACAAAAAATCTCATGGGACCATATAAAAAGCATGTACTTACGTCAAAAGGAACAGAATTTACGTCTCATTCCAAAAATAACTGATGCCCATATTGATCCCAACAATTTTCAAAAGATGCGACTTAAATACGCCGCACAAATTTTCAGCCAAAGCGTGTATGGAGCATTAAATACATTTATCTTCGCCAAATTACTTCCAGAAGAAGCTAGGCAAACAGCAGAATTTGTTAAAACGATGAACGACTTATTCGATGTTCTGAATTCGAGTAAAATCAAGTGTAGTAATAAATCTCAACAAGCGTTGTCATTAAACAACGATCAAATGAAGATATTGGAAGCTGCACAGACAATGTTTCGAAAAATTACAGCCACAAGCCAAAAGACTGGCAGTGACAATACTAACAGAATTAAAACTTTCAAAAACTTTCAAATAACAATACAGGCAATCATAATGATGTTTAAAGATCTAAAAGAGCAAGGTTTGACATTTATTTTTACAAGACTATTGAATCAAGACCCACTTGAGAATTTTTTTGGATCAGTACGCCAGCAAGTCGGTTGTAGTCGGGAACCCACCCCCATCCAATTCACGAGAGCCTTTTCTAAATTGTTTGTCTGTAATATGTTGACAAATTCTCGATCTACAAACTCTGAGAGCGATCTATGTGATCTTTTATTAAAGGCTAACAACATGATTTTGAAAGAAACTGAAGCAGAGCAGAATCCCTCAAATGCAATAACAACTTCAAGCATTATAGCTCTAGACGGTCAAGTCGACCATAGATTCGATTTGCCCACCGAAAACGCTCTCACATACGTTGCCGGATATCTGTTATTCAAATGTGCCCAAAAACATCATTGTTCCGAATACGACGCATACTTAAAAAACATCCCAGAACTAAAAGACACTACGATGTTTATACATTATAAAGCATTTAACAGGCAATCTTCTTTCTACGGTTGCCTAAAGGCGCCCCCGGAATCTTTCGTCGATTACGTTAAGCTTTTAGAGACCACTTTTTTAAAAAACTTCGATGAGGTAATTACCAATCATCCAGGCAACACGCTACTAAATATATTAAAAAATATAAATTTCCAGCCTCCTTGCTCTTGCTTCCCGTGCCTGTATTTATTAAAATTATTTGTTAGATTCCGAATTTTTTCAACAATCAAATATAATAATCGCCTATTCAAAGACGGAAAAAAAAACATAAGGTATTTTATCAAAGTCCAACAATTGTAGGTAATTAAAATATTTTTATTAAACAAGTGTGTCTTTTGTCTGTTGTCTATCCTATCCTTTCCTAACCTATATGCAGCACTTTACCAAATATTGTCTACCTTTTCGATTGTAATATAGAAAAAGTATCCTTAATGGAAAATCATGGCAGTGACGTCGTTTTGTGTAAGGAGCACTTTTCCAGTGAAAACGCAATTTTTTTGAACTAGATATACTCTAAAAGTTTCTATAGATTTAGATTTAGATTTCTTTATTTCATAAAATAAATTTACATTATAAGTTAACCTCAAGCTAATTTACACGAATTTATTCAATGATCGTCAAATGATGAATATTAATAGATTGAAATGTAAAACCTGCGTAACCCTAAACAGAGTACCTATCTTAATAAAACCGTACCTATGCTTTTTGAACTTACTTGTGAATTTACTTACGAATTAAAACTTCAAAAGGTAAATTGAATTAGTTAATAGAGAAGTGGCAGATCAATTTTATGTGTGGTGTTATTCATAATGACACTGACATACATTGTATGTGAAGTAAGCATGTACTAAATTAATATCGGTTCACTTTACTCAAGCGCCATCTGGTGAGCATTTTTTGCCTTCATTGATGTATTCTTGGCGTGACAGCCCTAGCGCTACACGTGCTGTGTGTGAATGAATACAAGTTATACGATAGACAGAGATGCACAGAGTAGGCACGTTTCTTATGCCTAAACGTCGTTTTTGCTAGGAAGTGCAATTTCTGTACTTGTAGTATTACTTATTCTGTGCCACGACTTGCACATATTCGCATTCGCAAAACATTCGCATCGTTCGATGCGAATGCGAATGTTCGAATGTTGATGCGAATATTTAAAATTATGCGAATCATTCGCATATGCGATTGCGAATGCGAATATTCGTAACATCCGTAGTCCTAATACTTACACACTGGCCTAATACTTGACGCCTTCAATCCTAAGACATCGTTTTTTTCACGCTGCGGTTCGTACCATATATTTCTTAGAGTCTAGCAAACTCCATTTTAACCCCTAGAACCAATTACGCGGCAACACTGTTGGCCAATATGTATGCGTATGTACGACTTGCGTTTGCCAGACACTATTGATTGCACCGGCCTCCGATAAAAATAGACCTCATTGATTAGGGTAGTGCAGCGTCAACAACGGAAAATTCTCGGGGTACTGCGCATCACGTTCTAGAGTAATGTTTACAAAAAAATACCTGCAACTACATTCATTGTGTTTGAGAACTAGCGATCGTTTACTCAAGGCTACTCAAACCAACAAAAAAATCGGGTCATACAAAGGTTTAGGTTCACGTCTCTCAAGTGGACCTAATACAAATATTCTAATTACTAATCCATACTAATGTTATAAATGCGAAAGTTCTGTTACCTCTTCACGCTTAAACCGCTGAACCGCTTTAGGTGAAATTTGGTATAGAGATAATTTGAGTCCCAGGGAAGGACATAGGATACTTTTTAACCCCAAAACACCCCCAAAATCATCCCCTAAGGGAGTGAAATGGGGGGTAAAAGTTTGTATGGAGCTGCGATATAAACGAGTTCCAAGCGGACGGAGTCGCGGGCAGAAGCTAGTATTTTATATGCACGTTCGAGTAAGCCTTTAACTATTTGACTACAGGAAAGACGAACTTTGTTTTTCTGACTGTGTATGGCCCAATCAGGAACTTCAAGAATTTCCAGCGTGTAGACACAACCAGCAGTTGATATAAATAAAGTCTGTTTCCTGTAGGAACTACATTTTATAATGATTCTAATGGTAGATGGCTTACGACACCTAAATTCTCGCTACAGTGCTACCAATACGAGTATGATCCATAATTATATTAATTATCCATTGTTTTATTATTCTTACATACTAGTGGGCACATTCAAGTAGCCATAGGTAAGCATTTAGGTATCTTACTAAATCTATAGGGAGTTAAACTCATAAACTGTTCTATACAACAAATTAATGCACCACCTGTTTAGGTAAATCTCCTTAAGTGAGGTGCGTCGCCACGTGGCGTTATATTTAGTAGATCGTTTCCTGTTTAATTCCCTTGTAAACACTTTAATGAAACTATTAAACAGCTATTCTGTCTTATGCCCGTAAGGTATTAAATCACATCATCATCCTCCTTAGCGTCATTCCGGCACAAGCCCTAAAGGAACCCGGCGGGTTTCCACTTTCGCACCTAAACCCAAGATTTGGCATAGGTACTAGTTTTACGGAAGAGACTGCTGATGACTTACTTATAGAATAAGAAAAGTATAATTTACTCATCTCAACAGCAGTATAACCAAACAGGAGCTATGCAAATTGCGCGAAATGGACTCCACGTAGGTATGTTAGGTTACATTATTTTTCATCTCTCATACTTTGAATGTAGGCCATTTTTTATCTACCGAAATAGCGATAAAAAATGGTGTCTGTTTTAATTATGGTAATAAAAGTACTCATTGATTGAGCAACAGACTACTCTGTGGTAAAATAATACAAATATGGTTGGGGAATTGTTATTTATGAGTAAGTAACTACTGACGGGGGCCCCCGGTCCGTTAGTCATGCATTTGTAATTGATAATATAGTTAGGTAATGTAAAAAAATGATGTAAAAAAATAACAGATGAATCACATGCGTCATACTCATACGTAACAAATAAATGAGCAATCGTAACGAAACAAATGTAACCAAGGAGAATCCTGTGGGGTAAGGTTGGCTAAAATCCCAGACGTCCACGCACAAATACTTACTGGTACTATGCAGTGTGAGTACCATGTGAGTACACAGTGGATTTCTTGTTCTAATATTAGCGATCTTGTTGGTTATAATTGGCGACCAACGTGGGACTTTGTGCTTTGAGTAAATTTTATAAAAAAATATTTTCTTGAAAAATGACTAGTTTCTTAATTGGAATTTAAAAGTATTTTTTATTTTAATAAATCGCAACATAGGTAGGTATAACGTTGAATAGTGCGATTCTACAATCGAGATGCTATATCACTAATAGTCTGCGAGCTGTAAAACTCGCCAGTTTATGTTTTAGTAAAAAATACTTATATATATTTCAATTTCCAAAAACTGAAAAGAGAAAAATATTATTTAAATTGGCTACTTTAAAAAAAAACCCGAGTTGAAACTTGAAACGGAGAATTTGGTTCTCTTCGCTCGCTCATACTATAAGAGTTTTATACGTAACATGAGGGAATGATCTAAAATTTAGACCGTTGCTGCTATAAATACTTTCTAACTGTGAAAGAAACGAGGGAGGGCCATTTTCAAGATGGTGGCAGACGACAGACGTTTAGCTACGTATCTCCGTGTCACTGAAAATTTTTCGCCAATGTTTTCGATGTTTTTAAACATCGAAAATGTTATCTCACAGTTTCGGCAAACAAACAAGGTATTGTATTGTATTAAAACACTTTTACATTTTAAAACCACGAATACATGACGCAGCGGGCGCGGCTTTAGAATAAGTTGGGTATTAATTTCTTCGTTTAGGGAAAATTCAATAGAAGTACTTTCAAATTTCTTGCAACTTATTGGGTTCCTTTGTAATAATAGTAAGGCGAAAACCGTATAGGTACCTACGTCTCTTTGACGTTGACTGTACCTAGTAAGTGTAGGTACATACAATACGATTTTAAATAAGAACTAGGTATTTGCCATCCCAACTGTCAAGCAATGAGTCAACTTGTCAAAGAGAAGGTGATAATAAGAACATTTGTTATCTCATAGATTATGCTGGATGATGAAATTGGCGCCATTGAGCCGAATGCCGACAGTAGGTATCAGCAATTCAGGTGTTTTTTTGCATAACACAAAGTTGGTCCCATAGTAGAAGTTGTTCAGAATCATGGATGGATTCACATTTTGCTATTTTGTATCACCACTTGAGTAACACCCTGTATACGGTATTCAGGGAACCCTTCTAGAAACCGAGGTCTAGGTAGGGTCTTAATCTTAAATCAAATATCGTTTATGATGACCGCTTTAGCCTAGTTGGTAGTGACCCTGCCTGCGAACCAAGAGGTCCTGGGTTCGAATCCTGGTAAGGGCATTTATTTGTGTGATTGGCACGGATATTTGTTCCTGAGTCATGGACGTTTTCTATGTATTTCAGTATTTATTTATCTAAATAAGTATGTTTTCATCATAGTACAAGCTTTAGGACTAGGTCGATATGCATATAAGATTGTACGCATTGAGACAAGATTACCAAACAATCACCTGAGTATATGCGTCTGCGGCTGATCGCTGCGAATATTAAATTTCTATTTACACTAACATTTCCTAATGATTTCGCAACTAGCCTTACAAGTATCACGTATACCGGTGATGCTGATGATGGATCACGTTTCAGGAGCATGTGCGGCATGATTGATGACTCACTTGCTCTGTTTACTATGTCGGTATCTAATCTCCGGCTTTTTATGTTCATGGAACTGGACTTGTTTTTACCAGACTGGTCTTGTATCAGCATGTACTTTGAAATTCTTGGTTGCTGTCTTTCGATTTTATTAAATTCCGTATTAAGCAGTAACGCTGCTAACGACTTTATAAATTTACATTATAAAGGAAAAATTGAAAAATGTAGAGCTCCGATCCGGATTCGAACCTGAAGGCCGCAAGCAGCAGCGTTACTGCTTAATACAACATTAATTTAGTATGGGGTAGCGCATCGTTAGGTACTGAAGATTTCTCAATATAATTTGAGACGTTGGTGCCGTTAAGTAGCCTAAGTCTTTTGGTAGATGTCGCTACTCGCCTTACGTTGTAAGAAGGAACTGATTGAAAGATTTAGTTGAGGCAGATTGTTCCGATAGCTCAGTTGGTTAGTAGCGACGGGCCATGAATGCCTGTGGTCGCCGGTTCGAAAGCAGCTCGGACCATTATTTTTTCAATTTTTACTTAAATTTAAATTTATTGAAATCCCTCCAGTTTAGAAACTCTATGGATGTCGCCCGGATGTTTAGGTATTAGTTTGTGGCAAGCAAGGTGTACATTTAGCGACCATCGAGTCAGTTCTTTTATCTGGATCCACAGGCTCGAACTTGTATACAAATGATACTAAGTAGGCACTCTGCCACAGGGAATAGTTAATATTCACAACTTTTAACGGTAAATCGCCCCAACCGGTATAAGTCTGACCTCCCATTTAGCAAATAACACTTAAAAAGCTCGGGCTTAAATTACCTATACTGGATGACTTATATTGAGATGAGTCGAGATAGATAGGGAAATAGCAGAATTCGTATTTTCTTGTGTTTGGATCTATGTTCTTGTTTATAGAATTCCCACTCATATCATATATAGGTACCACCACCAGTGCAGTCACCAGTGCACATATAAATGATTGTTTGTTTTATTAATCATTTGAGTAATGTTGGCTTTATTGATTTTATTTTTGTAGAGAATTGTTATTGTTCACTGTTTTAGTTTTATAAGTATTTTTGTATGCATATTGACTTATAGCATTTTGTGATAGGTATCATATTTTGTCTATCTTTTATACCCATATTTATGCTAGAAGTAAAAGTGGCACTGGAACATAAGTTTAATGTCCTCTGCCTACCCATTTTGTGAAATTAAGGCGTGTATCTATATTTGTATTTATGTTTGAAATGATCATTCTGATTACTATGCGCGGTATTTACTGTAGTTATGTACTATGTATTTTATTCTATAGCTCAATCTTAAGACCTCAACACGATGATTCGCCCCAAGCCATGAAGTATCTAACTACACATGGTTTATGATCCAAAGCGCATTGGCATACTTCTTGTGCCATTATTTTTAAGTATGCATATAAACAATAATCAAATACCATTGCCGGCGACATTTATTAAGAAAACATGTTGCGTATTAAACATGCACCGACAATGATTGGTTCTGCAGATTATTGACCATAAATTCCACATACAAACATTCTTACACCATCTTGAATATGAATGGAAAGTGTCTACATTGAAACTTACGTATACTTAGGTCGTCCCAGTATATATACTTTTAAATAATCTACGTTGACATTCATTCCGCAAATACGGAAATACGAAGCATGTAAGGGTGAATGTATCTATCACAGATGTACCAAGTTGTGGTTTCATATATTTGACACCTCGTGTGCCTGACAGCTAGGTACGAACATAGCATCGCCTATCTCTGGTGGATATTCGTTAATCGTTTAATAAATAATAATGTATGTATGTATGTATGTATGTAAGCACTTTATTGTACACAATAACAGGTCAAGGAATATACATGTCACACAATAGATCAAAGTACAAAGGCGAACTTATCCCTATAAGGGATCTCTCGTTATCTCGTTAAGGGATTATCGTTTATTGAAAAAAAAAACTCATATTCTTACATTCAGTAATATATTCTACTTAAGTAACTTAAACTGCAAAGGCGGGCAATTTTATTTGTCATAAGTTTTGTTTTGTTTGTGACATGTAAATTATTAGTATTAATTATGTCATGCCTTAAATAAAGTTAAATACATTTATTACGTACGCTGGATGCGGGTGGCGTGGGACCGGTTACTTTGGCACTCTTTGGGGGAGACCTATGTCCAGCAGTGGACGTGTTTCGGCTGATGTGATGATGATGAGGTACTTAATAATCACTTACCTATCTATTAAAAGAAACTGGCTGTCACAGACGGACAGCCTCCGAGTGATCGCATACGTGTTCCGTTGGACCAATTTTGGTGCGGAACACTAGAAATGTAAAGCTCGGTTACTATACTTTATGGAAAATTATATACATCTTACCTGTGCTACGTCACTGCTATAATGATTCATATAAAAATACATCAAGATTTAGTTAAAAATTTTAAATCAAAGGAAAAATTGAACAATTTAATGCTCCGAGCCGGATTTGAACCGGCGACCACAGGCATTCATGGCCCGTCGCTACTAACCAACTGAGCTATGGGAACAATCCGGTTCGGGCACCAAATCCTTCAATCAGTTCCTTCATACAAGACGCCTTAGGGAGGCGTGTAGCGACATCTACCAGAAGACTTAGGCTTCTTAACGGCACCAACGTCTCAAATTATATTGAGAAATCGTCAGTAACGATGCGCCACCCCAAACTAAATTAATTTTTGTTCTTAAGCAGTAAAAAAAAAACAATTTTTCCTTTGATTTAAAATTTATAATTTTCGTTAGCAGCGTTACTGCTTAAAAACAAAAATTAATTTAAGATTTAGTTAAGGCACCAAACGTGATAGTGATAGAATACACATACCTGTTCCCTAAAATTGTACTCAGAGGAGACAGAGAAGAGACAGAATCAGAAGCAAAATATTTTACACTCGTCATACATTCTTGCATCTATCAATGCCTAGTTCTTGTGGTATGTGCTTGCAACGAGCGGTTATATCAATTAAGATATGTGTTCAATGAGCATGAGTCAGATAGGTCTCAGCGCGCTCATTGAGAGCTGTCGGCTGTATCTAACTATAAGCAGGCGACTCGGGCGTGGTCCAAAGGGCAAGCAAGACAAATAATAACAGCGGATCCTAACCTCAGTCAGTCACAAACTTCATCCAAAACTCAACATTTTCTTGCAAGAATTTCCATGAAATGCAATCTTGTCGGTTGGTTGGAATAGTCCCCACGTATTTGCTCTGCGAGCTACTGGTTTTTTGAGTGCGAACAAATATGTAATTAAACTTCTTAACGAAACAACTTATTTTGTTCAATATTTTTTGTTAATTTAACGTGGAAGTTACCACGATCAAATTTTAATCGACAACAATCATAGTTGAAATATAAACTCGAGCTTGCGACCTCTGTATTACCGGTACAGTGCTCTCACCTCACCAGCATTCAGGAAGGATTCAGCATTCACCTTTTAGCCCAATTTACCGCAGTGTCTAAAGAACAATGTTTACATGCATTATCGCATCAGAAATGAAGCTATCCGCAGTAAAACTATGGTCACCGATATAGCCCTCCGAATCGCTAAACTTAAGTGGCAGTGGGCGGGGCTCATTGCACGTAGAGCCGATGCTCGTTGGGGCGGAAAGATTCTCGAGTGGCGAACACGTACCGGAAGACGGAGCGTGGGTAGACCCCCGACAAGGTGGAATGATGACCTGGTAAAGGTCGCGGGAGTCCGCTGGAGACAGTTTGGCGCAGGACCGGTCATTTTGACACTATGCAGGCCTATGTCCAGCAGTGGAGTGTTTCGGCTGATATAGTGATGATGATATTCCCGCGCCGTGTATTTATGGCCCGGTCAGTTCCACTACCCCTAGTTTTACAGTAAGTACCTACCTTCCCCCTAGTATCCCCGACAAAAAAGAGGGGTGTTATAAGTTTCACATGTGTGTGTCTGGCTAGTTATGTCGTCGTAGCTCCCTGTACGGGCGTACATAAGGTTGTAAGATGACACGAATGAATAATGAACTATTAAATAAAATTTCGACAAGCGGTTTGTATGGTGAATATGTATGGGATGCGTGTTCGTGGTCCGCTGTCCCAAGCCGAATAGAACAAGCCGCTGCACGCCCCCCTATTCTGTAACTTGTTTTAAGCTCACCTCAACGCTCACCCTTGTATATATCACCTTGCTCACCATATATCTTGACACCGCGATGCGTAGTAACTAAGAGTAGGTAGAGGCCGGGTGACCGGCGGGGTGAGCCGCATTAGCGCGTAGCGAATAACAGCTCTGGTGGTGGACGGCCCTCGCTGGGCCGTATGACGTCGTAGTCTCGTAGCAGTTTTTTAAATCGAAATCCTAGTCTGTCGAGATGGTTTTTAACTGTTGTTTGTTGAGTCGAGTGTTTAATTTATTTTACTGTAATAAGTCCGTTACGTAGAGAGAGACACTCGAGAATATTTCAGTCATCGGTTTCGCTTGGGTCCACTCCCAATAGTGGTGTGAGACCTGTGAGTGAGAAAAAATGAAGGAGTTACATTCGCAATGAAAAATATTATTATGCACATCTTTTCGTCTCGTTACCAATTTTTATTGGCTCTACATTATTGACGGTCCACTCCCGCCGGCACGGTACGACTGACAATCTCATCTTGGGTATATTCATCTCAGAAAATAGAATTATTGGTGTGATGATGGTAAGTGTTTTTCAAACAAAGCTTTTGTTTCTGAAAGGTTTGCCACAAGAACTTTGGTCATGATTAATTTGGAATGGTTTATACAGATTTCAATATACATGTTGACGTATTTCTAAAGCGTTGTTTTAATCGATCGGACACAACGGTATATTCCTCACCTATTATACTTTTCTCTACTTAACATTATAGGTAGGTACCTATACTCGAAACCATAATTAGATTCCAAAAAAATAACCCCAATTTCTCTAATTATGGTTTCAAGCTTAGGTACTTGTGAGGATACCTTGCCTGCTGTTCAGATTTGTCCGCTGCGCATCGAGCTATTGGATGCAAATTGTCGTTATTTCATTAAACTAATGCTTTGCGTCCGGTGTCGCCCGTGTCGGCTCACGTCTCAGACACATCCTTTATTACGCCAATTAATTGCATCAATTACATGTCATTTGCAAGAGATTAAATATAATTTATTGGTTAATCGACAGTCGACAAACATATTCTTGTACTTATTGGTAAAGTATAAAATTATATAATTTGGGCGGCTTTTTTAGTGCAGTCGAATTCAAACAAATATATAGCTTAAAATACAAATAATATATAATAAATAAAATACAATATCTTACAATATCTTAAAATACAATAGCTTAAATTACAATAGAATAAACTAAAGTGTACAAGCACAGATATGGCATAGAAATTGGCGTCTACTGTATATTTGAAAGCTTTACTACAATTCCACTCAAAAATATATTTTTATTTACGTATAATTTGTGCACAAAAATGGCAGAAAGAGCGGAATTAATAACAATCTTTACCAGTCTACTTACGTGGCTATACAGGAATGTTTGTTTAGTGCAGGCAGGCATTAGAAAAAAATGACGAGTAATTAAATGATCGTTAATTCTACGTCAGTTTTGCTTTCCCACAGCACTGAATTATCAAAGTTTAAACCCCAAGATGCCGACCTCATACCCACGTCCTGCGTCTCAGCTCATGACAACTTCTAAACAAAGTGTTGTACAAAGGCCCCAAATCAAACCCGATTCGGGTGTGACGCCCTGCGCCGCGCAGGCGGTTCATGTTATGTATGTGACATTAATTTATTTTCATACAGAGGGTTATTCGTTCAAACAAAGCTGCCTGACTCAGCAGTCAGTGCGCAAATATTTTTATTTCGGGCTCGTTTCGTCTTTGTTTCGCGAGTCACTCCCCTGGTGTTTGTTTATACTAAAGAAGATTTGAGGTGGCCCATATGCTCTTAAGATTTCACTTGTGGCGGCTGGAATTTAGCAGATAGATAGCAATACTATTGCACGCTGACAAAGTGTTCCCAGAGTGGAACGACATGTTGTGTGCTTGTGTACATTAAATAAATAAATAAATAATTGGGGACAATCTTACACAAATCGATCTAGTCCCAAACTAAGCAAAGCTATGGGTACTAGACGACGATAAACATACTTAAATAGATAGACTTAAATACCTAGAAAACATCCATGACTCAGGAACAAATATTCATGCTCATCACACAAATAAATGCCCTTACCGGGATTCGAACCCGGGACCTCCGGCTTCGTAGGCAGGGTCACTACCAACTAGGCCACAGAGGTCGTCATTATATCCAGATACTGGATCCTATGATCGGGATTTGACTGAAATTGGATGGGACTACTAGAGTCCCATTCAAACAAATATAAATTATCCAAATTGGACAGCGTGATAAATAATTATCGGCGGCCAAACATGAAACAGATAAATGCAAATGCTCATACGTGTGTAGAAACTCCTTCATTTTTGGAGTGAGTTAATAATTACTTACAAAGCATGATGGTATTCAAGTATTCACGCGGTTGTAAATGCGAATGATGACTAAATTAAACTCTTAAGCTGGCATACCTACCCTTTGCTTTTGCACTTAGTGCAGGTTTGAGTCATTACACGTGGGAGAATCACTGTCGCGGAAAATTTATATATTATGTTCCGTGGAAACTTCATCTCAAGATCAAAACAAAATATGTAAACAATCGCATTGGAGGACATCACGTGGAACACAAACGTGGCCGGCACGCTTGGGGGCAGTTCTTGTTTTGATCATACATGTATAAAATGGGAGATGCATAATTCCGAGGCCTCTGACGTCTTTTCACAAAATAGAGCACGGTCCTGCATAAATGTAAAAGGCGCGAGGGAACACAAACGCAACTCATCACCGATGACTTCGAAATCAATGGAAAGACACTTCGTTCGCATACAAAACAGGTGCATAATACATCCTCATTAGAGCAGTCGGGTAAAACGCGTTACCGTCACCATTATCGCGGCGTTAACAAAATGTTCGCGAAAATACTGATGAGATTCCAATTTAGGTACATGGCAAGTGGAACATTACTTAGCATTTATGCATAAGTAGATCAGAGACTCCTTGAGGTGACGCACTGTTTACCACTCCAGATCCAGAGTGCAGAAATACATGCATCCAGACAAAGTAAAGGTTATCGTTGCACCCGGTCATTGTACCATACCAATCAGAATCGTATATTGCAAATATTGCAATAATGGATGTTGATAACGTCCTATTGTTCTTAGTATGTTATCGTTGAATTTAATACCACTGTGAAACGTGCACCTTTGTTTTCACAATTAAAGCACAACATCATTAATTGAAACTGAACAATCATGAGCCGTCAGTGATGACGAAAATCACAATGAAGGACTAACACATGTGGGTCCAAAAACCTGAAATAAATATTGAATTAAATTGAATTGAAAATAAACCAATGTATCCAATAATCAACATAGCGATGAGATCACATGGGAGAGATATTTCTGCCCTATCTTTGTGATATAGACGTACTTTTTATTTTTTTATTTGTTACTAAAAATTCTACAAAGACACTAACTACTTAAAGTCCTGCAAAACTGTTTTAACAGTTTGACTGCAGGAAGACTTATTATAATAACTTATCTAATTTTACAAAACTAATTTAGTATACTTCTTCTTACTAGCTTTAGTAGTTTTCATGAATGGATACTTCTGAAATATTTAGGTATGTTTGGAATATTTGGAACTCCGGAATAGGTTTTTACTGTTATGTAAAGTAAAGTAAAGAAAAGTAAAATTTTATTCATAACATCGTTGGTCAGGTTCTACGATGTTTGGAATCGGTAACAGCATCCCTGTAAGCAATCTGGCTGACGCATTAGCTGAACGAATGTTAATATTACGAGGCAGTGGAAAATGGTATATATAAATCAATCTTGGACATGTATCCTTTTATTTTGACTCCCATCTGTTCCGACCCCTTAATCATTATAAAGAACTGATTCCATTTCAGTACCTACCTATCCCAACGTTCTTTATCAAATTTTACATAGCTAAGCATGAGTTTTATGAATTGCTGTTAATTTATGAGACTTTCAGAGTTCTCAAATCTGAGTTATTGTGCGTTGCTACTGCCACATTTAGTTGGCCTGACTAACGATGTCCTTCGGGAGTGTTAAGTTTATGGCCCATTCGGTTAACCCTTTAAACACGAAACAACAGCGGCATTCAACTGTGAATGAACTGCGACATAAACTGAAAAGGAAATGCCAAACGGAGCAAAAAGTAATTGAGCATAAAGCATACGCAATGTGTCACAGGCCTCGGTCTGGACGCCAAATAAATTACAGTCGTTTATACGTTTAACCCTGTAAGTGCAGCCAATGAAAGGATGCAGCGAATGTAGAAAGGATATCTTTACCAACACGGTTATTTTCTTTATACCCGTGCCAGTAACATTTGTCGATCTTTGTCCTGTAATGCGTTAAATCCCATGTTTGCTCCGTAAGTATTAAACAACGAGCTTCTGCCCGCGCTCCGTCCGCGTAGGACTCGTTTATATCGTAGCTCCATTTAAACTTTTACTCCCCATTTCAACCCCTTAGGAACTGATTTCCGGGATCAAAATTATGCTATGGTCTTCCCCGGGACTAAAACTATCTCTTTACCAAATTTCGCCCGTAGAAACTTTGCACCCCTATTTAACCCGCTTAGGCGTGTGTTTTTCCAATACCCTAAAATTACTTTTTTAATACAGTTGCTCAAAAAGTGGTACTTTTTGTGGCTGCGTAGCGTACGAGAAGCTCAATTTCTCGAACTAGTGCTTTTTACTTTTTAGTTGCGACCGCGGCGCGACCGTCGCGGGTGTGCGGCCTGTGCGCGGCGGGTTGCTGGCGGGGCCGCGACCTGTTTGACCGCGCTAGCGGTTTGTAGGCAAGCATATTTTATCGCAATTATATATTAATTTATTATTTTTCGCAATTGTATTAAAAAACGTCGTTTACAACACGTGTGAAATGTCTTTTACCACTCGTACCGAGTCTTGCCACTAGCTTTCAGCTCGTGGCAAGATACTACTCGGTACTAGTGGTAAAAAGACATTCTTTTCACACTAGTTGTAAAATGTACTATTCTAGTATTGTAATAAGAAATCCATACACAACGTTTAAAATCTCTCACTTAACATTTTAGTCCATCCCCATACAAACTTTAGACCCCCTTGAGGGCGGAATTTTCAAAACAAAATAAGCATTAAAATTATTCAATCAATCAAAAACTAAAAATCAAAATAAATAATACACCAAAGCCATTGAATAGACATATAATACGTTGTTATTTATCCATTAATATTTAAAAAATCATTAGGTAACAGGGTAACACTGCAAGTATTATAATGATCTTGTAGCCATTTGGTCAGCGTTGTCTTGAACTTGAACTTTACCATGCAAGATTCTCAATTCATTAGGAAGCAAATAAAACAATTCGCATGTTATATACGTTTTGCCTATAGATGTCAGATTTGCAAGATGGCCGATTGTTACGATGAACAATCAGATCTATTGGATTTGATTTATACTGGGCAATCTTTTTTTTTTGGATTCCGCCCACCCAGCTGTACCCGAAAATACCCCACGTATGTTCTGCGATTTTTACAGTTTTCTTTTATTTAATGATTTCATAGGAATTAAAAAAAAAATCATGAAACTGACGTGTTTTAATGTTTTTTTCAGTGAAACATAATCTTCATAAATTGCTCTTTCACATGCACAGCAATAGAGCAGAAGTTATACTTCTTAGCATTACTGCGTATTGCAACAATTTTGATAAAAAGTGAATAAATTACGTTTCTGCGAGCTTGAGTTCACTTTTCAGCTTGGAGTAATGCAGTACCTAAATGTTGTGCTTGTGCAAGAGAAATTTATGAAGATTAGCAGAAGAAAAACACAAATAACACATTTGTTTTATTTTTAATCATTGACGTCGCTGTCTGGACCACCTGTATAAATGAAATAGTATGAAAGAGTTTTTATCAATATTAATATTCACATTATTATAATATATGTCCATGACGTCTGCCATTGCTTTATTGATATTTGTTCCTACATACATATTTTTTACAGTTCCCTAAGCAATAAATAAATAAAAGTGAGCCTAAATGTAAAAACAAATAGGGATATTTCGAGGTGACATTTAAGAAAAGCGCGATAGACCCCAATAATTGTACGTAATCGCTGACAAAGCACTGTGTTGTCTTTTTATGGGAACAACAATCGTAAATGATGGCATTAATTTGAAATGACTTCACCGCTCCAAAACTTGTGACACCAATTTAGTTCTGAGGCGATGTCTCAAGTTGGTTAATGGGAAGTTCATTAACTTCTTTGTTTTTACATTGGGAACGTGACTTTGTTCGATTCGTATTTTTCTTGACAAGTCACGACACTGCAGTTAAAAAAAAACAGCAGACACAGGGATGGTGACACCAAAAAAAATGAATTATGTTAAATTTTCTCGAAAAACGGATTAAAATAAGTCAAATTTTTTAACACGTATAAATCATTTCTCAAAGTTATGTGTCCAAGGATTCAAGGGGTACCTATACTTTGTCCCTTTTACGCAAAACGCTCTTGACGTCACGGGTGTCAAGCGCTTTTTCTCTCTCTATCAAGCAATATTAAAACGTATCTTCGTAATTTTGAGATATTTGAGTGGTAGGATTTTTGTCATTGGACATATTTTTTGCCTTCTTTCTTTTAGAGTCATGAATAATAAATTTTGAGTCCTCAACCCTATTATTACTGATTTTTTTTTTCATTCTAAGACAGGTGTCTAATAAATTAAGAGCTACGGTAGCTTAGTGGTTCAGGCATGCAGCTGTCAAGCGGCGGTCGTGAGTTGGAATCCCGGCTCGTACCAATATTTTTTTCGGTACGGTACGGAATATTTACCGATAGTCTTTCGATGAAGGAAAACATCGTGAGGAAACCGGTTTACTCCCAATAGTTTTCCCTCTGGGTTAGAAGGTCAGATTGCAGTTGCTTTCGTAAAACTAGTTCTTATGTCAAATCTTGGGATTAGGTGTCGAAGCGGACCCCGGACCCCTATAGAGGCCCTACCGGGAATAACGCTAGGAGGATTGTGATGAGATGTCTAATATAAATTAGATATGAAATAGCAACGTGAAATAGCAAGTAGATTGTCCTGTTTCTTGGAGTAAAATTGTATATATGTGGGCATTTGTCTCGAAGAAATTTAAAGTCTCGTCGCGACTTAGATTGTCGTTACCGAAGAGAGGGGTTAGGTTGATTATAATTGAAATAGTTGTAGTCTGAACCTAAATTCCATCAAATTAAAGAATTACGAACACACTCAATGTATTAATTGCCAAAGTTACAGTTGCCACATGCCACAAAAGCGTTATGTAGAAGAGGACGATGCGTAATATGTTTATGTACTTACTTGTAACTGAGTACATCGAGCTCTTCAGAAGATAAATCATATATCATGTGAGAGTATCGAGATAGATGCAAGTTCAAAGTTCTCAATTATTATTATGTTTGTTTCTCGTATTCAGATAGCGACGCGAGTGGTCTCTCTTGATGGATTGATGAAAGCTCCTTTGAAATGGATGGATGACTCAACGCATTCCAACAAACGGCTCCAGCGGAATGGCAATCACTTCGGTCCTATTCAAGATTGCTTCGTGTAACTACTTCGTACTGTTTGTAGGTACTTCGATCTATGTTTGCTTACGCTAAATTTGTTTTCGATTGGCCGCATTTCAGCACGTACCGTTAGTGTAAACCATTGCACTTTAGCCTAAACGCGTAAACATGGAGCAATGCTTGCATTTATGTAAACTTTCTTGCCGTTGTGTTAACTTAAATATGTTAACTTGGACACATCCAAGTTAACATATTTTTACCGGCGACAAATGTCAGCATTTCAATGTAAAACAGCGATTTGTGACCCTAGTGCTCCTGCCTGGAATAATTCGGATGGCATCTTACTGGTTTACGGCGTGGTATCGGGTCTCGCGTGTGGTGTTGTAAGAGTCGACTACCTGAATAGGGTTCAGGCGTGGTGTCAGGCGTGTTGGAAACCCTTGCCCACGCGGTTTCCTATATCACTGTCATATCACATTCTCGTCTCTACATCTAGCAATTACCCAAACCATAAGGAGTTACCAAAACATAAGGAGGCGGTGAAGGGTAAGTACGGGGTTTCTTGTAAATATTGCTGACTCTCACGTGACTGAACCATAAACGCGTCTAGCGATGAATGTATCCGTGTGATTTGCTTTATGTAGACAGTTTGCAGCCATTAAACCAGGGAAGCCCATTAAATGGGAACTTGTCAGGCTAAAGCTTTGAGGTTTCCTCCGCTGCCCGCATTCTCGGTTCTAACGGTTTACTTTATACAAGTAATTTCCTATTTTATCATAGTTTCAACGCTAAGGCAATATGGCAGGCTCCATCCATACTGACAACATATTTTGTGCAAAATTATTTGTAAAATGAAAACGTTTAATACTAATATTTGTGTCATTCTCAGGGAAACGGTTCTTTATTGTCTATGGCATTTTTGCCATTATTATGCTGTAAATTGTTGCACTTGTATCCGCGCATCATTAACAATGGGCAATGGCACAGAGAAGTGAGAATGACATTTCGTGCTTTTTCTGAAGGATGAAGTGATTATTCCACTTGCGATAAACGCGCTGTGCAGTCACCACTTCACCAGCATTAATATCTGCCATAACAAAACTAGTAAACATATCTGACACGTCTTTACGGCCCTAGGCCCTACATAATTTCTTAATGTTTCTGCCTCAGCTCAACTTTTCTTTTCCCTCAATGAAATAGCTTTTCGAGAACCAGCAACAGTAGTTAGAAATCGTGCCGCCGTGCTGTACTCAGTGCTAAATATTTGAGCGTCGCACCGTTAGCCGCGCGTTGATCCAGCGCTCTAGATGCCGGATGGTCGGCGTCTTTGTGTGAATGTCCATTGACCCGTACATGGTTCGACACCGAACTTCCTACTCACCTGTCGCTTGTTATTTATATAGCTTACTGGTTTATTGCATTGCTCGCCAACTGATATTGGTAATTAGGTATCCAGATGTCTAGAACTGGCAGTGTAACCCAGTCCATCGCCAGATAAGGCTTTCTTCGTGGTCGGTATCACTCGTTACCAGCTGGCTATCGTAATTATTACCGGGATGTTTTAAGTATGTTCAATACTCAAATCTTCTGGATATTGGTACGAGGTGAAATTAACTTATTTCCTTAAAAGGAGTGAGTCAATGCTCGATCCGGGACATGCCGTTAAGTTTGTGAGAAAAAACATTTTTGTGACTCCGACTTGTGAAGTAGCGAAATGTAATGACGGTCACTGACACGTGAGTGCGTGAGAGTTCACAGCGATTTTTTTCCGATACCAATAAAGTAGGGTTTTTTATAGAAACCCTATGAAATTATCAACCGGCGACAGTACTTCTCTGAGCATTTATCATTGAGGTTGATGGCAGAGTGAGACCGTTGGTTAACTTTTGCGGAAACGACAAATTATCTATCACAGCCTTCCACAACCCACTACGGTCGATCCTAACGAACGCTAAGTAACGGCTTTCGTCTCGTTCAGTTTGCCGGTTGCCATTATACCTGTAAGTAGGTGCTTACATACCTACATTCATTCAATTGATATTGGGCATTCCGTCGGTATGCGGCTTTGAGCCCAGGCCATATTACATTTAGCATTGCATGCAAAGATCATCGCCGTCGTTATGGTTCTGGCGCAAGTGAAAAGAGATTGCTCAGGAGTATAATTATTTTTCACAAATAGAATAAATAATTTGTTTTTTACTAATACTGTCGAGTCATATGACGAAGCCAAGAGGCTGGCAATGGACAGAGAAAAGTGACGGTTACTCCACCGACAAGAGCAAGGCTTTTAAGTAATGATGATGATGATACTGGTACTGGCCCCGGACACGTAAAGTTGCAGTTTTCATAAATTACGCCCTTCATGTTCATTCACAGTCATGTTTAGGGTTCCTTAGCCAAATGGCAAAAAACGGAACCCTTATAGATTCGTCATGTCTGTCTGTCCGTCCGTATGTCACAGGCATTTTACTCGAAGACTATAAGGTGTATTTGAATAAAAGTTTGAGGATAGGTGTATTTTGTTAACCGCTACATAGTTATGTATGAAATTCCAAAAAAAAACTTTTTCAGGGGTGCACTCCATACATAAAACTAAAATAAAAAAAAAAAACATTGTATGCCCACGTGTGGCACATCAATCGATATGCCTTTTAAAATAAATATAAGGTTTCTAAGCAAATTTTTTGATTAAGTGAATAGAGTCGGAGATAATCGCCCCGAAAGTCACTAAAATTGTGTCCTCTAATTTTTGAACCGTGTATTAAAAAAATATGAAAAAAACATACAAATAGGGCTTTATTAAATTCTATCAGCGAAAATTGTTTTGAACAAGATCGGTTCAAAGGTTTTCGTGATATTTCTAAAAAACCGCCTTCCTTAAAGAAAAGGACGTAAGTGCCCGAAGATTTCAGTAACGAAACGACCTTTTTAATAGGCACGGAACCTTTGTTGTGCGTAGTCCGAAACGCACTTGGCCGCTTTTTTACATTATTTAGCAGGAGGATAACGATACTTGGCAATGCAAGTCGAAAGTTATCAAATGTTACTTTCGGGCATGAGCAATTTCTATATAGATTTCAGATATCATGTTTATTTCCGTTTTTATTGGCTGCTTCAAGCGTAAGTTCGAATACTGTTCAGGCACAGTTCTATATAGTGAAGATAAATTAATTCGCTGTGACCACTTTTTAGATCATTCAAGTCACGCTCTTCGTTGTCACCGGAACTGTACTAGAAATGTCGCCGTATCGGTACGTATGGAAACTTAATGTACGTCATTTCGGGACTCATCGCATTTGACCACAAAGCATCTGATAGACAATAAAGTTGTTTCCACCTTTGAACCTTTGTCCACTCGTCTAGCTCAAGCTGACCTTCGATCGTTGTCGATTTTAATTTAACGTCAGAAAAAACTTGGTAGGTTTGAGGAGCTCTTGATTCTGGGCAATATAAATACAATATCAAAATATGTCCCTAACATTTTGCATGAAAAATCTCATTGACTCAAGGAATGAAATTGTAAGACACTATAGGAAATTGTGCAGACATTATACAGAATCACGATCGCGGACATTGTAGAGAAAAATTGGTCCAGCTACGTTCCACTCGTCACTTCCATATCCCCAAGTGCGGGCCGCATTCCATCGCGATCGTCCTCGCCATAAACGGCGGGTGTCGCCGCAAGTGCGCTGGGAACGATGTCGCACGTCTGACATGACTCCTCGGGAATCCCTGGTTCGTGAGTAACCCTGCTGCTTGAGGACGTGAGGAGACGTGGCCCATTTTTGAGTGCAGTTCCCGTTTCAAAACTGCTTTCTTATGTCTGTCAGGGACCTGGGTGTCCGGATAAACGGCTGTTCTTCTCTAAAGATCGCATTCCTCAATTGATTCTCTCGAAATTTTGTTAGCAGGTTCGATAATTATAAACATGGTCTTTTTTTGACGATTCAGTTTATGAAAAAAAAAACATAGGTAAGTATAAAAAAATAGACTCACGAGGTCCACAGCTCACAAGGCCAAGTATAATGTTCCACAAGTTAGAAACTTACAAGTTTATTCTGACAACACCAGTGTTAAAAAACAAAACAGTGGAATTTGCTGTCTGAGTTTATATTCAGCTCCATATTCCTCTGAATCTTAGAACATTTTTCAAACTAAGAAGCCGTTTGCTAGCAGTTTAGCGAAAAGACTGCGACCGACCCTATGCAATAAAAAATATTTTTAAACGAAGAAAAATATTGTTTCGGCTGACTTGCATGCTGGCCCTCGTATTTTGCTCCAAGTACAATAATTGAACACAACGCGATACTCTTCGAATAAACTTTTATTTCTCTTCTATCACGTTTATTGCGACTGCGGCGGACGGAGATCCATAAATAGAAGACAGGAAATGGAAATGACTCCAACGCGCCGACTGCTGGTCTAAAGTCCATATCAGAGCTTAGCTTACAAGGAGTCTAGTTGCCTTTCTATATGCACAATTGACGTTATCTGTAACTACGTGATTTGTCATCGGAATTACGGTGGTTGTCGGTTCGCGTACGGTGCTCGTTACCGTTAAGTGTCCGGAATGGGACCATCCGCTGTATTGTTGCGCTGTGTCCTGAGATGCCGAATAAAATAGGTAGGTAAAATAGGGAAGATTGGCAAGATACAGCGGAGGTAAGTGCAAGACTAATCCTTAAGAAGATTTTTCATTGGTTGATAGAACCTGCCCGCATCCGCATGCAAGGATGCGGAGATTTCAAAAACGAATGAATTAAATTAGCGTCCGCGTGTTTTGTTTAGTGAATATTATCCGATTCAGAGTAGTGTAGGTAGGTAGTAACCGCATGCAGAATTTGGTCTCTCTCTCTAACTTTACTGCTCTTTTGTGTTAATCATAACATGATACAAGTAGTGGTCGAACATTTTTCGTTTTAATAGCAACTACAGCGCGATAAGTACTTACATCAAATTAATTTAGTCTCGATGTGTTCATTAGCCCTTGTTGAGTCACGCATCGTAAAACAATAGATTGCCGTAACAGAATAACAATACATCGTGCGCACGAGTTGCTGAAGCGCAACGATCCGTTCTTGAGCATTGAATCGAGTTCTTAAGCTAATTCGGATACATCACACGTTTGATGTGACACGAACACTTGAAATAATCATAAAATGACGACGTACGATGGAAATTACTACCTATAAAATATAAAAAGATATTGTAAATTTAGGAACTTGTTTGAAAGAATAGGTACCTATTGCAACCCTCAATAAATTCGAGCGGAAATAATTCAACCATTTAACATCATGGATCTCCCGTTGATAAAATGATTTAAAAACATTTCAAAAGACCCTCCTTTTAAAGATATATCGGACGCGATGACTCGCGCAGACCCAAAGCACGCAGTTTACGCGTTTCTATTATTAAAATTTCTCAATTCAACACGCATCTGCGACCCAGATCTTGCTCTAAAAACAGTTTCTTACAATAAGTTGAATTACATATGAATGGAAACTGGATTGTATATATTAATACGTAATTTGGTATGGGCCCTACAGTAAGGGGAGAATAATAGGTAGCAAAAATCTAAATAATACCGGATTGGCCCCCTCTAATTCGGCACATCGTGTGTCAAACTTGTTCCAACTTGAAAAAGCCAGATGTTTTTTTAATCATCGTCCTCTTAGCTTTAATTTGGGGCCGGCCTTTATAAATTACTGATATGGCCCGGTAGAAGACGTTACGAACTTGTTTATAAAGGGGTTCCATACAGCGGATTAGTCATCCCATTTTGGCAATTGTCGTTTAGTTATCAAGCAAACTCGGCTTTAATTGCCTATACTATCAGCCGAAATTTAATCACCCACGCTTGTCGGGATAAAACCCGTCCAAATAAGTACCTACCCCACATTCCACGACTCTCTTTTGTGCACAAAAGCTGCGTTGGTCTTATCGTCCAACACATAGCTATTCGCTAAAGTTTAATTTACCTAGATCCATTCCGATTTTCATTTTCCGTTTCACTTAGTAAATACCTACCCTCAATTTTGGTAGAGACCGAAAATGGGGTCCCTTTGTTTCCCATAAACATATTGTTCCGAATTTCGATAGTCAGAAATTGATATCCATATAGTTTTAAGACATAAACATCAATAGTCATAATTTTTGTTAATTATACTTACGCTTTATAGTTCTAACATTAATGACCTATAATATTAAGTATTATAATCACAAAAGTCAGAAAATATGTAGATGTCCATAGCGATCAAAGGTCTTTCGATTTATTCATAAATATTCTAAGGCATATATTTAGGTAAACGTACGAATGGTTGTTATTCATATCGTTTTAATGCCTACATTGAATTACATCTAAGAGACAAAATTTATAACATCCATAGTCATATAGATAATTACTCAGAAACATTTCTAGACATACATTTGAAAGGGGTACTAGGTACTACTGTGCGGTGGGTTTATGACTGTTTCGTAAAGAATACGCTTAAATAAGAATGTTTTGTTAGAAACTTTTTTCTCTGAAATTGATCTCTAACGATTCTCTGATTGAAAAAGGCCAAGATATTGGACCTCTAAGGCAGATCGGTGTAGTTACGACGACGAGCGAAGCGAGGAGGAGTGTTAGTTGTACCGTGACCCTAAGCGCGCGAGCCGAGCGAGCGAAGAGCGTGCCGCGGCAGCGGCCGGCGTAGCGCCAGAACCAATAATGACACAACATCCATCGAAATGTTACATGTTGTACATATTTTTCCCAACTTTCGGGTCAATTATTTCGGCCATTTTTGATTTTAGAGCAAAAAGTTTCAATTCAAAACATATTTATTTTAAATCAGGATCACTAAACAAAACAGTGAGCGGCATAGATATCTTTCAATCGCATCACTCTTCATTTTTGCCCAAGTACCCACATTAATTATAAAGCAGTCTGGAAGAACGCGTTCAGTAACATTCGGTTGTTAAAATTTTATGTATAATTATTATTTTTCTGGGAGTGTGTTTATAGGTTTTAACATTATGAAGCGACACCACCATGACATTGAATGATATGACTAACTAATCATGTGACTACCAATCATTATGACTTGCGAAAAAAGACCTTACTCCAATTATTGTAAACTAGATTATTACCTTTAACATTATGTAATTGCGTACCACCGGGACATTGAATGTTATGGCTAAACAATTTTATGACTAACAATAGGTAATAATGACCTGCGAAAATCGGAACTCCAATTTGTATTGTTAAATTCAATAACTTTCGACAATATGACTAGAAAAAAATATGATGGAAAACGTTATGGACTGAAAAATCGGATCTTAAATTTTATGAGAACCAATAGAGACCTACCGAAAATTCCACAGAGCGCTTATACTTTATACCCAAAACTTAAACTTCAGTTTCATTTTCAAGAACAGAAGTGACATTTAACGATTTGCGTCTATTTTTTTGAAATCATCAAATAACTATGTAATGCAACAAGCTGCAAATGCAGCAACACCATCATTAATGTTCAATGGCGATTTATTTATGTCGCAGCCACCCCATAAACGCCGCAAATATGAAAGCATATTTTCAATAAAACGTTTTTAACCGAAGCTGCGGTCCCCCGCATGGTAAGTTTTATTTAAACCGCCACACGCTCTCGTCTGACCCGGCATGTGGGTGCCATGCTATTCCCGACAACTTTATTAAAATTAATATCTCTAATTTATCGAGCGTTTACCACAATGTTATTCTCAGTTGTCCCTGCAGAGCTTCTATGTTGGGAAAGGTTAGTGAATTATGTTTAAAGTACAGCATTATAGTAATCTGCCCGTCTGTCCGTCTGCGGCATAGCTCAGTAACCTTTGTTACTAGTAAACTGCGTATTACAGTTTGCACTGCGAATTACAGCATGGGTATATGAATCAGTAGAATGAAACTTTTTTTTTATTGTACTTACATCTAAAGTGGGGATGTAATGGGATGTCGTTGGTTAGCATGTTCAAACAATTTTTCAACTCAGCAATTCGTTTGCGAGATATTGGGTTTTTGTTCGAGTCATGTGTCGTCGTCCCCTTATCTCACCTAAGTGACGATGACGCGGTGTAGGATGCTTACAGTCCCTATTCATTCACGACTTTAAAAGGTCTAAGTTTTACCTCGGCGAGAAGAACTTATTAGCTGGTCTCGTGAGAAAACTTAATTTTATGAATTCTCAATACATCCCTTCTCATACGAAATTAACGACATTGGTCGAAATCAAGAGTCCTTGAACAAATGCAGTAATCGGCTCTGGCATCTAAAGTACATTAGCAATAAGACGGCGACGCCTTATAAATACAAACGCAACAAAGAAGCAGCTATCGATACCCACATACATGCCTTGGGAGGGCGATTCTATTGCCATTTACCGCCCACCACTATCGGTATCCTGAAAATGTACTGCCCCGCTATTCTGTATCTTGTTTTAAACTCACCTCACCGTTCATACCGTTCATGTTTGTGGAACATACCTTGACGCCGCGATTTGTAGTAACTAAGCGAAGGTAGTAGGTCTAGTTTCGTTAGGCGTGACAGGTGAGGTGAGGCATTAGCGCGTTCCGAATAACAGCCCTGAAATAATTTAAAACAGCATCAGGTTTCGGTTTTCCATCTTTACACTTATGTCCTTATAATGATATTTCAAAAGTATTGGTTCGCCAAATCTTCCCACATTATTGTTAGGTAAACTGTAACTATTGGCCTTCCATGAATATTTTGCAACAGGGCTAAAGCTAACATAAAACCAATTTATTAAAAAAACCATGCCGCCAAATTGAACAATATTTTCGCTGTGTGATTTATTATTAATTGTGAATAGATATTATTTGCTTTTACTATTTTCTCACAGTCGAAGTGAAATATAGAGTGTATAACTCTGGTCTAAAAGCCGTATATCGAAATATTTCTCCTCACTTCGTCCGGGAAAATAACCATCTCGTGGTAACATGTCTTATTCTAGACCCTTGTCATACAATATATTATTACGATATAGCTTCGGTTATTGTTAACTCTTGATATTGCTGATCAAAAGTTACATTTTGGACATAAAAGAGTCGCCCAAGAAGCTGACAAATACAGTTGGCTCGTTTTCATCTTATTAATCGAATGCGTTTGGTCAATAGGGAGCTGGGTGATCTCATCTCAAGCACTCGTCATTCTCGGCTGTAGTCATAAGACCGAAATAGAAGGTTCCTGGAGCCCTGTAGAGTGTCTTCTGGATCGATCGACTGGTGTAAACACTTTATTTGAAGACGTAAGCAGCAATAACTATTGGCCTACTTTGAGACTGACAGCATCTGGAGATATTCGTTCCAAAAGTGTTTTGTCTAGTTTGGTTTCCCATCCCCGACCATCCCAATTGTATGTATGGATTATTTTTCGGCGATTCCGTTTCTGGATATTTTATTGCAAAAGAATGTTAATAAAAAGCCACTCCTGAGGTCTACAGCTCACAGAACCACTAGTAGTTATATAACGAGCTAAAACGAATATTAAATCATTATCATCATCAACATCATCATCATCATCATCATATCAACCGAAAGACTTCCAATGCTGGACATAGGGCTCCCCCAAAGAGGCAAATATACTTAACATAAAGGGAATAAATAGATCTCAAAATATTTCAATCACCTATGTTATTCAACTAATTAACTCAAATGCCACAGCAAATCAACGCAAAGAACACAACCGGTTCACAGATAAACTTGTCTGGTTCCACAATTATCATCTTGTAACGTGTTAACTATCGACTCTCTCATTAAACAATTCGAAGAATAGAAACCTTATAGGAACAGTTAGTTTTTAGAGGTTATGTTGTGAGCCGCATGGTATGGGCATGGCACGGGCATGCGTGCGCCATTGCCGCGAAGCGGGCCAACGACCGATGAAGTCATACTGTGCAGAAGTTTTTTGGCTTGAGCTCAATATACGATCGAGGCCAGCCGCTATGCTCTCAGCTAACGTCCATCTATGTCTAGTAATAGGGCCTAATTCCGTTTAAAGTCAGAGATCCTCATCCAAAGCTATATAGAGATACTGTCCGATTCATATATAGATTTTATGGCAGTAAGTATATCGTTTTTGCTTTCCTGTTACACGTGATTCGTTTCATTAAAAAAACAAACTAATTAATAATTAATTAAACTCCGTTCCCGTAACCTACAATTCTATGTGCAGTCGTGTGTAGTAGTGTGTACAGTCGACTACAATGATTAAGATACGGCCAAAGTTACAAAAATAAATATGTAAGTATACATGACTTTGCTGCCTTAACAATAAGGTCGTATGTATATATTTTTGTAACAATCACATAGAAATTTACAAAAGGATAAAATACATACAAAAGTAGTAAATTAAAAACTCAGTTTAGAAATATTGTTTGACGAATTAAAAGATACATAAGATAGAGAGATATTATGTATCGTTATATTTTTCCTGTAATATTTATATTACTTACATCTTATTAATCTTATGTAAAAAAATATAAGTATACCACTTTGTAAACCACCACCACCACCTTGTAGAACGTATTGGTTATAATATAAATTTATATTCTCGTCTCAAACACGTGACTGATGCCCCCTGGAGGCCGCCTAAGGCCATTACACACACACACACCTTGTAAGTTGTCACAACTCACAACAGCGAACGGACCTCGTACGCAGTCGTATTCCTGATTGAAAAGATTTTATTCAAATCACTAAATCTATGGACCAGAAGGAAAAAAAAACTCGTAAGCAAAAATGGTATCAGTATTTTTATGATAAAAACGTTATAATACTTATACAAATTCTGAGACTTACAAAATTATACGCAACAGGAAATGACAGCAATTTAATGAAATACAAGGTGTAAGGTTTAGGGCAGATCATATCTTATCAGAACATGTTATGCCCTTAAACGGATCAACCCCTCTATTTTTGTTAGACCTTGTATTTACGACCTCAGATAATATTGAATTTCGTCTGGCCTATGGAAAAGGTTTTTCATTAACAAAAATAAGTGTATTATATTGTTGTTTTATTTATTTTTATATATAGCGCTACTAAAGCTGTGGTAATATAATAATTTGTATTTTTTTGCTGGTTTTTAAGATGTGATACCATTATAAAAACACATGTTGGATGGATTGTGTGAAGAATTGTTTTTGTTATAATCACAACATTTTTACTTAATAAGAAAAATATGGTAAGTAAAATCACGATCATAGTATCATATGGTTATATTTTACCACGCAATTTAGGTACAATTATTTTTAAATTGAATTTGACTTGTCTTCATTAAATCACGTGTATGAAATCACAGACCGTTTAACCTTTCAAGCGTGTTCATAAATCGAATTATAGTTGCAGGTTTCAGGGACCATACATTTTACTGCCCTGAAATCGTTTCCGACGTCTGCAACAATATTGTATCGTGCACGACACGATATTGTTGAGTGTGTGTACGCGGTCTAAGTCATGGCTGAATACGCCGACAGCCGCAAAAGCCCGATGCCGTAAAAAAAACTTTAGTCAACGTCGCAATGCGTCAGTCGCGGTTGCCGCGTGGAACTGTTTAGAGGGTTTTGACGTACGATTTGATTAAGAACTTACATAAAGATTACGGGTGAACAAAGTTATAATTTAATGTTTGAAATAAAATGACCCGTCCACGTCTATATTGTGCGGTTTACGGATGCATGAATTCTTCCATTTTAAAACCAGAAATTTCGTATTTCAAGCTTCCTGCTGATGAAAAAAGGTAAGAATGATTGTGTATTGATAAAATTGATGTCTAAATGTCTGTATCTATGGCCGAATAAGAAACTACGTTACATTAAATGATTGTTCAATGAAAATTCAGCATTTGTCGTATTTCACATATAAACCGCGCCAATCCATAGGTACTAATTAGTACGACAAATGCTGAATTACTTATTATTATTAGTACTACTAATATTATAAATGCGAAAGTGTGTCTATCTGTCTGTTACCTCTTCAGTCGTCACGCTTAAACCATTGAACCGATTTAGATGAAATTTGGTAAAGAGATAGTTTGAGTCCCGCGGAAGGTAAGATTTGCCCCTAAAGGGTGAAATGGGGGGGTTCATTTGTACGGAGCTACAATATAAAAGAGTTCCACGCGGACGGAGTCGCGGGCAGAAGCTAGTAAATAATATATTCTCAAATGGCGGCCACTCTTGCGCCATCTCGCTCTACTTTATGTCATTCATAGTATAAGCCGTCATCTTAAAATCTATTCTTTAATGGCGCCGCTTATGGGTACCATTAGGTACAGTTTCATTTAATATGAAACAATGAATCATATTTGATGGTTTCGTTTAGAAAATATTTTACTATAAATAGCATAAGATTATTTTGAATTTTTAATATTCGGGATTTCTTTGCGTGACAAACGTGTTCAGAATCATAATTAAGCCGCATCTACAAGTAGCCCAAGCACTTTATTTTCATTAGTATGGAAAAAAAATCATAACAGCAGCTTTTTTGTGTGTAACTGATATATTATCATTTTAGTAATTACGTAGACTCAAAATCCACCAAAATATTAGTCGCAGTATAAATCGATATTTAACCAATTCCTGAAAAAAGAGGAAAAGTATTAATAGATATTTTATTTTTTGTTTTGGTTAATTTACAGGAGCTCTTCAAGAATAATATTCTTATATATTTACTTCCCGATAATATTTTGGTGGATTCTTGGATAAGACATCTTAGAATAACATTTGAAAATTTGACAAACAAAAAAATCGCAGTTATAAATTAATGTTTGACAAAAACTTTATTTTCTTGGGGTAAAGCGGGCGGCGGGGCGACGAGTCGCAGTTACAAGCCTCCACACCGCACACCGAACGCGGGTCGGTATATCTCTCTCACTACCAACGCATTTAATATCTCTCGCACTTTCTCTATATTAGGTACAGTTACGCAGGCTACCGCGGCGGGCCCGCGCTACTGTGCGATAGAGACGCCGCGCTACCGTCGAAAGAGACAGAGATACCACCCGACCCGTGCCGCGGACGACCCGCGTTCGGTGTGTGGAGGCCTTTATATACTTATTATTTGATCGACTTCAATTCATGAACGCCCGCTCATCGCTCCGCTGACCGTCGCCTTACAGCTTGCAAAATGCGGCGGACTGACTGTTCGTACTTAATCTCCTTTAGTTCGGAAAAATATTGGACTACTTTAGGTTGATTGAAATGTGCTTTTTCTCTTACGTGTCAATTGAGTTTAAGTAGTGGCAAGAAACTTTTTTTAAGTAGGTATATTTTGAAAACCTTGGTTATAAATTAACTTAATTCTGCAAATAGATCACAGTGCCGGTAACCACAAGTCAGTTAAAATATAGGAATCTGAATCTAATCAGCATTACTGAATAAGAAGGTCACTGTCAAGAAGAAACGCCGAAACAAACTCAACGGTCAGTAATTGTTTGTTAAAATTAAGCTGAATAACATTATATAACAATACTACTTGACCTACTTACTTAAAGCAAGTCTGAATATGAATACGAAAATAGAGAAAGACAAAAAAATCTATTCCAACTTCTTCAAGATACGGTGTCGACACTAAACTTTGTCACAAAATACAAAACATTTCATTCTCGAACAAAATAATGAAAATGTGACTATTAATTATCTCCCTCGATTTGCTTTCTTGCGGTAAATGTGTCATACAATATGGTAATGTGATAGTTCGTAGTTTAGACAATATACTTACATATAGGAGGTTAAACTATTTTGGTTTCTGGTTTGAACCATGTATTTCTGTCCATGAGATAATCCCCCAATCGTGTGATTATCCTTTGAAGTCAATGAAACGTCGCACTGAAAATGACAGTAACATGAGAAAATTAAGCCGAATATGGGCAATCAGGAGAAATAATTCGTTTAGTTTTGAAAATTCGTTCAATTATACCTTGTGGTGTCCAGATAAACATACTAAAAGTCCTCGAGGGCGAGGGCTGTGCTGAGGGTGTAGGGGGGAGGGGAGGTTGACCCTGTAGCTCCTAAAGTATTGATCGTAGAGTAAAAATTAATATGACCAATTATGTAGGAAATTTTATGTAGAAACTTTTGTCTGAAGTAATTATAATTCTATTCGCTCAGATATTCGGGATATGAGCAAAAATCTAAAAAAGTACCTTTGACCCCCCCCCCCCCCCCCCCCCCCTACTCCTTCAGCACAGCCCCCACCCTCGAGGACTTTTAGTATGTTCACCTGGACACGACAAGGTATAACTGTACCAATTTTCAAAACTACTTACACGAATTATTTCCCCTGATTTTATTAATTTGTTTAACCTACAGATACTACTGTGACATTGATTTTTATTGTAGAAGAATTGTAGATTGGTCTCAGGGTCTCGTATTTTTATTTCTGATTTTGAATTCGTTATTTGATTTTTTTGATTCGTTATTTTGTGGGTGCATAAATCTTCATTCATCCCTTCACTGACCCTGGCAATGTCTCTCAAGGCCGTCATTTTTTCTCTTTCATAATAATAATCGAATTGAATAATGACACTGCGTAGCTCGATATCTGTTTTGTATAAATCTTAATGTTGTTGACTGTACAGTACGTGATGGGGACATGGTTATCTTTTTCAGACGTTCCAAATGGCTACGTTTAATAGCTCGAGAGGATCTAGCGAACAAACCGCCAGTAAGCTATACTGTTTGCGAAGAACATTTTAACCCTCTGGACGTTTTACCCGGAACGCATCGCAAGAGGCTTAAAACGAATTCATTACCAAGTCTACTTTTACCAGAGTTGACTTTATTGGGAATAAAGGATACACAAATGCCATCTGAAGTTCCGACGTTGGTTGATAAATGCGTGCAAACCGATGAAACATGTATGTTTTTACCAGAAGTACAAATAAAGATTGAACGTACCGATAATGATGATAAATGTGTACAAACGGATGAAACACTATCACTTTTAGCGGATGCCCACACTCAAACTACTGCATCAGTCTCACCAGATTTACCAAGGAAAAGAAAACTAGAATATGATCTTTTGGACAGTCGAAAAAGAAATAAAGAACAAGAAACTGAAAAACATCAGAGGGATCTTTTGCACAAATTGTGTGACAGATTATTGACCAAAGAGCTAGCAGAGATGGTAAAAGCACAGACGCACTAGACATTTTGTTTCGTCGAAAGCAGATATCACTCATATTTTATTAATTTAATATGATTTATTTTCCGCTCCTCTCCCGCTGACCCGTATGCGGGACAGCATTTAGTATGGATTTGCGAACAAAAGAATTTTAGCCCGAGAGAGGAAGGATTAAGAGTAAATATTTATGAACCAAAGAGGGAACATGAGAAACTCGTCTTTTCGAGCTGAATTCAAAACATCGACCTTTCGGCAGACTGAGTCGTTCGCTCTTGAACAATCTATCGAAGCCGTTGGTCTTAAACAAATAATTAAACCAGCTCTTTAGTTCGTCTCAGAAAGGCTTGTTACGACATCGACTTTGAAAGACATCTACTTGAGTTATAAAGCGTTGTTAAAGATGAGCCAAAACCGGGCCATTCTACTTTTTATGTAAAAAGGTAGTATGAACCTTAAATTTTCTGGCTTCTAATCAGGATTGCATATAAATAATAAAACATTTAATAAATAAAAATAATAAATATGAGGGGAAAATGTAATAAAACTCGAACCGGCCCCATAGTAAACTCAATAAGGATTGCGTTACAAATAAATAGGTACTAGAAAACCATCCAAAACTCGAAGACAAATAATCATTATTTAATTATTCACAAATCGAGTAAATCAATGGGCATTGGTATTTACCAATTCGCTACCAGCTTTTTACTTGTTCATAAATAAATATTGATCTATGCGTTTTTACCCACGAACATTTCGCTTTAAAATGTAAATGGAAGAGATGGTTTTTCTAAATACTATTTGTATATTTTATCACCCTATAGTAATCGTTCTTTGTTTGTTAACCAAATTAGAATTTTTTATATGTTACTGTAATTCCTGAACAAACATATTGTCTATACATACGAAATGTATCGAATGTTTACTATGTATACATCTTACTAATAGTTAAAATACTGAATTTATAGTTTGACGTATTTTATTACCTTTTCAAATAATGTTTTCGAAGTAACGATTCAATTTAATTAAGTATTATTGAGCATGTTGTGTAGAAGTTCAATCATAATCAATATAAGTAGTAAGTATAAAAATTACAAGACTTCATTAAAAATATGTAACACGGTTTTTTTATACTGATAAATAAAGTAATTCGTGCAAAATTATCAAAAATGCACAACGTTAATAATCAAGTTTTCACTTCTGCCGGCACTCCCGGAGTGCAACCAGGTTTTTTTTTTACTTTTTGTTCCTTTGCATACATCTTCAGATTTACTTATTTTGACTTTGATTTTGGCAAAACCTCGGCAGCTGTTTCGGCGTTTCTTGACGGTTATTTTATTTCATAAAGGCTGGTAGGGTAGATACTTAATGTAGATATTATGTACTTGTATGAGATGAGTGCCATTGCCGTTGACCTCTTCGGAATAGGTAAAAACAACTTTTATCATGCTGCAACCTGAAAAATAATCATGGTCTTTAGGTCTTTGCCATGTATAAGATTTATTTATCTACAGTATACATAAGAATAATATTACTACCGATAGTTTGGGAGTAGAGTAATCTGTATAAGACTGTTTCCAAAATATTTATCAGTTCTTTCGATCATCACGCACAACGGCCTGGATGCAGCGTAGATATGGTTCTGTGCACGTATCGTTAGAATGGCTGTTAGGAGTACGGTTTGTAACAAAACGATAAGTAAGAATAATGGAGCGACCACACCGGTGCGTTACGCTGCGTATACGCGTTGACGTATCGAATGCGTCACGTATTCTTCATACATTTTGCTGCGTTTACGGTGCGTTAGCGTATTTTGAGTAGCGGTGTGGTCGCAATGTTATCAATAAGCGAATTTAAATTTTCGTGAGACATGTTAAAATAATACTAATATAATAATTACAAGGTTCAACTCATATTCAATGTCACTCCGGGCGACATGTTACAAGTGATACAAGCGACACCGCCGCGAAAACACTAATCCTCAAGAAGAACTCCTGAAGAGTTCGAAACATGTCGCCCGGAGTGACATTGAATACGTGAGTTGAACCGTGTAATTATTAGTATTTAATGTTATCAATATAGTAAATTGCGAAGTATATTCTAAACTATTTTATTCAATGTCGCACATTGCATACGATTGTACCAAATCGATATAAGTACAAAACACAGACCTTTAGATCTATATCAATTTTATCAACACACATTCATTCTTAAGCCTCGTCTGCTGCGCCAATGTTTTCGATGATTTTAATTTTCAAACATGGTTTCCGATAGTTTCGGTTAAACCCATAAAACATGGCTCACAATATAATATAAACGTGGACGGTAATCTATCGGGGCAAATAAAATGGAAAACATGCTCAACTGTGCACGCATTAGCCGGAAAAAGTTTAGTCAACGTCGCAATGCGTAAGTCGCGAGTGCCACGTGGAAGTTAAGTTTTTTTTTTCAAATGATTTTGATTTGATTTTAATAAAGTGATCTAAATATATATTCAACATTTGTAACAAAAATGACCCGACGTCTAAATTATTGTTCCGTTTACGGGTGCATGAATTCTTCCATTTTAAAACCAGAGATTTCATATTTTAAGCTGCCTGTTGATGAAGAAAGGTAAGAATGAGACGACTATTTATTTTCGTTAAATGGTTTTACGTTATTTTGTAGGTAGTTCATTCATTCCTTCGCTGACTCTGGCAAAGTCCCCCGAGGCTGCTTTCATTATAATTTAAAAATACATGATTATTTACAGTACGTCAAAGGACATCATTATCTTTTCCAGGCGTTCCAAATGGCTTCGTGTAATAGCTCGAGAAGATCTTATGAACAAACCGCCATTGAGTTATACTGTTTGCGAAGAACATTTTAACCCTCTAGATGTTTTACCGGGAATGCATCGCAAGAGGCTTAAAACAAATTCAATACCAAGTCTACTTTTACCAGAATTGCCTATAAAGAATGAACAAATGTCAATTGAAGTTCCGACCTTGGTTGAAAAATGTGTGCAAACAGATGAAACACGCCTGTTTTTACCAGCAGTACAAATAAAGATTGAACCAATATCAACGGAACCTCCGACGTCGGATGAAAAATGTGTACAAACGGATGAAAAAATAACACTTTTAGCGGATGCCTGCACTCAAACTTCCACATCACTTTCACCAAATTCACCACGGAAAAGAAAACTAGAACCCGATCTTTTGGAATGTGGGAAAAAAAATAAAGAACAAGAAACTAAAAAACATCAAAGAGAGCTTTTCCACAAAATGTGTGATAGATTTCTGACAAAAGAGCTAGCCGACATGGTAAAAGCACAGATGCACTGATATTTCCTATATTTGATATTTTTTACTAAGACTATTCTTATTCTATATCCCCTTTTGAATTTTGTTATGGCTATCCATACCAAAATTCAAAAGGGGATATTTTTGAATCATAGCTTTGAGTGGGAGTCGAACCAGCGACCTTAAAGCGGGTCGCTTGCTATTAGCCAGCTGATTCAACAAACTATGACCTTCTTCTTCTTAATAATCTTAATTCGTCTCAAGATGACATGCAGCGACATCTACCTTGAAGATGTCTCAAATGAAATTGATATGTTAGTAACGACGAGCTACCCAGCACGGCTATCACAAGACGGCACGCGAGCTTTCTCGATTTTTCTCGTGCTATACCTCTCTTTCTATAACCCGGGCGCGGACACCTGGCTCAGTCAACTCAGCACCATATTCCCTTTATTTAGAGTTGATTGTACAATGAGCCAGGTGTCAAGTTATCGCGCCCTGGTTGTAAGTGTTCTAATAAGAGACAGCCGTGCTGGGCATTCTACTTTTTGATGTAGGCCATACAGGAAATACTTGGCGCCCTCTTCAGTTTTCTGTATTAGGATTGTAAAATAATGACGTAGCCTGATTAGTCTGTCACTTTAAATGGTTTGTCTTTAAATATACCTACTTACTGTAAATTTATAAACTTAAAAACTCAATGTCTCCCGACTTTCACGAAACAAAGGTATTTTACCGCTGTCTTACTAGCTTTTTACGACGATAAATATGCGTGCGATGTATGCGGGTACACGTATGGATTTCTTTTAAATGGTCGAGGTACTTTTCCAAAAAAATAAATTTTGTATTAGATGGAGTCTTGTAATTGCAACTAGGTATATCTGTAGGTATCCTGTATGGTCACTATCATATAGAGGGCATTATTAAATTTAGTTGCAATTACCAGACAGATATACCTAGTTGCAATTACAAGACTCCATCTTTAGGAAAATATGAAAATGGGTCATCAAAACCTTGTCTGCCACATTTGAATTGCAAGATGACGAAAAGCAAATGCAATACAAGACCAGATGTATCAAATGTTTGTAATGTATAGAATTGAACCTGAGAATAAAATGAATACTGAGAATTGTACGTATTTTATTTATTACCTGGCCTGAATAAGATTTTAGAACTTCCGGCTTCAGTTCATTTTATTGAAAATATAATTATCATCAAAATCATTATTTGTATAAAATATAGTAATTGTAACATAATTCGATTAAAAAGAAAAAGAGTGGCAACCCTATCGCCCCAAATGGAGCGTGGTATTAGAAATGTCCTTAATAACTCTGAACTAGTTAAGGCTGTTACGAACGTAGCAAACTATCACAAGAACCGACAGGGAGGCAGTATATTTAGCAAGCAAGTAACCTTTCATTCATAATGTAACACACAATGTCTAATGCCCTTAACAGAAAATCAATCAGAATCAGACAATGCTAAATGTTATAAATACTTACTTATTTACCGACAGTTATCGCACGGCAACAGTCCTATCGCTCGCGGTAATTTCAAGTCCCTGATACGTCGACAGGATGTATGGTAACGGTGGCCGGCGGCGACGACCCGGTTCCCATGACAGTGTATCAATGGTTCACAAGTGCATGGACAGATACCTTATGACTCCGTGATATATGTGGTGTGGTGGAAGGGTTGTAGGTTTCCGGGAGCTTAAAGCCTGCAACACACTGGTGCGGCCTGCGGTGGCGTGGCGGTCAATGGGTAAATTTGACATCTAATGACAAGTTTACTATTGACCTTCGCGGCCAGACCGCGCTAGTCTGTGAGAGGCTTTAACCTAGGCGAAGCACCGATTGTTTCGGTGACAAATTAATCCATCGAAATGGATGGACGTAAAACCTCCTGCATGATTACCACTAGACGACGCGGCGCGCGAACTATGTCGCGGCGAGACAGACTATCTCTTTCTAATCAGAGCACATAAAATAAATAAATAAACAAAAATAACATCGCATACACAATCGGCCACCATGGCCCATCACAGGAGGCATGTACGTATAGTGTCACAACTGTGCGTTAGAGGGAGAACGACATACTTCCATCGCACTCCAACGCATAATTGCGTCCTACTTATTGTGTAGAGCTAGAGCCTTAATTTTGACTTGACATTCTCGGGCGCGCGTCTAGCTTCGACGGTATGGATGTAGCGTGTTCCAATTGTGAATTTTGACATATACGACTGTTCCATTCAGATGACACATTAGCGTGTCGCGCTGCGATTGGATATCCAACGGGCCGTGCCAGCTACCTTCAAGCCCGCTACACACTGGCGCCCTGTAAAATTTACTATTGTCCGCCACCGCAGGCCGCGCCAGTGTCATTCAGTCCTTAAACGCTACAGTTTTGACAGTCATGGACCTACTAGCTTCTGCCAGCGACTCCATCCGCGTGGCACTCATTTATATAATATTCCCCTCCGCCGCACAAGTTATTTGATTACAGTATATACTAAGCATACTATTAATACTTAACTGTTTAAACCGTATACTCGTACTTCGTGATGGAGTTCAATTAATACTTTTATAATTGTTATATTATATCGTAGTTCCATTCAAACTTTCAACCCCATTTTCAAAGTTTATCTATACCTACCCATCCAAAGCAGTTCAGTCGTTTAAGCGTGAATAGGTAACAGATAGACAGACAGACACACTTTCGCATTTATAATAAATATTAGTGTGGATTGCTAGAAATACTGAATCATGACATGATTATGTTATTTATTCGGAGTGAGTGAATCACAGACGTTACGCGGTCCTCTGATTCGAACGAACCACTAATTTAATTTGTCATGAATAAAAGGACGATTAATTAAATAGAATTTTATTAGGAAATTGATATTTTACAGTCTCTTTTTGTGCTTTTCATTATATGAATATTATGTCATTGGTATTATCATGTTTAAGTACTTACCGATACTTTCAGACACCTACAAACAGAAGGTAAAGTCCCAACGCAACGACGAGAGTCACTGCTGCACGGCTATCACGCGACGGCGCGCGAGCTCTCTTGATTTTTCTCGCACTATCCGTCTCTTTCTTATTAGAACACTAAGAACAAGAGGTATAGTGCGAGAAAAATCGAGAGTATGTCGCGGCCGTCCCATGAGCGCCTGGAACGCCTTGGAACAAAAGCGATAGGTATTACTCTAGGGGTTTCCTCTTCTGTCAATTAGGGTAGATGGAATTGCGGTCCAGGTTACATTTTTTTTCAAGCCCAAGCGCTTTTGCAGCCCAGGTTACATTTTTTTAAATAAAGGTAGTCGATAAGCGTTTTTAATATTGCTTAGCTGTTGTTCTTTGCTGAAGTTGTGAAGGCGATATGAGTCTAAGAACGCCTTATCGTCTAGAGTGAGCAGAATGAGCAGTGTAGAAGGAACTAGATCACGGGAGACTTTTGTAAGCAGCCCCTTGCATGAGTGCACCAAAATGTCCGACCGCGGGCAATGGCGAGATGTCATCCGGCAAGCAACGAATCTGTGTCTTACAATGCTAGCAGGGCTGCTATAAAAGGCAAATAGGGGGGCCCCTATTCTGTAAATTGTTAAGCTCACCTCAATGCTCACCCACAAATACCTATATCGTGACACCGCGATGCGTAGTAACCAAGCGTAAGTAGAGGTCTAGTTTCGTGACGACGGGGTGAGCCGCTTTAGCGAGTAGCGAATAACAGCCCATTTGACCACGGCATTCTACAAAGCGCTCAACGACTGGGAAAAGAGCTTATTATAGCCCTTTTTGCATTGAGTGTGTAGGCAGTGTGACAGGGAACGGCCTGGGAACACGGGGACCTTTACAGCCCCGCTGTACTGTAACATGTTTTAAGCTCACCTCACCGTTCACCTACAAATATATCATGACCCTGCGATTCGTAGTAACTAAGCGTAGGTAGAGGTCTAGTTTCGTAAGGCGTGACGAGTGGGGGGTGATGTGCTTGAGCGCGTAAAGAATATCAGCCCAGTTCAAGCGCGGCCTACGCGTTCCGGGCACTGAACAAACAGGGCGGCTACCTCGAGACGAAAACGAAGCTCCTTCGAGCATCAGGGGCTACCGCGAAACGAAAACGAACGAACTTCGTTTGTTTATCTCAGTCTCTGTCGCACTTGCTTGTTCGAGCGACAGAGAGGGAGATATTCGAACGAGCCGAAGGCCCTCTGAGCACTATCGTCACAGTTTAGAAGAATAATACAGTAGGTAATCTGAGGCCGTTTAGGAGCGTTCGTTACCTACTGCGCAGGGCTGTGTCACGTTTGTGGCTTGGCATACCTATAATACTAATTTTGCTTTTAAGTATGCAAAGTATTTCTGTTACACTGTTCTGTTAGACAATATTGTATATACACAGTAATAATATTATAAAGAGTTAGGTATGTGTTTTTAGTTTCCCACTTCATCGAATATTTTAATACTACTAATACTATACCTAAAATATTTCCTTGTAAGTACTTATAACAGTTGCTAACTGCACTAGGTTGGTAGGTGCTTAGTTACAAGCCTATTGGGCACCTTCACAGGCTCCTCTGACTTGCGGCACGTGCTGCGCGGCGGCATTCGGTAAAATCAAACTTAACAATTGTTTTTACGTTTCATTGTGATTTAAATGAATACACTAAGAAAAGTTACGTACATACTTCTCTTGGTATTTGGAAAAAAGATAGCTCCGGATTTGTCCCAGTGTTATTAAGGCACCCATATACACAACAGTACACACGTTTCCGAAAAGACGACGACGACGACATGGTAGCGAGTGAGAGCGAGCGAACACGGCAACGGCGCGGCGGCCCCGATTGAAGCATTCTCCATCATTCCCGAAGGCTATGTGTGCGTGCGTACCGAACACGCGCGCATGTGTGCAGCCGTGCGATGTACCTTTGTTCGCAGTTTAATTACTGTCTTCTATACTGTGCTATCGTTCCAATTTGCATTGTGATAGACAGGAACACGAACGAATATTTGACATCTCGCATTTGACAGCTAGGTCGTAAGTGTCAAAATATGTGAAAACACAACATTGCACATCTCTAGTGGATATGTTAACCCTTATAGCTCTGCACGGCTATCACGCGACGGCGTGCGAGCTCTCTCGATGTTTCTCGCACTAGCGGTCTCTTTCTTATTACAACACTTAGAACAAGCGGTATAGTACGAGAAAAATCGAGAGTATATCGCGGCCGTTCCATGATAGACGTGCAGGCTAATGGAGGTCAACTCCCAATTTGTCACAAATCTATATTGTATTGTAGAGCAGTTATTTATACACGGCGACATTCTGCAGCGATACAAACGTGCTACTCTAGCCATAGATCACCGGTCAAACCCACCTAAGGGACGAACTTTTTTGAGTTTTGAGCGCTCGAAAATTAAACACGAAAACCTACGATTGTATAGTGTCAAAATATATTTATTTATTTAAACTTTATTGCACACACAAAAAGTATACAAGGCGAGCTTAATGCTTTAAGGCATTAAAAATTGTAGGCACTTAGGTACCTATAGAATAGAATACGAGTGGTAAATACCTACCTCTGTATCTATGCAGTATGAGACGAAACTTAGCGGGCAAAAGCTGGCTAAATCACTTTTAGTTTAGGGAAAGGTATATTCTATATCTCCAGGATCGTCATTTATAAGATAAGCTACAGTTTTCAGAACATAGTGTAATTTGTAGGAACCAGTGTGATTACGCCATATCGGGGTGGCTCGGAATGCGGCGCGGGCGCGGGCAAGCCGTTCCCGTGTGAACGCGAGCGCAGCATTACGCCCTGCACTGGGTCGTGCCACGCAGCACGCAAAGTGGTGGAAATGCCACATTGACTTATGGTGGGTACACACCAAGCCAACGAACGGCTATGTATCTCACTCTAACAAATAGCTGTCACGTAAATGCTTCGCGTTCGTTGGTCGTTCGTTTGCTCAGTGTGTACCATTACGTGTAGGTACCACAGAGTAGACATGCTCTAGCTTAAGTTTGCGAGATCAAATTGATGAGAGCTTAGTCTGTGGCGGGCACTACTAATATTCCAAGATGGCCGCCTGATGGAAGACGTCAACCAAAATTGTACCTACTAGGTAGCCAGTCTGTAATAGAGTGGCAAACGAAAGCGTGAACTGAGAAAACGCGGCAAATTCAAAAAAATTACATATGGTATTACTATTTTTTTGTTATTTACGGATTCCTTGAATATTTTCAAGATTATCTGTAAACGTAAGAAAAGTATCATCATTATCTTCAATATTATTACAACAAATAATCAGCCGACAAGGATTAACATTACAAAGTCATACTAACCTAAAAAATCCGACATCGCATCTAAACATTAAAGGCCTTCTACACGATCGGGACCAACCGCCAACCACCGTGTCCTTGGTCGGATCAACGGTTGGCCGACAGCGTTCCAGACGGTTGGGACCAACCACCGACGCAGCCTGTCGCGAGGGATGCGCTCACGACCAAGGCCGTTGACATCAACCAAATATCGGTTGGTCAACCGCTTTCTACACGGTCCATTTTTATATCAACCCGACCAAGGATACGGTAGTTGGCGGTTGGTCCCGATCGTGTAGAAGGCCTTTTATTGTTTCTCTCGGAAAACAACTTATTTCTCTTCTTCTTTCCGAGATGGAAGCGCGTGCTCGGAAGCGCGGATATCATTGTTTTTAAATATTACTTTTTTTGGCCGTTTAAATAAATAAAAAAGTTATCACTGAGTTCTCTCAAACATGATTTGCCGATTTTAAGAAGCAACTTTAATGTTTTTTGCTTTTGTGCATAATTTGTTAAGACTATTTTAAGTGTATTTTAAACCTATGTTCGTGATTTTTTCTTGCGAAAATTGCTTATTCTTCTTTCTAATCACTGATCTTGCTGTAGAAAAGCCTCAAGATTACTATTCGTATTTTTTTGAAACCATATTATTACAAACAGACGCATTATATTGTTCAAAAACTCTGTTCGCTTAACTTCGCTGAACCTACGGCGCCTAGCTCAACTATCTACAACAAAGCATGTCAGCTCTGCACGCCACTGCTTCATGGTTCAGTACTCCGCGAGTTTTCCCATTGGTGCGGCCGACTGGCGCTCGTTTCCAGTCCACAATGGAATGCGCTTATACTTTTTGGTCTGCGCAAGCGACCACTAGCCTTGTGAGTGAGATCGAGTTTTTATCCCGATCCTGAGCTTTAATTGGAAGCGTCCTTACAGACAAAGAATGTCGTCGCATAGGGACCGGTGAACGCATGTAGCGGGTATGAGTTCGTGTTCTTCAGCTGGCGTTTCGCATATCTGAACAAAGAAACAAACAAACAAACGAACGAGTAAGCAAACAAACAATACAAAAATCAGTGCAGCCTAAGAATTGTTGGTTTTCAGAAGACTTCGCTAAATTACTTTAGTTTTAAAGGCTCCCGCGGTCATAATTGTTATTTCAATTAGGTAAATATTACTAGAATAATAGTTATGGACCGACTTTTGGTCCTATGCTTTGTCTTTTTCCATAATAATGGTACTGCAGCTCTTTTGCGGAGCGTAAGTATATACCTACGTCAGCAAGTATCTCTGAATTCTTCAAGGCGAGAAACGGATGAAACTTCTCTGATTTCAGAACATTCAGCGAGAAGCATTTCATACGTATTCAATACGGTTAAAAGAGGGCCCGGCTCTTACACATTTGATTACTTGATGAACGGGGCGCAGTGACGGACATTATTAAATAAGGTTTTCAATAGGTACGTGACAATGGGTATGTAATGTTAGTCGCAGAATGCAGCCCAGAAGGCGTAGCACGGTTGCCATTTTATCACTTATCGTTGTGGATAAGACATCCGTCACTCTCGCACTCGCATACTTGTCAGAACGTGACGGATTTCTTATCCACAGCGATAAGTGATAAAATGGCAACCGTGCTACGCCTTCAGGAAAGAGAAACAGCACAGCAGAATACCTATCCCTACAGTGTCACACTCACACTACGAGTAAAGGGATAAAAATATGCGATTAAATAGGTACATGTAGTTTGGCAGAACTGACATTTAAGAAAACCATGTCGACATCGTTATTAAGTTGAAAATGTTAATGTACCTATGTGCATTGTAATGTCAGCCAAATATATCGTAACAGATCCTTATCCCCATATTAATTAAAAATATTCAAATAGTTAAGTTATTATTCGTCAAGTCAAGTATACATCTTTAACATTTCACAGCTTTCGAATACAAATACAGTGGTATCTCAGTGACATGAATACATATAAAGATGAGTTTCGTTATACTATGTGGCTAGCCACATCCATCGAATACCTACTTCCTATATGCTATACTGTACTTTGGTAATGACACTAATGAGTGACTTGAGTGAGTGACAAATTGACAACTCGACCGAGATAGCGCCCATATCTCAGTGACTACGAAAAGCACTAATCGATTCCTAAAATACTTAATCGGTAAACTTATTTAGTGCCCATCAGTGCGATGACATATTTGCTGTACCGGGTTTTCCTCGTCGATTAACTAATCTAGTCTTAATGAGCTGAACGCGTTATGGTAATTTAGGCCGAGTCGATGGCCCTTAATAGTTTGAAGGACGGACCCGCATTCCTGGCTTCCATTCACTGAACCTCTTTTGCTCGTCTGTTAGCTCGGAAATAAGATAATCTGACCCCGAACTGGGTAACAGCTAAGCAGGACCGGAGTCCAGACTTATATTGGTTGTCCTGTAGCGAATTCGTTGGTTAGTAGTGAATGAGTGCAATGGCCGGCCGGAGAGTTCGGACGCTGTTGAAGAGGTACGAACGAAGCTCGAAGATACTCGACTACTATAATAGGTAGTCTTTATCCCCATAATATAAGGTTCAAAATGACGAACATATCTTCGATGCTATGCCTCTATAGTGTCCGGCAACTAAAGTGAGGACTAGGATAGACGACGACCGCCTGAACGTCACGGTTCAATTAAAGATAATAAAATATGAACAGACTCTAAACGAACCGTGAGCCTTGCAATTTTTAAAGTACTTATGAATTTAACGCGGAATCTACAAAAAAACGAGAATTTAATATGTCCTTTCAGTTCACCAACTAATCTGCGTGATCGCAAAACGGTGTTAGGTGTTAGGTGGTCGCTATCCGGCGAAATTAACCCTATAAAGCTAGTAAAACATTTCGTATAAAAATGTAATACTTATACTTACATGAAATATATGATATAGTGGCAACATTAAAGAAGTTCATTAAAGTGGTAATTGAATCGGTCATTAACGACATATAGATGTAGTTTTTATTTGAACCCTTGCTGTTTGTATTTAATACGCACACAAACTTAAAACCAATTTGAGTAATACAATTAAATATCATTGACTTAATCATGCGTTTATTTAATGGAACTTTTTAATTAATGTAACTAAACTAAACGTGAAATTAATTTAAAAAGATTTTCCATAGGTACCTGACTTGCTTGCAGACAACTTCGCTGGACAAAGGTGCAGGTGAACTATGAAGAAAACTATATACCTACCACTGAAAGTATGACTGTTGCTACAGCTCCTATTTCAAGTAATTTTGCGAGCAGGTTCATTAATTATAAAGAGATTTTTGTCAAGTCACCTTTTCCAAATAATATATTTAAAAAATAAAAAACAGACAATCTGCCGATTTCTCACTGAGCCTCTAAGTAAGATACAATTATATCAAGAAAAGGGTTTATAAAACTTATAAACTAGTCAGCCAGTTAAAATCCCAGGGAAAAAGTTGAACTTATAGTACTCACTTCTGATTGAACCCAACAATGCTCAGAAGGCATTTCATCATCATTGGCAACTTTACACCGTGTGAAAGCAGCCAGATTCCCATGCATGGGAAAAGAGATGATTCCCAAAGAACGAGAACTCCTATAGAGAAAAAGTCTGAATGGCTCTATTATACGCTGATTTCATTCATGTTTTGATTATTTCAATGCGTTGCGGACACTTTATAAACGTGTTGTACTTTTACAAAGGAGGTATTGAGAAACCGTTTTGTGATAAGTAGGTACATGTTAGTAATTATAATATACCTAATAACAAACAGCGCTATCTACTTGTGACACCGAAGTCGTACTTAAACTACGCCATGCTTTGTTTTATTTCACTACTTATAATGTGTTTATTTATAGTAGGCAAATACCGGGATAAATCCCGACGCACATTATGACGAAAACGTTGTCCTGTACATTGTACAAAGTTGCAAAATTACCTAAATAATTTTATGAGCCTACTTTTCGGGATACAAGTTATTGGTTTCACAACTTTTTGTCGTGTTACTTTAGTTTATTATCAGGTCTCGTTTATTTGCAGTCATTAGTAAGAAGAAATCTTATTACAACAAAGTGATTAGTTCTGAATTTTCCTGAAAGAGGAGCAATATGTACATTTTAATGAGCATCCTTTGTACTGGGCCGGTGCAAACACATGTTGGATCCATTGAGACCCCTCACGCGGTCAAAGGCGACAAAAAATAATACAAAAACCGTTATGCTCCCGAAAAAGTCCCATCACTCAAGAATCGAGCCCATTGAGAAATTTGTGTAACGCGGTCCACACACTAAAATGTGGAGCGAAACTAAAACGAATATACTGGGGGCCGATTTAAGACATTCGAGCGCTCGAAAAATAAATAACAGTAACTACGAATCTAGTGGCAAAATTGAAGACACTTACTTTCTACCGATAGGATTGATTTCGAGTGGCCCACTCGTTTTTAAATTTTCTTCAGTCCTCTTTTTCAGGTCCAAAATAGCATTTGCTCGAAAGTCAAAAATAGCGCTTAACTTATTCTAAGTCTCTAAATAAAAAAAAACATATTTTACATTAAGAGCGAGCAAAGCGAACGAATTAGGTACTCCGATTCATCTAGGGAATAAAAAACGTATGTCCAGTGTCTATCCGGCTGTTCTCCTCTAGAAGTCGCATATCTCAACCGATTCCAGTGAAATTCTCTGGGAAAGTTCAATAAATATATAGGTAGGTACCTAGTTTATCCGTCGATAAAGATAATTGAAATAATAATAAAAAAATAGACTGGCTCGTGAGTGTTCCAGGTCATAGAGCCACTTGTTATAGCTTGGTTTATTCCTAAAATGAGGGACTTTCCTCGTGCAGACTTTTTTTACGCACGTTCTTATTACTTGGGGAAGTTAGGGACATTTACGGGGTTTAAGCAGAAGTGCGGCTGTCCGCGTTATTGTTTTCGACTGTTAACCCAACGAAGAATTGTCAGTAAATGGCCAGCTTTACTGTTCACTGTAACATTGTAAAGGCGTTTTTTACGGTTCCAATTCTAGTGAACCGCGTTGGAGCACACTTGGTGCACATGTGTCGGCCGTGGGACTACGCTACGGCTTCCTTGAATGGGCCATAGATGGCATAGATGTGGGATCGGGTCTTCATAACATTCTCACGATTCACAGAAATGAATAAAAACAGAGTTCGCTTCACACGATGCTTGAACGCATAAAGCCTGCATCACACTGGCGCGGCCTGAGGTGGCGGTTAATAGTTTTGACAGCTAATGACAAGTTTACTATTGTCCGCCGCGCTGATGCAGGCATGATGCAGGCTTAAAGCCTCTGACAGATTATGCGCGGCAATCACTCGAATATTGGATCGCGCGGCGGCCGAGCGCAATGGAGACGGGGTTTCCGCGCGCGGCAGCTCGAACATTGCCGCGCTCGAACGTGCCGCGTGGCGATCAGCACGGCTATCACGCGACGGCGCGCGAGGTCTCTCGATTTTTCTCGAACTATCCGTCTCTCTGTTATTAGAACACTTAGAACAAGAGATGTAGTGCGATAAAAATCGAGAGTATGTCGCGGCCGTCGCGTGATAGCCGTGCTGAGCGATGTCGGTTTTTGAGCCCGCATCAAAGCAGCTTCAGTCGCTGGCCCTCGCGCAGTTTGGACGGTTGTTTTAATTTCAGTTGGCTCGCGCGGCAGGAGACATGGATAACGGAATGTGTTGTGCTTTAATTAAATTAACCTCTCTAAATAAACCTCTAAAAATAAATAAATAATTATGAAAGCGGCAGCTGCACATCGACGTACGTCCATTGCCGAGTAATTTTTTTTTATGGTGTCTTCCACGACTTCATGTCTCATGTCATGTCCGCCATTAGTATATATACCACATTGCAATCGATTTAAATATATTGTTTTCACCCACCAACACCTTTTTCGTTTAAAATTATTTCGGATGATGTGATGAATCACAATAAACGCGGCTGCCGCACGACCACGCGCGTCCATGGTTTAGAACGAAATAATTGGCGCGCTGATCGAGCTGGATCGCTTGCCTCACGCAGCCGCCGCGGTCTACCTAAATTCCAACGAACATTTGCCGCGCGAGCCAATGCTCACGCGAACACTGGCTCGATACCGCGCAATCTGTACACGGCTCAGAACATAATATATCTGTGGTACTACACGGCTTAAGGCCTCTCACAGACTGTTCGTCTATCATGAGACGGCCGCGACATACCTACTCTCGATTTTTCTCGCACTATACCTCTTGTTCTAAGTGTTCTTACCTATAAGAAAGAGACGGATAGTGCAAAAAAAATCGATAAACCTTGGGCGCCATCGCGTGATAACCGTGCTGGAGCGGCCTGCGGTGGCGGACAATAGTACTACCTAAATTCGACAGCTTACTATTGCGACAAGTTTACTATTGTCGTCCGCGGCCAAGCCGCGCCAGTGTGACGCAGGCTTAAAGACACTTGTCAAAGTTCATTCTGTGATAAGAAAAGTTGAGAGCTAAATATATAAGGTACAATCGTATTTTGTTCTGTGCCTGTTGTGTTGTACCCATTTATTATAAAGTGACCTCTGTGATAGGATGTGATATGACTAGTGATGATTTCATCGACATGAGAAGTAATATTTACATACTTAGGTAGTTAATATTGTGTAATTATTAAAATACCAACGCTGTGAAATGTAAAATCACACTAACATCCATCTGTAAATAAACTACCGTAAAACCACAGAATTAAGTGAAAAACACTGAGAAGGGTCGTAAAGAGATTTAAGGGCCTGCATTGGGAAATCTCGCGCTCTTTGAAATGCCGGTCTGACCAAATTAAAAAACAATTAAGTGTGATTTTCAGATAAGTACATGAATTGATTCTTGACCATTTTATTCATCGCCTGATTTAACAGGAACATGATTGAATAAAAATTTCTCGATACACAAAAAATACCCATTTGGGCTTTTATTTTCCTTTTTACAGTCAGCCTACTCGAACAATACATTATTAAACAACACAAACATTTACGTAGGTATAAATAAGATAAAAGAAGATAGTTCTAGGCGGGACATCAGACCCGCCCTGGTTACTACAAGCATGATCCAACAGCCTTGGATATCTTGGCAAAGCCTCGGGTATCTGCTCAAGAATGCCGGCTTACCGGGGTGCATTAAGCTATCACGGCATCAGCTCGGAGCGGCATTCCCGGGCCGGTGTCCGGTGGAGGAATGCGCTTGCGCAGCCAGCAACCCGAGACGGAAGCACGGCGGAAGCGGTTCAGGGAACCCGGTATTACGATACGACGTAACAACCATTGAAGTACACGGGATTAGCAGACTTGCGGCGTCGACCCAGAAGTGTTTTCAGCATCACTGAATCGCTTCACGCAGACGAAGGCGATGCGTTTGATATTTTATAACCTCGAGTATTTAACACGTTGCAACTCCTGCTTTTGTTATTTGATTTTAAGCCTTGGAGCATTGTTATTAGGTTGATTTCTTTACGTTTTTAAGCTTGCTTTAAGACTTTTCACTGTTATAGGGTTCCGATCTCCAGCGCGCAACCGTCTCGCTCCACTGTGCCGTGCATCCTGCCTTATACAAAGTGTAATTTTCCGAGTATTTACTTTATCACTATCCTTAGCTCTTACAAGACAGTTACAGTAAGACGATGCGATCTTATCGCCGACGGCATTTTTAAACGAACGTTTCCAATAATTCCTCAACAGGAACGTAAACCTTTTTGTCGAAAGCGATCCCTAATGATAATGAGTAAGTTATACTTATTTGGTAAATACGAGTAAGTATCAGGTTTTATTTACAGTAAAAAGAGAAACACTTGAAATGGCAAAGCTTTTAGCGTCTGTTTACGTATCATTTTCCTGTTAATGTTTATATATTTGGACCTCCCGTAGTTCCATAATCTGCGTGAAAGGAAAGGAAAAAAGCTGAGGCTCAAGACGATATTCGATAGTATTTTGTTTTGTGAGAGTTTACTGACGTCATTGTTGTCGTTAAGCAATTGTTTGGTTAACAAACGAAACCCGCATCTGTTGTTCGTCTCAATTGTCGACGGTTATTGGAAATCAATTGACACCGACCAAATTGACTCAATGAGTCCGATGAATGACGGCATACCGTGAATTGGAGATATCAAAGTTGACCTTATCAGCCCTGAAGTACCTACATAGTTACTTATTATCTCTATAAAAGCGCCATACTCACCCAACCGACATATAGTTAATGTAGATAAGTTACTTAATTTACTACTTTTATACTGTTGTTGTCGTAACGTAAATTTCATTCGTAAAAATACAGCACCTATTTTGTTTAGAAATAGTATGAAATTCAATCAAAACGATAACCCTTCTTTTGTCCACACTATTATACGTGAGGTACCTTAATTAAGTCGTAGCTAAGCCTTACCTCGCGACGTCTATAGATATTCAGAACAAGATTATAATTTTCATAACGTCTAGGTACCCTGGCTCTGATAGTTAAGGCGCTGTAGGTTCAGCGAATTTAAGCGAACAGAGTTTTTGAAACAATACATTGCGTCTGTTTATAGTAATATGGTTTTAAAAAAATACGAATAGTAATCTTGAGGCTTTTCTGCAGGGAGATCAGTGTTTAGAAACATGATTAAGCAATTTTAGCTCTATAGAAAAAAATCACGAACATAGGTCTAAAGAGGTCTAAAATACACCTAAAATATTAGTTACAAATTATGCACAAAGGCTAAAAATATTAAAATGGTTTGAGAAAGCCCAATGTTTACTTTTTTATTTATTTAAACCCCTAAAAAATTTAAATTAAAAAATAGGATTTCCGCGCTTCCGAGCAAGCACGCCCTTCCATCTCGCTCATGCTTATGCTCAGTGAGAGGGAGGGAAGACCATGAACCTACGGCGCCTTAAATAAGGTTATAGGGACAGTGAATACTTACAAAAACATGTCAAAATCAATCCGAATAGGTATGATTCAAAGCCAAATCTTGGGCTTCAGTTGTTTTTAACTTGACCATCTAAAGGAACAAGGTACATACAACTACAACTCTCTAGACAGCAACAGTAATAGTTGTACAAAACACGCCTTCAATTGTTCCAGTAACCAGTTTGATAACAAATATGGCAAAAACATACCTATTACCCTCATTTTCGGCATCGTAGACGAGCGAATAAGTGTGTGTGTGTGTGTGTGAATTGACTATTCCGCGCGGAGTGAAAGTGAGGTCGCCGCGCTTTCTATCCGCTTGCTTGCTCACTAGCCCCGCTATTCTGTAACCTGTTTTACGCTCACCTCAACGCTCACCCACAAATATATCTTGACGCCGCGATTCGTAGTCACTAAGCGCAGGTAGAGGTCTAGTTTCGTTAGGCGTGGCGGGTGGGGTTAAGCGCATAAAGAATGACTCTCTGGCGCGCTTGCCGGCCAGCTTGCGAAAGCCACGCCAGACAAACAGACCGTACATGTACATATTTAATACACTGCAGTTTTCTTTTCCTTATAGAACAAAGTTCCATATCAGTCTATCATAAATCAACTGCAGGTAATAAATATGCGTTCTGAAGGGTGATTACAAGCGAAATTTTAGGTTCCAATTTTCAACCTTTCGTGGTAGGTAAGGTATGTTGGACATCTTTAAACAATTTTTATCGTGTCTATTTAAATTGCACATAACAGTTTAGTTTAGTTTTAGACTCTTTACAAATCGGAGCGAAACAGGCCCTTATAATGTAATAGGCCATTCCACACCGCAAGCGGGAAAACCTTTTACGTTTGATGTAAAATAGGTATTTGTCATAAAACACGATTCCAGACACAATAACTAGAAGGCTACGGAATTACTGTTTACGGTTATCCATCACCGTGTGTCATTGATTATTCAAGTATTCAGCCAACTAGATTCCTCGCCATACCTATTTACGTTAAAGAGGCCCTCACCATGGCATACCTAGGGTTCCTGTTTCAGATGAACCACCGAGGGAACATCCTATACATACTCCTATTCGTTCTCCTCTCCTTCGGCTCCTTAGTGCCTCCCGCCTACGTGACGTTTTACCGTGACTGGGACTGCAGCGAGAAGCCCCTCAGCCACTTCCATTTAGCCTGGGGCAGGGAGCTGGTAGGCCCTGAGAGTGTACTGACGCCGCCGCCCACCACAGCGAGCGGGAAGTTAAGGAAATAAACGTTGCAAACTAGGTACTCGTTTTTAATTGAGTAGAATAATAAGCAGACATGTCGTTAAGGTACTGTTTCACATGATCTTTAGTAGCACGAAAGCATGCTAGTTTCGAGCAAATACCATGTGTGAATGTAGAGTTGCTAGAAAGTAGCATGCTATTTGCATATATAATAATCTCAAACTAGCATGCTACGAAACAGCATGTGTACCAGTAGGTAGGTACCTTAAATGTAGCGTTTTCTGTGCAGCATGGTTGTGTTACAGGAGCTGGTATAGAGTATATATAAAAGCATTTTTTTACGGTTATTAACGCTAACAATCGGTTCTACAAATTCCATTAAAACTATTTTCTTTTAGTTGTTTAACAACAGTATATTGCACGCAATTGCTACAAAAAATAAGGTGTCTGTTAATGTGAGATATGCGTATTTATTTAGACACGTTTGAACGATCCAGATCATATAATAAAACTAAAAGAAAATTCCTTTAAATTATAAAAGGTGTTAATGTGGTAGACGGACAATGTTTGTAGTATCATTATCTCTCATTTCTTCATTTTCACGGAAACTTACGTCACCAAGATCGATTACGTATTAACCAGTTAACTTACAGCACTGATGTTGTTACGATAATATTACGAAGTGGGTTACGTTATGAGACTATATGAAGCTACGGATTGCAAACAACTGTTCTTCGGCCTCTCTAGGTTTAATAGACTTATAGCACAGTTCAAAAATTAACAATTACATATGTTCCCTAATATCTGCTTATACGTAACGTGCATTTCAAAGATATAAGACATTTTTGACCTAGGTTTCAAATAAGGTGCAAGTAAACCTATACTTAACGTCAACCGTACCTACCTTGTATCGTACTTCGTAAATATCGCTCACCTCCCGAGTGGAAAATACCGTTTCCTCGAGCGAAAATCCATATCGCTCATATTTGCACGGTTTAAGTTCTGAAAACAGCAGGCTTTTAATATAAAAGAATGTTCTTCTGTAGTATTTTTACGCAGATACCATTTCCTCGGTAAGCAAAGCGAAATTCCATGTCGCTCATATTTGCACGGTTTAAGTTCCAAAAACAACAGGCAATTAATATAAGTATATACTTCTGTAGTACTTTTACGCAGCTAGTGATGAAAGATGAAAGATTTCTTCGGGCATTTGGTATCAGAGAACGTGTTAGGTAATAGGTTTCATTCAACGGCACATAGCTATCTCATCTAGCTCCTGTTTACATAATACGCGGAATGAGCACATGTGTTTGCATTCTTGTGGACAACGGGTCTGTATGAATAGTGTTATTCCCCGCTACTCCGATGTCGGGGCTGTCGGTAGACAATGTCCATTGTGCAACGACGGTGAAACAAGATCCTTGCCAAGCTTGTGCACGCCTACAGTCTACTGAAGTGAAATCACTGGCTTCAGTGTTGAGTAATAAGTCTGCGACCTTCTGATTTTGGCAGGCGGACAAGGAATACTGCGTTCTACTGCGTTGGTGTTTTCAAAAGGTACGTGATTGCATTTCATATTTAAAACCGTTCCGCGATCCACTAACCCTAAGTGATTATTGCTAAAAACGGTCTTATTAGCACGATCGCTTTGTACCAAAGTCCGCTATTATTTACACATCCTCTGCGAAGAACCGCTACGCGCTACGCCCGTATGTAGCGGAAAGCGACTACGGCGTAGGCGCCCGCTAGGCGGGCTCCTGGCAGTGTTCCAGTACCTGGCTGTGGACGTTCGGCCATAGATAGTATGCAACATATTTATCCTTTTATTTTTGCATTTTCATTTAAATGTTAAAAGAAAGAAAAGGCCAATTTTTGATAACGATTTTTTTTAAACCATAGTACCTATTAATTTGCGAAGTAATTAACTGAGCGTTAAATAAAGTCTTTAGTTTCCTATTTGTATAACCTAGAGTGAAAAAGAAAGATATCCTCACACTTGACAAATAGAAAGCAAGGCAAATGTATTTGCACCGCTAATAAATTAGCTATGTAGGTACTTATTAGTGTGTTTGTGCGTCCGTAGGGTAATGAGTGTGGTGGGCTGGATTATTGCTTTATATGTAAGTTACAGAGGCATATTTAAGGAAACCCTATAAAATATGTAGTTTTCCTTATACAAATAACACCCATTTTGTTCATACATCTCGTTCACTACATGGTATAACAAAGTCGCTTCCCGCTGTCTGTCCCTATGTATGCTTAGATCTTTAAAACTACGAAACGGATTTTGATGCAGTGTTTTTAATAGAGAGAGTGATTCAAGAGGAAGGTGTATATTTATAATATAGTACACGTGCGAAGGCGGGGCGGGTCGCTAGTATTATACCTATAAAAAACAACAAAATGATCCAGGTGCCTTTAGCACAGTCTCTGTTGTTTGTCAGTGTTTGTTTGTGCACAGTTTTGTGGTGAGGTAGGGCACAGCGAAATGTCATCCCCCTCGAATTTGGAGTAGCCCAACTTACCCCCGCCTTGCAGAAGACAGCCACAGCCATAATAACACTACTACTTGCTCTGTAGTAGTGTTGTGTTCCTGGAGGTGAGCAAGGTCGCCAGAGCTCCCGCGCATGCATTGCGTTGAGAGCGAGGGCATTTGTTCCCTCAGCTGTCAACACGGCGAATCTTCAAACATATAAATAAAGGGTCGGCAAAGCCCATGTTACTCCTTTAGAGTTGCATGCGTCTATAGGCTATGGTGTCCGCTTACCATCAGGCGGGCCGTACGCTTGTTTGTCACCGTCGTTGTATAAAAAAAGCACACCACAGAATAACCTAATAGTATTCAGTTATAAGAAATTAAAAAAACTCGAGAGAATGTCTCGATTTACACGAAATGATAGAACGACCCGAGTCTTTATGTAATAATAGTAGGTAGGTAGGTACCTACTGCTAACTATATAACTTTATACGTTAATCAGAATTAGAATCAGAATCAAAAAAACTAATTTAAATTAATGACTATGTTTACTAAGGAACTAAGTTTTGTTTTTTTACACAAATAAAATATGGTTTAGATTTATGGCATCGTTTAAAAGCAGCTTTTCCATTTAGGTAGATTTTGACCGAACCAGAATTGTGTAGGTACAGTCATGACCACCAAAAACATAAATTAGCGTCATCTTAATTTTAGGCAATGACGCGAGTCGATTAGACTACGATTTTGGGTATGACTCTTGGCTCCTAAATTGTGCATTCTATTAATCTTAATTTTTCTCCTCTAATAATTTAAGAGCAGTCAGTCACTTGATATAGAATCTGTTTAATCTGTGACAATTCGATTCCCGACCTTCCCCTACTTAGTTATAAAAATTTATAATTTTATACTGTTCCTTTAAATACGTAGGTACTTATATGTTACATACATTCTCAACTAGCTTCCTCCGCGTGGAACTCGTTTATATCGTAACTCCATACAAACTTTCACCCTCCATTTCACACCTTTAGGGGGTGATTTTCGGGATAAAAACTATCCCATGTCCGACCCCGGAACTCACACTAAAAGCCATGCCAGGATAAGCTAAGTGAATCTGCCTCCAGCGAGTTTTGGCGTTATAATTATTTTCGATGATTTGGCTTTGTATCGGTAACACGTACTCGTAGGTATGCAAAAAGCACCCAAAAGTTTGTAGTTAAAAAAAGACATATGATCTATTTTTGAATATTTCCTTTTCTAGCCAGCCGATTTTGACGTGCGTCACGCACGTCTAATAATGTGCGTATAGTAATGACAATTGGCCTTTCGTCCAAATCGTGAGCGTAAGTAGGTTTAAACGTGAAGAGGTAACAGACAGACTGACAGGCACACACTTTCGCATTACCTTATAATATTAGTATGGATAGGCGCTTGTTGTTCACGAGGTCGTCATATTTATACGTAAACAAGTAGGCACCTACAGTAAGTATACAAGGAAATAACTCGTCGAGACTTTTAGTATGTTCACTCCCTAAGCACCCTGAATAAATTTCGGCACGTTGAGACCGCCGCGACATACTCTCGATTTTTCTCGCACTATCCGTCTCCTTCTTATTAGAACACTTAGAAAAAGTGGCCAAATGGTCCAACATTGCCCGCTTTTTTTGGAAAACGATGAGTTTTTCATTTTTTTTCTATGCTGGTGCGAGTGTTTTTATAGTCGGAACAAGTATGATCACGGTGGTGTACTCATTGCAATAAAGAATTTTTAAATGCATTTTAAATCAACATTTCGTCCGATTTTAGAGGCGGGCCAAGTTACTCGGGGTTTTGTCCAACATTGCCCACGTCGATTTAACACAGAATTATAGCTCTTAAAATACCGAGAAAAAATACACCAAGAATTTGGTCAATTTTAGCATAGCATCAAACATCCTGTCAATAGTTAAACTTAAGTCAGCAATCGGGTGGGCAATGTTACATGGCCATTTTAGGTTGTTTTCATACAAAGTGCAAAAAGCAAATTACAAACTGCTAGGGTTGTCACTTTAGGGTCAAATGGTGAAACGTTTTATATATTCTCAGTACGGATGGTTTTTTTTTATTGAAGGTATCTGTTTGTATCTGGTATGTATGAATAAAAAAATCTAATGGTAAAAGTGGAAAAAGAAAACACAATTTAAGGTATTTTTTATTAAAATTAAGTTATTGGTATAAAATGAAAAAAAAAGAAAAAAAAATCTTAGATATATATTCAAAAAGACACAACATTTTAAGTGAACATTGTTAAAAAGTAATAAAATGATTGAAATAAAAGAAGCATTAGGTACTTTGTCCATAAAACATTACACTTGTTTCCTTGCACAGTAGGTTAAAACTCGGAGGTGACATCAAACCCTTAGTCGTTTTCGAAGGTGGGCAATGTTGGCTTAAGCCAGTTTGAACATTGCAGGGTATCATTGCCCCGTTTCAGAATTTCCGATTAAATTAAGATATAACTTTAGAAATAAAATTAAAATAATCTACAGTTCATATTTATTTATTAGTACTTGCTCATACTTAAATTGGGATTTGCCATTTCGTAAATTATGCGTTCAATTGTCCGCCGGAATTGGCCCGCAAAAACACACCCTCACTCGACGAATTCTGACAAGCTACTGAGTAAGGCTACGAGTAAATGCGACACGCAGTGTGGCCACCTATATAACCTATTTTCTACTAAAAATAGCAGTGTTGCCATAAATCTGTAAATGATTACCCCACGAATGAAAATGTTCACGTGTTGGTTTTTGGGCAAAGATACCCTGGAGGGCAATGTTGGATCATTTGACGGTATAGTGCGAGAAAAATATATACAGAGTGTAACAAACAATGGGTTGTGAACCGATCACAATAACAGATCGTGTTCTGATAAAGAAAAACTAAAAGAAAAAATATTGCCGACTGGGGCGACCAGCTCCATACAAATGTAAAAAAAAACATGTCAAAAAAAGCTTTTGGATTTTTCTTATCAGAACACGATACCTATGTTAGGTATGCCCTTCATCGGTTCACATCCTATTTTCGGTACACTCTGCATATATTTAGATAACACTTTTTCGTTTGTTCACTCCATTTTTCACAGTTGACGTGATATTCCTTTGATATGTACAAAAAAACCGACAAGTCGACAGATACTCGTATTCGCGAAATAAATGCCGGCTAACGTCATCCCAAAATTTTGCACTTTTCAAGGTAGGAGTTCGACCTCGGTTTTTTGTTTATCCTTGATGACTAAAACGGTCTGTGTTGCGCCGCAGAATTCAGATCAGAGGCTTGTATAAAAGAAACAGTAGGTAAGTTCGTAGAATTAACAACATCCTCCTCTTATACTTAATTCAGTTGTAAATATATTAATTAGGCAGGTTTATAAATACCTAGTTTCAGTCAAAAATCGACAAAAAAGATGACGTAATTTATGAATGGCCCCTAAGAATAAAGAGGTCAATAGTGTGTACCTACGGCTCCGGCACACTCCGTGCTCTCAGGTCATATCCTCGATGCACCCTCGATGTGAACGCGCATTGCGAAACGAAAACTGGCTACTACAGCCACGTATAAGGGCGCATGGGTGGACAAATTAGCCTAGTTCCCGCAGGTGATGAAGCAGTTGATGTAACCGAAATTGGCTCCTAGTGGTCAGTAAATAAAAGTGGCACGCTTCCTCCAATTTCGACGCTGAAACCGCGTTATGTTGTAGAACAGACCTCGTAAAAGGAAAATGAAGTGAATAGGTAGTCGGACTTTCATTTTAAAAACCAAAGCTTGTAATCGTTTGCGTCAGCGGTGATTGTATGGAATTTAATATATCTACCGCGAAGGATCATCATCATCATCATCATCATCGTGTTCCCCCTGTAGGTCACAAGAGGAAAATTCCTCTGACCTGGTTCATATCAAGGTTTACCTGCCTTTAAAAGACACGAGGATAATATAGTAAAAGTCCTTCGTACAAAACCATTTCATAAAATACCTGTCTTAAAATTCAAATCTATATTTTAGCTCTTTGTACCTATGTATTAATAAGGTATATACAAGATGATAACTATAACATTAACTAAATTAAATTAAAGCTAAGTTAAATCTAAAAAAGGACCTCGAGGCATTGTACCGAGGATGCTGGCGGCATTTCCTCGCTGAATTGCAATGCTGATGCGTTGCGCGAGAAAACCGCCAGCTCTTCGGTCACCAGTTACGTCAACCAGACGTTTCGCGATTTCCGCAAATAACTTTTGCGCACTGGGACCCCATGGACCGAGGGTCTCGACGCCAAAAGGTACATAGTTGTACTCTCTGCCGAGGCCACTATAATTAATGCGTTTCAGATTTTCGGCATTTTTCGCCGCTGCACCCGCTTTAGAAGTAGTCCGTTGGAGGTGGGATGGTGCCAGTGTGTCTACACAGGTAGCGTCCCACACAAGCATCCGTCCCAAAATCCACGGAACCAGAGACACTCCATCCAGGTCTTTTGCCATCATCTCTGACAATGCCAGGCGGCTCAAGAAGAGCAGGCACATTGATGGTGGCAAGAGACCGGCGGATTATGTCATTAAGAGTCGCATGTCTTGCAAAGCGGCCTGCACTTTTTTGACAACATAGTCCGTGGTGACCCAGTCGGTCCACGTCTGTGCCACAAGGGCATATGTGTGGAGTGCATACTGTGACCCCAAGCCGTAAACCAGTCGCCAGACGAAGAGAGGTCGGATCCAGAAAGGTACCGGTATTTGGTGAAGGATGGGCATGCAGCCAGTGACCAGCCTCTCTGGCTCCAACCGCCAAAAGCCTCGCGCGTTCTGGACCTGAACTGCGGCTCAGAATCGATTTGAACGTTAAATCGCAATAAATATCGTCTTGAGATTTTGAGATTTTGGGTTGTCTGGAAAATCTTTACCCGGGCAAGCAATTTTAAAAGCATTCTTGGCATCCTCCAAGCCCGCAGTCTCATAGTCTGTGGGCAAAGCCCTTAGGATATTACCTATGAGACGTGACGTGCTATGGGTGGACGACAAAAAAGCTGGGGAAGCAACACTCGAGATTTTGCGTATTCCTAAGCCGCCAAACCGAATTGGGAGGGATGCTTGTAACCAAGATGATTCATTGAGTTGAATATTTAAAATCATTTCTAAACTAATTTTGACTAAATCGTCTATTGGTGAAAGCAAATTTTGATGTTTCCAAAAGGGGCAGCAGCGGAGTACATACGTGAATTTGGGGACAAAAAGGCAAAACTTTAAAATTACCAGAGCATAATGAGGACTGATTTCGAGTAAACAATTTGCATGACTTTGGAATTTAGAAATTGTGTTATTAATATAATCAGGAAAAGATTCTTCAAAAATGGGAGAACCTAGGAGGCAAAGTGACTTTCTGTCTACAATTTTTATACTGGGTGTCAGATCATTGAATTTGAATTTTAAATCATCCAAATCGTAAGAAGTTTTATGAATAAAGAGTTAGCTCTTTTATGTCACTAAGTCCAATATGAAAAGAACATATTTGCGACAAATTTTCGAGAGTAATTTGTAAGTAGGTATGTTAGTTTTGTAAGGTTCATTCGACTTAAATTATACATGAGAGAAGGCCTGTGCCCAGCAGTGAGAAATATACAGGCTGATTTATTTTTATTATTATTTAAATTATTCATGAGCAAAATCCATTATGTTTGTACAAATCCCGTTAGAGTTATGTGTCATATTTAAATTATAAAAAATATAAAACTTATTTCAGATAACATATTATTCTGGTAACAATAGTGAACTCAGTTAAATAATTTATTATAAAAGTAGTTATTTATTACAAAAGTTCGTTAAACCAAATAGTGTTACATATAGGATCACGAAGCGACGTATCCATAGAACACCTTTCTGTGGACGTATCACATTCACTTCTAAATATGGCCGCCAATTATAAATTATTATAAATAACAGGAGATACAAAATAAATAATGATATATTTCATTGGTTTTGAATAATTTAATTTGAGTAAGTATACAGGGTGTCACTTGGCATTGGCACCGAAGGTAGGTTAAGAGGACCCGAACCAACATTTTTTTTTTGTTGTTTTGTATGCTTTAACATGACCCCAGTAAAAGTTATTTATTAATGTTGTTTCCGACTTTTCAGTAGCTAATTTTCCAATTTTATAATTTTTCCCAGTCGTCGGTGCAATAACTGGATTGCTGCTGGTTCCTTTGCACCCTAGCGTAGTTGCACTCGTGCTTACCATGTGTATATAAGTACCTAAAGTTAAAACTCTGTTCGCAATTATCTGCATAGTTATTTTTCTTTAACGACTGTCTGGCTATGGTAAGCAAAAGGTGTTTTTATTTTAATAGCCCTGCGAAGGCTTAACAATGGGTTTCTCGCGGCTCGTCATCGTATTGTTGTGTTTTTGTGTCTCCATAGCCTTCAGATTATGATGAAACCTATGAAATCATTACGGAGATTAAAAGAATCGTTAGAAATATATAAAATTCGATATAAAATCTCCTTATCGTTTACCTTACCTACCTTATCTTATCTACGTCAGTAACATAACACTGGTCTTTTAAAAAGATTCATAGTACCTATCACTGTTATGTAAGACCGAGACAGCGCGATTCATATTGTGTAGAGCGAACGGGAAGAAGTAGTGTTCGCAGGAGATGATGGAACACTCGACTGTCATACCTGCCTCTATGTATTGCAATATGCACTATAATAATATATATATATACAAATATTTATACGTAACAATTGTTATTATAAAAGTCATACAGAGGAGATCCACCTAACTAACATGTAAGTAGTTATGTAGGCAATTATAATTACAAGAGATATTTTTTCTCATGATAATACATCGTTTTGTTTGTTTACGTTTGATTTTAAACTAAAACGAAAAAAAAGATTGGTGAACTGAAATAAGTGTCCAAGTTGGTAGTGTTGGTACCTGTACCATAGTTCCTTATTTCTCCAGAACACGTAACTTTTCAGCACTTGAAGTAAATCTTTCGGTACTTTGGGAGTTTAATATTAACGCACGTGTTACCAATGGAAACTTCGAATAAATTTAAAGGAAGCACAGGACTGACGAGTGGCGGGAAAAAAGTAAGGCTTTGCCCAGCACTCAGCAGTGGGACACTATTTAGGCTAATAAAAAAAAACGACTATATCTATAAAAATTTTTTGATCATCACGAAAAAGCAAGGAAGATTAATTCGCGTACGAGTGTTAAAGAAAACCGGCCAAGTGCGAGTCGGACTCGCGCACGAAGGGTTCCGTACCATTATCTATAAAAACAGTTTAAATAAAAGTTTGTTGTATGGGAGCCCCCTTAAATGTTTATTTTATTTGTTTTACATATTACGTTATATATAAATCATACAACATTTAATATAATATAACAGTCAAGTCTTTCAATGTAACCCCAATTTCTCGAAATGTTGCCAGTATAGACCTACCCTTAATTTTGGTTTTTTTGTCATTCTCTTCTTCTTCTTGGGTTACTTCAAAACATACAATACCCATATATGGTTCGATTGTATAATAACTTGACGTCTAATCTACTTCTTCTTCTGTCAAACGGGTGTTGGTGAATATGTGATTTAAGATTGAAGGCGTTTGTTTACGTATACTAGTTTTATATGAAACTTTAGCTGATGAAAGCTGGATTGGAACTGGTTAAAAACCGGTTCTCTAATTTATTGCCGAATCTATCGCCGATTATCAGTTCGCAACCAATTTTTTTTGGGGGTACCACCCCTGCGCCTAAAGTGGGGATGTAATTTTTTTTCTCATTAAACCCATAGTGTGGGGTATCGTTGGATAGCTTGTTCAAATATATTATGGGTTTTTTTAAGTCACTTTAAAAAATGCCACGAAAATGGTTTAGTTTGAGTAGTATATATGTCGTATACCATGGGCTTACCAAAGGTTTTATTCAATACGGTTTCATTTAGTAACTATGTAAGGTATTTATAAAGTGGGTAAGCGCAACCAATCACTTGTTTTTATGACAAGGAATTAATTGCATCATTGGAGATAAGTGTTTACATCATTACTTTTGAACTGTTGCTTCGCCCCCCTGTACCTACAAGCTTTGCTTAGTTTGGCACTAGGTCTATTAGTGTAAGATTGTCTCCAAATATTTATTTATTTTATTTTGTAATGTGTGCACTTTATTTGCTCAGCTCGTTGCTTTCAAAATGCGATGTATATGTACAGAACAATATCTATGTAGGTAAACTAGGTAATACCTAAACAGGAACGCTTCAGGCCCGGCATCTGGCGTCAGGCATTTTCAACCTGTATTCAATCTGTTTGTAACTTAACTGTAGCCCGCTCTTCTTTGACGCGCAGAGGTGAACGCGTGTTGAAAATTGAGGATTTGAGACCTAGAGACTTAGAATGCAGTGCGTTTATTTTCTAGGATATCATTCTCTAAAGCAGTGATTCTTAACCTTTCGTTTGGCATGGACCACTTTCTGTTGTGTTGGACCACTCAATGTTGAAATAAATATCATGTTTCATGTGTATACCTACGTACCTACCTACGGTAAGGTGGGTCGACGACCATACAAAACGTTTTTTGACATTCGCAGGCTAACGGCGTGATATAAGAAAAAACTTATGTCACGCACTTTCATAAATTGGCTTCCCATTTACGTAGGGGGAATTCCACGCAATTCCTATAATGAACCTGTATAAACTGGAATACTAACTAGAGAAATTATAGTTTGTCACGTGATACTTTGGGAAAACGATTATTCTCGCAATTTATGAAAGACTAGCTTCTGCACCCCTTAGGGGATGATGTCGGGGATAAAACTATCCTATGTCACTCTCCATCCCTTCAACTATCTCCACTTAAAAAAACACGTCAATTCGTCCCTAGGTTTTGCCGTGAAAGACGGACAAACAAACACACACTTTCCCATTTATAATATTAGTATATGGATTGTTACTTACGGGGCGCTTTTGTTCACCTAATTTTTTAAGTCCTATTATTGGAAGTCCGAAAATGTTCTTCATAAATTTTTACGACATAATAATCGTTAGTCCTAATAATTCTTATTCCTAACGTTCGTAAGTCATAACCACTCGAAGTCATAATGACAATAATCATAAATTTCTCATATCCAAATGAATGAATTCATAATGACATTAGTCATACATTTTTAAATCCTAACTTTGTATTTCATAATTTTTTTAATCAAAAATGTTACTTGTCGTTATTGAAGTAATTAAACGTGTTTGATTTTGTCGCAAGGCGCGAGGCGAGGCCACAAGGCTCTAGCTAGACGCTAAGCTCGTCACACACCCTTATTCTTACAGTAATAAAGAAAAGACGTGTGCCGAACTGTTTGGCTGCCTTGGCTGCTACTAGCTATGTAACGCTGACTGTACCTATTCTGTAAGCAGCTATGATTTATGTGAAGGCTAAATAAAGTTATTTTTTTTTTTTTTTTTTTAAGCAAGCCGCCTGTCTAAGGCAGGTCCGTGTAGGTACGACGAGCGAAGCGAGGAGGAGTGTTAGGTGTACCGCGAACCTACGCGCGCGAGCCGAGCGAGCGAAGCGAGAGTGCCGCGGCAGCGGCCGGCGAAGCGCCAGAACCCATTTTTTTAATTTACTTAGCGAAAGCGCTTATTCATTAAGAGAAAAAAAATTAGGACTTGATGTCGTATGTTCTTAGTTACGATATTAGTACTAACAAAATTATGATTTATGTCCGATATGACTAACAAAATTATGACTCCAAGCAAGTTCTTAGTATTGAATTATGAAGAAAAATTTTAGGACAACTGATCATTATGACTTAAGACAAAAATAAAGATAAAGATAATTTATTAATTCACACTAAAGTTTCCACTATAACACCAAATCACTTAAGTGGTACTAATAGTTACTACACTTACAGTTACATACACATACACTTTATAGGTAATTGATATCACATAAAACATTAAAAAAACAAGAAACAAAGAAAAGTAAACAACTTAAATAAACTCATAAATAACATCAACGAGTACTTTCAATGATAGTTACACAAATTTAGGAACAAACAAGTTAGGATGGCGATGATTATGATTACAATACGTTAGTATACAAAAAAATAGGACAACGAATTTTATGGCAGCCAATATGGACCCATTACTTACATAAGTTTCGTAAAATATCATGCCGTTAGCCTGCGAATGTCACAGGACGTTTTGTATGGTCGTCGCGAAATTGCCGTGGACCCCTAGCAATCATGTCACGGACCCCCAAAGGGTCCAGCATGGACGGAACTTTAAGAATTCCTTCTCTTAAGAGTAGGTACTTACGTAGATACTGGTCAACGTGGGAACAAAGCATACGGTGAGTAAAAAAACTTGCTCCACTCGATTATCTTCAAGTATAAAGACACCTAGGTAGGTAAAGAACACTAAGTTGCCTTGCCGTTCACATCCGCGTGCATAGCCACAGACTCTATCGAGATTATACCGAGGGAAGGGATTGGTCGGCGTTGAGTCAGCGACTTGGCCCAAATTCCAAAGCACATCGTCCGAGATCCCTTCGCGTAGAATACCAACCCACTCCCAAACAGTATAGAAACCAGATTGCATCGACACGCCGACCAAAGAGCCGTTGTTTCATACTTCCAGTGATCTATGTCGCGTTTAATGTCTAGCAGATGCTTTATATGATGTTACAACAGTTAAAATCGCTTTGGGTTTACTAGAAGCAATCATTTTAATAGAACCGTTGCCCGAAGACTTCCAGTTTATGCTAATTGAGAAGCTGGGCTTTAGAGACCTTACCTGGAAAACGCATGGATAGAATTTTAACAAGCTGGGCAGTTATCATTTGAACAATTGGAGTCGTGTTGTCATACGAAAGGGATGCTAGATCGCGATAAACGCTTAGTTACTGCCAAATGGGGAGCGCTGCGCGCCGAACAAGGCGCCATGCCGCCGACACGCACAAAGCCGCCAGTTTTAAAGCGGCAGACTCCGACCTTCAGGGCTGCCGAATCCCGGGAACATCATCAACACTTTCAAGAGTGCCATTTTCCAGGAATCCGACCCCACTATCGTTTTTTACACGCATTGCCGTGGGATTCTAAATATTTTGATAGTAATCCTGCTTTTTGCTGGAATGTCACGTACGACAACTAGGTAGTTGGTAACGTGCTATTATGATACTAACATTTAGATTATACTTATTATGTTTTTAATAAAGGAAATTAACTTTATTTTGCAAGTGTGCCTCGCACAAGAAGAACTTTTTGTAATAAAGAAGATATTTACAAACCCTTCATTTCATTTACAATGGTAGTTTTTTTGACATAAAACAATTACTTGCATTAGAATATACTTAACAATCATAATACTTATCATATACTTACCTATATTTTGTGGTTAAAGAACTTTATTTTTCTCAAAAGAAATGTTATATTTCACTTAATATTTTCCAATCGTTTAATTTGGAAATTTGGAATTAATACTTATTTATAAACTTTCAAATAAATAATAACTGACCTGCTAGTCTTACTACGGACCACCTATGAAAATTGATTCTGCGTTGATATACTTATTGAGTATATTTTAAGTTTGAACTAAACTGTAGCAAGTATCAAGTAACATGGGGCGAGTTATAAATTCCATTCCCTTCTTAGCGCCAGCCAGCCTACCTGTGGTGTAAAAAAACTTTCTGGCCGCGCCGCGTCGGCACTTTTGAGATAATTTATAAGGCCTGCCTTTCTTGGAATTTCGAAATCTCAACGAGATGGCTTCGTGCCCAACTCGAGCTCCAGGCAATGGAATGTAACGGATTTCTATAGAAAAAATAGAGTATTGTAGTCGATCGCGCGGCTGGGAAGATGTGGAAACACTTCTCGATTCAAACGCTATAGCGCGGCGAAACCAATCACTAACTATTTAATTTTATATCGGGTTATTATTAACCGACAAAGCGAAATAAGTATCTGGAATAGTTTTGGAATCGATAAGTGTGGTGGCCGCCAAGTTGGTAGATTGTAGAAAGTAGCTTGAAAAGAATATGTTTGTCTGATGTGATTATGCGCAATATCCACAATTTGTAAACTCAAATGATTCGCGCAGACTACTTACAAAGGCTCCCAGATGCGCGTTTTATATTTCAAACTGTACTTAAAATAATTAACACATAACTAACCATCATTTTGTATTTTAAAGTCTTCTTTGTGCGTCGGCGCCGAGCGGCCAGCCCTGTGGCCTCGCTGGAATGAAGTAAAATAAGTTCGTTCAAGGCGTCCAGGCCAGTATAAATATGTGTAGCTATATCCCGTGTCCCGACATAGCGAGGTAGGAGAGAGGAGTTCTGGGAAAGCGTGCCGCATACCACGCCGCCGTCGCCTCCAGGGTCTGCAAAGATAACCGAGGATCAACAGACGAGTTAACTCTTGCAGCTAGTGATTAAAATCTTTTACTGCACTTTTCATTAATACCTATATATACTAAATTACTGCGCTGGCGTGGTTACCAAAAGTGGTGGCCTTGGTACCCCTTCTACGGAAGAAATCGTCACATTTCTATTCCTCTGGCAGCGGCGGGCGTTTTCCACTGGGCTAACACAGATAACGCTCTCTTTTATCGTGTTCAAGTGGCCAAGTCTCATGAGAAATCAGCATTTTATATTAGAATAGAATAGAATAGAATAGAATTTATTTGCATAGAATAAGTAGGTACATCCGTGTCATTAGGCGGTAGGTGACAAAAAGTAGCTTATTCTGCTATTTGTACTAAATACTAGCATGCAAATATTTTTAGGAATCTTATTGTTCAATCTTTTGAGAGAGGTAATCCTTTATACTATAATAGTTCCTTTCAGTTAGGAGCTTACATAATTTATTTTTAAATCTATTTAGAGGTAGCTCTTGTATACATTTTGGTAACTTGTTGAAAACTTTCATGCACATTAGAAAGCAGTGTTTTGAGTACAATTTTGTCCTTGGAACGTAATTATGAACCAACCGTCCAGGATTACGTTGAATTCTAGTAGAATTGGCTGCAGCTGTTGTAAATAGATACATATGTCTCTTTACAAACATGCAGATTTCTAGAATATATAAGCAAGGTAGAGGTAGTATATTAAGTTTTTTGAAAAGTGGTTTGCATGATATATAAGGGGCTTTGCTGCAAATAGCACGTATACATTTTTTCTGTGCTATGAATGCAGTGTTAAAATGTGTACAGTTTCCCCATAAAATAAGCCCGTATCTTAAAATTGAGCCTACATATCCATGATATGCAGCTAAAGTGGCTGGCAAACCTGAAGTACGCCTTAGCTTACGTAAAACATATACAAATTTATTGAGTTTACATCGGATCTTTTGTATTTGTGCTTGCCAGTCCAAATGATTATCTAAAGTAAGTCCCAAAAAAAGAACACTTTGCATTTCTTGTATTTTGTTATTCCTATATTGTAAATTTAGTCTTACATTTTTACCTCTTTTTGTGTTGAACTGTACATAGTTGGTTTTATTAATATTAATCTGTAAGTTATGTCTCTCTAACCATTTAATAACACTGTCAAGTACGTTATTAACTTTACATTCATGTTCCTCGATATTTTTATTCTTATTTGATGATGTAATAAAGGATATATCATCTGCAAACATAATTGATTTACATGGAATTATATTGGGTAGTTCATTTATATAGACAATAAATAACAAAGGCCCAAGCACGCTACCTTGAGGTACACCGAAGTAATTATATTTTAGTTCGGATCTATAGCCAGTTTCTACATTCAATTCATTGAGTTTGACAATTTCCACACACTGTTTTCTATCTTTTAAGTAGCTTTTTAACCAGTTGTAGGCAAGACCTCTTATTCCATATTTTTCAAGCTTATCTAAGAGTAATGAGTGGTCAACAAAGTCAAAGGCTTTTGACATATCTAAAAATATCGCTGTAGTGTGTTGTTTTTCGTCTATGCTTTTAACAATGTGGTGAATAAGATTAAAGGTAGCTAGAGTCGTCGATTTATTTTTTTGGAAGCCGTTTTGCTCTTGCTTTATTATTTTAAACTTATCTAAGAAATTCATAAGCCGTTTACTCATACACTTCTCAAAAATTTTTGCAAGTATCGGAATTAAAGTTATAGGAAGGTAGTTTCCCATATCCTTCTTGTCATTTTTTTTAAACAATGGCTTTACAATTGAGAGTTTGAGTAGTTCTGGAAAAACTCCACTTTCGAACGATAAGTTAACTAAATGTGTTATGATTGCACTGAGTTGATATTTACATTTTTTGATAATATTAGTAGAAATTTCGTCGAATCCTACCGCATGCGTATTATTTAATGATGTAATGATACTAACAATTTCGATTTCGGAGAATGGCATTAAGAACATGTTATTATTATTATTATTCGAAAGAAAATTGACACGGTGCCGTTCTTTTATTTTATTATCTTTTAAATTCGATAATCCAATAAAATAATTATTAAAGTATGATGCTATTTCATGAGGTTGATTTATTTCTTTATTTTCGATACTGATTTTCTCTATATACTGTTTCATATCATTGCTCTCAGTTTCTCTTTTTATTATATCCCAAGAGGCTTTGCATTTATTATTACTATTAGCTATATATCTACTATTTTTCATTTTTTGAGCTTTATTGATACATTTCTTCAGTAGTTTAGTATATGTGTCATATTCAGTTCTTTTTTTTTTCGCTTTTTCTTTCTTTATAATATTTTAATCTAAGTATCCTTTTTGTTTTACTGCTTATTTTTATTCCATTTGTGATCCACTTTGGTTTTTTAAAGATTCCACATGTGACTTTTAATTGCTGTACCGGGAAACAAAGGTTATAAAAAAGTGAGATCGTTTCGTGGAATTTATTAAATGCTCTATTTAAGTCATCTTCACTGTATACTTCTGAAAATGATAGATTCGATAAGCATTCTTGGTACTTTTTGACGTTGTCTGAACAGTAGTCGCGTTTTAGCTTAAAATAGAATTTATTTTCGAATATATTTGAGTTTACGCTATAACTTAGCATCTGTGCGGTATCATGGTCAGAGAGACCAAGAGGTAGAACATCGGATTTTGTATTTTTTAAATTACTTAAGATGTGGTCTATACAAGTTTTCTCTCTTGTAGGTTTTTTAATATGTAGTTTTAGGTTATAATTTCTTGCTATATCTATCAATTCTTTGGTAGTTTTATTTAATACTAATGTGTTAATATTAAAGTCGCCGCATATAACAATTTTTTGGAATTTTTGATTAAGCTTGTGCAGTAGAATATCTATTTTTTTAATGAAATGGATTGGAAGCGACTTTGGTGTTCGGTATAAACAAACTACTACCAGATCATACTTAGGAATTTGTATACCACAACATTCAAATATTTTATCAACAGCAAGTCCCTTAACACATTCTAGTTCGTTATAGATTATACCTTGTCTAACCATAATACATACACCTCCTCTTTTTTCATCTCTACGAGAGTAAGATGCCGCTAGTTGGAAGTTTAGTAATCTACAATTACTCTCATGCCCTCTTTGAATAAACGTCTCAGTTAAACATATGACGTGTGGATTACTATCGTTTTCAGACAATTCATTTAGAGCTACTTCTAAATAATCTTTTTTAGAAAGGATGCTGGCTATGTTTTGGTGCATAATTCTAAACGTATACGAATTATTCTGCTTCGACGCGAAAAAGTTGATTCTTCGTCTGCATTTTGGCTGGAAAAAACTCATGAATTTTTTTCTGTGTCACTTTGTTGCGTTGCGTTGTGTTGGCTTGTTTTACGATTCCAATTTTCCAACTGATGAACTTGCTAAGGCGATGAATTATATTTATTGTACCTCGTTTACCCACTTGTCCAGATGGTAAAAACATATCAAATGTTAGGTTCATGTTCGAATCATAGGAGTAATGCCTTTCGTGAAAGTGTACGTCATTTTGAAGCATACAGTTAAAGTCTTCAATTTTACTATTAAAAATTGGCTTTCCGAATTCGTATGTAGGACAGGCTACTATTATATTTGTGAATGTGATGTCTTTCAGGGCCTCGTTAATATATTGAATTAATTCCCGGTGTTCAACATTTGATTCAAAGTCTTCTCCTCCTACTAGAACAACGCAGTAGTCATCAGATGTAAAGGTCTTCACCTTATTTTTTATTTTATGGAATAATTCTTTTATACCTCCTCCAGGGACAATATGGTGACAATAGGCAAAATTTTGTAATACAGCATCATTGCTGATTATTATTGTCAAACTTCAATCCGAATAACCATACCTATATACTTATTTTTGTAGATGATTTTTAAGGTAACTGAGCTCAACAGCTTATATTTTATATTATACATTTTAAATTAAAAGAAAAATTGAAAATAATACTCCGAGCCTAATGTCGCTACACGCGTCCCTAAGGCGTTGTAGGAAGGAACTTGGTTAGTAGCGACGAGTATGGATGCCTGTGGTCGCCGGTCCGAATCCGGCTCGGAGCATTTAAAAAAAAAATCCTTTAAATTGAAATTTATAATTTCGTAGCTCCTACTCTTTGTGTAAATTAATTACAAAATCAACTGTACCTAGAGAATTGGCTCAAGCAATTGTTTTCTATTATAATCAATACGATTAGAATACTTCCGCCTTAGCTGGAAACAATCGCCATGACGCATTAACCTATTCAGCCACATGATATGGTGCAGGTCATGTGTGACCGTGACACATATTTATAGTGGGATTTCACAACTACCCGAAATCCTGTAATCTTCTCAGCTAAAGTTCCACAGTTCATGGCACATGCCATGATATACCTAAACCTACTATAAAACTCCTTCCAGTTAGCGCTAAATGTGAGTTGGTGTATGTACTTAGTTTAGTAATTAAATTTACGTCACACCTGGCAATAATGCGAGTTATACTGCACGCTGCGCGTACGGGAAAACTCACATTGTGGCCAGGTGAAGACGTAAAATTTTGGGTTAAAACGAACTGTTCAAAGTCGCCCCAAGCTTTATAAAATCGCCCCAAGGTGTAAATTATTTTGTTCCAATTTTAGAAATGCGACCATACGCCATCGCCAGTGCGTAGCGCTGCGTCTACGCGTAGACGTGTCGTAGGCACCGTACCTAAGCGTCACTTCTTTTTCTTACATTTTGCATTTCGCTCCCTTAAGTCACAGGCTTAGGGCAGATTGCACCAACTTACAATGACAGACCGATCAACGTTAAATGTAGCGCTGGTAGCTGTAATTCTATAAGAACTTGTTAAACTTTCCATACATTCAGATTTCAACGAATGCCGCTTACGATTATCGAAGGTTTAGTGCAGCCCACCCTTAATATCGGAAGAGCCGTCTGCCCTTATTGGCTACTCTGTGGCTGTGTTAAGTCACGAACTATAAAGTGAACGCGAGGCAGACAGCCGCAGCGGGATTCATTCATTAAAATATGCATTTATTTTGTTACTAACCCGACTCCGACGCCGGCACTGCATAAACTGCATTACTATGCTTGATCATATTCAGAGTATTCAGACCCAACATGCGGCTGTGTTTCAAAAAGACAACTCTAGGTAGCAAAATGTAAGTAAAGCCCCTCTCGTATAGAATGGAACAGAATAAGAATAATTTATTGAAAAAACCTTATAGCTAATGGTACATTGTGCTTGCACTGTTACATGTAGGTAAATTGATTAAGTGCCCCTGAACTAGCATCACCTGTATCTCAGGCAAAGAAATGTAATATGTATTGGCAAACAATGAAACAAATTAAAATCATACACATCAAAGTCATTAATAACTAATTAATTATCTCACAACATACAATTTGTATTTAGTTGTGATCTTGGAACAAGTCAACTAAGTAGGGTACACTCGACTACAAAGCTATCGATATGGGCGAACTTACAAAAAATGTATACACGACCTTAATGCTATAGCAATAAAGTCGTGTATTGACCATAATTAATACTTCCTTACAACTCTTTTTTAATAGAAGTAATAATTTTATCGAATAAAAAACTTTGAATTTGTCTGTTAGATGAAACTTTTGTCATGTGTATATGGAAAGTTAAATCTTGCCATCTCGCGAGATCTCGTGAGTAAATTGTATTGCTACGAAACACAGTCTCGTAAAATATGGACGAGATCGGAATTGCATTCCACCCGACAAGTTTTATTTTGACACCAGCCACGTTGCGGATTTTTAAGGAAACTAATTTATTTTACTGGCAACGAGTACTTTTTGACAACCGACGTTAGACGTCATAATATTTATATTTTATTTTTTCACTATATATTAGATAAGATAAGATAAGATAAATCTTTATTTGCTATAAATATGGTACAATATGGTATTTCTCTAGGTATATGTCACATAACAAACAGCAAGGAAGACGAAATACTTCGCGATTGTAAAATAAATTGCAATAAATATTTGCCGAAAGCAATCCACAGCGATGTCAGAAAACTTATTTTGAATATAATTGGATATTTATTCAAAATATAAGTAAAAGATGGTACAACAACAATAAAATTACAAAAATGACTACAACTAACTTAACCTATTGGATAACGATAACGATATTGGATATTTATACATGAAAAATATTATGATGCCGGATTGTTTAGTATTTCTAAACAATGACTTGAAATTTGTTGTTGACATGACATTTTATAGTGCGGTCGTAGCTATTGATTGAACTGGTTTAGTTTGGTTAGATTTAACTAGTTTTTTTCTTATTAGCTAACATGTTGTATTTCTTATTATCATTGTGTAATTGAAAACGAATACCTATAGCAAAAGGTAATTAATTTAGTCGGATCCCAGACCGAACGTTTTATAATTGAGGTCCGCGGTCCTGAAAACGACACATACAGACTATACAGAGTCGAGTCTTCGGAGTCACAATCTGAAAAATATTTAAATATCGAATACGTACTTGGAATCTGATATGTATTACCTAATAGATATTTATTATAATCAGAGATCGGAAAAATTTGCGACATTGTTTGCAATTATGTGGACACGACTCCAAAATTAATCAAAATGTTAATTAATTATTCATTGAAATAAATGAACCCAAACATTCCCTTACCACCTCTACCCGTAATCACACGATGGGGTACTTGGATCCAAGCGGCATGTTATTATAATGATAATTTTGCAGCAGTAAAGAGAGTTATAGAAACATTTCCCAATCGTGATAGTGTATTATGTCCGCAAATGTAAACAGATTATGCAGTCGGATGATGTCGTTGACAATTTACGCTTCATTTCACAACATTTCCAATACATTTTGGCTGTAATAAACAATTTACAGTCTTCTTCAAATACTGTCGAACATACTTTAAGTAAAATAACAACTATATTAAATAATCTGGACAGTATACCAGGAGCAGTAGGTAACCGTTTGCAAGCTAAAATGAAAGCCGTACTTAGGTAACAGAAATCCCGATTTTGAGGTTATCGCCCAGAACTTACAACAGAAAGTAAATTCTGAATTATGCTGGAATGATAATATTCCTATAAAACTACTGAAATTTGCCCCATTAACATCAGTGGATTGCGAGCGGAGTTTCTCAGTACTTAAGTATGTTTTCGATGTAAAAAGAAATAGACTGACAGCAGAAAATTTGGAAAAAATACTGTCAATTTTTTTTAATAAACCTATACTTTAAAAAACTTTTGTATTTATTGACTAGGAATCAAATTATATGTCAAGTAAAAAATTAATTAACTGAATAATATTTTGATTGATTTTGGAGTCATGACCACATAATTGCAAACAATGTCGCAAATTTTTCCGATCTCTGATTATAATACAAAGCATCACATTTTGTACATTCGACAAATAAAACAATGCCAATACACACTGTCCCCACTATACATGACGTATATGATACTTTATTTTATTGCCATAAACCTCAGGGTCAATCAAATAGCGGCTTGTCGGGTTATACGTTATACCTACTATTTTTTGATACCAGCACAACTAATGATCAAGAGTGATACTGATAGGTACAAATAAATAAAAATCATAGAATTTGCTACAAAATTATACGAATACGTTACCTATTAGCATTCAAAATGTTATTCTTAGAACTTGGGAAAGGTCAACCAAAAATATCTACCTGCATTTTGAAATTTAACGATTTTATTTTCGCCTGGAAAGGAGGTCAAGTTGCCAAGGAACGCACCATGTGGTTTTCCCACTTAGTCGTATTCAAAAGAACTCACGTGCCAAGTTCGTTTATCTCTGTCTCTGTGCGATAGAGACGGAGATATACAAACTTCGAGATTTCGTTTTCGTGGTTACCTCAGGATAGCGTCATCTTTCAGAAATGGTGTCCGTTGACACCACGTTTAAAATTAATTAACTGAATAATATTTTGATTGATTTTGGAGCATGTCCACATAATTGCAAACAATGTCGCAAATTTTTCCGATCTCTGATTATAATACAAAGCACAACATTTTGTACATTCAACAAATAAAACAATGCCAATACACACTGTCCCCACTATACACGACGTATATGATACTTTATTTTATTGCCATAAACCTCAGGGTCAATCAAATAGCGGCTTGTCGGGTTATACGTTATACCTACTATTTTTTGATACCCGCACAACTAATGATCAAGAGTGATACTGATAGGTACAAATAAATAAAAATCATAGAATTTGCTACAAAATTATACGAATACGTTACCTATTAGCATTCAAAATGTTATTCTTAGAACTTGGGAAAGGTCAACCAAAAATATCTACCTGCATTTTGAAATTTAACGATTTTATCCTCGCCTGGAAAGGAGGTCAAGTTGCCAAGGAACGCACCATGTGGTTTTCCCACTTAGTCGTATTCAAAAGAACTCACGTGCCAAGTTCGTTTATCTCTGTCTCTGTGCGATAGAGACGGAGATATACAAACTTCGAGATTTCGTTTTCGTGGTTACCTCAGGATAGGTCATCTTTCAGAAATGGTGTCCGTTGACACCACGTTATATAAAGAAAAAAGAAACTTCAGCCATACTTCCATACTAACATTATAAAAATGCGAAAGTGTGCATATCTGTCGAACTGTCTGTCTGTCTGTTAACTTTTCACGCCTAAACCGCTGTACCAATTTGGATGAATTTTAGTATAGATAGAGATAATTTGATACCGGAAATCATCTCCTAAGCGGGGTGAAAGTTTGGAGCTACGATATAACCGAATTCCACGCGGACAGAGTCGCGGGCAGAAGCTAGTTTTATATAAAGGGACGCTGTCGGGTAGGTAGAGGTACTTTTTGTCAAGCGCTTGTGAACTGGTAAGAACTGTGTTTTTGTGTTTACCGTATAATAATAATAATCTCTTCACTCTTGCACATGCACTGCCATAAGATAGTAGTAAATTGTGCACTAATTATACCTTCTATTTATGCAGACAATAATGAACACTTAATATGATAAATGATAAGAGACTGAAAGAAACGTCAAGTAGGTCGTACCTACCTACCTACTTAATTAGTAAAGCTTCAATTGCCCGTTCAAAACAATTTGCATTGTTTGATAACTAGACCAAGTTCTCCATGGGTCTGAAATAGTATAGGTTTCAAGTCACTAGGTATGAAAATAAGCTATTGTTCGACATGAATAACTTGACAAGTGGTAATGATTGAAGCTTAAAATTGTAATGTAGGCTCCCTAAATTTATAGATGTGGGAAATAGACCATGGGCGCGTTCACAATAACAATCTCTCATTATATATACCTAAGTACTAATGTACCTAGTAGCGTAGCACCCTGTACACTTCAGCGCCCCGGCCGCCCACTAAAGCCGATTCAGCTAGAGTGAAACAGAAGGTAGGTGCATTATTAAAGGTAAGTACACGCAGCAATAAGATGGAAAAAGGCAGCAAACATTCAATTCATTCACTTTGAAGGCGGTTGTTGTGACTTGTGACAAATTTCTAGATGTATAATGTATAATGTTAATGGCCTTTAGATACACGCCACCGCTGGTCGACAGGGATGGTAAGCGTTTTAGCGGCAAACACAAGTACCTAAAAAGTAATAGCTTAGTAAAGGAAATTTGTCTTGTCACTGTGACGATGAGGCAATTTTGACTGTACTGAGACTACTGAAACTTAGGCAGTGGAATCAGGGAGAGAAGTTCTATGCTTCATCTTGAGCCGAAATCGATTATCTGTCCGGTGGCCGGTGTCTGTTTGGCTGTTTAAAGACTTCTTATTGCGACTTCTACAGGCTCTACAGCTGACTAGTGCATTAAACGTGGTTAACAACCCAGCTTATCAATAAAGAGGGAAAACAACAAGATCTATGAGGCCCAAACATAACTCTTGCGGGACCAAGAACAAAAGAATAAATGCACTAACAGGGAATAGAGTCAAAGATGTAGTACTTACGAGACCCAAACCTAACCCTCGGGGGACCAAGAACAAAAGGCTTGGGCGGTCGAAATCGAAACTCGAAACGTGAGGCCAAACTGTAATCCAGTGAATTAACCATTTCGCAGTGCGGGGGAGGGGGATGACAGCTGCCGAGCACGTGGGGGCGGCAGCTGACGGTGAGCGGGCATCTGCGCGGCGCGCGCGCACCTGCCGCGCCCAACTTTTGGAGTTAGGGTCCTGCGCACCAGAGCGCCGACCGCGATGCGACAGCAAAGTTAGTTCTGTTAGTTTCTGTTCCACTTGCTAATTCGAGCAATAGAGAGGGAGATACACGAACGGAAATCGTTTTCTCGCTAAGTTAGGTATTCTATAGGTATAGGCTATAGGCTAATAGGTAGGTAGGTAGTCCAAACCTCTGAGCGCGGTAAACTGCATACATGAAACGGGAAACATTATGTTCACTATCTCGCTCCATATTATAACCCATATAGTATGCAGTCTGTGGCACTCGGACTTCTGGACGCGGATTATGTTGGTCGCTCTTTGAAAATATTGCATGCCGGTGGTACCAGCGCCTTTAAAATTAAGGTAAAGAGGTACCTACCAGCATCGGATTCGGAAGCGGTAATATATTTGAAAATTTTAAGGATTGAGTATAAGAATTACCATTGGACAAATGAGCCTTCGGCGAACGACACATTTCTCGAAACAATATTTCCGAGCATTTTAATAGGTTTCGGAGAACTTGTTAAGTACTAAAAAGACTCTATAAAGTTGAATGTTGACTAATCTAATATACCTACTAAAGTGCTCAAACCATTAAACGATTAACCACCACCTAATAAATAAATTAAGGCTGAACCCTCGAACCTCGATTCAATGTTGCTCGCTTCCCTTTGAGTTTTTTTTTTATCTAATTCCCAACAGCTGACGATTGGCATCTGCCCGACTTGTATTATAGGTAAATAACTTGGTAGGAACCTTATTAACCCGCAGCGCAGGTACAAATGACATCTTAAAGATTGCACAGGTAAAAACAAAATTTTAAACATCTAGTTCTAGACTAGAGTTACAGCACGGTTATCACAAGACGGGGCGCGAGCTGTGTCGCGTCGAGATAGACTGTCCATCTCTATTAGAACGAGACGGATAGTCTATTTCGGCGCGACAGAGCTCGCGCGCTGATAGCCGTGCCGACTCCTTGTAACGCGAGAGAAACTACTCTCATCTCCGTAATTAGTTCAGTGTAAGAGAGAGACTGGTAATCGATGAAGCGGTAATTTGAGCCAAAGCACAGAATAATTAACAGTACTTAGGTACTTACCTAAAGGCACGGAACGTCCACTGCCTAAGTGATGAAATGAAAATGAAATCATAAATAATAATAGGTACATACTTACATTATGATAATAAAAAATACGAGAGCCGGAAAGTCAGGATTAAGTAAAAAAAAATGAAAACGGAACACGTTCACGTGAGGTACCTCAATTAAGTTGTAGTTAAGCCTTATATCGCGACGTCTATATAGACGCTGTGCACAAAACAGTTCATACTTATTATGCAATTGAAAGTTTAATGATGTGCGATCAATGAATTTATGTTTTTACTACGTACAACGGAACGTATATATGAAACGTTGGTGCGTTCACATGCACGGCGTGCAGCCTGGCAAGCTGCTTGGCATGCTGATCGGCAAGCAGCCCGTGCACTTCTGCGGGCCAAGCAAGCTGTTTTTTTTCCGTATACTATGGCTTTTTACTACTTAGGCACTTTGCCAATGTCAAGTGGGGAAGCAAGCTGTTCACACGCTCGCGGGCAACCGGGCGTGCTTGTCAAGTGCTTGTCAGTGTCACTGTCAGTGCAACTGCAAAAATGGGACATTTCGCAGATATAGATCTCGTGGGGCTATATACTGCTTTGGGTTTGATCTATTTTCATTGGAAAAGAAAACAAAATGATCGACGATGTTGTTAACAGTCTGATGTAGCTAACTGTCAATTTCGCACGCGAGCGTGTGAACAGCTACACAAGCACGAGCACATTCACCCTTTGATCTTTGTCCAAAAACCGACAGTCGTCCCGATCGGCGACATTCACGGACGCGGACACGGGCGCGCGCACATTCAGACTGTTCACACGTCCGCGCCCGTGCCCGCGCCAGTGAATGTCGCTTTGAACGCGAGCATGCACGGTCCTGGGTTCGAATCCCGGTAAGGACATTAATATTTGTTCTTGAGCTGAGTCATGGATGTTTTGTATGTATTTATCTATTTATGGTATGTAGGTATGTACCGTCGTCGTCTTCGTCTATATAGTACCCATAGTGCAAGCATTGCTTAGTTTGGGGCTAGGTCGATTTGTGTAAGACTGTCTTATATATTATTATATTACATTATTAGCTGTCAAACTTACTATTGAACGCCACCGCAGGCCGCTACAGTCTGTGAGAGGCCTGAAGCCTGCAACATACTGGCGCGGCCTGCGGTGGCGATCAGTAGTAAATTTGACAGCTAATGACGAGTTTAAGCCTGCATCACACTGGCGCGGCCTGAGGGGCTACCGCGAAACGAAAACGAACTTCGTTCGTGTATCTCCCTCTCTGTCGCACCTGTTAGTTCGAGCGACAAAGACGGAGATACACGAACGAATTTCGTTTTCGTCTCGCGGTAGCCCCTCTGGTCGCGGCGGACAGTACCTAGTAAAATTGTCATTAGCTGTCAAATTATATGTGTGTCCTGTGTGTTTGTGAATAAATATATCTTTCTTTCTTTCTTTCTTTCTAAATTTACTATTGGCCTAAAGCCCGCATCACACTGGCGCGGCCTGCGGTGGCGGACAATAGTAAATTTGACAGCTAATGACAATTTTACTACTGTCCGCCGCGGCCAGGCCGCGCCAGTCTGTGAGAGGCCTTATCCTTGGAAATCTATTAACACAGCATGGCTATCACAAGACAGCGCGCGAGCTCTCTCGATTTTTCAGCACTATACCTCTCTAAGTTTTCTACTAAAAGAGAGACGGGTAATGTAAGATAAATCGATAGGGCTCGCGCGCCGTCTTGTGACAGCCGTGCTATTCTGTGAGATCACGTCACGTCAACGCCCACACCAGGGTGACCAGTCTATGATACACGTAAATATGTAGGTAGGTAAATACTTATCTTAATCATCATAACCACGTTACCGCAGTCGGCGCCTAGCATCCTCCAAGTGCACCAACTCACTGCAGGTAAATAAATATTTGCTCTATAATCTATGCCCTCACGTATTCTATCAGCTGATCAGTGATCTGTACGCACTTTTAGATTAGATCGACTTTTTATGTCAATAGACAGGTGTAACCATGTCTGAGTTTATCTACGGAAAAATGATAAAGTAAAACCTCAGCGGGTCGTAATATTTCATCACTTAGGCTACTAATAATCCATACAAAATGTGAACGTATTTCATTTGATTGTCACAACTTTACGAGCAGTAGGTAGGTACCGCGGACTATGGAGTGGAATGGAAGTTGAAGTGCCTAACTGCCTACGTTCTAAGGAAAGTTATCAAAGTCCTTTCTAAGGCCTACATCACACTGGCGCTGCATGGCCGCAGCGGACACTAGTAAACTTGTCATTAGCTGTCGAATTTACTATATAGATCGCCACTGCAGGCCGCGCCAGTGTGATGTAGGCCTAAAAAAAAGTTAAACGACAAACTAGTGATGTCAAATTTCGCCGATTTGTTAATAATTTACGTCGGACAATCGTTTGTTTTTTCTCCTTCTGTATTAGGTAGTTTATAATACCTAGTACACTGGTTTAATTAAAGTATGTTTTTATTTTCAGGGTAGTTTTTACTGCCAATACTGGATACCTACCAAGCCGGAGATGTTCTAAAATGTAGTTTGAAACTTGGCACATGGCAGATAAAATCTCCCCTAAAGATGTGGGGGGACCTGCGTCCTCTGAGGCTTCCGGAAGGCAGGACTCGAAACGTATGTACCTACAATAATTATTATGCAGTTCCAATGAGGGATTTACCTACACTCTTATTTTATTAATTAGAGCTAACAAGCATATAGACACTATCTCGGGTTTAGATTCTCAGAGCAGATTTAATATGAAGCTGGCTCTATAATACTCACGATAAGCTATACGTCTTGCCACAATTAGGGACGGAAAAGAAAGGCTACTAAAAGAGTAGATACGTCGTATATAAATACAATACAGTTACAGTTTTCGTATTTTAAATGTCAATTATCTTCATATTGTATTCGAATATTGTTATATGTCACACTTTATTTTATAGCTTTACAGGATTATTGTTGTATCTATACTTTGTTGCACTCAACATGTTCTGGTATCATGCACGTAATTATTGAATACGTAAAATATATGAAAATTATACATAAAAGTAAGTTACTTATGAATGATACGTTATTCTTAGGCTTTTACTGGTTTTTGAGCTACAGTTAGTGCAAAATCGCATCATACACGACAGCATGGTTTTAGTTTCGCGCACCAAGTCTGACAGCCGAAGCTAGTTGGTGCAATTGACTCAATTTCAGTATGCTACTTTTGGAGTTCTTTATAACCTATATATCTGTCTCTTTTTATATTACATCATCCGTCCGTCTCTCTTATTAGAACCCCTTACAACAAGAGGTAGAAAAAGCGAGAGAGCTCACGTGCCGTCGCGTGATAGCCATGCTGGGCGGGTAATCATTTATTTGCCCCAACATCATACTGAATCAGTTGCGGCAAATAAAAAAGTTTGACAGCGAATGATATTTCCCTTTCTGTCGCACTTTCTACGCTACCATCTCGCTCAGACGTTGTATTATTATTACCATAGGTGTCCTGGTAATATAGGATATAGGTCCATGATAGCCAGCGAAATGTGCCTTGCTAGTGTTGCTTGTGCCAATATCACTTTCCCGGATAGCCAAAATATTAAGCCTGCATCATACTGGCGCGGCCTGGCCGCGGCGTACAATAATAAACTTGTCCGCCGCTGTCAAATTTACTATTGTCCGCCACCGCAACCGCAGGCCGCGCCAGTGTGTTGCAGGCCTTATGAGAGTGACATTATTTTTACGCTTGACTTTTCAACCTCGTCAAGATCAAGTCTATAAAGCGGCCTTTAGGCCTGAGGGGCTACCGCAAGACGAAAACGAACTTCGTTTGTAGTGTATCTCCGTCTCTGTCGCACTTGCTTGTTCGAGCGACAGAGATGGAGATATTCGAACGGAGTTCGTTTTCACTTCGCGGTAGCCCCTCACGCCACGCCTGGGTAAATGTATTGCACTAACTGCACTTGTGCACTGCATTTGCACACAACTGCACTGATTAGAGTGAGATGGTTTGTCTCTCCTCCCCATGTTTGAGAAACGCCGATGGCTTGAATTGAACTGGCGCGGCCTGCGGCCGCATTGATTAAATGTAAAATTTCGGTACTACATGCCAAAGAGAATATAATCACTACGTCTACATGCTTGACATTACCAGTGGTTTACATTTCGTTTCTTGAAATGTTACATTTTTGCTCGGGTCAAAAGTTACGAAAAATGTAAGAAATGTAACCATCTGGCAACGCTCTAAAATAAGTTTTTAATAATAAAATGAATTTGGATTTAGAATTATCATTAACTGTCAACTTTACAATCCGACCCGATTGACCGCCACCGCCCACCGCAGGCCGCGCCAGCGCCAGTGTGATAAAGACCTTTAGGAGTTGCAGACTAGAGCCGCTAACACGAAAATCGAAAGTTGAAGTTCGCAATATGTCCCGCTCTGTCGCTTGAATATAGAGTGCGACAGAAATAGAGATAAAGGAACGAAGTAAACTAACTACTCTACTATGTAAGTAGCCGCTCTGCTCTCTACGTCATCACTCCAGTCGGAACGCGGTTGGCTAGCGTGGCGTTCAGTCAGTTGCGATTTATAAGCGGCTCGTGTAAGAGGTGTGTGTTTGTTTATGTTTTCGGTGTGCAGTGTGAATGCGGACTAAACAGCAAAAATAATAAGCTGGTGGATTTGATGCGGTTTAGTAGATTCCAGCTTAATTTGGATTATCTAAGATGGAGACTGTGAGAGGTGAATAAATGTTTTTACTTATATAACCTTTCCATATGTTCGGAACGAAGGCAAAGTCGAATTTCATATGTTTCATATGTGTCTGCTTCTTTATTGCGGAATGTAAAATGCTACGTCATCGGGCAGCGGTAGTAACTCTTTTCCTTATGTTTCATTATATTCTAGCTAACCTAACCTTACTTCTGTGCAATTTTATTTGTGTCTACCCCAAATGGTTTCGTTGCTCGCATTCCACGGACTTATTTTTAGTTCCATATAATGGAAGCTTCTTCGTCAACGTATTTAGAAAATAAGAAACAGAAGGCCTTATTAACCGCCGTTCAGGCGTTATGATATACACTTCATCAATTAATAACATAGTAAAACTTTCAAACATATGGTACCTAAAAGTCTCCAAGCAGCTGTTTCGTACAACCGAACGTCACTCAAACTCCTGCTTTCTAATTTTATTAGACATGGATTTGTTAATTTCAATTGAGGTACATAGGTTTCATATGAATATTAATAAATAACTAATAAGTTTATTAATTTTAAGGTAGGAAAATTTTGACAATTATTATTCATCATAATTCAACGAAAAATCTGGGTTGTGTCTAACATTACACTTTAGTAACAATACCAAGAAATCTATAGAGATAACTTCCATTATCTGATAGTTTATCAGTAAAGTACTGAATTTGTCCCTATCTTACACCTACATCATTAAGGTGTTGTTATGAAGTATAAACCATTTTATAAGTCTCTTAAGAAACTGAGCACTAGCAATCCAAATAACAAATTATATAAGTGGCCTTGGCTATGAGGCATACCCAAAAGGGGCCTCTAGCTGTTGGATTGGTGCATGACCTCACTAATTTGGCAAGTACTTGTTTGAGAACAGGATTACAAAAACTTGCAGTAAGTATAATACATAAAATGAGATATGTTAGGTATATGGTTCATCCATAGGAAGTGTACTTCAGAATAGGATAATAGATAGATCTTCCTCAACAATAAATTCTTTTAAATTCCAAATCAGTCTAAGTCACTTAGGCCGTTTTGGAATTAAAAGACTTAGGTTCTAGATTTAGTCAGTCAATTGTAGCAAACAGGAAGATTCATATAAATTATACATGCCCATGGTCTTAAATCCTTAATTTTAAATATTCCATTTGGATTTGTTATCGACTACTAGCACCATCTGTTTGTGCCACACAGCACTGTCTTGTATATACACTTAGTATATAAACATAATACTGTTGGATCGAAGAGGCCTTTGCCAAACGGCATACTGACAAACAAATGTTGTCTGAAACAGTAATATGTTAAGTTATGTAATTTGATAAGTTGTGTACCTACAATAATTTATACTCTTAAACTGTAAAATTGACTGAATTAAAGACTTAATATTATTAACATCAGGTTTGCAGTACAAAAATAATTTATGTTCTATTTACACTTCCATCAAACCTATCTTAGATGAAATAGAGTTAAAGTTCGTATTTATCAGTCATGTTGACAGTTATGTTTATGAGAAAGGTACAAAGCACAATAAAGCTAACTGAGTTTTGTTCAATTAATACTATCCTACTTCATGTAATTATTGTTTTCTCAAATAAAATTATATTTAGCATAATAAAAATATCTACTTATTAATAAACCGAATTTAACAAAATAAATATTTAGATGATTACATTAGTAGATAACTTTCGGTTGTCAATATTCATTAGGTTATTTATTTTATAATTTTAATTGGGTCTAATTAAGTATAATGGAAGTTGCCAGTAATCAATATAATAAGATCAATATAAAAGATATTGACATGTAAAATTTTATATTTTATTAATAAACAATTGAATTGAATTGAATAAGGATATTTAACTACACAGGAAATAAGTGCAAATATGCACTGTGAGTTTTGTGAGAATTAATTAAATTATACACAGTGGTACTCATATATGAAATGTATAGACAAAATAAATAGTTTAAAGTAGCTAACTAATTTGCAAAAAATCAGATGTTTATCTTAATTACCTTTGTCACTATATATATTTTGATTCTCTTATCAAGAATATGATTCATCGGTTTATTTGTATTTTTTTGCAAATTGCATTGCAACGTTTTATTTCCAATGGCAGTGCCAACTTTTTTGTTGGCGGGAGCGGCCTTTGGTTAACTCCGTTGTGGAATGTCGATAGCCCGCGGCAGAACCTCGAGTACTTACAATATACGAGCGATCTGTTGTCTAGTCTTCGCTGGCGGCTTTCATTATAGCGGCCTCTTCAGGAACGCGAGATTATACGAAACAACTGAGAATCTATTTTGCTCTATACAATAAAATCTGTGTACAAACGTTGATTGTTACTTTTTAAAACCACACCTTTGTTTGATTGACTCGAAGCTGGTTTTATTAGAAAATTTAATTCGTCGGGTTTCAATCAGTTTGTTTTATTACGACGTGGTAGGTATAAATGCGTCTTGCATGCACCATCTGGCGGATGTTCTTCAGCTGACACCATTTCCGCTTCTATCCTTTCATTTATTTTTCTATCTTTTATGATGCGCGAACGGGAAGCCAGCTTGTTAAAATTCATTCATGATCTTTTCAGTTGCTTACACTGTATAGCTTTACAAATAATCGTGGTTTTAAATGTTCTGATATTATTTTAAAATGAGTGTGAGTATGCACTCTCGTGTAACAGTATATAATACCTAGACTGCGTGCGTAGGCGCTACAGGCGAGGGAATGGAATTCGAAAGCCGAGCGCCGACCACCCATAGTCATGAGAACGTGGCCCCGTCCCGTTCCCCACGCTGCTTACTCTCAGGGCGCCGCCTCTCGCCGCTCTCTTAAAGCCACAATGCTGAATTTCATTTGCTCTCTGTACAAGTTAATTGGACCTTGAATGTAGTTTTTTAATACTCTGCCGGTTTTGCATCGACTCATGTTGAACTTAAAATACCTAATCATTACGCTTAGAGTTACTCACATTACACCTGATCATGAGAATTACTTAACTAATTTCTTACAACTTATATTGCATAGCAACAATTGTCTGATTTCGAAGTTTGGTCATTACAATCCGTGGCCCCAAATTTTGTACACACGTAAGTACTTAAGTAGTGTCCGCATTCCTGCCACTTTTTATTCGGCATTAGAGCCGCTCAGCAGTACCGCCACATTCCACAGGCCCTTTTTTACGCGGTTTCCGCCGGAGACGGCAACGTCGCGTCTCAAATATGAATGAAACCCGGTCGGCCGTGTGCGGCCTGGCAACGTCGCTCCAGACGCCAGCCTGATTGAGAACTTTACAACTCTCCCACAGAGCGTCCCTTCACGCTCACACTTATCGTATAGTCGCTATAGACGTAGCCGGTGTACAATGAACACTCAGCAGTTCGTTTATCAAGGCATTTCTTGTCATAAACAATCGCTGAGACGGAATGTGCTAAATGCAGATTTTTATGTGAAATGTGTAGGACAAATTTTAAGTTTAGTGCTCCTGTATTTGCAATATTACTTAACGTTTGGTTAGAAAAACGTTCAATGGTTTTTTTTTTATAGTTCTTAACTGTAAAATTGTATGCAATCAACCAACCACTAGCAACATTGTTCAGTTTCGCCGACAGTCATATTGTAAACTGTAACAATAAATACTTATAATTATAGGAGCCTGCACAGCTGTGCACCCCTCGTAGGCGAAATGGAACCCTCTTTAAATTTGTACGCATGCGCAGAGGGGCAGTCATTGGCAGCACCATATCGCCCCACCAGGCGACAAAGCGAGTAGCCAACGATGCTTGATTCCCGTCGTACGCCATTATCGTACACTGAAATTAAAAAAGTTTATTTTTTCCAAATTGTGAAGCCGTATAAGGCAATGTGTTATTGGAGTGTCACGTGATTAAAGTTCACAGTACCTATTTTGCAGCACAATGCCACTTTTAGTTGACCCCCAGCACAGAAATGGTAAATATCTATTGATTTTTCCGGCCATTATTTTGTTGCGTACTACTTGGTTTTGCGGTACGCAGTTTGTTACTATGTCATTATTTCATAATATCCCCATTTCAAAACCTATTTTGTACCGCGTTTTGTTATACAATAGCAAGGCGTCACATTTCTCCAATACTGCAAATATAACACTAAAATTGTAATAATCAATAAACCTATCGTTGCATGGTAAACATTGTGTTTAAATAAAATGTAACAAGTTTGTGGAGTTTATTAATATTTACATTGAAATTGCTAAAAAAACTAACCCCGCATAGTTATCTCGTTTTTGTTGTTGATAAGGTTATCGATCCAGCATAATTGGGTGGTTGGATACTGATATTGGTTTGTTTATTTGTTGTCAAGAATATGCGGCACGGGAAACCACTGTGCGTGTATGAAGTAGAGGACAAAATATTTATATCGGTTTTATCCGTCGCCACCGGAAATTTGTAAACTAAAATAAACCTCCTAGGTACATTATATATGCCGTACGTAAACATTCCAGGAAGAAATGATTACATTTCAAACGTAAAAACCTATTGCCTAAGTATGCTCGTAGTAATTATAAAAATAAATGTTGTGACGGTGTTTTTCCTCACAGAACAATACTTAACATCTTGGTTTTTAAGTTAAAGGCTGTATTTTGTTCGGAGGGTAAAGAATTGATTACGTGGGTGCATGCGCACTGAGTGCACTCGGTTCTAGGGCTGAGAGGGGAGGCTGCGGCGGAATGCCGATGACGCAGCTCCAGCCAGCCGCGAACTTGTTTTGAGAAAACTGTTTCTAGACTCACACGCGCGTCTATTTTCTGTTTCACACACAGACTGCTCTCTATTCACTACTATGAATAGACTTGTACAGTCAGCATCATATAATTAGTAGCAGCCAACGTAGCTATATATATCGTAACACACGCTTATTCTTAAAGTAATAAGGACGTGTACCGAAATATTTGGCTATGTTGGCTGTTACCATGTGGTTACCAAGTATATGATGCTGACTGTACCGAGCTCGAATTTTGACCCCGAAGTTCGTAATGAGTATACGTATTCGGGGGTCAGATTAAACGTATTCGGGGGTCAGGCTAATGGTCTTTTTTACCACATTACGCATTTTAGGTATTCTTAAGGTTGAATGCCATCTTATTTAAATCTACAAACAAGTTCTTAAAGTTAAACTGGTTTGCTTGTGGTGATGCGCTCAGTAAACATTAAGAACAGATTTAGAACATTTTCATTATAACTTATTTACAAGTAAAATTTTCATGAGCGTTGTTGTTCTCACATGTATCAGAATTTGCAACAACGAAAATGAACCTAACTTAAAACTTGTAGGTATTGTAGTTGACGATAACATTCTACATAGGCCCTTATTCTAAATATTACTTTTGTTTATTTTCAGTGTCAGCATCCGCGCCGGCTCCAGCATTGTTCAAAAACGCGCCCGCGACCGCTAAGACCCGACCGCTGGTGGACCCCCTGCTCCTGCCCGCATGCCCGGGCTACGAGCAGGGCGGCTCGCTCGGCTCCTCGCTCGGCTCCTCGCTCGCCTCCTCGCCCGGCTCGCCCACCCTGCCCGCGCTGCCCGCGCTCCCGCTCGCCGTCGACAAGCCCGACAACAACCACGTGCTCGGCGGCGACATGCACCGCGAGGAAGACCGACTCAAAACGTTCGACAAGTGGCCCCTAACCTTCATCAGCCCGCAAACGCTGGCCTGCAACGGATTCTACTACCTCGGCCGCAGCGACGAGGTGCGGTGCGCGTTTTGCAAAGTGGAAATCATGCGGTGGGTCGAGGGCGACGACCCCGCGCGGGACCACCAGAAGTGGGCGCCGCAATGCCCGTTCCTGCGCAAGCAGGCGGTGGCGGTGGCGGTGGCGGCCGGCGGCCTGGCTCCCGCGGCCGCGACCGCGACCGCGACCGCGACCGGGCACGACGAGTGCGGCGTGCGCGCGCCGCCGCAGCCCGCGGGCGTGTGCATGCCCGGCCCCGCGCACCCGCGGTACGCGTCCGAGCAGGCCCGCCTCCGCACCTTCAAGGACTGGCCGCGGAGCATGAGACAGAAGCCCGAGGAGCTCGCCGAGGCCGGCTTCTACTACACCGGCCACAGCGACAAAACGAAATGCTTCTACTGCGACGGCGGCCTCAAGGACTGGGAGGAGGACGACGTGCCGTGGGAGCAGCACGCGCGCTGGTTCGACAGGTGCGCGTACGTGCAGCTGGTCAAAGGCCGGGATTACGTGCAGAAGGTCATCTCCGAGGCGTGCGTGGTGCCGGAGAAGCCGCCCAAGCCCGCGGTCCCGGCGCCGAGGCCCGCGGGGGACAAGGAAGAGGTGGAGGACTCGAAATTGTGCAAAATATGTTTCGAGAACGAGCGCAACGTGTGCTTCGTGCCGTGCGGGCACGTGGTCGCCTGCGCCAAGTGCGCGCTGGCCACGGACAAGTGCCCGATGTGCCGGCGGACGTTCACGAGCGCCGTGCGCCTGTACTACTCGTGAGTGGAGCCCCGTGAGGCTCGGATCTAGTCAACGGGCGCTCCGGAGTGCACGCGCCCTGAACAACGCGTGCGACTACGCTTCCAAGCAAAGAAACTACAATAGTGCTGTGATTCCGCTACGACGCCGGGGCTAGCACAACTGGTCGTGGTCGTGGTCGTGGTCGTGGTCGTGGTACGTCAGTTTCGAGGAATCGCGCGGTCAATTGTGCTAGCCCCACTGATTACCTGCTCGCGTTTTGTAAATGATGGACGATTTTAAATTATTTATATTGTAAAATTTAAGTGACATTTGTATCAATTGTAAATAATATTTTAGCTTATCATTTTGTCCCACCGTTTGAAATGAAAATCATTGAGATAATACTATAGAAGGCATGGTACCTTAATAACTTTCAAATTGAAAGTAAGGACAATATCACAAAGTTGTGTTTAACATGCCAGAGTCCTGGATTATATTAAAAATCCATCAGGATAAAAGTAACAACTGGTTGCCAACTATAAAAATATTTTATCCAAGATCATTGATTGTATTTAAAAAGTGGTTATTTTAAATGTGATTCCCGACATTGATTTATTACTATTCCGATACACATACCTGATAAATAAGTCTATCTTTCTGTTTAAGACTAAGACTGTATTGTTTAATAGAAAATAGTTAACCTATTATCGTTCCTGCTTCTATTTTGACAATAATTTACTTATTTATGTCAAAACAGAGTATTAGGTAGACATAATGATAAGCAGAATAACGAATGTATGTATAGTATTTCAATTATAAAAACGTGACGTTTATTATAAATAGGAATGTGAACTTCTGAAGTCCTTTGAAACGCGAAATAAGAAACAAGGCTCTCAATAAACTCACTCGGCTTGTCACACTATACAGTTGAAAGAGATATATTATTGGATATAGTTTGGTATTACGTGTTTCAAAGTATCTTTTAACCCTTTGGGCGCCATTATTTTACGCACGAAAGTGGCACTGAATTGGCCACAAGACGGAACCTTTCGATGTTCTTGGCGTCTAAAAGGGTTAAATATATAGAATTGTAAGTAATTCATTCAATTAACAAAGTTATTCAAAGAGTTAAGTAACTGATTTAATAAATCATCAATTCACATCATAACTTTTACATTTACAATAGACATCTTTATAATGTGCGATTATTAATTTCAAAATTAAGTTCAGTTGCATATACCGTTCGACCTTGTCCCAATTTCACTGACCGTCATTCGCTGAATACAAAGGAAGTGTCAGAATATAAGTTATTGTACCTTATAGCAACGGTAAGGTTTTTTGAAACAATTGCTACGTTAATAAATGTTATAAAAAAACTAAGCGTTGTTTCATCTTTCACCTTTTTATAGACCAGTTCACCCTTTTCCAGGCAGAAGCATTATATCGACCACATACAGACTGTCAAAATTACAATGGATATGAGTAAGACTGTCATTTGATTGTCATTTTTCAATTGCTGGCCTGGAAAAGGGTTATAGCTATGACGCGTAATTTCGGTGTACTAGAGGCAACCATCATGGCTCGAGGTGTTTGAGCTCCCGAAGCGTTGTGGAAATGCCCTGTGCAACCCAAACTGAGCCAACTAGGACGAGTGGAAATTGGAAGTGAAATAAAAAAGTCACCAGGTATTCGATTTAGACCATCATCTCATTACATAAACAGCGTACACTTCCAGGCAACCGCTGTTTCAAGAGGCAGCCTACTGAAAAAAAAAGTTTTTTTTTAAATCTATTTCCGCCCAAGTTGGCTCAATTTGGGTTGCACAGTGTGGTTCCACAACACTTTGGGAGCTCAAATACCGCGAGCCATCCGGTTGCCTCTTGGACACTGCAATCTGAATACAACCGCCCACACATGGAATACTGTTCTCATCTATGGGCAGGGGCACCCCAATACCAGCTTCTCCCTCTGGACCGCATCCAACGACGAGCAACTCGAATGGTCGACTGCCAGCATATTTCGGATCGGCTTGACTCCTTGGCGCTGCGTAGAGATGTGGCTACGCTCTGCATTTTCTATCGCATGTATAACGGGGAGTGCTCCGAGGAATTGTTCGGATTAATCCCTACCGCTTCTTTTCGCCATCGCCCAACGCGACAACATTACCATCCTCACCTCTTAGATGATTGGCAGTCCTCAACTGTGCGCTTCTCCAGAAACTTCCTGCCTCGCACAGCTAATCTGTGGAATGGATTGTCGCTTGCGGTATTTCCGGACCGATACGACCTTCAAACCTTCAAGAAAAGAGCGTACTCCCATCTTAAAGGCCGGCAACGCACTCACAACACCTCTGGTGTTGCAGGTGTCTATGGGCGGCGGTAATCGCTTACCATCAGGTGATCCGTCTGCTCGTTTGCATCCTATCACATAAAAAAAAAACAACCGAATTACGCGTTGTGGCATGATCTGACTTCTCTCGGCCAAGAATCGACCAAAGCGGAATACGATCGATCGTTCGTATGGTCAGAGGCTCTAGTATAAGTTTTACCGAAACAAAACTTTACGATCGCGTTTGCATGGGATTTGACAGCTAAACGCGAGCGCGGTCGTAACGTTTTGTTTCGGTAAAACTTATACCTAGAGCCTCTGAGCACCATTAGGACAGAAAACTACAAATTAAGGTCAGAAGGTTTATTCCAGAACAATCAAAAATGGCATCACTTGTTTACCATAAGTGCTTGCAGATATTTGTTATCCTGCTGAAGTAATTCTTGCTTTAAATCACGTATTTCCTTGACGAGTACCTCGTCGGACGCACTGGAAGCCTCGAGTTGTTTGCATTTACGTAGGAACTCTAGTATCAAGGCTTGCCCGGCCTCCGACTCTTGGTCTTCTAGATTGGCCGCCTCGAATAGGTTTGTCTCTAGCTGAGCTTGCTTTTCTTCAGCATACTGTAAAATGAAGAGAATAGTTATTTACGATACAAGTGCCGAAAATAGGAAATTCGCAACTAGTGGTGATAGGGGAAGGAAGGGAGGGGGAGGGGGGGGGGGGGGGGGACACGAGTTGCGAATTACCTATTCGCACGTGTATCGTACGACGTTTTACTGTACATATGGCTCTTTAAAGTTTTTGAAGCAGATATCTTCAACCGACCGAGCTGAAATTTTGGAGGTATAGTTTGGATGACAATTCAATATTATGGTACCATCGAGGCGATCTGATGATGGTGACAGGTGGTCGATGAAATTCAGTACTTAACCGACGTAACCTCGTCGAGGTTCGGTACGTTAGAATCGCCTCAATGAGGGTCGCAATAAAAGCATCGTACAATTTTTTTTGACTAATTATTTACTATCATTATCTTATGAATCACACTAAAATGTGGCATTTTGAGAACGAGCGAAAACAATAGATATTTAAATATTTAAATAGCAGGTAGTCTAAGTCTGGTAGATACCTGGCATAGTTCCAATGAGTCAACAAAGAAAAACACAAAAAATAACAATGTAACAGCTTTGTCATCGCTTATCGCGCCTTATCAGAACCAAGAAGGTGACGTACGTGTGATGAGACAGTCAGGCATAATTAGCAACATGGATTTTCATTACTACACATTTCTGATAGACATTAGTTATGTACCTAACCTTTTGAACGCCACGACAAATGTTAACTCTCAGTCACACTGACTACACGCCACGTGGCTATAAAGCGAAATGGTTCTAGATAAGATACAAGCTTGCGCTTAGTTAAAGGCGAAATTGATTTGCGGTTGCGAATATAATGATGTAATATATTTGTTCTAAATATACTACGATGGTGGCAATAAAACATCCTGCATGATGGTGAGCAGATACCGAAACCTATGGACGCTTGCGACTCCATTAGAATCACAAGCGGAAATCCCCGTAGGGCCACGAAATAAGGAGTTTTTGGCTTAAGAAACCAGGCCCCTATACCACAAAACTTCAAGTCTACAATTCGACTAAATTGTACAATTTTCCATAGAAAAAGTTTTAAAGAAACTTTGTCTAATGGTACGGTTGTAAAGTTTTGTGGTATTGGCCCTAGGTCATCAGTCCACCTTGTTGTCTACCCATGCTGCGCCTTTCGGTACGTGGTCGGTACTCGAGACCCTTTCCGCCCCAACGGCGATCGGTATTCCCACCTCAATGATGAAGTCCGGGACTTTTCATCACCAGGCCATAAGTCCACCTCGTCGAGTCTACCCACAACAGAAGATGCACCTTCTGGTACTATTCCCTACGGCCATCGATATCCCCCTTTACCCATCTCAATGATGGAGTCCGGGACCTTTCATCACCAGGCCAATAGTCCACCTCGTCGAGTCTACCCACAACAGAAGACGCACCTTCTGGTACTCCCTACGACCATCGATATCCCCCTTTACCGACCTCAATGATGGAGTCCGCCTTGTCGGGTCGACCCACAACAGAAGACTTTCTGGTACTATTCCCTACGACCATCGATATCCCCCTTCACCCACCTCAATAATGGAGTCCGGCAGATCAGCCAGCTTCGCAACATGGAGCCCCAAGGAATGCGTGGCCGGGCCAGGAGCTATCTTGTGCAGCAACAGCAGCTGTTGATCCACGACGGAAGCCTCGGCGTGCGAGTTCACGATCACGCCGCGGTGGAGACTCGGCAGGCGGGTCAGCTCGTGGTAGTGGGTCGCGAATAGGCAGAAGCATTTGCATTTCGTTGCGAGTTCCCTGGAAAGGTTGTTGGTAAAGCTAAATTAAGGTTGCAGCAAATTGTCTGCAGGTAATCGTAAGAAAGATAAAGGGTCTTCACCGTATTCTATTGTAATAAGGTGCAAAATGTATACATATAATTGAAGTTGAACAATATATTAATAACCTAATTTGTACCTACGAAGACAAACAAACAGGATTAATTTTCCGTAAATATTGCACTGTGTATTTAAACGATTTTGAATTATAGGTAAATTAGTCGATGCTGAAAACAAATGTTAAATATAATAAACTATGTATGGCATACCATAGACCTTAGGGTATAAATACCATATTTACACATTACATAGGCTACCGATACACTGATATAGCCCTCCGAATCGCTAAACTTAAGTGGCAGTGGGCGGGGCACATAGCATATATACTTATTCTACAAAAATATCATGACAAAATATCCTTTCAGTTCACCAACTCATCCGAGTGGTCGTAAACTGGGGCAAAAGATTAGGCAGTGGCTAACCTGCGCAATTACCCTACTTTCATAACATGTGTTGAGAACATCCTCCTTTTGAAGTCGGTTAAAGAGATAAACTAGTTGTTGTTATAACTCATTCAGTCAATGATAACCCTATAACTACGTGAATGACTTGTCTGTCCTGATAATTATGGATTCCAAGAACGGAGTATCATATCGATAGCATTTAATATTCTTAGCGGTGACCTTTTGAACCCTTTGACGATAACAAAAAAAGACCGGGCTACACTCCGGGAGTGCCGGCAGAAGTGAAAACTTGCGAATTGCTGAAAAAAAAATGGAATGATTTTATTTTGCAAACCTAATTTGTTTACCTTAATAAATTGAATTGAATTATCGAGTCCTCTCTGACTGTGACAGTAAAATGCCAGCACGCATCAAGGGCAAACTGTACAAAACAGCGGTACGCCCAGCAATGACGAATGGAGCTGAATGCTGCTCCCTTAAAGAGAAGCAAGAAAACAATGTACACTGCGCTGAAATGAAAATGCTTGATCATGTGCGGAACAATCAAACCATATAAGAGGCAGTTTCAAAGTAAAGCCTATACAAGATAAACTCGAAGAAAGCCGACTGAGATGGTACGGTCATGTGCGACAATCACCAGAGCACATGAACAGAATTAAGCTAGACGTGGTTGTTGTACCTCAGGCGGGTAGGCATGTAGGCGAGGTAGACCCCGGTTAACCCGGATGGCGGTAGTGAGAAAAGACATGTAATTGTAAGCAGGAAATTTAAGACCAGAGACGACCCAGGGCCGACCGGCCTGGCGACGCATGATTGAAGGGTCCCCAAGTAAATGGGAAGGAGCCAGGAAGAAAACAAAAGAAGATCCCCATGTATTTCCCCTTAGGGAATGATTTCCGGAATAAACAATATCCTTAACCTTCTCCATGATCTAAACTATCCCCAAAATGTAGCTCTATCGGTTCAGCGTTTTAAGCTTGACAGGGATGAGACAGCTACTTTCACATTTAATCGCTGTTACGCTACCAGACTACCAAGAGCTATCTTATCTTGTATGTTTTTCACTCAATTCACCGAACGCCTACGTCACAACAGATTGTGAGATTACTTATGAAGATAAACTTATGTATCTATCTGCATAGGTAATCTCACAATCTGTTGTAAGTAGGCATTAAGTAGGTACCTATGTATTTTTTGGTAAATCGCTTCGACAACAGCTTTGGTGGTTACGTTGTTGGAAAACATATGTAATACACGTTGACAAATTAAAGGAATTTTAATTTCATTTCAATTAAACCAAGGTCGCACTAATCCGTGATATATCGAGTACGTATAGTGAAAGTATTACTCTGAAACCAGTGGCTCGATTCACGGTTCTACAAGTTACAATATTACGAGTCTAATCTGGATACACAACGCTGCACGGCTATCACAAGACAGCGCGCGTGTCTATCTCCGTCTCTTTCTAAGTTTTTTAATAAGAGAGAGACGGATAGCGCGAGAAAAAATCGAGAGAGCCCGCGCGCCTTCATTTGATAGCCGTGATCCTTACGGGTCAAGCGATTCGGTGTTGCCAATTTAGTGTACTAAAATTGTAACTTGGGGTGAACATTGTAATGTACGGCCCAATAACTCGTGTCCGCAATATATGCCTCTTTTTTAACTCATGCATAAAGAGACAAAAATACGTGGTTGCGGATTATTGGGCTGGCCATCAAAAGTTCTTCGATTCTAAAATTTTCAGTGCCAGTTAGTGAAACTTTTGCTTGGCATCCTATATTGGCTATGACATCGTTGGCAGATAATGTATTAAAATATCTCTTCTTTCAAACAGAATATTACTTCATAATATTAGCAAAGATGTATTCAATGCTAATATTATGAAGAGGACGTCTGTGAGACTGTAAGTTCGTATGTTTCTATTTAGGGTATCCCTGGAGCCACATATCCCGATAAAAAAATATATCTTTCAACTGTGTCTATATTGAACTTTCTGGATGATAGGGTGTGTTACCATTGCAATATGCGGACGAACCGGCATAAGCTGCATTTTTTAATATAAAAATGAATATTAGGGGACTGTCTTACACAGATCGACCTAGTCCCAAACGAAGCAAAGCTTGTACTATGGGTACTAGACCGTCGTCATAAACATACTTATATAGATAAAAAAACACCCATGGCTCAGGAACAAATATTCGTGCTCATCACACAACTAAATGCCCTTACCGGGATTCAAATCCAGGACCTCTTGCTTCGTAGGCAAGGTCACTACCAAGTAGGCTAAAACAGTCGTCAATAAAACGTGAATGACGAACATCAGAACAACATATTTATGTCGGGTTGTATGTTTCCACCCAGAAGGCCCGCCTTTCTGTTTAATAAGAAAGAAAGAAGAAAGAAACACTCACTCTGCTATAGCCCAAGCAATACCGCAGCCTTCGTAAGTGGACGTGCCTCGCCCCAACTCGTCGATCAACACGAGAGAATCTGGCGTCGCAGTCTGAAAGTATAAACGGTAACGTTGGGGATTAGTACGTAAAAAACGGTTTTAACAAGCCGGTTTAGCCACACTGTACGAGTATGCAGGCAGTTCTACCTAGCTGCACCGTGGGAACTTAGAATTATACCTACATTTAGCGCGCCGCAAGCGGCGATTAAGCCGGTCGGTTGGCACACGCGCTCACGGCCGGACGCTGGTTACGGGCACAACAAAAGTTGTTTTTATTTTATTTTTATTTTTTTAATTTATTTAGAACACAAACAGTCGCATAAACAAATATACATGGGGTACAAACTAGAGTACCAAAGAAACATAATACTAAAGACCTGGAGGTTCATAACTATCATGATAATTTTGTTAACAAAACAACTTAATCATATGCAACAAAAATATAAGCTTAATAGCATATAAATATGTATATACATATGAATACTGGTCTTCGACGCAGTATCAGTGTATAACACAAGCACAAGTAAATGAAATAAGTACAAAAAGAGTTGTGGAAAAGTTTGCATATATGTTTACATGTACACGTACAACATACACGTACAAATACATGCATGCATACACGCACACATAAATACACACACATAATGTAGACATTATTCAGTAAGAAAAATTAAGGCAATCTGAAAGCACCTAACACTTGCAATCAGGTAAATTATTATACTCATGGATGAACTAAACGTAACTTACATTTTACTAACGATTTGATACTTAACAATGATTGATGAAAAGGATCAATATCAATCAGATACTTATTATAAAAACTAGGGACTCGTCTGAAAAAAGTATGCCGAGAGTAATTTTTGCGGGCAAAGCTGATATGGAAAAGAGATCTAGGACGTAAGGGATGATGCGGGCAGCTAAAAGTAATCAATTCCAAGAGGTTTGGACAGTGTACCTCACCTTTAAGAATTTTAAACAAGAACATCACATCTAAATACTGTCTCCGGTTACGAAGAGAAGGAACACTAAAATGCTTCGCAGCTGACGCGGAATGCTCAAAGTAATTACCTGTTCTATAACACATTGACTTTAGGAAAATGTTTTGGATCCTCTCCAAACGGTCAATATGGACTTGGTACTGAGGTGTCCAAATAACACAACCAAACTCAAGGATACTCCTGACGAAAGAATAAAATAATAGTTTATAAGTATTTGGGCGCCTGAAAGGCTGCCCGATCCGAAGGAGCATCCCTAACTTTTTATAAGCTCGCTTACATAAATTATCAATGTGTATATTAAAGTTCAACTGTGAGTCCAAAATGACACCTAAGTCCCTAATAGAAGATACCCGAGCTATATTATTTCCAGCAAAGGTATAATTAAAATATATTGGGTCGTTTTTACGGTTAAAACTGACTACAAAACATTTTTCAGCATTCAAGAGAAGACGATTATTAGAGCAGTAAAGGAAAAAGTTATCTAAGTCCTGCTGTAATGCATGACAATCCGCTTCCGAGGATATAGTTTTATAAATTTTTGTGTCATCTGCGTAGATGAGGTGTTCAGAACTACGGAAACAGGTTGCCATGTCGTTGACGTATAAGATAAAGAGTAAGGGGGAGTAAGTTGTGACCAATTGTTAAAAAAATGACTGCGTTCGTGAATTCTTTCCGTTCGAATACTTACTCAAATTATTAATGAGATTCAGAATTCCTCCTGGTAATGCCCCTAAAGGAGCCCGGGGTCCGCTTTGACACCTAATCCCAAGATTTGGCATAGGCACTAGTTTTACGAAAGCGACTGCCATCTGACCTTCCAACCCAGAGGGAAAACTTGAGACCATATTGGGATTAGACCGGTTTCCTCACGATGTTTTCCTTCACCGAAAAGCTAACGATAAATATAATATAAGTTCCGAAAAACTCATTGGTACGAGCCGGGATTCGAATCCACGACCGCCGCTTGACATGATGACGCATGCCTGAACCGCTAGGCTACCGTAGCTCATCATCCACTCATAAATTGAATAACCGAAAATATTAAGAAGGAAAGAAATTAAATTTAACACTTCATTAAAGTACAGAAGCTGTAGACACTTCATAATAAAAATTATTTATTAAGACTACTTCGTAAAATACCGTTTTTTATTTTACTCGGCTATTAATTATAAAATCATTTCTAAGCGGTGTCAACCCTAGCGCCGATTGGCCGGCACGAGCGCGCACCGACTCGCGCGTTCAAGGTCGTTCCATTGTAAAATTTTGTAGGCATAGAAAACGGTTTGTTGCGGAGGGTTATTTAACTTTAGAAGGTATCGTTCAACTGTTTCCCTTTGCAGAAAACTAGTAAATTCTTTGATCGCTTATAGCTGATAGCTGTTAAAATCTGTCTCCAGAACCAAAATCGATTGTTCTTGTTATCATAACGCTAACGCTGCGTAATCTAATCTAATATTTCAAGTAGGGTTTATATTGCATTTCTTGGACCAAAGAGGTTACATACATGATCAGGGTCACAAATTCTCACAGCGAGCGGAGCCGCGGGAAGCAGCACTAGCGGCCGGCACGAGCTGTCAGGACGTGTATACCCTCAGTATGGTGGCGGACTCTATCATCTCAAGCATGAAGGTGCTCTGGCCGCGCTGCTCGCAGTCCGCGGCGCCGACGCGCGCGCACAGCGAGCGGAGCCGCGGGACGGCAGCACTAGCGGCCGGCACGAGCTGTCAGGACGTGTATACCCTCAGTATGGTGGCGGACTCTATCATCTCAAGCATGAAGGTGCTCTGGCCGCGCTGCTCGCAGTCCGCGGCGCCGACGCGCGCGCACAGCGAGCGGAGCCGCGGGACGGCAGCACTAGCGGCCGGCACGAGCTGTCAGGACGTGTATACCCTCAGTATGGTGGCGGACTCTATCATCTCAAGCATGAAGGTGCTCTGGCCGGGCTGCTCGCGGTCCGAGGCGCCGACGCGCGCGCACAGCGAGCGGAGCCGCGGGACGGCAGCACTAGCGGCCGGCACGAGCTGTCAGGACGTGTATACCCTCAGTATGGTGGCGGACTCTATCATCTCAAGCATGAAGGTGCTCTGGCCGCGCTGCTCGCAGTCCGCGGCGCCGACGCGCGCGCACAGCGAGCGGAGCCGCGGGACGGCAGCACTAGCGGCCGGCACGAGCTGTCAGGACGTGTATACCCTCAGTATGGTGGCGGACTCTATCATCTCAAGCATGAAGGTGCTCTGGCCGCGCTGCTCGCAGTCCGCGGCGCCGACGCGCGCGCACAGCGAGCGGAGCCGCGGGACGGCAGCACTAGCGGCCGGCACGAGCTGTCAGGACGTGTATACCCTCAGTATGGTGGCGGACTCGATCATCTCGAGCATGAAGGTGCTCTGGCCGCGCTGCTCGCGGTCCGCGGCGCCGACGCGCGCGCACAGCGAGCGGAGCCGCGGGACGGCAGCACTAGCGGCCGGCACGAGCTGTCAGGACGTGTATACCCTCAGTATGGTGGCGGACTCTATCATCTCAAGCATGAAGGTGCTCTGGCCGCGCTGCTCGCAGTCCGCGGCGCCGACGCGCGCGCACAGCGAGCGGAGCCGCGGGACGGCAGCACTAGCGGCCGGCACGAGCTGTCAGGACGTGTATACCCTCAGTATGGTGGCGGACTCTATCATCTCAAGCATGAAGGTGCTCTGGCCGCGCTGCTCGCGGTCCGCGGCGCCGACGCGCGCGCACAGCGAGCGGAGCCGCGGGACGGCAGCACTAGCGGCCGGCACGAGCTGTCAGGACGTGTATACCCTCAGTATGGTGGCGGACTCGATCATCTCGAGCATGAAGGTGCTCTGGCCGCGCTGCTCGTAGTCCGCGGCGCCGACGCGCGCGCACAGCGAGCGGAGCCGCGGGACGGCAGCACTAGCGGCCGGCACGAGCTGTCAGGACGTGTATACCCTCAGTATGGTGGCGGACTCTATCATCTCAAGCATGAAGGTGCTCTGGCCGCGCTGCTCGCAGTCCGCGGCGCCGACGCGCGCGCACAGCGAGCGGAGCCGCGGGACGGCAGCACTAGCGGCCGGCACGAGCTGTCAGGACGTGTATACCCTCAGTATGGTGGCGGACTCGATCATCTCGAGCATGAAGGTGCTCTGGCCGCGCTGCTCGCGGTCCGCGGCGCCGACGCGCGCGCACAGCGAGCGTAGCCGCGGGACGGCAGCACTAGCGGCCGGAACGAAGCACCCGGCGTGCGCTAGTAGTACCGCAGCACCGCACGATCGCATCCAGGTGGATTTTCCGCCCATGTTGGCGCCGGTTACTATGTGCATCAGACAAGAATCTGGAACGAGGGAAGTCGGCGTGAGAATGCAGTTCCAACTTAGATTTATGATGGGTGGGTCTGAGACACTGCGTGATGGGCACGGTTTGCCTGGTTAACCAGTCATTGTGACACTTCATGACAACTCATAATAACGCCACTATCTGCTCTGTAGCATTGTGGTATTGTCCTCTACACCTGCTATTCAGAAAAGAGATTTTTTTGCCCTCAAATCCAGCATTGAAGTTATACTTTTCTTCCCTGACGTTTTCATCTTTGACTTAAACTTGAATCTCTCTTTACGCTCAAGGCAAGAAGAAAGCGGGTATGATGATGACATAGCGATGGTCACCAGCGGCATCCACGCAGGTACAGTGTGCAATGTCACCCAATCAGCACTCGCCATAGTGGAACGCTGGTGCAATGACCAAGAACTAACAGTCAACCCATGGAAGACCAGGCTGATAATGTTTACCGACAAACAGAATCTGGGGACCTAGACCTGCCCAGACTGTTCAATAAAGAACTCCAATTTTCAACAGAGGTAAACTACTTGGGTGTAAGCCTCGATGCCAAGCTTAATTGGAGCAGTCACCGAGACAACAAAATTCAGAAAGCAACAGTTGCCTTCCGGCAATGCCGTAGAACGGTAGGTATAGGACTTAAGGGCCAAACCCCAATCGATGGCTTTACCGGGCAATAATTCGAATACTAAGCTACGGAGCCGTAGTGTGGGTGGCCTCACACAACTCACCACGGTCAAAGCTAAACTACAACGTTCCAGATACTGCCCTGCATGTCGGCTAATGGCTGCATGAGGACCACACGGACTGCAGCCCAGGAAGCCATCATGGACATTCCGCAGCTACACATCTTCATCAGGCAAGAAGCACTGGCGTCAGCCATACGGCTCAAATAACAGGGAGGACTCAAGTACGATGCTCGATGACCTCAGTAAAGCATCCGAGCGAGTTGGTCTAAGAATGAACATGGATAAGACGAAGATCATGTCAAATGCCCATGTAGTACCAACTCCCATTACAATCGGACACTTTACGCTCGAAGTTGTAGACGATTATGTATACCTAGGACAGACGATCCAGTTAGGTAGGTCCAACTTCGAGAAAGAGGTCAATCGTCGAATCCGACTCGGCTGGGCAGCGTTCGGGAAGCTACGGCAAATCTTTTCGTCCAATATTCCGCAGTGTCTCAAGACGAAAGTCTTTGACCAGTGTGTGTTGCCAGTGATGACATATGGCACTGAAACGTGGTCGCTTATTATGGGCCTCATAAGAAGGCTCAAAGTCACCCAAAGGGCAATGGAGAGGGCCATGTTGGGAGTTTCGCTGCGTGACCGCATCAGAAATGAGGCTATCCGCAGCAGAACCAAGGTAACCGATATAGCCCTCCGGATCGCTAAACTTAAGTGGCAGTGGGCGGGGCACATAGCACGTAGAACCGATGGCCGTTGGGGCGGAAAGGTTCTCGAGTGGCGACCACGTACCGGAAGGCGCAGCGTGGGTAGGCCCCCGACAAGGTGGACTGATGACCTGGTAAAGGTTGCGGGAGTCCGCTGGATGCGGGTGGCGCGGGATCGGTCACTTTGGCACTCTTTGGGGGAGGCCTATGTCCAGCAGTGGACGTCTTTCGGCTGATATGATGATGATGATGATGATGAGGTCCCGCGGAAGAGCCCTCTTGTCGGGCGGTCGGGAGTGGTTCGTCCAACTCAAAGTACACAGTGCCCCTGACGAGATGAAACCTTTACTAATAAAGGAAATTAAGGATGTGATTTTAGAGCCACTTACGTACATCTGCAATCTGAGCATCGAAACTGGCTGCTTCCCGGATTGCTGGAAGACTGCTTCCGTGTCTCCTATTTTTAAAAGCGTTTCCAAGGATATGCCAAGCAATTTCAGGCCAATATACCTCCTGTGTATTTTCTCAAAAATCCTCGAAAAAATTGTCAACACTAGGCTGATTAATTTCATTGAGAACCATCATCTGATCTCAGACACCCAATTCGGATTTAGAGCGAGACTGTCGACGGAGGATGCAGCATTTTACTCACCAATCAAATCTCTGATCACCTAGAACGTTGCAATAAGTGCATTGGCATATTTTTAGACTTGGCCAAGGCCTTTGACACGGTCTCTGTGACCATATTTCTGAGAAAGCTGGAGTACATGGGCATTAGAGGCACAGCGCTGAATTGGTTCACCAGCTATCTAACTGATCGACGTCAGGGGGTAAAAATAGGACAACACGTGAGTGAACAGCTTCCTGTCAGCTTTGGTGTACCGCAGGGGAGCGTACTTGGACTTACCTTGTTTACTCTTTATATCAATGATATCCTAAACATAGATTTACCTAATGCAAAGCTTGTCTGCTACGCAGACGACACAGTGGTCGTCGTAAATGGGAAAACTTGGGATGAAACTTATCATCGGGCTGAGAGTGTGCTTGCTGGCGTGGCTTCATGGCTGAGCAGAAATTTGCTGACACTAAATGTTGGTAAGACTAACTTCATAGCCTTCTCAAAGACAGCAGTTTCATCCCCGCCTGAAAATAAAACTATTAAATTTCACTCTTGCGCGCAATATATACATTTCGGCATCATCTTCCTGTCACATGCATGGTTGTGCCTGTCAAGAAATTGAAAGGCGCCACTATGTAAAGAACTTAGGGCTCCTCATTGACCAACATCTTTCCTTTAAACAACATTTGTCCCTGCTTGCGTCTAGGGTAAGAAAACTTATTTGTGTAGTGAAGCGACTCCGAGACTGCGCTGCCCCTGGTGTGCTTCGTCTAGTGTATCACGCCTTATGCCAATCTATACTACAGTACGGTGTCGCCATCTGGGGCAGTGCAGCCAAGAGCCACATCATTCAGGTGGAGCGTGCACAGAGAGCTGTGTTAAAGGTGATGCTGAGGAGACCGTTTCGTTATCCCACGGATACACTTTATCGAGAATGTGGGTTTCTGAGAGTTCGCCAGCTTTATATCATGAAAGCGGTCTCGCGGACTCACAGCTCCTTACTCAATTCTCGGCTGTATGCGGAAATATTAAGCAAACGCATATATAAAGCGCCCTTGCCACCGCTCAAATCAGCTTTGGCTCGTAAATCTCCAGCTTTTTCGCATCCCTACATATACAATAACATCTGCAATTACCAGAACATTAGAAGGCTGTCCACTCTTCAAGCTGGACCTATGCTTAAGAAATGGTTGCTAACATTGTTATATGCTCAAACCGAGAGCCTGGTCAGAATACCGCATACTAACTGAACTGTTTTAATGCTGATGTGGAATTTCACACACATACACCATACAGACACATACACACACTCACACACGCGCATTCATACAAACGCACACGCGCACACACACACATGCTGCATGTCAACAGAACTTAGTTTTATAATTAACAACTACCTACCTTTCCTTTCTTTATGACGGGTGCATTACTGGTCGTTCCAAGAGGCTCATACAACGAGTGCAGAACGCATGTGCTCGTTTTTGTTTCAGAGTCCCTCCCCGATCCCACATCACTCCATACTTGAACGCCGCTAACTTGCTTAACATGCCTGCACGCCGACGCCTACACCTGGCCACTCTGCTGTTCGGGGTGGTAAAACACGAAACCCCCACCTACCTTTTTCATAAACTGGTATGGTCCAAAAGTGCGCGCAGGTTTAAGGCAATGGCCATTATACCTATGCACCGAACCGCTGCGTTCAGAGGTAGTTTCAAGTATGCGGCGTCTAAGTGCTGGAATGATATCCCTCCTCCTATCCAAGGGGCGCTTAGCAGATACACCTTTAGGCGTATGCTTAAAGGCTATTTGTTGACGCTCCAGAAATCCCAATCCTAATCCCCAGCACTGTGACAGCAATAAATATGCCAATTGTTTATTTATTATCTAATTTTATTGAGCTGCATCTAGGTAGTGTATACATGTATTATCTCACTTTGTATTTATGTTTATTTCTCTTTCACCTATCCCAAAAAATGTTAGTAGTTATTTATTACATTTGTATGACGTTTCCGTGAGTCACCGACGGTGCTGGCTGAAAATCAGCGCTGCAGGTGTCTGACACCTCAGCATAATGCTGAGCCAGTGTCCGGTTCACTGCCGCAGAGACACACTGGTTTCATGTCTTATCTGTTTTTTTTTCATTCTATTGTTTAATATGTGTGTCCTGTGTGTTTGTGAATAAATGTTTCTTTCTTTCTTTCTTTCTTTCTTTCCTTAATACTATTTACTGTGCATTTTGTTTATTCGCAAACATTCGCGTAACAAGTGTTTTGTGAAATAAATCATTTATCAAATCATTTATTTATCCTTTATCAGATGTTCATCTTTCAGGTCATGGTGGAGCACTCGGTTGCTGACGTAGTAGTGCGCGTCGGCTGCGGTGCGGAGCGCCTGCGACTGTTGAGCGCGGAGTCGCCGTCTTTTGCACTCTCCCACCAGCGCGTACCACGCGGGGGCTGCATAGGTGAGCCGTGACCTGATGTAGCCCTTGTAAATGCCAATCTTGGCGGATAGGGGGAGGGACGACTTCATCACTGGGGTGAGTAGCGCCCGGGCAGGGCGTCCATGTATAAGTTAAAGAGTGTGGGGGAGGTCAACCCTCCCCTGCCTCACCCCACACTCCAAACCATACTCCTCCGACATTGCTCCTGCCCCCCTGACACTGTTGACCTGGTGACCGTACCAGTACTTGAGGATGGCTGTCAGCTCTTTTGGCAAGTTAATCGACTCAAGTTTTTTTCCACAGCACTTTGTAGGACACCAGATCGAAGGCTTTGGAGAAATCGAGGAAGCATGCAGTTTAAAGTATTTGTGCAACTGTGCGTTAAGCATAGCATCAAATACCTTAGCAATGACCGTGGCAAGCGAGATAAGTCTGTAGTTAGTTTTATCAGTTGAATCACCCGTTTTATTCTTCACTATAGGTACTACAATCGTTCTTAACATATCGGTGGGTATATGCATGACTTACACACAGGTTATAAAACATTGCCAACACTCTATTTATGTGGGGCCTAGCAAGATGAAGATGCTCGATGCTCACGCCGTCATCTCCTGGACATTTGCCCCTCGGGATTGACTTTATTAATGGCGTATTAATGGCGTATTAATGGCGCGTGCGACATCCTTGGCCATAAATCTTATCCCCTTTTATGAAATATGTATGAACCATAAAAGTACGCTAAACAGTGCGTTTATGGGACATAGAGCATAGTTTTTCAACGACTTATTATCGGTGTCATTGTATTTGACCTAAAGCATATATAAAATGACAGATAACGGCTGTACCGTAGTAGTAGAAAAACCAATTAATAATAAAGATTTTTATATGTGGAGGCGACGAAGGAAAACAACGATTGACTTGATAAACTTATTTTTTAGTTGCAAGGCTATACAAACTTTCTTTGTTCTAGTCGTCTTTCCCTCAGAGGGATACGTCACAACTCATTTGCCATTCCAAAACAATTCATACAACACTTGATCGTTTCTTATTCACCATACAACAACAGCACCATACACTGACATCAAAAAGTATCACTAATCTCCCATAGAATAAAAAAAACCGACGAAGTGCGTTTCGGACCACGCACAACGAAGGGTTCCGTGCCTATTAAAAAGATCATATCGTCACAGAAATCTTAAGGTACTTATGTATTTTTCTATAGGAAAGCAGTTTTTCTGCAATATCTCGAAAACCTTTGAACCTGCTCGTTCAAAATAATTTTCGGTAAAAAAAAAATACGCACTATTACCATGACTTTACAAATATATATATATACATCGTTCGAAAATTAAAGCGACCGCAATTTTTGTAACTTTCGGGGCGATTATAAAAAATGCTGAGATACCTTACACTTATTTTGACAGACCTATCGATTGATGTGCCACATGTGGACTTTTTTGACTTTTAGTTTTCGAGCCTGTGACATACGGGCAGACGGACATGACGAAACTATAAGGGTTCCGTTTTTGCAATTTTTGCTACGGGACCCAAAACAACTAGAAAGATACTGCCTGCCTCAGAAGCCCAATATTGTAGTTACACTAGTTATAACCACCTTACATTAGATTAATTAAAAATATCATCATTGAATTAAACCATTCATGGCGAAAGTGGGCGTGCTTAACCATTTGGAGCCACTTTTCGATCAAGAATTCATTTAGTGTACGAGTAAGTAACTGTATAAAAGCTAGCTTTTCGGTGACGGAAAACACTAAGGACATAGGTCTTATCCCAACAAGGTCTTGTTTTCCCTACTGGTACGGAAGGTCAGACGGAAGTCTTTCATAAAAACTAGTGCCTACGCCAAATCTTGGGATTGCCAAGGCGAACCCCGGGCTCCTTTAGGGCACAACCGGGAAATATCTCGGAGGATGATGAGTATGATGACGCTTAATAATGTATTTTAAATACGGGTGTCGACTCAAAATGTATTGTTACTTCAAAAGAATGAAGGCAAAAAAGTATGACTAATGACGAAAATCCCATTCAAATATCTCGAAAAATTACGAAGCTACAACCGTACGTTGCTTGTTAGAGACAGAAAACGCTAGAAGATCTTGACGTCACGATCCTCGAACGTTAGGTATAGTAAATGACAATCGTTTCAGATGAAGGTGCGTTTTGAGGAATAGGGATAGAACCACAGATAACCTACCTATAGATTAAGCCTGTAGGGCGACGCGCGGTCACCACGCATATATGTTCTAGCACTGATAACCCCCCGCTACCCGCGCCATGTTGTCAGTTGCGACCAAGTACGCGATCTAGACGTCCGTCTAACAAGCAACAAATTAAAATTGTTTTGCGCTGAAAAAATGAGTTATTGCTGTGTGAAGTGGTGTGGGAAAAACTCCCGAACGTCTAATTTCACAACCGACGGAATAACATTTCACAGGTAAGTTAAATTTATCATATAAATGTAAATTTCATTCTGTCACGCGGAGTTCATTTTACACTGGTCTATCGGAAGCAGTGAAGTATGCATGTCCCTTTTCATCAAATGAAAATGGCAATATACTGTTCCTTTCTCACGAAATCACGTGACACTTTAGTGATGGGCTAGTGAATGCTTTCGAATTTTACCGATTCAGATTCATGTAAGGAAACAATACATTAATTCATCCGTGCTTTCGTGTACTATTTTAATACGAAAATTCACCAAATATTATATTTATATCCTTGTCATTGCATTGTCAAAATTCTTTTGTTAGAAATTATAGATAATGTTTACGATGTACTAAAGAGGTTTAAACTCCACCAAGACCAAGAAGGCAGCGTGGCGGACTGCAACCGTCTAACAAGCTATGAGGTAGAGGGAGACGTAGTAAATTACTATCTCGCTCTATTTTATAGTTTCCAGAGCTAATAAACGGAATATATTATTGTAGTACAGCACGTCTATCATGCGGCCGCGACATCCTCTCGATTTTTCTCGCACCTCTTGTTCTAAGTGTTCTAATAAGAAAGAGACGGATAGTGCGAGAAAGTTCAAGAGAGCTCGCGCGCCGTCGCATGATAGCCGTGCTGGAAGTTTTTTGTTGGATTAAGAGTTGATATTATGTAGTTTTATTTTATTTATTGGGTAATTTAGAGTATTGTACAATAATATGTAGTGTCGAAGTTTAGCTATTGCTTTGTAATATTCATTCATATAAAGTAGAATTAATTAGAATTTAATAATTAATACATTGGTAGTGGTGGTTGTTACGAGATGGACCTCATGCTGTACTTCGACGACGTGTGGGGGATCTTGGAGGTGGTTAGCGATGGAGCCATGGCAATTGGGTTTTTTCGAATCGTCTTCGAAAGCAATTAGGACTAGTGTTACGAGCCTATCTAGCACATTCGCGTTAATGTCGAATAAACATCGCATTCGTCCTTTCCTAGTAAATATATAAATATGAACGGGACGAAGGCTTCTTGTCCGACATAAACACGATAATGCAGTAAATGTTGTAAAATGCCTAGAAATTTACTATTTTATATGACTATACTCGATGTGATTAACATACTTTTTTATGTTACGTGGTGATCAAAATAATCGATGAACGAAACATGATAATAATATAACAGTGACAGCCGTTCAAAAATTTTAACAATCTTAACAGGTAAACCTACGCCGTGTAAAATATTCCACTAACAATTAATTGCGGCACCGCTAAAAACCGTAAACGACCAACGCGTCCCATCACTACGCTTCGGGCGCCATTATGTGACAAAGCGCGCTACTTTCGAAACAGCCAATCGCAGCGCCGTTACCGACCTCCCCGCAACCCGCACTTACCGCCAACTCTGGTGACCTTTGCATCGAACTAAATCGCTCATAGGCTCTATCTATAGGTAGGTTATCTGTGGATAGAACATACCCCCTCTTGAAACTTTGGACACTTGTGTCACTTAACTTCAAACTCAGATAAATCCACTCTAACCACTTGAAAGATTATTGAAAAAAGTTATAATGACTTTAATTTAGTGATTTGAAAGGCAGTGTTGTTTTTATTATGTTATGGCTCAAGCATTAAAGAAAGCGATTCGGCAAATGCAGCATTAAAACCATCCTTCTTTACAAAAATAATAACTTTGATTGGAATTACCTTCATTAGATATAATCGATTGCAATTTATCTATCTTTGAATAAACCCAGTGTGGATTTGTATAAATATGATTTAACAGACCTGGATTTATCTAGATTTGAAAAAAAATACGACTGACCACTGACAGCCATGTTGAACAAACTTCTTTCGCTGATTGGCCTGGACGAACTTACCTAAATTTGTAAGAAAAACCGTCATATTGATCTGATTTTGATAAAATATTATGATTTGAACTGTATTTTCCTCAAAATCCACACGGAATTATACTTAAGAGTCCGCAGTAAGCTCGATTCTCCATACAAACGTATAGTAGTAGTTACGCTCTCATTTTAAAACTGTGTTGGATTGTAACGAAACTTTGCATGTTCAATGAAATGAGGTATATCTATGTCTGTAATTAGTTTATGTACCTTCAGATACCATAATAAAAAATACAGCGAATTTAAGTTTTTCATACAAAACTAGTTTTTGCTGTATTTCGTTTGTTTTATAAATTGGAACCATATAAACTAATTACAGACATAGATATACCTCATGTCATTGTATATGCAAAGCTTCGTCACAATCAACTCGTAGTTTTAAGATGAGAGCGTAACTACGTTTGTATGGGAAGGTGAAATTCAGCCGAGCTTACTGCGGCCTCTTAACCGATAAAATTGTAACAAAACTAGTTTTTTACCCTTTTATTTTATACCAAAATCTTTAAAAAAATGGCTCAGCGACCATAACCTGGAAATTAATTTAAATAAAACCAAAATTATACAGTTTAAACCTATTGGTTACGCCGTCAGAGCAAAATCCCTTTTGGCCTCCTTTCTTAAAAAAGCTGTTGAGACTGCTTACACGCACCGCCTTCATAGTTCTGGCTGTCATAAAAAAAAACATTCAGTTACATACGTCAACGCATAATTTTCATATTTTCTCCGCTGCAAACTGATCTACGAATAATAAGATTGTTATTAATAAGTACCTATAGTGATTGTGCTAGTTACTCCTGCCGCTCCTCTCTGCTTACGCCCGCTCCAAGTCACTCGGACAACTAAGGTAAGCAGTTTCAGCTTCTCAAAATTTGCATATTTGGTTTGTCTTTTATCCTACGGCGTAACCTTGCCTTCGGCTCCGCTCATCACCGCATAGTCTAAATTGCCTATTTACACGGCCTAAGCATATTTTTGGTCCTATCGAGTTCCGGATTCTTCCGTCCAAATTTTTAAAATTCCCATTTATTTTCCGCAATACTCATATATTTCACCCGCCATTAACGCTCATTTCATATATATCACGCTCATTGTCATTTACATTTAGCTTGACATTGTCATTAATATAATTGAAATTTTAATTTAGCCAACATGTCTAAATCTGAAATGGAAATTAAGTTAGCAGTGTTAAAAAGTAAAGAAGAGAAAATCTTTCAGCGATTTACTCGCATACATGCCGCTTCTAAAAATATTTCAAATTTTGAATCGCGAAGCAACGAGTCTTTCATGGCCGATAGTGAAACGATTGATGACTTACGTGTGAGTTTCGAATCAATTCTGGATGAGATGAATAAAATCATCATGTCTCTCGTTCCTGGTACCAAGCCTGACTATGAGGCCCTGGATGCGTTCGAAGATATGTACTCAAAAATAAAACGCACTCGAAACAACATTATTAAAATGTCAATACCGCAAGCAAGTGCATCATCCGCACCCGCGAGTCGTAAAAACGCCTCTTATATTAAACTCCCGCCTATAGAATTGCCTTGCTTTGATGGTCGTACTGAGAACTGGCCCATCTTCTATGAGTCATTTAAAACCAACGTACATAATAATGACCAACTGACTGACTCGCAACGTGTGCAATACCTCATGGGCAAGCTAACACATAATGCTCTGAAATTAACCGCTGGTTTAGTGCCTACAGGTGAAACCTATTCCATAATTTGGGACAGTCTTGTCAAAAAATATCAAGATAAACGCGCCTTGGGTACTTATTACCTGAACAATGTATTTGACTTAAAACCATGCTCAAACAATGCCAGCAGTCTCAATACCTTCATTGAGAAGTATTCCGCGTCTATCGCCGCTCTTAAGCAGTTAGACATTCCTGATTTGGCTGATTTTCTTCTTTTAAATTGCGCATTGAGGAAGACCGACCAACAGATGTTACAAAGTTACGAAATGTCAATTCGCGATGTTGAGATTCCGACTTATAAATCGTTCATATCGTTTGTGCAAGACCAAGTTAAGATTTTAGAACGGTCCAATGGTAGTACCGTCGGCAAATCAGTTGCCAATATACCGGCACAAACTACGCGAACTACGTATAAGGCGTTTGTAGCCAGCAATGATACCGCTTCAAAACCCGCGATTAATGAACCAGCTTGTATATTGTGCAACAAAAAGGATCATTCGCAACTTTATGCTTGCATGAAGTTTAAAAACATGGTCTCCCCGCAAGTGAGGTTTGAATTTATAAAAGATAAGCATGGTTGTGTTAATTGTTTAAGTACGACGCATACACTTATTAACTGTAACTCGCGTCACACTTGCAACGTGTGTCAGAAGCGTCATCACACGTTCTTACATTTTGAGTCGAATAAAGCTGCTTCCGCTAATATTAAATCAACGCAATTGTTCGCCAACACTAACGACGTTACTTCTTCCGCCGCTCATGTACCGCGACCGTCAGCAGCCGCGCCTCCATCGCGCTCTCCGCCTGCAGTGTTCAATTCTTGTGAACCAAATGCACCTAATGCAAACTCGAACTGTGTCTCACACCGCAAATAAATACTCCGCTGACTGCTCATCCGCCCCGCGATAGCATTAATACGCAATGGTCACCTGATGGGGCCATTATAGCACAGCCGCTTTCTAACGCTTCGGTCTCACTCAAAGTAGAGTCGAACCCTAAGTCAACAATATTGTTGTCAACCGCTCAGGTGTACGCTAAGCCTTATAATGGTGATGGTAAGACGATTATAAGATGCCTAATTGATAATGGTTCACAAAACAATCTAATAACGCTTGATTGTTGCAAATCACTTAACTTACCCGTGATACCGCTTAACAATTCCTATATAAAGGGTGTTGGTTTAACGTCGAGGCCTATACTTGGTTATGTATATTTGAATATTGAATCGCGCATCTACCCAAATAATAAATACTATATACATGCTTTAGTGGTAGATTGTATAACAGATCAACTGCCCGCGCATTTCGTCGAAGCTAATAAATGTGACTTGGCATATCTTGCCGATATACCGCTTGCAGATTTAACCTGGAATATTCCAGGCTGCATTGATGTGGTGCTAGGTGTTCAACTCTTCCCGTATATATATTTGGGGAACAGAGTAGATTCTGGCACATGCGCACCCCCCGCTTTGCTAACCACGTTTGGTTACGTGTTAATGGGTGACTATCCTTGTAAGTCTAACTCTAATGACACTTCTTTTACCGCATTTGTGCTCAATGACCTTGAATCGAGTCTCAATAAATTTTGGGAATTAGAAGAGATCCCATACAAACGTTTTCTTAGTCCGGAAGAGACTGAGTGTGAGAATTTGTACACTACTTCCGTGACTCGAAATGATGATGGCAGATATTCTGCAGCCTTGCCCTTCTGCAAAGATGCGTCTGAGCTAGGCAATTCTCGAGCTGTTGCTCATCGCCGCCTACTTTTTTTGGAAAAGAAGTTTAAACAAATACCTACACTTCGTGATGATTATAACCAAGTCATCAAAGAATATATGCAAAACGGTTATCTTACCGAAGTTCCTGAATCTGACGACACTGATGACGGATATTACATTCCTCATCACGCAGTGGTTCGTCCTGATAAATCTACATCTCGCGTCAGAATAGTCCTAGACGCTAGTGCTAAAAGTAGCTCAGGCTTGTCACTCAATGACATTTTGCACACTGGTCCAAATTTGCAGGCAGATTTATTTATTCTGCTACTGAATTTTCGCCTGTTTCCCATAGCAATGACATCGGATATCCGCCAAATGTATATGCAAATCTGTTTGCCGCCAAAACATTATAAATATGTGAAAATTTTATTTCGCTTTGATGAAAAAGAGCAGGTTCGCACCTTTCAGTTTACGCGCGTTGCGTTTGGACTGAAATCAAGCCCGTATATGGCAATGCGCACTGTCAAGCAGCTTTGCCTTGATGAGGGACATCGGTTTCCCGATGCTGCAACAGTGGCTAGTTCCCAATTATACATGGACGATTTAGTTCATTCGTGTATAAATGAGGAAACTGCAATGCGTTTATCGCAAAACTTAATCGCGCTTTTTAAAACTGGTGCATTTGATTTAGTCAAATGGTCCAGCAACTCCCTGTCACTGCTAGATAAGCTGCCTAATTCACACCGTGCTTGTGTTAATTTTGATGACAAGCAAAATATTGCCAAAGTGTTAGGCTTATCTTGGGAACCCTCCGATGACACATTCTCACTAACTACGTTCCCGCCCGCCGGAGGGAAGTGTACCAAGCGAATCATTTTATCCACCGTAGCTCGCTTGTTTGACGTCCTTGGTTTGGTAGCTCCTGTCGTCCTATACGCCAAGTTGTTAATAAAAGAACTTTGGCTCAGTAAAATAGATTGGGACGCTACCCCCCCGGAACACATAATTAAGTGTTACTCCACATTGGTTCAAGAATTTCCATTTTTATCAACGTTTAAGATCCCGCGCCATATTGGCGTATTATCCGATTGTATAGTCAATATTGTTGGATTCAGTGATGCCAGCCTTAGTGGTTATGGTTGTGTAATTTACTTGCATGTGACAAACTTGACTGGCGATATCAGTGTAAGGCTGTTATGCTCCAAGTCCAAGGTTTCTCCGGCTAAGATAACTACGCTTGCTCGTTTAGAGCTATGTGCCGCTGTTTTAATGGCCAAACTGATTAAAATTGTGCAAGACACTTATCTTGCTCGAATTCCGATTGCAGGCATATATGCTTTCTCCGATTCAATGATCGCTCTTTCATGGATCAAAGCATCGCCGCATAGGTGGTCAATTTTTGTAAGCAATCGTGTTGCTCAGTGTCAAGAAAATGTGTTACCAGAGAATTTCTATTATGTTGCTGGAATAAACAATCCCAGTGATTGCTTGTCCCGTGGTATGACACCATCACAATTGGTTTCTCATACCCTATGGTGGAACGGACCTTCCTGGCTGCATAATGCGCCAACGGAATGGCCTATCCAACCGTTTCAGGCCGCTGCTATTGAACAATTGCCGGAGTGTAAAACCACTACATTGACAACTCTTGTGCAACTTGAGCGACCTATATTATATGATTTAGCGCAACGCATATCCTCTTGGAATAAACTGCTGAAAACTGTAGTTTATGTGCTACGTTTTACAAAAAAGCTTAACGCTACTGAGATTATAAAAAATATTGAAATCGCTGAAACCGCTTTAATACTCGCGATACAGAGCGTTCACTTTCAGGAAGATATTGCTCGCATGAAAAATAATATATTACCCTCGCGAAAACTCGTCAAGTTATCAGTGTTTATTGATGAGAAAAATGTTCTGCGTATAGGAGGTCGACTTTCAAACGCTGATTTACCATTTGAAGCTAAGCATCCTGCATTGCTCCCCAAACGCGATCATATAGTCAACATGATTATTGATCACTATCACGCTGTAAATTGTCATACAGGTGCAGGACTGTTGATGTCAATCATCCGCCAGCGCTTCTGGATATTGGATGCCAGAACCGTAATTAGGAATAGAGTACATAAATGTAATTCGTGTTTCCGCGTTAAACCGGACCATCCGATTCCAAAGATGGCTGACCTTCCTTCTTATCGCTTGCAAGAAGCTAAAGCCTTTGTGCATACGGGTGTTGACTATGCTGGTCCCCTTCGTATTACGCTTTGTCGCCGTCGTGGTCAACATGCGCAAAAGGCGTACATATGCTTGTTTGTATGTCTTGTCACCAAGGCTATACACATTGAGTTGGTTTCAGATTTAACATCTGACTCCTTTATAGCAGCTTTCAAGCGGTTTATATCTCGCCGTGGCCCCGTCTCATGTCTTTATTCAGACCATGGGACAAATTTTGTTGGAGCCAAATCTCAATTAGATGAGATGTATGCTTTGTTTCGCACATGCGATTTCAAATCTAAACTTAACCGCGAATGCTTTAATCACCGCATTGAATGGAAGATGATCCCACCGCGCGCTCCCCATTTCGGTGGTATTTGGGAGTCAAATATAAAAAGTTTAAAGACACATTTGTATCGTGTCATAGGGTCACAACTTCTAACATATGAAGAATTGCTAACTGTTTTGGTTCAAATAGAATGCATACTCAACTCACGCCCTCTCAGTGTGCTCTCTTCAGATCCGCACCCTGAAATAATAAGCCCCGCACATTTCTTAATGTCTACACCGCTTCAGTATTTACCAGCTTCAGACCTGTCAACTGAGTGCAAGAATCTAACGAATCGCAAAAAATTGCTAGAAAGTATTGTGCAATCATATTGGAGAAAATGGCGCTTAGAGTTTTTGCACACATTGCAAGTCCGAAATAAATGGTGTACTCCAGATCATCCTATTGTTCAAGGCACGGTAGTCTTGATGGGTGATGATGATGTTCCACCCCTTCGATGGCCGTTAGGTATAATCACGACCGTACATCCAGGACCTGATGGTGTGATTCGAGTAGCTACTGTTAAAACTAATAACGGCTTATTCAAACGACCTGTTGTGAAGCTATATCCTTTACCTACACAGTAATCAATAACCTATTTCCAGTTCTTATTGGGAGGTTCTTTTTCTTTCTTATTTATCATTCAACCGCATCATTTCATCTCATTTTTTGAAATTCTTTGCATTTCAAGGCCGGGAGCATGGTTACGCCGTCAGAGCAAAATCCCTTTTGGCCTCCTTTCTTAAAAAAGCTGTTGAGACTGCTTACACGCACCGCCTTCATAGTTCTGGCTGTCATAAAAAAAAAACATTCAGTTACATACGTCAACGCATAATTTTCATATTTTCTCCGCTGCAAACTGATCTACGAATAATAAGATTGTTATTAATAAGTACCTATAGTGATTGTGCTAGTTACTCCTGCCGCTCCTCTCTGCTTACGCCCGCTCCAAGTCACTCGGACAACTAAGGTAAGCAGTTTCAGCTTCTCAAAATTTGCATATTTGGTTTGTCTTTTATCCTACGGCGTAACCTTGCCTTCGGCTCCGCTCATCACCGCATAGTCTAAATTGCCTATTTACACGGCCTAAGCACCTATACAAAAAAAACCTTTGGATATAAAATTAGATGTAATATAAATTCATGTAATATCGAGGTAGTATCAGAATTTAATTTATTAGGCATAACAATAGACTCTGGTATAAATTGGAAAAGCCACATACAAAATATTAAAACCAAAATTTCTATACGCGCTAAGCGTGCTAAAAAATAATACAAATTTTAAGTGTGCATTGTCTACATATTACGCATATGCCTACGCATGGCTCCGATACGCTGTGGTGCTGTGGGGAGATAGCACCGAGGCGCGACAACTGTTTGTGATGCAAAAAAAGTGTATACGTATCTTAGCCAATGTGCGTATCCCAAACAGCTGCCGCCCACACTTTGTAAAGTATAGACTGTTAACTTTGCCCTCCATCTATATACTGCAAGCGGCGCTTTTTGTCCGTGATAACCCTAACTTGTTCCAAATGAAACCGGAAAAACAAAGAACTAGAGACCAATATAGGAATAAATTATTGTTACCAAAGGCTAACTTAGAATTGTGTCGAAATAGTCCCCATAATAAATGGATTAAAATAATGAATAAAATTCCAAACGAAATTAAGCTTGAACCCCGTAATACATTGTTTAAAATCAAATTGGAAAAGCTATTAATTGAAAAATGTTACTACACCGTAAAGGATTTTTTTAATGATAAGAGTTTTTAAAATGTAATTATATGTATTTATAAATGTTACTATCTATTCGTAAAAAGTAACACTATTAATTTATAAGCACAGGCAGGACTATATTTTTTAAGCCTCGCGCAAAATTATAAGCTATTTTACAGTAGAATTAAGTATTTAGTTTTAAATTAAGTTGTGTGTCCTTTCAGGGCGTCATCGTCTGACCTATGCATAACAAATTGTAAAGACCGAAATTGCTATGTACTTACATGACTAAACAACAATGAAATAAATAAATAAATAAAAAATGACACATTTGAAAATGAACCCGAGTTTGAAATTAAGCACTTATAACTTAGTGATTATTTAACCTCTTGCGTAGCTTTTTTTCCCCATTTGACTACATTCTTAATCCTTGTTCAAGAAAATAAATAATTATTGATTATTTTAGTGTCGCCTCTATTGAACCTCAGGCGTATTTTTTTTGTGCTCTCGAAATCACACACGCTGCGTCTAATTGATCGTAAATTTCATATTAAGATAATAATTTTTGAAAAAACAAATATTGGTGAATTTCAATTGTAAAAAACACTGGTAACATGACATCACACCAAATAAATATATTTCGTTTTTTCTTTCTTTTCATCTAAAAGTCACATCATAAGAGTTTTGGATGTGTCTTTGAGGTATCTTTAGGCGAATACCGTAGTAGGCCAGATCTGCGCGTCCGTTGGGTGGCTGAGAGTGCCTTCAGAGAACTGGAAGCCCTTAGGAGGCTCCAAGATCTAGACACTTCAGGTATAGTCCATTGAATGAGTCCCTCCAAGGGGGGTCTAGAGTGCGTGAGTTAGTAACGTAAGATGTTTCTTCGGAAGCATGTCAAGAGTCCCTAGGTAATAAACATACTAAAACCCCGGGACACTAGGAGGAGCCCCGGAGTGGGGGGAGGGGGGGAAAGGGTCCATTTTTTCATTTTTCGCTTAAATCTCAAAAACGGTACATGTTAGAGAAAAACTTTCAAGGAAAAGTTGAAAGGCCATAAAATTATCTACAAGTTGTACCTAAATATTTTTTTTCTATTCGCAGCCGTTTTCGAGCTACATCCCATGAAAGGTGAAAAATTCGAAAACTTTTTATTTTACAACTTAACTACCCTAATAAAATTAAATTCCTCCTAAACGCCTCCATGGTGGAATCTGGTTTTTTTATCAATGATAGACCTAATTATGAGCAATCTATCAGTACCGGTCACAAGTTGCACTTTTGAGTTTTTTGGAAGAAAAAAATAAAAAGATCAAGTTCAGTAACTCAAACTACCCTTATATAATATTTTGACAATCGATTCCTCCTAAAGGCTTCCATGGAGGAATGTGTTTTTTTTACCAATTATAGACCTAATTAAGAGCAATCTATCAGTACCGGTCACAAGTTGCACTTTTGAGCTTTTTGGAAGAAAAAAAATAAAAAGGTCAAGTTGCGTAACTACCCTAATATAATATTTTGACAATCAATTCCTCCTAAAGGCTTCCATGGAGGAATGTGTTTTTTTTACCAATGATAGACCTAATTAAGAGCAATCTATCAGTACCGGTCACAAGTTGCACTTTTGAGCTTTTTGGAAGAAAAAAAATAAAAAGTTCAAGTATCGTAACTACCCTAATAAAATTAAATTCCCCGTAAACGCCTCCGTGGTGGAATCTGGTATTTTTATCAATGATAGACCTAATTATGAGCAATCTATCTGTACCGGTCACAAGTTGCACTTTTGAGATTTTTTGGAAGAAAAAATAAAAAGATCAAATTCAGTAACTCAAACTACCCTAATATAATATTTTGACAATCGATTCCTCCTAAAGGCTTCCATGGAGGAATGTGTTTACTTTACCAATTATAGACCTAATTAAGAGCAATCTATCAGTACCGGTCACAAGTTGCACATTTGAGTTTTTTGGAAGAAAGAAATATTTTTTGATCGATTGATGTGATAAACATGGGTATGTAGTATGGGGAAATTGTTTGAGCCAAAATCATTTTTTACTGCGTGTAACTCAGAAACGGTAGGATATAGGAAAAAATTATTTGGGTACAACTTGTAGATAATTTTATGGCCTTTCAACTTTTCCTTGAAAGTTTTTCTCTAACATGTACCGTTTTTGAGATTTAAGCGAAAAATGAAAAAATTGACCCTTTCCCCCCCTCCCCCCACTCCGGGGCTCCTCCTAGTGTCCCGGGGTTTTAGTATGTTTATTACCTAGGGACTCTTGACATGTTTCCGAAGAAACATCTTACGTTACTAACTCACGCACTCTAGAACTTTTTATTCAATGGACTAGTATGTGATTGTGCACTTAAATTTTGTCGCGTTTATCGAAATTGAACATTATTATAGTGTTTCTCATATTCTCGGATTTGTATGATTTGAGATTTTTAACCCCCGACGCCAAAAGAGGGGTGTTATAAGTTTAACGTGTACCTGTGTATCTGTCTGTGGTAGCGTAGCTGCCTAACGGATGGACCGATTTCAATTCGTTTTTTTTGTGTCATAGATAATTTTATTCCGAGTGCTTAGCTATGTTTCATGAAAATCTGTTTAGCTGTTGTTGAGATATTGGACTTTGAAATGAAAATGTCGGGGGTTTTCAACTTTTCTAAGTTGTAGTTATTTAGAGTACGAACTTAATTTATCGCGTTTCGAAACATTGGTACACACTTAGGTACCCTTTTGATAAATAGAAAACATGTTGCAAATTCAGTATTCACGATCAAATTGACTGATAACAGCATCACATTCCAAGATTACGAAACAAATACAAAGAAATGCATAACAATGTCAGGAAACTGTTGCAAATTCAATGTGACTTCAATAACACATTCACTGACAACGTGCAATGTTATCAGGCCTTAACCCATTCACCGCCACGGCCCTCCAGCTTGAACGTACTCGACACGCCACCATACATTCATAAACTGCCCGGCCGCAATCACAACACGTAGACGTCATATGGCGCCGCTGACGTGCAAAAGATTTTGCCGCCCGCGTTGGATAGTTTCATGCATCATTTTGTTTTAACCAGTGTGTAAGATAATAATCTTTTAAAACATATTTAAGTATTAAAATGTATAAATTAAGAGAACATCCATTTACTGTCTGGGCAAACCAAATGAAGCCAACACAGACATTGAATTTGCTTATTTAACTGAGATTATAGGAACAAAGGAAATAAAAAGCTACTAATAATTCATAAATATTTATTGTTTATAATAAACTATCATCAACTAATTAATTATAACATTATTTTGCTTGTGATACTCTACGAAACATGCCCCTTGACATAACCCCGGTTGTCGTGGACATTTCGGACAAAAGTCGCCCGTCTCTACACGTTTGTTATGTTTCCTCCAACAGCACGCATCTTTTTCGTTTTAATCTGTTTGTTTCTGGGTGTCTTGGCAATTTGAATGATACGTGATAGTCTGATGGAGGACGCGGGAGACAATTGGCAATTTCCCGACTTGAAACCAATGCCCGAATAATATGTTTTCTGAAATCACACAAGGGCATTGGTTTCTCTCCAAATCTATTATATAGAGAGTGCGCGTTACATAGCATTGTACTAAATACATGCACTCCCAATTTCAAATACCACCTAAGGGTTTTATGTTCTGGGTTATAGTACGCCATCATTTGGTCGTGCTTATCTACGCCTCCCATATGTTTGTTGTAGTTAAGCACGACTCCAGGCTTGGCTTTTACATTATTATTGGCGGAAAGGTAATCCTGCCATTCACTATTGTGTTCCGTTGAAATCATTAGCACCTCTCTCCGGTCATTCCATTTCATTATACATACTCCTTTGTCATTATACATCGAGATTTTTTCATTTTTTGCTAACTTTTTTTTAATATTTCTGGCGGATTACCTTTCCTATTGGAACGTAGGGTTCCAGTGACATGGGTATTAGAATCTACTAAATAATTTGCCAAGTCGACGGAGTTATAAAAATTATCCATATACACTGAATGCCCTACGCCCAATTTCCCTTCTAATAAATCTTTCACAATCTTCGTTACATGATTTTTACCTCGTAATCGGGTATCGCATTTTCCCCCATACACAATCATTTTTATAACATAACCAAATTGATCTGTAAGTAAGTATAATTTTACGCCATATTTGTTAGCCTTTCCTTTCATAAATTGGCGGAAAGATAATCTACCACGCCACAATACAAGGGATTCATCTATACAGAGTACCTTGGCCGGGTAGTAAATATTGTCCATTATTTTATTAAACAAATTTACAAGACCTGAAATCTTATTTAATCGATTGTCTCCTGTAGTTTCATCATAAAAATTTATGCACCTTAAAATTAACATAAATCTGTTTCTTGACATATGACTACTGAAAAACTTAAAGTCAAACAATTCCTCGGTACTCCAGTAGTCCTCGTATTTATTGCATTTAATTGTTCCCATATGGAATAACAGACCTAAAAATACCCTGAATTCCGAAATGGTTACATCCTTCCATTTCGTAATTCTTGCGTATGCATTATTGTTCGCTTCTATTAATCGTATGGCATATCTATTTATGTTGTTGACTAAAAAAACTAGAAAAGTGCTAGTAAACAACATATCGAAATATTCTTGAGGTTTTTCCTTCCTAGTACCTCTTAATCCAGATGTCTCAATAAATTCCGAAACACTAGACGTTTTTCGTGTAAAGCTCCAATTTGCACTAACACCACTTTCATTCCTGTTTTCATTTGGCGGGGAAGAATATTCTTCTTCTTCCGAATCTGACGAAGAAGAACAGTGACCAAGTTGGATGTCAAACTCATCAGGAGAACCCTCCAAAAGACTGATCAGTTGAACTTCTGTCATCGTATTTTCACCTTCTATGAAAATAATAGTCCATAATTAATTATATGTCGATAATTAATTACAAGTGACTATTGTTAACTTTCTCATGGGTTTATAATCTGATTTTATGACAAGCTGTTTTATATTTACCGTTTTGTCACGAATAAATGCTTTCTATTCTATATTTTAAAAAACAAGTATGAGATTTGATTCAAAAAAATTAAAACAGTTTTACTGATAAAATGGGTTGAAATTTCACCCCTTTTAATATGTACACTTTATAGAATCCACCCTGTATATTTATAATAAGAGAATTTAACCTCCGTTTTAGACTATTCGTTTGCTCACAGACGGTTTAATAACGAGAATAACATATTTCTGTTACCATACATACAATACATAAATCTCAGGCTTATCTTTCCCTGACCGTACAACATTTAATATATGTATACAAATTTACAATATTTTATTTAAGACTTACCGGTATATGCTGAAGCCGTCTCCAACATTGAGGTAAGATCGTGATCCATGTTTTCAACAGCCAGGTCAGTCGTGTGATGCTTGTTCGGAGCACAAATAGACACAGCCGGGTCGTTCGTGTTAGGCAGGTTCGGAGTAAGGGTATGGATAGCCGGGTCAGTCATATTAAACGGGTTCGAAATACCAATATCCATAGTCGGGTTCATTGTACAAAGTAAAGCACACGCAAAACACAGAGACACAACCGAGATCTGGTTTAGTCAACAGGCAAGCCAAGACTGAAGACTATTTTATTTTATACTATTGGCATAATGTAATAATAACTTCAAAGTGCTATAGCGGAACTTTCCCTACTCAGAACCAAGGGATTATCGGTCTATTGTCACTGAAGAATCGTTATCAGTAAGTTGCGGTCAGCTTTGTTATCGTTGCAGCTGCAAATTACACGACAAGTCTTAAGACTAAATTCACATTGTTTATAGGACTCGCCCTACACACAAACAAAGGATTATCGGTCAGGTGTCGCCGAAGAATCAGTGAGTCATTATGCAGCGGTCACATCAAAGCTTATAGGGAGAAGTTAAATTCTGTTATCGTAGCAGCTGCAGTTGACATGATAAGTCTTAAGACGAAATTCTCATTGTTTATGCGTGCTATTGTTTTTACAAACAAATAATTCGTTGCAAAATATTATTCTAATTTTTTTTTATTTGCAACTGTATTGTTATCGCTACCTACTACTAAAGTTTGTTATCTTGGTTGCTGCTAAAATGGAACAGTGCCGTCCATTACCATTTAGTGCAGCAAAATGTGATAACTCAAATTAGATATAAAGAAATATGGACTTAGTTCACTTGACTTAAGGTTTGAAATTGATAAACACAAACGCAGTGCCGAATATTTACCTGCCTCCGCAAGCCATTTCACAACACAGTGTTGTGATGTTTAAAAGTATTGAGAATTAAGTTTATTATACATTTATTTGATACTATTACGTGATTTGCATTAACGCTAAAGGCTGGAAATAACAATGGAATATAAAAACGTAAGCAGACACGTTTAGTCACGACCTATACTTTTAGGGCCATAAAAGTAGACTTTCTAAATTTAACTTTATAAAACGAAATATAACCGATGATAGACATAGCCTTTGAGAGCAGAATCTGATAAAAAAAATATCATAATATCTATTTCACAAATAGTTGCGAACAAAAACATTTTAACGTCACAGTGACGTGATCGGTGTCTCGCGGGTGTTCCGCAATCACGTCAACGTGTTGTGATTGGCGCTGAATGGGTTAAGATTACGAAACTGATTAGAACGTGGCGAAGTGACTTCATTTTGCTACCGTGTGCAAAAATGACAAGGCTTGATGTATTCTCCGTACTGTACTTACGTTAGAGTTTGGCCGGCGAACAGGGATCTAGACACTAAAAAGCGGCGAAGTGCGTGTCGGGCCACGCGCAGGGTAGGGTTCCGTAGTTGCCCGTCAATCATTATTTTCACCTAGCCTAAACCTAACCTAATCGCCAGCGTGTCGACGTCACCCTGCTTCGCGGGGTCCCTATTTCCGCTCTAAGGGACACAAGCTAACCCTAACCTAACCTACAATGGTACAGTTCATACCATTGTTACAAGTATCAGTGGCTACTATACTGTGGTGTGTTAGTGGTTACTCGGTGTCGTACCTACCTACACCAACTTGCCTTAGAGTAAAATAGGTAAGAAATAAAAGTAGTAAGTATTCCAGATTATGCCAATAGTACATTATACCAACTGAGTTGTATATCGAACAAAGTTATATCTCATGTATGTTATAAGTTATGACTATTAGATTAATAGTTGTTATATTACAAGTTCATTATATCCTGTAATCGTTATATCCATCGAAAATATATCAAAAGTTTTTATATCGATCGTTACGCACCCCTGTCGGTTACCTCTTCCCGCTTAAACCGCCGAACTTATTTATGAACTTTGGTAGAGAGATAATTTCGAGGAAGCCATAGGATAGTTTTTATAATGGAAATCATTCCTATGGGGGTGATGTAAGGGAAGAAAATTTGTATGGAGCAACGATGAGTTCCACGCGGACGGAGTTACGGGCTGAAGCTAGTACTTTATATGGCAACTATTTTACCTAGGAAATAACCTGTCCCCCATTACGCCGTTATTTCCGTTTATGTATTCCGTGTTACCGTCATGCCTTTTTTAATTCCTTAATTGTGATCAACTTGCTCTCTTGAGATCTGCCATATAAAATTCAAGCACAAATCTTACTCTTCCAAGATGACATAATTGGATGAAATACGACGCACTAAGCTTTTCTCAAATTTTCACAATTATAATCCTTCACTACGCTTTGGCTTCTATATTCAGTCCCTGCTCTAGCAACTCTTGACCTTACACACACCTCATTATGATATTTATGATCAACTTGCTTTCTTGAGATAATCTGTACCTAATAAAAAATGTAAACACACTCACCTCTGTGAAAGACGACATCGTTGGGTATAAACGCCACTCCCTCTTGCACCTCCAGACACGGGTGTCGGAGCTCCCGCAGCACTAGCTCGCGGACACTCTCGGACATGATCGGGCGGCAGTACGGCGCGGGCGCGCTCGCGGCCGCCAGCCCGAACGAGACCAACACGTCGAGGCGCGAGATCACGTGCGAGAGGCAGAACAGGCATTCCGAGTAGCCCGCTGGAAAATAAAGTTTTGGTTAGCATTTAACTCGCACCGATCAGTATTCGTGGCGCGGGTAAGGCAGCCTACATCGAAGCATAGACCCTACACATCCTTCGGGTAGTAGGGTAGGGTGTGTGGGGTATAGGGACCCCCATCCCTAATGACTAAGATACTGCTTATGTTAAAGAGTATATGAGTCTTGACTGGACATGTTAAATTATTATTATTACCTATTTAAAGTATGAATATGATTTGACATTAAGTATCGTAATTACGTATTTTCTGATGCACTAAATATTGTAAACAATGCCGATACCTAGAGGTTGATATATTTATGTTCTTTTGCTTTTGGTTTCTTTTTTCTATTTACTTGTTATTGTGTTCTTACAGTTTTGGACATTGTCTTAATACTAGGTATATCAATTTTCTCTGTTTTTGACGGTCGTGATAAAAGTTCTTATTTTACATGTTAGAATACATCTGTAATGTAATTTTTTTATCATGAAATAAATAATCTAATCTAATCTATGCCGTTACTAGTCTATGCCGGTATCATACTTAGACTAGTAGGGCCATCTACATATAAGTAGGTATAGGTGTGCACCGATGCTATTCAAAACGTATGAAAGAACTCGTTCGCACCTGCACGGTTATCACAAGGACGGCGCGCGAGCTCTCAAAATGTCTCGCAATATACCTCTCTTTCTAAGTTTTCTAATAAGAGAGAGGCGGGTAGTGCGATAAAAATCGAGAGCTCGCACGCCGTCTTGTGATAGCCGTGCTCTATGCGCGGCCGCTTTAAGATCATGTTCTCTTAGGGAGGCTTATTTCGATTTGTGTTAGATTGTCCTCTAATATTTGTGTTCTATATAATTCTGTATATAATTATTCTAATATTTATCTAGACTAGAAGAGGAAAAATTTGATCGTTGTTTGTTTCTATGTATTGAATAGGCTCCGACACTACTGGACCGATTTAAAAAAAATATTTTACTATTAGAAGCCGACATTATCCCTGATGAACATAGGCTACTATTTACAGCGGGAAAACACTTCATTCCTACGGGAAAACGGGTAATCCGCGCGAAGCCGGGCCGGGCAGCTAGTTTTTAATATTTATATTATTTATACAATGGGAGGCGATGACGTGGCAGGCCGAGACGGAGATGGCGGGACGACCTGGGGAGGGGAGGCCTTTGCTCATCAGTGGGACAGACTATAAATATATATAACGTGAATAATGTTGAGAAGTTCACTATTTCTTAAGTGGGTAGTTGTCGAAATTGTTGACATCATGTTGATTTATTTTAAGAGCGGGTAACCCCGAATGGAGTTGTAAGTGTCATGGCGGTGAGGGACGTCATTCGTTACAGCGCCCCGCCCGTGATGGTCGCTTGCAAACCCATTGGCTCTTTAATCGAGATTTATTATTGCAATCCTGTTATATTTTCGGTGTTTGTGAGTTTAATTAAATAATATAGTGATTGAGTTATATTGTGTGACTTTTATTTCGTGAATACCTGCAAGTACACGCACACACGGTCCGTAATGTCGGATCCGCCTTCACACACGCCTGCTCGGGCCCTATCGCCTCGATTATACTTAGTGGAGTCTTTGACCAGTGTGTGTTGCCAGTGATGACACATGGCACTGAAACGTGATCGCTTACTATGGGCCTCATAAGGAAGCTCAAAGTCACCCAAAGGGCTATGGAGAGGGCTATGTTGGGAGTTTTTCTGCGTGATCTGATCAGAAATGAGGTTATCCGCAGCAGAACCAAGGTAACCGACATAGCCCTCCGGATCGCTAAACTTAAGTGGGCAGGGCACATAGCACGTAGAATCGATGGCCGTTGGGGCGGAAAGGTTCTCGAGTGGCAACCGCGTACCGGAAGGCGCGGCGTGGGTAGGCCCCCCACAAGGTGGACTGATGACCTGGTAAAGGTTGCTGGAGTTCGCTGGATGCGGGTGGCGCAGGACCGGTCACTTTGGCACTCTTTGGAGGAGGGAGGCCTATGTCCAGCAGTGGACGTCTTTCGGCTGATGATGATGATACTTAGTGGAACTTACAAGCAATCCCCACGATCTCGGCAACAACCTTGTCCTGTTCCCTTTCGTAGTTGGCGCGCGTCTGCACGTACTCCTGCGTCAGGTCCCCGAGCTTGTCCGTCTTGAAGCGCACGCCGCCCTTCACCGCGTCTATGATGGAGTACTTCTTGTTACCGCGGAGTGTCTGCTCTTCCTTCATTGTCACTCTGGAATTTCATTATAACTCGTAAGGTCCAATGTGCATTACACTGTACACTTCGTTTCAATGGGATTTGAACCTTTCGTACATTGTTTAACGAGGGGCGTAAGTGGAATATTGCGAACAAGATACTATCAGAAGAGGCTTCAAGAGGCATTTGATGACTCGAGTTTGCAATATTCTTACGCCCGTGTTATTACGCCATTTGCGAGGAAATGCGCTTCTAGTGGAAAAGGCAAATTATTCAATTGACGAATATAGAAAAGACGATTTGTTAAATTCGTACTAATTTTGTTATTTTATGTATTAGGAAAAGCACGATGCATGAAAATTGTGGTATCATATTTTAAGCTTATTTCGTTCTATATTTTGTTACACCTTCGGGTAAAACATAGTGATACCAAGCTGTCATTTTATAACATCTGTATAACCTATGTTTAGCAAATAAATACTTTGACTTTGAAAAAAAATAAAAAAATAAATATATATTTTAGATGGAATTAATACAAATCGTAGTAAAAACAGCAACATGTCAGTCGTCCATTTTGTTGAATTGGACGTGAGGCGCGTATGGCAAAGACCCTTCGGTATACAGTCACGATTTGAAAACACATAAAAACATTTTACATAGACACTAAATAACTACATATTAAATCTTCTTTAAGTATAAATTTGTTTATAAATACGTTTTCAGACATCGTATTTGATATAAAACCTCTTTGCTTTGCAACTGCCGCATGAGTGACGGATACAATTTAAGATAAAAACCATTGCGCCCGTGGGCGTAACACAGGCTATTGTAGCTCTGTATGTCTGCGCATTATGAAGCCCTTTTCGAGCAAGTGTGATGAAAATGAAATTATTATTATTATTAAATCATTTATTCAGGGAGGAAACAATTACATTAATTTTACAATAATTGCGCCAAACTGTAGTAAGCAGTTTGATGGCGCTGCACACATATACGTATAACTGCGCTAATTCTACGCCACACCTGGCCATAATGCGAGTTTTACTGCACGCTGCGCGTACGGGAAAACTCGCATTGTGGCCAGGTGAAGACGTAAAAATTGTACTCAACACGGGCGGTAATTCGTAAAGCCCCAGAGCGCATATTTATGGCCCTCACCTTCGGTTCGGGCCACAAACACCTGCGATCTGGGGCATTCACGAATTCACCGCCCTTGTTATGTAATGTACTATAAACGTTGTATGTTAGTGTTGTTAATACTTAAGTTACCAGATAAAAAAAACCTTATTTATATAATGTTAATAGTATGATTGATTAGCCTGCTTATTAATCGCAGACGTAAAAGAAAAAAAGAACTGAATTTCCACCTGAGGTAGGCAGTTAGGTAGAATTCATAATGCATTTAGCCAATAGCAATTTATTTAAAGGCTACTTTGCTAATATTATGATATATCACTATAAACTCTGGGGTTAATATAGTGCACTTTTCTTTCTCCATAGTAGTTACGGCTTAATAAAGTAGCATTTCTTTTGATTCGTTGATTATTCGGACACATGGAATTAAATCTGAATTTATTTTTTAAATCATCAATTATCATACCAATGTTCAGCCGTGTGGATGAAAAAAGAAACACATAATACCTTACCTATAGTAAACTAAATAAGTAATGTGCAATGGGTGTTGGAAAACTATATATTTGATAGATATATACGTATTAAATATAGAGGCCTCGGCAGAGAGTACAACTTTGTACTTTTTGGCGTCGAGACCCTCGGCCCATGGGGTCCCAGTGCGCAAAAGCTATTTGCGGAAATCGCGAAACGTCTGGTTGACGTAACTGGTGACCGTAGAGCTGGCGGCTTTCTCGCGCAACGCATCAGCATTGCAATTCAGCGAGGGAATGCCGCCAGCATCCTCGGTACAATGCCTCGAGGGCCTTTTTTAGATTTAACTTAGCTTTAATTTAATTTAGTTAATGTTATAGTTATCATCTTGTATATACCTACTTTAGAAAATAAATATTATAATAACACTTAAAAACATATAAAACATCCAAGAATCAGTAACAAATATTTATTGTCATTACACAAACCTCCTACTGGGATACGACACTAGCTTCGTAGGCAGGGTCACTCAGACTAGGCAAAATATACGTCTTGGAAAAATGACCCAAAATTGTATGAAGATTTACATATGACTGTATTCAGCGTTGACAGTATTCACGTTCCTTGACATTTTACCTCTAGTTTCAGTCTAAAAAATCTACAACAAAGTCCAGAAATTCTAACTGCAAAAATCACCTACTATTTGGACAGGTTAGCGGAGTTTTACTACATTACGGACGAACAATCAGATTTTTTTTGCAATGCCAAAAACTCTGTTTCTATGAAGTCCCTATTCGTAGTAGGAACACGGTCGTTACGTTTTCTTACTATGGGGCTAGTTCGACAAGATTGTGCCCTAATATTCATTGTATTTTTTTTACGTAATTATACTTCCTCCCCCAAAGAGTGCCGCAATGACCGGTCCCGTGCCATCCGCATCCAGCGGCCTCCCGCGGTCTTTACCAGGACATCAGTCCACCTTGGGCATACCCACGCCGCGCCTTCCGGTACGTGGTTGCCACTCGAGAATCTTTCCGCCCCAACGACCATCGGTTCTACGTGCAATGTGCCCCGCCCACTGCAAGTTCAGTTTAGCGATTCGGAGGGCTATATCGGTTACCTGCGCCTTATATAAATAAATGCTTCAAGTTGGAAGGTACCTGAAGCAGAAACCGTTTTGTGTCGTGCTCTCCATCTTGATAGTTTTCCCGGCATCGAGTCCCAGGTCCCGGGCAGCCTTGTTCAGTTCCCGGTCGGCAGAAGTCTGCAGCTCGTCCAGCTCAGCCCGCAGCGCCTGTAGCTGCTCGTCGAACGAGGGGTTCACTAGGAACTCGCCTGGGGAAATAATAGCACATTACTGCAGAAGCCGGAAAGTAAGGGGTTGCCGGCCGAGTACATACATGGAGCAGGTCGCCCCAGTCGGCCAACGCTCCATACAAAAATAAAATAAAAACGCTTATTTTTTTTCTCTTAGTTTTTTCTTACCAGAACACGATACTTGTTATGCCCTAGATCGGTTCATACCCCATTTATGGTACACTCTGTATAGACGGCAGAGTGTAGCGAGGTCGGACAGTTATGAGGCTGGCAACCCCTTTTCACACCGAGGTATGTATAGTGCTTTTCTCAAACAGACAATGCATTAAATAAAAAAAAACTCCAACATATCATACTTTAATTTACATGGCTGAACGCCGTGATCCTGTGCCACAAATTGTGGAATGGAAATTAAAAAAGACCATCTTATGCGTTGCAATTTTGCATGAAATCCCATTACGGATCTCTCGTCTCGCTCCGCGCGAAACGTGACACTTCGAAGCCCATTATGAAGAACACGTCATTATTTCCTTGCATGTATTAACTTGTCTCGTGGTGGTGGTGAATAATTTCGATTAGCCCGTGAATATTTATTTATTTATTTATTTGTATATACAAGTTATCAACATAACAGCTTGCCCCGTGGCGTTGGTTGCACAACATCCCAAACGTCTGGAGATCTCAGTGAGGTAAATAAATAAGTTAATTATACGCAATTAAGTCCCGTTTAGTTAAAAATAAACTCACCTCTATCAACAGCGTCCATGTCGACGGTGGTCTCGATCATCTCCTGGAACTTGCCGAGATCATCGTTCAGTTCCGAGATCGGCTCGGCAATGGACGAGTGAACTGTGGCGTTGTCGGCCTCGGCCAGACATTGTAGGAGAGCTGGTAGTCTTTTGATGGCCTGAAATAATGAAAGGCATTAAATGTATATTATGAAGAGATACGAAAATATACTCGACTGCTAGTACTCTAAATTAAATCGCAAAAAACCAGAGTATCCTAATATCATGATTGGTCTTGTGCCTGCCAAGCTACTCTTGACAAAGACAGACGCAGTTAAGGAAATCTGCAAAGGAATTATGCAGACTAGATTTTCGTATGACCATAAACCGAGCGGCCTGGAGAGTCTAGGTCATTCTTTTACATATTCATTAAACGTAATATTGTAAATACAATACGATCTCACAAGTATTTTACTTCTAAATTCGTAGCAACTGCGCATTTGGAAGTCAGTTATATTGGTTTGCCAACAGCACAGTACACATCACAAAGTAGTCGTTGCTATAAGCGTAATTGCGAGTTGTTCACGAGTAGTTCGACCACGTCTAGTCGCTCGTTGATCAGGTAGATGTGTCTACCGTAGCCATTATGCTAAGAATCAGTAAGGTACCTGATAGATCCTATAGCAGTCATGCAAGTTAGCCTTCTTCCTCGTGAGCCTACGAGCGAGCGCGCGCAAGTCAGGCATCCTTCTCAGATGGTCGTCATGTAGCTGCAGACGTAGTTGCGAGTTGTTCACGAGTAGTTCGACCACGTCTAGTCGCTCGTTGATCAGGTAGATGTGTCTACCGTAGCCATTATGCTAAGAATCAGTAAGGTACCTGATAGATCCTATAGCAGTCATGCAAGTTAGCCTTCTTCCTCGTGAGCCTACGAGCGAGCGCGCGCAAGTCAGGCATCCTTCTCAGATGGTCGTCATGTAGCTGCAGACGTAGTTGCGAGTTGTTCACGAGTAGTTCGACCACGTCTAGTCGCTCGTTGATCAGGTAGATGTGTCTACCGTAGCCATTATGCTAAGAATCAGTAAGGTACCTGATAGATCCTATAGCAGTCATGCAAGTTAGCCTTCTTCCTCGTGAGCCTACGAGCGAGCGCGCGCAAGTCAGGCATCCTTCTCAGATGGTCGTCATGTAGCTGCAGACGTAGTTGCGAGTTGTTCACGAGTAGTTCGACCACGTCTAGTCGCTCGTTGATCAGGTAGATGTGTCTACCGTAGCCATTATGCTAAGAATCAGTAAGGTACCTGATAGATCCTATAGCAGTCATGCAAGTTAGCGTTCTTCCTCGTGAGCCTACGAGCGAGCGCGCGCAAGTCAGGCATCCTTCTCAGATGGTCGTCATGTAGCTGCAGACGTAGTTGCGAGTTGTTCACGAGTAGTTCGACCACGTCTAGTCGCTCGTTGATCAGGTAGATGTGTCTACCGTAGCCATTATGCTAAGAATCAGTAAGGTACCTGATAGATCCTATAGCAGTCATGCAAGTTAGCCTTCTTCCTCGTGAGCCTACGAGCGAGCGCGCGCAAGTCAGGCATCCTTCTCAGATGGTCGTCATGTAGCTGCAGACGTAGTTGCGAGTTGTTCACGAGTAGTTCGACCACGTCTAGTCGCTCGTTGATCAGGTAGATGTGTCTACCGTAGCCATTATGCTAAGAATCAGTAAGGTACCTGATAGATCCTATAGCAGTCATGCAAGTTAGCCTTCTTCCTCGTGAGCCTACGAGCGAGCGCGCGCAAGTCAGGCATCCTTCTCAGATGGTCGTCATGTAGCTGCAGACGTAGTTGCGAGTTGTTCACGAGTAGTTCGACCACGTCTAGTCGCTCGTTGATCAGGTAGATGTGTCTACCGTAGCCATTATGCTAAGAATCAGTAAGGTACCTGATAGATCCTATAGCAGTCATGCAAGTTAGCCTTCTTCCTCGTGAGCCTACGAGCGAGCGCGCGCAAGTCAGGCATCCTTCTCAGATGGTCGTCATGTAGCTGCAGACGTAGTTGCGAGTTGTTCACGAGTAGTTCGACCACGTCTAGTCGCTCGTTGATCAGGTAGATGTGTCTACCGTAGCCATTATGCTAAGAATCAGTAAGGTACCTGATAGATCCTATAGCAGTCATGCAAGTTAGCCTTCTTCCTCGTGAGCCTACGAGCGAGCGCGCGCAAGTCAGGCATCCTTCTCAGATGGTCGTCATGTAGCTGCAGACGTAGTTGCGAGTTGTTCACGAGTAGTTCAACCACGTCTAGTCGTTCGTTGATCAGGTAGATGTGTCTACCGTAGCCATTATGCTAAGAATCAGTAAGGTACCTGATAGATCCTATAGCAGTCATGCAAGTTAGCCTTCTTCCTCGTGAGCCTACGAGCGAGCGCGCGCAAGTCAGGCATCCTTCTCAGATGGTCGTCATGTAGCTGCAGACGTAGTTGCGAGTTGTTCACGAGTAGTTCGACCACGTCTAGTCGCTCGTTGATCAGGTAGATGTGTCTACCGTAGCCATTATGCTAAGAATCAGTAAGGTACCTGATAGATCCTATAGCAGTCATGCAAGTTAGCCTTCTTCCTCGTGAGCCTACGAGCGAGCGCGCGCAAGTCAGGCATCCTTCTCAGATGGTCGTCATGTAGCTGCAGACGTAGTTGCGAGTTGTTCACGAGTAGTTCGACCACGTCTAGTCGCTCGTTGATCAGGTTGATGTCTCGCAGCGGTTGGCGAAGCCATTGCGCTAGGAGTCTGAAGACAAATTGTACGTTAACATCACTACAGGGGATTGGGAATGCCTTAAGATCATTGTTCAATGTGCGTTGCGTCTCATTCACTCTCTAAGCAAAATGTGAGACGCATATACACATTGAACAAAGATCTTGGACAAGTGGGATACCACCTTTACATGGTCTAGCGTTATTAAAAAAAATACCGATATAAATGTTACAAAACGTCACCACTACTACAACGTACACTCACTAACATAATAAGGCTCTCGTAGTAATCGATTCGCATTTTAGTGATGAATTGCCTCAGAAATAAAGAAGCGGCAACACATTAGCCTGACACTTTGCTCTTGTTTTATGTGGATTTATTTGCAGTAGGTAGTGTGTTTTACACTAAACATTTGCTGCGCAAAATAAGACCTTCTAGTATAAAAAGGCCCACTTAATGCCCTAAAAAGCATAATCTAGCAGTGAACCTTAACGCAAAATAGATAAGCCGTGTGTCTGTCGGCTAGATTATTCGGTTCCACTTCATGCCTACGATGTAGCTGCCTTCAAAACAGAACTTGGTTAGAACTGAACCAGTGAAGATAATTTTAGGCTCCGTCGTGGCTTACCACCAGATCATCACCTATCACATTGAAAAAAAAAAAGGAAGCAGCCTGCCTTTCTATAATTATCTCCGTCTGTGTAACTCTCTGTGTGCGTCTGCGTCTCTGCGTGTCTCTCCCGCTCTCTCTCTCTCTTTCTCTCACTCTCTCTCTTACTATCACTCTCTCTCTTACAATCACTTTCTCTCTTTCCTCTCTCTCTCTTTCTCTCTGTCTGTCTCTGTGTGCGTCTGTGTCTGTGTCTCTGTGTGTGCGTGTATGTGTGTGTGTGTGTGTGTGTGCGCGTGCTTGCGTGCTTGCGTGCGTGCGTGCGTGTGTGCGTGTGTGCGTGCGTGCGTGCGTGCGTGCGTGCGTGCGTGCGTACGTGCGTGCGTGCGTGCGTGTGTGTGTGTGTGTGCGGCTCACCGTTTCCCCTGCTGCGTGCGGCAGCGGTCGAGCAAGCCGAGCAGGCTGCGAGTGGGCGCGGGCGCGTCCCCCAGCTCGGGCAGCACATTGAGTGCGCTCAGCGCGGCCGAGTCCAGGTGCAGGAAGCAGTCCGCCTGGATCGTGCTCAGACGGAATCTGGGAGGGAAAAATGTGCTACATAGAACAATAGTACATTGTTGTAAAGGCTAGAAAGTAGGCAACAGATGGACGAGTGGGTTCGAGGTCCGAGCCGCAGGTGAGGACCTCGAAGGAGACGAGTCCATCTATTGCACTTTTGGCCGAGACAATACATAGTGCTTTTCACGCCTACTGCGAGGATTCGCAAATAATTATAATTATAAGTCAAAATTAAGTACCTAATTAAAGAAAGATCATAATATGAAAACACTTTAGGGCGGCGGGGGCGGCGGCGGGGGCGGCGTTTGAATCGCTGTTCAAACTCGCCTACAAAAACATTGTTGGACAGTTTCAACTCATAGATGGCCTGTTCGTGCGATGTCCAACTAGCCCCAGCTTTGAAGCCTGAATTCTGACCATCTTTAGCCACATTTCCGAGCAGTGGCGTGAAAAAATGCATTCAATAAATACAGAGAAGAATTGTACACAAATACGATATATTAACTTAGACATTTTTCAATTACTGCTTTGGTAGGAACTGCCTCTGCCCGCGAAGCTAACGGTCTTGACTTGGGTTTGAATACCGGAAAACCAAATATATGTGTGATGAAAATTACGGGAGCTGGCAAGTAAAGTACTCTCACTTACCTAGTTTTATACAGATAAATACATAGTTTCTATACGGCCTGGAGACCTGGAGGCCTAGACAAGGTTACAATCGACAAGCGCTAACGCATAGAAAACTAATAAAATGTATGGGAATGACAGATGTTAACGAAAAGTGTTTTGCCGGCATCTGTCATTCCCATACATTTTATTATTTTCTATTGGCCTTAGCGCTTGTCGATTGTAACCTTGTCTACGGCCCCTGGACTGTCCGAGACAAAATGAAAAGCCGCATGGATGCTTTTGTGTGGTGTTGGCGTCGACTTCTACGGATACCTTGGACTGCCATGCGAACAAACGAATCCCTGGAAGACCGTATTCTCACATACTTTGAAAACCTCTCACGAAGTTCTTCGGATAGCCTGGAGAGGATTATTATGACGGGAAAAGTTGAGGGCTAGAGGTCTCGGGGCAGACCACCCGCTAGATGGAGCACACAAATCACTGCAGTCTTGTAACTACACCTGCATGAGGCCATACATAAAGCGAGTGATAGGATCTTTTGGGAAGTCTGGTCAACGAGAATAGGACATGATGTAACGATCCTCAACATTGAGGGAACGCCTGATTATGATGAAATAGATAGTAAAATACATAGAAAACATCCACGACTAAGGAACGTATATTCGTGATCGTCACACAAATGCGATTCGCACCCAGAATCTACAGCAACGTAGGCCGAACAACTACCAACCAGGCTAAAGTGGTCGACAAATCCAACATAATCGTAAATGAACCTAATTAATCGCTTATTGAATTCTGTATGTAGCCAGATAAAGACAGGGGAGAGTTTCAAAGACATATCAAAACCAACAATTATTTATTTCTCTTAATACTAATTTAATTCCAACCAATTGTGAATTTTAAAATTTACAATGTCCTTATTCGTCATCAAGGTTTAAAAAACGTCTAGAAAAACCCCAATGTGCCCAATAATGTCAAACAGCCATGCGTCTCAGAAAAATAAATAAGATATTGATTACTATCGTGACTAGGTATTTCCAGGATAGGTAATTTATAAAATCGTAAAAATTCTCTTGTCGTATTAGGTACATATATGTATAATAAAAACCCATCTTAAAATATATTATTTCGCAGAAATTCCGACGAACGCGTTTTTATGCCAAAAATAAGAAAAGGTCACGATCGTCTTCCCAGAATTCCCCGCAAGAACGGGCAACTATTTACCTAAACATGCTTGCTTCATTTTTGACCTTTGCCCGACGCAAACTGTGTCTATGTATAGGTATAGCCATGGACGTACACTAATCTGGACTGAGTACTGCGATTAAAAAAGCGTAGCCGACAGAGAAGTCATACTAAAGAATTGCATCTCGTTCTAATTAGGGTGACCAAGTACCTATGCGGATATTAGGATTTATAAAAATTCTTGTTTAGAGAGTGATGAACTGGTAAACGTGCCGGGAATCCTCTGGATGCGCGTGGTGCAGAACCGTTCGCTTTGGCAAGTAATACAGTCCAAATAAATTATTCTTGTATTACAAATAAATAAAAGTCACGAATAAACTCCTAATAAAAACATCATGTTCCTACATATATATTTTATTTAAACATAAATACATGTTTACTAACGTCCGTTTGACACTTAGCGGACTTCGGTCTCATTTAGGGCACAACTGGGATTACCGAGAATAACGGTAGGGGAGGAGGACGATGATGATGTCATTTTTACTAAATGTTTCGTCGCTTCGTTTTGCCATGAAAGACGGACAAACAAACAAACAAACACACACACTTTCCCATTTATAATATTAGTATGAACACAGTATAGAAGAATATGGAAGTATGGATAGTACATTTTTAAAATATTAAATGAAATAATTTAACATAATTGCTCTGCCGACTTATCTACGACATTGCATTCTCACACCGGCCCAAATCATAGTCACCCTAATAAGTTTGGCATATGGTTTTGTCGTTTTATCGTAAAATAAAGCAAAATGTTCCTTACCTATAAAATGATATTCCACAATTATTAAAGCTTTCGCTTTTACATCCCTTTATACAACATATTTTCACCATTTTTTACTAAAACAAGGCAACAAGAGTCCAATGACAATATTTGAAAAATAGATGTCAACGTTGGGGATACAAGTCGATATTTAAAATTACCACTTGATTACCTCAATATTTAATGCGTTACCATGTTTTAATAAGTAAATTAAAACTTAGGTATAAAGTAACATCTCCTATATAATGTCGGCTCGTAATTATGAGCAGGTTTTTTTTTTCAGTATAATTTAATACCTGTCAATACCACTATATCATTATTATTTTTACATTGGCAACTCGTGCGAGTGGGACACCATCCTCGGGTTGGTTGCTCTCGCTCGGAACGCTTTCTCTAGTAGTCTTTTATCATACAATTGTGTACAGTGGCGTGCATAGGGTTTTTAGTTAGGGTAGGCAGATTTTTTTGAGGAGGGCCTATGAGGGGACGAACAAGTTGTGTTTAGCAGTGCACGTCACCGAGTTGTAGAAAAGAGAAACAATGCATAATTAAACTGCTGTTTTTATTAAGTAAAGTAGTAATGTTAGCACTTACCAAGCCTTAGCCTATTTTGACTTTCGACAAAGTGAGTCCCCGTCAGCGTGCGTTGTGTTAGCTTCGAGTTAGACGAAATGTATTTGACCACCATGATTATCTAAGCTAAGTGATTGATATTATTTGAACAAGGCACTTAGAAGATATTCGAAGATATTCGAAATGCTTTTCAGATCGCTCGTGCTTTCTAGCAGACGTGTGAAAGTTTTTTAAATCGACATACCCTGTGTCATTCCAAACATTTGGAGAATTCCCGAATAAAATGCATGGAAAACAAAATAACCTCTCTGTGTGTATGCACCCAGTCAACCAACTAAAATTTTCGTAATACTTTACATGAAATTGACGAGTGATTACTCCGTGTTTGAGTTAATTCCAACTGCGGCATACACCTACCTTTATTCACTACCTTTAACTTATTATCGAACGATAACTTACTGAAACCACCGAAAGGTAACTTACGCAAACACACAAGGTCAATACACCGGTCACAGCTAAAACACATATTTATTTTGTTTTATAGACATAAAAAACACACGGAAAATAAACCAAACCACACGGAAAGTTCTAAAATCGCTCCGAACCGAACTACTTATCTAATTTTAACTGCAACTACTTATACAAGAATATTTTTTCAACAACAACTGACTGGGTCGTTACAAAAAATCCATTATGGCCTCCCGAATAAGAACATCAAAACTAATTTTCGTAAACAAACAACCCTGGCGAAGTATAACGCCCCACATTACGACTAATAATCACAGCAAAAGGGACTTCTTTAATTTGCCGATTATCGGCGATCGTTTATCGGCGAATCGTGAAGTTACAATGTACGCTGATTGGCTAAAATTCCGCGGTAGCGTAGTGCGTGATTGGTCTGAATACGAGTACTTGCGGCCTTGCTTGAATCACGCACAGCGCAGACCAGGTCCGGCGGCCGGATTTGGAAGCATGTGTGGGTGTGATTTGCGTATACGTGTGTGTACTGAGCAAATCCGTACATAGTTCACGGACGATATTTACACAAGCGCACTGTGAGAGTGTGTGCCGTGGGTTAGGCGCCGTTCGCTGTGCCTGACCTGCGGTGAGCGAGTCTGGTTGGCGCGCAAATTTAAATTGCAACGCGTCCCGTAATGTAAGTAAAGAAGTAGATTGTTTTAAAACTATTATAGTATCATCGGAGAGAAGAAAAATATATGTGGTGGAGTTATTTTGCAAGGTAGGCACTGCCTATTTGCCTATATGGTACGCACGCCACTGATTGTGTACCTATCTTGGTCGGTAATATGGTTCAATTTTGATTGACTAATAAAACTTAGTACTCAGTCCAGATTAGTGTACGTCCATGGGTATAGCTTACAAGTTTCAGAACGTATTCGTTATAGAAGAATGCATTACAGTCGGCAGCAGCCCCCCTAGCACACTAAGTTTTATGTCGGACATAAAGCATTCGTCCCATTCTGGCAAATATGCGAGTGCAAGAGTGACAAATGCTCTACGTCTGACATTAAAACAAAGTGTGCTAGGGGGTCAGAAGTAGCTACGCGTACAAAGAGGTCGAAATGATCTATACACCTCTGCATTTTTCCAGTTCGCCGCTATTTTCTCAAAGGTTAACTGGAAGAGTTCCATTACTGGGATATGTTCACCTTTGTACTGTACAACCTGTTTTATCTGTTTGTATTTATTCTTCCAATAGTAGGGCAGTTTCAGGTGATAATGTGGACACGCTGGACAAAAGCACCAATTTTTTTTAGATACTTGGTAGGTCCATAGCTTAAAGTTTTTTTCTCGTGGCAGAGGTTTTCTTTCCGAACCGCTGGTAGTTTATCGACATTGATAGGTGCATGTAATATGCCAAAATTGAAGACTAAAGAACTTAGATTATCATCCTCATAGCGTTATTCGCGGTTGTACCCTAATGGAGCCAGGGGTCCGATTTGAAACCTAATCCCAAGATATGGTAGTAGCACTAGTTTTACGAAATCGACTGCCATCTGAACTTCCAGCCCAGAGGGATCACTAGACCTTAAAAATCACTTAGATTATAAAAAAAAGCCTTACAAAGAATACGTTTAGATCATTTTAAGCTCTTCGCCCGCGTTGCTGCTTCTTTTGCTGACTCTACATTGCATTACTAACCTCCAAAGGTGACACATATTTGGGTAAGGATTAAATTCTTGGCCAGTATTTAGTCGGTAGTTAGCCATACAAAGTGAAGTAGTGTAAAAAGTTCCGTTGTGGTTAATTTGTGTGGAAAACTTTCATGGAAAATCAGGGACCCGCCCGGTATCCCCTTCGAGGGTTTTTGAAAGGGTTTTTCGTAATGCTTTGCTTACCAACGCCGATGCTCCTCAAAACCCATTCATTTGGGTATTAAAGCGCTCCAATACGGTATCCCCTTCAAAGGGTTTTTGAAAGGGTTTGCTTACCAAAGGCGATGCTCCTCAATACCCATTCATTTGGCTTTTAAAGCACAATGAATGGGTATTCAACACGAGGAAGCGCTTCAACCCTTTAAAAAGCGCTTAAAAAACTTTTCGAAAGGGTTTTTCTATCAGTAGCGGTAGCGCCCCGTAAGGGAAACCCCTTCATACGGCTAAGTTAAATTAATGAGTTTTCAATAAATAAAGGACCACAAGTAATTTGGGCTATTAACCGAACGACTAACCCGTTCAAAGGCTTTTTTCTGGGAAGGGGTGGGCGGGTCCCTGTAAGGAAAATTTAATTGAGTGAGTTAAGCTGGCCAAGAATTTGGTCCTTACACATTTATTTAATTTGCAGTAAGGATACTGACCTTCCAAAATTAGTGTTCTCCGTCATCAGCGACACATACTTCACCGCCGCCGCTAGACACGTCATCGCGACCTCTTTCCTCGTCTCCTCAAACGCGTTGGCGTCAGGTTGCTGGTCTTTCTTAAACCTGAGAAGCCGGTTCAGATCCTGCATCAGGCCTTCAGTGGAAAACTCGGTGCGTTTTAGCTTCGTCACTGTGACACTCGCTCGCTCCATCACTTTCTTTAGGGATTTGTACTGAAAATGGAAGACAAATGTTAGCAAGCGTAGAGTGTCAGTGTCGTGGGCGTTTACATAGATTTTCAGTAGTAACTATCTTGGTCTGCAAATATATGTTTTTGAAGGGAAAACTTCTTTATCGGCGCTATGCACTTTTGTGATGGGGAAAAAATGTTAAACTCGCAACAGGTCACGTGACCGTAAAATGTCGCGTAAGGCACTACGAAAGCGCCATCTGCACCGTGATCGTCTCTAGTTCCGTGAGTAAATCTACCCTGGAATATGTCACTAACAACTCGTGACTTGGTGTGTAATGTTTTATACTATACTGTAACTTATTATTTATGATACTGACGTCTTCGCGTTCGGATCGATTGATGCAAGAGGCACTCAAAAGGTGCCATCTGCACCGTGATCGTCTCTAGTTCCGTGAGTAAATCTGACCTGGAATATGTCACTGACAACTCGTGACTTGGTGTGTAATGTTTAATATACTGTAACTTATTATTTATGATACTGACGTCTTCGTGTTCAGCTTGGGGCACGAGGCACTCCGAAGGCGCCATCTGCACCGTGATCGTCTCTAGTTCCGTGAGCAGGTCGTCGTCCGTGAACTCCGTCACTGACAGCTCGTAGTCACCCGCAGTCACACAAGCCACGCCTACTAACCGTCCCTGGATCAAACATTACTCATTTAAATGGGGAATTCGCTTTTTCCTACTCATAATTTAACAAATTAATTTCCACGGAAAAGAGTCATTTCATTCAAATGAGGGATATCAACTTTTCTCATAGACGGTCTGAAAAGCAGTGTCACTTGAATCCCTCGTTACGCTCAAGATTTTACTTTAGAATCCCTCGCTACGCTATAAAAAAATTAATAATTATAAACTAAGGCAATAAAAGAAAACAATTAAAAGATAATAAATAAAAAACTTGGCCCAAATCGGCGCCAGGTGGCAGGGTGCCCAGGAGGCTGGCAGCCACGTTGTATAGCAATGCTACGCTTAGTATTATAATGTAGAATTTTTCGCTTTATTCAGGATTCAGCGTAAATATAAAAATTTTCTTTCGACACAATATACTATTCTGTGCGCTTCGTATACAAATGTAAATACAAAACCTCATGTCCTAAAATAGCCCACGCACACATATATAATGGACGCACGTGAATGCTCGCCCTATTGCCCCGACATGGGAACATTCCCGTGTAATGCGCATTCGTGAGCGTACGCCGCAGTGGGCCCCGTTTATGTTACTATTTATATAAAAAAGAGGTTTATTGACGCAAAAAACATAACGGTATAACAGTATACACACTGATAAACAAACGAACGATGGTTCTGTAAGATTCCCGTTTGGGGTATCATAAAACTTTATTTGCCAGCAGTTCTGCTATGTAGTATCTTATAGTATTCTCATATAATCGTCTAAACTTACTCACTGCTTATAACAATGTACTTGTATTTATGACTAGAAATTAGATAAAATTAATAGGCATAATTGATGAGAACCCACTGATATCTGTATATATAGACTACAATTCCATAGAAGGCAACAAATACATTAATTATTTATGATATGAATTACATGTTTGAATTAACGATGCTGGGTTGTTTAAAACAAAACAAATTAGATTTAAAAACCTGGAATACTGTTTCTTCAGATGAAAATGAAAACGGTTACTAAAAATGGTAAACAAAACCATATTTTGATGAAGAAGACAGAACCACATTTTTTAAATGCGGTCATGGCAATTAGCGATCGAAAAAAGTTGATTGACCCAAACTTTGTTCGTAAAACGTATTCGGTTCATCTCGTGGGAGAGGTGCTCTTTCCGAACTGGTGGTAGTTTACGTCGACAGTCATAGGTGCATGCAATATCCTAAATAAGAAGAAAAGGATAAATCCCATTCAGAATCAGATATCTCAAAAAAATTACAAAGCTATAACCGTTTTATTATTGGTTGTTAGAGAGAAAACGCCAGGGGAGCGTGAGGGTACGATCCCCAAGCCTCATAGTAAATGACACTTGTCTCATATGAAGGTGCGTTTTGTGGAAAAGGGACACAATCTTTAAACTTTGGACACTTATAACTTGTGATTATTTAATCGCCTGCTTTACTCTTTTCTCCTCTTTTCAATAATTGTAATCCTATCTCGAGAAAATTCAACATTATAGCTTATTGTATTTGGTACATACGCCCCCATCTACACTAATCTACACTAATGTTATATAGAGGAAAGATTTGTTTGTTTGATTGTTTGTATTGGGCTCCGAAACTACTGGACCGATTGAAAAATTCTTTTACCACTAGAAGCCGACATTATCGCTGATGAACATAGGCTACTTTTTACCGCGGGAAAATGCTTCATTCCTACGGGAAAACGGAAAACTAACCGTGCGACGCCGGCCCGGGCAGCTAGTTGAAGAATATAACTTTGACTATATATGGTACACAATACCTTAGTAACCGGATCAGTCTTGATGTTAACCGCCATCAGACACGGCGTGCTGTCATCAGTGGAACCCAGGCCCTCGCCCAGCACATCTTCTAGCTGTGAGAGGCAGCCGGGGGACCCTTTATACTTGAGTGCCCATTCGCCACTCTTCACGGAGCCCTCTGCTACGTAGATTTCTACTCTGTAACGCCGTACCTGAAAACAAATGAGCTCTCGTAAAGGAATTGAAGGAAATGGTGTCTGCTTACTTATTCGGAGTAAACTTTCATTTGTAGGTATAATCTATCCGGAATTAAGTTCTGTCAAATGAACGCAAGCAAAAAACGTTTCTACTCTGTCTTTATGACGTACATTTTTTGGTTTGGTTTTTTTGTCGACTATAGGATTCAGTTCAAAATGTTTTTATTTTCATGTGAGTAGGAAAAAAAATGCTTTTCAATAGATCAAATGTTACTTTCCCCATAGTCGCACGAAAAGTTGAATGTAACATTTTTATTTTCATACTCGAAATATTCACGCTCTTTCTACGTTCGAGCGTCAAAATATCTCGTCAGATGTTTTATTGTCTGTTCAAAATCAAGAAGGACTAGACTAGCCCGCGTATAGCAAAGAACACAGGCAAACCCGCGGGATAAAGCATAACCTATGTCCACCCGACATTATATCTACTGGTGAAAGATTTTTTTAAATCGTACGAGTAGTCTTGGAGATAACCCATACACACAAACATACAAACGTAGATACAACCTCACAGAATTTTCCCCTTTATTACATTAGTATTAAGGTAATGCGATTCCAAAAACGCATTTGGATTGATGTCATATACAAGCAATGTCAACAATAACTACAACTTACAAAAGTTGAAAAACCCCCGACATTTTCCTTTCAAAGTCCAATATCTCAAAAACGGCTGGACAGATTTTGATGAAACATGGCAGAGAACACTCGGGATATTATCTATGACACAAAAAACGCATTCAAATCGGTCCATCCGTTTGGGAGCTACGATACCACAGACAGATACACAGACAGACACGTTAAACTTATAACACCCCTCTTTTTTCGTTGGGGGTTAAATACTGTAATGTAAACATAAACGGAAACAAAAATATAATTGTACTTGAACAAAAAATAAACAAAATCTAAAAAACATAACCAAATACATATTTTGAATCGCAATGCGCTACCGAATAGGCACTAGCTCGGTTCACACCCCATTTTTGTAACACCCTGTATGTATTTGTCGGGTAATAAATCAATCCTAGGTCGCGACTCACGAGCAAGGATTTTGTGACACATCCGAATCGTCGAGTATCTGAATCACTAAAAATTGTCTCCATTAAAATTCGGACAAACAATACAGTTGGGACATGAACCAAAGGGTTCAATCAATAAGATGAACAACTATACGTCATTGTCGTGGGGATTAATTCCCGTTCATTTTGCCCGAAAATTAAACATACAAAGGATGTGAAAATGAACTTTTATCACATTGAATTAACGTGTAAGTTATATGCTATGCACATGGGGGCGCTTTTGTTCACCTAATTCTTTAGGTCCTATTATTGGAAGTCCGAAAATGTTCTTCATAAACTTTTACGCTGTGGGCTACTTGCCCATTCACACTATTCACATGTATTTACACTTAATATGTATAATACCTTACTACTAAATATTTACACACATATTTATTTACATACATTTATACATCTACATACATGACCATATTACTACACACTAATCTATATTTCATTTATACATATTTAATACACTTAGTATATTTACATTACACCCGTCAATATTGTTGACGTGCCAACAGTTCGGTGCATTGCGACCGCGCACCGATAACGGTCCGTGCGAGTCGCCGGCCGCCCGAGAGTTGCTATGCGCGCGGCTAGTCGATCTCATATACTGACGCGAAGCGCATGCCGTTCACGACCGCTATCCGCTTACGTTTTATTGCCATCGCTTGCGCTTAACTTTGTTATTTATCTTTGCTTCTTATTTCCGTACTGTTCTCTTCTGTGTAAACTATCTTCTGACTTTGGATATACCTTCTGTGTTGTACTTACTGACATTATATATATTGGAGAAAAGTGAGGTGTTTACATTGCGGAACAATACCTATCGTCCCTGCACATGCGAGACATTCCCTACAGTGGTGACCCCTGAAGAACACATTACCAATCGGAGGATTTGCGCAGAAATCGTACGTAGAAGTGTTGACAATAATGCCTAATAACGGTCCCGGGCAGAACAAAGAAGCGGCCACGACGTCGAACACACAGTTGCCGACCGACGGAGAGCGCGTTTCCACTGCACCGTCATCCGACATTTGTAAAGTGGGAGTGCGCGTCCCACCCTTTTGGCCAGAGGAACCGGAGATATGGTTCTCGCAAATTGAGGGTCAATTTATGATAGCCGGCATAACGAACGACTTGACCAAGTTCCATTACGTCATCAGCCAACTGGATCGTCAGTTTTCAAAGGAGGTCAAGGACATTATTACCAATCCCCCAGCGACTGACAAGTATCCGAAGCTGAAAAGCGAACTCATCAGCAGACTCAGCGACACCAACGAGCGTCAGATCCAGCAGCTTCTTCATCATGAGGAACTTGGAGACCGCAAGCCTTCTCAGTTCCTGCGTCATCTGCAGGGCCTGGCAGCCAAGCGTATCACGGACGACGTATTACGTATGATGTGGACCAACCGATTACCCGCGAGCATCCAGACTGTTCTCGCGGCGCACCCTTCAGCATCACTGGATATCCTCGCAGATCTAGCCGACAGGATCCACGACATCGGCCCACGTTGTGCCTGTTCATCGCACGTCGCCTCCACGAGCTACAGCTCCGGTCCTGACCAGCCACGTTCCAGCATGGACGCTATGGCTCGAGAAATTGCTGAGCTGAGGAAGCAGGTCCAGTCACTAAGGACTCAAGACCACGGCAGTGGTAGATCCCGGTCCAGGAACCGTAACCGTTCCAGGAGGCAGAGCCGTTCCAGTACCAGGTCGCAATCCAGCTATAGGAAATTTCCCATCTGTTGGTACCACTCTAAGCATGGCGAGAATGCCAACAAGTGCATACACCCCTGCGACTACAGGAAGTCGGGAAACGCCGCGGGCAGTCGGTGATGGCGACAACTGATAGCCCTATTCCTTCCGGTCGCCTGTTTGTCACCGACAGAAGGTCGAAGACGCAGTTTTTGGTCGACACTGGTAGCGACCTCTGTGTCTTTCCCAAGTCGTTACTGCGGGAACGTCGAGCACCGACTGAGTACAAACTTACCGCAGCCAACGGGACGACCATCGATACCTTCGGTTACGCACATCTCAGCCTGGACCTCGGACTTCGACGCGAATATCCATGGCGTTTTGTTGTAGCGAGCGTTACAAAGCAAATAATTGGCGTTGATTTTTTGTCATTCTATAATTTAATGGTAGACTGTAGAAGCCAAAAGCTTGTAGATAACACAACTAGCTTAACTTCATCTGCAATTTCTGCTTCATGTGAAGACATATTTTCGGTGAAGGTCTTGACCGGCGCGTCTAGCTATCATCGCATATTGTCACAGGAATTCCCTGAAATCACGCGACCTGCTGGCACGCAACGCACAATACCACACAACACACAACACCACATTCGCACCACTCCAGGTCCTCCAGTATCCTGTACCCCGAGACGTCTCGCTCCAGACAAGCTGAAAGTGGCCAGACATGAGTTTGAAGGTATGTTAGCCAACGGTACAGCTAGACCTTCTGATAGCCCCTGGTCCTCACCGCTGCACCTGGCGCCTAAAAAAGATAATGGGTGGCGCCCCTGTGGCGATTACCGACAGCTCAACTCTCGTACCGTGCCCGATAAATACCCGATCCGGCACCTTCACGATTTTACTCACAGCATATCTGGTTGTAAGATCTTTAGTACCCTTGACCTTGTAAAGGCTTACAACCAGATACCTGTATGTCCAGAGGACATACCGAAGACGGCCATAACGACGCCCTTTGGTATGTTCGAATTTCCATTCATGACGTTTGGCCTCCGTAACGCTGGTCAAACCTTCCAGAGATTTGTGGACGAACTGACACGGGGGCTGGACTTCGTCTATTGCTACTTGGACGACTTTCTAGTATTTTCCACAGATGAAGAGCAGCACAAACAGCACCTCCGTGCAGTTTTTACCAGACTCCGGGACTACGGCATGGTGATCAACGTGTCTAAGTGCGTCTTTGGTGCTCCCCAGGTAACTTTTTTAGGTTACCTGATCTCGGAGAGCGGTACCAAGCCTTTAGACATGAAAGTCGAAGCCATACGTGACTTTCCCCCACCTAAGGACGTCAGGCAGCTGAGGAGATTTTTGGGCATGGCCAACTTTTATAGGCGATTTCTGCCGCACGCCGCCCAAATCCAGGCACCTCTCAACGCACTCCTAGGTGGAGCAGTCAAAGGCTCCACGCCCATTAACCTCACCGGCGATGCTCTGAAAGCTTTCCAGGATACCAAGGAAAGCTTATCCAACGCAGCGTTACTCGCTCATCCCGATTGCCAAACGAAGCTTGCGTTGGTTACAGATGCATCGGATGTGGCGTTGGGCGCGGTCCTACAACAGCAGCTACAGGACAGGGAATGGCAGCCGTTAGCTTTCTTTTCCCGGAAGCTGAGTCCCTCCCAGACCAAGTACTCGCCATATGACCGTGAACTGCTCGCGATTTATGAAGCGATCAAATATTTCAGGCACATGCTGGAGGCGAGACACTTCACTGTCTATACTGACCACAAGCCTATCAGTTTTGCTTTCCACGAAAGGAAACATAACTGTTCGCCTAGGCAGTATAGACACTTGGACTATATATCCCAGTTCACAACTGATATAAGGCATATATCCGGCAAAGATAATGTTGTGGCCGACGCCTTATCTCGGATAGACGAACTGGAGATACCACTCGATCTCGCCGACCTAGCTAGATCCCAAGTGTCTGACCCTGAACTCGCTGAGTACTTGTCATCATCTTCTTTACGGTTGGTAAGAATGGCGTTCCCGGGAAGTCGTGAGCCATTGTACTGCGACGTCAGCACGCCGACTCCCCGACCATTTGTTACCAAGCAGTACCGGAAAACGATTTTCACCAGTCTTCATTCCTTAAGTCACCCTGGCGCCAACGCAACTGCTAAGATTGTGGCCCAGCGTTTTGTGTGGCCCGGCGTGAGGAAGGACTGCCGAGACTGGGCACGAGCTTGCGTACCATGTCAACGAGCCAAGGTGAGCCGACACGTGTCCGCACCTTTAGGGACATACGCACTGCCTCGTGCTCGTCTTCACCAGGTACACATCGACCTGATTGGCCCACTCCCTATTTCGCAAGGCTTCCGCTATTGCTTGACGGCCATAGATCGCTTCACGCGATGGCCGGAGGTCATACCAATAGCGGACATCACAGCGGAGACGGTGGCCAAAGCTCTGCTGTCCGGCTGGATATCCAGGTTCGGATGTCCTGTAGATATTGTCACAGATCGTGGTCGACAATTTGAGTCCACACTGTTTCAATACCTATCTAAAGCCATCGGATTCCAGCATAAGCGTACGACAGCGTACCACCCAGCGTGTAATGGTATTGTGGAGCGCTTCCACAGACAGCTCAAAGCCGCCATCACATGCCATGCTGATGCCAATTGGTCCGAAGTTTTGCCCCATGTCCTACTCGGTATACGCAGCGCATTTAAAGAGGACTTACAATGTTCCTCTGCCGAATTACTTTACGGCGAGCCGCTGCGCCTTCCTGGCGAATTTTTTGATCCCAGCGTACCCGGTACCACGGATATTACCGATTTTACCGCGCGGTTACGCTCATTTGCCTCGAAGTTAAAGCCCGTTCCAGCTTCACGCCATAACAAGGACAAAATCTTCGTCTTCAAAGAGTTAGCGACCGCTGAATACGTCTTCCTACGTGAAGACGCTTCACGCGCTCCTCTGACATCGGCGTATTCAGGTCCACACAAAGTTCTGGATAGAACCGACAAAGTTTTCAAACTTTTAATTAAGGGCAAACCGGTTACCGTAACCGTTGATCGGTTGAAACCTGCACATTTCATACCTGAGCATTTAAATGTTCATACCGATCAGGATACACTCGCGCCTGTCACACCACCAACCTTAGTACATACAGGTGAGAAGTCAGCCCTTGATCCTAAAAAACCAAACGTACTTAGGACTACTCGTTCGGGGAGGCAAGTACGTTTCCCAGATTATTATCGCCCCTAACCAGGTCTCTGGAGGGGAGTGATGTGGGCTACTTGCCCATTCACACTATTCACATGTATTTACACTTAATATGTATAATACCTTACTACTAAATATTTACACACATATTTATTTACATACATTTATACATCTACATACATGACCATATTACTACACACTAATCTATATTTCATTTATACATATTTAATACACTTAGTATATTTACATTACACCCGTCAATATTGTTGACGTGCCAACAGTTCGGTGCATTGCGACCGCGCACCGATAACGGTCCGTGCGAGTCGCCGGCCGCCCGAGAGTTGCTATGCGCGCGGCTAGTCGATCTCATATACTGACGCGAAGCGCATGCCGTTCACGACCGCTATCCGCTTACGTTTTATTGCCATCGCTTGCGCTTAACTTTGTTATTTATCTTTGCTTCTTATTTCCGTACTGTTCTCTTCTGTGTAAACTATCTTCTGACTTTGGATATACCTTCTGTGTTGTACTTACTGACATTATATATATTGGAGAAAAGTGAGGTGTTTACATTGCGGAACAATACCTATCGTCCCTGCACATGCGAGACATTCCCTACAACGCCATAATAATCGTTAGTCCTAAAAATTCTTATTCCTAACGATCGTAAGTCATAACTACTCGAGGTCATAATGACAATAATCATAAATTTCTCAAATCCTAATATTGATTTTCATATTTTTTTTCATCATAACACTCACTTGTCCGTTATATTTAAATTCATAATGACACTAGTCATACATTTTTTAATCCTAAATTTGTTTTTCATAATATTTCTCATCATAAATGTTACTTGGCGTTATTGAAGTAAATAAACGTGTGTGTTTTTTTATCGCAAGGTACAAGACTAGGTCACAAGACTCTAGCTAGACGCTAAGCAAGCCGCCTGTCTGTGCGGACGTAGCCCAAGGCAGGTCCGTGTAGGTACGACGACGAGCGAAGCGAGGAGGAGTGTTAGTTGTACCGCGACCTTACGCGCGCGAGCCGAGCGAGCGAAGCGAGCGTGCCGCGGCAGCGGCCGGCGAAGCGCCAGAACCGTTTTTTTTTTATTTACTTAGCGTAAGCGTTTAATTCATTAGGAAAAACAAAATTAGGAGTTGAAGTATGTTCTTCGTTATTATATTAGGGCTAACAAAATTATGATGCATGTTCGTTATGAAGAAAGTTGTTATGATTAACAAAATTATGACTTCAAGCAAGTTCTTAGTAAAGAAATTAGGAAGAAAAATTATAGGACAACTGATCATTTTGACTTCAAATGATAGTTACAGAAATTTAGGAACAAAAAAGTTAGGACGACAAAAATTAGGACTAGCGATGATTATGACTACAATACGTTAGTACAAAAAAAAATAGGATCACGAATTTTATGGCAGCCAATATGGATGGATTTTATTTTTATTTTTACAAACTGAATGCTTAGTTGTCATCACAAAACTGACACTGAGTTAGTTAATTATTATTTAACAACTCCCGCTAATTGGATACACGAATTATTGAAAATGCTACGATGCGCGATAAAGTCCTGTTTAGAAAAAATAATGTTTATGAGTTATATGCAGTAAATCATCCCTGTTACAAAACACGTGTAACCATTTACGTTTTCATATTACTGACCGCATTAAAGCTAGAATCACGATCAGTCAGAATCCGTAAGTAGTTTAAGGTCAAGACGGATCGGGTTATCTCTAGTCGGTCTTAGATTTTAAGATCGAGTTCTAAACTAGTCTCAAGTTATTTATACGTCCATTTGTAATAGTACATTACTACAGAGGCCGGGAAGTAAGGGTTTGCCGGTCGAGTACATGATAGACGGCCAAGCGTAGCGAGGTCGGATAGTTATGAGGCTGGCAACCCCTTTTCACGCCGATGTATGTATGTATAGTGCTTTTCTCAAACATGCAATAAAATAAATTTAAAAAACTCCAAGAAATCAAACTTTCATTTTCATGGCTGGACTCCGTGATCCTGTGCCACAAATTGTATGGAAATTAAAAAAGACCATCTTGCAGGTCTAGGCCTCAAATTTTCTATGAAATGCCATTACGGATCTCGCGTCTCGCTCCGCCCGAAATGTGACACTTCGGAGCCCGTTACGAAAAACACAACGTCAATATTTCATTGCATGTTTGAGCAAATATTATTGTATAAACGCCAACACAGTTAACTGACCATCCTGTATTTATATTGAACCTTATTACAATGCATATAAAGTGCACGGATGGTCAGTCAGCTGTGTTGTCGATGGTACAACTGAAATAAATTGCAAATATGTATTAAGACATGAAAACAAAAGGAGGAAGCTTTTGGAGTAAACAGTTGAATTCTAGGTAATTTACTTATAACAACAACAATTCAGCTTATTGTTGTGAAGCGCGCAGATAGCACGAACCGGCGAAATAACAATTGTAATATAGACTAATTATAATTAGTAATTACGCATAAAATCGGTTTCCTTAAACAAACATTACAAATACTAATAATTGACTACTGATTGTCACAGAGTCAGGAAGGTTTCATTGTCACTACGTTTAAGTATATAATAATATTTTATTTCTATCTTTAGAAACTTTACACTTGAGGGGTTTTAAACTTATAATATCCCTCGTTTGATAAGGATTTAAAACATTTAATGTTACAGGTGTTGATATCAAGTAATGGAGAAGCCTAGAGCAAATAAAACGGTATAAGCCATATTTTTATTACGGTATAAAAACACAGAAAGTTCATCAGAAAGATAACATAATATTATTGCAAACAACTTGTCGTAATTCTGGTAAAAAATATGTATAAACAAATTGGACGAAATGGTCTTTGCTACGGGCGTAATTTCAGGTAATGCAACGTAATACTATTTCGTAGAAAAACCGTTGCATCGAAATGCATATTTTTCCAAGTAAAACCGCATATGAAACAATATTGGCATTTTGTAGAAAAACATAATTATGGCCAGCTTCAAATCCAACACTACTGTTCAAAACCAACGACACACGGGAGTCTGCTGGATACGGGTGGCGGAAGACCGGTCATTGTGGCACTCTTTGGGGGAGGCCTATGTCCAGCAGTGGACATCTTTCGGCTGATATGATGATGATACAGTCTAGTAAAAATCGTAATGAAAGGCCACGTTTAAAATGAGTGTACTATCAACTTATGGTTGAGATTTTAAATGTGGCGACCTTTTATAAATCTGTTATCGGAATTGGAATCTTCTGCATTGGCCGGTAGGGTTGCTTTTTGAATGGCCAACTTTGACGCTATTCGGCCAACTCACATAATCTCAAGTAGACAAGTAAGTTTCTAAATTTCCCTTGGAGAGCACGAGTTGAGCTTTAAGCTTTGTCGTGTTATACTAATAACTAAACTACTTACAAAGTGGAAAAAGTTGTAAAGAATAGGGCATACTAAGGGTGGGTTGCACCAAACCTTCTGTAATCCTATGCGGCGTTCGTTAAAATCTGAAAGTATGGGAAGTTTGACAAGTTTCTATGGAATGGCAGCTGCGGCGCCATATTTGAACGTTTCTCAAAAAATGCCACTATTATAAATTGTAAAAACATCTCAGTTTTAAGTTCACATCCATTTCCCATAAACTTTGTAGGTATGTAATACATTAGGAATGTTAAAAAATATATGGAATTTTTGGGACACTTTTTTTCATATTGGGATGGAAAGAGCGCGTGACTGAGTAGAAATAAAATAAGAGTGCAGAAAATCTCGTTCAAAATTTAGTGGTACAGTTTGAAAGAAATGCTCATAACGCTGATCCGTCTGTAATCGTAAGTTGATATTATAGCCTATCTGAATAAGAGTAAATTCTGTCAAACGAGCAAAAGAAAAAACGACTTTGTGCTCTGATGATAAAGTCGTTTTCTGCTTGCTGTTTTTGACAGGATTTCTTACTATTTCGGACGTACTTATACATAAGCCGCCTTTGGGAGGTGAATATCACTACATAGTATAAAACAAAGTCGCTTCCCGCTGTCTGCCCCTATGTATGCTTAGATCTTTAAAACTACGCAACGGATTTTGATTCGTTTTTTTTTAATAGATAGAGTGATTCAAGAGGAAGGTGTATGTGTAATATAGTTAGTACCCGTGAGAAGCCGGGGCGGGTCGCTAGTCAACTTACAAGAAGAAGTTTCTTGATGAGTATCTCGAAATTCCCCTTGGAGAGGACCAGGTAGTCCAACTTGTTGGGGTCCAGTCCCATTCTCTTGATGTTCGCGATGGAAGAGAACACTTCTCGTGAACAGGTGGCCGCGTCCACGCCATGGACGCTGTAGTAGTCATTGCGGTCGAAGATATGTACTGTTGTGGGGGGTGTCTGAAAATAAAAACACGCTTGTTTAATACAATTGTACCAGGTCACGTTGGGCCGAAGTCAAGAGACGTTCTAGCGTCTAGCAAGTATACCTTTAGGCGCCAGGTTCGCAACCGGATTAAAAATGGAACAATACACCTGAAACGGACCGAACTCGCTAGGAGTGTAGGATTATACTACTGCCCAGCCGGCATCTGTGATGCCGGCTTGCGTTGATGCGTTCTTGGTTGCGAACGAGTTAAGGGCTATTTCTTGACGCTCCAAAAATCCAAACCCTAAGCCATCCAGCGCTTTATTTTATATATTTTATTTTTATTTATTTTAAACATCCCAACCGTTTCACGTTTTTAGGGTTCCGTACCAAAAATGGTAAAAAAGGAACCCTTATGGTGCGACTCCGTCCGTCTGTCTGTCTGTCACAAAGTGAAATATCTCACGAACTACTTAAGCTATCAATTAGAAATTTGGAATGATTATAAATGAGAGTTATCCGCGTGCATGGAAAATGAAAATTTTAAATATACATTTAAATTTACTATGAAAAATTACGAATTTGAGGAGGGTGCAAAAAAATATATTCAACTATTAGGTCAAGTTGGGTATCATTTGAAAGGGCTTGAGTTGCACTTTTCGAAGCAGTTTTTCTTTTTTTCTACATTGGTAAAATTTTGATCTATGAAGGAAAATGTAAAAAAAATACCAATCCCCCCCCCCATTATATCCGAAATTATCAAAGCGAAAAATTTGAAATTATTACTTGTGATTAAGATAAACATAAATATTACTGGAAAAGTATTTTTTTTCTGTATCTAGCATATTTTTTGTTTTATTTACAAAAATCATTTCCTAGTTAAGTTTGCAATTTAACCAACTTTATAAGTATTTTTCGTTTTGAAATTCCTATAAGACTATAATAGAAATACTCTCTTTCAAATAAACCAAAAATAATAGAGATCGGTTCACGTGATAAACAATAATCGCTAAAAGACCAACATACATACTAAGCCGATTGCCCTTGCACGTTAGTACCAAATGGGGCCGATAGATGACGCTGACCCCATTCGCGCTGTTAAGATTTCTCTTTAATTAATGGGGTTGGGATTGGGACGCGTATATTCATTTTCAATAGCAGGTCAAAAAAAGATCGCGATTCAATTGTCTTGTTGTAAAAGTTACTCGTTGTTTGAAATTGAATTCTATTAGGGCCTACCTACTACGAGCGACTGCCCGCTGATCTTAGACAGGAACCTTCTGACGAAGCATTTAGACGCCGCCTTAAATACCTTTTATTGGAAAATCCATTATACTCAGTTAAAGAGTATATGAGTCTAGACTTGACATGTTAAATTATTATTATTATTACGATTATGATTTGACATTAAATGTATTGTGTCACGTATTTTATGATGCACTAAATATTGTAAAATGACGATACCTAGAGGTTGATATATTTGTGTTCTTTTGATTTTGGATTGTTTTTATATTTCCTTGTTATTGTGTTGTTGACATTGTATTATTATTATATCTTATTTTTTTTTTCTGTTTTTGACGATTGTGATAAAAAGCTTTTATATTTTTGACATGTATGCAAATCTGTAATGTATTTTTTATCATAAAATAAATAATCTAATCTAATCTAATCTATTGTGTTGGGTTAAAATAAGTAATTTAACAAATATTGGGACATTTACTTTACCTTGAGTTAATTGTTAGTTTGTACGGAACCCTCGGTACGCGAGTCAGACTCGCACTTGACCGGTTTTTTTAAATTGTGTTTCTCATCCCATTGGGCTAATGTTACATATTTATTTAACAAAATTATATTAATTGTTTATTTATAATGTGTATACGTTAGTATCGGTAGTATGTTGTGTTGCGTTCCGTGGGTCACGTACGGTGCTGCCTAAAAAACTAATAGGTGTCTGTCTGACATAATGGCGCTCAGCATAATGCTGAAACAGCGACCGAGTCACTGCCGCGAAGACACACACAATATGCGTCTACTCCCTTTGTCTCGGTGTCTTTTGTGTGCTGAATAAATGTCGTCTTTCTTTTCTTTCTTTCTTTATAGAAGAGCTTGGCCACAACTTCGAGCGGCGGCGGCAGCAATGATCGAACGATCAGAACGCAGCTTACAAGACCGCTCCCGCCGCTGCTGGAACGGTCCGACCACGACTTCGAGCGGCGGCGGGAGCGGTAGGTAACGGTGCGCCATATGCGGGAGCGAGAGAAAGGAATGCGGCTGCTCGCTCACTTTTTCAAAAATAACGTTCGACATAATTCCATTAGGTAATCGTGATTACAATTCGACAGGCGACGACATTGGTGCCATGGACTATTTAATACTAAAAATTAGTAGAGGGTATGTAGGTAATACATATATTTCTTTGATTGATTCAATACTATGTATATATTTAAGTGGAATTATTGTGTTGCTCACTGTAACTACTTTCACAAGATACAGGATATAAGATTTATGCATCATGAATCATGACGAAGTTCCTTATCGTAATATTTTTCTGCAGAAGTCAAAGTATGTCAAGAGCGCTACTTTTTCCTGTACAAGTTATGAATATCCTTGGAAGAGACCCACATTTAGCAAATAAATAAGAATATCTTAGTATGCCGACGTCAATAAATTACTTATCACACATAAGTATCGCGACTGCAAAAAGGAGGAAACAACAAAGTAGTAAGTATACAATTATAATTAGGTTATCCACACTAATATTATAAATGCGTAAGTGTGTCTGCCCGTTACCTCTTAACGCTTAAACCGTGGAACCGATTTAGAAGAAATTTGGCGTAGAGATAGTTTCAAGTCCCCGGGAAGGACATACGATAGTTTTTATCCCGGAAATCATCCCCTAAAGGGATAACAATTTGTATTCGAGTTACGATATCAACGACGTGTTCCACGCGGACGGAGTCGCGAGCAGAAGCTAGTATAGGTTATAATTAGGTGCTAAGACGCATTAAACAAACTTATCACCCCGTGGCCCGCACATACGCATACGGTCACGGACTTTAATTTTATTGTTGAGCCATTTAGACCTCACTATATACTGGACATGTCATAGTTTAACTATAAAAACCAAAATTCAAAGTCGGTGACCGTACTAAACGACCAAACCATAATACCAACAACGTAGTTCGGTTCTCATTTTAAAACAGCATGCTAGAATGACACGAAACTGTAAACTAGGCCAATAATTTACTTTAACAACAAAGTTTTAACCGACTTCAATTTAGTACTCCGCAAAGCCACGAGAACATTTCCTATTTTTTTTACTGATTTCCGAAGGCAAATGCGTTGATTACTATAGAAAAAAACCGAATCGCTGTATGTGGGCCGATAATATTTGAGAATTTCCATCGATTCCCCAAGATCATCACCAATGGCACTTCATTAGTTCCTATTTCAACGGAGTCTTATCAGAACCTGTACTTTTGCACTTTTAAGTACATAATTGAGGAATTCGATAAGTCATCTGTGGTCTTCATCATCAATTCCTCGCCACCAAATTTATGATTCCAGTGGGCGTAGCACGGTTGCCATTTTATCACTTATAGTTGTGGATAAGGCATCCGTCACTCTCACACTCGCATACAAGTCAGAGCGTGATGGACGTCTTTACCGCAGCGATATACTGTGATAAAATGCCAACCGTGCTACGGGTTCAGGTGTAAATACACGAGTTATAACAGAAAATACCAAAATCACTACACGCGTGCCTAATAAAATAGAGGAGTCCCCTCAATTTCTCATGGATCCCATCATCTAACTGAATTTTTTTAAAAATGGGACCTACCTGGAAGTATATACATACGAACAAAAAAAAATTTTTCGAATCTGCTCATCAATGACGGAGTTCTGAGGTAACAAACATTGAAAATAAAAATAAATAAAAAAATACAGCCGAATTGATAACCTCCTTCTTTTTTTTAAGTCGGTTAAAAACTAGATTATGTTGCTAGGATATTAAAATAGAAAAAAAAAATTCTCAATTCGGTTGTATTTTTTTTTTGTGTACTCTGATCTCCGTCATTTATGAACAGATTCGTACAATACTTTTTTAAATCGAAAGAATATGCTTTTAAGGTTGATCCCATTGATATCAAACCTCCAGTTGGATAATGGGAACCATGAGGGATTGAGGGAACTCCTCAAATATATTATTGAGCACGCGTGTAGTTTCGGTATTTTCTATTATACACCTTTATAGACCCGAAAAAAAAAATTTGAATTGATGATGAAGACCACAGAGGCTACTATTTCACCAACTTGACAATTGCCACAGTGTAAAGAAAGAGTACAGTGTACGAGATTTGAGACTGGTCTTATGACAGTTCCAATATGATGTAAAAAGTGATGGCTAGAGTAAATCGATTGTCATAATATCCGATTACAGTGTACGAGATTTGAGACTGGTCTTATGACAGTTCCAATATGATGTAAAAAGTGATGGCTAGAGTAAATCGATTGTCATAATATCCGATTACAGTGTACGAGATTTGAGACTGGTCTTATGACAGTTCCAATATGATGTAAAAAGTGATGTGGCTAGAGTAAATCGATTGTCATAATATCCGATTACGGCTAATAAAAGGAATCGATTGATTACTGTGTAAAATTATTTTGAGGAAATCAAATAGAGAGCCTATACACTGTCGTCTGCTAACACAAGTGTCCTGTTAGTAAAGAGAGAGACTGATAGTGCGAGAAAAATTGAGAGAGCTCGCGCGCCGTGCAGAAATCAATGCCATATTTTCAAACGCAACATTTTGCACAATCAAATATGTCGGTTTCGATCGATGTGATTTTATTTCGTATTATCGTGACAGTAATTAAATAATACATGGTTATTTTCCTATTCACAATTATTTGATTCATATCGATTTATTTCTAAATTGACAGACTCCAATCGATTAAAGCAGTGTATCACTAAATTTAAAAAGAAAAAGTCGTAGGACGTAATGGTTTGCATACCGAGTTTTCAATGCTAATTTCCATACAAATAAGCCTTAAAAAAATATCAAATCATTTTATAAGTGCTAAAAAGAGCGTGCATGGAGATTGAACTTTGTTTTGTAACTCGGAAGCTATTGAAACTCTTTTTATTATTTCGATAAGCAGTGCCAATTTACGTTATATGGGTGTCGCAATGTGTCAAAAGACCAGTTCCAAATCTCGAACACTGTAACAGTGGACCGACGCCTTTGATGTTTACGTAAATGCCGACACCGCGCAAGGCCACAGTACTTACCTAGGGTTGTCATAGACTTTACAGAACTGCCCAAAAAGGAGGATAATGTTTTTAGGTTTCATGGACATGTATGAACGAATGTATGTATGCATGTATGTACGTTTCTTTGTTCCGCCATAGCTTCTAAATGCCTCATCAGTTTGAACAAATGGGGTATCGTTTTTTACATCGTCCCGAGTGACGCTGGTATTTTTTTTTTGCACGGCAGTCTTGTATTTTATTTGGGAATAAGAGCTTGTTAACGATATAAATAAAATTCAATGTTATTATCCAGTGTTAAATATTTTACCTATTGAACCAGTTTCCGTTCTCTCATTAATCAGTCATTAATTCATATTAATCTACAGATTGGATTGGCTACTTAACTATTACTAATATACAATACACATATTATAAATGGGCAACTGGCAGATATTTTCGGCTTTTAGAATTACTAGATTGTCGTACAGCACATGTCGTATGCAACATTTTAATTGTGTACAAATCAAAACATTTAAAACAACACGCTCTTTAGCCCTGAAAGTCATGTCCCGAGCTACTTACAATGGCGACGTATGCAGCTCGGGCTCGCCCCACCCGCCCCTCGCATCTCGCCCCCCGCACGATTGCCCTGTCTCGACGGCTTCGTCGAATGACTGTATTGGTTTATAGACTGTGCAATTGCCCACTGATACTGACAATTCGCCATACATTGCTTGTTCAAGAAGTTCAGGTGGTCGCTAGTTTACTTGTAGATCCAGCAATGCACGGACAATTTGTCGTTGTGAGGTGACAATTATCAAGTTTGTGAAATATGGGAAAGATGACTTATGGAACTCCTCAATTATGTAAGTACCTACTTAAAACTATAACAGCACGTCACGGATACTGATATGATTCCACGGAGACAGCGCGGAGGTTATGTCGGACTCGCACCGTCTATGCCCCCCCAATGGTCCTCTACGACGCACCTTTTCTTTACTCGACGATATTTTGCAAACTTTGTTCTGACATTTATTGGTAACTGCATCTTCCCACAAAAGTAGGTATGTAACCCGTTGTTGTCGCCGCGATAACAAACATCTGTCTATAGCATAACAGTTACTATTTTCGAAGGATGGTATAGCTTACATCCGGGGAATCAAGTTTTACTTGAACTGGAACTTGAACTCTCTGAATGCTAGTCAGCTTAGCTGATAAATGTGATAAAACAGATGACCGTGATGAAATACACAACAATAGTTAATAATAGGTACCTAGTAACAACTTAATGACATACGTTTCTTATGCCAGAAAATACAGTGAAATATGTGGATGAAATAAAATGGAGCTTACATTGACTATTTAGACCATGGATCGTAAAGCGAAAAATTGTTAGGGAATAAAACGTCTCCTTATTAATAGGTATATTCAAATCACCTCCCCTTTGCCTGATTCTGAGAAGAGAGATTAAATAGGTCGTCAAACCGCAAGTCGCGATAAGAAGTAAACTTAAGCCTGGCTAGAAGAGTGTAGAAATATTATGTGATTTATGACTTCAAAATGTCAACTGTAGAGGGAGCCTCTTTTGGATTTTGTAGACTTTAACAATAAGTTTTCTTTAAAAGCTTTATCTTTTCCTAAAGGTATGTCTTACCTACCTATAACAAGGAAAGGAATAATTCTGAAAACTCATTTCCTCCTAGCGTTATTCTCGGTTATGCCCTAAAGGAGCCCAGGGTCCGCTTTGACACCTAATCCCAAGATTGGCATAGGAACTAGTTTTACGAAAGCGACTGCCATCTGATCTTTCAACCCACAGGGAAAACTAGACCTTATTGGGATTAGACCGGTTTCCTCACGACGTTTTCCTTCACCGAAAAACTAACGGTAAAATATTCCGTACACAAGTTCCGAAAAACTCATTGGTACGAGCCGGGATTAGAACCCACGACCGCCACTTGACAGCCGCACGTCTAAATCACTAGACTACCGTAGCGTAGCTTGTAAGGAATAATTCTGAAATCTGTTAGTTAAAAAATAACTATATCGGTTAAAAGTAATACTGTTTCATTTTAACCAGCGTAAAGGGACACCCAAGCCAGTAAACAATTCTTAACGGGGGCTCACGTTACACTAGACATTCACACAACACAAATCATGCGAGTACGGTAAGACACCAATCGTGCGCGAGTCCGACTCGAACTTGGCGGGTTTTTCATATTTACCTATATAGTTTGGGTAGTAGTGATCAATTGATCATGCAATCAATACAAGAGCGTATATAGATACGGGTTGGTACATTAGCAAATCGTCACATCGCCAACAAAATTAGAGCAATGGTTGGTGATATCTCCACTTTTCATAATATTGGACTTAATCGCCACCATGCTACGAGATGCTGTGAAAAATCTTGAATTGAGCCACTGTTTTACGAAGATTAGAATATATTCCTAATTCTACACTTACACATACAGGTATACCCGAACCGCCTTTACATACAAACTCCTATAAATACATTGCATATTAGGTGCCATACCGAGCTCATTCGCTATCTGAACATGCAAATTTAAATTCAGTAGAAATAAAATATGAGTTGTTTACAACCGAATGAATGCTTACATAATGGCATACAGTTAGTAATTAAAAAAAAAATGCCCACGCGACATTCAATGACAGCATCTGGTTTAGGATGAAGTCATATCACTGATTCATGTCCAGCAAGGATCATCATTGACTTGAAAATCACTAACATAAATAGTGATTGGTCATCATTCTGTAAAGCATTCGACCGTGTTCGCCTGTTTTCGCGTCTGCGGCAGTTCGCAGAACTTTACGACGGAGAGGTTATCGAATAGTAATCATATTAATTAGTTCGGTTTGCTACATATATACTCCTGCCGACCAGGCAATGTCAGTGAGCGGGCAAACGAAGTCGAAAGAAGTCCAATTATTAAAATAATTGATTTGTTTTGGAAGGCGCCGATCCGCTATTATAAAGGTAAATTACCTTATTATTTAATGTACAACCATTATATTGTTTATTATTTATTCGGATTTCTAAGGCATAGTTGTACAAATATTGTTTATGAATGAATTGTGTTAATTTTGTGAACATCCCTGACTAATTAAACGTAATTAAGTTCAGGGCTAGTTAATAGAACATTTATAGAACACATTCATACAATTAAATAATAATAAAAATTTAATATTTGGTAGGTTTTTGTGTCACATTTTATATTATATGGCGCAAATTTACTTTTTCTTAATTTTTGTATTACAACTGCTTTGTACCTACTAAGTACCTACTATATATATTAAATCGATTTTAACGCTAGGTATTACTAAAGATAGTTAAGAAATAATATTGGTAAAGCCATTTTGCTAAAACAAATAATTTAAACTAGAAAGGAATTGGACTTGGTATCTCCATATTTATAAATCAAAATAACCGATTAATAAATAATCGGAGGTGAAGTTTATACAAACACAAAATTATTTATTGTTTGAATGTGAAAAAAAAACCGGTTCAGAATTGGGTATATTATATATCGCTGTACAGTTCCGAGTTCAAAAATATGTGCACGGGCAATGTGATTAAAATATGTTAACACGTTATTGTTTACATAACCTTAGGCAATCTTCGAGATTCATTCTATATACTGGTGAAACATCTGGTGAAATCAGGGGAATAGTTCCAGAGATTATATAATAACAAGCTTACTAAGCTATTTACAACGTCACAGACTTTTCGTCTTTATTATACGTGTGCCTACGACCGGGCTTTAAATTCAAGATTGTCATCTGCTCGTCACAACCACTTTTGTTCTGCAACAACTATTATTTCTCTCATTTATTCGTGTTTGAACTTTAACTGCATCATCAATGTATTGCAAACACGGCCTCATTATTTGACATTCACGACAGTGACTAATATGATAATTATACTATAGATGATGGACATATCAAAAATCTGTTCTTTTTAGATTTTCATCAAATTAAATCAAATTTTCAAAATTGTAGAACAATAGCAGTTTCGTTTAAGGAGCGTAAAAATATTTGCATTGAAAGCCCCAAGCTCAGCGGCACCCAGTATTAGTAGAGATACTACAAAAAATATGCCTTAGCATTTATGCTTCCGATTGGCGTTTTTACTTATCGGATCGGTTCGGTTTAAGTTTAATTAAGTGCTAACACTGCTAACTTAGATTTTCCGTGTATTTATTTAGGTGCTGAGGTACAGTCGACGTCACATATATGTTTATATTATTCGCCTTTATTTGTCTTTGACTTAGGGTGGCAATCACACAACTTAACAGCATTTATGGATTTTTGCATACCTAAAACTAAGTAATATGTAGTATTGTGTGATTGCCAAGTCTTAAAATTTTATTTAGCTAGCAAATAAAGATGAATAAGAATGCCTGAGGCTTGGCTCTACAAAATAAGCTCAAGGTACATATAAATACATGGAGTATTTATATGTACCTTGAGCTTATTCTTATTCTTTCTGCATTTTATATAATAATAATAATATCCCTTTGTCCATGCATACTCGTATATTTTAGAACCCGGCTGTACCAAATGAAATGCCTCCCAATTCCTCCCATTCTTAGTGGCAGAATTTTATGTAAGCCCTTCAGTGATTATTATCATTCTTTACTTTTCTGCGGTAGAATGTGCCCAACAAAACAGCCTTATTACAAAGATGCTTTACCAATATTACGAGTACATAGAGGATAGGTCTGTGAGATTTAAAGTTTTAATGTTTTGGGTAATCTCCGAAAGCGCTACAAATGATTTATTATTATTAAATATCCGACTTCAAAAAATTCTTCCACTTGCGTATAGAATGGACTATCTTGATGGTTATAGGCTCTATATTGCCAGCGTTCTTTGCAATAGGAAGGCGAAGTCCCGCGGTCAGCTAGTTATTTATAAAACTATAGTTGAAATTATTTAAAATTAACACAAACTTACAATAATCATAACACCCTTTAACTAACATAAACAGACACCTGGGTGAGCACGGCTCTTAATTTCCAAAGGTTATATGTTGAGTGCATGCTACGACAGTTCAAACCTTATTATTAAAGAAATACTGTTGTTAGTCATATAACATATTTTGGTATTTATGGTATTTATTTCGCAAAGGTAATTAGCGGTTAGCTTTACAAAGGATAACAATGCCATTCAACTGGCAGATAAGCGTTGGTCTCACACGGTCCTGAACGCAATTTGCCTAGTTGGAGCTTTGCCCACATTGCAGTTTGACCACCGAGCATTATGCCTAAAACGCAAAATGCCTACATCACATTTTAGGTTAGGTTCGTTAGGTTTCTTCAGATGCCCGAAGGGCAAACAGACCAGAAATAGGAGCCCCGCTCTGCGGGGCTCCGTCAATATCGTTAACGTAACCTCAAAACGACGAAAATGTGATGTAGGCATTTTGCGTTTTAGGCATAATGCTCGGTGGTCAAACTGCAATGTGGGCAAAACTCCAACTAGGCAAATTGCGTTCAGGACCGTCTGAGACCAAGCCGCAGATAAGCCTCAAGTGGAAATCATGATTTTAAATAATATCAACTATAACTATAGATATTATTTATTTCAGGAGGCAAATCAAAACAACATAATGAGGAGTTTATTCCTCGTGGCTGCGATCTCAGCTCTAGCCTGGGCTCGGCCTGAAACATACAAGGAAACGGAAGACTTCCAATATTCCAGGAGTTCTTCGGATGAAGGATCTAAAAGTGGGCATTATGCAGCCCAAAGAGGTAATGTGCCCGGAAACTACGAACAAGCGCACAACATGGATGGTTTAGCTCAACACCAAATGAGCACAGCTGTAAAACAAGTCGAAGGCGAACTAGGCGACGCCGCTAAGACTCCTATTGGGAGCGTTTACACTGCTGCTAACTCAAGGGGCGTCTACGGGTCCGGACATTACGATCTCAGTAACCTTCAAGGACGAAACTTCGGAGAGGGCTCAGGCAGTTCTCATTCTTCTATATCGTCAGCCTATAACCAACATGCGCAAAACTCTGAGTGGAGAAGCCAGGATCAGCAAGCTGGGTACGGGGCATCAAGTCAGCTAGCGCAATCGTCACTGCCTGCGGGAAGCTTACACGGGGATACAAGGGGCTACGGAGCATCTAACTTAGGAGGAAGCCACAGCAGCAGGGGTTATCATTCTGCATCTGGGTACCACTCTCAGTCGGGATATAATTCTCAAAACAGTTATGATCAAAACCAATTAAGCGAATCCGGAACTTATGGGGCACAGGCTGGTGACCAATCTCGTCGGTATACCGTAGTAACACCCGTTCGAATTGTAGCTAGGCCGGGAGCTCAAATAGCGATACCTGTTTATGCACAAGCGTCTAATTCCCAAAGAGCTTCCTCTTTATACGATCAGAGTTCTAGCAACAGGCTAACCTACGCTCAGCAAAGTGCTGCATCTCGATTTGACCAAAACGCTATCAACAGCGAAGCTGAAGTTTTGAACAACAATCAGCAACATATCAGCTCTGTTCCAGTCTCCGATGGAAAGCATTACTCTTCCTCGTACAACTATCACAAAGGTTGGGAGAGGCATAGTGAGACCACAGATTTTCCAGTACCAGTCGCGCCTACTGTGAGGCCGTTACCTAAAAACAGTGAATTGTATGACGACGCTCTATCGAACTTACAACAAACCCATTCTCAGAATTCTCATTCTGGCAATGCTTACAATGCCAATAGTTACAATCAGGCTCACAGCGCCCACTCGGAATCTAGTCATCAATCAGATTATAGAACCCATGCCGACGCTAACTCAAATGCGTATACGCAAGGAACTTATGGTAGTAACTCTGGACTCTCGCCTCTTGTAGACTCTCAGCCTAAAAGTTATCAGTCCTCTTATGCTTACCATAAGTCATGGGAAAAGCAAGGTGACCCCTACGTAATAGTGCCAGATACAGACGGAGAAGCATCACAAAGACTTATTTCAGGTAACACTAAAAATAGTGCATCCTCGCAACGCTATGGTTCGCATCAGCATAATTCTCAAGGTAGTGTCGTAGACTGTAATAACCTCTGCAGATATCGTCGGGCCACGCGATCTGTTCACACTGAAGATTACAACCAACAGAATGAGGAAGATCTGGGACAACAAGCTCAAACAGGTTGGGAAGAAAATCTTAGCCAGCAAACACAACAGCAGAACGGCCCTGAAAAATTTGAAGATTTAGGGCAACATGCTCAACAGTCTTCGGGAAACTTCCAAAATATGGGACAAAAGCCTCAAAAACTACAAGATTTTGGACAACAAACGCTACAACCGTGGGACACCCAGCCTCAGAAACTAGAAACTTTTGGACAACAAACGCAACAACCGTGGGATAACTTTCATCAAGAAAGACTACCTCAAAATGTAGCTCCACCATCTTGGGGTAATCTACAACAGCAGCATCCCAGTCCTCAAAAGATAGAAGATTTGGGACAACAAACACAAGGTAAGTGGCAGTTGAATCAGCAGTCCGAAAGTAGTTTAGAGGAACTTGGCCAACAAACACAACAATCATGGGACACAAGCACCATTCAACAGGAAACAATGCGTCAAAACCTGGGAGATTTAGGTCAACAAACACAGGGTAAATGGGAAACAGAAAATTTTGATAACCTCGGTCAACAGACACAAAGTAAATGGAACAATCTAGAAAGTTTGGGACAAAAAACACAGCATTCTTGGAACTATTTAGGCAATACTGAACAACAAAACAAAACACAACAAACAGAAGACTTGGGACAACAATCTCAAAATAAATGGGACGATTTAGATAACTTGGGGCAACAAGCTCAAACTCAATGGCAAAATATAAATACTGTTAATAAAAAACCCAACACCGACACAACAAACACAGAACAACAAACTCAAACACATTTCGAAAGTGTTGATGATATAAAACTCAACAGAGAGCATGCTGAAGATAATACCCATTATACTTTCGACCAAGAAAATGTCAACATTAATAATCCAGATCATCCTGCGTTCTGGGGCGTAACCGATGAACAAAAGCATGACGGCAATCACAGTTATGATAATCATAATTTTTATTCCAATTCACAGAGCCATGGCACTAGTTGGGGGCACGGAGTCAATAACAATAACGCACAAACAACACACAACAACCCTTTGCAAACTCTATGGGATAAACTGGACAATATGGAAGAGCAATCTGAGCATTTACCAACCGAATATCAGCAACACACTACATATGAAATTTCACAAAATTCATATGGACAGGAAAGCACATCACATCATGAAAGTAATTGGGATCGCAGAAACGATTCATATCACCATGAAACACACAATTCAGGGTACCAGCCACCTATTGTATTCAATACTGTCGATAAGCCCAATAATGATCAGATACACAATAAAGCTACTACTGAAAACCCTAAAGAAGATGATCTACCTGAAGAACCGGAACCAGCTGAAATTGGTCGCGGGGATATTGGAGCGGAAGGCGAGTCAGCCACTACACAAAAAGCTGTCCCCAACTCACAAACTTACACAACTTATATAAAGCCTGATAAAACCCCTGAAGAAATCGAAGCATTAAGCTTATCTAGGGGCACAGAGGAAAATGCTAATTTTCATATTGGTGTTTTAAATATAAGTCAACAAAAATTGCTTGAAGAACAACGAAAGGCTGCAAATGATTCACACCAGATAAATAGCTCTAAAATAACTACTACTACAAGTACCACTATGTCACGAAACACAACACCTAAGTCTTACGTGGAGGAATCTGGTAAGCAGTCCCATGATTTAAATCACAGTCGCAATTTTTCCCAGCAAAACACAGAACAACAATCGGAAGACTTTGGACAGCAGAGTCAAGATTTAAGTCAACAGAATTTACATCACTTTACCAATTTAGGACTGCACAGTCACAACATCGACCAACAAAATACAGGACAGGAATTAGAAGACTTTGGACAGCAAAGCCAAGATTTAAGTCAACAGAATCTACAACAGTTTTCTAATTTAGGACAACACAGCCATAGCTTTGACCAACAAAATACGGGACAGCAATTAGAAGACTTTGGACAGCAAAGCCAAGATCCAAGTCAACTGAATTTACAACAGTTTTCCAATTTAGAACAGCACGGCCACAGCTTTGACCAGCAAAATACAGGACAGCAATTAGAAGACTTTGGACAACAGAGCCAAGATTTAAATCAACAGAATCTACAACAATTCACCAATTTGGGTCAGCACAGCCACAACTTTGATCAGCAAAATACAGGACAGCAATTGGAAGACTTCGGACAACAGAGCAAAGATTTAAATGAACAGAATCTACAACAATTTACCAATTTGGGCCACCACAGCCAGCACTTTGACCAAGAGAACGCAGGACAACCATTGGAAGATTTTGGACAACAGAGCCAAGATTTAAATCAACAGAACCTACAAAAATTTACCAATTTGGATCAGCAAAGCCCGAACTTAGACCAAGAAAATGCAGGACAGCAATTAGAAGACTTTGGACAACAGAGCCAAGATTTAAATCAACAGAATCCAAAACAATTCACACATTTAGAACAGCACAGCCAAAACTTTGACCAAGAAACCGCAGGACAGCAATTGGAAGATCTTGGACAACAGAGCCAAGATTTATATCAACAGAATCTACAATCATCTTGGAGTCAAAACTTACATCAACACCAAGCCAGAGAGTTTGTGCCTAATTCTAACGCTCAAGTCATTCAAGAAGAGAAAAACACTCCAGTCAATGTCCATGGTTCTGAAGACCATCCAAAACAAGAAATCGAAATTCCACCACCCACAGTAATATCAACAGAGAAGCCTGGATTTTGGAAATCAGTGGGAAGCAAATTATCCACTGCTAAGGATTCTGTTGCTTCATGGTTTAAAAGAAGTTAATCCCTTATTTACCTTTATGTATTAATTTTAAAGTAAAAATGAAAATTAAATTAACTAGTCATAATGCTTAAATTGCTAGAACATTAAAATTCTAAACATAAATAATATCGTCTTTTAATTCCATGATAGCAATATCGAGACTTCACCTTACTGATCTTGAACTTGTCTCAAAATTAGATAAGTTTATTGTGACATGTGAGTAGATAAATTATATGCGTAGGTACTTATCAGTGACATTGTTTAAACTAGGTATGAAATAATAAATAAACTTGAGACAAAAGAAAACTGGTATTAGTGCAGCAAGTGCACAGTGAGTAATTTTTGGGCATTTAATTAGGTTAGAACTATTTATGGAGAGAATGCTCTCACCTGCCCGACTAATTTAATTTATAGGATACTAGCTTCTGCCCGTGACGCGGTCCACGTTGAGCTCGTTTATGTCGTAGCTCCATACAAACTTTCACCCCCCGAGGGGATAATTTCCGGGATAAAAGCTATCCTATGTCCTTCCCCAGGACTCAAACTATCTCTATACCAAATTTCATCCAAATCGGTTTAGTGGTTTAAGCGTGAAGAAGTGACAGACACACTTTCTAATTTATAATATTAGTTTATTTATTTATTTATATTTCTAATTTCTAATATTATTATGGATTGCCATTAGAGAAGGTAATAATTTTTGTTTCATCTTGAAATCATAGGATCATACTCAAGCCTATATTTAAAAGGTAGTGAAATTTTGTTTACAGTGTTAGTTCTACCAATTGTAGGTTTAAACTTTAAAGATGGCGAAAATATGACGTTCCCGTTCACGTAGGTACACTGCTGGATATGGTTGAGATTATTTAATGTGGCCGTCTTTGGATAAAATTTTCATTGGAATTGGAATATTCTACCTTGGATGGTAGTTGCTTTTTGAATGGATTACTTTGATGCAATTCGGTTAACCCAAATAACCTCAACGGTACTTATCAAGATTGCTAGACTTACGAGGCGTCTCTAGCCCATGAAGCGCCCGTGTGGAAACATTACTCTAGCGCCCCCTAGTAAGCGCGCGCGCCGAGTGAGGCTCCGTAGCGGGCGGCACGCGGCGCCCCCTAGAAACGCTGCGCCCGTGTGCAACGCACACCCTGCACCATAGGTAAAGACGCCTCTGCTAGGCCATCACCTACAACACTTGAAGCATCTTCCTATTCCCTTAGTTACACCGTCCCGCTCTTACAACACCCAATGGGAGAAAGAGGGTGATAGTATTCTAACCCATGTGTATATGGTTATAGTTTCGCCACCAATGGTGATGTAATATCTGAGAAGCTATCGTACGTATCCTATCTTATTCTGCTAGCTGTCCAAAGGCTTTTTAGAAGTTCCTCCTCTAAATTCTAAATTGTAAAAGTTGCATTTGTTTTATTTCATTTTGAAAAAAACAACACAAGATCTACTCTTCTAGGGTTCCGTAGTCAACAAGGTACCCTTATACATACTTTCGCCATGTTCGTCTGTCCGTCTGCGGCTTAGCTCAGTAACCCTTATGCCGGCTGTACACATTGGGCCAATGTTGGCGCGTGAGCAGGATGCAGCTATGTAAACGAATGAGATCGCATTATAGCCCTGTCCATCTAACGCATAGCTGCACCCTGCTCACGGCCAACGTTGGCCCAATGTGTACAGCCGGCTTTACTACTAGAGAGCTGTAGTTTGGCATGGTTATTTAAATCAATCACGCCAACAAAATGGTAGATAAAATCTTGATTTTTTTATCTCTACACCCACAGTGGGGATGTATATTGTTTTCCTTTTACACCCATAATGTGGGGTATCATTGGCTAGCTAATTCAAAAATAGAGGCATACCTACTTACCAAATAATAGTTGACCAACTTAAAAATATACTTGGGATTTCCAACTTTCATACAAATTCAGCCTCCACCATATACGTACGTGTCGATAGAAGAAAAAGACAGACAGGGAACTACGGAACCTTACCCTGCGCGTGGCCCAACACGCACTTGGACAGTTTTTTATTAGGTACATTTCATACTAATTTAATTGTCAATTTTTGTTATATGGTGGGCAGGTAGACGTTAAGGTGCCGTGAAATGTGTGAGTGATATACATTTTTTTTCTAGAGCTCCTTTTTCCTGATCACTATGAGCCCAAGACCTCTCCTCAACTTACTTATGGCAGAGGAAACAGTTGAATATGTGCGCGTGAAGACCGGATTCATCCTGAGGGTTGTGAAGTTGGAGTCTCGCCATAACGTGATTTTTTTTTTTTTGTGGTGAGAGCTCCAAAAGACCACCTATCCACCTTAACTAAGGAAGAATTTTAGCCAAGGGGAGTAAAGTTCTGGCTATTTTGTGGCACTTGGCACCACAAAATTGCGCAACACTTTACAGTGTGTTGTCACGATAGTGTGTTTTTGTAGTATTTTACAAGTTTATTTATTTATTTATTTAAGCCTTTATTATGCAAACTGATTATTTTCGTTTACACATTTCAAATTAAAATACACCCTTCCTCTCCCGCCAACCCCGATTGGGGTCAGCATTTAGTATATCATGGTTTTTTAAACCTAGGCATCTTCTGAATTGCCGTAATATTAATTTTCCAATCCATACAATCTACTAGAGTGTAGATAGACCACAGTAGATGGCGGATTGAAGAAGTGAAAACTGTATAACGGTGGCCAGACTATGAAACTAAAGTTTATCTATAAGGCAATATTAATAATTGATGTAAAATCCATGCGGCGGTGGTAAACATTAGTGTATGGATGGTATTGCCGTTTCGACTTGGCATGAAAGACCTTAGGACCTATGCAGACGTTTTTTCAGCGCGCCATCGACGCGCGTTGGTGTCTATTTGCACATGATTTGACCCAAAGACGCATCAACGGCTGCAACGGCTTAAGAAAATGCATAGGCCCTTTAGAAGGTTAAAATTTGATTACAATAACACTTACTTCCGGTAATGCATTATAATATTTAATGAAGGCTTGCTGCTGCACTGAGTCTGAAATAAAGTAAAGCAATTGTTAATACAAGGAAAAAAACCAGTACGAAAGGCTTTGCCATCCAAATCCATTTCAATCTTACCTAGGTTTAGAGCATGAATTGGCTGCAGTGATGACATTTGCCTAGTAATAGATTATAAGCTGATGAAAAAAAGAGCAATGACGCGCCTTCAGGTAATTTTGTATATAGTACTATTATCAAAAACTCTCAAAATATCATAACTATAGCGGAAAACAAGAAATAACAATATTACAATACTTATATTAATGACGTTTCTACTGTCAAAACTGGCGCGCAAAGTTTTTGTTTTGTTTTTTTTTTTTTTTTTTTTTAAATTCGTCCATTCGGACAGGCTAAGACCATGGGCCATACTGCCTAGTCTTCAGTAAGTATAATTTCATTTGATCGAATCAAGTAATAACGTCTTCAGTAGTTTCAAATCAGAAGTCTCTAGTCCAATAATTATGTCTTCAGTTATTTCCAATTCATATGAACAAATCTAGATATTAAGTCATCAGTATTATCAACATATGTGTCAAATCCAAAAAATAAGTCTTCAGTTATTCCAATCCAATTCATGAAGTCAAATCCAGTAATAAAGTCTTGAGTATGTTCCAATAAAAACGTCAAATCCAATATTCAGCTCTTCAAAAAAGCTTACACCTCATCCAGACATTCCAAAAAGTCATTTGACCAACAAAATATAGGTACAATGCTTCAATAAAAATATATACAATTTTAAGCAAGTTTTAAATTTAGCATCATATTTACAGCATACACACAGTATTATGTACAAAATTAAACAAAGGTAAATAAGTAGACGACTCCTTCAACAAATCAGTTACTGAGAGCGGGATTCGATTAGAAGCTCCATAAATCTCAAGCAACTCATCCATCAGCACTAAATGCCAAAGGCAGCAGGCGCTGAATGCCAAAGGATGAGCAACTAAACAGAATGTGATCTATAGACTGAACCTCTTGCTTTTGACAATGATCGCAATAAGGGGAAGAGACAAAGTTTTTACGATGGAGATGAAAATTTAAACGACAATGACCAATGCGCATACGAGTAATTATGGTGTAAAACCTACGATGCATGTAAGTTTTAAACTTACAAAACCAAGGCTTACTATTAACTTGGTTATCTAACAAAGCATACAAATGAGCCTTATTCTCAACTTCTGTAAAATGATACCAATGTCTTCCCCAAAGAACAGTCATACGCTGTTTTAGATTACTTATAATATCAGAATATGGCAAGGTCACAGCTAAGTCCCTGCTGTCGGGAACCAGGGACAAGTCAGATGCATTAGCAATAGTTCTAGCTAGGTAGTCGGCGTTTTCATTACCAGAAACTCCTTTATGAGACGGAACCCATACAAAATCTATTTTAATACCAATTAAAGATAGTTCTAACCATAATTCTTTAATGGAAAAAATCAGATAGCAAGTGCTAGCATTCATTTTGTTACTCGATAAACTTATTAATACACTCATACTATCGCTTACTATGACCCATTCTTTACTATATTGATTATGTTCTTTAACATGTTTCAAAGCAAATAAGATGGCAGTTGCTTCAGCAGTAAAGATACTTGCATTTTTATTGATATTAAACCCAATACCTTTATTAATTTCAGGTTGATAAATTGCAAAGGAAACAGCATTATTATTTTTGGCACCATCCGTATAAATAAATTTACAATTAGACCATTCTGACAACAATAAATAAGCCTCCTCTTTGGAAGTTAGCTTTGAATCTATTACAATTTTTATATCGGGATATTTACTCTTAAAAGAGCCTGTGTAACAGGGAAGAAGGTCATTATCAAGATGTATATTTAACTCCTGCAAAGAGTGAAAGAAAGAAGTAAAATCCTGAAGAACATACATGCGCCTTTGAAAAGGCGATGATTGGAAAGAAATCAAGTTGTGAAGAAGATCGTTCTTAGGCAAGCTGTATAACTTTAAAATAAATCTTTCTTTTAAATAACGAAATCTAATATGAATAGGAGGAAGATTCGATTCAATTTGCATAACAGCGATAGGACTAGTTTTAAATGCACCCAGTATTGTCCGCATACATTTGTTTTGTATTTTATCTAATGAATTTACAATTTTATCATCTCCAGCAAAACATAGAAAACCATATTCAAAATGACTTCGAACTAGAGACTTATACAAGATTAACAAAATTTTGGGGTCTGCACCCCATGAAGTGGCGCACAGCGATTTTAACACATTGTATGCTTTGTTAGCTTTGGTTATAATACTGTCAGCATATTTTATCCAGGAAAGTTTTGAAGTAAATATAACACCTAAAAACTTTATTAGATCATATGAAATAGGCAGTGATATGTCATTGTACAAAACTGTGGGCAAACACATGCTTTTGCGACCAAAAATAAAAACTTTGGTTTTAGTCGAATTTACATCTAAGTTCAGATAAGCAAAGTATTTATGTAAGTTGATTAATGCCTCATTAATAGTCAAAGCTAATTGATTTAAATCAGATCCTGACACATAAACAACCAAATCATCTGCATACTGCAGATTTTTAACCTTTGTTCCTAGAATAAGATTTAGTCTCCTAATGTACAAAATAAAAATTAAAGGGGATAAGATACCTCCTTGACAAACCCCTAAAGAAGATAATCTTGGGCCATATAAGTGATTGTTAAATTTAACAAAAACCTTCCTGTTTGTTAAAAACATTTGTAAGAAATTTATTATTTTGCCAGGTAACCCTATCATTGACAGCTCTCTACATAAAACGGAAATATTGACACTGTTAAATGCACCTGCAATGTCAAAGAATACCGAAAGAAGATACTGATTATTATATATGCTGTTAAGTGCATCAAGTTGCAACTGACAAATACTCTCACGAGAAGACCGACCTTTACGAAAACCAAACTGATTGCAGGGTAACAGACCATTTTGTTCGACAAAAAATTCCAACCGTTGCTTTAGAAGCTGTTCAAAAACCTTTCCTACACAAGATGTGAGTGCTATAGGTCGATATGAGTCGGGTAACAATTTATCTTTATCAGGCTTTAAAATTGGGACCAAGCAATCTGTTTTCCAATCATCAGGAATTAAGTTTTCTTCCCACAGCTGATTTAATATGTTTAAAAAGGTCTTTAGATTTTGTGAACTTAAATTTTTCAGTAAAATATATGGTATTCCATCAAGACCAAAGGATGTATCTCTTCTTGAAAATAGGGCAGATTTAAGCTCTTGCAAAGAAAACGGTTCAGTAAGATACTTATCATTATCATTTTCTGTGTGAACATAATTTAAAGACTCATTAAGCACAAAATCAGGAGTGTATTTCTTAAGAAAATCTGATATCCAACTATTATTACTAGCGTGTTTTGAAATGAATGTTTTATTAAATTTCCGCATGTAATTCCATATTAATGTCAAAGGAGTGCACCGGTTAAATGAGTTACACAGATTTATCCAACTATTACGCCGTTCAGTCTTAAGAACAAGCTTTTTAAGGGCTCGAAGTCTTTTAAATTCTATATAATTCTCTTCACTAGGTTCACTTTTAAATTTTATATAAGCATGTTTTGAATTAAGTACAGCTTCTGAACACTTTTGATTCCACCAAGGCAGCCGGGGAAATTTCAAAGATTTTGGTGTACACGGATTAGAACTATTCAAAGACCTATGTCTAGGGATGGACTCTACAGCAGTAGATCGCAAAATATTACAAAACAGATTGAGAGCATCTATCGAAGACATATTTTCAAAATCAATATTAGCCAAACAAAAATCAACTGATTGCCTGTACATTTTCCAATTCACCTGTTTGTAATTTGGGTGAATGGGCAAATGTACATTATTACATATTGGATTACTTTGTGAGCTATTTTCATTACCAACTATCATTTTTATCATTACAGGCAAATGATAACTGCTGCCAAGAGGACAATCCATAACAGACCAATCACATGAAAGTGCCAATGATGGAGAAACGAAAGTTAAATCCAGAGCATTAGGACGCCAAGAAGAAGAACCAGTTGTAGTAGTTTGACCATTATTTAAAAGAACCAAGTCATTGCCATCAATAATATCTAAGACATCTCTACCTCGAGGCAATGTATCAACACAGCCCCATGACATATGATGAGCATTTAGATCGCCTCCAAAAAGCATTGGCTGCGGAATAGATTTTATCAAAGCATCAAATTTACTTTTATTAAATGGGGGATCAGAATTTGATGGACTATAAAAACTTACTACACTCAACTGCTTGTTGTTTATAATTATTTGTACACAGATATTTTGTAGAGCATTGTCAAAATAAATTTTATTATTAGAATATACTATATTGTTATGAATAAGTATTGCTACACCATTATGTTTATTACCACAGTCATTTCTAATGACATTGTATCCTTTAATTGAAAATTTTTGATGTTGTTTTAACCAGGTTTCAGAAATTATTGCTATGTGAATGTTATTTTCATATAAGAATCTAGTAAAGATTAGCCTATTGCTTATTATACTCTGAGCATTCCACTGCACTATGTTCAATATGTCCATAAAGAAAAAAAATTAAGGTTGTTTCCTGAAAGTGTTTTTAAGTGTTTCTTTTATATTGTTAGAATTTATTGGCGTTTCTTTATCAGCACAAATTTTAACTATAGCTTCCACAAGTAGATTCATAAATCTGTCAGATTTGGTCAGATTACTTAGATGGGTGTCAATATATTTTGAGCCGAGCTGCGGAAATGCAACGTCACAAAACAAATCGGAATATTTAGCACTACGTGATTTTAACTTATTTTCCTCAATTTTCTGTTTTTTAATTGGACATGCAGCAGATATAGCCACGTGATCCCCACCACAGTTTGCGCATTGTGTTTTAACCTTATTACAATTTTTGAAATTATGAGGTTCAGCACAAATTGAACATACTTCATTATTTTTACAATACTTTGCTATATGACCAAATTTCATGCATCGAAGGCATTGCTTTACTGGAGGAATATAGATCCCTACTTCGTGCCTCCAATGGTCAAGTGTTACATATTCAGGCAACTGTACAGAGGCAAAAGCGTGTCTTTTACCCGCCGCATAAACCGTCTTACGCTTATCACCTTTTTACTGGAAGCTATTAATTGGAAAATCTTCTGGTTCGAATAATCAATCGGCACTGAAGTGAGAACACCCGTAACCTCGGTCTCAGATGCTGGGATTGAAGCATTCATGTGAATTTCATTTAATAATTTTTCATTTTTTAGGAAGACATTGGCGTGATTTGGGAGATCGAACATAATCCCAACTTTGTATGCATTAATTGTTCTTAGATGCATCACGCCCGACACGCGATGATTTCGGATTGCATTGGACAAAGCAAGTCTATCTTTGTCAGAAAATTTGTGGTCATCCTCTCTGTGATTCAGAAAAACAATAAATTCTTTCTTAGCTGAATTTTCGTCGTACAACCTGTAATAACTTTTGGCCCTGAAAGGAGTATACTTCTCTTTGTCATCTTCTTTAGTCTTCTTTTTTGCAGGTATGCGCTCCGAGGGCGCACCTGTATCCGCATCAGAACTACTTTCAGATTGAAGATCTGGCTCCGGCTCCAAGCCCTCCAACCGAGAACGCTTTCCCGTACGCTTCCCCATGACTGGGGAAGCGCACCAAACCGATAACCAAATCAACTATGAATTAAAATTAAAATTAAGACTAAATATGAACAAATTAACACCTAAAATTAATTTACAATAAAATATTTTATCAAGCGCGCCTATCACTTTCAACGTTCCCGCCAAAAAAAAAACTTTTTGTTTTGTCTTAGTTTTTAACACATTGCTGGTTGGTAATTTAAGCCAATGGCGAGCCACATGACGAGCTGAGTTCTAAGACGTTTTTTACACTTGACGTTTTTTGATTAAAACTTTAAGGGACGTTGTTTACTATACTTAAACATAATACGACCAAATTACACTTCATAAAAGCTTCATAAGGATCTGTAACTGAAATTGATCGTAAGAAAGACAAGTATGCAATTAAATAACAACGATGTCCACCACCTTTATTTCTAAAAATCATAAAATACGCCTCAGAACTCCCCAAATTAAAAAAAAGGTAATGAGACATTATATGTTCGGATATATAATATACATTTTATCCCGGGTTAAAAGCATATAGAGCCCGACAAGTTACTATTTGAATTTGACCCTAACCGTAGCCACGTATACACGTACACGTATCGTACGTACACGTATGTCAAAGTCAAATAGTGGATGGGCGGGGTATAGCTATGCAACAGCGAAAAAATGCACAAGTTATAAATATATACTTAATTGTACATAACCAACCATAATAATTTTGATCTTAATGCTAGAATGGTAGGGTATCGAACTTCTACTCCAATATCACGATAGTTACTTATAGTCTGACAAGTTTCTTTTTGACTCTATCCACGTTGCGGACGAATTTATTTTACTGGCAAGGTACTCCTTGAGTGGGTTTGTCGGGATACCTTACAAAAACGTACTATATACGTGACCCTTAAAAACTGTAGCCGAAATGACAAAACAGGCCCCTTAAAAAAAAAGACCGGGTTGCACTCCGGGAGTGCCGGCAGAAGTGAAAACTCAGAGACTAGTTATAGGAGTTTTACATGCAATGCAATCCATTCTGTATGTATTTTAACGACAAAATTAATGTTAATGTTTGCACACGAAACAGTTCAAAGGATGTTTTGACCTAGCGCACTACAATTAAGGTTCAGTTTCGAGCAACGACTGTCTTGACGTGCACAGCTCCGCTTCCCTCCACCCCCAAGCCTTGTCCCGAATATCTCACCTATATACGGTCACGTGACCTCCTACGCTCCTACATCTGTGGCGAGTTTAACAAATTTTCCCCATCCCATAAAGTGCACAGCGCCGCTAAAGAAGTTTTCACTTCAAAAAAAAATGTACCTACCCAGATGGGTAAGATTACTGTGATAGCCGTTTCAACCACTCAGTGGCTCAATTAGTATTTTTACCGAGTGGTTGATATACATCAGACTAAAATTTGTAATGCTAATCTACCTACAGTTTTCGTAAGGACATACTCATAAGTCGATAACGACAGTGTGATTTTAAATAGAAAACTTCCATGAGTCTCAGACATACTAAAAATAATGAAAAGGGTCACTCATGTCTTTGAGGTCCAATGTCCTCGACATGTTTCGAACCAATACGTGAGCTCTCGCAATGCCGGCGCACTCAGTGCTGATGATTAAGGACCACATATTGGCTCAAAACATGTTGAGCGATATTTTTCTTCAAATACGTTAGTTTCATTATATTTTAACAATAAGTAGTGTGGTTTTGAATTGTTTTTTTTTTCTAATTTCGTGCTAAATTACTATTTGAACAAAATTAAATATAGCTGTGGTCTCACATTAGGCTAGGACTGTCCCGTGGAAACCAAGGCAAATACGAAACTTGCTAGTTCGAGTGACAGAGAGGGAGATACACGAAGGATGTTCGTTTTCGTTTCGCAGATTCATCAGATTTAGGGCGGGTTGCACCGACTCACGATTACAGACCGATCAACGTTAAATATGGCGCTGACAGCCGTCAGTCCATACAAACTTGTCAAACGTTCCACACATTCAGATTTTAACGAACACCGCTTACGATTACAGACGGTTTGGTGCAACTCACCCTTACAGTCAATGACGACTAATTTTTAGGAGTCCGGGAATGTAAAAGCCTGAGGTGTACCCGCATCAAAAATATAAACAGGTCCCCTATAATTTCATAATACAATGATAAACGGACGCATTCTCGCATTACGGAAAGATTTTCTTTATCTACTCACGGTGCATGCTTAAAAGTTGAAGAACCAATTCAAACGAACGGGCACGAAATTGCTCAACAGATGCATACACACTTAGCTATTTGAGCTCGTTTATCAGTAGCCTCAGTTAAAAACGGGTGTTTTGTGTATCCGAACGTACCAAGTGAATGTGAACTGACATTGCTGAAGACTAGGCAGTATGGCCCATGGTCTTAGCCTGTCCGAATGGACGAATTTAAAAAAAAAAAAAAAAAAAAGTGAACTGACATTGACAGATTTTATTTTCTCCATTCTCTAGTAAATATTAGTGACTCAGTCCTGTATATTATTTTTTGCATAATATGTTGTATTTTAAATGTGGACTGGTTATTTTAACAACTACTTATATTTTGTCGTAAGTGCACTCAATATTTACTATTATTTCTCGTATTGGAGACGTAATTTTGCGAACTACTAGAAGTGAATGTCTGGTATTTTTTCTTTACCGGATTAGAATGGAATGTAAAATAGTAATTACAATATTATGTGTTTATTTAAAAGACTATTTAATTGAATTGAATAATGAATAAAAAACTTTGACATTATCTACGAGTTCGACTACATCATAGCTTCTTCAATACTTTCACTATTTGTTTATTCGTTTTTGTGCTTGTCCATATTAAATTGGACGATGTATACGTTCTTCTTTCAGACTTTGTTCCCAAATTGCGAAAGAAACAAATTCCTTAGATGCTGGATTCACATTGCTGTATGTGGCCAGCGGTGCCATAGGTAAGAGGCATATCTTTGTTTGTTATGTAAAAGTTGTCGAAACACTATGTTACTTAACTATTGCATTCCCTTACATAGATCTGAGTCATAGTTTGCTATTGCAAGAAAACTTAAGTGGGTTGGAAACTCTTTGGTTGCCTTTCATAATTGTTATGTACTTTTTGTTATGTTATTCAAGGTCTGTATTAAGTATAATGGTTGCATTGATTATGCAAACTAGAGTTGGTAATTTTAACCAACACATTTTTATTAGTGTACAACTCTATATCACTAATTACACATTTTGGCACAGTGGGTATATGAAGATCACTGATAATAAAGGATTAATTAGATAGAATTAATCTTTATTCGACATCAGATAAAACATGACATGACAACAATTGGACAACACAATATTGACACAAAAGACATATAGATTTGAAATTAAAAAGAATATCATAGACTGTCTTCAGCCTGTTAAAATACGTAAGGCGTAACCTCTTTTATTCTAACACTCCTCCTTAATTTCATTCCTCTAGTCCCATACCTCTTGCACACAACGTAAACTTACCCTTTAGCAGGGGTTTCGTAAGTACGTCCGCCACCATTCGCTCAGTCTGTACATACTCTAAACGAACATGCCCATGCTCAACAGATTCCCGAATAAAGTGATGGCGCACATCGATATGTTTTGTGCGTTGGTGGTGCACAGGGTTCTGCGCAATGGCAATTGCTGACTGACTGTCACTGTAGATAGTCAGTTGCCTCTCTGGTTCTCCGGTGATCTCAGCAATAAACCGTTTTAAGAATATTGCCTCTCTGGCTGCTTCTGAGATGGCAACATATTCAGCTTCTGCAGTTGAGAGTGCTACAGTTTTCTGCTTTTTGCTTTCCCAGCAAATTGCTCCTCCTTTCCACAGGAAAACCAATCCGGTGTATGACTTCCTGTCATATGATGTAGCATGACTCGCATCTGCATAGCCCACTAGCACCTTTCTGTCATTTTTCCTGTACATGAGTCCACGACTTTTAGTGCCCTTTAAAAATCTGAGCACTCGTTTCGCTGCTATCCAATGATCCTCAGTAAAGCAGGTGTTAAATTGGCTCAGATGATTCACTGTATGTGCTATGTCCGGCCTCGTGCAGACAGATAAATACATTAGCGAACCAATCAGATTTTGGTACGGTGTGCCAGCATCCGGTATGTGTGATGATCCTGGTTTTTCCAATTTTTGTCCAGGTACAGATGGCGTTGACGCAACCTTGCAGTCTACCATACCAAAATTCTTCAAAACCTTATCCACATAGCTTTCCTGTTCGATTTTGATTTCAGTCTCGCTTTGGGTGATGCGAATTCCTAGAATAAATTTTGCTCGACCGAGATCCTTCATCTCAAATTTTCTCATTAGACCTCTTTTGAGACTACGTAGTTCTTCTTCGTCATTCCATAGAATAAGAATGTCATCTACGTAAACCGCGAGTACAATAACCTTCTTTCCATTAGATTTCTTATAAACACAAGGTTCATTCTTAGACCTCGTGAATCCTAGCTGTAACAACTCGCTGTTCAACTTGGTGTTCCATGCTCTAGGAGCTTGCTTTAATCCATAGAGCGAGCGTTTCAGCAAACAAACATAGTCAGTTCCCTTTTCCTCAAACCCTTCTGGTTGCTTCATATATACAGTCTCTGATAAGTCTCCGTTAAGGAACGCCGTTTTCACGTCCATCTGATCGATTTTGAGATGATAAGCCGCTGCCAGTGCTAAAAGTGTCCTCAGGGAACTATGTCTCACGACCGGGGAGAAGGTCTCATCATAGTCAACTCCGTATCTCTGACTAAAACCTCGAGCCATGAGACGAGCCTTGTATCTTTTTTTTCCCTCCCCCTCGTCTTTGATTCTAAAAATCCATTTGGAATCAACGACGTTGCATCTTTCTGGTCGTTTGACAAGGACCCATGTCTCATTTTTCCTAATAGCACTCAGCTCTTCTTGGATAGCGGCTTTCCACTCCTTGCTGTCATTCCTTGACAATGCCTCACGAATTGTACAAGGATCCTGTTCAGTTTGTTCAGTGGCTTGATAGAGTACGAAATCGGGAAACTGGGTAGGTTTCCTTCTTCGAAGGGGATACCTCCGTGTCCTCTCCTGCTGGTTCTCCTCAATTTCTTCTTCAACAGTTGAACCTGATTCGCAGTCTTCAAACTCGGCCAGATCAGAGTCTACATTTGGCTCATTTTGTCTGTAAAGATCTGCAGTCTCGTCTTCCACACTAGCGTGTTCTACTAGAGGACGTTCCACTCTAGGAATATTCTCTTCCAATCCTCGTTCAAAACCAAGTGATGTTTCTCTTTCATCACGTTCCAATATCGGTGACTGACTGCTCTCCAGCTCTACAGTGTTTTGAAGTGATGAATGTTTCTCTAAACTATCTTCCGTCAGATTTAGTATCACCTCCGAATGTTCTTTAGTTTCTGAATGCTGATGATACATTTGGTTCTCCAAGAACACCACGTTTCTTGCCTTGAAAACTGCGCCAGAACAGGGGTTGATTAATCTATGCGCTTTAGAGTTGTCGCAAAAACCCGTGTAGATCAGTTCTCTGCTTTTAGGATCCCACTTTTTTCTCATTTGTTGAGGGATATGCATAAAAGCCTTGCAACCAAATATCTTCACCATGCTCAGGTCAGTTTTCCTGTGTGACCACTTCTCTTCAGGTGTCACATTCTTCACCGCTATCGTTGGTGACCGATTTTTCAAGAACACTGCATGGTGAACTGCCTCTGCCCAAAATCGTTTAGCCAAACCGGAATCTTGAAGCATGCTTCTTGCTTTCTCGTTGATTGTACGGTTCGCTCTCTCTGCCACTCCATTTTGCTCTGGTGTGTATTCAACTGTCAGCTGATGCTGAATCCCGAAGTTCTTCAAATAATTATCCATACGTTTATTGACGAATTCCGTGCCATTGTCTGAGCGGAGAATCTTCAGTTTATTTCCACTTTGAGTTTCGGCAAACTCCTTAAACTCTATAAACTTTTCAAAAACTTCGCTTTTCTGTTTCAAAAAATACACGAAAGTTTTGCGAGTAAAATCGTCAATAAAAGTTAAAAAATATCGGGCCTTGTTGACAGAAGGTACCTCCATAGGTCCACATACGTCGGAGTGTACCAAACCAAGTACCTCAGTACTTCTCGTCGCATTGGTCTTCGTAAAGGGTTGTTTGGTTTGTTTTCCCATAATGCAGGGTGTACACTCAAGTTTAGTTAAAGTGTTGGGAAAACTTACCCCGGTTGCCATCTTATCTCTGAGTAATTTCAGGTTTTTCATACCAAGATGCCCCATCCTCCGATGCCACTGCACCAGCTGGTCACCTGCAGTTGCTGAGGAAAGTGCAGAACCCTGTGAACAGCACTTGATTTTATAGATGCCTCGTTCTTCCACACCTTTCACTACAGCCTTTCCTCGAATCTCACATTCATCACTCTTAAAGATGTCACACCCTTTATCGGTAAATACCACCACATGTCCCTTTTTGACAATTGCATTAACACTAAGTAAATTAGAGGCTAATTTAGGAACATATGTTACATTGCTTATTGTTAAATCAATTGACTCACAAACTACAGTACCTTCGCTTTCACCCAATACCTCGTTACCATCAGCACACGTCACTCTTAATGGCTTAGGAGTGTCCTTTAAATTCCTGAACCATGATTTGCGATTCGTCATATGAGTCGACGCTCCTGAGTCTATGATCCAATCATCCGCATGTGGTTTGGTCAATGTGCCAAACGCATATGCCTGCAGCGCCTCCTTCCTTTGTTTTGGATTCTCTGGACAGTCCTGAGCTTTGTGAGGTCCTTCACAAATAAAACATTTGACTTTTCCTTTAGTCTTCTTTTTAGGAGCACTCTTGCCTTTGTGCTTATTTGTCAAAAGTGCTGATGTTGACTGCTTCTCACTAGAGCTTGTCGAGTAGGTATCTTCCATTTGGAATAGCTTTGTTTTTACATAGTCGGTAGTCAAATTGACGTTGCTGTTTTCTATGGCCAACCTCATAGGTTGAAATTCTGGGGTAAGACCTTGAAGGAGCAGAGCTGCCAGTAGCTCATCATCAATCTCCTTCCCTAAGTCCAACAGCTCCTGTGATGTTGTTAATACAGACGTCACATACGCGCGAATCGTCGCAAATTGTTCGAGCCTCATGCTCACTAGCTTTGTCAACAGCCGGCAGCGGTTGTTCAAACCTTTATCTTCGAACGCACTTTTTAAAGCTTCCCAAGCGTCTTTAGCCGTTTTACTGTTTCTTACATGCACTAAACAGTGGGGTCTGATCATTAAACAGATTTTCGCTCGTGCTCTTTGGTCACGCTTCGTCCCAGAAACGTCACTCGCCGCAGGAGTGGTACTTGTAAATTCCCACAAATCATCATGGATGAGATACATTTCCATGAGAAATTTCCATGTTGCGTAGTTACTATTGCCATCCAGCTTCTCTAGTGATGGTAGGGCACTGCTAGAACTGCTGTTGCCAGAACTGCTAGGTGCAGTTTCTCTGTCTCCACTCTCAGCCATAATTTACGTGCTCGGGCCAATAACCTATTAGTGTACAACTCTATATCACTAATTACACATTTTGGCACAGTGGGTATATGAAGATCACTGATAATAAAGGATTAATTAGATAGAATTAATCTTTATTCGACATCAGATAAAACATGACATGACAACAATTGGACAACACAATATTGACACAAAAGACATATAGATTTGAAATTAAAAAGAATATCATAGACTGTCTTCAGCCTGTTAAAATACGTAAGGCGTAACCTCTTTTATTCTAACAATTTTACAGTTATATATGTATATAATATAAATATATATAATATATTATGAGTTTGTACTAAATAAAAGTATAAGAATTTGGTAACAATAAAATAATAAATCAATTTGGTAAAAAATCTAAAATGATTTAACCCCATTCTAATATAAAATACTGTACTAAATGTCATCCTTTAATATTTTAATTCTTTTTACTTTGAGAATCATGGGTTTCCAACCAGAAGTCTTTTTAATAAATGTCTGTCTGAATATATGTAGTTTGAGTGTGAGATCCCTAAATTTGGCTACACCACAATACATGCCACAACTGCTTCGAAATGAAAAGGCCATGTTTTATAAACACTTTACTCAAATAGTGACTAAATATTATCAAAGTAGGAGGGTAATAATGAAATGTAATGTATTAAAATGAAAGGTATTATATGAACAACTTTTTATTAGTAGTTAAGCATGCTTAGTATAACATAAACACTTAGCCGTTACACTTAACAATGAAAGACAAAGGCTTTTGTCTTCTCTATGTGCCTCATACAAAGAGAAGTGAATTAGTTAAAAAAAAAAACAAAACATACCTACTTCAAAACTACTTAAAAAAGTTGATTTACCCATTCAAATCAGACTTATCCACCATTACTAACATCATTGTGTTTGTGTGCTAACAACATTTTTTTTCAGCTGGCAAAATCATCTATGACCGTTACCGGCAGATACATATACTAGGCTCACTAACACCCAATCCAAATGTGACTTCCTTTGCAAATAAGATATCTTCCCTCTCGGCATCTCTCCTGTCACTGGGCTTCCTGGTGTATCTGTTTCTATTTTTACTGAAGGTAACTAACATTCATACTTACCTATGTCAATGTATAATACATTAACTAAAGCAGTATAACAACTAGAGTCTCTTAAGAGTTAACAAGCGTGGCAGGCGGACTGATGTACCGCCCACTACATGCATGCATATTCCCACCTGTTACCACCAATTTCTTACCTGTGGTAACAGATGGGATTTTATCCCCCTCTTTTACCAGTGAAGTACTTGGTGGGAATATTTTCCCCATCTTTTACCACTAAAGTACTCCATGTAGTAGTTACTGGTAAAAAAACCCCATTAGTTACCATCAATATGGGTGTAGACACTAAATAAACTAATCAATAATTCTAAACTTTCTCGAAAAAGGATTATTCATGGAGAAAAAAGCAATGCAGTAGGTTAAATGATCACAAAGTTGTGTCCAAAGTATTCATTATTCTATCCCTTTTCATATGAAACGACTGTCATTTACTATGACGCTCTCGGATTGTGATGTCACTAATTGCGAGCGTTTTCTCTATAAGAAGTAATATTAAAACGGTTGTAGCTTCGTAATTCTTTGAGATATCTAACTGAGATTTTCGTCACCAGCCATATTTTGCTGCCTTCTTTCTTTTGGAGTAATAATACATTTTGAGTCTACACCCGTATTTGGTACTATTCCCATTAGTTTCCACTGGTAAAAGATGGGGGAAAACATCCCAGCTGTTACAATTGGTAACAAATTGTTGGTTACAGGTGGGACTAACTCATTGTACGGTTTTCACAAGATGGCGATTTTGTAGCTGTCTTGCGGCGAGATAGAGTATCCGTTTTTTTTTTAATTAAAATACTTTGAAAGAGACGGATAGTCAGTGTCGACACGAGACAAATCGTATCAACGCGAGACATTCTTGTGACAACCGGGACGAAGTTGCGTTTAATTTTTTCGTGACGCGTGTCTCTGCGTCACGTTGAGCGTTTGTATAGATTTGTTTTACTGCTTTTAGCTATAATATATCTAATGCACTTATTTATATAATGGTTGAAATTATGTCATATAAATAAATACTTACAAAAACTATCATTACAATATACGAGTAAACCTGTTAAAGTGCAAGGCAGATTTGAAAAGGGGATTTGTTTTCAAATGTTCAGTTCATATAATATCCGCTATAGGTAAGTCAATTACAATAAGGAATTCGCTTCAAGGGATGGATTGTTAAAGAAAATGGGTCACTACGAAAGTTTTGAGATACTCAAAATTTATAAAAAGAACGCAACGAGATTGAACCTTTTTTAAAAGATAAATTATTTGTAATTCGAACATAGAAAACCATTTGATCAAATATTAAAAAATAAAAAAATGACGGTTGTTTTTTGTTTCAATTCCGCGGGCTTTTATCGTCAACTATGGATTTTAAGCGAGAACATTTTCGTGCGATGATTTTGTACGATTATCGATTATAAATTTGGATTAAATGAATGTGAGTGCAGAGAGCGATTAGTTTCGGCGTTTGAGGACTATGCACCATCGCGTGCAACAGTTTTCAGATGGTTTGCTCAATTTAAACGAGGGATTTTTTCCTTAAATGATGATGAAAGAAATGGCCGACCCGCGACTTCAGTTACAGAAGAAAACGTCCTAGCTGTGAAAAAAATATTAAGGAAGACCCAAAAGTGACTTACAAACAACTAGAAGAGGTCGTGAAGATTTCATCGCCAGCTATTAATGAAATTGTACACAACCGGCTTGGAGTCAGGAAATTATGTTCACGATGGGTGCCTCACTCGCTGACTGCAGAACAAAAAGAAGCTCGCGTGACATGGTGCAAAGATATGCTCAGAAAATTTGATCAGGGAGAAGGACGGTAAATTTTTAACATTATTACTGGAGACGAGAGTTGGATTTACCAATATGATCCACCGACTAAACGGCAATCGATAATTTGGGTGTTTCCCGATGATGAACCTCCAACGAAGGTGAAACGCGGGCGAAGCGTTGGGAAAAAAATGGTGGCCACATTTTTTTCTGCAAGTGGTCATGTGGCCACAATTTCCTTAGACGACCAAAAAACTGTGAATGCTAAGTGGTATATTGAAGCGTGTTTACCTACTGTATTTAATAATTTAAAACAAAAACGACCTAAAACTGGTTTGAGGGGGCTTTTTTTGCATCATGAAAACACTTACTTTAACAATAACTTTTATACTTTTTTTGTATCTCAAAACTTTCGTAGTGACCTAAGGTACTATAAAAACATATTCATTCACGAAAGAGATTTTATAGAAGTTCTTTGTATTTGTCCATCTCCCTTTTCTAGCCATCTCCTACAGACTTACTTTATTGTAAACTTACAACTAGTGATGTACCATTCCCAGGAATACTCAAAGTTCCAATATTGTCAACATTGGAACATCAATATTCACGGCCAAAGTAATGCAATCATATCATATCATACCCAAAATTGATGTGTGTTATATTTTTTATTGTCATCTCATTGTTAGTTGCTTTGGATGATTTATTTGTTATATAATTAGTCCATTGGGTTATTTATAGCACATGACATAAATGTTTATTTATGTATTCATATTGGGCATGTTTTTGATTGTTCAGTTTTGGTTTAAGTATTTGTATTTGGGTGGCGCAGGACCGGTCATTGTGGCACTCTTGGTCATTGGGGAGGCCTATGTCCAGCAGTGGACGTCTTTCAGATTCAGATTCAGATGGTTTATTTCTCAATAGTACCTAATACACAATTTTCATACATTAAATAGGTTAAAAAAATGCACACAATATAATATTGAGATCGTCAAGAATACATGTTATCGGCGTGTTGTCTCTACACGGTTATATATAACTTATAATCAAATTTCGGCTGATATGATGATAATGAATTGTAGGGGGGAATTGTATAATGCGTGTCTACTTAAAAATAACTATAATATATAGTCTTTGAGCGCTTAGTACATTTTGTATGGTTTCCGTACATCGCGGTTTACCGTATTATGATGCTGAATCGAGTTTAATGTATAATCCTGTTAGAAAGTGTGTTATACACTAAAGCTAGTCACAAACTAGGGCCTGCGATGGCGGCCAGATGTAAACTATAACGATAACTAGCTTCTGGCCGCGACTCCCCCTTAGGGATGGTTTCCAGGATAAAAACCATCCTATGTCCTTCCCCGGGATTCAACCTATCGCCACGCCAAATTTATTTTCCATCGGTACAGCGATTTAAGCGTGAAGGGGTAACATACAGACGTATAGACTTTCATAGTAATTAAATAGGTAGTTAGTTAGTTCTTAGGTCGTTAAAGCCCAGCACATTATTAAAACGCCACGCGACCCGATGAAACGCGACGCATGGCGTCGCGTCGCGTCGCATGTTTATAGTGTGATTCTGTCGTAGACAACAACCGGGATCACCGGCCTTGCCTTGCTTATCCCGCACAATCGATGCAACCGTGCAGGTACCTCTAGGTAACGAACGCTGCATTGATATAGCGGTATTAATATCAACCTGCCTCGTATACAATGCAGAATCGTTCGGCCGACGAAGAGGAAAGTGGATTAGTACGGTGGCAAAATCGCAAAAAGTCGTCTCCTTCACGATTTTCGTGGACATCTCTTCTATATACCTAAAACTGGTATGGATGTGTTCCTTGTTGTCTCCAGGGTACGAATCTGCCGGTTTTAGTTAAGGGAGAGGGGGACGGACATAGCTGTGACGTCATAAAGATGGCCGCCTACGGTCATCGAATTTTGTTCAAATCTCGGGTTCTATTTTACTGATTGCTTGGTGTGAGGTGTCATTTGAAAGCTTATTAAACGTACTATAATTGATTTCTAGAACGCTATGACGTACAATCAACAGTTTTTTAATTATTAGAAAAAATATGTTTTTTTTACCCCGCGCGTTTGAACGAGTACTGATAAAACATGCTTGTAACTTAATAAATAATAACTTTAGCGATATAAAAGTTATTATAAAAAAAGTAGGTAATTTCATAAGCTTTCCAAAAAATATAGTATTTGTTGGTGTACACTAATAAATAACCAAGTAATAATAAATTTTGTGAATTACGCACCAAATAACACCACGCTCGTCTCTGCTAGCGATCGCTGGCGTCACATCGCGCCTTTAGAAACTCTTTTTTTGTTTTCTGAGTAATTATACGACTCAGACGGTCATGATACGCACCTAAAGCAGTAAAATAAAGGCCACCTCAGGAACTTTGTAGCCCGAGCCGAAGGCGAGGCGAGTGCACTGAAGCGTACTTTTTCACCCCCCACACACAATTTTACGTCTTCTTTTGGCTGACAAGTGAGATTGTTATTGCCAATTTACGCCCGGTTGATGTAAAATTAGTCTAGTTCCTAGTATTAAGTTGAAAATAATTAATAAATCAATGAATGCAAGCAGCTTTATTAGACAACTAGCTTCCGCCCGCGACTTGGGTCTGCGTGGACCCGGGATAAACTGATCTCCTAACTGACCTATATTTTAATCCAGGCTATAAACTATCTTCGTACAAAATTAAATCCAAATCAGTTGAGCCGTTTAAGCGTGGCCGTGGTTGAGTAACAAACATCTAAACATCAATTATCCAAACTTTCGCATTTATAATATTACTAGGACTAGTTTTTGCCCGAGGTTACCTGTGTTGTACTTTGTCTTGTACTTTCCAAATCTGACTTGTTTTGGTTAAGTATTTCCTCGCAATAGAGAAGTGAAAAACAGCTATAGGAAAAGCGGCAGAGAGATTTGTAACTGAAACGTTGGACGCACCGAGTGTGTGTCCGCTTGATGAGTGTTTGAGTCTTGTATGTGATAGAGAAAGGGGGGGTGTGTGGCCGCGTTGGCTTGCCGTACGGGCCTTTGGCCCTCAAGTTCGCTTGTAAAACACTCGGCGGGTATGGTGTCCAAGAGCGCGCCCTGAAGGGACGCCACAGACCTTCGTCCCTATACGGAGAGCTCAGCCTGCCGCCTCGCTTACCATGCCGCTCTCTTTTGGGTCTTCGGCCCTCAAGTTGTCCGCGCAGGCTCGCGTGGAGAGCGCGCTCTGAAGGGACGCTTCAGACCTGCGGCCCTACGGAGCCCAGCCCAGGAGTAAAGTATCCGAGAGCGGACGCACTCTTGAGGGTCGCTTCCGGCCTTTGGCCCTCCGACTCACGTAGAGAGCGCGCTCTGAAGGGACGGTTCGGGCCTTGCTCTTAGATTCGCTGGTAAGACACTTAGGTGTAACAAAGTGTCCGCGTGGGCCCGCCATTCAGGCCTTTGGCCATCTGGCTTGCGTGGAGAGTCCGCTCTGAAGGAACGCTTCGGGCCTTCGACCCCACGCAGAGCTCGGCCTGCCGCCTCGCGCGCCATGCTGCTTTTTCGGACCTTCGGCTCTCAGGTTTGCTTGTAGGACACATAGGAGTACTGCAGAGTCCACGTGGACCCGCCCTTTGGGCCTTTGGCCCTTTGGCTTACGTCGAGAGCCCACTCTGAAAGAACGATTCGGGCTTTCGGTCCTACGCAGAGCCTAGCCTGCCGCCTCGCGTGCCATACTGCTCTCCTTCGGGCCTTCGGCCCTCAGGTTTGCTTGTAGGTCACTTAGGAGTAGTAAAGTGTCCACGTGGGCCCGCCCTTTGGGCCTTTGGCCCTCTGGCTTGCGTGGACAGCCCGCTTTGAAGGTACGCTTCGGTCCTTCGGCCCTCAAGTTTGTTTGTAATGCATTTAGGAGTAGTAAAATGTCTGCGTGAGCTCGCCCTTCGGGGTCTTTGGCCTTAGTACTCGCGTGAAGAGCACGCTCTTGAGGGATGCTCCGGGCCTTTGGCCCCGCGAGCCTCACCGCTCGCCTTCGGCCCGTGTTGGTCTGTTCGAACTTGTTTCCTGCGAAACAAGTTCGAACTGCTACTGCTTGCAGCTGCTGAACTATGGAGCTCCATAATTCGCAACACATATCAGTCGACAAGCTATATATAAAAATATCTATACGCATCTCCAGAGAAAAAATATGTTTACATATAGCTGTTGCTAGAAAGGTAATGTAACGAATCACCACGTGCAAATATCTTCAAATTCAACCGCAACTTGCACTCAAATGAAATGAAGTATGCGCGGGCATAGGGCAATAGCGGCCTTGTTCCGAGTTTGGCTCCTAGACCTCGGGCTGCATTTGGCGAAAGCTTGCGGCCTACAGTCAAAGAAGTTATGAAATTAAAATGCCTCTTTATTGAAACATATTTATCTGTCTAGGGGGCGCGTACGACTCAAATCAAGGCTTCCCCTGAAACACAGTATTTATTAATTCGACTACAGGAACACACAGGAAGGCGTGGCGAGAGCTTATGAAGGCCTTAAGGGGATGCCTTGATTTGAGTCGTACACGCTCCCTAGACAGAGATACGCTGATGCCTTCCGCCCGCGAGAAAAAGATATGTAACACTTTTCGGGAATCGCTGTTGTGGACTCGATAAATATCTAAGTTGGTGAAGTTTTATTAAAATTTCATAAAGTGTGATTTTAGATGAGATAAAATACTATACTATTAACTTGATTGTGTCGTAAAATAATGCATCGTTTGAGTCTTGACTTATTTTCCTGTGTCCCCTAGATGGGGCAGAGGGCGTCCACAGTGCGCCGCCATCCCGTTCGGTCTTGAGCTTCGCGCTTCAATTCGCTCCAAGTCTTCCCTATGTTCTTCGCCTCTGCGATGATCGTCCGCGATGGGATGCGCGTGGATTCCAGTCCAGGGCTTGCCTCGGTATGTGATCAGGGTCCCTTCGGAGCGTGTGGCCGATCCAGTTCCACTTGCGGCGTTTGATCTGCTGGTCGATCGGAGTCTCACCGCAGCGTTCCCACAGTTCTATGTTGGAGATTTTCTCGGGCCAGTAAACACCGAGAATACGGCGAAGACAGCGGTTGATGACGACCTGGAGGCGGTGCGAGATGGTCTTTGTAACCTTCCACGTCTCACAACCGTACAGCAACACGGGTTTTACGTTGGACCGGAATATTTTGAGCTTAACTCTCCTAGTCAGTTTCCGCGATTGCCATACAGGGCGGAGCTGTGCGAAGGTTGCTCTGGCCTTGGCGATTCTCGAATCGATGTCCTCTTCGGTCCCTCCAGTTTCCGACACTACACTACCGAGGTAAGTAAATTTGTGGACCCTTTCCACAGCCTCTGTGCCAATGAGCAACGGCAAAGCGCTTGTTGCCCCGCACCTTATTTCCTGGGTCTTCCGGGTGTTGAATTTCAATCCCGTCTCCTTTGCTTCTCGTTGTAGGTCGTCCAGCTTGGCTTGCATGTCGGCGTGTGTGTGGCTCAGCAGGCATAGGTCATCGGCATAATCCAGGTCTTCCAAGACGCTGGATAGTCCCCACTCTATACCGCGGCGCTTATTGCAGATTGTAGAGCTCATGGTGCCATCGAGAACAACAAGGAATAGGAGAGGTGAGAGAAGGCAACCCTGTCGTACACCGGCACGCACCGGTATGTCCTCCGAGACGAGGCCGTCGTGAGTCACTCTACAGGAATACTTCCCGTAGATGGCCTTGATCATGTTGGTTATTTTCTCGGGGACCCCAATTTCACGCAATCGGTTCCAGATGCAACTCCACCTCAGCGTATCGAAGGCTTTTTCGAAGTCGACGAAGGTCAAATACATTCCCCTTTGCCATTCTGATGCCTGCTCGAGAATGATGCGCAAGGTATTGATCTGGTCCGTGCACGATCGGTAGGGTCGGAAACCAGCCTGCTCTTTGCGAAGAAGCGGTTCAACGGCCCTCGATAATCTGTCTAAGATAATCTTGCAGAGCACCTTAGACGGGATCGAGAGCAAAGTGATGCCTCTCCAATTGCCACATTCACTGAGGTCTCCTTTCTTAGGTACGGTGATGAGAAGGCCTTTGTTCCAGTCGTCGGGTAGCTCTTCGGCTGACCAGATGTTCCGCAAGAGGGGTGTCAGCGCGTTCGCGGCGGTAGGCACGTCAGCTCTCAGCATTTCCGCCGTGATGAGGTCGACTCCTGGCGCTTTGCCGTTCTTGAGTGATCGGATGGCTTTCACTACTTCCTCTCCAGTGGGGGGAGACACGTCAATGTCGAGGCTTTGTGCGGGCAGGCTGACAGCAGGTGTCGCCACAATGGGGTCGCTTGGGACTCGGAAGATCTCCTCGAAATGCTCCCACCAGCGTTGAAGCTGCCCCTCCGATGTCACGATTAGTTGGCCTGCTTTGTCTTTTAAAGGCTTCTTCTTTCTCTGGTTCCGGTTTCCGGCTAAGGTCTTAGTCACCTTATACATCTCTCTGAGATTACCGGAGTCAGCAGCACGTTGGGCGCATTCCGCCACACTATCCGACCATACTCGCCTATCGTGGCGGGTACTGCGGTAGATGTTCCTGCGTATCTGTCTATACTGCAGCCTCAGGTCTTCACGCACCACCGCATCGTTGGTAGCCAGGAGCTGAAGATGGAGTACGCGCCTTTCTTCAATGAGGTTCCAGGTTCTCTGTGACATCCAGTCTTCGCGTGTATGTGTTTTATGTCCAAGAACGACGGAGCTGGTTTCTACGTAGGCCATTTTGATGTGGTTCCACTCCGCGTTGACAGAAATAGCAGAGTCCGTCTCAAGGGCGGAGAAGCGATTTCGCAGCTCTAGTCTGAAGGCATCGCCTGTATTTGGATCCCTTAGTCTGTTAACCTCAAACCGTTTGCCTATCTTGGTAGTCGCGTTAGCCGTCCGAGCTACGGCTACTTTCAGCCGCATTTCGGCTACGACTAAGTGGTGATCACTGTCGATCGTTTGAGTAGGCTGAATAAAAAAAGGAAAATACAGACCAAACTTTGTTTTTTTTTTATAAATAAAATCGGATAAACAATCATATAGTCAAGAATCATATATCTGAAAACCTCTTATTGTTTCTTAATCTAGTCAGAACAGCGTTTCAAAGCACGCGATAATTTCTAATTAAGCACCACGGGGATGCCCTAGGGTAGCAAAAACAACAGCAACACCAATAGTAACAACAGTACCTTTCATTTGGGAACACCAAAATTGAACTCTCATAGTATTTCAATCATACGCATCGTGCCGGTTCCCGCGGACTCGCGTTACGGAATTGGCCATAAATGACAGGTTTATTATTTAACGACAACAAATTGCATATTATTGGAAAGCTAATAAAATGTTTGATATTTTTTATAATGACATTTATCACGCTAAAGTATCTCTTTCTGGAATTATGATGGTAAGAAAGCAGAACGTCTAAGGTAAAAAAATATATTTTTTTAATTATTTTCCAAACGGTTGAATGGACATTACAGATCTCAAAGAATGAATTATAGAACATTTAATACGCATTCAAATGACACCTCGTATGAACCGATCAGAAAAATAGAACCCGAGATTTGAACAAATATCGATGACCGTCGGCCGCCATCTTTATGACGTCACAGCTATGTCCGTCCCTCTCTCCCTTAACTAAAACCGGTAGATTCGTACTCTGGAGACAACAAGGAACACATCTATACCAGTTTTAGGTATATAGAAGACGTGTCCACGACTTTTATCAATATTGGCCAATTTCCGCCGTACTAGATTATGTTCAAGTCAATAAAATAAAGTATTCCATTTCGGAGGAGCTATCATTCTCGTAATGACGGAACGCCGACTGTTCTCCTTAAATCAAGAAGCCGTAAATAGCTATAAAAAAACCATATAAGAGATACGACGTTTTAGTATATCACGGCTGCCGTGATATGCTAAAACTTGTTACGGAATACCAAAGCTTCACAGAAAACTGTTCGCGTGTTCTGAATGGCCTTGGAAACACGCGGCCGATTACGGTATCTCTAATATCTCGAATAAATGTAGCAATAGGAGTGAAAACTGCAGTTATTAAGATGTCCAATTTGTGAAACATTGCTTTCTTTTCTGGCTGTAATAGGGTCGTTGCGCCGGTTATGCGACCAGCTGGTTTTCACCAATGTCAAGCTTTGTTCGCGGGCATGCGTTTGTCGTTGACCAATTGTTTTCATAAAACAATAATCTTTTGGCTTTCTACCACATGATTACAGGGTCATTACGCCGGTTACGCGACCAGCTTCAGTTAGCGATCACCTGGAGAACTATTTTCGTCAATTAATAATAACATTTCTGCAGACCCTGAAAAAACAGAGAGGCGTATGGAAGGTTTTTAGTAGTTACTTAATGGGAATCTAGTTATACCTATGGAGTCGGTAAAGACCATGCGACTCCCCTGGAGTTGCTACGGTAGCCGATTACCATCAGGCGGACCATACGCTTGTCTGCCACCGACGTAGTATGAATAAATAAAAAAACTACTAACTAAGAAAATATCCTTCCAGTTTTGGTGAGCGGGAAATCTTCTTGACAAAGTGGTCGAAAACCGGCACATTGAATTAAGTGGTCGGTAACCGGCGCAATGACGAGGTGATTGCAAGTAGATTGCTGCGACATAATTATAGAATGGCGAAACGAGAGAAATCTTGCTGCGAAGTGTTTTAGTTAAATATTCAACCATATATATATATATATATATATATGCTATCCGCTATTTACATTTAACGTCGACAAGTATATATAGTATATCATATTTATTTATTACAACAACAATAAACATACGGCCAAGAATATGTAACAAAAAAACTGCACTCAGGTAGGTATTTATATGAAAACTAGCTTCCGCCGCGACTTCGTCTGCGTGGACCCGGTATAATAAAACTATCCTATATTTTAATCCAAATCCAGGGAATGAACTATCTTCGTGCAAAATTTCAGTCGGTTGAGCCGTTTATGCGTGACAACATCTAAACATCCAAACTTTCGCATTTATAATTTTACTAGCTTCCGCCTGCGACTTCCGCTCGGGATAAAACTAACCCAAATATATTTTAATCCAGGCTATAAACTATCTTCGTGCAAAATTTCATCCAAATAGTTTGAGACGTTTAATCGTGATTGAATAACAAACATCCAAACAACTAAACATCCAAACTTTCACCTTTATAATATTAGTAGGATTATAAGATAAAAGCAACAATAGATGATCTAGCTCACAATTATAGATACTATTTATAGTCAAAAATATATAAAGTAACTATTTCACTGGCAAATAATTCAATTACAATTGCGATACTGATTAATATTATTCATCCAATTGATATATCCTCTTCATAATTTAATCACCGGTATACGGCACTCGAAAGATATATTGATAAATGATAGTCCTCTACCCGTCTCCATGCACTCATCAGGCCAATTTTCAATAGGGTCGTGAATTATGAGATCTGGTCACATCTTGATATTTTCGATAACCTTTAAACTTTTTTACAACCTATTGAATTTAGTAATTGACGAGAGAATTTATTTAATCGTATGGCATACATTATTTTGGCCTTTGAAGTTTGTCACTCTTTAGTAGGTACCACCCAGGAGACCCGTGCAGGGTTGTGGTAGGTAACTCCTGCGGACGCGAGTAACAGTTAACCTTTGTCAAGTGAGTGGGCAACTCGACTGTTAGAAGTTCTTAAGCCGCCCGAAGGCCTCTAACTCGGCTTAACTACTACTGTCATAGACAGCAGCCGGGATCAACTGCTTAGCGTGGGTTTCAAAGCACGGAAGCGCTCATTTATATTAACCACTCAAACATCAGACGGTCACCCATCCAAAGACTGACCGCTGCCATCTTTGCTTAACCTGCGTTATCGTTTCCCACTCGCAGCGCAGGCGCCGCTAGGCTATGAGCGCTTCACGAGAGAATGATGCCAGAAGATGAAGTATACGTTGGATGCCATAACGGCTAGGGAAGCCTATATACAACAAAGTCTCTAGATACAAAAATAAGTTCTTAAATAATTTCAAAGATCTACATCCCAATTAATGTAAGCCGTCGTATGCTGAGACACTGATCCGTGTCAAACATTTGATTTTGAATTTGAACCTATTGTTATCTATCAATCTCATAGTACTCATTTGATTGGACAATTTTGACACGACAACAACCGACAGAGACGCAGCATATTTTATTATTTAATTAATCGTATGGCGATCTGTAGAATAGGATATTGATGATATTTTTTATAGGAGCGCCTATTTCGGTATTTCGGCGAAATAGGCGCGGCGCTTCTATAGTTGATATGAAGCAGCAACACATACCTTTCATTCTAACAATAGCTGCGTCTCTATCAGTTATTGTGACAAATCGCTTTGTTTGTAGACCAAAAGCTAAACTATAGTAGTTTTTTAGAAACCACACTTAAATGTTGTTAGTCGGTTCGTTAAAGGGGAGATATATTGTATCGTACCTATACACTCTAAATTATACACAGAATCATACTAAAACATGTGTCATAAATCATAATGTGTGTTTTCGTTTTTCAGGTTGATAGTTATAGTCTGACCGCGCTAAGTATTTTTATATGCGGCTTTGGCACGTTATACATATGGATGCAGGTCAGTAATGAATATTTCAATGTACGCAATCAATTATCCGTATTAATATAAAATAATAATAATTATTATTGTTTTATAATACAAGAATTATTGAGGTTTCATCTTTTGGACGCCATACCTCGCATAAGAAAGGAACACTTACACGCCATTTGTTTCTGTGTTAGTAGTGTAATTATTAACTATACTTGAAAGCGATAAGGTGACTTTGACAGCGTACGCCATAACACAGCCGGTCTCGGCGCCGTGGGTACGACAAAACGCCACACTAATAGGTGTCATTGGCGTCCAAAGGATTAACCTCAGCATTGGTGCTGAAGCTGGGTGACTTCAGGCATCTTTTCTGTAGACAATGCAAGAGTCGGTAGTTTAGGTATAACCTGACAAGTTTCTTTTTGACCCTAGCCACGTTGCGGATTTTGAATGGAACGAATTTATTTTACTGGCAAAAAGTACCTCTTTGACAACAGACGTTAGAAGTCATCGAATGTCACCGATGTAAACAAACAGCAAGGAAGACGAAATACTTCGCGATTGTAAATTAAATTACAATAAATATGTCGAAAGCAATCCATAGTGATGTCAGAAAGCTTATTTTGCTTTGGGCTTATAACTACTATTATATTGCATTCTATCTCTTTACCACCATATTCCCAGATCTCAAAACTTCTTGATCTCAAAATGCCTTATTTTTAATATACGAATACAATATTTACAGCAAAGAAAGGATGCTGTCTGGTATTTCTAAAAACAATGTCTTGAAATTAGTTGTTGACATTGTCCGTTACTGACATTTTATAGTGCGGTCGTAGGTCGTAGGCATTGATTGAACTGGTTAGTTTGGTTGGATTTAACTAGTAATGTGTATTCTTATTCAAATATTGTAATAAAAAATTAAGACGAATATTGAAATAGGTCATTTAGTCGAATCCTAGACCGAACGTTTTAAAATTCGTCGGCGGTCTTGAAAGCGACACATCAGAGTCGGAGTCTTCGGAGTCACAATCAGAAAAAATACTTAAATATAGAATATGTACTTGGAACCAGATATGGATGATTATAGGTATTTATTATAAATCATAGAATTTTACATTCAACATACAACTCAATGCCAATACACACTGTCCCGACTATACATGAAGTATGTAAATAATTGCCATATTATGCGGGTTACACTTACATCGACACTACCTAAAGGTTAAATAGGGACTTGTCGGGCTATACATTCAGTAGCTGAAGTGAGTCAAGTGTACAGAGAGATCATATTGATCTTCACATGTCATTATTCTGTGTCAATAAGAGCTTGTGCAGATAATTTTGAGCCCTTCGTCGGCTTCGCTTTTTCTGCTGCTGACTTTTAAGTCTAAATTATGTTTAAAATATATAAGTAGTACGGCGACAGTCCTGTATGGGTCCAGCAACAAAATGAGGTCCAAATACACTTTAAAAGTTTGGACGTGTCCAGTGCCCACAGAAAAGACGGAATACTACTAACCCATCTAAATGAAGCCTATAGGTAACTTATGCGAGACATGCAGAAATCTTGAATGAAGTCAGACCGCCGTAGTCGCTTTCCGCTACATACGAGGAAAACCACGGGATTGGCTACGAGCGTAGCGTGTAGCGATTCTGGGCAATGAATGTGTTGAGTTTGTAGCTGGGTGCCCATTGAGCAATTTCATTTGATGACACCATCTACAAAAAAACTAACTTAACCACATTATAATAAGGTGTAAACTCCCTCGCTCCGTCCAGGCTTTTTTCTATGGTTAAGTAAGCTCCGTAGGCTCGCCGCCATTGTAATGATTATATCACGTCTAAATACCCGTTGGACTAATCGCGGCACAGAATTTTATCGCGTGCAAGGCTCGATTTAACTGACCCATTGGCCTAGTCACTAGCAGCCTTATTAATAGTACATTACTACAAAGGCCGGAAAATAAGGGATTTCCGAGTGTCATATAGACACCCGAGTATAGCGAGACTGGATAATAGGTAGAGGCAGGCAATCCCTAGTTCCCGCCGCGAGTGCTTTTCTCAAACTGGCAAAGAAATTTAAAAGTGATCTTGTGACTTAAAATGATGTGTGGGCCTAGCCCCGTATCATGGTAGGCCTTATCACGCGATAAGTGACAAAATAGAGCGTCAGTCTCGTTCTATCGAACGGTGTCAGTGACGCACGCTCTATCTTGTCACTTGTCGCGTGATAAGGCCGACCATTATACGGGGCCAGATATAGATAGTGTGCAGGCCTCCAATTTTATATCAGATTTCATTACGGTCCTCTGGTCTCGCCGCACCTGCATGGCTATTACAAGTCAACTCGCGAGCTCTCGATTTTTCTCGCACTATCCGTCTCTCTCTTATTAGAACACTTAGAAAGAGAGGCATAGTGCGAGAAAAACCGAGAGAGCTCGCGCACCGTTTTGTGATAGCCTTGCTGAAAATTGATACTTCGCAGCCTATTATATCTAGGGAACGTAACGTCAATATTTCATTTCATGTTTGAGAAAAGATCGTTTACCCCACGAACACGCGTTCCACTCCTTCCGATTGCGTATGAGATTGTGTTTTGTTTTCTACCAAGTCACCAGTCCACTCTGATGACAGTCGACCAACGCTGCGCCTTCCGGCACGCTTTTACTTATAACGCGCGCAGATAAAGAATGGATCTGAAAATGGTGTCCGCTCGCATGCTATCTCGCTCACACCCTATCGCTGTCTATACTCACACAGTTAAAGTGTGAGCCGGACGCCATTATCAGATCCATTCTTTATCTGCGCGCGTTATATCTGTTTATACTTACGTATGTTTCAGTATGTTTATTTATATTTACTTATATTTAATTTCAGTGTCTGATCACGACTTACCTCTCGACGCTGTTCTACGATAAGCGCTTAACGACGCTCCGGCAGTACCTCGCCAATGTGAGCTTCCTAGTTCTGCTTGTTATGGCCATATTCGCAACGGTCACTTCCATTTTACCTAAAGGTAAGTTTATGAAGTGCCTTCAGACTTGATTTTAGACAGACCCGATGTGCATTTTGTGGGTAAGCAGTGTAAAAATCTGGCATCATCTTACCGATCTTAATAAAACTGGGCTAAGCTGTCATAAGACAGGGTGGGGTTGATATGATATTAATGATCATTGACCTTCATTATTGTTCCTCATACTCATATACTCATCATCATATCAGCCGAAAGACGTCCACTGCTGGACATAGGCCTCCCCCAAAGAGTGCCAAAGTGACCGATCCCGCGCCACCCGCATCCAGCGGACTCCCGCAACCTTTACCAGGTCATCAGTCCACCTTGTCCGGGGCCTACCCACGCTGCGCCTTCCGGTACGTGGTCGCCACTCGAGAACCTATCCGCCCCAACGGCCATCGGTTCTACGTGCTATGTGCCCCGCCCACTGCCACTTAAGTTTAGCGATCCGGAGGGCTATATCGGTTACCTTGGTTCTGCTGCGGATAGTCTCATTTCTGATGCGATCACGCAGAGAAACTCCCAACATGGCCCTCTCCATTGCCCTTTGGGTGACTTTGAGCCTTCTCATGAGGCCCATAGTAAGCGACCACGTTTCAGTGCCATATGTCATCACTGGCAACACACACTGGTCAAAGACTTTCGTTGTGAGACACTGCGGAATATTGGACGAAAAGATTTGCCGTAGCTTCCCGAACGCTGCCCAGCCGAGTCGGATTCGACGATTGACCTCTTTCTCGAAGTTGGACCTACCTCACTGGATATATACTCATACTCATTTATATTTATTGCAAAATCATGGTTACATAGGTGGTAGAAATCTCAAATGTTAAGTACATGGGAACCCTGTAAGGGCGTGGCAATTCCTTATAGCTAAAGTTAAACTATACATGCATCCTTTCCTTAGTTAGAGTAAGTACCTTATTTTATAAGCCTTTAATTATTTACATTATTTATTTTTGTTAATATTGTTTTATTTTATTTTTCTTGGGTATCCTCAAAGATTTCTTGAAGGCTGTAGTAGCTCTTTTTTACTAAAAATTCTTTGAGTATATGCATGTTTTTTTTTCGGAGGTTTCCTTCTTCAAAGTTGCAAGCTTGTTATATATTTTAACAGACATTATGTTTGGGCATTTTTGGTACAATTTTAATTCAGGGTTAGTTGTAATGGGGTTGGCCGGGCGAAGGTATTTGCAGATGGCGCCAGCATAGGTTTTACCTGTCAGGCCTACAAAAGTGTCAAATTCTTGTTTTTTTTTCCGGAATTTCCTTGTTTAGAATCAAGCCGTTTAAGCCAAATCCCATAGAAAAAGGCTGGTGATTAGGTAAAACCTATGATGGCGCCATCTAGTCAAACATTTGACAGTTGCCAAACCCATTGCCAGGTTATTTTTATACCTCGCAATATTTATATTATTAATAAATATTTTTATTCCTTTAACGCCCTTGCTTTCAATGCTGTAAAGCAGGGGTCTTCAATCTTTTTGAGTCAAGGGCCACTGCACTTAATATAAATTCGTGCGGGCCAAGACTTTGGTTTCATGGCTGGTCATGACCAGCCATACCCCATTGCTATCGCGAGCCGGACTCTCCTCTTTCTTTCGGCGGGCCGGATTAGAAGGGCTCGCGGTGGTTTGGCGACCCCTGCTATGGAATTTATGGAATTCATAAATAAATACTGTCTGTTCTTGATGCGTACATTATAACCTAGCTAAAAGCAGTAGTTTTTTCTCAGATATAGACGTGTCCTAAACTAGATAAATTTGTGTAAGATTGCCCCCATATACTCGTATTTATAATTTATCTGGCTATTTTCCTGGCCTCTGCAGTAATGCACTATTCCGTGTTTCCTTTTTCTTCCTCCCGCATTCGTGTTCGTATGAATTACAAATGAGGGCTAGGATACTCCAGTCGCCAGCTCAGTTGGTGAAATGCACTTGACTGTACTAAAATTGTTTATTGTTTGTGTTTCAGGCGGGACGCGAGCAGTGTACGTCTGCCTCGTGGTCACTTCCATGTGTAGTTACGTGTTGACCGCAATATTTTGCGTCTTTATACTGTCTTTTGAAAGGGAATATGAATATTTTTCTGATGTAAGTAACATTTGAATTATACTTTATAGGTCCTGTCAATATAAAGAACATGCACAATGAATGAAATTTTATGAAAATTTGGCCTGGGTTTTGGAAGGGTTAGTGTATCGAGGCAAACGTTTTAAATTAACTTCTTGAGCGGATATTAGCGCAGAAGAGTTCGTCCAGAACTAAACAACTAGCACATTTATTTTAATTTTTATTATATGTGATCAAACGAGTAAGTAATAATAACATTTAAAGTAATGTTTTATAGACATTATATATGGCTATTCCTGTAGAAAAATTGTGTGTGTCCAAGTCAAATTGTGTTCTCCAACTGCACTCCTTGACTCATGGTCAACTGTCATTATATAGCTATGCCGCGCCGCTTTCCGTAATAATGGCTCCTTCTACTCCTGTTGAATTCGTAACCGAAATAGTAAGAAAAAAATCGAATAGTTTCTTCTGCTCATAAAAGGCGTATTTTATTACCCGACTATCCGAAGGAGAGGAGGGTTATGTTTTTTCGAGCGCATGTATGTATGTATGTATGTATGTATGTGGCATATTCTTTGGCACGCCCTGCAGCCTAAACCGTTTGACGGATTACGACATATGAGGTGTCGCTGGATTCCTCTTAATCGTGGGAGTGACATATGCTATAAAATTGAAAAAAAAGGAGTTGGGTTTTTTGAAAAAAAAAAATCAATTCACTTGTTTAAGTTTGTTAGTGTGGAATATTTTGGTGCAAAATGGAACTATTCTAACAACAGTATTAAACGGTATTGAATTTTTATCTAAAACATTATTTTCTTACAAATGGGAGAACCTTAAAACTACTCTAAGGCATTTGACCCACCGCCGGCGAGTAGCGAGTGTTCCGTAGTAATTCTCAGACTCTTCTCGTCTTCGGAGTAGATACTCGCTATACTTGCCGGCGGTGGGACAAGTGCCTACCTGGACGAAAACTTAAGCACCGGAGCTAGGAGAATAAGTTAACTGATATTTAATGAATTGTCCCTTCCAGGGTTTACGTTCAGAGATGCTGCTAGACGACGCTTGTTCCTTGACAAGCGGGTCTTTCTCGGACATGGACAGCATATTTGGGACCCAAGAATCAAACTCTAGTACAATCTTCATAAAGGGTAACTCCGGCTGCACCAAGTCCTCTTGACCAGCGGCCGTGCCCACGGGCACGATATTAAATGCCAAAGCACCCTCGCTAATCTACGGCAGCTTTGGAAAAACACATATTAGTCTAGTGAAGAATGTAGGTGTAAATGAACAGCTATCGCCAGATAGCCAAGTTCATGTCGACAACGACAGCGGTTTGTCTTCAGAGGAGACCGACGAATCGCTAAAATACGAGCTAAGTTCTAAACAAAATAACGTAAGTAATAATATAAGCAATGATGTAATGAAGTGCCTAATCGAATCACAATGTGCTGCGAAGTGGAATGAGATTCCCTGTTGTTCAAATAGTGTTAGTGTTTTTAATAAGGATACATCAGGCCCAGACCTGGACGCTGTCGCTGACGAGGCAACTGATAATCAGGTGTCAGACATTGTGATAGACGTAGCATGCGATGCTTACGGATCTGATTGTAAAAATAAGCTTTTAGGTACAAATGCGAATGATTGTGATAATGTAAGCATTCATAGTGTAGGATCCAGCCAAAACTTAGTTCCTGCTAGTAACAAGGAACTCATGACGGCCGAGAACCAGAAACTGGTCAGTCTGTCCCTCTCTATCCTGCTGGCGGCGCTGCTGCAAGCGATGCGCTGTTTCGCTCAGTTCCTCGAGGATATTGTTGTGCCGCAGCGGTAATATTGTGTTCCATTGCATTCTTTTGGTGCAGCATTAATTAGTTTTTAATGATAACGATTATTTAATACGTATTGTCAATATAGTAACTATATTTGATTACCCTCTTGTATGTATGGTTCTGTTTATTCTAATAAAGTGATCTACTTTTAAATAGAAACGGTTGTGTTATGCCCTATACCCATTTGATTTACTCGGGACAAAGACAATTAAATTGAAAATTGCCTGCCTGTCCAGCCTGAATAATGGTAAATTCCGAATACTTGACACCTTAATGCCCAATAGTTGACACCTATTGTTCAAATCTTATTGCTTTGATAAAATAAAAGTGTCATGTATTAGGCCAGTGTCTGGCAATCAGACATGTAAAAGAAAATATCACCAGGTATTCGATTGAAATATCATTTCATTATACTCGTATAAACAGGGTACACACGAAAGTGTACCCTGTTGCCTGAAAAGGCAACCTCTGTTTCAATACTTTCATGTTGTTCTGACATGTTTTCTATTTTCGCCCCAGTCCAAGTTGGCTAAGTATTGGTTGACCAGGGCGGTTCCACAACACTTCAGGAGCTCCAATACCGGGAGCCATCCGGTTGCCTCTTGGACACTACAACTACGCGTCATTGCTCTGAATTAGTAGGCCCTCACGTGTGTTTCCATCGTAAGTATCAGTAAGCGCAGTTCGTATTTATTTACATGAACATATACTATATTTTTTTACCTTTCCCATGAGTACAATGAAGGATTTTTAGACGTACATTGGTGGGGACGTAATTCTCGTACGTTGTTAGTTGGTAGTTACTGTTAGCCATACAAATTTAAGAAATGAACAAAGTTCCGTTGTGATACAATAGTACATTACGTAACTAGGGCGGTGAATTCGTAAATGCCCCAGATCGCAGGTGTTTGTGGCCCGAACCGAAGGTGAGGGCCATAAATATGCGCTCTGGGGCTTGACGAATTACCGCCCGTGTTGCGTACAAAATTTTACGTCTTACTGCACGCTGCGCGTACGGGAAAACTCGCATTGTGGCCAGGTATGACGTAAATAATAACAGATTTTTTTTGAGTGAAAATTTAATTGAGCGGGTTCACCTGGCCAACTTTTTGGTGCTCGCTAATATATAATGTAAGGTCAGTTCGGGCACAGTGTAAAGAGTAATTGGTTTATAGACTGTGGTTCGGGTATGTGCGACACCGGGTCACAAACCCGTCGGGTATGTGGGGAAAGTGCGCCTCATTCATCATTTAATGATATAAATCAATATCAATGCAATTATCTTGTTTTAGTTTGTTGCATGAATGTAAGATGTCGTTATTTGTGAAATATCTGTTGATCTCGATATGTTTGATGGAAGTTGCACTTACCCCGGGGGCGCACTTGCCCCATCTGACCTTACTATGTATATAGTACATTATATTATCTCGCGTGGGCTTGTCTCTGGAACATGGCACTGTATTCTTTGTTAAGATTGCTTCTGTTCGGATTTATATATGAAATTCGAAAGTAAATAGTTAACAAAATAAGGAAATAATCAGCTCGCATAGAATTTTCTACGCTATCCACGTTAATCACCTGACCTCGATCACCCAGGGGAATTAACGGCAATTAATTTATATTCAACTAGGAAAAAATGATAATGTTCGGTTATGGCGCTTCGCCGGACGCTACCGCGTCACGCTCGCTACGCTTGCTCGGCTCGCGCGCTGTAGGGTCGCAGTTCACCTAACAACCTAACCGTTTTTTTTTCCCTGAGGGATCAGGCTAGGGGATTAACGTGGACAATAGCGAAATTTCGCTATCCGTAATTAAATATTTTATATTACTTTTTCCCGTTGTACAAAATGATGCATCACCTCAACTCAACTTTTCGGTGCGACACATCAGGATCCGTAGTCTCCAATAAAACATCATATACATAATTGATAATAATTTAATAAATTATACAGATACACAATACATCTATTCACACACATCAAATAAATTAATGAGGTTAAATAGGTCACCTAAACATTCTACTTATTGTCGCTACAGGGAGGCCTCGTTGATCACTGTGATGACCCTGTTGTTCGCGTTCTGGGCCTTCTTCCACTTGAGGGAGTTAGTGTTGGCGTTGCGGTGGTCAGGAGTCAGCGGGCGCTCGGGCGGGGGCGAGTTGGCGACGACTATGGACCAGCGCCGGTTCCGACGCTCGTTCATGGCGGGCAGCTCCGCTATGAGGTTGTTCTCGTATTCGCTCAGCATTAGGTAGTTTTCCACCTGGGGGCATAGGGCATTAATGTTTTGGGGACTTGCTTTGTTTAGCCTGCTGCCAGTGTGCAACGGAATGCACAAACGCCAACACAGTTAGCTGACCCTCCTGTATATATAGAACCTTATTACAACGCGCATAAAGTGCACTGATGGTTGGATTAAATTTTAGAAAATTAGTGCACTGCTGAGGCCGGGATTGTAAGGAGACATAGAGAGACGCCAAGGTAGTATGTTGCTATTATAAAACATGCTATGATTTAAAATAAAAACCGGCCAAGTGCGAGTCGGACTCGCGCACGAAGGGTTCCGTACCATTATCTATAAAAACGGAAAAAAAACCATGTCTGTTGTGCCCTTACCGGGATTCGAACCCGGGACCTCCGGCTTCGTAGGCAGGGTCACTAACCAACTAGGCTACCGAGGTCGTCGGAACTTCGCAGCCATTTAGTACTTGTAAGTCGATTCCTCATTGCATCATCATCATGCCAGCCGAGAGACTTCTCTTAGGGTGAGGCCTATGCCCAGCAGTGGACTTCATTGCATGTTTGAGAATAATTAATTTAAGTTTATATTCTAAACAACTTGATTCAAGTTCCACTGTCATTTTTGTTTGACACGTTGATAAGTTGTGTTGAATAAGCATTTACTCCCACCTACTGCATGGATAAAACTCTAATCTTAAAGTACATACTCGTAGATAACCTTAACCATCGACTTCCCTTCTAAAAGAAGTTGTAGTAAATTGGTACGTATCGATATGACATAGAACCAATATTCAATTCCAACTTCCCCAAACTTTCGATCATGTATTTACATTCGTATTACCCCGGCACCGTAGCTGACAAACAACACCGTATCTTAGACCAAACTTTATTCTTATTCATTCAGCCATTTTTCTTTCAAGGGTAAATATAACTTTACTTAACGAAGAGTGCTATTCCACTTGTATGAGTTGAAAAATATTTTCTAAATACGAATACCTATTGGTACGGTTACCAATGTCTATAAAAATATATTTCCAAGCAAACTGAATAGGTATCGTTACGTTTCGCTACCCCATTTGCTTTTCAAGAATTCTTTAAAAGATTATATAGGCTTCGCGGACTAATACAGACACAATAATTATTATAACTCGCAATGCAATTCACGCTCCAGCCCAGATATTCTAGGTCCAGGTCAACGCCCAGGCCACACTCACATTACCTTATTAGAACTACGAATGCAGATCTTCCAGCAGATGCTCCGGTATTTCCAGGTCAAGATTGATCTAGACCACGCTCCTAACTCTTGCAGCGACAAATTGCTCTATTTTATCTTATTGCAACTAGTAATGCAATCCCCACCGCAGTCCAGGTCTTCTAGCAGATGGTTTGTTATTTCCAGGTCAAGATTGATCCAGACCACGCTCCTAACTCTTGCAGCGACCAATTGCTCTATTTTACCTTATTGCAACTAGTAATGCAATCCCCGCCGCAGTCCAGGTCTTCCAGCAGATGGTCTGGTATGTCCAGGTCTAGGTCCAGGTCCAACCCGCCTTCCTCGCTGATGCAGGTGAGCTCGGGCGGCACATTGGGCGGCGGAGACCCGAGGCTCCCCGGCCCGATGCTGTCCAGAAGGAAATCGCGACCCGCGCGGCCGGGCGCTACTAATTCTGCTCCTAGAACTGAGAGAAAAAAATATCAGGAGACAAATTTATTCAAATTAAACTAGCCCTATTGTACTACGGGTAACTCATCATCATCATAAATTTAAGAGCCGGGCTCTTGTCAGTGGAGTAATCGCCACTCTGTTCTTCTCTCAGCCACTGTTTTGAGCTCTTGATGCGACATTACATTAATTTTCTCTTTAGCTTGGTCCATAAACGCACGTCTTGGTCTTCCCCTGCCTCTCCTTCCTTCTATCTTTCCTTCAATTATAGTTTTTACGTAATTGTCATGTCGTATCAGGTGCCTCAACATATTTCCCCTTATGTTTTCAATCGTTTTTATTAGTAGACATCTTCTTTCTCCTATCAAAATCTTTCTCCTATCAATGGGTAACTACTGGACAGAAAATATCCAAGACTCTGAAACAAATATGCATGGACCATTACCTAATCATCGCACAATATTTTGCCGTCAAGCTCTGGTTTCCTAGGATAGCGGTCGCGTCATATGCTGGCGAGATAGACTATCGCTCTCTTTCTAATTAGAACACTTGTCTATCTCGCCGGCATATGACGGCACGGCTATCCTAGGAAACCAGAGCTTCACTGGGATTTTCCTCCAGGACCGTTAGCTTCGTACCCAAAATCGCTTCCTAAACCGCTAAACGTCCCCAAGCCAGTGTCGTTGTGAGTTTGTTATTTGCAAAGTGCTCACTCAGGTGTTATACAGTAGCAAGCTCGGAAGATGCTCTGTAGCACCAAATTATAGAATGGAGCGGGTGAAGGAAACAATCGCTGGTGTGATGACATGTTGGAGGGCTGGATGCCTAAAGCATGGGCGTTGTGATGCGTCTTCTAAGAGGCAACTAAGGTAGCCGTGGCTGATAGTGATGATTAATTACCTAAGGCGGTGGCGGCGCCGGTGGCGGTGCGCGGCTCGCGGTCGCGGCTGCGGCTGCGGCGCGGCTGGCCGCACGCCGACTCGCACGTCGCCGCACCGCCGTTTTCTCTGAAAAAGGGATTTTGTTCGTTTAGGAAAGTTCCGGGGTGGTTACTAAAGGGAAAAAATAAGTCAATACTTTCAGTGCAGTAACCTAGGTGGACGCTCTAGGATCAGTTTCTCAAAGGCATGTAATTAGTATAGAAAGAGACTTCGGCTTGTAGGTATTAGGTACAAGTGTTTGAGAAACGAGTCCCTACGTTCGTATGAGGCGCTTCCGTTATCGGCTAGCGGCGCGGCGTATCGCTGCGAAGCCAAAGACTTCTTTCAAACTGAATGTGTTAAAGTAGCTCAAAGATCCAGACGATGGCGATGGCTGGACGGTCTACTGTCCTGTTTGAAGGAGTGGCCGAAGGGTGGTCGGATCGACTGTAGACTGGACACGGAGGGGAAAGGCTTCGTTCAGCAATGACATACTATAGGCACTTAATAATAATAAGCAATTGTATCCACATATGCAAGTCGATATGCAACGCAAGCTTAAGTTAATCAAGTTAACTGAGTAAGTATCTAATGCTTGCGTTTCCTTTGGTACCTAGGTTTTTCCCAGTCGGCCATTTTTCTCTGATGGCCTAAAGGTAACGTATAGTCACCAGCATTAATATCTGCCATAACGAAGCCGGCATAAATATCTGACTCGTCCTAACGGCCCCAGAAATACGTAGAGTCGTTTCAGATATTTATACGCGCTTTGTTGTTGCAGATATTAATTCAGGTGACTGTACTAGTACTCGTAAGATCTATATAGCGCGCTGGTTCTGATAGCGAAAAGTGTACAGAACCTGATTCCTGTTGAGTAAAAAAGATGTTATTCAATAATGCATCAGCATCCATGCCATAGTGAGCCAACTGGTGCACAAAGTGTAAAAACCGGTAAAGTGCATTAGTTGTCGGTACATTTATCGCAGCAGGACGTCCAATTTGCAAGTTGCCGTCAAAGAAAACTGGATCGCTTTGAATTTAGTTACTTAAAGCAAAAGCAGGTCTGCCTGTTACCTTTTCACGCTTACATAGCTCAACCGATTGAGATGAAATTTGGTGAAAAGATAGGATTAATCACGAGCAAGGACATATGATAACTTTTTTAACCCGGAATTTATCTCTTAAGGGGGTGAAATGGTGTGCGGAAATTTGTATGGAGATACGATATAACTTCAAACGACTTACACGCGGACGCACGCAGTGCCGGGCAAAAGCTAGTTAAGATATATGTACCTATACGTAAATAAGTGTTATACAAATGGAAACACATTTCCAAAGTAACCCGGTTTTGTAACAACAAAACCGGGTTAATATTCCTACTCGTTAAAAGGTTCGTGAGATTCGCTTACTTTACGTAATGCTGCCGTATATGCATACGCATGGTTTTGTCTCTTCTTTCGGTTTCCAGCTTTTCTACGTTTTCTTCCAGACGCAGTTATTCACTTTGTTTGGATACGCATCGTTACTTTTTGTCGCTCTTAGTCGCAAAATCACTTACACTGTGCTTAAGGACTACTTGTAAAGAATTTGTATAAAAAACTCGTAAACACATGCAGTTACATACTTGGTGTGTTTTTGTGCAACGCTTCTGCGATGCAGGTCGATGCAGAAGAGAGACAGAGAACCGATGATGGAGCACGTCGAGCTGAAGTAGTAGCCCGCCTTGCCGCCGCACCCCACGTTTATGTACCCTGAAATGAGTTATGGACGTCCATTAATTACGTGAGGAGATTTTAGAAATTTTAAAGTCCGACTGCGAGGAATAGAGAAATCTTTTTTGCTCTCGTCTGCGGATCTCTAAAATGTATTTTGCAATAACCTACGTAAAAATTGTACTCGACACACCACAAGAAAATCTCAGATTGCATATTCATCGCCCCTTGATTCGATCGTTGAATACTAACCCGTGATCTGAGACATTCTTAGTTTTACTGGGGTCAGCAGTGTAGATACTATTGTCATAACTTAGTACTCATAGTTTAAACTATGTGTATCTCTAACCGGTAACACAAGATTTGGGACCAATTTAAGATTACACATTAGATTCCTTTTCGCATAACAACGTCCATTTTACTATTTATTTAGTCGCCATAATACCACATCATTGTCTTTGTTATAGTACCTGCAAGCCTGTTATGCTCAAAAAGATCGGTTCACGCATAAGTAGATATCTTATAACGTTTTGTAATTTCGTATTGAGATGTGTTGGCGACTGTACAGATGCAGTGCATTATTTTCCATCGTATTTCCATGGAAACGTACGAACGAACGTTGCTATTTCAGTCAGTCTCGGTATAAAAAGTAGGTACTGAGGTTGACTGAAAAAGCATGAGATGAGACGTACGAACGTTCCCGAGAAAATACGATGGAAAACCATTAGCACTATATCTGTACCCACTACAGTATGTGCATGTGTGTAAGCTGTCGTGTTTTTCTGTTCTTCATCAGGAGGGAATCATAAGCGCGTTGCCGACCCTTTATTGAATTGAGGATTCGTTGTGTTGATAGCTAGCTGGATTAGTTATGTCACTTTTTACGTGTATTTTTTGCTGGAATATAGAAATCAAACATGCTGGGTACCTATAACCATGCAACGGCATTCGATCAGCATTCGTCATGACCTATAAAAAGTTTCGTTTCATCTAAAATCTTATTTCCCGGTCTCGGTCTGCGTTTATTACTAGCGTCGAGGAATCTCACCTCAATTAGCCATAAAGAACCCCTAACGGGGACGTTTACCCTGAATACTTTATGTTTTATAGATACCGCGAATTGGCCTGATGTTACAATTCACAGTTTTGGTTCTCGTTTTAGGCTCGTATTGTAGTTGTTTTCTGGTTAAGCTCTGCGTTGTATATACGAGTATTACCTGGAAAACATTGGTTTGTAAAGAGACCAACAGATTTGATCAATTTTCTTGAAGTGCCCTATATTTTGATTTATAATGTTAAATTGGGCACTCGGAACACGTGCATAGAATTATATCAGGCGTTTTATTCTGATATTTTAGTATTTAATTTTAGCGATCCGAGAACATCCAAGTTTTAATGACACTTCCAAGTTATCTGTTCAATTAAATTTTTTATGGTTAAACTCGAAGTTTTTGATCTCTGCGTAAGTACTAATAATAACATTTTTTATACTTCATTCCTGTCAATTCAAGCCAAATAAATGCGAAACTTGGAGCATTAAATACAGCAGACGCTTTAAGTTAATAAATAAATCTAACATGTTATAAAACACAACTTCATGTAATCGATTATAGGTACGCCTGTATTGAAATGTTTAAACTCACACAACACTTTAAAAAGACGAACTAAGAATAAGAGCACCCGCACATTACCCACACCCGCCCCTAGTGGCCGTCACTGCCTTGATCACACGTACCGAGAAAACGGACGAGACAGTGCTTCTCGGCGTAAAAACGGCGAGACAGTAGCTCGGCTCCCTTTCCATCTACTAGGCCGAGTACTGTCTCACCCGTTTGCTCGGTACGTTTAATCAATTAGGCATAATGTGACCACTCTGCCGCACAGTAGGTCACTAGTAGTGGCTACCTACTATTAGGGGTGTTCTGGTCGGGCTACACTTTTCCGGAAATGTGTGGCTGGCAACTATGGGAATCTTGTTCTAGCATGGAAGTAAGAGCCAGACGCCCATAGTTGCCGGCCACATATTTTCAGACAAGTATAGCCCGTCTAGAAGTCCCCTAGAGAGCGCAAGTCACTCCGCAGATTTTGGCTCTATTTATGCTATACCCTCTATGGATCGTTTTGGCTCTGAAATAAACGCTTTTTGTTTTTTTATGCAAACTGTGAAAGAACTTCTCCGCAGCTTATCGCGGCTACCGGTGACCGCTACTACTGGCTCATTGTGCAGTGGCTGTAATGCCTTGATCACACGTACCGAGCAAAACGCCGAGACAGTGCTACTCGGCGTAAAAGCGGCGAGACAGTAGCTCGGCTCTCTTTCTATCTACTAGGCCGAGTACTGTCTCGATCGTTTGCTTGGTACGTGTGATCACAATGTGAAAGCTGGCGAAGTCACCTGAGAGCGGCACCCCGATGGCGATGGGCACGGCCTGCGAGCACTGCACGAAGCCCCACGTGCGCGCGAAGTTGCGCGAGCGCACGCGCTCGTACGTGTACATCTTCAGCGAGTAGTGGTAGCCGCCGCAGAATATACCTGGACAACAGAAATATCAGGGTAAAACTACACATTATCGCCTTATCACACGATAAGTGACACGATAGAACGTCCGTCACTGGCTGACACCGATCGACAGAGGCATAAGGCCGACCATGATATGGGGATACTTAAGGTGAAATGGATAGTTGGTATGCCAGGGACACCTACGACCTATACGAGATAGTTTGCTATTTCTCACGGTACACAAAGTGGTCGCAATGCTCGGTATTGAACTGTGGAGTTTAGTCCAGTTAAAGTTAATTAAAGATATTTGAAAATTGTGATAGTCGGTCATCGATCTGAAATTCAGCCAACTCCATCAAGCCAAACATGACAGCGTGGCACTAATGGCGCTGTCTTCCTGCGTATCTTATTAAAGAATATTTAGCTCGTTGAGGCTTCCGGCTGAGATTGGGCGGAGAGATATCACCCTAGATTAGATCTGCTAAGCAATTCGAAACCTATCTCTGCTTACCTCACCACTCGTCCTTACGTAACCTGACCTCGAGACACGTAACAATGATGTGTAATTGGAGGTCTAACATAAGTAGTGGATATTCTGAGAATGGGTGTCGGTAAGCGTTGAATACGAGCCCTGTGATGGAACGAAAATGTGCCAGACATGTCGCTTCTCGGACTGATTGCGTCGTAGTCGTATTTCATGATATACAAGTGATGGATTCCCTATGAGTTATATTAGATATTATGGTTTACTACGCACACGCGTAATGTTCGCTGCCGCCGGACAAGTCGCCTGACAGCTCGTGCGTCGTGTTGCGCTACATTACGCGGCCTAAACGCGGGCTATCAGTTCGTTAGGATACTTTTTTTATTATACAATATTGTAGGAATATGGGTTATGTATTGAATAAACAAGCACAATGAACTATAATTGCAAGGATGGTAGGTACCTATAGAGTAGTAGGCAGATATTCTAATATAAACTACCTGTGACATACTTAATGGTTCCTACGATATAGTGGGCGGTTAAGGTTAGGGTAATGGGTCATTGCCAAAGATTATCGCACACCATTCAATAGATGACCGACGTGATTTGCACAACTTTATGACGAGTCATAAAGCGTTGTTTATGGTCAACAAGGCGGTAAAACATGAACTTACCATAAACCCACGCAAACATGACATATCCCCTATAGGACCCTTCTACAGCTGTTAACGCCATGGTGGCCAGAGCGCAGCCGAAGACCGCTGCCTGTGTCAAGTACTGGCGAGCGATGCGGCATTCGGCCGAGTTCTGACGGACTAGGAGGCCGAAGGCTGCGCAGCCGACCGCCCATGCGAGGCCGAGGTAGGCCTGGAGCAATTCAGCCGTGTCGCCTAGACCTGGAAACGAAGATACATTACTAAGAGCTAAGATCCTAATGCGTGGAAAATTGGGTATTATCTAAACTATAATGCAGCAAATTATGGAACTGCTCTATGTGACGTGTGTTCCCGCCCGGGACAAGATCGATAAATTATAATTTATAAAGCAAACTTTTTGTTCCCGGGCATCCGGGCAATCAATTTGAAAGGGCGACTCATGGCGAATGAAACTTTACTTTCATCAGATACAGTACAGAGTTCGCAACGACATAAACTTTTATCCAAATCATGCGATCTGCCTACAGCTGAGTAAATGTTATTTGTTTTTCCTGACAATCGCAAGTCATAAAAAATCTGTGGCGTCATTCCTCTGTAGATAGAGCAACTTTATGGTTTCAAAATAAGAAAGTTAATTGAATAGATGTGGGTTAGAGGTCAATTACCTTCCTCCTCGGCGTGGTACGCTAAGTAAAATATAGGTGTGTTGATCCCGAATGCTGATATTCCGGTGGACATGAGAAGTATGCGGACAGTTTTAGACCTTAACGTGGAGAAATCGAAGAAGGGTTGTCGGTCGTCTAACTTGGTCCTGTCTTTCATCTTGCGTTTGATTTTAGTCTGGTTCTTGAGATGCAATATGGCGCGCCGTTGCGGGTGGTAGAGGGAGGCGGAGCGGTAGAAGGTGCCGAGGATAAAAGTCACGAAGACCACTCCTGTGACTGCCTGCAGTCCTAGTCGCCAGCCGATTGCCCTATAAATATCAAAGGTGATACAAACTCAAAGCTATAAAATGCATGAAGTTTTACTTTGAGATGTTGGTGTAAGTGTATTCTCGGAGCAATTCTTTTAAGAAATTGGAAAGCTGGAACTTATTAGACGGAACAGCAGCGTGAACATTTCTTAGGTGTCAAGTGGACCCCGAGCTCCTCAGGGCAATACCGGGAATAACGCCGTGACCGCGATGATGTTTAATCTAGTCAAACACATCACCTACCATCTTAACAAAATATAATTAGTATAATAATAATGCTTAAATAAAATGTTATTCATTCATGGCTGGAAAGTTCACGCTGTCGCTCCACCTAAAAATTTGATCCGTAGTATTAAGCACAGTAGCGCTGTTTTTTGCTTAAAGAATTGAGCGTTTCTTTTTCTCATTTGTACCTTATCGCACCCTTGATGAACGTGGACATAACCGCGATGCCTAACCCGCTGCCGCTGACTATGAATATTTCGACGAACTCCCGTCTCCGCTTGAAGTACTGCGCGACCATCAGCGTAGAACAGTCCCTCGTGAGCCCCACGCCGACGCCCACCACGGTCCCTGAAGGAACATAAGCCAGAATTTATGCATGGCCCGTCAAATTTATGCACGGCCCGGCAAATTTATGCACGAATAATATAAGTTGATTTGTGTACGGCGAGGTGGAAGAATTCGGAAATAAACTGCTGATGATATAGAAATTAACAAGGTATTGTTGCTTCCAAAAGTTAGCTAAGTACCTGAATAAAGAGAAAGAAGAGGAGGGAGGAGAGAATCAAGACGATCTCAACTGTAACACGTAATTACCTACCTAAGGGCGATGATATTGTTTTTTCACACCTTTCATTCGGAAAAGTAAGTTTTGCTCCACGACGAGAGGGACCAAAACGCTACTTTTCTGTACAAGCTACTTTTTTTAATTTATACATTGGCATTGGAACATTTGTACGCAATGTGCCAATTGAACACAGATGTTAATAAAATAATCGATTGTAATTTCATCGTAGTCGATTCAAAACGAACATATTTCAAGTTTTAACTATAACAATGTTGTATAAAAATTTATAAATATTTCGTAATATATAAAAATCAGTAATAAAAATTAAGATAATTTAGATATATTTTAACAATAACTTTTTTTAAATTTCCTCATAGTCGGTGTGAAAAATAGTATGTGTCACTCGGTAGCAAAATTATTTTCGTCTCGGGCGTAAACACTTGTATCCCTCACTACTCATACTATTTTGCTCCCTTGTGACACAATAGTTATTTGTGTCACAAGGGAGCAAAATAGTATATTTACGGCGAGGGCGGTGTATTGTATCCTGAATGCAGCGAGGGATCCTACAATAGAATCCTGAGCGTAGCGAGGGATTCTAACGTAGGATCCTGAGCGTAGTGAGGGATACAAGTGTTTACGCCCGAGACGAAAATAATTTTGCTACCGAGTGACACATACTATTTTTCACACCGACTATGAGGAAATTTAAAAAAAGCTATTGTTAAAATATATCTAAATTATCTTAATTTTTATTACTAATTTTTAAATATTACGGATTATTTATAAATTTTTATACAACGTTGTTAGAGTTAAAACTTGAAATATGTTCGTTTTGAATCGACTACGATGAAATTACAATCGATTATTTTATTAACATCTGTGTTCAATTGGAACATTGCGTACAAATGCTCCAATGCTAATGTATAAATTAAAAAAGTAGCTTGAACAGAAAAGTAGCGTTTTGGTCCCTCTCGTCGTGGAGCAAAACTTACTTTTCCGAATGAAAGGTGTGAAAATAACTATTATTGACCTTACTATTTAAATTGACTATAGTATTTATACAAATTGTCCCAAAACTCAACGATAAGCCGGCACCAGAGGATGGAGCTGCTTATGATTAGTCGAGAAAAAATAAGGAAAAAAATATATATCAATTATTTTAGAAATTACGGAAAAATGAAATTCATCGAAAATCGACATCCCTAATGGTATTTTTAACGACCATGTCTACAAATATTCAAATATTACTGTTTTTTTTTGTTTTTGGAAACTTAAGTAGCCCTGCTATCTAACACAGTTCTTACATATATATATATATATATATATATATATATTTACATATATATATATATATTTTATGTTTTTTTTTTTTTAGATATATTTTTTTCCTTATTTTTTCTCGACTAATCATAAGCAGCTCCATCCTCTGGTGCCGGCTTATCGTTGAGTTTTGGGACACGTTGTATATTATTTACATAGTATTTAAAACTTTCTATACATCCTGATTTTGACGTAGGTAGGTACACCGCCGTCCGTAACGGTCTGTAATCGTAAGCGGTGTTCGTCAAAATCTGAATGTGTGGAAAGTTGGACAAGTTTTTGTGGAATGACAGCTGTCGGCGCCATATTTAACGGAGATTTAACGTTGATCGGTCTGTAATCGTATGTTGGTGCAACCCGCCCTAAGTGTGGTATTAGTTATGTTGGGTCAAGCTAAGTTTAGTACCTTCGATAAGCTGTAAAAAGTTACCGTCAAAAATGACATTACATCGACAACCAACGACAGTTAAATAAAAGCTTGTAAAATAAGCACTTGGGACATCTCGAACCTAACTTTGTATATAGGTAATGTAGGTGTGGTACTTAATCATCAAATGTCTTTTCAAAGCCGAGCAAAATGCCCACACACAGAGTCACTATTAATCATATGCAGTTGAGCTCAGAAAATCGGTTACGTAATTTATGATGTTCACGAACGCCGATGTTGGAAGCGATATCTTCCTTAGACTAAAGTCCATATAATTTAAACCAGTACTTTTCAAAACGCATGCATGTGTATTAGGAATTGTCTCATTTAGAAAGGGGGAAAAGTAGCACAGGAAATTTGCTGACTCAGGTTAGGAGTGCTGTGATATCATGAAATGCATTTCGGGTTCTCTTAACCCGTCTTAAGAAAATGAAGAGAGAAATGTTAGTCACATGTTTCTTATGGTGAAAAATATTCCACCAAATTACTTTACTTCGGTTTCTTCGACGCAAATATTATGTACCTACCTACTTTATATACATATATGTTAATATATTAACCGTATATTTTATCTTGTTGCGATTTACCTATTGTTACAGCCATATAATATATACATAGAACCTATAACACTATACCATACTTTAAACCTCCGCCGTAAAGGAAGGGCGTTATAAGACTTATATAAGTTTAAGATTGTGTGTCAGACGGGCAACAGGGCTCTTAAATTGGTCAACCGATTGTCGTTTACCAAAAAGGTAAACAAGGAACCCTTATGATTACTCTGTCCGTCTGTCAAAACATTAAACATCTCAGGAACTAATAGGTACCGACTTATTCTATAACCTTGTTTGAAATAGTTGTAAAGGAGCCTAATGCACGTGTATGGAAAGTGAAAAATTTCAACATACTCGTAAGTAGCTACTACTGTATTATAATTTTTATTTCGTAATAAGGTCGAGTTCGGTATCAAATAATGTTTCTTACTTTTAGTCCTTTTTAAGTTTGTAGTACCTACTTTTTGGTGTAAAATACAATAAGATTCCAATTTGTCATATATGTCATGCCCGTAAAGTCATGATAGTTTTCAAGGGAAATTCTAATTTCTATATTTTTACCTCTATGGTCCCTAAAGTTCAAATTTGAAGACATGTAAACAAAGGTTTCAGTGAGTGTATGTAGTGAACTTGACAACTGTCACTTGCATTTTGACCACATTTTCGCCCTAAAATCTGTTGTGATTGCGAGTTGCGAATTACGTATTCGCACGTGTATAGTACTTACAACGCTTTACTGTACATCTGGCTCTTTAAAGTTTTGACATATGCACGGAAAGTGCTCTTTTCCGCACTAGTGCGGGAAAGTAGCACCGTACGTACTGTAAAATAAATATATTAAAGCGTCAAATGCATTGTAAAATCAATGTCAAACAGATAAATACATTTTTCGCCTTATCACAAAGGAATAAGGTGCAATAGTGTAAAAATATCATCAGCGTGAACTCTACATGCAGCTACACAAGCTCGCAGCTATAGTTATTTAGTTGCACACACCTCATCCAGGATATCACAGCTTATCAGTGCACTGGGGTCCTCATCTGACACCTCACGATTACCGACAGTCTGAAAACGGCATTAAATTGCCTGATTTATATTGCTGTTCGAAATTTAAATGAATGACAGTGGCAGAGTTGGCACCGCTGGGGATTTTGATTGGTGCCGGTGGGGTTTGAGTTGAAAAGTACCTACTGTGGATGAACAATACAGGACAGGTAAATTACTTTCGAGGCGTTTTTGCTAATATTATATCATCTTTATGTCAAAGATCCTGAGAATTGTTTGAAATAGGTAACCTCTCCTTCCCGCCTTTCAGACCTTAAAAAGTTAGGTAGGAACATAACAACAATAGCCGGAAAACGAGGATGCTGGCCGTCTCGGGGTCTACTTTCCGCCGAATAAGTATAAAAAAAATTGCGAGGAATTTTTGGAGAAAAAGAAACCATTCTGTAGACAGGCAATCCCTTCTTTCCCAGTGTAGGTATGTAGTAGGTACTATATTGCATTCAGTTTAGTTTCGGCTTTCGTTTAGTTTCCTCGTAATCAAAATGAAAAGTAGTGTTTAGGTCGGGTTTAACCTCCCATTAGACGATTGAAATGGGTGGTTTTCAAACATGGGTTAACAATCTATTATTAAGTCCCTGGAAAACAGAGCTCTGCTCGGGTGTAAATAGAGGAAATACATAGAAAACTAATTTACCCTGAAATGAGACCTAGCTAGATCGATTTTTCGCCTGGAATATACCTAGTATTCCAAATTGAAATCGTTAGAACCGTTTAGAACGTGATTTCAAATATATATACATATATACAAATATTGCTCGTTTAATAGTATAGGATGTGGGAAATATTTAGTTAAACAGTACTTAAGTATTCAAAGCATTGGTATTAAGATACTTAGACCTCTTAGGCTCTTAATGAAGGCAGACTAAGTACTCTATAAAATGGTACTTTGTTTAAAGGGTTTTTAATGTGATAGAACTAATGAAGGCGGAGCACGGCGCATTCAGGGCACGAATGCAGTTTTCCTAGGATCCTGTATAATGTCCATCGCTTGAACTAACAGTGCAAAATGGAGTTCATAATTACTTGCAGCACTAAGTACCGCGCATAATTGCGTGAGTTTCTAGTTGCCTTCTTTCCAGGCTTTCGAGGGAGCCTATTTGATGCTTAGGTTCTTCGGTGTAATTGGAAGCAGTCGGGGAAACACTATGTGAATTGGGACTTCTAGTCAAGAAGGTAATAACGTAATATCGTGGTCGGGCAATAAGGTGGTTTCGAGTCCCATGTTACGTATCAAGGGAAGGAATACGAGGGTAGTGAGGTAGCTCAAGTGTTCGCTGATTTTTTCTCTTCCGTATTCTTGCCAAACAAACCTCTCCTAGATTATAAGAAGGTCATCAGCGCAGACCCTAGTAATAATGCCAGTTATATTCACATTAAGGAAATATCATCCCTAGATATTGAAAGTGGTATAAACCGACTGAAACCTCGAAGCTCCCCGGGACCCGACAATTTTCCGGCTTTCATTGTAAAAGGATGCAAAGAATCGCTATTATCTCCGTTACTTCATATTTTCAATTTAGCTTTATTTACTGGGGAGTACCCTGACCAATGGAAGATCACTCGAGTGAGGCCTATTCCCAAATCCAATATTACAGGCAAGGTTGAGGAGTACCGGCCAATAGCTATTTTATCTTCGATTGCTAAACTATTTGAGTCAGTCATAAATAAGATTGTGGCTCCTCAATTAAAACCGATCCTCTGCGATGCTCAGCATGGATTTAGACCTCGTCGTTCAGTAGAGACTAACTTTCTAACCCTGGTTGATTCCATTTCGGATCATTTGGATAGCGGAGTTCAGGTAGACGTGCTGTACTTCGACTTTAAAAAAGCATTTGATCGCGTAGATAATGATGTTCTCTTGGGCAAGTTGTGCAGTGTTGGTTTTTCACCAAAACTGCTCCGGTTCTTTGCTAGCTATCTACGCGACAGGCAGCAGTACGTGCAGCACGGTTGCTTTGTATCAAATACATACCCGACACGTTCTGGAGTCAGCCAGGGTTCAATATTAGGTCCGTTGCTCTTCGGAATTATGGTCAATGATCTGGCTTCAGTTCCAAAGTGCGCCAGTTGTCTGCTTTATGCCGATGACCTGAAGCTAATGTATGGTGTACAAGATATCTTGGATTGCAATTCTCTCCAAAGTGACATCGATAGGTTGTATCAGTGGAGCATCGAGAATAGACTTCTTTTCAATGTTGCTAAGTGTGCGCACGTAACTTTTAGCAGGGCCCGTAATCCGCTGTATAACAATTACTACCTAGATTCTGAGGCAATTACCCGGGTCGATTCCATTCGGGATTTAGGCGTTATTTTAGATAAGAACCTAAATTTCCATGAGCATATCAACTCGCTGGCTCTTAATTGTTGCAGGAGATTAGGGTTCGTCATTCGGAATGCTAGGGACTTTGTTGATGCCAGAATAATAAAATTCCTGTATACCGCTCTTGTCAGAAGCAAGCTTGAATCGGCCGCTGTTGTGTGGAATCCTCATGAGACAACATATATCTTACTTCTGGAAAAGGTACAAAAAGTATTCTTGCGTTTTCTGTACAAAAAAATGTACGGTTACTACCCATTTCTATACCCTACAAAATTTTTGCTAGGCGTTTTAGGTTTAAATTCACTAGAGGTGAGGCGAAACTTCGGTCTTCTTTCCTTAGCTGGTAGAAGTTTGCGTGGTGATTCAGACTGTCCCGGATTAGTAGCTCAGTTGGTGCGCCTGTATGTTCCCTCGCCCTCTAGATATAATTTTCGACCTCGTTGTCGACATTTACTAGCGGCGCCGGCAGCGCGAACGTTGTCTCGCAGAAAGTCCCCGCTTATTCGAGCTTTGCACTTCATGAACTCGTTGCTTGAATCAGCACCAAATTGTGATATATTTGCTAGCCGATGGATAGATGTGTGTGATGAATGTTTGACGTTCTGCGAGAAGATGGATGCATGACCGTCTTCTGTGTTATTATAATAATAGTTTGTTTCCTTTGTGTATATATATCTACATTTGTTTTGTTTCACAGTGCTTTGGTGTTACTGTAATGCTGTGAAATTGTATGGAATAAATAAATAATAAAATAAATAAAAAATAAATAACTGACAAGATAGAGCGTCTGTCTCGTTCTATCGAACGGTGACAGCCAGTGACGGACGCTCTATCTTGTCACTTATCGTGTGATAAGGCCGACCATGATACCGGGTCTGTAGCTATTTGTATCCATTAATCGCAATTCGTAGTAATAGAGTGAAATACATAGTGTCAATTATAGGAATTAGAATGTCCAATGTTGGGACGTTTACCCTATTGGTATTTTTTCTTTCTTCTTTTTCTAACGAACAGCTGTTTCGAATAAATGGATGAAAATAACAAATACTAAAAGGCACGACAGGAATACATGCAAACAAGTAGAACTGTGGTTACAATTTCCTCGTAAGTCACAATAGTGAAATCAGTTATGCTTTTCGGTGAAGGAAACCATCGTGAGGAAACCGGTCTAATCCCAATAAAGTCTAGTTTTCCCTCTGGGTTGGAAGGTCAGATGGCAGTCGCTTTCGTAAAAGTAGTGCCTATGCCAAATCTTGGGATTAGGTGTCAAAGCGGACCCCGGGCTCCTTTAGGGGCATTACCGGGAATAACGCTAGGAGGATGATGATGAGTAAAATCAGTTATGTCAGTCAATGTGTTTACAGTATATTTTTGGCGAGAAATAAAACGCGGCTTTTAGACCTGGCTAACTGCACTCACTCTCACTGATTAGAGCGAGATGGTTTATCTCTCCCCCCCCCCCTAGTTAGTACATGCATTTAGCAAGGTCTAAAGGTCGCTCCTTCTACACCCTTTACGTAAATTGCAAATGCGTGCTTGATTAGGCCACTTCCGCAGTCGGTGCGGAGTAGGTAGGGTATCAGTAAGCTGTCAGCTGTCAGTCAGTTGGTAGAGATTCTTTACTGCGCGCCTAAATATATCATTATCATAGGAGCCTGTGGTATCTTACTCAGGCAAAGGCATCCTTTTTCAGGCATCCTGATCCCGAGCAGCCTCTGGCCAATCCTTTGAAAAGGAGTCTAGCTCTGAGCGGCGAGGATTATGGCGTAGTGGGGCTGCCATACTGTGTCCATCTTGGCCCACAGCTCACTAGGCATGCGCCAGACATGACCAGTTCAGTTCCAGTTTAACTTAGCTGCTTTCTGAGCCACCTCGATAATTTGAGTCTTGGAGCGCAGCGTTGTGTTCCGGATACGGTCCATTAATTTTACACCTAATATCGCAAGTGCACCGTAGTACCTACTCGTATACACACGTCCATGAGTATCCGCTTAAGTCTTGCCAGTAGTTTCTACTTCTACCAACATCGATTGCCAGGAAAATAAATTAGAAAAAAGACCACGGTACCGCCAACATATTTATTCAATGGCCAGTCTTTCTGCGGATAAACCGCATTAAATTGCGATACGAGATATCTTTTCTTAAAGAGATAAGTGTCGATTGCAGAGGTTTATGTTCCATGCTAGCTATAAATCTTGCGGCGATAAAGTTGCATTCGGGATTTACTTATAAATTGCTATTAAAGTTGTAACTGACTGTCGTTTTGAGTAGCAAAATGTTCCTTATGACTCTTACGAGGGCTGTTCCGAAAGTTTTTAGCTGCCTCTGCTCTAGTTATTTTTAGTACCATACCGTTACGAGGGTGATTTCAATACCTATGTACTGGGGTAATGTCGTTCATAGATGTTTGGTATGCTTTTCAATATTCTTGTTTTGCCAAAATAAAAAATTGTATGGAGGACTCGAAATTTAATGAGAAAGTGTTAAAAGGAAAGGATATGTTCTTAGTAGTTTGAATTTAGGTGTGTTCCAACGTAGCGTTTAAGATACTTAACCGATTTTGAAAAAAGAGATGTCAATCGATTCGAAATAATGCACCGGGACCGGGTGACATTGGCTACCTTTTTAACCGACTTGAAAAAAAGGAAAGAAAGAAAGAAAGAAAAAACCCATTTATTCTATAAAGCACAAATAACAGGACTAGATTAATAATAATAACAAAAAAAAAGGAGGCGAAAGGAGGTTTAGAAGACGAAACATTTATAACGTCAATGAAGGAGATTAGTTTTGCGACCCATTTGCCACGTCTTCCACTCAAAAAAAAGACCGGGTTGCACTCCGGGAGTGCCGGCAGAAGTGAAAACTTGATAATTTTAATTTTGCAAAAAAAGCTTTATACTTTTACGAATAGTGTTCAGTTTTGAATGAAGTTGAATCGGCTAACAGCAAAATATAAAAGTTTGATAAAACAAAATGGAATTTGCATTTACGGAAAATGTGTTACGACCTTATACTGTTATCAATAAAGTACAAATTAGAACTATGTGCCTCTAGTCAAACCCCGGTTCCCCCCCCCCAAGCAAATAAGGATTAAATCGCCTTCATAACAATGTCAACATAATTTATTAAACATGACCAACTAGAACAAAAGCAGCCAAAAACTTTCGGAATAGCCCTCCTATGAGTAAAGTAATACCATTAGGTACGCGTACCTGTTTGTATTATCTCATGAATAACCAGAGAATTTAATTACCTATTAAGTATGTATACACCTACTTGAAACTACAATATTGGGCTCCGGTGGAACTTTCAAGGATGGGAAATATTTCCAGATTATGCACAATTAATTTACTAACACCAATAACACCGCGATCAATTAATGTTGGTATACTTTTATAATATTTTTTACGTCACACCTGGCCATAATGCGAGTTTTACTGCACGCTGCGCGTACGGGAAAACTCGCATTGTGGTCAGGTGAAGACGTAAAATTTTGTACTTACCACGGGCGGTAATTCGAAAAGCCCCAAGAGCGCATATTTATGGCCTCTTCCTTCCTCCTCGTCCTCTCACCTTCGGTTCGGGCCACAAACACCTGCGATCTGGGGCATTCACGAATTCACCGCCCTAGTTACGTAATTTACTATTAATTGATTGAAACTTTCACATTTTTTACACATCATTTTGACTTAATGGGATAATATTTACCTCTTTCGGTTACTGGACGTTTTGGGTGTGTTGCAACTTGCAACATTGGTCACGGGCAGACGAGAAATAGAGATTTAAGTAACATAAATGTAAAGACCAAGAATATTACTTCCTTTCTTAAATAAAATATAACAGAAAGTGATGTTCAACCTGCTTATAGTTTATTTTATTTTATTTATTTATGTGTATTTTATAGTAGTTTTAAAGGGCGCTTGATGGTTCCTAATGTTCCTATTCAGCTAAGGCTGAGTCTGGCACCCAATGCCTACCTAGATATTTATTGACAACCTTTGTAGCCTAGTTGGTAGTGACCCTGCCTACGAAACCGGAGGTCCCGGGTTCGAATCACGGTAAGGGCATTTATTGGTGTGATGATCATGAAATTCATGAACATTTGTACCTGAGTCAATGTTTTCTACGTATTTAAGTATTTATTTATCTATATAAGTATGTATATTGTCGCCTAGTACCCATATCCATAGTACAAGCTTTGCTTAGTTTGGGACTGCTTAGATTGATTTGTGTAAGATTTTCCCCTAATATTTATTTATTTTATTTATATTTAAGTTTTTCGAAGTTTGTTCTTTGTTTGTTAACCTATATATTCTTTTTCTCTTTTAGTTTAGAGGAAGTAAATGTAATTAAATTAAAGTTAGCAATAAAACCTTTTTAGGGTTCCGTACCCAAAGGGTAAAAACTGGACCCTATTACTAAGACTTCGCTGACCGTCTGTCTGTCTGTCACCAGGCTGTAACTTAAGAACCGTGATAGCTAGACAGTTGAAATTTTCACAGATTATGTATTTATGTTGCCGCTATAACAACAAATAATTAAAAAATATATATATATTTAAGGGGGGCTCCCATACAACAAACTTTTTTGGTAACTGTTTTTATAGATAATGGTACGGAACCCTTCGTGCGCGAGTCGGACTCGCACTTGGCCGGTTTTTTATTTTTATTATGGTAAAAATAATATGGCCTTGCTTTCCCTCCTAAAGAATATTCTCGCTAAACGTTTTGTCACAAAGAGCTCGGCCACCAATAATACGGCAGTATCAATTATTCCGCATCGTTTGTCGGCACATTAGTATTCGTGAAGCGTAGTCCACATTTTCGGAAATGCCAGTAACCGTACCAAATGCCGACAAACATTTCAGAGAGCTTTCAATGTTCGCGTCGTGTTTAGAGCCATAGAGAAAGCACCCGACGTTTTCACATAAGCTTGTAAGCGAGACAGATGGATGTAGGTAAGTACCTATATAATTTAGTAAATTATTAATATTAATCAAATAATCATCATCATCATCCTCCTAGCGTTTCTCGATACCTACACGAGCCCGGGGTCTAATTATATTTCGTATATAGGTTTATTGATAAACCCAGTGATACGAGCCGGGGTTCGTACCCACGGCCTCCAGACTCCGTAACATGGTCGGTCACACGTTAAGTCACACGATAAGTGACAAGATAGAGTGTCAGTCACTAGCTGACACCGTTCGATAGAATGAGACTGACGCTCTATCTTGTCACTTATCGCGTGATAAGGCCGACCATGATACGGGGCCAGGTTCAAGTTTGCGCGCCTTACCGCTCGGATGCAGTGAAATAAACCAATCAGAATGGAACAAAAAAAAACATAAAATTGGAACTGGCGAAGGACTGCTTGTCCGGGACCCGCTAACCCGAATTGTAGGCAAGCCAGAAATTCTAGATGTATGTAGGGAACACCTTGAATAAAAAGGTTTCTTCTAACTGGATTCTAAGTACAGTCAAGGACTTTCATTGTTAAGCCATTAAGATGTCAACTATTTTTGTTTTTTTTAACCGACGAAAAAACGGAGGAGGTTCTCAAGTCAACGCGTATATATATATTTTTTTTTTATGTATGATCACGCATAACTTTTTACAGAGTAGTCCGATTTTGATAATTCTTTTTTTATTAGAAAGGGTATACCTCGAAGTTGGTCCCATATAAATTTTAAATAAAAATTTCAACCCTAAGGGTAGGAAAACTGGGGATGATTGTTTGTTCACTTACTGATTGATATATATGACCACGCATGTGTGTGTGTGTGTGTGTGTGTGTGTGTGTGTATGTGTGTGTTGAATGAGCTTTACACCTGTCAGTCTCTTGTGTGTAGACCTCTCAGTTTCTGAATTTCTGCTAAAGCTCGTTTATCGTGAGGTTTGTGTAATACCTTATTCGGCTCTAGGTCAGATAAAGCAATACCATCAAGTGTATTTACTTTACTCAGCGCCACATATGCCTGCCGCGGCTTCTGGCAACAATCACTGGATATTTTTGCACCAATTTTAGTGGTTCAGGGAATGGTATGCTGTCTCTATCATTTACATTGCGGCCATCCGCAATGAGTAAAGCTTTTATCATATCCGGCCAATTTAGATCATTGCACGAAAAGGTCATATACCAGGTAGGAGGCCCTAGACTTCTTACCATAGCAATCAACTCCGAACAGCATCGTCTCGAGTAAGAAGCAGACCCTCGCACATTTCTCATAGTCGAAAATCGGTTGAAATTTGAGGTCTGGTTGTGACATGCTAAGCCGAAAGCAGGACCAGTGTTTAATGAAATGCGAGAAAGCAAAAAGATCTTTAGATCTCGTTTAAAGTGGTGTCAGAAGAACGAAGAACAAATTAAATTAGATATTATCGCGAAGCATCACTCTAAACGTGATTTTAAGGGTTTGTAGAAGGCATTAATGATAACAAATGTATTGCCGACATGTTTCAACACCATTTCCAAGTCGAATCACCACTGGGGCTACCACAGTCAACGGGGGTGTCAGATGCTGGGTCTCGTGGTCAGGGGATGATCACCAGGTCTACGGCAAAAGATGTTATCAAAGCTATTAAAGGTATGACACGGGGTAAGTCTCCTGGGCACGATGGTCTTAGCATTGAGCACCTCCAGCATGCTGGCCCGCATCTGCCAAGAGTTCTGGCTATGTTGTACACATTCTGTGTAGGGCACTCGTACCTGCCGTCGGACGCGATGAAGACTGTGGTGGTGCCCATCGTGAAAAACAAAACAGGTGACAGTAGCGACAAAACCAACTACAGACCTATTTCACTAGCTACCATTATAGCCAAGGTGTTTGATAGTGTGCTTAACTCCCACATTGATAAATATCTGAAATTACACGATAATCAATTTGGATTTAAGCCGGGATTATCCACAGAAACTGCAATTGTGGGTCTTAAAATACTGTCAAGTACTACATGGACCGACAGACAAATGTATACGCATGCTACCTTGACCTATCTAAGGCGTTCGATATGGTTAATTAGGACATCCTCTGGCAGAAATTGAATGACTCTGGCGTGCCAGCTGACCTGACTAGCTCTCTCAAATTCTGGTACCTTAACCAATCCAATGTCGTAAGATGGGCGGGGGCGTTTTCGGATGCATACAAGCTGAAGTGTCGAGTAAGACAAGGAGGACTAACCTCACCTAAGCTCTTCAACCTGTATGTAAACGAACTTATAGAGGAGCTCAGCAGCGCCCGCATCAATTGCCATATTGACGGAGTGTGCGTAAATAATATCAGTTACGCAGATCATATGGTGCTGCTGAGTGCCTCTCCATGCGGACTTACGAAACTGATAGGCATCTGTGAACGGTACGCAATGAGTCACGGTCTGCAATACAATGTGTTGAAAAGCGAATGTATGGTCTTTAGGGTTAGGAATAAAAGTCCACAGGATGTTCCACCGATAAAACTAAATGGGAAGGTACTGACTGTGGTATCACAGTTTAAGTATCTGGGGCATATTATGACGTCTGACCTTAAGACGGTACTGACATTGAGCGGGAACGAAGAGTATTGTCTGTGAGAGCTAACATGATCGCTCGCAGGTTTGCTGGATGCTCGAGAAGGGTCAAATTAACCCTATTCAGGGCCTACTGCACGTCCTTATATACCAGCGGCCTGTGGGCGAACTATACTCGAGCACAATACAGTGCTCTTCGTGTCCAATTTAATAACGCATTCAGGATGCTGATGGGGCTGCCCCGATATTGCAGCGCGTCAGGGATGTTCGCAGAAGCGAGGGTGGACTGTTTCCACACTACCTACTATGCGCAAACGATGTACATCCCTGGTGCGTAGGGTACTGGCCTTAGTTATTAAGGTTAGGTAATTAAAAAGTCAAAATAATTACAAAATTATATACTTACTTAGGTATAAGTACTTACAATAGTTTAAGAATTTAGTTATTAAACTAAATAAAAAAGTTTTATTATTTTTTGCTTTTCAGTTCCTTTTCGGCGGTTTAATTTTTTGGTAAAAAGTTTTTATTAAAATAAAAACTTTTAAACTTTAAAAGTTAAACTTTGAAGTCCAGTATCAAGTGAGCTCCAAACGGATCAACCATTAAAGTCCGTATACCCCAACTACACGAAGAGCAAAGTTTTTTTTAATTAAATCACACAACAGATCACAATTAAACTGGATGACGCTCAGCATGGTTTTCGTCGAGGTCGGTCGACAACGACGAATCACGTCGTCTTGGTCGACTACGTAGCTGAAGCTTTGGATGCTCGAATGCAGGTAGATGCAGCTTACTTCGACTTTCGCAAGGCTTTCGATCTTGTAGATAACGATATCCTCCTGCGCAAATTCGCAGATATAGGATTTGTACCTAGGCTCTTAAAATTCTTTGCCAGTTATCTACAAGATCGAAAACAGTATTTATTTATTTATTTATTTATTTATTAAAATCTATTACACAGTATAACAGTATTAACTAAGGCACTGTGAAATTCAAATTAACTTAAGGCATAGGTATACATGATCTAACAATTAATAAAACTTACACAGAAACAGAAGAAAGACGCACATCCATTCTCTCACAAAACCTCAAACATTCATCTCGCAACACACCCCATCTGCTTGCAAACACATCACACGCAGGAGCTGATGCGAGGAGAAAATTCAGTAACTGCATTGCACGAAGCAAAGGCGATTCCTTTCGAAACACTGTTTGTGACGTCGGGACCGCCAATAGATGGCGTTCACGTTCAGTATGTCAAACTTACTGGATTCGAGTCTCAAACATACTTCACTCGTTCTGGTGTGAGTCAAGGCAGCACGCTAGGACCTACCCAGTTTTTAATAATGATTAATGACTTACCAAGAGCCGTCAGCACGGCTAAGTGTTTAATGTTCGCAGACGATATAAAACTATTCCACAGTGTTAGGGACAACAATGACCGAGTACGTTTACAGAATGACATAGACGCTATTGCAGAATGGAGTGAGAACAATCGACTGGACTTTAACGCATCGAAATGTGAATATATTACTTTTTCTAGACTCCGCCAACCAATTGCTACCGAGTATAGCCTACGCGGCATACCACTTCAACGGACCGACGAAATACGTGACGTAGGACTTACTCTAGATACCCAACTTGACTTCAGACAACATATTACAAAGACTTGCAAAAAGGTATCTAAAACGCTGGGATTCATAATGAGGATGGCTTCTCAATTTTCAACCTCCAAAGTCGCAATCCTGCTATTCAATGCGTATATCCGGAGTCGACTTGAATTCGGTGCATTAGTGTGGGATCCGCATGAAATTAAATACACCACAATGCTGGAGAAAATCCAAAAGAAATTCGCCAGGCATATCTACAAGCGGCGATACGGATACTATCCTTTCATGTACCCGTCTCTGTTCGTTTCGGGAATGACTGGGCTTCATACGCTTGAAAGTCGGAGAAAATTTCTACATATAGTGCACTATTACCAGCTGCTAAATAATAGAGTAGACAATGCGTCCGTGTTGGAACGAATGGGCCTGCAGGTGCCGCGTGCGAGTGGGCCGGCGGTCGGCGCGGCGGGCGGTGCGGGCGGCGCGGTGGCGGCGCGGCGCCCGCGGCGCCTGTTCGCGGTGGCCGGCGAGCGCACGAGGCGCGGCGCGAACGCTCCCACTGCTAGAGCGCGAACAGCCCTAAACCGTATAATGCAGGAAGCCAATGACATAGATATATTTGCTGACAGTATAGGTGTATTTTGTAGAAAAGTTCTAGCATACTTATCGTAGGAGTAGATAGTGTAAGTGTTAAGATTTAAACTGTGCCATTATTTCTTGTTGAAGTTGTTATGAGTTTATTTTAGTTCCTTTTTAATTCTTTATTACGTTATGTCTTGTTTCTTGTTAAGTATTTTGTAGCGAAACTAACTATAGGTACCACATAAGTGATTTGGTGTAAAACTGTAAATTTATGTGTGAATGAAAATAAATAAATAAATAAATAAATAAATAAATAAATAAATAAGGCCCAGAAACAGTCATATGTAATTTTGATATAGTTCTGTAATAGGAAACTTCTTATAAAACGAGTAAAATATTCTGTTAATTCACTAACTTCATCTAAGTAACCGTTAAAACGGCGCACCGATACGCTAATCCGCATGCTTGATCAAACATATATATAATGCATACTGAGTATGAATATACTGTACTGAGGGTCTGGTGAGATTAGAAGTGAGTATTAATATAATAATGCCACTTTGGAACCGATAATCCCACTCATACGTCATATTAACTGCGTACAGGAGTGGGACATCCGACTACTACGAAATCCGACACATGACCGATTGATACACTGCACTCCCCCCGCGACTGAATCTGGTTAGGTAATCTGAATTTCAACCGTAACCGGCTGCACGTCTAGGTATCATGAGACGACCGTGACATACTCGTCGCGTGTTAGCCCTGCTGATGCACCACTGGGTTCAGTGGGCAAGAGCGATGGACGGATTCTAGAAGTCTCGGGTTCAAATCCCGCTCGAAGCGAATCATTTTTAAGTTTTCCACTTTGATCGATTAGAATTTCGTTAGCTGACGTTTTTTCATAGTAAAACGTTTACTGTGATTAATCTGCTCTAAATATCATTAATTCAGATATGACAATACCCTCATAGAGCTACGGAATACGGATTCGGCCAATGCTCAGTCCGCTCTAAATTGCGATATTCTCTGTCTGTAGCTAAGAATTAATCATTATATTTTTTTAAACATTCTCTAGTAGACGTGACATTGCACTAGTTTATGACATGGATACTAAATGTCAAAGTGATAAGTGCAACATCGAGGACTATTAGGGCGATTATACCTCACTTTGTTTACGTGCAACTTCATCGAACAAAGCAATAAACAAATAGGGATAGCTTAGCATGGCTTATTGTCGCACCTTTAAATTCGTAATTCGTTCGTATGGCAATAAGCTCTAACCTACCCCGATTTCAATGTAAATACGTGTCTTTCGAAAGGCTACCCGCTCATATCCTTGAAGATAGAACCAGCTTAACGCGAAATGCACTAAAAGACAGGTTTATTCAGCGTTATTTTGTACTAACACCATTAAGGAATGCCGGGCGAGCGAAATCACCACTTTAGGTATGCGATCGTGCGTTAACTAAGGGATTAGACTTGAAAGTGGGGATAAAAAACCTAGTTAGCTCGTTAGAAATGCAATTGGATGGTAGACTACTAAGCTACCCTAATCCTCTCCGATTCGAATACCACGATCTTTGCCAGCAAATGTAAACGTATTTTACCGGACTTTATTGCGAAAAAGTATGGAATCCAGCTACCGGAAATGACATTTGTGACCCAAATGCTAGGGTCACAGCTACATTTCGAACTTTCGATAACTGAAACGTTTATGAGACGCTTGAGAACAACTCGCAAAGTTCAAATTCACCGAGATTTACTTACGAATGGAAATAAATATTTTATTTCAGGCGAAAAGTACAAGATCAGACTCGTGGCTCGTATATTGACGGATAGCTATGAAAACCAGTTGAAACACGACTTTGTTGGAGGGGAATAAAGATTAAATTAGCATACTTTATAGAGATACGCGTTTTACAAAGTAAACCCACGCAACACGAATAAATCGCAACGACCGTCTCATTCCAATATCGCAGTTTATTCTCATCCTGCACAGCGGTTATATCGAATATCAGCTTATTTACTCAGGAACCAATTAAAGAATACCTTTGAAGTTCGCTAAAACGGGTTTCGGATATGAATCTGACGAAATAAATTGAGTTGTCGGATTCAGCATTTTAAATTGTGTGTAGGTTGGGTGCAGTGGAAGTTCTGAGTGCATCAACGCGTCGCGTCGGTTGGGGCTAATGATATTTATTTTAATTTTATCGTAATGCACTGGTGAATCAGATCATAACAGTAGCACGTATCATTTCGCTAAGTGTATTCTGTCTGTCCTCTTATTGGATATAGTGTGTCACCTCACACGTGTTGTGATGAGTGTTTGTTTCAACGTATGTATCTATGATTAAGATTTGTTCATTCATATGACCTCATTTCTTTGTACACCATGTTTCTCATTCTATGGCCTTACACATAAGGCATAAATTGCCACAATATTTTGAGATATAAACCTAGCATTTTTCGTGCTACATGTTACCAACTCTATCAAAAACTGTAATAGTAAACGGAAGCGAAAACGACTCTGAGGCCCTACCGCGAAACCAAAACGAAATTCGTTCGTTTTTTTTTCCTCCTATCTTTCTAAGTTGGGCCTCGAAGGGGCCCTTAACTAATTATCTATAGTAAATTCGTTCGTCTCCTTCTCTGTTGTACTTGCTAGTTCGAGCGACAGAGACGGAGACACCCGAACGAAATTCGTTTTCACTTCGCGGTAGCCCCTCTATGCTTTGATTATGACGCTTTCGGTTCTTGCTTGCGTTTTGTGACAAGATCTAGACACGGGGCAGGGTGTCCAGCCAAGTTTAAAGCGAAGAGGAACTGGCAACGCAGCAGTCGTGTGTTATTAAACGAACCATTTGGAGCCACTTTTGACTCCTTATAATTCAAAACACTATTTAACATAGAAACATGAAATTTGATAAAATCTTTTACAACCCCTTTTCGAAATTTCATATATACAAGTAAATTGGTTATTGAGATATTAACGTCTAAAAGTCGGCATTTTTACCACTGACTTAGAAAAATAGACGGATAGATCAAAAACCTAACCCACTTCCAGATGACCAAGAATTAAGTAAATTGGTTATTGAGATATTAACGTCTAAAAGTCGGCATTTTTACCACTGACTTAGAAAAATAGACGGATAGATCAAAAACCTAACCCACTTCCAGATGACCAAGAATGTTGAAATTTGGCGTCCTGCTTGGTAATTGTGTGTATACAATGTTTTGGTGGGATTACTTTACTTTTAGTTACTCTTAAGTTGCCTACCTTACACCCGTCGAACCTGGTGGCGAAGATCACAGACGCAAACTCATGTGGCGCATACAACTGACAACGTGCAAAGGCTAGGAATCACCGTTCTAACACGCCGGCGGGCTGACAACGCGCCCAGCAGGCAGCCACTGTTCTAAACTAATCGTAAGAACCGCGCGAACCGCAATGATGGAACTGCGAGGTGAAGGACGTAAACAGACAGCCCAGCGCAGCCACCAGCCCGCCCACCACGGCGGTGACGCGCGTCGACTTGCGCACGCAAAGCGCCACTGTCACCGGGGAAGGGGAAAGCGCCAGCGCCACGCCCGCTGACAACGCGCACATGCAGCCACAAGGTGCTAATGTTCTAAACTCACCGTAACTGAAGAACAGCCGATGGAACTGCGTGGCGAAGGACGTGAACAGACAGCCCAGCACAGCCACCAGCCCGCCTACCACGGCGGTGACGCGCGTCGACTTGCGCACACACAGCGCCACTGTCACCGGGGAAAGCGCCAGCGCCACGCCCGATGGCAACGCGGACATGCAGCCACAAGGTGCTAATGTTCTAAACTCACCGTAACTGAAGAACAGCTGATGGAACTGCGTGGCGAAGGACGTGAACAGACAGCCCAGCGCAGCCACCAGCCCGCCCACCACGGCGGTGACGCGCGTCGACTTGCGCACGCACAGCGCCACTATCACCGGGGAAAGCGCCAGCGCCACGCCCGCTGACAACGCGCACATGCAGCCACAAGGTGCTAATATTCTAAACTCACCGTAACTGAAGAACAGCTGATGGAACTGCGTGGCGAAGGACGTGAACAGACAGCCCAGCGCAGCCACCAGCCCGCCTACCACGGCGGTGACACGCGTCGACTTGCGCACACACAGCGCCACTGTCACCGGGGAAAGCGCCAGCGCTACGCCCGTTGACAACGCGCCTAGGCAGCCTGAAACAAGAAATGTTATTAGGCAAAAAAAAATATTCATTAACATTAATTAAATATGATTAAGACAAGTTTTATTGCCTATTTTACTTTTTGCATAGTAACTAAACGTGTGATCACCAGACATCGTCTTTGTAGTATGTGCGGTGCAGCGTAGTGTTTTTAATGGAATGGATATAAAGTATTTGAATCGTAATACATACTTAGCGTTGATAACGTTAATAATATAATTAACTAACAATTTTGATTGATATTTTCTACACCAACTCCGTTAAAACACAACCATGCTGCACCGAAAAACCTACAAAATTTATGATTTTTGTCATACATACGATTCTAACGAGCAATAACACAACGGGTTTATGTGTCATGGAGGAGTTTCCCTATCAGCACCACACTATTGCATTCGTACATTGTCACCGAACTTAGGTACTGAATTCTGACAAATTTTATCTCAATCGGATACCGGCAAGGTTGTAAAATGGTCTTATTGTGGGGTTGCACTGCACCAAACCGTCTGTAATCTTAAACGGTGTTCGTTAAAATCTGAATGTATGGAAAGTTTGTAAATTAACGATATTTAACGTTCATCGGTCTGTAATCGTATCTTGGTGCAACCCGCCCTTAATTTATTATTATTGACATGTGCAATTTAGATAAAAGCTGTGGAGTGTAGACAACACAATAGTTACTGGTTTAATGATCTGTAAATAAGAACTTGGGTATGTTCCGCTCATACAAGTCTCAAGTCACAAAAGCACCTTCTTTGCCAGTATGGGTGCAGCCACTGAATTAGACCTAAAATTGAGTTGTTCGCTCTTTCATAGACTAGATTTTTGTAGAATTTTGTTTCACGTAAAATTATTCGCATGTTATCATTTCGTATGTTATCATTTCTGCGAAATGACTATTCATTCATTTCGCACAATTCTTAGGTTATATCAATTTGAATCATTTATTGCTGTTACAAATAAAACTTAATCATTCGATATTCATATAAGCCAAAGAATGCCAAGTCATATACTACGTAGTAGTTTAGATCAAATAAAGTTATTTTCTCCAAGACAGTAGTAGTATGTTAACTCTTCTTGTTATCAAGATATTCAATATTGATTGATAATCAGTTTTGCAGATAGAACCAGTGTAAATGGCTCTTAACTGTGACTTCATAACAGGTTTTTAGATTTTGTAAGTCCTATAGTCCGTTTTTTTTGGGCAGTCGTCGTCAACCTTTTCTGCTTGGGACAAATATTAGATGTTACCTGAAAATTCATCCTTGCATGCAAACATACACCAACTTGTAAATGTTCACCACTGTATGTTTCTCATTTATTGTTAATGGACTCTGTTTCTGTATCTTTGCTTGTGATGAAGGCAAAACGGTCAAGGGAGAACGAGTCGATCTTTTTTGCAAGCCACTTGGACCTGCCTCTGGTTGGTCCATCGCAGTCCGCACGCCACCACACACAGCGAAAAATAAAATCTTAACATTAATTAACAAATAGATACTCGTGTAATAATAATCTCGTAATCTTCAACAATTTGTAGATTACCAAGAAAACAAGAAAAATAACGTAAGATACGATTGACAATTATGACAATGTTGATAGCGAAAAAAAACGAACCGATCGTTTTAAACCTCTTCTTCTTTAGGTTTTTTATTGTGCAACCTTTCCAGAACTGAATAACGAAATTCAAAATAACAAGTCAAAAAATAAATTCATTAAAAATAAATATATTGTTGTAAGTATTATTTAGATATAACTAATGAAAACACTTCTATAATTTTAGGGTATTAGACAACAATAACGTAAGTCTTTTTTAGTGGCTGTTTGCGTTCCTTTGACAGTTGTGTGGCATAAAGTGTCTTATATAAAAACTTCTTCGTGCTTCGTGCTTTAGCCTTCTTTCTAATGCTAAAAAAACGCACTATACACCCTACAAGAAGGTTTACAAAGTGAGTTCGCTCGATATTAGGGGAACCAATAATGCACGGCCCAATAATGTACAGCCTGATAATCCAAAGCCACAGGGACTCGGATTATTGGGCCGTGCATTATAACCTCGTACAAAATTGGCTTCCAATTATTGCCCCGGACCAAGTTTGCTCAGGGTGATAATGCACAGCCCAATAATGTACAGCCTGATAATCCGCGTCCACTTTTTGTGGACTCGGATTATTGGGTCGTGCATTATCAGCCCGGACGATATTGGCTTCCAATTATTGCCCCAGACCAAGTTTGCTCAGGGTGATAATGCACGGCCCAATAATGTACAGCCTGATAATCCACGTACAGTATGGACGCGAATTATTGGGCTGTACATTATTTGGCCGTGCATTATCATGGCTGTACATTAACAGGCACCGATATTAGGCATGATTCACGAACGGACTCGGAGCTACCTACATATTTTTTATTTCATGTGTTTCAAGACCCTTGTACAATAAGAAAATAACTGATAATGCTACATTCATTTCAATTGTATGAAAAAAATGACAAGGAATAGTTATGCTAATTTGTTTCTGTGAATGTACTCTGCAATATGCCGAAGTAAACGGAAATTCCCGGGAACACCGTGTATTCTGCATAATCATATTATTTAGTTTATGTAAATTTTATTACCAAGACAACAGTTTCTCATACTATTGCTCATACTATTATTGTCTTAAATTATCAATTCGCGGAATTCTGACTTTGTAAAAATTTTAATCATAGATTGGTGTTGCAAAGATAATTTTATTTTGAATTACAAAGCATAATATTGATTTATATTAAGCTACGGTAGCCTAGTGGTTCAGGCATGCGGCTGTCAAGCGCCGGTCGTGGGTTCGAATCCCGGCTCGTACCAATGAGTTTCTCGGAACTTATGTACGGAATATTTACCGTTAGCTTTTCGGTGAAGGAAAACATCGATCGTGAGGAAAGCGGTATCACAATAAGGTCTAGTTTGCCCTCTGGGTTGGAAGGTCAGATGAAAGTCGCTTTCGCAAAAACTAGTGCCTATGTCAAATCTTGGGATTAGGTTCAAAGCGGACCCCGGGCTCCTTTAGGGGCATTACCGGGAATAATAACGCTAGGAAGATGATTATATTATTGTTTTATATTAGTTTGTTAATAAAAAATTAATACCAAGAAAAACATTGTATTGAGTGTTTTAACCTAACCTAAACTTAACCTAACCGCCAGCGTCCATCCCCTTCGCGGGGTGTCTATTTCCGCTCTAAGGGACACAAGACCTAACTAGGGTTTGCAATTCGAATATTCGAATGTTCATATTATTCGAATATTCGTCATATATATTATTCGAATAATACAACACGAACTATTCGAATTATTCGAATATTATGTATACTATAAAAATTAATTACGGTTACACTTAATAAAACCTTGAGAATCTGTTTTTGCAGGTGAATGTTACACTAGATATATAAGGAATTGATATAAAACACAAATATCCCACAAAAAGTGAGAAACCCCTTAATAAATTTTCTTCTTATCTGGAAGTACTCGTAATGATAATGGGAAAGTCGGCAACTCGACGTGTTAAAATTTAAATGCATATGCGAGAATCCCGGGACCCTTTTCTATCTGCTAAATAATTAGTATGACTTTAAGTTTATCATCTTCTTCTACCTAGCGTTAACCCAGCCTTTGCCAGGGTCCGCTTTCCTACTCGCTTTTCTCCACTTTGCACGATCCTGGGTGTCTTCTTTTGTGAGTCCGTTTTCGCTCATGTCGGCATTCACGACATCCAGCCATCGCTTCTTAGGTCTGCCGCGGGATCGAGGGCCGTCGAGAACTAGGCCAAGGCATTTGTTCCCTGCGTAGTCCGATGGCCTGCGAGAGACGTGACCGAACCAACGAAGGCGACATTCCTGGAGTTTATCCGCTACGTCACGAACTCCGAGGCTGCCACGGATGTACTCGTTACAAATGCGATCCGCACGCGTAACGCCGCACATCCACCGCAACATCTTCATTTCAGTAACGCGAAGCTCCTGAATGTGCCTTCCAAGAACTGGCCATGTCTCGCTGCCATATAACAGGACTGGTCGTATGACGCACATGTACACTAGCCCTTTAAGTCGAAGTGGTATTCTGCGATCGCCTGTGACCTCTCGCCATTTAGACCAAGCCGCGCTGATTCGGGCTCGGATGTCGTAATCAATGGTCCCGGACTCATGCAGTACTGATCCTAGGGTACTTGAATTTGCCATTTTTCGTGGCAAATTCGTCACCTATCTTAATAGGGATCCGTACTTCCGCAGCCATGTATTCGGTCTTTGCGACATTTGGTTTTAGACCGCCGTTCTCTAGCGAGCCCTTCCATTGGATCACCTTATGCTCTATGCATGTTTGCCCTCGTCTGTTAATGCGATGTGATCTGCATACATGAGCAGCCACGGCGGCGGATCTTGTATTTCCGATGTGACTGCGTCAAGCACCACACTAAACAGAAATAGACTTAGGGCCGAGCCTTGGTGTACACCACTGTAGGGTTTTGTGTCGCCAACGGCGGTCCTCACTAGAGAAACCGAGTTGCGGTCCATATCTCGGATGATGTGAAATTTGATACCTAATAGACAATACAATTTCAGTAATGTTTATTTGTATAATGGTCTTAAATGGACTACTTTTTTGAAATATAATTTTATCATTGATATTACATGAGTTCAAATCGAAATTTTGTTTCGTTTTCTCTAATATTCATATTATTCGAAATATTCGAATATTCGAATAATGAAAATTTTACTATTCATATTATTCGAATACTAAAAACGGACGAATAATGCAAACCCCTAACCTACCAATAATACAAGTTTTACAATTGTTTATTTACTCACTGCGGGCGACTTTCCCTTTTTCAAGTTACCCTATTTTAATAAAACGCTAATAAATATGATATTTAATGTAATGATTAAACTCTTTTATCTTATAGAATGAAAATATTAAAGAAGCACCGAACAAAGAATGTTTGTTAAAACAAAATTCTACAGTTTGATTTGTTGATTAAATAAAATAATATGATTAAAAAAAACATTAAATTGTGATTCCGTGAAATATGTTTCATTGAAATAAATAGACATTGATACTTGTACAATAATATTCTAAATAAAAATACATGGACTGGATGTCATATGAAACAGTTTCTACAACACGAAATTATATGAAATTTCTGTCTATTTTCATATCATTTCGTAACATGAAACGTAATTGTACAGTTTGATAGTTGTTCTTTTGTGCAATAAAGATTAAATAAATAAATAAATTAAAATTCTCACTGTAGTCAGGGATATTGGTCATGTCCATATTAAATTTCTGCTCGATATCCCGCCGCGTTGCACGGTAAACCCGATCACTGTTTATTTATGATTGAGCGAGTACGCTTGTCCATATCAGACACTCGATCAAAACGTAGGCGTTGCAAGCCGCAGACAGCGTGGCGTAGAGTTTGCTCGTAAAATTAGACTCAACTCAAGGCTGATATTAATGGCTAATAAGGGATGATGTTACAGGTTGACGTAGATAAGACGTACGAGGTTTTAAGATCTAGTTCTAGTGAATCTCTCTCTTCAGTCGTTCACTCTTGACAGAGTGGTCGTGGTTTCATGATGATGTATGGATTAATTAATTCGCGGTGCTCCTCCACTTGTTATGGTCTTCAGCATCACGGGAACTATGGTGGATTCTATCGTAGCTTTTGTCAAATGCGTCCAGCGCGTAGGAGAGCGAGTCGTGCCATGGAGTTTTGATTTCGAGTAATGTGCTCGAAGTATTTGAGGATCTGTTCCAGTAGGGTTGTACGTTGTTTCATGTACTACATTTTCGTAGAATTTTGCTTCATAGAAAATGTTTCCCATATTATCATTTCATAGAATGATCATTTTCTAATGCAGTTACTTTGTAGAAGCTTATTTCATAGATTTTTTATTTTTGAGATTAATAATGTTTCGAAATTCATGTCATCGATTTTTAAGTCATATATTATTGTTCCTTATAATATTTAGTTAATAGAATAGTTTTTTCAAAGCCTGTATATTCATAGAATTTTGTTTGTCATCTTATTAAGCTTAATATTTTCGTTTCATAGAAGGATAGGTTAAAGGAGGAAATGGGAGTTTTAATAACAAGTTTTTCCACTCTTTTCTAAAAAAAATAACCACGAAGACGGAAACGGGAGCCAAGCTCCCGCTTCTGTCTTCTAACCTATCCGCGATCCGAGTCGGTTTTGCCACTAAATTCCTGTTCCTTGATCCTTGTGTACTTGTAATTTAATTGAAGTTCATAAGAATTTTTGAAAACATAAAACTGGAACTAAATATTATATGAAACGGTTCCTATGAAACAATAATCTAAGAAATTTGTGTATACGAAACAAGAATACACGAAACATAATTCTAGAGTTTGATAGGTTTCTGAAGTAAAAAAGTTTGATAGTAATATACATTGAACTGAATTTGTCTGAAATATGTTTCAACCAAGTGAATAGTCTATGAAACAATAATATTGGAACTGAAAGTATATGAACCAAATAATTTATGAAATATTTTATAAGAAACGAAATTCTATGAAATTTGTCTGTCTGTGAAATAGGGTGACACCGTTCCAGTAGAGTTCTAGTAAATACTAGCTCTTATTACTCATGCCGAAGACGCCCAAATATCTGTTGGGACGATTATTATTGGTTGTGGTCGCCGGTATGAATCCGGCTCGAAACATTACTTTTTTTCCTTTAACTTATAATTTCGTTAGAAGCGTTACTGCTTAAGGGTCTCCCCACACCTATCGACGCGAAATCGTTGTTAGCCGATCAAAAAACTCTTTGTGTCCACGCAACATGAGCGAAAAAGACGTCGAACGGCTCGGCCGACGCGAAGCGACGTCCATCGACGGGATAGCGAACAAAACACGGAGGAGTATGGTGCAAAACACTCGGCGAAAGCCGATTCCGCGTCGATAGGTGTGGGGAGACCCTAATACAAAATTAATGACGATGATTACTCGTTTCGACCTACATGTAATTTCTTCAATCATCTATAATGTCCAGAGTCCTCTTATCTGACAAGATTTTGACACGTTCACCACACCAAAAATACAAAGAAAGGGGAGAAAGGTTGATGTATGTAATCCGATGGTGTTTGTCCCGGCCCCGCCGACACACACATCCGATGCTAATCGCATTAACGCGCATCATCCGGGTATTTTATTTATCCTCGAGGAGCGCTCACGTCACTGGACGTAGATATTTTATGGGGCTCGGTAAGTGCGATCAAATGCGATATTTGTTTAGTGCTAAAAAGTTAACGTTCTCTTCGTAAATGAAAATATGCAAAAACTTGTTCACCCATATGAAACGGCTACTCACAACACCACTACTGAAAAGTTAAAAATGATCAAACTGTCGGCCCCAAAGCGGCTTGAAACGCTCGATATGTAGAAAGAGTCGTCACTTCTGATCTGTAGAATGAAATATCGTTTTACTTCTAGGTAAAAATGATCAAACTGTCCCCAAAGCTGCTTGAAACGCTCAATAGGTAGACATAGATAGTCACATTGATCTTTAGAATGATATTTCGTTTTTGTGCTAGGAACTGAAAAGTTCTAGTCAAACAAAACCGTCTTTCCATTAAACAGCTTCCGCCCTTGACCTGCAGAACCTCGTGCGACTCGTGCGAACGCCACAATCTCTATGTGTGGCAACATAGAGATTGTGGCGTTTTATCGTCGCCGTAAATAAAAGATTGTCGACGCAAACCAAACACACCGCGCAGACATCCGATACGTGGTAGCGATATCTACACATCATCAGATAATGATGACTTGTCACTTTGACACGAGTGCAATTTTAGTTCATACATAGATCAAGCGCTTACGCGGCTCTAAAATCTGATTATTGATAGGACTCATAATCAGCAATGAGTATAGGTAAACGGCGTGTGAATTCACGAGATAAAAGAACGTAACTCTCGTTTTATTTCGTGAATTTGCACGAAATCTGTTTACTACTGTCAATAGTTATTGACCACAGTCGATATCTGTTTATTTTTTACTCTTTAGCTTCATAAACAAACTTTGCCCAACTTTACTACAACTAATGTTTACCAACTTTGAAACTGTTAATAAAACTGCCTCTTTTATTACATCCGAAATCATTATTTATTTCGTTTCGCCGCGCGTGCTAAGACCTCGTATAAATTGTAACAAATCTGCGTAATTAAATCAAGAAACTGAACCACGTTTACCCAATTAGTAAACCCATGAATCTAATTAATTAGTTAAACAGAGTCCGGGAGCGTTTTGCGTCAAAACAAACGCAATTACTTGTGAGAGTATTGTCTGCGACGATAGCGTCTAGCAGATAGATTGCAGATACCTATCAACGGTATAACCACTCTTGAAAACGGTGTCGGTATTAAGGGTATGCGTCACTGTGTTTAGGTGAGTTCAAACTTCCTACATACAAACTTCTCAATGGTGGGCTATACATATGCTTCCTACTGCTGGACACAGATCTTCTGTCACGGAAAAGACGGAATAGACAGTTCCCGAGTTGGTCGTATACGAGCTGGGACTTCACATACATCTTTAGGCCCAAGTGCTCATTTCAGTTCTAATTAGGATTCGAAATCACTGGGCTACCGGTTCTTCTGATTGTATTAAGGCCTAAATAGTTCCAAAAGGCTTGACGTTGTCTTCTATAAAGGTTGTAAATGTACTATAGATTTCCAAAAATGTGAAACCCTTGCGTTACCCTACTAGGTAGCAAAAAAAAATACATTCAAATAATATATTATACCTACTTTCGAGCCAGATTTTAACTCTGGGCGAGAATTAAATCCACGATGACATGTCCCAACTCTCATGTCTCTGTCTTTCTAAATATCTAACTTCAAAGTGAGGATAACTATATCCTGCCATCAGCATTCCATCCGTAAATACCTGCCCTTTAACGCACCATCACTCACAATTCAATTGAATGGCCGAGCCTTAACTCCCCTCATAAATAAATAGATAATATAAGGGCACTTCAGTGTAGTTCGGACCTTGTCTGACAAACATCGCTATTGAAAAACTTCGGCATCCTGTAGAAGTTCGTCGACTTTATAACTAGACGTTTCAGCCACACATCTGGGAATAGATTGGTCCATCGTACACCGTGGTTGATGATTTCGGCTAAGCTTGTTTGTCCCGTCTCTCGTCTGCGTCGTAAATCTTAAACGGGTGATGTTTTGAAAGCAAATAACGTACTAAGTCAAAGGAAACCGATAATAAAGTGTAATAAACTTCTTGTATTGGTTTTCGAGATAGTTAAGTATAACTATGCGAGGCAAAGCGTGACAGTGACAGACTAAATGCATTAGATTGAGTATTTAAGGTACATGTCCCAATGTGTGACAACTTAATTTCCATAACTGTCATCTTTGTGAATTTAAATTGAAAAGGTGCTAACAATAGGGGGCGGTGTCGAACCCTAGGACCTTGATACCTTACTTGATTTTATTATAGTTGTTGTGCTTAAGAGTTTTTAGCTCATATAAATTTGGCATCAATACCATTATCATATATGTAGCTTTATGGTGATTGTGTTTTTAAACATTTCACATCGCTTGCGATTCCGATAGACTCATAAAGTAGAAACGGCCGTATCCATAAACTTGTTTCCAAGCGTCTACGTATTCCCTTAAAAAGAAATTTGAAAAGACTTTATGAAACTGGACGGATAAGAGTAAAACCAATGTTAGGATATAAATAAGAGTTGGCTTTATTTTCAGGGGCTGTATGGACACCAACTGTTGTTTTAAAATCGTAGACTTTCACTTGCGTACAATCGCCTGCGTTCGCAGTATTACTAGATACTATACCGAAAATAAAATAGGTCTTAAATTTGTGATAATGTGAGGATTAATAGCCGGCAAGATATAGTACTATCGATAACACAGCTAACTGACCATCGGTGCACCTTAAGTCCTTTGTAATAAGGTTCTATATAAACGCAGGATGGTCAGTTAACAGTGTTGTCATTTGCACTTACGCTTCGTTTTCTGTTGTTACTAACTTGCTTCCTACACTTTAAGTCCGAGAGAAATTCTCTTTATAATATTAGTATTGATAAAATGTAGTCAAATAAGGGCTCAGCTAACGAATTCTAACATCCTCTCGTAACCACATGCAAAAGCAAGACACAAAATCATCAATGTAATCGCTAAAAAAGTAATCTTTAAAATATGTGAACCATGCGCCAGTTTATTGTGTTATATGGACACCCTAGTGTTTCAATGTTACATGAAGAGTTTTTCATTCTCAATCGAATCGAAATAAAGAAATTCTGCTGCTTCAACATTTAGTAAGTGGCAAATTGTCTGTCCTTTTATCGACTCATATCTGCCAAGTCGTCGGTCGGTAAAGTTTGGCATAATGGAATGGAATACGTGCTACGACCACTTAATTGTTCTATTGCTTACGTATTTAGAATTGGATGAGAGTTACATTTATTTGTGTGCAAATAGGTGCACGACTTTTTTTAATTTAAGCAAAATCGTATACTGAAACTCACAGGAGTTTTCTATGTATAATTCGTTATGAATTCGATTCCAGCAATAGTCTCTTTTTTTAATAAATAATACGTGACATTCAATTCTTTTCGGCTCTGCCTCGGGTAAAAACTTACATCGCAGTTTGAAGAAACAAATTGCACGTTCTTTTGTTTACTTCAATTTAAAGTGATTTTATAATTTTATGTGACAGTTGCTGTTTATGGAAAGAATAAAAAGTTGAGAGTCAACCTTCGACATAACGGCGCACAGATGGCGTTGACAACCTTTTTGTTTACGGTTAGTGCCCCGTTTATTTTCCACTGGAAAAATATTGCAACAATAAACTATTGTTATTTTCAAACGCAACGGTCTGGAATGTAACAGAAAGTTAGGCAAATAAAGTTGTTAACAATATTGCAATGGAGTTTCTCAACATCTCAACTAACTAGGGCCGTGACACACCTGAACAGAACTTTGAGCATTTCCTTGTTAATAAGTTTTCTTTTATTCAGTTAGTAAACAAGTTTCCTATTTAACGACTGTTCGAGGATTGACTGGGTTCTTTAAACGAACGAAACTTAACTCTGCCAGGTAATGAATATACTACACGTTAGCATGGGTACCTACTATATGTATACCTATGTAGTGATAGCCTGTGAAGAGAAATGAAAACAAAATTATTCCCAGGTAGAACGACGTTGAGACGAATAGACGAATGTTGCTATTATAGAAGACTTACAACACCAAATTCAAATTCAAATTCAAATTCAACCATATGATATGTGCGTCAGGATGACGATGGACCACTGGAATTTCAATGGACTGTTTACAGTTATTTGGTACCTTCTGTCACAGAATAGATAATAGTACAAGTACAGAATGGACACTCCTTTGATCTTTACATAAGGCGGTTTTGTCTCAGCCAAAACATTAAGATTTATGACCCCCTGACGTCGTCGACGACGACGTCGACGTTCATCGCGGAGTGTCCTTTGCCTGCTTCTGTGTTAATACAATCTTGCGTATCTCTCCTGAATTAAAATCTCAATAATGTAATTTCTCAAGATATGTTCAGTATTCTTTCTTACATTCAGATGCAACTAGCTACCCAATCTATTTAATATTTAACACAGATAATCGTCATGCATCTTTCCTGCAAAAATCACAAAGCGTGACCTTAACCTTTCCTATCTATAAGATTATTCAAGTGTCCGATAACGGGATTGGAATACATACACCCAACTCTCTAAGGCTAAGCCTTAATAATTGCGGATTCATTGTGATTGATTTGACGATGTTAACCACTTGTACATATAATATTGTACAAGTTTCTGTCGAAATATCATTTTAGAATCAATCTTTCGCAGCCAACTGTACTTTTCTTGCTGCCATCTACAGGACAGTCGAAACAAAATACATCTTATACTGGCATTTACGATATTCGTGGAAGTAGCATATAGGTTCACAAATGACAACCCAAATTCAATAAGGAAAAAAAAGGAAAAATTTAACCCTATTCGGCATCATTGAAATCGCTCCATGTACACAATTTATGGCGGGCATTTCGGCGAATTTTAATACAGCCCCATAATAAATCTTCTCATAGCTAAACCTTCGCTGTAAAAGCGGGGTTAAAATAAAAATAAATTTGTTATCATCGCGGATCCGCGTTATCACGGAGCTGACGTGTGTCACTGAGGCAAAACATATTAAACGTCCTGGGGATGATAAATGTGTGGTGGCTGGCGGGTCGATGCTAATAAACGATTGGGATGATTGGCAGCGGAGCGCTGTCGGCGGCAGACCTAAGCCGTTAATGATGCCTTGAAACTGTATCAAACGCCTTTATACTACATGTCTGGGTAGCGGTAGAATTCAGAAAAATAGCGGATTGTGTCAGCACGGGAATGAACGGGAGAACATTCTGCTTCACAACGAACACCGAATAGCGAGTAGTTGACAGTAGGCTGTTGGTAGTACCTAGTTACCTAGATATGTATGTATGTATTTAAGCACTTTATTGTATACAATAACAGGTTATTTGTATAGAAGAACTGAGAACTACGGTCTAGGTGCCTTCTAAACAAGAGTGAATAGGCAATTACTGAACCAGTGAGCTTCATCTTAGGCACTGTCTTCGCTTACCGTCAGATGAGACTAAATCCAATCACTTTTATAAAAAATACAATAAATAAATAAATACTTTATTCAACCAATTTAGAAGTCATAGGAATGCCATAACTTTGTCAAATCAATCTTAAGTGACGCAACTCTCTCTCGTCTCAGCGATAAAGGCGCGCGCGGTAAGAGTGGTGTACGAGCAGGTACGTACGCGTCGCGAGTATGTTCAATAAAGAGTATTTATTATTATCATTATTATATTCCGATATGAAAATAACAAAACAGAATTGTACCAAAAGTTTATCTATTTTCATATTGATAGAAGAATTTACCTAGCTGACCACGTGTTCATGATGCAATATTAATTTAGGCGAAATGATTTCACGCTCCAAACACGGCGCAGCGAAGATTGATGATTAAAATAAGGTTCTGGCACCGACATGCGTGTCAAGCGTGGAATGATGGACATTATCAGCTCTTCTTGGTAAGCTGACGTTACAGTAATTTGGGAACGAATTAAAAATACGCAGCAAGAAAAATAGTAAACTTATGAGGCGAGGTATGTTCAGGCTGAGTTTAGCACTCGATTTTCTATCGAGTGAAGTTTATGTAATCCTATCACCGTTTCGTAGTTTTTACAATAGTTATAGGAGATACGAGTAGACGCACGATCTTCACCCATCTGTTTAGTGGGTGAAAAGTATTTTATATCGATTTTTTTATAGCCTATATAAGTGAATATTTTAGAGTTGTTGGAATTCCTTGTATAAATAAATAAATAAATAAATATAAATATACGCTCCATATTGTAGATTTGCATGCCAGTTGAAATGACACAGGTACAGGTACAGGTAGGTATGTTATGTATAAAATAGAATATAATATAGTAGAATAGACTTTAATAACCATATTATTACATATATTTCTGACAGTATTATGAATTTATGAGCAATTAATGTTAGGTGAACTTAGTTCTGATACGGGGAGGTATGTTTTGGAACAAAATAAATCAATCCAGTTTAATGCCTTTGCCACAATGTACAGCACAGCAGTTTCCATTCCAATCAATCATTAACTTGTTTTATAATAATATAATTAGGTATCCAATGTTATATCCATTATGGACACTGTTTTTAATCCCTCTTAATTTTGCGAGATTTTTAGTTAGAAATCTTTAAAAATGCATAAATCACACCGTAATTACTATGAAGGTCCGAGATCTTACCGAATGAGGGGAATTCCACTATTTACAAAGTTAATTCATTCATAGCCTTCCAAACCTAACCCCATAACCACAACATGCCTAACGAGTGTTAATGCAAACCGCATTTTCTTTGTCATTTCCTTATTTTTGAATGTGTATGTATGAGTATGATCTACATAGGTACTAATACGAATTCAATTTAGAATATACTTAACATCAATATATACAGTGAAGTATAAAAAACGTTCGTTCGTAAAGGATAAACCCAGAGATAATCAAAGTAAAGCACTAAGGTCAGAGGGGGCCAGTGCGCCCACGGGGTAAGTGCGCCCCGGGGTAAGTGCGCCGCGTGGTAAGTGCACCTTTCATAAAACATATCGAGATCTACAGATATGTTACAAATAACGATATCTTACATTTATGCAACGAACTAAAACAAGTTTATTGCATTGATATTGATTTAAATGACTGAATGATGAATGAGTCGCACTTTCCCCGGTGGCGCACATACCCGAACTGACCTTACTTCTTTATTTAGTAAGTACATAAAAAAACAATAAATAAACTACGCAAGAAAATCCTTTAACAGAAAACCATTGTCAGACACGTAGACTGAGCCAGTGATACTCTTTGCTTTGTCGCTGGCCAGAAACGCGATGACGTCAGCGATCTCCTATGGCTCACCCAGCACTCGATTCAAGGCCGCGAACTGCACCGCTTGCTCCCAAAACACGTCCCCAGTTCCGACGGGCACCGAACCAGCATTCTCAGCCATATCTGTCCTCACCAGACCAGGGTTGACGCTGTTCACTCTGACTCCCGACTCCGTCAGATCCAAGGCAGCGCCGCTAGTGAAAGTTTCAGAATATTTGGGTCAGATACTAGAGCTTGCTTTCCTCGAGATTCCGGCGTCGTTTACTAGAACGTCGAGTTTACCGAAGTGGTCAACCGTTGCTGAGATCTGCTTTGATAACGAGGGGTTGGTTGCCATGCTGAGCGCACTCCTGTGCGACTTTGATTAGTTTTCCTTGGTTGCGCGCAACGATCGCGACCCGCGCACCTCCTTCGCGAAGAGAAGTTATCTGCCTGCACGTCTATCATGGGACGGCCCCGACATACTCTCGATTTGTTCTCGCACTATACCTCTTGTTCTAAGTGTTCTAATAAGAGAGAGCCGGATAGTGAGAGAAAAATCGAGATAGCTCGCGCGCCGTCGCGTGATAGCCGTACTGGTCTTCATACGTCATTGTCTCTACTTCTTCGCTCGCATGATGTATCTCGTTCTCTCGCTCGTTCGAGATTTAGTGCAGCGAAAGATATTTTGTTATAACTTATCGACATGGATATTAACTTTTCATATCCTGCACCATTCGTAAATAAATTGTACTTCATAGTGCACTTGATTTACACTGCGGGTCTGTATTAGTCTGTGATTGTAGGTACTCGATTCGTAGGTCTTAAGCAGGGATGTTGCAGACATTCGCATCCGCTTGTAGTGCAATTTACGACAAGAGTCCAAGCGGCGCTCGCGGCGGTTAATAAATTTTCGCCATTAGTCATCAAAAAAAATCTTTGCGTTTCTGTGACCAAGAGCAAGACGCGTTCTTTATTAGTTCGCCATATTGTTATTTATTGTAAACGTGTTTGATGATTGCGTGTTATCATAGAATGGACGTTGTTTATTTAAGTTTTTTAGTGTCTGCCCCCAAATATCTGCATCCGCCTCGGCATCCGCGGATGTCAAAAAAATCGCATCCGCGGCATCCCTGGTCTTAAGGAGCCTCTCTTCCTATTGGTGGTTTTTATCGCACACCACTCTGCTCCTTGAACGGTTTTGGTGGATTCTCACTCTTTAAGCCTGATTTCATCTCGCCTATCAGGACACTAATTATCGTTGGTTTTAATTTGACATGTATAACTAGCAATTCGTTCGCCAAAAGGCACATCATGGTTTTTGTAACTACATTTAATTCTAAACTTAGTCATCTAAGAATCATATTTTATTATAATTAGCATATTTTCTGACATTCACTTTTTTGGCACATTATTTATTTGTATTAGAATGTTCGTTAATTAGATTTGAAACTTTACATAGTAACTACCTTTATTAAAGACTGTAAACAATTTATAATTTAATGCATGCCACTTCTACTACCGAGTGACTGCATGAAAATTCGTATGCCTCCGGGTACGACATAGTGAAACAATACCGCTTTTACCACCATCTGCAATATTATGTTATGTATATTTTATACCTATGATCGACGAATAAAGTATTTTGTATTTGTATTTGTATATGGATAGCACTAAGATTAAATATCCAAAGATATCCGAAGCTCTCATACAATTGACATATATATGTCAGGCATGCAAGATGTCAAATAGAAAACACATCTCGGACAACTCTGGTAGTTATTCACCCTAATTCAGAATAGAGACATTTGACAACCCTAATTCCAAGTGTTGATAGCGGCGAGACAGTCTGCAGATATGGAGATAACGCTGTCCTAGCCTGATAATCGTTTTCTGACGAGCATGGGACGCGTCAACACTATTTATTGACAGTTAATTTAACGGCATGTGAATGGTACGAGCTGGTTTGCGTCGCTTTCGCACCAATAATATCTATGAATAGAACTAAGGGTCTCCCCACACCTATCGACGCGGAAGCGGCGTTAGCCGATCAAAAACTCTTTATGTCCACGCAAAAAGAGCGAAAAAGACGTCGATCGGCTCGGCCGATGCGAAGCGACGTCTATCGACGGGATAACGAACAAAACACGAGGAGTGTGGTACAAAACGCTCGGCGATAGCCCATTCCGCGTCGATAGGTGTGGGGAGACCCTAATACAATACAATAAAATTACTCTTTCTTCACCTGTTATTCAGAAATGAGAATTGTTGCCCTCTAATGTGGGATCAAAGTTATGGTTTTCTTCCCTGATCCTACAATTCAGAAAAGTCTCATCCTTGCCTTCAAATTAGGAAATTAATCCTCATAGAAGTTGTGAAAAACATTATGTGTCACTCCTTCTACTAATAGGTAGAAGAATTATTTCCGTCTTGGGTATAAATACTTGAATCCCTCGTGAAGCTCAAGATTCAATACACCGCCCTCGCCGTAAAATGACATTTTGTTCCCTTGAGATGTGCTTGAGACACAATCTACTAATACAATAAAAATACTCTTTGTTACACACCTTAAAACATGAATCAAATAAACATAACAACTCAATCTACTATTATTGCACACCTTAATATGTGAAAGTAATATAGGAATTGTCGCTAATTTATTTATTTATTTAAACTTTATTGCACAAATCTACATCTACATCTAAACTAATATTATAAAGAGGAACGATTTGATTGTTTGATTGTTTGTATTGAATACGCTCCGAAACTACTGTACCGATTTGAAATAATATTTTACCATTAGAAGCCGACATGATCCCTGATGAACATAGGCTACTTTTCACCGCGGGAAAATGCTTCATTCCTAAGGGAAAACGGAAAACTAACCGTGCGAAGCCGGGCCGGGCAGCTAGTATAAAAATAAAAGTACAAATGGCGGACTTAATGCCCTTCTAATCTTTCTTTCAGAATATTGAAGTCAGTACTAAACTTATAGATATATTTTTTAACGAGATGAAGGTACTCGTACTGAAGCATTTTCATTAAACTCGTGGTGTTCAAGCATAACTTCAGTTCTACTTAAACCACATCTATACTATCAGTTTTGTGGCGAAACGTATTTATTTAATTTAATTATTTATACTTTAGGTACTGTACAAATGAAACTAGTACAAATGCCTTGAGGCTGCCTGAAGTTGACTCGAACAAAAATTAAAGCTTTGTCACGCAAACGAATCACTGAGTCATACAGTTGGGATCTTTTTCTTTTGGAAGAATTCTTGTAGCATTCATCAAAATAATCTTTAACATCGTTTCTCAAGTACGACTTAGCTTAGCTAGGTATACAGTACTCGTAATATGTAACTTAAAAAAAACACCACAGAATTGATATCTTTCTGTGACTGCATACTTGTCACTTGAAAATCCAATGAGCTTTAAATAGCATTCACCGAGTATGTTCAAAGCTTCGCCAACGTAAAAATAATATTTAAATTATATCTTATACATAAAATATAGTAAGCCAAAATAGCGTTGCTCTTTGTAAAATGTAAGCTTGAAAAAGTTGTTACAAAGAAAAACAATTTGCACGACCTACAAGAGAGGAATAAATCAAGCAACGGCGTTGGCGCTGACGTCTAAGGGTTAAGGACCCTCAATCCCGCACACCTACTTAAAGTTGCTCCCGATTCCATGATGTAAAATCCGCAAAACACGAAATAAAACCTAAAAGCCGCAATATTACGCTCACATTTGCAAATTACCTATTCACGGAATATTGTCAAGAAAAGGAAAATTTGCATTTGTACCTACAATTGGTAATCTTGCACTAAGAATTTGCAAAACGTCCCAATACTGAAGACGCCGCAACGTGTCGAAAATTTATCTTATTACTCGTGCCATGTGTAGTTTTTTGCATCCACTCCACTTTGCACGTCCCAATTTGTCCGTGGCATTATACGGGTATAGGTACAATAACAAAGTCGTGAGAAATGTCCCCAATTTTTCTCCAAGTAAAACGATCCCGCGTATTGTCAAAGTTTGAAAGGCGCGTGATTCACTCTCTTCTTGAGTGTATTTACATGCGTAGGGAAATATTTGAACGTGGGCAATCATGAAAGCGTCTGCTTCGCCGTGCGGTGAACCGTGGGGACGCAAAGTGAAAAGGGAGGATAAATAAATTTTACCGACCATTGTGTCTAATCGCTCATGCAGAGTGAAATGGGCACAGACAGAAACTTCTCCCATTTTAAAGAAGTATTACTGGCTGCAGAATTGCTTTTCAGGGGCCCGTAACCGTATACTACTTTTATTGTTAGGCAACCGCAATATTGTTCATACTCGTAATGTTCATTTGGCTGTGTGTCTACCTGTCGCATAGGTACATACAATTATGTATCAGTAAAATGCTGTTAATCATTAACTACGGGAACGAAGTACTAATTGACTAGCAATGGCAAATGGCAATAATTGACTAGTGGTAATAATTGTGGTGGTAATGCGCGATAACAATTGTTTCTTATTTAGTATACCTATTCTAGACTCGAGCCCATTTGTAGAAATTCAGGCACAACACAATTACGGGCTTCTATCATAATTATTTAAGGAATAGAAACATACATTTTTAATCTCAAACATATTTCTAATGATTTCAAATAAGCAAATAATAATTTACGTTTTTTTCCAGCGTAAATCAGATATTCTCCATTGACCAACGTGCCGAAAAGTAAACAAGATTGATAATGTTCGGTTAAAAACTCATTAACAAGAAGAATTCCGACACGTTAAGGCAATGGAATTAAAAGCTTTAACCACGCACACGCGTAGTGGAAAATAACTTTGACACCAAATTAATAAGCCCGATGCGAAGTTAATTAAACTTCTTATACGAGAGTAATTAAAATCCTCGAGTCATCAACGAAATATAAGCCTTGGCTTCAACTTGGCTTAGCGAATAACGGGTAGCTCCTGCCAAATAAGTACTCGAAAGCACGGCTCGAGTGTTGATTGAAAAGGAAAGAGGTACAAAAAATTACAGACTGTTTGAAAGTACTTTCAAAATAAGGATAAAAATAAACACTTAAATTCAAACTACAACGAAAGGTAGGTACATCAGGTGCTCATGATTTCGTTGGATAAAGTGTCGTAGGTACAGATATCAAAACAGAGTTTCAACCAGAAACTACTTAATGCTATAACATCGGGCGGTGGAACCAGACAATGTACTGATTATGGACCTTTAGTGAACAAATTGTACTTCTTATTAGATTCCCTGCTAGTTTCCAAGTTGAAAAACACCTCAATTACGCCGAAAGTTTCATAAATTTAGATTACAAAGTGTTGCTAGACCGGTTAGTTACATTGAGCTCAGGCTTCATTGTCTGCGACCCATGATTTTAAAAAGATGAAATAATCAATGAAGTGGAAATATAAAGCACACACTTGTGTATAAAATACCGTTCGTGAAAGCTCTGGTAGTAAATTTGCGATACTAAATAGGTCGTACAGAAAGGAGCAAAAGAAACTTGGAAAAACAAAATTATAAATTACTCGGGTTGACTAAAAAAGATTTTACAATTTCTACATGTTATTTAGTCGCTGTTAGGATTTTTTTATTCGTAGATTGCATTATCTAGCTGTTTAGATAACAATGAAGACGTATTCACGAATCAATGTTTGCACTTTTTTGTGTGAAAGTCTACAATATAATCTACACTTGTACTTTAAATACTATTATTAAAAATACGTAATAAATCAGTTCACAAACGCACACTATAAATTAAACTGCATTTACCGCCACAATCGGCACAGAAAATGTATTTCTCGTTAATGGACAGTGGTCTCTGCACTAAGACTCGTTTTTTAAATTAATCCTCTGGTTAAATTATGCATTCGTGTAATTGGAAAACCAGCTTCCTTTTTACGGAACGTACTACAGAAGTCATTAGTGTCAGGATAAGGCTTGTCGGACTGCCAGCTCCGCCTGGGGGTTGAACTAACTGAATTTATAACGGGTTAAAAAAAGGTGGTCAGTTCTGACTCTGACTGGACATATCACACACATTACTGTTATCACCCATCACATTAATTTGCGTGACAAGTCATATCAAATTCCAGCTCAAAGCAATGAAATAACAAAACCTATCCTTGGCTGGACTGACGACCTTATGCCTAAGATGAGAAAACCTACACCAACGGGTTGCGTATCGAGTTCTGCGATGGTTACAGTATTTTTCTCTAACATGCTATGATAATATATTGACGTTGTGTTCTTCATAATGGGCTTCGAAGTGTCACATTTCGGGCGCAGCGAGACGAGAGACCCGTAGTGGCATTTCATACAAAATTAGAGTTTTTTTTTTTTAAATTCGTCCATTCGGACAGGCTAAGACCATGGGCCATACTGCCTAGTCTTCAGTAAGTATAATTTCATTTGATCGAATCCAGTAATAACGTCTTCAGTTGTTTCAAATCAGAAGTCTCTAGTCCAATAAATATGTCTTCAGTTATTTCCAATTCATATGAACAAATCTAGATATTAAGTCATCAGTATTATCAACATATGTGTCAAATCCAAAAAGTAAGTCTTCAGTTATTCCAATCCAATTCATGAAGTCAAATCCAGTAATAAAGTCTTGAGTATGTTCCAATAAAAACGTCAAATCCAATATTCAGCTCTTCAAAAAAGCTTACACCTCATCCAGACATTCCAAAAAGTCATTTGACCAACAAAATATAGGTACAATGCTTCAATAAAAATATATACAATTTTAAGCAAGTTTTAAATTTAGCATCATATTTACAGCATACACACAGTATTATGTACAAAATTAAACAAAGGTAAATAAGTAGACGACTCCTTCAACAAATCAGTTACTGAAAGCGGGATTCGATTAGAAGCTCCATAAATCTCAAGCAACTCATCCATCAGCACTAGGCGCTGAATGCCAAAGGATGAGCAACTAAACAGAATGTGATCTATAGACTGAACCTCTTGCTTTTGACAATGATCGCAATAAGGGGAAGAGACAAAGTTTTTACGATGGAGATGAAAATTTAAACGACAATGACCAATGCGCATACGAGTAATTATGGTGTAAAACCTACGATGCATGTAAGGTTTAAACTTACAAAACCAAGGCTTACTATTAACTTGGTTATCTAACAAAGCATACAAATGAGCCTTATTCTCAACTTCTGTAAAATGATACCAATGTCTTCCCCAAAGAACAGTCATACGCTGTTTTAGATTACTTATAATATCAGAATATGGCAAGGTCACAGCTAAGTCCCTGCTGTCGGGAACCAGGGACAAGTCAGATGCATTAGCAATAGTTCTAGCTAGGTAGTCGGCGTTTTCATTACCAGAAACTCCTTTATGAGACGGAACCCATACAAAATCTATTTTAATACCAATTAAAGATAGTTCTAACCATAATTCTTTAATGGATAAAATTAGATAGCAAGTGCTAGCATTCATTTTGTTACTCGATAAACTTATTAATACACTCATACTATCGCTTACTATGACCCATTCTTTACTATATTGATTATGTTCTTTAACATGTTTCAAAGCAAATAAGATGGCAGTTTCTTCAGCAGTAAAGATACTTGCATTTTTATTGATATTAAACCCAATACCTTTATTAATTTCAGGTTGATAAATTGCAAAGGAAACAGCATTATTATTTTTGGCACCATCCGTATAAATAAATTTACAATTAGACCATTCTGACAACAATAAATAAGCCTCCTCTTTGGAAGTTAGCTTTGAATCTATTACAATTTTTATATCGGGATATTTACTCTTAAAAGAGCCTGTGTAACAGGGAAGAAGGTCATTATCAAGATGTATATTTAACTCCTGCAAAGAGTGAAAGAAAGAAGTAAAATCCTGAAGAACACACATGTGCCTTTGAAAAGGCGATGATTGGAAAGAAATCAAGTTGTGAAGAAGATCGTTCTTAGGCAAGCTGTATAACTTTAAAATAAATCTTTCTTTTAAATAACGAAATCTAATATGAATAGGAGGAAGATTCGATTCAATTTGCATAGCAGCGATAGGACTAGTTTTAAATGCACCCAGTATTGTCCGCATACATTTGTTTTGTATTTTATCTAATGAATTTACAATTTTATCATCTCCAGCAAAACATAGAAAACCATATTCAAAATGACTTCGAACTAGAGACTTATACAAGATTAACAAAATTTTGGGGTCTGCACCCCATGAAGTGGCGCACAGCGATTTTAACACATTGTATGCTTTGTTAGCTTTGGTTATAATACTGTCAGCATATTTTATCCAGGAAAGTTTTGAAGTAAATATAACACCTAAAAACTTTATTAGATCATATGAAATAGGCAGTGATATGTCATTGTACAAAACTGTGGGCAAACACATGCTTTTGCGACCAAAAATAAAAACTTTGGTTTTAGTCGAATTTACATCTAAGTTCAGATAAGCAAAGTATTTATGTAAGTTGATTAATGCCTCATTAATAGTCAAAGCTAATTGATTTAAATCAGATCCTGACACATAAACAACCAAATCATCTGCATACTGCAGATTTTTAACCTTTGTTCCTAGAATAAGATTTAGTCTCCTAATGTACAAAATAAAAATTAAAGGGGATAAGATACCTCCTTGACAAACCCCTAAAGAAGATAATCTTGGGCCATATAAGTGATTGTTAAATTTAACAAAAACCTTCCTGTTTGTTAAAAACATTTGTAAGAAATTTATTATTTTGCCAGGTAACCCTATCATTGACAGCTCTCTACATAAAACGGAAATATTGACACTGTTAAATGCACCTGCAATGTCAAAGAATACCGAAAGAAGATACTGATTATTATATATGCTGTTAAGTGCATCAAGTGTGACGGTAGCTCAGACGGTGGAGATTAAATGATTAAAACTTCGTCAGCACAATTAAATTTATTTTAAAAAAATATTATGGTCGTGGATGGCCCGTCCGTTTCACTATCGCGGTGCGGTACTCCCCTGGCGCTATTGGCGCTGATGATGCACTGGCTGGTGGCGAACAGATAGGCTCCCACTCTGACGACGGCGAGCGATGAGGGGTCCTCGTAATTTGTCCAGCCGTGGGGGGAAAAGGCGCGCGCCGAAGGGGCCGGTGTTTTTTTATCAAAAAAACGTAGTATCAACGTAGCACCCTGTGAATAAACGGCTCGCATTACAATGTGCTATTTATTGCCGATTATGCCGTCGACGGTGAGCACCCTGGTTTAGCGTAAGCAGGAAAGATACCGATTTTAGTTGGTGAGTGCTCACGATCAGAACGGAGGTACAGGTTTGATAGAAAATTAAAACACGAGAGCGTAAAAGCATGATTTGGCAAGAAACTAACTGTTACTGAGCGCAGAAAGGTACACTACGGTAATATAATGAATATTTGGGCAAGGCAATTTGATGTATGACTAACTAATGAGATTGCTTAAAGCTAACACTGAATGATTGTTTTGTTCAACACTTTACTTACCCGTAACGGGGTGCTCGAACTACATGTAAACACAAACTTGGATCGTAATAAATGTGAGGTTCCACTGCCGCGAAGGGAGAAAGGTTTACTTAAATCACTTATAAGATAGTGCAGACTGTAAAATCCAGGCGCATGAAGACGCGATTTAAATAGGTATGCGAACGCACTGGCAGCGTCCGCCGTCTCGAGTCTCCTAGCAGTGAATGACGCGGGCGCACTCACACATACACAGCGCCGCCTCATTTACCATTATGCCCGCTGTACATAAGGCCGGAGATAAGGAGACCGTTAGAATTATCGCGTGGAACGCCGGCAGTGACTTGAGATTTAATATTTATTTTGTATGGAAATTTTCGACTTTTATTTGTTGCTTTAAATAGTTATATTATTAGTTAGTATATCTTTAATTAATTAGTTTATTATAATTCAGTGATTTAAAACCCCTTTTTTGTATATTTTATATCAGATAGTGAATGAAATAACGAATCAATTGAATCAAGCAATAGATTTATGATTCGATTTTATTTGTAATAAAGTAAATAATAAAATATAATTGTTTAAAGTGTAAAATTGAAATAATTTAGAAATATGTTACTGATTTATGACTTTGGGTAAATAATTAAATAATAATGTTAAATAAATTGTAAAAATGAATATTAAATTAATTAAAATAATTGTAATTATATAGCTTTAAAATAACATTTCATTAAATAATTAATAACATGTAACTATTACGTTACATTACCCCGCGCGTCACCAAGGGTTTTATTCCTGACAGAATAAAATCCGAAAAAATAACATGTAACGTATTTATACTCCAATTACAAGCTTCACTTTTATACTACATTTAAAATTCCCTGTCATACAATTAATTCATACAAATGAGCTACAGTATTCCTTTTTTGAATACTGACGCGGCCTAGTACTACGAAGGTCACCAACAATAAAACAATTGATAACCAATACAAATACTATATTTTAAGATGGTTTTTAGTGACGGTGTAATGTAACTTTTCATGAACTTATAAAAATTGTATACTAAGTAATTCATGCACATGCTTAGCTATTTATTTAATCCAACCAATTTCAAATCTTTGATGTGCCATGTTCCTATATTTTTACCTGCCATATTTTCAAGAACATAGACAAGAGGTGACTTTTTATCGACAATTTTACATTTTATAAATTTAGGTGCCAACTTTTTGCTAAAGTACTTGTCTTTATTGCTTAGCAAGTAAGTACGTTTCATGACGATATCGCCCACATTGAACTCGCTTGACTTACGACGCAAGTTATAATGTGAGGCGTTTTTTGAATGAGCATGCCAAAGTTTTGCCTGAACTGTTTTGAATATCTCTGCAAGACAGCCTAAATTTTCTGCGTAAACCTCACGTGGAAGAAATGAGACCTCATCACCCAGATTATTATCGAGATAATGCGACCCACAGGTAACTAGTTCCCTGCCATATACTAAAAATGATGGAGTAAAGCCCGTTGCTTCGTTAACCGAATTGTTAATGGCAAAACGTACTTTTGGGATGAAAAGATCCCAAGAACGATGGTCTTCGTCGACAAATGTGGATATACAAGTAATAATAGTACGATTGTAACGTTCAACTGAATTAATCTGTGGGCTATACTTAGGTGTGAAGAATACATTAGGCACGTTATACCTCTTCAAGAGCCCCTGTGTCATATTACTCACGAACTGACTGCCATTGTCAAGGAAAATTGTCTGTGGGACCCCATGTTCCAGAAATAGTGAGTCCTCCATAATCTTCGTTACAATAGCTGAAGTAGCGTTCCTAATTGGAAATATAAGGCAATACTTTGAGAAACAGCATGTGATTACTAATATGAAACTGTTTTGTTTACGTGTAACGGGAAGAGGGCCCATAAGGTCTACAGAAACCATTTGAAATGGTCGAGAACACTGTTTAGGTCGGCCCATTTCTCCTAGAGTTTGGTGGTTCTGTGGCTTATAGGACAGACATTTCTCACAAGAACTAACAAAACGGACTACGTCTTGGTGCATACCGGGCCAATAGAATCGTAACGCTAATCGCCGATAGGTCTTGTAAATGCCTAAGTGACCAGCAACCGGCTCCGAATGATTTTCACGAATAATACTTTCGCGTAACTCCTTCGGTACGACCTCTTTCCAAGAAAACTCATCGGTCAGTTCATGCTTATTCTTACACAACCTGTATAAGGAATTATTCTTTATTAAATAGTTTAAGTAATTTTCTGGGCGTGTTAAACAAGAGTTGTAAATGGACTTATACCATGAGTCGGAAGACTTAAGATACCAGTTAGATGTACTAATAGCGTGAACAGGAACTGCTCTTGAAAGGGCATCGGGAATAACATTATCAACCCCTCGACGATGCTTCAGCTCGAAGTTGAATGCAGACAAACGAACTCCCCAACGAGCCAATCTACCTGTGGGGTTGTTTATAGACAAAAACCACTTCAGGGCACTGTGGTCTGTAAACACTGTGAAGGGCTGGCCGTTTTCTAAGTAGCACCTCCAATGCTCTAAGGCTACGATCACAGCAAGAGCCTCACGCTCCGTAATGCTAAAATTCTTTTCTGCCGGTGTTAAGGACCTACTCATGTAAGCAATCGGGTGCTCCTTGCCATCAATGGACTGCGTAAGCATTGCTCCAACCCCGTAATTACTCGCATCGGTATGTACCTCGAAGCTTTTACTGTAATCAGGACAGGAAAGAACTGGGGCTGTGACTAAACATTCCTTCAACTTCAGGAAAGCAGCGTCGGCCTCTGGAGTCCACTTGAATGGAGGGCCGCCCTTTTTGCTAGAAGTTAACCTATTAAGAGGCCCGGCTATGGTGCTGAAATTAGGCACAAAACGACGGTACCACGTTGCCGTCCCCAGGAAGCGTTTTATATCTTTCCGACTAGAAGGAGTCGGGTAATTAAGGATAGCTTCCACCTTCTCGGGGTCAGTCCGTAAGCCACCACTGTCAACCACATAGCCAAGGTACCTTAGTTGAGTACGGAAAAATTCGCTCTTTTTTAGGTTAATCGTTAGATTAGCTTGCTTAAGTTTCTCCAATACCCGAAGCAGCAAAGATACATGGGAATTAAAGTCCTGTGAAACGATGATTATGTCATCGAGGTAAGCGAATACCTTAAGGTCGAATTCTCTAAATAAGATATCGACCAGGCGCTGCTGGGTTGCCGGCGCGTTGGTTAAACCAAACGCCGTACGTTTGAAACGATACGTACCACGCGAGGGCACGTAAAAACCTGTCTTATCTCGATCTTCTTCTGCTATAGGTATCTGCCAAAACGCCTTTGACAAGTCTATACTAGACAAGTAACGAGCATCACGCAGGTTGTCCAGTATTTCGGAAATGTAAGGTAAATTATACGCGTCCTTTTTCGTAACTGAATTCAACTTGCGGCTGTCAAGACAAAACCTAGGCGAACCATCCTTTTTATTAACTATTAACACAGGTGACGACCATTCACTCTCGCAAGGCTCTATAACGTCTAATGCCAGCATCTCGTCAACTTGTTCTACTAAAACGCGTTGCTTCTCAGGCGACATACGGTAGTAGCGTTGCCTGATTGGCAGTGCGTCACCAGTGTCAATCCGATGAGTCGTAAGAGTTGTTACGCCCAATCCCTTTTGTTCGGAGGAAATCTGCTCGAACTGTGCGATAACATCATCTGCCAACGACTTTTCTGAGGAACTGAGGTTATCATACCCATGGACATGTGAAAGCGCGTCAGTCATCAAGCTGTCTATATGAGGAACGTTACTAGTAAGAGTAATGTTATCCAAATGATTTGGCAATATTTTAAACTGACGCCAGAAATCGATACCTAAAATAAGATCGGTGTTCACATCTGGAACTACATGTGCCTTAATTATGTGAAATTGATTTTCAAATGTGATGGGTAAATTAATGTACCCCAAACTCTTAAGAGCTTGACCTCCTGCCGCTGTAAGAGAGATGCAGAGGTCCTTTTGTAATGGCAGCTCATCCCGTACGAACACCTTATATGCATTGCCTCCCAAAATTGTCACCGCCGATCCCGAATCTAGGAGTCCCATTACTTCTAAACCATTAACCTTAACCGTGGCATAAGGCCTACAGTCATCAATTGGCTTTGTCTGCAGAATTGTATCAAGTGTATAAGTGCTGAAATAAACATTTATAGAATGAAGCCATCTATCCCAATCCTCCTTATCAAAGTTGGCATTTTGAGTATTGATACAATTCTGCACATCTAGTTTTTTGAACTCGATGGCCTATTTTTACCACACTTAGGACAATCTGGTGTTTTGACATTGGGCAGTCCACAGACAAAACAACGGATCTCGTCTTTGTTGGCAGTACACTGTCTCAAATTATGGGTGTTTACACGACACCTGGGACAGTAATAGCTCTTGGCATTATTACCTTGAATGGCATGGAGTTGCGGTTGATTTGAATTTGGTTGGTATTTATTTTTATTTGTGTAATTAGTAGCATAAGACCTATTATTATAGTTAGTATTAATATAGCCTGTGTACTTGGATTGTTGATTGTTATTATTGTGATTCAAATTGTAACTGTTTTTGCTATAACTGAATTTATTATTTGAGCTGCTGTTATAAGCAAATTCTGGGGCCAAGGTATCCTGTGACTGTCTGGGAGGCTCTTTAAATTTAGCAAGACGTGCTTGAATATTTTCGTAATTTCGACAAAGGGTTCTCAAGGTATCCACATCGTTTATTGTTGTTACTGAAGCCAAGGTACTGGCATAACAAGGCCTAATATTATGCAGGAGTATTTCCAGCCTGTCCTCCTGCGACAACGGTTTTGAAAGGCGTGAAAATAACCCTGACATAATCGATAAATATATCGTGATATTTTCGGCCTCTCCTTGAGTCCTTAATCGTATCTCCGAGAGCAAACGGTAATCATAATCTGACTGGTCAAAGTCCTTTTTTAATAAGGAAACCAGTGCATCCCAATCAGCCACTTGATCCTTAATACTCCTATACCAATGAAGTGCGTCGCCTACAAAAATCTCCGTAGCGTAGGATAACAGTTTCGGTCCGGTAATACCCCTTGCCTCGCGAAACTCGGTAATGCGTTGCACGAACGCCCGGACACAAGATTTCCCATCAAATTTTATACGGCCAAGATCACTAAGGCCGCCGCGATCACACTGCACAGTGACGTTCACTGGAAGAGCCGTTGCCGTTGCTATATCCGAAGTTGGCCCGGGAGCTAAAATATTTACTCCCTTATCCTTCAGGGAATCGCACTTGTCCCGCAGTAACAAGTACTCGGAAACGCGCGATTCGAACAAAGGTATGGTTTTCTCATCGATTGAAATACGATTAAACCTGTGATGAAGGTGATTGAGCAAATTCTGAGTTCGAAGTAACACGTTACTATCTGAGCTGGTTTCAAGGTTAGCCTTAACCTTCGTGAGTACGTCACTAACGCCAGCAAGGTCAACTTCTGCTGGAAAAGGGCTAGCCAGTATATCCTCCGAAGGAAACTGGGGACCGAGCTTTGCTATTTGTCTACGCAAATCCGACACGTTAGTACCGGGAGTGGAACCTCTGATCTCAACCTCGTACTCTAACTCTGCCTTTTGCAAGGATAAAAATTTTACTGGAAAAGCCATTGTAAGAAAATAAAATAAGAGAAAAGTGTTGAACAACGCAACAAGCTACTCCGTTCTGTTACAATGGTGCGATGGATCGAACGTTATGGTTGATAAAATGACTAGGAACAGAAAACAACACATACACAAAAAAAACAAGCATAAAAGTGCAAATAGCGCGTACCAAGCTAGCAAGCATAAAAAAATCAGTTAAAATTATCAAAAAAAAAATTATAATAATAAAAAAAAATATCTATCACAGTAAGAGTTCGTAAAGCTAAGAATAATAATTTAAAATCAATACAAATTCAAAAAATACTCTACTTCAATGCCAATATGCACAAGGATATTAGTCACAAGTATTAAAATAATAAAAATAAAAAATTTAATACATTAACATTATTGCATTATAAAAATAAAACTGTGGTACGCGCTAGTTACAGGCAACCAAAAAAAAACGTTTTACAACATAAAATAAAAGCAACAACACACAACTAATTGACGAAAGTGAAACGGACCATGAATACCACGTTAGAGGGCGCCAGTGTGACGGTAGCTCAGACGGTGGAGATTAAATGATTAAAACTTCGTCAGCACAATTAAATTTATTTTAAAAAAATATTATGGTCGTGGATGGCCCGTCCGTTTCACTATCGCGGTGCGGTACTCCCCTGGCGCTATTGGCGCTGATGATGCACTGGCTGGTGGCGAACAGATAGGCTCCCACTCTGACGACGGCGAGCGATGAGGGGTCCTCGTAATTTGTCCAGCCGTGGGGGGAAAAGGCGCGCGCCGAAGGGGCCGGTGTTTTTTTATCAAAAAAACGTAGTATCAACGTAGCACCCTGTGAATAAACGGCTCGCATTACAATGTGCTATTTATTGCCGATTATGCCGTCGACGGTGAGCACCCTGGTTTAGCGTAAGCAGGAAAGATACCGATTTTAGTTGGTGAGTGCTCACGATCAGAACGGAGGTACAGGTTTGATAGAAAATTAAAACACGAGAGCGTAAAAGCATGATTTGGCAAGAAACTAACTGTTACTGAGCGCAGAAAGGTACACTACGGTAATATAATGAATATTTGGGCAAGGCAATTTGATGTATGACTAACTAATGAGATTGCTTAAAGCTAACACTGAATGATTGTTTTGTTCAACACTTTACTTACCCGTAACGGGGTGCTCGAACTACATGTAAACACAAACTTGGATCGTAATAAATGTGAGGTTCCACTGCCGCGAAGGGAGAAAGGTTTACTTAAATCACTTATAAGATAGTGCAGACTGTAAAATCCAGGCGCATGAAGACGCGATTTAAATAGGTATGCGAACGCACTGGCAGCGTCCGCCGTCTCGAGTCTCCTAGCAGTGAATGACGCGGGCGCACTCACACATACACAGCGCCGCCTCATTTACCATTATGCCCGCTGTACATAAGGCCGGAGATAAGGAGACCGTTAGAATTATCGCGTGGAACGCCGGCAGTGACTTGAGATTTAATATTTATTTTGTATGGAAATTTTCGACTTTTATTTGTTGCTTTAAATAGTTATATTATTAGTTAGTATATCTTTAATTAATTAGTTTATTATAATTCAGTGATTTAAAACCCCTTTTTTGTATATTTTATATCAGATAGTGAATGAAATAACGAATCAATTGAATCAAGCAATAGATTTATGATTCGATTTTATTTGTAATAAAGTAAATAATAAAATATAATTGTTTAAAGTGTAAAATTGAAATAATTTAGAAATATGTTACTGATTTATGACTTTGGGTAAATAATTAAATAATAATGTTAAATAAATTGTAAAAATGAATATTAAATTAATTAAAATAATTGTAATTATATAGCTTTAAAATAACATTTCATTAAATAATTAATAACATGTAACTATTACGTTACACAAGTTGCAACTGACAAATACTCTCACGAGAAGACCGACCTTTACGAAAACCAAACTGATTGCAGGGTAACAGACCATTTTGTTCGACAAAAAATTCCAACCGTTGCTTTAGAAGCTGTTCAAAAACCTTTCCTACACAAGATGTGAGTGCTATAGGTCGATATGAGTCGGGTAACAATTTATCTTTATCAGGCTTTAAAATTGGGACCAAGCAATCTGTTTTCCAATCATCAGGAATTAAGTTTTCTTCCCACAGCTGATTTAATATGTTTAAAAAGGTCTTTAGATTTTGTGAACTTAAATTTTTCAGTAAAATATATGGTATTCCATCAAGACCAAAGAATGTATCTCTTCTTGAAAATAGGGCAGATTTAAGCTCTTGCAAAGAAAACGGTTCAGTAAGATACTTATCATTATCATTTTCTGTGTGAACATAATTTAAAGACTCATTAAGCACAAAATCAGGAGTGTATTTCTTAAGAAAATCTGATATCCAACTATTATTACTAGCGTGTTTTGAAATGAATGTTTTATTAAATTTCCGCATGTAATTCCATATTAATGTCAAAGGAGTGCACCGGTTAAATGAGTTACACAGATTTATCCAACTATTACGCCGTTCAGTCTTAAGAACAAGCTTTTTAAGGGCTCGAAGTCTTTTAAATTCTATATAATTCTCTTCACTAGGTTCACTTTTAAATTTTATATAAGCATGTTTTGAATTAAGTACAGCTTCTGAACACTTTTGATTCCACCAAGGCAGCCGGGGAAATTTCAAAGATTTTGGTGTACACGTATTAGAACTATTCCAAGACCTATGTCTAGGGATGGACTCTACAGCAGTAGATCGCAAAATATTACAAAACAGATTGAGCGCATCTATCGAAGACATATTTTCAAAATCAATATTAGCCAAACAAAAATCAACTGATTGCCTGTACATTTTCCAATTCACCTGTTTGTAATTTGGGTGAATGGGCAAATGTACATTATTACATATTGGATTACTTTGTGAGCTATTTTCATTACCAACTATCATTTTTATCATTACAGGCAAATGATAACTGCTGCCAAGAGGACAATCCATAACAGACCAATCACATGAAAGTGCCAATGATGGAGAAACGAAAGTTAAATCCAGAGCATTAGGACGCCAAGAAGAAGAACCAGTTGTAGTAGTTTGACCATTATTTAAAAGAACCAAGTCATTGCTATCAATAATATCTAAGACATCTCTACCTCGAGGCAATGTATCAACACAGCCCCATGACATATGATGAGCATTTAGATCGCCTCCAAAAAGCATTGGCTGCGGAATAGATTTTATCAAAGCATCAAATTTACTTTTATTAAATGGGGGATCAGAATTTGATGGACTATAAAAACTTACTACACTCAACTGCTTGTTGTTTATAATTATTTGTACACAGATATTTTGTAGAGCATTGTCAAAATAAGTTTTAATATTAGAATATACTATATTGTTATGAATAAGTATTGCTACACCATTATGTTTATTACCACAGTCATTTCTAATGACATTGTATCCTTTAATTGAAAATTTTTGATGTTGTTTTAACCAGGTTTCAGAAATTATTGCTATGTGAATGTTATTTTCATATAAGAATCTAGTAAAGATTAGCCTATTGCTTATTATACTCTGAGCATTCCACTGCACTATGTTCAATATGTCCATAAAGAAAAAAATTAAGGTTGTTTCCTGAAAGTGTTTTTAAGTGTTTCTTTTATATTGTTAGAATTTATTGGCGTTTCTTTATCAGCACAAATTTTAACTATAGCTTCCACAAGTAGATTCATAAATCTGTCAGATTTGGTCAGATTACTTAGATGGGTGTCAATATATTTTGAGCCGAGCTGCGGAAATGCAACGTCACAAAACAAATCGGAATATTTAGCACTACGTGATTTTAACTTATTTTCCTCAATTTTCTGTTTTTTAATTGGACATGCAGCAGATATAGCCACGTGATCCCCACCACAGTTTGCGCATTGTGTTTTAACCTTATTACAATTTTTGAAATTATGAGGTTCAGCACAAATTGAACATACTTCATTATTTTTACAATACTTTGCTATATGACCAAATTTCATGCAACGAAGGCATTGCTTTACTGGAGGAATATAGATCCCTACTTCGTGCCTCCAATGGTCAAGTGTTACATATTCAGGCAACTGTACAGAGGCAAAAGTCACGGCAACCGTCTCAGTTGGAACCATTGAGACGATACCCAGCGTGTCTTTTACCCGCCGCATAAACCGTCTTACGCTTATCACCTTTTTACTGGAAGCTATTAATTGGAAAATCTTCTGGTTCGAATAATCAATCGGCACTGAAGTGAGAACACCCGTAACCTCGGTCTCAGATGCTGGGATTGAAGCATTCATGTGAATTTCATTTAATAATTTTTCATTTTTTAGGAAGACATTGGCGTGATTTGGGAGATCGAACATAATCCCAACTTTGTATGCATTAATTGTTCTTAGATGCATCACGCCCGACACGCGATGCTTTCGGATTGCATTGGACAAAGCAAGTCTATCTTTGTCAGAAAATTTGTGGTCATCCTCTCTGTGATTCAGAAAAACAATAAATTCTTTCTTAGCTGAATTTTCGTCGTACAACCTGTAATAAATTTTGGCCCTGAAAGGAGTATACTTCTCTTTGTCATCTTCTTTAGTCTTCTTTTTTGCAGGTATGCGCTCCGAGGGCGCACCTGTATCCGCATCAGAACTACTTTAAGATTGAAGATCTGGCTCCGGCTCCAAGCCCTCCAACCGAGAACGCTTTCCCGTACGCTTCCCCATGACTGGGGAAGCGCACCAAACCGATAACCAAATCAACTATGAATTAAAATTAAAATTAAGACTAAATATGTACAAATTAACACCTAAAATTAATTTACAATAAAATATTTTATCAAGCGCGCCTATCACTTTCAACGTTCCCGCCAAAAAAACCACAAAATTAGAGGCTAGGGCTGCAAGATGGTCTTTTTTAATTTCCATTCCACAATTTGTGGCACAGGATCACGGCGTTCAGCCATGAAAATTAAAGTTTGATTTCTTGGAGATTTTTTAAATTTATTTTATCTACGCACATATCATAAGTGCTCTAAAATGCGTTAAGAAACCGTAGGAAATGACCCGCATTACTACAACCGATTTTACTATGAGAACTTTCTTGTCTGTGGTAGTAGGTAAAATCTGTACTGTAATGTCATTACAGTACAGATTTTTGATAAATTTGTATCGTTATGAGTTTAAATTTGGAACAGCTGTCAAAACTCAAGTGGGTCTCTATTCTAGTATCCATAGATATTAAAACAGTTATCGATACGAAACGTCAATTCAGTACGTTTTTTAATACAAACCGTACTACATTTGATCTCGAGTGATATGAGTATAGGGACTTCATTCTTTTGTCTATGATTAAAAAAAAACCATTCGTCATGACGGATGATCGAATTTCCGCCATTGCTGTTGTCATTTTATTGTTGGTTTTTTGCTGCTACTTATGATATGTGTGTACATAAAGTAGTGTATGCAACTGTACATAATTAGGCCTTAAAATACAAGTGTGGTTTTATGAAACGAGCGTTAGCGAGTTTCATAATAGGATCACACGAGTGTGGATTATGGATTAGTCGCATAAACTACTATAATTGCATGTTTGAGAAAACACATACCTCAGCATGAAAAGGGGTTGCTGCAACAGGCAACCCCTTACTACGTAATGTTCTATTAAAGGCTTGTATATTATACAAGTCAATGACTGCAGGCCTGGTGCAGCCTATGCGCCAGATTCTTGCGCGAGAGATTGACAGATTCTTCGCTGCGGGCGAGTCATTTATTTTTATTTAAAAAACAATCTAATCTAATTTTCAAAATTGCTTTCTTGGGGTTGGATATCCGTTTTGGTATATTTTACAAATAATGATTCAACCGTATTACTTGGTACGGTTTGAAAATGATTTTTATTTTAATTTAAAACAAGTTACTGAAATATAATGATGTGACATATTTTTAGAATCGGCTTAGTAAGCCCTTTCATTAGATGTCAAGCACGATAGGTTTGTACTAACATTTTTTTTCCCATCCAAAAAAAGATGTCGTCCTCTCCGTACCCAAAGAGTAAAAACGGGACCCTATTATACTAAGACTTCGCTGTCCGTCTGTCACCAGGCTGTAACTCAAGAACCGCGTTAGCTAGACAGTTGAAATTTTCACAGATGATGTATTTCTGTTGCCGCTATAACAAGAAATAATAAAAACAAAATAAAATAAATATTTAAGGGGGGCTCCCATACAACAAACTCTTTTTTTAACTGTTTTTATAGATAATGGTATGGAACCTTTCGTGCTCGAGTTCGATTCGCACTTGGCCGGGTTTTTTATCGTGATACATGTCAAATTGATTCGTATGGCCTAAAGATCAATCATTCCGATTTTCATGCTTTTAACACCATTTGCAGCTTTTTACAGAATTTCGAGGTTGTACTACCGCTAACACATTTTTTTTAAACTCTCGTCTACAAGCTTGCACGTCGAAAGTACCGACTAAAATCAACGACAAGTTCTCATTTTGTCTACGTCAGACATCTTGGGGTGAGCTAAGTATGGCGACAAATCAAGAAAACCGCTGAAATAACCCGCCCATCGCGATACAAGACATTTGATGCCCTTGAAAAGCGTCTGGACTCCGCACCTTCATAAATCTCCCTCGAGTCCACTGTCAGTGTCCAATTTGTACTAAATCTTCGCGAATAAAGCGGATTAATGTCCAAATGCAACTGTAACAGCAGTCAGCAATACATCACAGGCGCCCTCAGAACTAAGCGACGAGTCGTGAGCTTCACTGCATATCATAGAAATAACTACACGCTCGGCATAACAGCATGACAGTCTTCTAAAATATTTATCATCTGAAGAGCACGTGAAGCGTTTTAGCTTTTATAGGGCCAATAACCTGATACGTAACAAGATTTTTCGCATAACCTCGCGAGATACAATGCGTTGTTTGCTTAAGGGACTGAATATAAACGGAAAGCTGTTAAAGGAATCCAATACGTATGGTTATGTTTACGAAGGACCGGGACGTGGGATACGTGGGCGTAACAAAATTACTGCGGAGGTTACTCAACCAGACCTAGTTACGTTTGGGTAAAAATGTTTGGGACGCAGCTTGACATAACTGTTTAACACAAAAAAAAGATTCAATAACCTGTCTACATAACAACGGTCATTATTGTTAGGAATTCAACGTTTATTTTTTTGTGAAATATAACTATATCGCCTCTTCTTTATTACGTCACTCTCCTGTGCTGTGCTAATGTTATCTACCTACTGCTTGCTAACTATATTTTATTTTATTTCCCTCGATCAGCCATCTATCGCTGCATGTGCGTGTGATTCAAATTATATTACTAAAGGACTGTACCCTGAGTTTCCGAATATTCTGGCACAGTATTAAATATCTTGTCAAAACATGGTTTTAAATCGAAATAACAATAAATTGTCCATCAGAGTCATAAAGTAACGAAAGCCGTAATAAATGTTCGTCGTAAAAAATTATGGTTTTTAAATTCCCGTTTAAGAGACGCATTGTGTACATAAAAAGTTTCATTGGGTCATAATCGAAATTAATGTATTGGTCCGCCCGAGATGGTCGTGAGGTGAACGCTGCCTGAAGCTTATTAATGTTTTGACATTGTAATCAGTTAGAATGATTACCGACCTTCCTCAAGACAATAATCAAGACTTACTGTAATGTTGACGTGTTTACATGATATATGAAATATTTATTGAAGGCCGTTACAAGGCCATACAAATCACACAATTATATCTTGATGGCTAATTATTTGTAGAGCCTATACTATATTTTTACTCGTAACACACACAACAGTTTGTTAAAACAGAGAAACCTCCAAATAAAACAGAGACGAAACGTCCCCGAGCAAAAATAATAAAACTCGCATGTTTTATTATTCAATTTGTAAGATAAATGACTCAAAAAGTCGAGGGCACAGCAGACATACAATATAAGTATGGCATTAATATGTTTTTTGTTTCCCACGTAAACATAGACAAGTAAATATCCCAGTTAGGAGATAATATAGCCGCAAAGCTGTACGTTAGGGTTACTGGTTAAATGGGGTGGAAACTGTGACTAGTGGAAAAGATGGTTGATAGGCACAAGTCGACTGCGATCTAGGGCTGGCCCGCGATAGTGGCTTGTTTGTTGGAAGACAATTTATGGCTTAGCATTATCGGGCCGAACCAAAAACTTGCCTTACGTATTACTAAAGAGGTTGTTGTTCCTACTTATGTTCCACTGAAAGGGGCTGTTAAGGTATTGGGTTCCTTATGATTTCGTGTTGTTGTTTTCTGTTACAAGATACTCCGGCTAATGAAATTAACGTAGCCTATACAAGCTGCAAACAGTGGCTCACATGCATTTCAAATATAGTGTGATTCAAGTGTGCTAAGATAGCATGAAATAAACTGCGCTTACTAACTCCTTGCTTGCTTTAACGCCCGAACTAAAAATTAGGATACCATGCGGTAGTAGTATCCAAAATTAGCTATAGCATTATTTTCTGGGGCAACTCTGTGAATCGGGAGACAGCCTATATTGCCCGAAAAATATGCGTAAGAGCTATCTGCGGTATAAACGTAGAAACACCCCTATTTAAATCATTGAGACCCTCGCATTGCCTTCATTATACTCATATCTCTTAGAGGTACCGCTTAGCGCTATTTGTTAAACGCCATCTTGACTTGTTCACATTTATATCAGAAAGACGAAAGCTCGATTCACTCGCAATATAAAAGCCCAGCCTATGAAAACAGCATTAATGTGGAGTAGCTTTTTTAGAATGGCAACAAACATATTTAATAAAATACCGAAAACTATGAAAACCCTAGAGTAGAGACACACCAACTTATGAAACAGTAGGTTGCATTTTAGGTTGAAAACTATTGTAACTCAATAAAAGAGTTCTTAGAGGCACCGTAATGATGATTTCTTAGTGTTATGTTATATTTTTTCGTTTCTGTTTTCTTCTTTTATGATATATCTTTTGCCTCATGTGATTTTATTTTTTTATGTAGGTATGTGTTATTGTATGTGTATTATTGATATATCATATGATTAATGCGTAGAGTGCATAGTTTTTTTAGCAATACAGTATTTAGAAATTAAAGAATAAGACCGGCTCGCGAGTTCTAAAGCTGACAGAGCTACTATTAATACATGTCTAATTCGCATATTTACTATATTATATAAGGGGTTACATAAAGAAAGACTAAATATTAGGAGTGATCCTTCATAATTAATTATTAACTAAGCTGGAGGTCCCGGGTTCAAATACTCATTGTGAGCCCAAACTCTACGGGGTTTCGTCGGTTAAGTACCTACCCACTGAAATCCCTTGGCCACCTTCTGTCTCCATCATAAGATCAGCTCGATGGTACCATAATATTGAATTGTCATCCAAACTATACCTTTACCCAAAGTTTCAGCTCATACTTATAACGGCAACTGAAAAATGGATTGCAATTTTTGACGGACAACTTACTTCTACAACTTATATTATATTTACATACATACGAACACAGTGCAAGTTCAATAAAAGTGTGTAAAAAGACAAAAGACGTCGTTATCAAATCACGTTAAAACCAAGCAAAATAACTTTACGATCGATCCTTATCTGAGGTGCCATTGACAATCATTATAATACATTGACCAAATAAGACCTGGCATTACTTTCAAAATTCAGAGGATTATAACAACTTATTATCTTCCTGACAGCGGTCCGACCGTCTTCAAATAATAAACCTCCAAGCCCTTGATACCAAACAATCCTCCACTCACGTATCTTCTTCACTGAGTAAAAGGAGAAGCAACCATAGTGCTTAGGGTTAACGTTCATATTTCAATGTACGCAAAATTCAGATACGAGGTAGTTTTAGTAAGATATGTCATGTCAAGGATCCTGTTCGGTCCTTCCGACATACCCGTGTTACAATGACAGTAGATACCTAATACTTTTGATTTTAGGACTCGTCTGACGTGTCGGTTCTGTCTATGACTTTTTATGATATTATGACCAACGATATTTACGTGAAAGATAAGATCAATGACCCCGTGCAGTGTTCTATACTTCCCAAGAGCGGTTACGCTCTGTGACTTTTTGCAACGACACAAACGCGCGTTTCATGAACGTGCGACTGTCGCGCGACACTATAATTTCATAGATTTTCGTTTCCTATTACACTATTCGAAGAATTTTATCATCAATTAATCATTCATCGAACTTCTTTAGATCGCTCATACATTTGCTCGAATTACCTTTTATAACACAAATTAATATTTAAAAAACTTTAATTATTCTATTACAGGAAAATTCGATGAATCGTTACGCTGCGATTTGATACAAATTCGAAACGATTAGCGATGAAAAGTTGTTTGATTAAATAAAAAACAATGTCATGATGATTATGTAATTAGGAAAAAAACTTAATGCAAGTTTTCGGCGACATAAAAATCGACGTAAGACATTTCGATAACATTATAGACACCCGGTACTTTCAAATTATCAAAGTGTTTTTTATATAGTTTTTACCATTAGAAATACGTAAATAAAGCTATTTTGTTATATACAGAGGGTTAATATTTATTTAGAAAATTTATTTGAAGTTTTATTATTTGTATGTCACGGGACCAAATACCCCCAGTTTGTCTTCTGTGAGTGACGTCAGAACAGCAAATGCAAAAATCATCAAAAATCAAGAAGAGTATGTCCTTTATATTTGACGTTTCTATGATTCTGCACATAGTATCTTCTTAGTAGTTTAGTTAGTGGTCTGTTGGTGTTGTTATGACGTCACTGTAATGGCATTATATATTTGCATAAACTGATATTATTTTTGACCATCGAATGTATATGAACATTAAAAATATATTAAAAAAAAATTAGAATAGCTATTATAGCCATAGACCATCGATACTGCATCGCGTGTAGTAACCACACTAATAGTTGAAGGCTGCCAGTTATTTAAAGAATAGGTAGGTTTAGTTAGTATTTTTATCGTCGATTAGTATTTTTATTTTGGTAAAATTTATTTATAATGCGATCTAAAATATATGGAAAGATTTAGAAAAGCTCGTAACTATTTTAAGATCATTGATAGGTATGTAATGTTGTTTCAATCTTTATTAACCACTTCAACCCATCAAATTAAACAACTTATCCAATGTGTGATTACGCCAATTTCAACGTTTAACGTCACTATCATCATAGATAATGACACGTTTACATATACACATAATAATAAGTGCCCTGTCATTACTCTCTGGGGGCATATTCAAGACATGCGTTTCGCATTCCGATTTGCCTTCGATATTTTTTTTATTCAGAAACTTATACAAACACTATGTAAATAAATTAAAATAGCATCGTTAAACCGTTTGGTTTGTCTCGATGCTAGCGCAGTGACTTACTGCTAACAGGAAAATAAAATTATTGTCATTAAATTTAGTTATTTCACTTACATCTATCTAATCTTAACTTATTATCAAAAATCATATTTTAATCGTTTACCAGCCGAACCTCTTATAAGTTAGGGGAAGGTGGCTCAAAGAGGGCACCTTAAAGGAAAGTTGAAAAAAAAAATGTTTTATAACCCAGTAACATTATTCATTTGTTTGCCACAAGGTCCATTATTAAACACTTTCCGATAGAGTATGGCTTAATTTATCGAAAAATTAAAAACAAAATAATTCTACGCAATTTACAAAACCCTTACGATTGACCGCTTTGCCCCAGGGGGTGGCCTAAAGTGGGCATTCGCTTAGGGCAAAACGGGCATGGGCTGGGGTAAAGCGGTTACGCACATAATGTACCGCAATGGGATAGCCATAACTAAAGAAAACAAAACATATTAATGATTGATTGAAAATTGATTCAATTTTGTATATTAATCTCTTCGCGCAATCATAGAAGAAAATCACAAAAAAAACTTCTTAAAAAATAAAATCAAACAATAAAGATCTGTTTTTTTCAACAGCATATAGATAATAGCTACTAAAATTTACCCATATATCCATATACCTATTATATATTATCTCTTCACGCTTAAACCGCTAAACCGATTGAGATGAAATTTGGTATGGAGATAGCTTGAAACCCGGGGAAGGACATAGAATAGTTTTTATCTCGGAAATTATCCCCTAAGGGAGTGAAATCGGGGGTGAAAGTTTGTATGGAGCTACGATATAAACGAGTTCCACGCGGATGAAGTCGCGGGCAGAAGCTAGTCTTATATATAATCAGTCAAAATCAGCCTCTATCTATTACCTATATTCTAATATCAAAAACTTATCATGATTCTATTTTGTATTTGTATATTATAATCTCTTAGCAGCAATCATAGAGGAAAATCTCAAAAAAAAAGCAAAACAAAAATAGCCTCTTCTAAAAAAAAAAGAAACAAACTATAAAGATCTATTTTTTCAACAGGATATAGATAATAGCTACTAAAATCTTATATATAATCAGTCATAATCAGCTTATATAAAACACTGGGCAAAGCGGGCAGTGCCCGCATTACCCTGCCCGCTTTGCCTTTTTCGCCACATAAAATATGCAAGCAAAATCTAACCTCAATATATTGAGACACAGACAGTTTAATGTGACGGTATTGCAGCCAGATAAGTAATTAGTAACCAACAGGCATTGCTAATAGAACTGCAAACATCAAAAATGAGAGAACACACGAAACATACCTTCAAATATTTTTCAAAAAACATCCTAAAACATTTTTTCGACGGAGCGTCTAACGGCGTGCTCGCAGATGAGCCGGACGAATGACGCGAGGTGCGCGGGCGGCGGGGGGTACTGTCGCGCTTGACGGCCCCGCTCTTATTTTAAACGGTAATATTAAGTCCAGTGCCCGCTTTGGGCACCATGCCCGCTTTAGGCCACCTTCCCCTACAGGCAAATTTCGACTAAGTCATAATCAATCAATTATCATTATCATTTATACAAAGTCTGATATATCAGAGGATGGCGGGTAAAGGGTTAATTTATCTGTAAACCTTCTAACTGTTGTAACATTTCGTTTTTAAGATATTTTTTTATATTTGTTGGGTTTATTTTATCCTTTAATTCTTTCGGGAGTTTAAAATTCAGTACTGTATCTTTACAACGTTTTCTGTGTCTATAAAAGATAATATGCATCATGTGGTTTGTCAGCAGCTTCTTTGCCTCGATGACGGAGTGTTCTATATCGATATTATGTCGCGGTGAGACGCACCCTTCGTGCGCGGTTCGGTCGGTCACATTTAGTTTCACCGCTTTAAGCTATATCTACTGTGGTGGAAGAGAGCGCCCCATTCACGATGAAACCATATTCGAATACGAATCGTACGATCGTGCCAGATTGACCCTCTGGTCTCGGATATCGGAGCTATTATCCGATTGATGACCTTGATGAGATAATGGCTACTTAGTGATAAAGATTAGTATAAGATAGTTATCTTATCATGTACTTACAACGATACGTTAGGTTCACATCTAGATTAGTGTAACAAATTTATGCTCGCAAAAGTACGCCCCATAAACTATATCAATTCTGCATGAATAAATTAATTGGATTATTGGATATTGTTACTATTTTTTTTTCCTAAATTCCATAAAAAATTCTTGCTTCGTAGGTAGGGTAAGATGGCGTATAGTTTTGGGGTAGGATGGGGAAATGCGACATATAGAAATTATTATGAAATTTTTACAAAAAAACAATAGGAGACTATTGCTTGGTCAAGTAAATGCCACTTCTACGTCTTTATCATGGGCACCAGCACAGCTGCAATGTGTCAATTTCTAAATGTGTTCCGGATTATTGTCGGAATCATCATTAAATATTGTCTGACGATCTAGATTTACGAGCTTCAACTTAGGTAACCTTTATCTTTTTGTGTCCTTTTACCCAAAACCCCATCTTGCCCCCGCGTGCCCAATGGAGTTTGGCAAATTATTAAAAAAAAAGATGCCGTATTTTTTTAAAACAAGTTTGTGCAGCTAAATGTTTTTGCACTTGTATTACTTCTGATATTAATAACATTTGGTATGATTTATAAACAACTAACGACCCGCCCCGGCTTCGCACGGGTACTATATTATAAATATAAATCTTCCTCTTGAATCACTCTATATATTTAAAAAACCGGCCAAGTGCGAGTCGGACTCGCACACGAAGGGTTCCGTACCATTATCTATAAAAACAGCAAAAAAAACGTTTGTTGTATGGGAGCCCCCTAAAATATTTATTTTATTTTGTTTTTAGTATTTTTTGTTATAGCGGCAACAGAAATAGGTACATAATGTGTGAAAATTTCAACTGTCTAGCTATCGTGGTTATTGAGATACAGCCTGGTGACAGACACACGGACGGCGGACAGCGAAGTCTTAGTAATAGGGTCCCGTTATTACCCTTTGGGTACGGAACCCTAAAAAAAAGACCTGGTTGCACTCCGGGAGTGCCGGCAGAAGGAAAAACTTTAATAATTTTAATTTTGCAAAAAAAAACACCGCCCTCCCTTACCCCCTCCTCCCCCTCCCCTTCTCCTCCACACACACATAATTTTTTTCATTTATTATTCCACTCAAATATTCATTATAAAATCATTTCTAAGCGGTGTCAACCCAAGCGTCGATTGGCCGGCACGCCCAAGATAACTACTCACTCGTGGTCATATATATGTACAGTTCTATGCTGAATATGAATTCTTAAAACAGTTAAAACGCCGTAAACTTACAGCTGCATAATAGCATTTAGTGACAATAAGAGCTGCCTGAATAAGAGCTGTATTACGGTATAGAAAGGGTACACATTTTCATCTTTATTCAGCTTTAAGCATTTTTAAACACTATTCGTTGTTTAAGGGTAACTTAGTTGATAAATGTATGTTAAGTGCTGTGTAAAACATCACATGAGAATATTTATTACGTTGCCTTTTTAAGATACCACTTGTGAACTTTTATAATGTCAATAGAGGTATAGTGAGTTACATGTGTACGTTACTATTGCTTAGGGCTGATTTTTTTCCGCTATTCAGCCTTTATTCAGCTTACAAATCAAATCTGCATAGCGACTGTTTAGAAGTTCACCAGAACGCTTATAGCTGTTTAGAATAATATACGTGAATCAAATTAATGGCTTCTGCTGCACAATGTTTCACATGCGATTTCTAAGACAGATTTTCCAGATACACATACACAAGTGGACCTTTGTGTAGCCTATAGCTGAAATATAGAATAAAATATCGGTGCAGAAAACTCAGTCACCATTTTTTCGGTAACCTTTAAATTATTGTACGTTGTCGTTGGTTTTGAGGATATTTCAATCATGAGGTATTCATTAATTTCTAATATTTACTCTTCTAAGACCAGTAGCAACAGTTTCTGGTCTATTGAATCAGTTATGTCAATCAATCACTTAAAATATATATATACCTCGTTACATATATATATACCTCGTTACATATATATATATATACCGAAGGTAAATATTTATGCAACGAGACGTGAACAATGTCACTCGTGCTCTTTTAAACAGCCGATATTTAGTCCTCTGTCCTATGTGTCCTACAGCCATTACACAGCCGCTTAATACAGCTATTAAACAGCCATGTGAACTGAGGCTGAATAATTTGTGCCCAATTACGATAAATAACGGCTGAGAAAGCGCTTTTTCAGCTCTTATTCAGCTAATTAATTCAGCTTTAAGCGTGGCCTATTCTTATAAACAGCTCTTAAACTGCTTTTTGCGTTACTTGGGCGTGCGGGCAACGATCCGTACAGTTCAAGGTCGCTCCATTGTTACATTTCGTAGGCACGAAAAGCGAGAGGTATTAGCATTTTTATCCAGACCTGAGTATCTGTTCGTAGAACTATTATATAATCTGTGGCAATATTAAACGGTCATAATTTTATGAGATATCTGAATGGAGTTTTCGCCATGAAGCATACTTTATTGCCATCTTTCTTTGGGAGTAATAGTACATTTTGAGTCTATAACCTTATTGAAAGGAATATGTTATCTCGAATAATAAACCAATAGGTAATCAAAGTAAGTAAAGTACTACTTGTTTATTGTGAATGAATAAACTATAAAGTATCACCCTTTAACAGATAACCATTGTCAGAGATGTAGATTGAGCCAGTGATACTCCTCGCCTTGTCGCTGGCCAGAAACGCGATGAGGTCAGCGAGCTCCTCTGGCTCACCTACTCGGTTCAAGGCCGCCATCTGCTTCGACCCTTCTAAAATCAAGTTCGCATCAACTCCCACGGGCATCGTACCAGAATTCTTAGCAAAATCCGTCCTCACCGTACCAGGATTAACGCTATTCACTCTGACCCCAGACTCCGCCAGATCCAAGGCAGCGCAGCGTGTGAAGTGATCCAAACCCGCCTTTGAAACGCAATACGACATATAAGCTTGCCCTACAACTTTTACTGACCCAATACTCGACACATTCACTATATTCCCCTTGGTTGTCACTAGGTGGGGTGCAGCGAGACTCGTAAGCTGCACAACTGAACGGAGATTTGTGTTCATGACTTCATCGAACTTTTTCAGAATATTTGGGTCAGATACCGGAGCCAATCTCAAGATTGCGGCATTGTTTACTAGAACGTCTAGTTTACCGAAGTGGTCGACTGTTTTCTTAACGACAGTGCTTGCTTCTTTTTCGTTGCTGACATCTGCTTTGATGACGAGGGGTTGGTTGCCATGCTGAGCGCACTCCTGTGCGACTTTGCTTAGTTTTTCTTGGTTGCGCGCAACGATCGCGACCCGCGCGCCTTCCTTCGTGAACAGTACTGCGGTGGCTGCTCCAATGCCTGAGCTGGCTCCTGTCACTATCACCACTTTACCGGAAAAACTCATGACTGCGAATATATCAGTGTACCAACTAGTACTATTTAATTAAAGGTTGTGTATTTATACTACTATCATTGCTCGGTGCATGATGGTAATCCCCTTATCTGATTTTAGATCTTTCTTGTCCATTCATAATGATCGTTATGTATGTAATAATGATAAGTATCAAACTTTTTCGTATTGGCAAAATGATTAGTGTTAATTTTGATTTTAATTGAGGAAGAAATTGTTGTGGCTATTCTGACTAAAGCTGGTGGTTATTGTTTCATAATTATCAAAGTGAGCGAGCACTTTTTGAATAAACATTTGTCGTGTCACTGCACATCATTGTGCACAAGCGGTCGAACATTTCGTTACTGCTTACTTTTGGCGGCAAAACAATGTATTTGAGCAAAAATGTGCCTTCAAAGCAGCTCCTGAAGGCGCACGGCACGACATGAATGATATAGCGAGGCGATAGTGCCAGGATTGGTGAGCACACCTAAAACTGTCCCGAAATTCGAGACATATTTGGCCCTCGTGTAACGAAAACACAAACAACATTATAACGCGCTCAGATAAAGAATGGATCTGAAAAAGGCCGTCCGCTCGGATGCTATCTCGCTCACACCCTATCGCAACGATAGGGTGTGACCGAGATAGCATCCGAGCGGACGGCCATTTTCAGATCCATTCTTTCTCTGCGCGCGATATACAAGGGTGCAAAGTAGTATTTTAACCGCGAGTGTGGAATTTAAACACGAGCTACAGAATGTATTCTAGGGTTGAACTACAAGCTATCTAATGGTTTCTATGGTGCTTAACTCTTAAATCCAAAAATAGTTAAATGAGCGTAGCGAGTGTTGCAATACACGAGACCTAAAATGACTGCACCTGTGTGTGTACAAACATATCACCTCACTAAAGCGACGAAAATACTACATAAGAAAAAAAAATGAATTTGTCAAAAAATTACATGTTTGGTACAAGCTTTTATTTAGCCTTTAAAATTTAAGATTTAATGTAACGAAATCATGCAAGTTAAGTTAAAACTGTGGCAAAATTGTCCTGTACGGACGGACCTGTACATGTTACTATGTTTAAAAAAGTAACTAATAATACGTTCGGTTTTCAAATAGTCTTCGCACTGTTGTGGATAAAATACAGTTTTGCTATCAGTTTTTAAAGAATAAAAAAGGGCTTATGTCTCGCTGAATTGCAACGCACAAACATTGTAATTCAGCCAGCCATTTTTATTTAGATTTAACTTAGATTTTTAATTTAATTTAGTGAATCTTAATTCTCATCTTGTAGTATATACTTTATAAAATAAAAGCATTGAACCTAAATTAAATATTATACACTAGGTATGTGAACATTCATTATCTATTGATGAGTAAGTAATATTATGACGGTAAACGGTTAAAATATTTTGCGTCATATCTAATCAATTGAATGGGGTCTGGGTCACCAGAATGTCCATGTTATCGGAGGTGTATAATCAGAGAATACATGGATTTGTAGATAAAAGTAAAACAAAAGTATGTAAATTATGGTGTAAGTCCGCCTGTTGTTGACCATTATAATTATTAAGAAAAATTTTTGTAAGATGTTTCTTTCATGTCGTGGTGCAGTAATAAGTGCTCAATCAGATCAGTAGAGGTTAAGGAGCATCTCTACCTATTGGTAGTTTTAATCTTGCACACCGTTCCGTTACCTTAAATAGCTTTGGTGTCTTCTCGCCCTCAAGCTTGACTCTTGTAGTCTTGCAAAACGTCTCAAGACTGAAGATGCCGCAAACGTGTCGAAAATTTATCTTATTACTCGTGCAGTTACTGTAGCATTATACGGATATAGGTACATTACCAAAGTCGTGAAAGATGTCCCCAATTTTCCCGTGGCATCATACGGGTATAGGTACAACAACAAAGTAGTGAAAAATATCCCCAATTCTCCCGTGGCATTATATGGGTACCTATAGGTACAATAACGTGAGAAATGTCCCCAATTTTTCTCCACGTAAACTCCGCGTGATGTCAAAGTATGAAAGGCGCGTGATCCACTCTCTTCTTGAGTGTATTTACATGCGTAGGGAAATATTTGAAAGTGGGCAATCATGAAAGCGTCTGTAGCGCCGTGTAGTGAACCGTGGGACTTGGGACGTTGTACATATAATAAGTACCAAAAAAATATACCCAGATACAGGAATATAGGTAAAACAAGAGGCGGTTATCAGCTCTTCCGGACCTGGTGTAGTATTAACAAGAGTGTAATAAGCTACCCAAAAAGGAAAGTCATGACGTTTCACAGCGAACGCGAGATACGGCACCAAAGAATGAGAGTTCCTTAAAAAATTCTACCCGAACACGTGCCTAAACCTGGTATGCGAATGTTCGAACTAAATGGCTGCCTGGCATCGTTTTCACACCCCGCCCCCGTCCCCCCATAATGGCAATGGCAACCATTATGTGGGGCCATTTGCGGCGCTGGTTAGACTTCTATGGTTTTTTCAGAAACTTTTTCACTCGTATCAGAAAACCCCTGTAAGCATCAACTATGAATACAATAACATCCAACTAGAAATTGGTCATAGTTTTACACTACTGGGCATTGATAATAATGATATAAACAAAATTAAAGCTAAATTATACGCGTATTAATTCGTTTACGCGCTTCGGGAAGTAAGAAAATCAAGTAACTTGGAAACCGCGCTATTTACTTATTATGCTCACGCTTGCGTATGGCTCACGTATGGCATTATGCTTTGGGGAAACCGCACAGATGCGCCTCTGTCTTCACCATCCAGAAAAAAACGAATCCGAATATTGGTCAATATCAAGGAACTGAAAGCTGCAAGCCCTACTTTAAAAACGAATAAATTACTAACTCTTCCTGGTATATACATCTTTGGGACCTGTATGTGTGTACGGAAACATAAAGAGTTCTGTCTAAAACGCGATGATATTCCTTCTTCACGTCCTATCCATAATAACAATAGACTCGTTTGACCGCCCCGCCCGCCAAACTGACACTGCTACCCTCAGGGCCATTAATAATGACTTTTAAGATTTATAATAATTTACCTGACTCTAAGGACGATAAAAAGAACATAAATAAAATAAAGCAACTAATATTAACTAAATACTAAACTAACACGCTAAATGAATACTTAGGAGATAAATTAAAAACGTTCGGTAAGTCTTCCTCTCCCGAACATTGCAGTGCCCAACATGGTTCACAATGATCTGTAGCTTTAAGTTAACATCTGTACCTTTGTGATCATGCAATAAATGATTGAGTATTGAGTACGCAGAAGTCTTTACCTGCTTGCATCCGAACCTCGGGCCCGAACCGCCTGACGGCCTCGACGGCGATCACTGCGGAGGCTTGATGCAGGCCGTGCGCCAGCATCTGCGCAAGAGTCGCCGCCGCGGCCACGCCCCAGCCCCATCCGCCCTCCGGGTAGTAGTGGCGCGTGAGCGTGAGCAGCTGCCGCGGGTCGAGCTTCGCCTGCCGCGCCGGCGGCCCGCTCGGCTCGAGCACAAGCGGCAGCGAGCGCGTACGCAGCAGCGGCGCGCCGCCGCTCGACCATGACTCTTCCATCATCCGCGCCGGGCATCCTGTGACCGCATCACCGGCACTCGCGGAGCACAACTCGCTGCGCTCTCATGTCCGACACACCACTGTTTCACTACGCTGTTATGTTTAGCGTTCTGGAAGCTTGCCGTTTAAAGAACCTAAGCGTAGTTGAAAGCAATTAAGTTTTAAAATAACCATCAAGATCGTAATTACATTTTAAACCACTTGAAATCAAGTGGTCTACGAAAATCAATCGTCGATGTTTAGTTTTCTATTTCTGTATTGCACGTCGAAAGTACCGAATATAATCAACGACAAGTTCTCATTTTGTCTACGTCAGACATCTTGGGGTGAGCTAAGTATGGCGACAAATCAAGAAAACCGCTGAAATAACCCGCCCATCGCGATACTAGCCGTTTGATGCCCTTGAAAAGCGTCTGGACTCCGCACCTTCATAAATCTCCCTCGAGTCCACTGTCAGTGTCCAATTTTACTAAATCTTGGCAAATAATGCAACTGTCAGAGCAGTCAGCAATACATCACAGGCGCCCTCAGAACTAAGCGACGAGTCGTGACTCGTGAGCTTCACTGCATATCATAGAAATAACTGCACGCTCGGCATAACATATGATATCTATACATCTATTCAGCCCGTATCTATACCCACTGCTGACAATAGGCCTCTCCTTGATTACGCCGCTCTCATCGGTGCTGTGCTAATGTTATCCACTGCTTGCTAACTATAGTTTTTTATTTCCATACGATCTGCGATCTATCGCTACACGTATGCGTGATGTCAAAATTATGTTACTAAATTACTGTAAGTTTGCGAATATGCTGGCACAGTATTAAATATCTTGTCAAAACATATTTTAATACCGAAATAACAATAAAATGTCCATCAGAGTCATAAAGTAACGAAACCCGTAATAAATGTTCGTGTATTGTAAAAAAATCCTAATGGTTTTTAAATTCCCGTTTAAAGACGAAACTTGCCTTACGCATTACTAAAGAGGTTGTTGTTCCTACTTATGTTCCACTGAAAGGGGTCGTTAAGGTATTGGGTTATTGGGTTCCTCATGATTTCGTGTTGTTGTTCATCCTTGAGCTCTTCCTTACGTTCTCTCACTAAGGCGGATACCTTACGGTAACCGTTGCTTTTCTCCGATAGGAGTATACCCAGGCGTCGCGGTGGCGTAGGAGCCACGACATCAGGAGAAAGCGGGTAAAGAAAGAGCGTAAGAATTTATAGGCCCAGAACCGGTTCTTCCTTTTTCGACTCTAGTCACAAAGGAAAAGGACTGGCTTGGCAAGTAATCAATAGAACAAAATTTAACCATCCTAAGAACTACATACAAAAAATTAAATTAAATGACTCTGTCATCTCTGACCCAAAAAGTATGGCGAATGCTTTTAATGACTATTATATTAATAAAACATCGAAACTAAGTAAAGATTCAAAATTCCACAACAAAAATATAATCGCTAGATGTTCATCTATGTTTATGTCACCAAGTGCTCCTATGGATGTCTACAAAATTATTAATGAATTAAGAAATAAAAAAAGTGTAGGACATGACGGAGTATCAACAAAAGTTATTAAATATGTTGCAGATTATATCTCGCCACACCTAAGCTACCTGATTAACCTTAGTATAAGTGAAGGTGTTTTTCCTGAAATACTAAAGATTGGCATCATCAAACCAATGTATAAGAAAGATGACAAAGAAGATATGAAATCATATAGACCTGTTGCACTCTTGTCAGTGTTCGCGAAAGTATATGAAAAGTTTATCCATAAAGAGTTGTACAATTATTTTGAAAAGAAATGTTTACTGACAAAAGAGCAACAAGGATTTCGTAAAAATAGGTCAACAGCTATGGCCATATTCGATCTCCTTAATATCGTCACGGCAAATGTTGACAGGAGAAAGCCAGTTTGTAGTGTATTTATGGACATGACTCAGGCGTTCGATTTTGTTGACCACAACATCCTTCTGAAGAAGCTGAATGCCTATGGAGTCAGAGGTAATGTTAATAAATTATTGGAATCTTATTTAAGTAAAAGACAGCAATATGTAGAAATATCTAGATTAGATTCGAAGACAAAAAAAGAAACGTCATTCCTATCTGAAAGCCGTACTAATACTTATGGTGTACCGCAAGGATCTGTGCTCGGACCATTGTTCTTCATTATTTATATTAATGACCTACCAAAAGTAGTAACTAACCCAATGACTTTATTTGCCGATGACAGCACTGTAATTGTTGAATGTAATGATAGAATGACATATGAAAATGATATTAACGATTCAATAAATAATATTATGTACTGGCTCGAAAAGAACAATCTTAGAGTAAACCTCTCGAAAACCAAGATCATGCATTATGGGCAACGCAAGTCCAACATACCACACACTAGCATATCATATGAAGGTAGTAAGTTGGAGGACGTAGACAGTATTAAGTTTTTGGGGGTTTATATTGATCAGTCTCTTAATTGGAAAAGACATGTTGAGGTAGTGTGTTCAAGATTAGCCAAATCGTCATATGCACTGCATAAACTAAGGCAAATAGTGAATGTAGAGATTGTTTTGTCAGCCTATCATGCACTAGTAGCGTCTATTTTAAGATACGGGGTCATATTTTGGGGAAATTGTACGGATCGGGTAAATGTTTTAATAGGTCAAAAACGATGCATTCGAGCTATGTTTGGCCTGAAACCATTAGATAGTAGTAAGCCATACTTTAGACAGCATTTCTTTCTTTCAAATATTGACATTCCCTTGTATCTATATTTATGAAGTAGCAGTATTTGTTCGCAGCAATCCTGATTTATTTCAGCGGGTAAATGGCGCCAGTAGTGCTCTAAGACCACGCGACAATAGTAAAATAAGACGCTTATTCGCCAACACTGCTTTACTAAAGAAAAGTGTGTTTGGTTTAGCCCCTAGAATTTATAATAAAATACCCAAAGCAATTAGGGACAGCCCAATTAGAATCTTTAAGCGTAAGTTGTTGACGCTATTAGTGGGGAAATGTTATTATAGCTTAAATGAATTTTTCAATGACATTTTATTAAATAAGTGAAAGTATATAGATAGATTCGAGGAATGATAAATTATTATTATTATTCTAATGTGACTGTATGCATGATGATTTAATGTGACGAATGTAGGTTTAAATAATTAGATATATATTATGACTGTAATTTTATCCAAAACATTTTAATCATCAATTTATAATTTTGACATTCTTAATCTTTTATTGTTTGCACATTGTAGCCATATAAAATAGTTTGTACGCCGAAAGGCAAAACATGAAGGACATTATTTTGACAATGACAGCTGTATGTATTTTTACTCATGTTTAGACAAATAAATTATCTTTATCTTTATCTTTATCTTTAAAAGAACAAGATGGGGAGAGAGAATGAAGGGAAGCATCTGGATGTAGACAGATAAAGATGATGATGTTACGGATCACAGAAGAATCGGGTAACTGGACAAGGTATCGTACCCGGACACAATAGTCTAAAAGACACTTAAAGGTCATAGGTATCAGTAAAGATGCTTCCTGCCCACATTTCGGGGAGGAAGAAACTAGTAAGCATGTACTTATTAGCGTATTATATGTACGCGGCACCGCGGTTTAACACATTCGGTAAATATGTGTTAGGGGAGAGGGAATTGAAGGATCTTGACCTTAAAGATGTCATTCTGTTCTGCAAGAAAACGAGAAGAATGGAAGAATTTGATGTGGGAACGCTGCCGGGACAGTAACCTTAAGATCAAACCTTAGGGAATGGGGCTGAATGACGCGACAAACGATCGACAGCCCGCCTGTTTCCGGCCAGGCGTCCCTTCACAACATTAACATCATCATGATTGAAAGTTATATTTCGTGGATATTTAAATATCATGAAAATTTTACTTTTAAGACGTCTCTGAAAAATCTTTAGCAGCTTCTACGAAGAAATGCTGGTATTTATTCTCCTAAGACCTAGACTATTTAAGTTTTCCAACTATATTCTTCACACACTTTCGATAATCAGTAAAAGTAAAAACTATCCAAAAGATACTCAATTAGGTACCTACGAGTATATATACGCTACACAGAAAAATGTAAGCTAAGTTCATAGCATCGGACTTCGCACGGTTCATTTCATTCGCTTTTCTACGTAAATGAAATTACAGAGAGTTCCCGAGGGGCCGACTCTTGAGCACAAGATTTCCGCCCTCACGATTTTCTCTGATCCGTTATGATTTTGTTCTTACTAAGAATAATGTGAATATAGGTGACGTATGTTTTACATATGAATGAAGTTCTCTTCACCTTGGGCCAAAATTCTTTCGTATGTCCGTTTGTCCAGCTGTTCTCCTCTTGGGGTCCAATTTCGTGAAATTTTGTGAGAAGTTTCAATATTTTGAAGTGAAAACTTGTTTAGCGGCGCTGAGCACTTTTTGGGATGGGCAAAAATTGTTAAACTCGCGACAGATTTTGTGTGAGAGATTCGGGACGCGGCTTGGAGGCGGGGGGGAAAATGAGGGTTTGACTAAGGGCACATAGTTCTAATTTCTACTTTATTGGTAACAGTATAAGGTCGTAACACATTTTGATTTTCCGTAAAAGCAAATTCTGAGCTTGCTGTTAGCCGATTCGACTTTATTCAAAACTGAACACTATTCGTAAGAGTATAAAGCCGTTAAAGACTTTTTGCTATTGCATTTTCTGCAAATAAATTTGTAATTTTGTCCACGCCTCCTTTACCGTTTTGCTTTTGAGAAAAAATCGGATGGTTCGTTATTCCTGAAGAGATAAAGCTTTGAAAAATATTTGGCATTGGAAAAAACAATTGGTATTTTATTTCATCGTCTCCTTCATCAATTTTGCTGAGTTAAGTTGAACTATAGCGTACTACTAATAAGTTTGTTATTAGATATATTGGAACGCAGGGGGAGGGAGGGGGGAGGAAGGGTTTTTTTTTGCAAAATTAAAATTATTCAAGTTTTCTTTTCTGCCGGCACTCCCGGAGTGCAAACCGGTCTTTTTTTTGTCGAAACAGATGTTTGAGATGAATTAAAAATAGTTTTTGGAATCTAAGCTGGGTTCTATACTGTTCACAGAGCCACTAGTTTTATATTACTGTACTTTGATGAACGGGTAGCCTAGTAGGTAGCGACCCTGCATGCGGACCTGTTGGTCCTGGGTTCAAATCCGATAAGGGTATACATTTGTGTGATGAGCATGAGTATTTGTTTCTGAGTTTTGTACGCTTTCAATATATTGAATATACCGAAATCTAGTTACCCAAGTACCCAATACAAGCTTTATTGCGGTTAATATTGGGCTTTTTCTATTTTTGTAATGTTGTCGGGTACTATTGAATCAATATTACCCGACAACATTACAAAATATATAAATAAATCAATATTATTGACTTCTTTGTGATAAGATGATTTGCCTAGTCATATTTAACAACTTTTGCTAGTTACATTCGTCCTTTTTGTTTCAAGATTACCTGTCTACTATACCAATTTGAAAAATAGGCGAACTTGAATGAAATAAAGATACATTTATTCACAAACAACTTATCCCTTTAAAGGGAAAATGGTACAGTTTCATGAAATATAAGGGGAAAAGTTTTTTGAATATAGTTAGGCTTGACCTTGATAAGGGTAGTTGCAAATAAGCAGCTGATACGCAAACGTAAAACGGGTCGGGGCGGGTCGCCTGGCGCCGCGTCGCGACGGGGGCGCGAGCACCCGGCGGCAGCCGACCGCGTTTTAATAGAGTGCAGTAGGCAAAAGCCGGACGGAGCCGGTCACATGTGACGACAGCCGACCACAGCCGTCCACGTCCGCGTCCGCGAGGAGCCGACCGGCCGCAAGTACCTTCGATTATGAAATTTAACGTCTATATTAAAGCTTCAAATTCCTTTGGCGCGCAGTCGTGCTCCGGCCTGGTCCGGTCGGTGAGAATCGTACATAACACGACACACATCATCTGGTGGAGACATATCCGGTGGAATATTATCATAAAAACCCATATTGTATAGAAAGGAGTTAACAAACCTAATGCAAATGGGTTTACATAGCTTCAGTAGGAATACCACGTAATTGGTCATTTACATAGTTGCGGCGGACTATTCGGTGTAGATACATATATGTATTATCGAGTAGGTAAAATAAATACTGTGGTGAGCTGAGGATTGATCAGTTATCCACCAGTTCTAGACTAGTTTGGTGTTTTTGTTACTCGGTAACGTTAATTATCGTGCTGATATATTAAAGGGTTAATATAAATATACGAGTAAAACATATATTGGAAATATAGTTACCTATATATTTTGGATCTATTAAACAATCTACGGTGTATAAATATGTAAGTACTTAAAATTGTACTTTCGTTTAACTACAATTGAACCGCTAGATGGCATCAGGCAGGCAGAGTAAGTAGTTACCTACTACTAATCTTACGTATATAATATTACATGAATTCATTCTAAAGCAATATAATTAAATCTTCCAGTTAAATCCTACAAAAGTTGCCTACAATAAGTTCAAGGGTGCCAAATATAGGACATCAATTAGTAGCTTTCAAACAATCTCACTGAAAGAAAGTAGGTAGGAACTTTGCACAAAAGGTGGGCAGAAAAGTGCGACATCATATTTTTTTCCTGCTCTCCAAGTTTAGCTGAAAATTGGAAATATTAAGAACATTTGGCCCTTAGGTAATACTGAAATTACGACCCGTTTTCTCATTCCTTTAATAAATTGCTCTCTACCTGAAAACAAAGAACCTTGCCCCTTATTTGTTTTATTTTGATAATAGTAGTAGTTTGATAATAGTGAATAACCTACAGTCCCGCTTATCAATTTCAAGGATGTAACTCGATTTAACAACGGCTATATCCCAGGAACCGTCTAGTGCTACACAGGAAACAATCTCGCAACTATAACATTTTATTGTCATATTTTTACCCGCAGACAATTATGACGCTGTCTCAGGCGGGTTGATATCGCGGCGATATATTTCCGAGAGGATTAATTACAGGGACCGACCATTAACGTCACTTTTATTGCACACATATCATTCGCACAATTACGCAACACTCCAAAAGCCATTCCTTATTAAAAGTTAAAAAGGGTGGTATAGCCTATTTCAAAAGTTAACGGTTTCTGAATGTATTTCGTTACCAGAGTCGATGCCGATGTCTTATTTCGTCGCCCGTAATTTGGAAGCTGCGTATATTACGAGAAACATGGTCATTACCGGGGCGTCAGTTAAATGTCAATTCGGAATTCAATTAAATTGGTTCGTGCGTAATTTTAGCAACAAATAAAATGTTTATTACGGAATTGCCGTCTGTTTCTTGGTCTGACTGAAGTCGGGACATATTAAAGAGTTTTTACTACCACTAATTTCGGTATTTGGTTTTTTATTACGTGTTCCGTTGAGAGCCTTTTTAAGCATTCGATGACATTTAATTAGGCTGCTACTTTGAGTTTGGCATACCATGCCATTCAGATAAGGTATTGCATGTTTTGACTAAAGTATGGTTTTGGAATGTAACAATTTTTTTTTACCAAATTGACTCAGTAAGAGTGAATAACCACTAGTAATGTGTGAAGCTGTGTTTTAGCTGTCAAGCTTGCCAAATATCAAATATATAAAACAAGTATACATACATCTGTATCTTATCGCACCGCAATACATGTACTGAGTTAACACCAATTTCAATAGAAGGTACCTATCATTTTGAAGCAGGGTAAATAATTTAAGTTTTCAACGGCTTTATGACATCAATCCTAACTTTTGTGAATGGACTCTAAAACCATCGTTTCCTCTCAACTCCCATTTGTTACCCTAACCATTTCAAATATAACGGTTCATTAATACATCTGAATGTTCTCGTTCCAATTTGTACCCCATTCAAACGTCAACTGTATAAACTATTTAGTTAATTAACAGTGCCATTTGACCACACATAAATGTCACGATTGCGTGTAATAATAATTCTTTCCACGGCGTTTCACGGAGATATATACATATTTTTAGAGCACACATAAGCGAAGTTTTCTTTTATCTTTCCCTAAACTCGGTAACTTATGTCTTGTGTATTGGCAAGATTATTTACGTTTCTGGTCCACGGTGGACTATTACGAAGGCTGACTGGATACATGTAGGTAGCTTTCGCTGCTTATCTTTGTATATTTATAAAAATAATATGGTGAGGTTGTACCTAGTAGTAAGTTAATAAGGTAGTAAGTTTGTATGTAGAGAGTAAACTCCGGTACTAGATCATCCGATTTCAAGTAATATTTTACCAGAATGGACATTGGCTATATTCCCTGTAATACCTACGCGGGTGGAACCATTACTTAGTGTTTCATCATGTTGCCGTTATCATAAAGGCCTCCACCCACCGGACGCGTGTGCTGCGCGTGTGCTGCGCGTGTGCTGCGCGTGTGCTGCGCGTGTGCTGCGCGTGTGCTGCGCGTGTGCTGCGCGTGTGCTGCGCGTGTGCTGCGCGTGTGCTGCGCTGCAGCTGCGCGGGTGCTGCACGTGTGCCGCGTTCGATGTGTGTTTGAAGTGTAGTTTCAATGCTTTACAACTTGCGCGTGTGCTGCGCTGCAGCTGCGCGGGTGCTGCGCGTGTGCCGCGCGGGTGCTGCGCTGCAGCTGCGCGGGTGCTGCGCGTGTGCCGCGTTCGATGTGTGTTTGAAGTGTAGTTCCAATGCTTTACAACATGCGCGTGTGCCGCGCAGCAAACGCGCCGCGCAGCACACGCGCAGCACACGCGTCCGGTGGGTGGAGGCCTTAAGTACGTACCAATATAAATAACTTACGGAACAAAATTGAATAAGTTGAGCGTTGATTATTTAATGAATAGGCATGATGACAGTAATTGAAAATCACCAAAATATGGTATTTTCTTAGTAGAATTTTAATCATAAAATTCGAAAGATGCTCATATTTCTTTATTAAGAACGTGATTATTATTTATTTTGATAAAATTAAACTGAAAAAGACGGACACCCGCCATGATATGTTAAACACCAATCAGAGCGCATGACGTCACGTTTGTATAAAAAAATACCCATAAAGGCCATTACGAAAACTTACGTACTGAACGTATAGTAAGACAGGGATAGAACCATGTTATCTGTCAGATCTTCATACGTCATTGTCCCGCTTTCTGGCTCGCACGGCCGCGCTAGACTTGTAAACTTTTTAATTTATGTTCATTCAATGAGCAATTGAGCGATCTAGGTAGCAAACTCAAAGGTCTGCATTCTGTTTATTCATACGTGACGTCACTCGGGACGCCATGACACTGACAAGCGTTTAAGCGCCAATTTGAAATTTAAATTAACTGTTATATTCTCTTGAAAAATCTTATTCGTTGTACAAAATAAATATTTCTAAACATTATAGAAAAGTTTTTCAAAATGTGTCATCATGCCTATTACTCGTAAGTTTACTTACTATTTAATAACAGACGAATGAATAAAAATAAACGCCAATGTCTATACAATATCGCGTTCCTGTGCAGTAATACGCCTGCAGTAATTGGTTATAGATTCATAATAGAGAGGTATTTGTACCGTCCTTTACGTGTGGCCTTAGACCTCTGCTACACATATGAACTTAACGAAAAAGTTATTTATAGATGCCGCCACTTAGATGTGGCCAAGAGTAATGTCAAGTAAGTTAACATGGCAATTTAACCACAGACTTAAACATAACTGCGTTTTGCGATAACATCCTTGTAATGGTGTTAGCAATTAGAGGGTTGGCACTCGACAGTAAACGCTCGAATGGGTGCTAAAATGGCCACATTTAATGTTTAATGACTGAGGTACTTATACCCTTATACCTAGTATTTTTTTACAATCGCTACTCAATGAGGGCTTTTAAAGTAGATTACCGTGTTTAGGCCACTACGCTTCCTGAGTAACGTACGTGAATTTGAGTTATCCACGAGTCAACTGAAACAAACTTGGTGTCTATTGAAAATCTAAGGCCTGCTGAAACGAAGCGCAGCCAATCGGCTCAGCGTTTCGTTGATGTCTTTTGTTCTATAACAAAGGCGACGTTCTATTAGTCAAATTCATTATATTTCAGTAAAGGCACCGCGTGATTGGTCACATTCGTTATACTTGTGTTGGGAGCTCCATAGATAAAAGTACGTGATTACAGTTTGGTGCACGAAGTCTTCAAATCAAGGAGACGAGTATAAAGAATACTTTTTTCGATACTGGAGGAATTCCACTGCATTGATGACTAAAGGTCACATAACATTGATGGATTTTTAGGTATTGGTCAATAAAACACAATGGTCAATCAAGTCAACATTTTTCGCCTTATTCTAAAGGAGTTAGGGTAAGAGAGTTTTGTAACCGTACCTATTTCAATCTAATTTTTATAGTTTTTCAAAAATATGTAATCTGGGGCTGGATTCTAGGATGGCCCTTTTACAATTAGATCGGAACCGTATTCACCAGTGCTAATACGCTACACTAGGTTTGACAAATAGATTACAATATTTGACAGCGCGAGCACATTTAACTAGTATGAATCCACAGTGATTTTGTCGTTTTTATACCCACATTTATGCTAAAATTGGCACTGGTACATAAGTTTCATGTGCTCTGCCTACCCCTTTTAGGGATAAAGGCGTGAATGTATGTTTGTATGAATCCAACCTTATTCCAATGCGTCCATTTCACGTTTGATAATAAGCCTCTAAACAGTAGCTCATTTTAGTTTGTCAAAAAAATACATTCTACAAAATTTCCTATTTTACGCTTTTATATATATGCAGACTTTACCAATCTCTGCTTAAGCAACGAATTCTAGTGAAACTTCAACAAAATTTATCACCAATGATCTGTTTCAGCGTAGCTAAAATAGATAACAAGTTTCTTAGAAAGGGATTTTCATGAATTTATTTTTCGTTGGCGGGAATTGGAAGCGATACGTATTTTTAGACAGAATATTAATAAGCACAGTTTGTACAAATTGCCCTTGTATTTTGAAATATAAATTGGCTTCAATGTTCCGATAAATGCCATGTCTTTGGTATAAAATTGAGTGTCACTTGTCATTTATTGCAAATGGTGGGATGCGTGCGGTAATAAATGCATCTGGGTCGACTTGGCAGCCCGTTATGCTGTGAAGCATGCATCTGATGCATTTTTAATAAATATTGTTATTTTACACTGGTTGGGCAGATCTTTTTAAGCTAACTTTCGTAACTATGTCGGTTTAATATTAGTGATTTTTAAACTCGAGTACTAAGAAAAGAACCTTGGATGGTATAACAGGTTACGAAAGTACTGAGATTTATTTATTTATTGGGATGGCTGTGTATCCAAGCTGATTGAAAAGAACTTAACAAATACAAGTATATAGGAACTACAACTTTCTTCCACGCATTTTCTTATTTAACACCATTCCTCTGTCTTTACTGTTCCGTCTAAAACAAATGAATTTCTCTTTAGATAATATGATAATGTTGATAATTTAGTAAATTAAGGTGCAACGTCACTGACGAATTCCATACAATTTTCGTTCGGACTAGACGTATAATCTATCGATGTCAGGAACTTGAAATTGTGATATTTAGATAATATATGACCCTCTTCTCCCGCAGTTTGAATAAATACACGCAAAAACCAGTAATATTCAAACAATAGCCATTTGAAATTCATAAAATTTTACTCCGAGCCTTATATGTGTGCGTGAGTTAGACACTGTCCGTGTAAATGACATGGCCGCGTCACAATGACAGCACGTTGCCTAAAACCTTCACTAGATGTCTTTAATATCAAACAAGATTAGTTAGATAGCGGAGTGAATAGTAGTAATTATAATCACCAGACGGTGACACCATCGTACAAACACTTTTAGTTTGTGGTGAAAGAGATAGCATTATTTTTATCTTGCTACGCTGCTCATTTTGGTAATGACGTAAGAGCAATGTCATTTGTTTTTGATAGACTGAATTTCAAGCAACAATGAATGAATTTCAATGCTTTGCTCTTTAGCCGTGATAGACCTACTTAAAGTCCACGGAACGATAACTATGCATAGGTACATTTTGCGTCTTATTAGAAAGAAGTAAGATCCAATATTGAAACGTAATCTGTGGTACCGAACGAATACATAATAGGTTTTGATCAAATGACATACATACATACATACATACATTCACGCCTTTATTCCTAAAAGGGGTAGGCAGAACACCTGAAACGTATGTTCCAGCGCCACTTAATGTTGGTATAAAATATCGACAAAATGTGATATTGCAGTGATAGGTTGCTAGCCCATCGCCCACATCACACTTCAACATTGGTCCTTTAGTCGACTTTTACGACACCCACGGGAAGAAAGGGGTGTTGTTGATCAAATGAACCGTTTGAATTTCCAACTTGCAGATTATAAGCAAGTTTCGATTGAGTGAATGTTACGTAATGTAGCATTAAATATAACAGACAATTATTAGGAGTGTAAGTACCTGATAAATTTAAACATTCGCTTTAGTCGACTGCACATCGATTGACAGTAAATTACCTACTGCAACCTATTTAGGAATCGACTGTTCAACTAGAATATTAGATTACCCCCAAAATGTAAATTAACTAAGTCACAATTTTTCTTCTTTACGAGTACAATGTTGTGAGCGTAGAATTATACACTCGTAGGCATTCTTCGGTGCAGGGACTGATGCCAGTTACGACCGGTGGTTAGGCAAAGTGGTTAGGGGATAGCATAACAGTGCCGCAACCAGTTAGAAATGTCCATTACCGGTATTTTTTTAAAGCCTTGTGATATCTTTTTAATACCGGTTTCAAACCGGTATTATTTCGATACTTACTTAGATTTTTTTTTGTTCTTAAGCGGGTCGACCTTGCCCTCCACGCCGAAGCCGAAATATCGGTTACCTTTGTAACTTTTATGAAACCGTATTTACGGTACCGAAAAAAATGACATAAAATATAAAGCTGCAGCCATCTATGTCCCGGAGAAACCCGATATATTTAATTAATTATGCTATTATTAACATACTAGGTACAGATAGGGAATGCAAACCACCATCATGGAATCCCGAAATCCCGGAATCTTCTACCGATTTTTCCAATATTCTAATACCAGAATTTAAAAGGACCAATGTCGAAACAAGTGTATTATTATTATTTTTATCCTGCTAGTATTGTAAATGCGAAAGTTTAGATGTTTATATGTATAAATATTTGAATGTTTAGATGTTTGGATGTTCGTAACTCAATCACGCTTAAACTGCGCAACCTTATTGCCTGCCTAACCTCTTAAAGCCCATGGGCCTACTCATGGGACTTATTCTGTCGAAGGCATTTAAATTATATTCAACTGGAATAGAGCTGAATTTGTTTTGTTTCGGGCACTTTTCAAAACAAACGAAAGTCAATTCTATTTCCAACACAATGCGATTCCAATTCCAGTGCCAATTTGTAATATATGCTGAGCCTTAGGAGGATCCTAGATTAAAATATAGGACATTTTTTTAATCCCAGGTTCATGCAGACGAAACTGTGAGTGGAATCTAGTTTTTAATAAAAAAAAAATTGACATGCATTTGTAAAAAAAAGGAACGCATAATCTAATGTAGTTAAATTTATTTGTTAGTTGTTATTGTCTGTCCTACGTAATTTTTCTACTGAAGAATAATCGCTTTTCCACTCTATTGTTGCTGGTGGTAGGAGCACTATTTGAACTGTTAGAAGGTAAAATAGGCTTCCGCTAGAATGGGTAACTTCTATGAATGAACGTAGAACACTGTAAATGGGGAATGTAGGAAAAAAATGATTTATTGATTTTTTTTCTGCTAAGTTTTTTCTTTTTTCTCAAAAAAACGTAGTTTTTAGGGTTGTTAACTGATTACACAAACGTTCCTGAAATAAAACTTTAAGTACTAAACCTTTGGTTGTAAACATGAATGTTAAAAAAATATTATGCATCTAAAAAAATAAACTGTTACTACTATCGGTTCAGGGAGGGCACTAATTCTATTGTATAGACAGTTTCCAAATTTACAATGACTCCCTGAACAGATAAAAGCAGTGGTCGAAAACAGCCCCATAGGTATTTTTAAGTAAATAGGTTGGTTTTGCTGTGAGAGATGAGTGTTTAATTTTATATTAGGTTATATACCACTAGTAATGTTTGGACAAAAAAATAAGGTGTTAAACTTCCAATAATGTAAATCCTAAACACAAAAACACAAATGTATTGTTTACACTTTTAATTTCAGACTTATTTTACAAGAAAAAGTGAACTTTATAGTGCTTTATTTTAGCATTACAAAGAAGGATAAAGCACAAAGCACGAGGTCTTTTATATAAGACACTTTATGCCACACAGCTGTGTTGTTCCACATATAAGTGTTTTTATTATTTATATCTAAATAGTACTTACAACAATCAATATATTTATTTTGAATGTATTTATTATTTAACTCTATAATTTTAAATTTCCTTATTCAGTTCTCGAAAAGTTGCTTAAATAAAAAACCTAAAGAAGAAGAGGTTTGAAACGATCGGTTCGTATTTTTCGCTATCGAAATTGTCAAAATTGAAAATCGTATCACGTTCTTTTTCTTGTTTTCTTGCTAATCAACAAATTATTGAATTCAGATCATGAGATTATTAAACGAGTATCTATTTGTTAATTAATATTAAGATTTTATTTTTCGCTGTGTGTGGTGGTGTGCGGACTGCGATGGAGCTACCAGAGGCAGGCCTAAGTGGCTTGCAAAAAAGACCGACTCGTTCTCTCCCGAACGTTTTGCCTTCAACAAAAGCAAAGAGGCAGAAACAAAGTCCATTATCAACAAATGAGAAACGTTGGTGTTCAAAATTTACAAGTTGGTGTGTGAACTTTGCAGCAATAATGAATTTCCGTGTAACAAACCGTGTCTGTTCAATATTTATCCCAAGCAGAAAAGGTTGACGACAACTTCTTCTCTGTTTAGCGCATTTCTAATCCTAAAAAAATGCACTATAATTTGCAACCAAATCTTGATAGGTATTATTATCGAAGCCCCGGTAATCTCGGTATTGAGGTCCAATATCAAAATTCAATGCTACCAGCATTGAGGATCATCTGATATTGAAGGTATATATCTATTTCGTTTTTGACGATTATAATAATGACTTCGTGTAAATTGGCATAGTAAATAATATATCAGTTTATATTACGTTCCACTGCTTGGCACAGATCTCCTCTCATGGACGAGAATTAAATGAAAAAAATAACGGTATCATAATTATACCGGTTTGGAAAAGGAATTATAAAAGTTTCAGTAAAATTAAAAATAAATACCGGTAACCGATATGTATTTCTACACGGTTCCGGATCCGGTACCGTTACGTTGGCGGCGCGGCTAACCTTTACAATATAACGCTATTGTAATGGAATACCGATTCCATACCGGTATAACGTAACCGAAATCAGTCCATGCTCGTAAGTCAGCCTTTGAAAACAAAAGTGTTCGCCAATTGTTAAAAACTGAATCGATAACAATATCCATATACTTAATTGAACGAGCGAGCGAGACGAACGAAGATTTTCATTTCAGCTAGGCAATTATTCCAGATTTCCAGATTCGCGTTTAAAAGATCTTTACTTTACGCAAGTTGTTTGCTAGCAGAGCCGTAAATTTTTAGTGTTTCTGTTCTCGATGTTCGTCTGTTTATATATATACATATATATTGTATGAAGGTATTTATATGTATTTTATTTATTTGTCTATTGTCGTTATTTATTATGTATGTATAACCACTGTGTGTTTATATCTGTAGTTGCACCGACCAAAATTTGTCTTCTTTGCCCAAATGTTGACTGATAAATGCTTACGGCTTTAAGTCCGCCTTTTGTACGATAAGTTGTTCTTTTGTTCAAATCAAAGATTAAATAAATAAATATTCTTTCGTATGTCCGGCTGTCTAGACTTCTCCTCTATATGTCGTAGGTAGCTATATTTCTCAACCGATTCTCGGGAAATTTTGTGAGCTGATTTGAAGATTATACAGAGTGACATTCAATCCGAAACTATAAGGGACACGGAAATTTGCTCTAAGGAGTCACCCAGACCGATTTTAGAAAGAATAAAAACTGCATTTAACTTAGTACGCAGTCAAATCTGTCTAAAAATCCGAGTTCGTTTTTTGCGTATAAAGTTAGCTTAGGCATAGTAAGTATACCTAAGTATACTTACTATGCCTAAGCACGGCTATGTCCCCCCAGTAAGCATCACCAGTGAAAGATTTTTTATAATCGGATAAGTGGTTTCGGAGGTTATACCGTACATACAAACATACAAATAAATAACACTTTACAATAATCGTTCCGGTAGCATAGTGGTTCAGGCATGCGACTGTCAAACGGCGGTCGTGGGTTCGACATATAAGTTTCATCTCATATTCACCTAAACAAGACATTCAATAATTTTGTAAGCAAATGCCCATAACCCAACCATTGAAGATTAGTAATGAATGAGTGAAAGCATCATAAACGTATAGAAACGTAAACGCGTCAAAAAGTTGAATTCGAATTTTGAATTTTGACGTTCATCGAAAACAGTACCATATTGTCAAATGATATATTTCTCTCTTTCTGATGCGGTCTAGGTCCAGATTCGAGAGACTGGCCACTAAGAGTTTTGATATACAAACTCGCCAATTATTCACAAAGCTTACTAAATTCGTCCGTCCGGTAACGCAAAATTGTTACCAACTTTGAGGTCATTATTTTAGACGCGAGTCACGGGCGAATACAAAACATTTTGTGAATAATACGTAGCCTCTCTGATTGTAATTATGTAGTACCGCAACTGCGGGTGAATATGGATATAACAAATCAAAGTACCAATATACTTCCTAAGTATAGATACCTTATTCCTTATAACGTTAGATTTTTGTAAGGAAAAATACCTCTTTTATCTTCCTTTATAAATATTGTACTTACTAGTGTTATTTCGATTATTTAATGTGTTTCAAATGGAACAGTGTAAATGTTTTTGTTTATCAAAATAGTTTTCATGACGCGAATGACTTGAAGATTTACGCACGATTTGTCTAATATCATGTGGAATAAAGGTAGTACTTTGATTTTTCAACAGTAAACCTACGGATACTCATGAATCATGATTTTCCAATTAAATGAAGGCATAACATCTTTTTAAATGAAATACCTATGCATCATAATATTTACGTAGTATGTAACATGACAGAATAGGTCCGCCAAAAATATAGGGGGTTTTGTGGATAATCTAGATACAAATCATGCTTATCAAGAAAACTTAAACAAGTTAAATATGAAAAAAAAAAAAATTTTTGCACATTACAAGTAAATCTAAGTTAGTTTAGACGGTCATATTGGTTTAGAAATCCAAATTGAAAAACAAAAAAGATGTACGTTCATCGGGATTTGAACCCGGTTCAACGATGGCATTACAGACAGATTTAAGCAAAAGTGTATAGCACTGCGCTACCGCATGACATTAGGTAACGAGTGAAAAAGTCAGATGCATTCGTCGTACATTCTAGAGTGCCAGACACAAGTACATTTAGTTTCGCTATTTCCTAATAGAGGCGCTACTGTAGATTTAGTTTTGCGCCCTCTAGTTTGATTTATGCAAAATGTTTGACAATGACAAACTTCGAAGTGACATTTAGCTACGTTAGTCTGCGTAAATTCACGAAAAAGCACTTTTATGCATATTTTCGGACTACATTTTAAAAAGAAACATTGTTTAGTGCAGATTGATTGCGATTCATACGTAGCAAGCTCTTCGGCTTCCGCAGTTTGAAACATATGTTGGTACTCGTCACGGTTTTGCGTAAAACGATGAGCAACCATAGAAATTATATATCGCGACATCTGTTAGCAACAGCTCGACAGGAACCAGTGACGTTGAACCTTAAGCATATTCCAAAATTACGCTGTAGCTAATCCGAGAGTAAGCTCAATACTTGTGTTATAGAGGTACCCACTAGCTGTCGATATACCTACTTAATATACTAATTCTAATATATCTATACTAATAAAATAAGAGCAGTCATGTCAGTAAAATTTAAGTTGGTATGTAGCGTGTAAGCTCTGAAATTACTCATTTGAAATACTGAGCAGCGCGGGAAGCCATTAAGTTAATAGCACAGAATAGATAATAGTACAAGGTTATAGATAACGGTACCGGCAAGTGAGATTTCGGCACTGAACAACCCGGAGCAAAAAACAGTTTGTTATATAGCAATATTGGTATATATGGCAAGAAATTATAGGCAAGCCGGTGGGAATCGACTCATGCTCATCATACTAATATCTGCCCTTTCCGGGATTCGAACCTTCCTAGGTTCGAATCCCTTATTAGGCAAGGTTACGGAGCTAGTGGTCCCCAAGCAAGCTTCTAAAGTTAACAACACTGCATCTATCTATCAGTACTACTAATACTTCTTATTGGTTCTGTGGGCTGTAGAACTCGCGAGCTGGCTTTATTTCCTAAAGTTTTTTTAGTTTTGAAATAGGTACTGAATCGCCAAAAAATCTTTATAATTATTGACCCTTCTCATAAAATTTTAAGAGCACCGGTTGAGGAGACCGCGACCTGCGACCTGTAGAGGAGAACAGCCGGACATCCGGAAATACGAAAGAATTTTAGCCCGAGCTGGATCTGAAAACTTATATAGTTCGCTCGCTCTTTCAATAAAGAGCGTTTCTCAGTTTGTAGCTTCGCAAGTTTGTATTTTAGGAACTGTCTTCGGTACCACTCATCCGATTTCAAAAAATATAGAACATAGGCTATAATACTTTATCCTGCGGCTTTTCCTGAGTTATTCGCAATACGCGGCCGGCTACTTACATATAAATAGAGCCGGTACAGTAGTACCATAAGTATAAGTTACAACGATGTACCTGCGCAGAAAACATATTTTGAAATAATTTTGCCCACTCATAAAGCAGCGCGTTTCCGCGAGTAAAATCTGAATCGCCCATTGGCCAACATTTTGCGCGCGACGTCGGCCGCTCCGCTTCATTTGTCTGGCGCCATGAGCGGGACAGCACGACAGCATCTGTCATTGCATATTGTACCTTACAGATAGTGCAAGGTCTTTATTGAAATGGTCATAAGTTCGATTTCATTCGTTACTTGTCAGCACTCGTCGGCGTGGACGAAGATTGTCGATGTATTTGTGGTAATACATATCGCGCCGATGATGACGTCAAGCCACACATATGTATGATGATTTTAAATAATCTTTTCGCTAACATTAACGACTTATCAACCTTTTAATAATTACAAGATATTAACGCGTAAAATTTGCGCTTAAAATGGTCTTTGACTGACATTGTCATTATGAACGTAAGCTTACGTTGTAAATGTAATTGTTTTGTTATTTTATTTTCATTTATTGTATATTGTTTTATTTTTTACTTCTGTATAAAAAGTTGATATACAGTGTAGACTTTACAAAAAATTGTTACGGTTTTCGTTTTTGGAGATTCGTTTATAAGCTTTATTAAGTTATTTTATTGATCATAAATCATAACATCCTGTATGCAAAATTTCGTCATTTTTACTTCATCGGCATGAATAAAGAGAACTCGATAAAGATTACAATAATTGTTATGTCTCTCTAGACTGAAATAGTCCTATCCTGCATGACTTTTTATCAAAGTAAATTAAGCGTGATAAACATCAGTCATGACATGATTCTAACAAAATTACTTCATTTTCCGCCAATTAATCATGATAAAGTACCTACGCCATAATAGGCGTATTTTGAACGTAATTAAAAGCATCCAAATAAGCTGGAACAGTAAGATGGAGAAGTAATTAAATTGTAAGTAAAAAATAAAATACGAGTAACTACGTAATCTCTCCAAGGAATTGCTTTGCGATTCACAGCCCGTTTCCACAAACCTGACCACCCGTGCCTACTATCAATTGATCCAGAGATTTGTAACAACTACGCGTAATCAGAGATCTGACTAGTACTGGTTTGTCTGAGGCAATGCGGGTAAACGTTGTGAATAGCCTTGGACTACTAACCAAATCTCGACCATCAATCTCAAAGCTCTTAAACGTCTAAAGTTTGACGCTACTTCATTACTCTTCAGTACATTACTGCTTTACTATGGACTAAGTAATAACATACACGTAATGCGTCGTTCTTAGGTACCTATCTATAGCGTTAGTTCGTAAAATCGTTGTAAGGTACAACATTAAAATAATAATCACCTATACTAGTAACTAGTAAGGAGTAGATCTACATCGTGCACTATTATGGCGTATCTTAATCGTTGATTTTTACGTGGAGCAGAAAAACTATCCGGTTGTGTACCTATTTTCATATAATTCTATGACTCACTTATATTAAAAAAAACGGACAAGTGCGTGTCGGGCCACGCGCAGTGCAGGGTTCGGAAGTTGCCTGTCTGTATTAATTTGTTACATCGACACGCACGCGCCAAGTACATGGTGCGGTTGCGCCTGCAGACTTTGTACGAAAGTTGCCCTTTTCAAGTAAGTACATCTTAAGTTGTTCGACTATTACTCGGTAACTAAGTAGGAATGTACACTAATTATAATTATAATAGTAGTAATAATAGTTTTCCTTTTAAATTCATTACATGTACTACTGCCAATAAGTATTTTTTTTACATTCCCATTAGCAGCCATTTAGCCGGCAGGACACTTGACTCGAAGAAAAATTTGGACTTTATAGCCCATTATCACACAAATGGACCAGATAGTCGAAAAATGACTTTTAAAACGCATTTTTTTTTTGAAAAAGCTATCCAACGGTACCCCACACTATGAGTTTAACTACAAAAAAAGACCGGGTTGCACTCTCGGAGTGCCGGCAGAAGTGAAAACTCAATGACATTGTAACAGTTTTTCGATCAGGGTCACGTGTCCATCTCACGAATTTTCAACCGTCGAATCTTACGGTCACGTGACATCTTACGGTCACGTGACCTGTTGCGAGTTTATCATTTTCTCCCCGTCACAGAAGTGCACAGCGCCGCCGCTCGAGAAGTTTTCACTTCAAAAATACATCCCCACTTTGCGTCTACCTTAAAAAAATATGTACTGCACTGTTTTGTCAGCGTGATTGATTTATATACCCATGCCCACTTACAGCTTTCTAGTAGCTGCAGCACTGAGATAAGCCGCAGACGGGTAGACAGACAGACGGACGACGGACAGGGTGGACATGGGGAAACTATAAGTATGCCTTGTTGACTACTGAACCCTAATAAGGTACCTACGAGTAAAGTAACACATTCCTTGCCCGACATCATCACTTAAATCACAGTATAGAAGACAGTAATTAAACATCGAACAAAGGTACATCGCACGGATGCACACATGCGCGCGTGTTCGGTACGCACGCACACATAGCCTTCGGGAATGATGAAGAATGCTTCAATCGGGGCCGCCGCGCCGTTGCCGTGTTCGCTCGCTCTCACTCGCTACCATGTCGTCGTACTTTTCTTAGTGTATTCATTTAAATCACAATGAAACGTAAAAACAATTGTTAAGTTTAATTTTACCGAAGGCCGCCGCGCAGCACGTGCCGCAAGTCATAGGAGCCGAATAGGCTTGTAACTAAGCACCTACCAACCTAGTGCAGTTAGCAACTATTATACACAAGGAAATATTTTAGGTATAGTATTAGTGGTATTAAAATATTCGATGAAGTTGGAAACTAAAAACACATACCTAACTATCTATAATATGATTACTGTGTATACAATATTGTCTAACAGAACAGAACAGTGTAACAGAAATACTTTGCATACTTAAAAACAAAATTAGTATTATGGGTATGCCAAGCCACAAACGTGACACAGCCCTGCGCAGTAGGCAACAAACGCTCCTAAACGGCCTCAGATTACCTACTGTATTATTCTTCTATACTGTGCTTAAATTCAGGTATAACGCGAGCAGATAAAGCATGGATCTGAAAATGGCTGCCCGCTCGCATGCTAACTCGCTCACACCTTATCGCAGGGACATAGCATGCGAGCGGACGGCCATTTTCAGATCCATGCTTTATCTGCGCGCGTTATAAGTACAAACGAACGATAATTTAGATCGTAAGTATAAAACGAACAACATTTAAAGTTTATATTATAATAGATATGAAAATGAATTTAATACGAAAATGTTCAACTTTATTAAATGATTTTTTTTTATAAAACAAAAGGAACGCATCGAACAAGGCGTGCGTCAACTCCGATTCTGGCACTTCTTTTGGTGAGTCGCATATTTATTTCGAGTTTATAATCTGCCAGATAAAATTACACACGCGGACAATTTATTTGGCGAGGTGAGCCATTACTAAAGCCGGGCGTCACGCAAGTCGCATATGATCATATTTTATTATGTTTTTGTGTCGATGTTCACAATGGTCGTATTAAAACATTATTGGTACTGTTTCAATAAATTTGTTGCGAATATAAAGGAATTTCAGTAATAAAATATTAAAACCTTTGGTAACCTTTTTACTTTAATGGGACGGCGCGTGGGGCCCACTGCAGCACTGCCTGTTCTTTCTCATTCACGAGAGGAGGCCTGTCCCAGCAGTGGGACGTATATAGCCTGATGATGATGATGAATATATCTCTCTGCCGGTAAATCTGAGACAGATTTTTCATCCCCATACTAGACGCGAACTACTCTAACTAGCGCACGAAACACATTTATAAAAACATTTATCGTTCTTTTTTGGCAATTGTATGACTAATTGTCAAACCCTAAATTTGACAAAACGAAGATTTTGAATGGATGAACTTATGGATGGAACTTAGGTGCCGTGACTATTCCCAATCATTCTGGTCAGAAAAAAAAACATAAAGACGGTCTTAGAGTTAGAGTAGGTTGGACGCTGCCAAATTACGGGTTGCTAGAAGTACTGCCTATCCATTTTAAAATATAGGCTTGATTATGCTAGGTATGCAAAAATAATATTTCACATTAACTCTTTGAAGAAATGTAGGAACAGTAATAGACATCGATGTTGGAAATATCGCCACACTTTAGAAATTCGCAAGTTTCCAATACTTGTCAAGGTTTATTAATGGATCGAGCGGGTTATGGCGATAATAAATGACATTAAATTTAATAGGCGTCGTTCGTTTTAGCAACTATGAGTTCACTCCATTAATGTCGTTACTAGAGCGTGGCTTTGCATCTAAGTGATCTAAGGTTCGTTTAACAATTTAGGAATATATATATTTTCATTTGCTTGAGGACTAAATTGTGTTTAATACAACCTGAGGACTAATCTCCAAGCGTTTTCCCCGGCAGTGCTCAAATGAGCGGACACTTTGGCACCTATTCCCAAGATTTAGCGTAAGCACTAGTTTTACGAAAGCGACCTTCTACCCCAGAGGGAAAACTAGACCTTTTTGAGATTAAAACGGTTTCCGTAAGATATTGTCCTTCACCGAAAAGTCGAATATTTTATATTTCGTGTGTATTATGTAAGTTTTTTGAAAAAACCCAGTGGGTAGGTATACGAGTCGGGCTTCGAACCCTCGACCTCCAGTGGCTTCGTACTGACGTACTTACTATTGTAGTTAAATATGAGTGATTTCAGACTTTTTCACAAGTTAGTATATTCAATTGATCAATATCCTACGATGCGTTCTTCACTCTTTCTATGGCTTCATTTCGATACAACAACAAAAAGCCGCACGGATGACCAGTTTTTCAATTTGTAACACGCAATAATTATTGCGTATAAAATTTATTTCGCTGTAATGACGACAGGTTATTTATTGTTATGTGCATCTCTGTCATAAAGACTCGGGGGATGAGTTATTTTTTATTGCATGTCGACGGTACCATTCTCGCTGTAATGGATTCGAAGTGCGCCAGCGATCGTATCAATGCAGTGCTTGGTATGTTGGGTTTGTTTTATCTTTATCGCTCGCGTCGCTGTTACATCGCAGTTAATGCTGCGTTGCCTTAAATAGGAGGTAAAGGAAAACGTTACATTTCACGTTTTCTGAGCATATAAACTTGTTACTCGTTCATTTTATGATTCTGGCTGTGTGTTACAACTGACTGTAAAGGTAAGAACTATAAAGGTATTCCTTTGTGACTTTTAAACAGAGGTAGCCAGTTATTATTCAAACTGTAAATCTGTCTTGTCCTCTAATTGCTGTCAGAGTGACTTTGTTGGCTATTCAAGGCAAGATTGTAACCAGGTAGGAATGTTAACCAGATCGAACTAATAAAAAAAGCTTTCATAAAACTCCAAACAATGTTGGAAACTTTCTGGCACAATAGCAATTCACTCAAACTAATTCTAAGTACAATAATGAAAGGGTAATAAGTTATAAAATATCGTGGTAACTTTATTAATCGGGAAAATAAAAGCCAACAAGAGCTCAAAAGTTTAGCTCATAATACGATGTTTCAAAAAACTTTTCTCGTGTTTTCAATTTTTTCGCCGTTCACACAAAAGTTTATACGAAAAGAGTCGCATCAAATCAAAGTTATGTGTCTCCGTTTGGCCGGGCCCCAGAGGACAGGACGTGATCGGAAATGCTCAGAATTGCCTATTCATGATTTTCCCACACATGCCCAAGTTTTCACCGGATCGCGCTAGTGCACAAAAAAGTTTTGAGGAGTCTTTGAGCGGTTTGCCTTTTTGTTGACAACGAGTCCGTTTGCAACTAATAGAAAATTCAACAAACGTATTCCCATCATTTCCCGTATGAAATTTAGTATCTAGTTGATTCAAATATGTGTACGGAATATGATCTTATGTAAATGTAGGATTCAGAATATTCCCAGATGAAAAGTTCAGTTTTACGGAATGTTTCCGTTTTGGTGTATGAAACACGAGGGAATTAAAATGAGCCGGACTTTGAAATAAAAGACGCAAAACCACTGTTTTTACAAGGAAGCTATTGGAATGGGCCGTGCCGTGACACAAAAGAAAATTGGTTTACTTACACAAAAACCGTACTGACGAAAGGCGTGTTAATCACTACACATACAAGTATAAGGATAACAGGAATGCCCGACAGAAACATATTACATTTAGGTACCAACACGCGAAAATGTCTGAAGTGGCCGAGATATTTCCGTTAAAATGAAACATTCCGGCCGTCCAGCGACTAATTTAGCGAGAATTCGTAGCGGCGGTAACAAAGCTAATTATCTCTCTTAATAGTGCATTTCTCGTCGCTTGTCGCTCGCCCGTCTTTCAACTGCCACTGCGACAGCGACTTTTTTGTTGTCCTTTATTGTTTCGAAGAGGTAACCCTTCATGTATTTTTATATATACGCAAGATAAGAATAGAACCTTGGATTGTGCAAACTGTGGAAAAGATATTTTCGTGTTAGCTCGTTGGAATGCAATTACGTCTAGATGTCTAGAAGCTTAATAATTTCAAGACAGTTCTCATCGAAATTACGTTACACCTTTTGAATGTATGTAATACTTCTCTCTACCTTATTGAGATAATGACAACTGGATGATATTCCACTAACAAGAGTATTTACAAAACCGACCGTTTACTCTTCGCTGTTCTCCAGATTTGTGGCAACTATGCGTTATCGAGGTTCAGGTTCTACGTATTAATACTGAGAGTGATATGCGGAGACTGTGCAAATACCCGCTAAAATTTCAAGTATTCCTCATTAACTGCGCGATTAAGCATTAGAGGCCTATACTTGTTAATTTGAACTATTTTAAACACACCAAGAGACGTGTTAACGGCTTTTCTACCGCTTGCAATTTAGTTAAAAAAATTCTTAAAAATACTACCGCACGGTCAATTAAAAACGAAAGGAAATATTTCGATTTTACTTCCCTTCAATAGAGTTACATAGAACTAGCGTAATAGAATACTTAGTATTTTTACAGGGTGAATGTGATAGGTTATTATTACGGCAATTTTGCAAAAAAATATCCTTCTGTAGGAGTTTGGAAATTTTCATCAATATCATTAATCAGGATGATTTTCACATGACGTGACGTGGGTTTGTGAAATACAAGTTTAGGTAAATATACGTTTTTGTAAGACCCAATTGGATCAATACTCGTATTATGAAGACTAAATCGGAGATAAAACGATATTGTAGAGACTTGTCCTATTATTTATTACACACCGCTCGAAGTATCAAAATCAACGATTATTTTGATACTTCCTATGCGAATATCATTACATTACATTACAATATGATTGTCCGTTTTTAGGGTTCCGTAGTCAATAAGGAACCCTTATCGTTTCGCCATGTAGATGGACATTCGTAGATGATCCGTCTGTCTGCGGCTTAGCTCAGTAACCCTTAATAACAGAAAACTGTAATTCGGCATGAGTATAGAAACCAATTACGCCGACAAAATAGAGGAATAAAATCCTGGTTATTTATTTTATTTCATTGTACATATCCTACGTCGTCTATCTACAAAATATTACATCCCCGCTTGTCGTAAGCGGGGATGTAATATATTATACTAATTCGGCCGACGCAACCGCACCATTTATGTAGTTGGCGCGCGCGTGTCGTGTCGATGTAACAAAGACAGACAGGCAACTATACGGAACCCTAGCACTGCGCGTGGTCCGACACGCACTTGACCGGTTTTTTATTGATGTCTAAGTTTTCTAAATCTTTGAGTTCATTCTCACTAAAAATACATTCCATTCGCAAAAACGATCAATTCGTAATTGATGTTCAACGTCGTTTTAAATGTACGTTACCCACATGAACCGAGAAGAAACTAGTTTCACTAACTACTTTGATCTCAAAACTTGAATTGTTTCCGTTAATTTTCTACTAAATTTGCAATGTCGGTTATAACTTATGTTCATTGTCAATAACGGAATTATGTAACCCTAGTTTTTCCCATGGATTTGTCTGTGTTTTAATAAATTTTGCTTGGTCTGTGTCAATCTATGTACGAGCAAAGCGAATGGTGAACGAATGAATGAGGCAAATTGAATGGGATTGACGAAGTTGAACCCGTCTTAAAAAAGAGTTAGAATAAAGTGGAATAGTACAAACTATTTTAGTATTTTTTTACGCAATTGACAACATTTCAAAATATGTAACGATGCCTAAATCGAAAACCATTTCGGTAATTACCTTATCTGAACGTAATAAAGTGGTTTTTCCCATTTTTATTCTTACTCGTTTCGGAGAAAATCACTAAAATCTGTAAAACGCGGTATACCCGTGCGTGACGTCATTCTTACGTCTGTTAGTGAAAGATGTGGACAGGTGCCATAGAGAGACATAAAAATGACGTCACATTTTACTTACGACCTATTGGAATTCACTACTTTTAATTTTGATATTTTTGAATGAAAATAAACATTTAGGGAGAAATAAAAAAACACGTATGTATACCTTAAAATTTAATTTTCTATCGAACTAAATCATATAATGGACCACTTAAAAAAATTATATGTTGTCAATTGTCAGAAAAACAGTCACTGCCAGGAATCGCAACGCTCGTAGCCGATCCCGTGGTTTTCCCGCTAAGTAGCGGAAAGCGTTCGCTAGGCGGGTTCCTGCGTGGCAACGCATGTGTTAATAAACAGTGATCGGAATAGGCAGAGTATAAATACCTAAACTTAGTAGCACAGAGACAAAAAGTGGAGACTTCCTTACGACTATATTTTTGCGTGACTAAAATCCCGGGAACTTACTAAGTAACTAATATTTTATAAATGGGATAAAAAACAATGTTTTTCGGGTTCAATAGAATCAATAGGCACAAAATAAAACAACCAATAATATTAACGGATTCTTTATAAATATTACGTCGTAATACAAATGAAATATTATAGAAACACTGTATAAACCCGTCTGTACTCGATAAAGGATGGTATGAAACTGTATTGTCAACTTATTATTAATGCATAAAAAGGATAGCAGGTAGCAGCAACAAGTGATAACGACATCTGGTTCCCTTTTACACGATAACAATAGGAACCACGAGAAATATAATAGATAAGACTACTATTTTGTCTATCTCTTTCACTTAAACACGAAATGTGAACGAGGATAAAAGAGACAGATTAATTTTAAAAATAGAATAAAATTGCTGTAAAAATTGGTGATTTTCATGTAAAGTAAAAAAAATAGTGTTGCTGTTACTACTGAATTATTGATACATCCAAAATTCAATTATAGGATTTACTTCTATATAACTTTAATTTTTAATCCGGGAAGTCCCGGAAAAGAAGTTATCGCAAGGAAGTCTCCACTTCATGACTTTGTTATACTAAGTTTAGGTATTTATACTCTGCCTATTCCGATCACTGTTAATAAAGTATGAACATCTTAAAATTTGTTCGTAAAGGGTCAATTCGGGTATGTGCGCTACCGGGGAAAATTCATCATTCAGTCATTTAAATCAATATCAATGCAATAAACTTGTGTTTGTTTGTTGCATGAATGTAAGATGTCGTTATTTTTGAAATATCTGTAGATCTCGATATGTTTGATGAAAGGTGCACTTACCCCGGGGCGCACTTGGCCCTTGGCCCCTCTGACCTTACTCGTTTGTGACGTAGCAAAACTCATTTTAGTTATAAACAGAGGTCTTTTTAATTTGATGACAAGAAGGTTAGTGTAACCTATTTGAACGATTGCTTCCTAACTCAATTCAAACTGACTTGAATATCCTACTTGTACGTGTTAAATTAATAATGTAGGTATAATATAGGCATGTACGTTAGAAGCTAGAATAAATCCTTGGATAAATAAATCCTCTATACATGTTAGTCAATACTATTGTTGAAAATATTATTCATATACATACATATTGGGTCCATATTGGCTGCCATAAAATTCGTGATCCTAATTTTTTTGTACTAACGTATTGTAGTCATAATCATCGCTAGTCCTAATTTTTTTCGTCCTAACCTTTTTGTTCCTAAATTTCTGTCACTATCATTGGAAGTCGACGTTGTCCTAAAATTTTTCTTCCTAATTTCATTACTAAGAACTTGCTTGAAGTCATAGTTTTGTTAATCATAACATTTTTCTTCATAATGGACATACATCATAATTTTGTTAGTACTAATATCATAACTAAGAACATACTTTAACTCCTAATTTTGTTTTTCCTAATGAATAAAAGCTTTCGCTAAGTAAATTGATAAAAAAATCGGTTCTGGCGCTTCGCCGGCCGCTGCCGCGGCACGCTCGCTTCGCTCGCTCGGCTCGCGCGCGTAGAGTCGCAGTACAACTAACACTCCTCCTCGCTTCGCTCGTCGTCGTACCTACACGGACCTGCCTTAGGCTACGTCCGCACAGACAGGCGGCTAGAGTCTGTAGAGTCGATGTAGAGCGAATATGTAGAGTCAATGTAGAGTCAATGTAGAGTCTATATGTAGAGTCGATGTAGAGTGAATGTAGAGTCGATGTAGAGTCAATATGTAGAGTCGACGTAGAGTCGATTTAGAGTCGATGTAGAGTCGATATGTAGAGTCGATGTAGAGTCTATATGTAGAGTCGATGTAGAGTCAATGTAGAGTCGATATGCAGAGTCGATGTAGAGTCTATATGTAGAGTCGATGTAGAGTCAATGTAGAGTCGATGTGTCAATGTAGAGACGTCCAGCTAGAGTCTTGTGACCTCGTCTTGTACCTAGCGATAAAAAACCACACGTTTATTTACTTTGATAACGCCAAGTAACATTTTATGATGAGAAATATTATGAAAAACAAATTTAGGATTAAAAAATGTATGACTAGTGTCATTATGAATTGAAATAAAACGGGCAAGTGCACTCACTTTTTATGACGAAAAAAATTAGGAAAATAAAAATTAGGACCTGTGAACCTTATGATTACTGTCATTATGACTTCGAATGGTTATGACTTACGATCGTTAGGATCAAGAATTATTAGGACTAACGATTATTATGGCGTAAAATTTTATGACGAACATTTTCGGACTTCCAATAATAGGACTTAAAAAAATAGGTGAAACAAAGCGCCCCCAATATTGACATTTTCAGAAATTTTAACATGTTGCGAAATGAATCAGGTTGCTAAACGTTAGGTTGGGAAACATTAGTGACCCGTTTTTCTTCTCCTCAAGTCCGTAAAGCGTACAGACCTACACTGAAATAAGTCACACTACATGCGAGGTTCCCAAACGCATACCCATTTCGCGACAAGTATAGGTAAACCATCGATTTATTGTTCGTATTTAGAAATCGCTATCCGACGAGTGTACATTATTTTTTCTTCTCTGTCGTGTCTGTGTTTCGTGTCTGTGTATGTCTGTGTTCATTCTTTGGTTTGGACTTTTGAGACGAAGATTATGACGTGGATTTCATTAATTAATACAGTATGTGGCGCATCACTACGAGCTGCCCACATCCCTATTTATTTTATTTATTCATTTAAATCAGGCAACAAGGCCCATATTACAAATAACTTAAAGACTAACATACATATCAATACCTATAAACTTATTAATAACTACAAAACACACAATATGATCGCCCTATGATCGGCGTGTCAGTGTCATTCTGTTGATGTTACTTTCATATCGCGATCGCAAGCTTGCTCAACGAATTGTAATTCATCTAATTCAATGTATACATATAATATAAATACCTCATTATAAATATTCATCCTACAGTCTTCTCTCATTTGCATATAAAACATATAATATATATAGCACCATCAGCGGTGCTAAAAGTATGATACCAAGATATGTATTAAACATATAGAATTTATTTACTGATCGATTCCAAAATAATAGAACCCATCCGCTATAACAGCAGGTATCTATATAAGTCGATGACTGTGTTGATCAGTATAATGCATTAATGTAAGTACCTAGATGTTTATTCATAAATGGCCTTTACATCTATGAAAAGATGATTTCAACAGCGTCCATATTAGAGGAGCGGCACTTACGTACGTGGCTTGTAAGGCCGATACGGGAGCGACAGCCACGACCGCATAATTGGCAAGTAAATGTGCTGCCCGGAGATGAAAGAGGAGGAGCAGCGCGTTGGTGTCTTAATTCGCGCCTATAGGATAAGAGATCGAACCAAGCTTTATCGTTTTACTCCTATGACTAAAAATGATACTGTAATGCTAGTGATCATAAATGATCAGTTATTTTGTAACTTCAAACGTTTTGTTCTTCAGTTTCCATTTAATTCCGGACTAACTAGACCGAGCCTCATCTGGAAGAAATCCCTTACTGTGATAAGTTTGCCTGTAAATTCAGGTTCGGTTTGAAACGGATTTCGCTTAACCTGTTATTGTGTAAGTACAATAAAGTGCTTAACATACAATTATCTGGATAAGGTAGGTAATAGTATACTCTAGATGTGGTAAGATTTTTTTAAGGAATATGGATAAGCGGAAAGCTGGTGCTTGCGAATTTAGAGGTTTTACAGATTTTGTCGCCGTATAAAATTGACGTTTGACATGTTATATGTTTAAGTATCGGCACTCGGGTATATTATGCATACATATGTGTATATTCATACTCTTTACTAAGACTAAAGAGGCCAATTAAAGTATTTAACTATTAAAATTTATCGTATGGCAAATCAGTATTTAGAACCGTGAGATCTTGGAAAAGACAGCACGGTTGCCAGTATTTATGACATTGACTTATTGGATTTCACTTGGCCGGTGAAAAAGGTTTTTCAGTATACCTGTCAGTAAAATGTAGCTTTAATAGGCTTTTTGTAGGGGGTTAATCTCCGAAACTACTCATCCGATTTTGGAAATTCTTCAATCATAAAGAAAATGGATTGTCGGGATGTATGAATAACCTTGTAATACGCGAGAGGAGCCGCGCGGGCAGTACCCGCGCCCTTATAAAATTGAGATACATCATCGTAGTTCTTATAATAATGTAAGATTCCATTGCGCAAGACGTATGGTAAATTTAATAACGGTATTATGCGGGTTTGCCTGCGTTTTTTGCAATACGCGGACGAAGCAGCGCGGGCAACTGCCCTTATAAAATAATACACTTATATTACAGTAAAATTGTGACAACCGTTAGTTTTATCATCATCTCACGCGTACATAAACGGTTTAGTTAGGTTACTTGACTCTTACGCGCAACGTGTTAGGTATAAACATGAATATTGTTATTATTTATTAAGTCAAGGCAACTACATAATTGATAAACATGTGCACTTAAAATCTTATAATAAATAAAGTTTAACATAACAACCTACGCAAATGGCTAATTTGTACTGGAAAGGTTCAGTTGTAGAAATACTAGTGACCTTTACCTACAATTAAGATTGGTAAGCGGTCGAACTTAAAACTTTCCAAGGGCCAATTTCTTTACTTACATGGATATTGCATAGAAGGGGACAACCAATGGGTACCTATTAGGTCAATCGTTTGAAGATCTAAAAGAGCTTCTTTAATTGATTTAGCACCCAGTTAGCAAACCTTGTCTAATCTGAAAACCTAAATAAGGACTTTGTATTCCCAATAGTGGTGGACTGACAGGATTCGTATTATGATTGAACTTAGATAAATACCATATGTGCGGAGGGTCCCTAATAAAATGTTATGTTACCGACTAATCACTGACAATAGGGCTTTTCATGTGTAGATGTATCGCTGTGTGTTATCAACTCGACATAAAGAGGCTTAATAATGTACCCGTAAGGGCTTGCTTAGGGCCGGTGACTAATTGTCAGAACAGCATGACGACAAAATAGGTGAAGTGAACGGCGAGCCTCCAGAGGCTAACACACGTGCTCAGTCGTGATTCTATCGATGCCAGACCCCGGGCCATGGCCATATGTTGCCAACTTACGCACCAACAATATGACACTTTTCACTCAGAAATAACACGCGGATTTAATACTAGGTTTTGCGGCAGTGTCTTTCAGTGACGAGATTAGTTTAAAGTTAGTTCGGAAAGTTCGTCCGTCCGAAGCATGCGGCGCGGGAGGACAGAGCGCGCGACCGTTTTGACGTCGTGTGGAGCTTACACTGATTTTTTGCCGGAGGCATCGACGCTCCGCCGCCTGCTCCACATTCGACCAGTGTAGGTACACCAAACGACTATTATCCGACCCGACATATCATGTGCCAACTTATATGAAACATTTAACGCCTAGGTAACTACTTCAATCAACTGTATTGCCTCACTTACCTACCAGGCTACGTGTCTGCCACTATTACGTAGGTACTACTTATTGCATTTTCGCAACGTACATTGCCAATATTAGAACATATTAGCTATCAGAACTAATAAGCTCTAATATTGGCCGTGTAGTAAATTCTTATTTATATTTTGGAGTATTGTTTGTAATACTTTAATTAAAAAAGTGCAATGAACACGGAAAGTGATCCTAATACACACTACTTCTATATATAGTGAGAAGGTACCTAAAAGCATGAGTCAACTTCAAAAGTTGTAAACAATCAGAACTTGTAGAATGCCTGTTGAAAAACAAAGTAGGTATCTCCATTAATTTTAATACAATTATACGCCTTATTCTATAAGTAGAGTGAGTCTTATATGTATTTGTAAGTTAAATGGGTTTATTTCTACTCCCCCGTGCTTCATTTATTTTTATTTGTCACCCTAATCATAAGATAAATACCGCGTCACGCTCCGCGTCAAAGATAAATTAAACTATTGATGCTGCGATTAATCAGTAGACAGTGTTTATAATTAGTTGGTTCCATAAAGAAATGATTTCCTCGAACGCAGAAGAAATAATCATACGATTTTTAATACTCATCTCGTCTGCCGACTGGAAGATACTGTGAAGAAATGTTAGAGACACATGTTTTTGCGTACTAAATGCTTGGAGCTAGCCCAAACTCTGCACGATGAGACGTACTAATGGGACATACACAGATTTAGGATCTTATTTGTTTTCCGGTTCTTTGTTCTTATAAACAACATGGTGGTTATATTCCTACAAATAATAAGCTAGGAGCCCTAAATCCACGTACCTATCTATTTATAACTAGCTTTTGCCCGCGACTTCTTCCGCGTCTCCCCTTTTAAGTGATAAATATTGGGTTAAAAAAGTATCCTTTGTCCTTCCCCGGAATTCAAAGTTTCTCTATAGGTTGTTGTTTTTTTTTAGTCTTCATAATCATAATCATTTATTGCACCATGGTAAATGCAGCTTACACAGTATACGCTTAGTAACCGTATTTTTGTAAAATTCAAGAGGTACTTAATAAGACTTAGTAAAATTCTTGTTTACTTGCAACATTATAATGTTAATCGGTGGTTAACGGTGTGGATCGCGAATGTTTGTATTTGTTTTATAATTTCTCAACTAAGCAACCTTGTAGCGATTGTTTGTTGACCTAAATAAATAAATAAAAAACTTAATCGGTTCAGCGGTTTAATCATAAAAAGGAAACAGGCAGACAGACAAAATTAGTACCTATGGATTGTATAAACGAAAAGGGTCCGTACCTATGTATGGCTGAGTTAGGTACATGATTGTATAGATTAGCTTACTCTGAACGCCTTTTTTACAAAAATATAGACTCCTCCGCCGCAAACTTGGTTTTTGTGGCCCACCTCACCATAACGTAGGTATTTTTTCCACTATTATTTTATTTTCTTATCACACGGCCGTAAGGAATCTTTTCCGCTAAGCCGAAGGACCAAATTAACGGACTTGTAATTTACATATACTTACTAAAATTAAAACTGCGTCAACAAATTTTCCATTTTGTAGTTTTCCAAATAGCGATCATCTTTTTCACCCACTTGTACAAAACACTCAATATCTCAGAAACTGCCACACTAAGGTACCTTTACTCGAGGAACGTCACATAGAGTCCTAAAATAGTATTTTTATTACTTACTTTAAGCCTCATGTTTGAGACTGGAGCGGCCTGGCCGCGGCGGTCAATAGTCAACTTGTAATTAGCTGTTAATTTTACTATTGACCGCCACCGCAGGCCGCACCAGTGTGATTCAGCCCTTACTCTTTGCTGTCAATCCTTAAGCCTCTCACAGACTGGTGCGGCCTAGATGCGACGGTCAATAGTAAACTTGTCACTAGCTGTCAATTTTACTATTGACCGCCACCGCAGGCCGCGCCATTGTGATTCAGGTCTTACATTTCCTCCCTCCGGCCACGTGGTGCTACCGCTTCGTCCTACCCCTTAGGCCACGTGGTCTGATCGGCTTGTCCGATCGCTTGGACGATGATTTATTTTATTTACTGTTAGTTCAATTGATCGAAGTCTAGAGTTCTCTAGTCCGATTGTCGAACTACTAGGACGTTTACATTTCCTTGTAGTAGAGAATATAGCTACGGAGAATATATTTAATAATAATAATAAATAAATAAATATTAGTGGAAAATCTTACACAAATCGACCTAGTCCCAAACTAAGCAAAGCTTGTACTATGGGTACTAGACGACGATAAACATACTGATATAGATAAATAAATACTTAAATACATAGAAAACATCCATGACTCAGGAACAAATATCCGTGCTCATCACACAAATAAGTGCCCTTACCGGGATTCGAACCCAGGACCTCTTGCTTCGTAGGCAGGGTCACTACCAACTAGGCTAAAGCGGTCGTCAAATTCTTAAGGCGCCGTAGGTTCAGCGAAGTTGTAAACTGTTCGCTTAGAACAGTGTTTTTGAAACAATATAATGCGTCTGTTTATTATAATATGGTTTTAAAAAAATACGAATAGTAATCTTGAGGCTTTTCTGCAGGGAAATCAGTGTTTAGAAACATGATTAAGCATTTTTCGCTCGATAGAAAAAAATCACGAACATAGGTCTAAAAGGGTCTAAAGTACACTTAAAATATTTGTTACAAATTACGAACAAAAGCTAAAAATATTAAAATGGTTTCTAAAAATCGGCAATATAATGTTTGAGTGAAATCAGTGTTTACTTTTTTATTTACTTAAACGGGCAAAATATTAAAATTAAAAAACATGATTTCCGCGCTTCCGAGCACGCACTTCCATCTCGCTCACGCTTATGCTCAGTGAGAGGGAGAGAAGACCATGAACCTACGGCGCCTTAATAAAAGCCACTTATCTAATTTGGTTATTTACAAGGAGCAAGGACGGTTTAGTCTTCGGCTATGTGTGTTTTCATATGTAGTGAAATAAGGAACTAATAAATTCTCTATAGAACCATAGAAAACCGAATGAATCGTATCAATCGAACAACCAGGAAAAAGAAAGTTGTGTGGTCGAAGACGGGGATTTATAAAAGTCTCATCATGGTTCGATCGATTAGACAACATAAAATTTGAAAATCCCATTAGTTCGATTAGAAGGCATATACCTAAGCCTAAAAAATATCTCACTATCCGATCAATCGAACCGACAGTAAATAAAATAATCATCGTTCGAGCGATCGGACAAGCCGATCGGACCACGTGGCCTAAGGGAACAATTAACTAACTATCGCAGTCGAAAAATAAAAACCGGCCAAGTGCGAGTCAGACTCGCGCACGGAGAGTTCCGTACCATTATAAATAAAAACGGAAAAAACACGTTTGTTGTATGGGAGCCCCCCTTAAATATAAGTTTTATTTTGTTTTTAGAATTTGTTGTTATAGTGGCAACAGAAATACATCATCTGTGAAAATGTCAACTGCATAGCTATCGCGGTTCTTGAGATACAGCCTGTTGACAGACAGACGGACGGACAGACGGACAGACAGCGAAGTCTTAGTAATAGGGTCCCGTTTTTACCATTTGGGTACGAAACCTTAAAAACTATCCTAAGCGGAAGCTAAAATAATAACCTACATGTAAAAATGTTTCGTGTTCTTTCGTTCACGGGAAGCTGAGCGAGCTCCTTTCGTGACAAAATAATATTTAAAATGATACTTGCAGATTCTTTTTTAATTCAGAGAGATATCGTTAATAGAGATATAGAGATGTAGATAATATGTAGTGGTGCAATAAATTCTAGCGAACCACAAAAATGCTTCAAGCAGATGTGTACCTAGATGTAATTCCAAGAGACGGGTAGGTGTTATTCCAAGACGAAAGTTTATAAGGTAAACGTCCCATTTTTTGGCACCTTAATGCCTAATAGTTGACACGTACATCGTTCACCTCTATTGTTGTGAAATATTGAAAGTGTCAAGTATTGAGCCAGTATTAAGTATTGAGACGTCTATCTTGAGCGTTTCTTATTATTGTGTACCTAGTGATATTTAAATAAATGTAAAACATACAAACTTTAAGCCGAATTTGGAGCTAAGAATAATGCACCTTAATTTTATACATTTCAAAGAATATCGTCGTAAAATGTACCTATGTTTCGACTACCAATATGTAATGTCTCAATCTCAAACGACTACCTAATAAATCTTCGTTGTATCATCCTATTCAAAAATAATGAATTTGGACAACACATCTGTAAATTAATAATGTTTATTGGTACTGTGATAAGTACATTACTAAGATAGAAACATTAAAACAATTCCACACAGGGCATTGGGTAACAACCTTGTGTACATAAGAAAAAATGCCGTTTTTATTTTTTGCAGCGGCCAAGGATATCTTTTTAATGACCGTTTAGAGGACCCTTTAATACGCATAGATATAATTCAACGCGTTGAACCATACCGGAGCCGAGATATTTAAGTTTGAAGTTTTGTTTATAACTTTTCAATATGACCTGTGAAAATATATATTGCAAATATCTCGGCTCCGATACATTTTAGTGTATTACATTTCATATCAAAACATGTTGGTTTTGAGTAGATGTATCATAATCTAACACTTCCAAGAATGCCCATTATAAGGTCATCTAAAAAAAATATACCCAAACCCCTTTAAGAAGGCACAGTCAGCATCAGAAGTAACTGCGCAAAAGAAGACGTCAAGAGTCTTTATTAAAAGGAAATACGAGCTTTTGAGTTTTCACATCTTCGGTTGCGCAGTTACTTTTGACGCTGACTGAACCTATTTAAGATTTGCAAATAATATACCCACTACTTTAAAGCTAGGTAGTTACCTGTTTACAAATAGGTTTTAAGGTAAAAATCTTATTCAGAAGGAATATCACTCACCAGAACATAATTTATGGCACTGACCTTCAACGGGCCTGAACTTGATATTCATTACTACATTATTTTATCTATGACTAATGCGCAATATTAGCTTTATCAGCCCTAGCTCCTTCGATTTATTAAAGGAAATCTTTATAAGACGAAAAGTAATTTAGATAAAAGTCACGGACGGTAACTGGCTGAAGTGGTATTTTCAACATGACCAGGGCAGGGATTAAATCCTGGCAGTCACATGAGTAACCGTACATTTTGGTTAAGTATTTGAATTCAAGCCAAAGACTGTCATCAGTTTAAAACATTATTAGCCGCTCACTTGATTTCATAAACTGCTTCAAATTTTTCATTATTAAAGCAGCCGATACTTCAATTGGCAACCACAGTTGCCAACTGTCAGTTTAGGGGCCTGCGAAATTGGCAACTGTGGTTGCCACAAGCAAGTGAGTGGTTAATGTAGAGATTTAAAAAAATACGTACATTATACCAACCACAACGGTGGTCAATAAGCATAAGGCCTGCCCGAAGGAAAGCAGACACCGAGGCCAGGACACAGGCTCCAAAAGAATCACAACCGCGTTGCCGACCCTGTTTTTAACCCCCGACGCAAAAAGAGGGGTGTTATAAGTTTAACGTGTCTGGCTGTGTGTCTGTGTATCTATGTTTCTGTGTATCCGTCTGTGGTAACGTAGCTCCCTAACGGATGGACCGATTTGAATGCAGTTTTTTTGTGTCATAGATAATTTTATTCCGAGTGTTCTTAGGCAAGTTATATGAAAATCTGTTTAGCGGTTTTTGAGATATTGGACTTTGACATGAAAATGTCGGGAGTTTCTCAACTTTTCTAAGTTGTAGTTATTCTATCTGTTGTGGTCCCTCACTCCCAACTTAACGCAACCTCGGGGGTAGGAACAGAACTCCACGATACCTACAGAGGTACTAGTGGTTAAGTGGTGCTCACTTTGAAAATAAATATCATGCATCATTTTAAAATATCTACCTTAACTGTTTAGCCAAGACATTGTATCACGTTTCATTGGAAAACAAATTAATGACGCGTCTTTATATAGTCATGCCCGGCTATTTTGAGAAGCTGAGGAACTTCCTTTCACTTCGAGAGTTCCTGATTCATCATCTAATTTGTTAATTGGCTCTTCCTCTAATTGAAACCGAATATCACCATTAAAAGTCATTCATTCCGTAAATAGACGACACCTGACGGACGTGTTTCCAATTTCAAAGCTTTTAGAACGAATTTAGCAACATCCACACGTGATAGTTGCCCATTTTCACTTGTTTTGTAAACTTCTAAACAGTTGACGAGAGCGCGAAGATTACTTTATGATAAAAATCTATTTAAACGACGTCTTAGGGCGTCTACACAGAGACGGCGGTAAGTAGTTAAATTCAGCAAGTGTAGGTCACAAAATCCTTAACAATTCATGCATACTAACATATTATCCGTTTCCCGGAGGGGCAGGCAGAGATCACGGATTCCCACTTCCTACGAACATGATAAACCTTCCTGCTTTCGTAAATAGTCACCCTGTGGTTAATCATGTTCCTGTTTATCTTTTAGCTTCTGTTGTTTTCAATGGGACATTCAAATGAATCCTGAATCGGCACTCACAAAAAATGTATGAAAACGCCTGTTTTCATGCATTACGTGCATTACATGCATGCATGCATGACGCATTACCTGGGCGACCGAGCTCAGCTCGGGTAAAAATATGGAGGAAACAGTTTTTGCCAGACATGAGACCTGGCCAGACCTATTTTTCGCCCCGTAAACCCTATTAGGTATACTCCAAATTTCATCGAAGTCGTTAGAGCTATTTTCGAGAACGTGATTATAGATATTTTTATATATTAATGTATAAAAATATTCCTTGGTTAATAAATGTTTATAGACGTATGTAAATGTATGACGACCTCTGTAGCCTAGTTGATAGTGACCCTGCCTACGAAGCCGGAGGTCCCGGGTTCGAATCCCGGTAGGGGATTTAGTTGAGCATGAATATTTGTTCCTTAGTCATGGATGTTTTCTATGTATTTAAGTATTTATTTATCTATTTAAGTATGTATATCGTCGTCTAGTACCCATGGTACAAGTTTTGCTTAGTTTGGGACAAGATCGATTTGTGTAAGATTGTCCCCAAATATTTATTATTATTATATATTATTATTATAGGATAAATACATTTTCGGCCACGGAATGGATAAACACTCGATCTCATCAGCAATATTTTGAACTAAACTGTATCGTCGACCGTCGTAGAGGTTCAATGAAGGTAAGGAACAAAAAAGCCAACATGAGTTAAGTACCTACATGTAAACAGTTTTGTTCAGAGTTTTCCGCTCTTTCGAATGTTGAAGAGTGGAAACTGTATAAACAAACTATGCATGGGTGTGATGCGCTGATACGTATAAGTACATTCCCGAAATGAATTAAAACTGTAGGTAATAGACTGGTCACAATAATATTATTACAGATAAAAGAAAAAATGTAGATGAAAAGTGTATGCAACTACGTCCTTCCTGAATTTAGATTCGGAATTCCAACGCTGCTGAATTCAGTACTTACGGCATTCCGTAGTGTAAACGGCCTAACAGCGCCGTACCGGCAGATGCCCATCTGATAATAGGGTGAACCAATTCTTAGTCGCAGACAGGTATCTCGAGTCGTGAAGTAAAGAAATAATTAGTATCTAATTTTGCGTCGGTCATGTAAATCCATACTAATATTATAAATGGGAAAGTGTATGTGTGTGTTTGTTTGTTTGTTTATTTGTCCATCTTTCAAGGCAAAACGGAGCGACGAATTGACGTGATTTTTTAAGTGGAGATAGTTACCGACATAGGATAGTTTTTATCCCCGAAAGCATCCCCTAAGTAAGGGGGTGAAATGGGGGGGTAAAAGTTTGTATGGAGCTGCGATATTTAAACGAGTTCCACGCGGACGGAGTCGCGGGCAGAAGCTAGTTGTAAATAAACAAACAAGGATTAACTCATGAACTAAAGCAAAAAGTACAATTTAAAATAAAATATGACCAACTAAAATTTTGCTATTTTTAACAGCACGCACTTACTGCGGCTTCCCCGTGTGGTGGCGCGTTAGAATTTCACCGTCATTTGTTTCGGTGGTTGTCGTAAAAGTCAACTAAGCCAGCACAATGGGCTACCAAGCTATCACTACGATATAAAAACAGATCGTATCCAAAACAAATGTGGAAACACCTTCGTAGTTCGGCAAGTCTAGGTGACACCGACAGACCCACTATCCCTCAACATCTACGTAACCCTGACGGCTTAAATAATTTTTTCTTGGATCTTCCAGGTAATTCTAATACCGACTGTGAAATGCTGGCCTACTATGAAGCAAAACAAAACACAGGTCAGGTGTTCAATATAACCGACTGCACAGAGTCACAGGTTTCAAAAATAATCACGTCCATCACGACGAATGCAAGTGGCCACGACGCTATATCAATCGAAATGATACGCCTGACACTTGACGTAACTTTGCCGGTTATAACAGACATCATCAACACTTCCATCCTAACAAACGCCTACCCAGAAGCATGGAAAATCGCCAAGGTAAAAGCAATACCAAAATCAAACAGGACCGAGGAATACAAAGATCTCAGACCGATTAGTATCCTGCCGGTACTATCAAAAGTTCTTGAGAAAATTGTCTGTGAGCAGATATCTAAGTACCTGCAGGATAATAGCTTACTCCCATGTACACAGTCGGGGTTCCGCAGTAAACATGGGACTGCGACGGCAATAGCGAAAGTCACGGACGATATCATTGAAGCCTCCGACAAGGGAATGGGATCCGTTCTAGTACTCTTGGACTTCTCGCGTGCCTTTGATTGCCTCAATCCAACATTGCTGCTTGCCAAAATGCCACATTATGGAATATCCCCGGCTTCATGCAAATGGTTCCGCTCTTTTCTCACAAGTCGAAAGCAATATGTTGAGATGGAAACAGACCAGGGTGAATTACTGAGGTCGCGAACACTTGAAATCACGCGCGGCACACCACAGGGCTCTATCTTGAGTCCATTGCTTTTTATTCTTTATACAGCGGATTTAGTAAAGAATATTGAACATTGTTTTGTTCATTTATACGCGGATGACACTCAGCTATATTATTCTTTTGTGCCGAGCGATCTGGAAGTTGCTCTTAACAAAATCAACGCAGATTTAGAAGCTGTAGCGAAATGGTCAGATAAAAATAACCTTATCCTAAACCCATCTAAATCCCAGTACATAATACTAGGAAGCAAGTGGCAGCGCTCAAAAATTAAGGAACAAAACCCCACAGTAGCGATAGGGAGGGAGCTGGTTACGCAAGTAGACAAGGCCAAAAACCTCGGTTTAGTCATGGATGGACAACTGAGGTACATTGAGCATGTAAATATTAAAGTGAGAAATGCCTTCTACCGCTTAAAAATACTCTACAGAATTCGGAAATATCTCTCGAGAGTTAGGGAAATTCTCGTAGAAGCACTTGTACTGTCACCGTTTAACTATGCAGACATAGTGTATGGACCCAGACTATTAGCAGAGACAAAAAAATACATACAACGCGTCCAAAATGCATGTACTCGTTTCTGCTACGAAGTTCCCAGGCGAGCGCATATTACTCCTTACCTAAACGACAAGGCCAAGCTAAATATGGCAAACAGGAGGACAATGCACCTGGCCTGTGCAGTACGAAAAATATTGGAGTTCGAGAAGCCCCGATACCTCTTTGAGAAGCTGAAATGGGTTAAGGACACGCGGACCAGGGCGCTAAGAAGATGTACCAAACTAGCGACACCTCAGCACAAAAATGCTTTCTTCAGAGGGAGCTTCAAATTTGCAGCTGCAAAGGTCTGGAACGATCTCCCCCCACCCTTGCGGGACCCCATGGCCTTTGTAAAGTACCAGCAGTTAGTCCGAAGACACCTTTTAGACATGCAGGGCAAGTTTTAAGCTCCCGAGACGGCACCCCTTTACATCCCTTACATACATATATACATATATATATACACGTGCACATTTATATTTATATACACATACATACCTGGCACTTCTCTGATTCTTATATTTAAATTAATTATTATTATTTTCTATCTTTTCTATGTAACGGTCTACTGAAGCACCACTTAACAAAAATGTTATTTGTCTTTTTTTTTTCTTTTGTGACCGACACAACTCAAGGCTTGGTCTGAAAACCAGCGCTGGGCTACTTGCCCAGCACATGCTGAGACCGAGACCTATTGCTTCATAAAAAATTGTAACATTCGTTTAGATTAATTAGTTGTAAGTACATATTGATGTATTAGTTAGTTAGTAAAAGTTATTTTGTGGCAATAAATATTTTTGAAGTTTGAAGTTGAAGTTTGAATATAAACTTTTGTCGATTTTTATACCCCCATTGATGCTAAAAGTGGCACAGGAACATAAGTTTCATGTGCTCTGTTGACCCCTTTTGGGAATAAAGGCTCGAATTTATGTATGTAAGTATACATTTCGGTTTCATTACAATGATAACAATAACATACAAAAGAACCAATTAAGCTTTGCAAAGACAAAATAACAATCCCAAAACCCTACGCAGCGCCAGAAGGTATGCAAATAAAAAGTTAATCTACAAAACTGTCGCGGTCGACTATTTGTAGTCAAGTTATCGCCCCCGGCACAGTAGAAGTTTCGTTACAGTAGGTTGCTTTGATTATGGTATTGACTTGAAAGTTTTATTGCTTAGCAACTTTCTGAAACGTTAGAAGCGCTCCATTTATTTTATGTTTATGTTCACTAGACAAATAGATTTTTAATGGATTATCGATATTATAAATACACAAAGCACATCCTCGGAAACAAATACTTAAGCTCATCACACAAATAGGTCCTTACCGGGATTCGAACTCAGGGCCGTCAGCTTCGTAAGAAGGTTACTAGGTACCTATAAGGTAAACCGATCATCTATCAATATATCACAATAAGCGCGTTAAACTGCAAAGTGACAAAACGCTATGTCTGACACTTTTTTTCTTATACGTTGGTCTGTTTTTCGTCTCGAATTAATAAATAAAATAAATAAATAAATATTTGTGGACAATCTTACACAAACCGACCTAGTCCAAAACAAAGCAAAGCTTGTACTATAGGCACTGGACGATGATAAACATACTTAGGTATATAGATAAATAAATACTTAAATACATTTAAAACATCCATGACTCAGGAACAAATATTCGTGCTCATCACACAAATAAATGCCCTTTATAAATGTATTTTTTTTTTCGTTTTTCGAAAACATTCGGTATCTCGAAAGAGTTTACTGTTATGACACGTCTTCTGTGTCCTACGGGTGTAAGGTGAATTACCGGGAAAACTTCGAGTCGTGACGTTTGTCGACCCGGTGACGCGGGTTACGAATTCCCTCTTTAACCTGATTGTGCTGTAATCTATACGATTCGCAAACTCGACTCACCGTACCATAAATTTGTTTCTAGCATTTTGACCGCGGGCTTTCGAGTCAACTTTTCATCATCTGGGGTCGCTAAAGGCTCATTTTCCCAGGTCGTTCCCTCATCCCAAATGCGGGGAGCTCCTGCTATCCTTGATTTTATTAAAAAGGAATGTAATAAATAAATAAATATTTAGGGACAATCTTATACAAATTGACCTCGTAATAAACTAAGCAAGGCTTGTACTACGGGCACAAGAGTTATATACGTAGAAAATATCCATGACTCAGGAACAAATATTCGTGCTCATCACACAAATAAATGCCCTTACTGCCTGCCTTAGTATTATTGTGGATTCAAAACTGGGACCTCCGGCTTCGTAGGCAGGTTCACTACTAACTAGGCTACAGAGGTCGTCAAACAAGATGACACGAGCTCTTCGCATGCAGAATTGTATTGGCATATGTATATGAGCCCTTATGCTGATTGGGTTTTAATTCGTTTTGAGGAAAAATCGTGAATGCGTCCAAAAGAGGATTTGATCCGCCGAGATGGGTACACTATCGAAGATTTAGGAAGACCCAATATATAAAAATACATTTTTTTAATAAATTAATGAATGTTATAAGACAATCTAACGCAAATCGATGTGCCTTATCAGCCAGTAAGCTCTATAAGTCTTGTATAATGGGACTACACGACGCTTAACATACTTAAAGCTGAATATTTCCTCAAATACATCAAAAACATGCAACACTCAGGAGCCTTCCGGGACGCGCCTGCGTCCATGCGTACAGAGTGGAGATTTCTCCAAAAGAGTATGAGAGAAAAAAAAAATCAAAAAAAAAAAACAGGAGCAAATACGTGCTCGTCATCGTCACACAAATATTTGCCTTTTCCGAGTTTCAGGATTCAAACATACATAGTAGGTTCTCTTTAATTTGAACACAGGGCCACTAGCTTCGTAGGCAGGGGTACCGAGGCTACAGAGATCGCAGAAAATAATCGACTTTATTCCTATACTATAAATATAACTTAGAAAAGTTGAGGAACCCCCGACATTTTCATTTCAAAGTCCAATATCTCAAAAACGGCTAAACAGATTTTCAAGAAACATGGCTTAGGACATTTGGGATAAAATTATCTATGACACAAAAAACACTAAACGAAAATCGGTTCATACGTTTGGGAGCTACGATACCACAGATACACAGATACGCCCCTCTCTTTGCGTCGGGGGTTAAAATATAACTATCGGTATTCATGAAACCAACGGCATTGTTAAAAGTACTTTAACGCTGGATCAAAATATATGGATGACGAATCGATATTTAAGTGCCGTGAACTAAATGCCAAAATAACAAGAAGCATACATAAATTTTGATTTGGACACAATTTACGGCTCTTGGACTAGCACGATTCTACCATGGCTCGATTACAATACCACTGATCTTCCGAAAACTCGTAACTAACGTCCACTTTCCGTTAAAATTAAACTTTAATCCGATGAAACAATGTCCTGATTGCAAACGCAGATGGTTTTTAAATGCGAGTTGGCCGCGGTTATGAATGGCAATTATGTTGTCAAGTGAAAATCAAGAGGTCGGATAAGGCGTGCGGATGAAATTTGAGGCATCTTGTTATGGCTTGACAGTGATGGCGTCAACCTTAATTCGGTTCTTAAATGATCTCTTGTCGCCAATTTTATACCTTGAGCAGCCAATAATATGAAAGAAAACGTGCAGTAAAAAAAGCCTAGGTACGGGCTCCGTAGATAATCACGTTCATTCCATCATCCTCTTAGCGTTATTCCCGGTTGTGCCCCTAAAGGAGCCCAGGGTCCGCTTTGACACCTAATCCCAAGATTTGGCGTAGGCACTAGTTTTACGAAAGCGACTGCCATCTGACCTTCCAACCCAGAGGGAAAACTAGACCTTATTGGGATTAGACCGGTTTCCTCACGATGTTTTCCTTCACCGAAAAGCTAACGGTAAATATTCCGTACATAAGTTCGGAAAAACTCATTGGTACGAGCCGGGATTCGAACCCACGACCGCCGCTTGACAGCCGCATGCCTGAACCACTAGGCTACCGTAGCTTCAATCAACGGTAATCACGTTTATTGAAAGTCAATAAATGTATCCACAATGTATCATACTTTTTCCAATGTCTCACTAAAATTCTAGAGAAATTGATTCATGCATATATAGCGGAGTCTAAAACTCTCCGTCGAGAGAATTTAAATCTATTGTAATGTCTGTGAGATTGTAGCTTCGCATGTTTGTATGTAGGGGGTAATCTGTGGAACCGCGTATCCGATTTCAAAAGAGTATAGAATGGACTTTCCGGATGAACATGAATATATTTTATCCCACGTCTTTGCCTGCGTTCTCTGCAGTACGCCGAGCTGCACCACAGACCAGTATAATAGAACTTCTACTGCTATTGTGCAATAAAAAAAATGTTGGACTAGCTTTTGCCCGCGACTCCGTCTACGTGGAACCCGTATATATATCGTAATAGCTGCTTACAAACTATCACCCCCCATTTCACCCCTTTAGAAGATGATTTCTGGGACAAAAACGATACTATGTCCTCCCCCGGAACTATCACTATATCAAGCTTTATCTAAATCGGTTCAGCCGTTTAAGCGTAAACGAGAGAAAAGACAGACATTCACACTTTCGCATTTATAATATTAGTATGGATGGGACGAAGGACCGTGCGGTAGAAGACTGTTTGCCGAAAAGTAGGGCCCAATAGCTCAAGAGGGATCATGGTGTTACTCACCTAACTTCATTTCTCACGAGGCACCGACTCGCTCCTCATTCGCTCAGTCATCACCTCGCGCTTCATTTATCCCTCAAACCTTCGCCACTCGCGCCTAACTTTCCCCCATCTACACTACAATATTTTATGTAGTGGAGTAAGAATATTGAACATGAAAGTAATTGGTGGTCTATTGAACACTACACTTGAAATCTTGTTTATTAGATGGTACCTCACCTCGTTTGAAGTAGTACCACCTCATTATTGGAAATGAGGTGCTTTTACAAAATCATTTTAATTACATGTCCTACCCAACACTACATGGTGTGATGGAAGCTTGCCGTAGGCTGTTGTAGCTTGCCTGTAGGTTTTGGGGCGGCCTCCACTTTTTTTACGTTAATCGCGTATTTTAATGTATTCATTGGTTGTTATTAGGTGACAACTATGATTTTTCTCGTAGACGACATTTGACATTGTCATTTATTATCAAATCTTGGCAGGCCGGCATTGTGGAGTTTTAATACGGAAAATGTATGAATGAGATGCGTGATAGTGATTGATAGCGAGTGAAAGAGAGGGCGATAACAATAGTACGTCCAATCCATAATATTCATAGGATTTACAAGACACATTTTTTTTCTATAGAAATAATATAAGTAGTATTTTAGTGAGCTATGAAATTGTTCGCAGCTATGAAGCAAAATCAGCCATACGAGACAGCTTAGAGCAGCAAGATTATCTTTTATCGAAACGAGCAATTTCAATAGCTATCCAATGCCTATAGCAATATCGTAAAATAAATTGTATGTTTTAAGGATGAGCGATATTACAGCGCGTTGCAATAATAGTACCTAAAGCTAATACTTTCGCGATGTGCGCACAGAATTTAAACTTGTTTTGGCTCGTGGCACGCGTCTTGCAACTTTTGAGTACTTACTTGCCAAACCGCATATCTTTATCTTATAAGTTTTTCCAATAAGAACCTTGTCAAATAGCACGTAAAGTTAACATTCAAATAACACTTAAGACACATATGAGATGTAGAAAGGAGATTAGCCTTTTTATTAAACAGACGGGGCACGAATCGCGCAAATCTCTTTCAAATGTTTGTGTCATTTGGGATGATGATGGCTGAAGGCTTTTTGAATGCGTGTAATATCATACGAGCTCTAATATGTTCGAATATTAATACATATATAGTTGGTCATTGGTGACTTTTTTGAACACTTTATTCTATAGAGAAAAATCGTGCATTAATGTGATGTCATGCGACTAACTTAAGGAAACCTATTTATAACTGATTTCAAAAAAAGAGGAGGTTCTATGTTCCACTGCATGTATTTTTATTTTTTATGTATGTTCTCCGATTTCTTCGTCAACTGTGGACCGATTTTCGAAATTAATTTTTCATCAGAAAGAGTATACTCCTGAGGTGGTCCCATTGCCACCAAGTCAAGATCTGATGATGGGATCCCAGACAAATTGAAAGAAACCCTCATATTATATAAGCACGCGTGTAGTGATTTCTCTATACAACGTGTAACAGAAATAACACAAAAACGTTTAAGGGCATAACAGGCATCGTGTTCTGATTTTCGTTATTTTTGGTACACGTTGTATATGTCTGTAATAACTTAATAAGACTAATAAGGCTGCATTACTACGAGAAAAAAACTTGTTAGCTGATTTGTATGAAAGCATACATTAGCTTGACAATAGCAGAATATATGTAGGTATATGTTTATTGCAGGTAGCATTCTAGACTTATCTCACATTACTAAATCTAGGTATAGCAATTAAAATACCACTAAATTATTTTTCCCGAAATATCAAATACGTAATTGTTTTCAAAAAGATTGCATTCGCACCGTCTCATTATGAAATGCACGACACACAAAGGCAGCACCTCGATTAATTCAGATTTTTTGTCACCACTGTTTGTGAGAAACGATTTAATTCCGGCTTAGCCGGCGTCTGCAGGCGAATGTCTACTTACACTGACTTTTATTAATGAGGTTGGTTTTAAAATTCTACACGGAGTGCTACGGAAGAGTGCGATTAATACTCTCGGGACTTACAATTCGTTGGTTCCATTGCGCGGATTAACGGATAGTTCAGTGTCATTGTTTGCAGACTCCGAGTGTGCGCGTGCGGGGGCCTTAATGTCCAGTAACAATTTGTTATCCGTGGAAAGTAACAAAGTTGTCTTCTTGTTACAAAACGGGAGTTAACGTCGTACAAATATTTGTTCACACGGTCGTATGGGTAGTATTGTTGTGAACGTGTGAATAACTTGTTTTTAACCAACTTCAAAACTCCATGAGGAATTGAGGGAACTCCTCAACTTTATTTGGCACGCGTGTAGTGATTTTGGTATTTTCTATTATAACTCGTGTATTTACCCGGAATCATAAATTTGGTGGCGAGGAATTGATGATGAAGACCACAGATGACTTATAAAAGTGCATAAGTACGTCACAGGTTCTGATAAGATTCCGTTGAAATAGGAACTAATGAAGTGCCATTGGTGATGATCTTGGGGAATCGATGGAAATCCTCAAATATTAACGGCCCACATACAGCGATTCGGTTTTTTTCTATAGTAATCAACGCATTTGCTATCGGAAATCAGTTCATGTGGTAAATTGTAAAAAAAATAGGAAATGTTCTCGTGGCTTGGCGGAGTACTAAATTGAAGTCGGTTAAATCTTTGTTTTAACCTCGTGCCGCCCAAGAAAAAAAGCGCAAGATCATCTAAACGCCCAGTGTGCAACGTATGTGCCAATATATTATAATGTCGAAACTGCCCATGAACATGTAACATTATTTGTTGATGAAAAACTTAATCAGGATTTTTTACCTTTTTTTCTGGGTATATATGAGTAAAAATAAATAGTTTGAACCAAATTCCAACTCCATATCTTTAGTTCACCTGGATGCACATTGGGCTTTTGGGTGATGTTTTAATAATATAAACATATAACTTTGAAATCAACTTAATTATGAAAAATTGAGGCACTTAATCACATAATTTCTTCATCACAGCCCCTTTTGTTTGCTGATAGATAGTTATTAGTTTTAATCAGAAAAAAAATCTTAGCAAATAATATTTTTTTTACTTACCTTCACTATTTTTTTAGGAACTTGAGTAACATAAATCATAAGATCTTTTTTATATCATTAATAACTTTTACCTAAGCATTGCAAATAACAGAAAACTTAAACTTCTCGAATTATCCAAATAAACTGTTAACTTTGTTAACAAATAAACAAAACACTTAATATACACTAGAACTATACGCAGTTTGTTCCTCGGGAAACTGGTATTCAGGATCGCAAACATCTTCGTCTGATGCTGAAAAGTCCTCGAGTTCAGATTCAGCAAGCAAATCTTGGATTTGTTTATCATCTAGACCTAAAACCAAAAGCTCACTTTAGCCAGGTACGTATTATTTATTTATAACAGTAATCTTTCAATTAAAAAAATAAAATAGTTCTAATGCCTTTTAACCAGAAATTACAAGTTAGTTTCATAAAACACACATTTACGATTAGTTTTATGTAATTCCCCAAACAAACAAAACGAAGATTCATTGGATAAATCAAGATTTTTTACTCACGTGTCGTGCGTCTCCGCGACATGGTTGCAAAATGGCGGAGGTTAAAAACTCTTTTGTGAATATTGTTCAAATGTCACCTGTCAAAATGGCCGCTTAGGAACCGACCATTCATATCCTCTAGGCGAATTTTAATTTAGCGCGAAAATTTAAAAATTACATCTGATTATTTTTTATGTACGGCGTATTGTACACTGGGCGTTTAGGTCAGTCATTTTATTACTTATGTCTGGGCGGTAATGTTAAGTGTCACTTTGTACAATATAATGTACATTGGGCGGCACGAGGTTAAAGTAAATTATTGTTGAAATTGAAACATATGGATGTCTAAGTAGTAAACTATACTATAGATACACAGCTAACTTACCTATCCGAGCACTTAATGTGCATTGTCTATATCTGTTGCTCGCAGGATTTAACTGCACGTGTCCCCTGGGTGGTGCTAAATGAGCGACAACACTTTCGGCGAAATGGGCGCTCCTAAAAAAATATCAAATGGATATTCGCGTTTTCTGTAGATAGCCATCGATTAAATGCATTGTAATAAGGTTATATATAAATATAGGATGAACAGTTAACTATGTTGGCGTTTGTTTGTCCCAGGTTTGGTGGCAAAAGGTACCTAATGAATCCTCGCGCTGTGTAGGGTTCCGGAGTTGCTTGGTTATCGTTGACGCCTTTCTCTGTAATCTGAGGGCCTAACGCGAAACGAAAACGAAATTCGTTCGTGTATCTACATCTCTGTCGCACTTGCTAGTTCGAACGACAGAGACGGAGATATTCGAACGAAGTTCGTTTTCGCTTCGCGGTAGCCCCTCTGTGGTGGACGCGGTTATGTTGCGTTCGGAAATTTTATAATTTGTCTTGCTGTATTGCTTCTGTTCTATACATTACTATTATTATTTTGTGCGAATGTAAAATATGTGTTACGCCGTGGAATCACCGGATGGTTCCATCGGAAGATCAGCGCTGGCCACCAGGCCAGCACAACGCTGAGATTCTATTTTGTTTTTTGAATCTAAGTGTACCTAATTAATTTTGAGTCAGCGCCAACTCAAAATTACTTAGGTACACTTAGATTAATTTAAAAACTTAGTTATTAAGGTTAATAAAAAAGGTTTAATATTTATATGATTGTTTGGCGCCGACTCAAAATTACTTAGGTACACTTAGATTCATTTAAGAACTTAGTTATTAAACTAAGAAAGGTTTATTATTTTTTGCTTTTCAGTTTTTTACGGCGGTTTAATTTTTTTGTTAAAAAGTTTTTATTTGTCATAAAGGCTTGTCGAGTGATCAATTCTGCATAAAGATTAAATAGCGATACAATACAAGAACTTTTTATGGTACATCTTACAACAAAGAGATATAGTATAATGGAAACACAGGTGAAAACAGCAGTATACAAGAAATAGGTGTGTAGGTGGCGGGGAGGTACCTATGTAGGTAAAAAGCGATCTTTTCCATACAACACAACTGAAAGATTAAAATGCATAGAGTACGATTCGTTATCTACTCAGATAGCCCATCTATTTTATATACAAATATTACAAATGAGAAAGAAGGATTCGTTGTATCTCGTTCGTAGAAACTCGGTTAATTCTGTTCAACTGAAACAAAATCTGCTAATAAACGGTTTTGTCATGAAACCGTTCTAAAACCGGTAACCGAAACCAAGAACGCTATTTATTTAGGTTTGCGGTGTAGAGCCAAAACCGGTTTGAATGAAAATACCGGTATCCGATCCCTGCTTTAAAGTCCAATATCTCCCAAACGAAACAGACCCGAACACGGACGGACGGACAGACGTTGGACAGACAGACAGACAGACGGATATGGCGAAACTGTTAGGGTTTCTTGTTTACTACGGAACCCTAAACAGGCTTTACAGTTAAAACATAATTTTACAGATACTCGTATTATACTAAAGTCATCATGATAACTCATCAGCATCATGATTTAATAGTTTGGCTCTTGTAGATTAAATAGACTCCATCGCCAGTTCTTCATTAGCCGACATCTTAAACCCTTGCTATACTTATAAAAACAGTGCATTAACGTCGTTTTCTCAACCTTATAGTGGTGAGAAATGCAACCCAATGAGGCGTCTCTTCGATCCCTAAGATGTGGGTGTTACTTTGCAGTTTACCACTTGCAATCGCATTTTCTGCGTTGTGCATGGAATTTTAAAACCGGGATTGTTTGCGCGGCGTGTGCCACAGATAAAAGCAATTTATAAACGGTGTGAGATTGAGCGACTGTAAATGTCAATGTAATCACACTGAGACTGAGATGACGCGTTCTCTACAGCGATGAATTTTAATCATGACCATACCCCGGGGTTTTCGGTGCGTGAATGAATGACATTAGCCAAAGAATAGGTATTGACTTAATAAACAGAATGTATTAACCTACTGAATAATTAATTGAATAAAAAGATACTTAAAAAAATAAATAACATACATTCATATCTAGACCTCGTTATCTTGTCGCACTGACAATGCTTTTCCGTAGAGCGTGAATGTTTTTTTTTATCGACCGTCTCGATATCTAATATGTTTGTACCTAATGCAACAATGCGGTTGAGTTTTCGCCTTTTAAATCTTTGCTCAATCTCAATGAAAACTTCTTGATGAAAAATAAGTAGATAACCTCATTGGTGAAGCGATAAATGAGTATTGTTATTTTATTTTTATGATTATCTCGTATGAAGCTTGGTAGAAATGCTAAAGTACCTACTACTTAAGTAAAATAAAAGTATAGTTTGTTTAGAATTCGCAGGAAGGTATTTATTCATTAGGCACAATATGATATTTTCTCAGAACAACCATCTGTTTATTTCTACTCTTTCTCAAGTTATGCCCGCACCCAAAACTCCGGGGTATGATCATGACATTCACGTTAATTTCACTAAAATTTCGTGTCTTTGAACTTAAGTAATGTTTTTTACGATTTCATTTAGCATCGTGAAATGGCAGTCAAGCACTTGGATTCTAAAACGCCTGCTTAGTTACTTTACTCAACAGTAGTAGGGATTTGTGCGTTCTGGCTCAACCCTGGGGGGTCAAACACCCCTGGTTTTGGTTGCTGACCTTTTTTTAGCAGCCACACCGTCGACCTCAGATGTTACTTGGTGTCAGCAGGTGGGCGGGGTGTTGGTTCAAGATGGTGCTCTCCTATTGGCCGTTGAGTTCATTAATGACTCTCATTTGCTAATTACATCCATTAATTAGGCCACACCCCCCAGTTGAAGTTATAAAGTGGGTGGGATGTTGGTTGTAGACGGTGCTCTCCTATTGGCCTATTGGTCATTGCTGTCATTAATGACGATCATCCCTAATTACATTGGTTCCCAAGGATGCTCTCCTATTGGTCGTTGCTAAATGCTGCTTAATGATACTCATTCCTAATTATACATCCATTAATTTTAGGTAGTATGTAGGGTGTTGGTTCTAGATAGCGTTATCCTATTGGATATAGATAAACCGTAATGGCACTTTCATATATTCTTGGTTTCCAAACAGGAGGTACGGTTTAAACCTAACCTAATGACATCGCAGTTCGAATCAAACCTAACTGAGCTCTGCCCAAAGGTACGATAGGTAGCTAACCATGTCAACCTAACACTCCTCCTCGCTTCGCTCGTCGTCGTACCTAATAACCATGTCAACCTAACACTCCTCCTCGCTTCGCTCGTCGTCGTACCTAACTGAGCTCTGCCCTAAGGTACGATAGGTAGCTAACCAGAGCATAAATGAAACGGAATATTTAAAATGTTATTTATTTTTCAAGAATACTTCATTCACAACTTATTTACTTATTTAGAGACCTACTTGTAATTATACCACGAATAAGTTACAAAATAATATGCCAGTCATAGTTGTTACTAATTTTTAAAAAAGATAATCTATTTGTCCGCAGGCAGTCCCTTATTGAGAAAATGGTATTTGTCACAAGACAATCGAAGTAACTTGTGATGTTCCTCACAGTACTTGTGTTTATTTGGTGTATATTTCCTATACGGTCGGTTGTAGGTCGTCGCAGCACATAACTTATAGTCTAGGACTTCGTTTATGTATGCGAAAAACATGTTGTATAAAAGATATGCGTTTTAGTCCGTATATAACGTAGCGTAACGTTTTCTCCGTATGATGGACAACTAATTGTGGGTAAACAAAATTTGAAGTCAAAACTCAAAACAAGACATAACCGTCAATCGTTTATTTCGAAATCAAACAAGACATTAGTTATCATGAATCGCCATTAATGTTATTATAATGGACAACTAATTGCGGTTAAAGGTTTATTTGAAATCAAACAAGACATTAATGTTCTTATAATGGACAACTTATTGTGTATTTAGAAATCAAACAGGACATTAACTATCATTAATCGTATATATAAAGGGCCTGCTGACTGACTCTATTATTCAATAACTATCCACGTTGCACTCCTACACCAGCAGTCACCAATATGTCGGTAAGTAGTCTTTTAATTTGATTTGTATTTATTAAATGCAATTATCGTTTCCTGCTATTATTTAGATTTATAATAACTGTGTTATCACAAAGCCGTATACATTTGTAACGTGTGTGTGTGTGTATATTTATGTTGCAGGACCCGTCATCAAATGTCGTCGATAGTCAAGACTACACTTTTAAACACTTTTATTATCCCATCTCGGAGAGTGATGATAGTTTACAAAGTGTACAAGATAAAGCAGTGAAGCGAAAAATTAATACATCATCCAACATAGATACGTTCTTTGAACAGTCTAAGATAAAAAGAAAGAAAATCATATCATCCACTGTTGGACAAGGTGATAAAGGCAGCGGTGTATCATATTTATCAACAAATAAGGATGATTTTTCGAATTCGACACATCTTGTAAAAATTGAAATTTTTGATCTGAAAAAACTAGCCAAAGTGGCTAACACAAGTGAACACTGGAAGCACGCAGATGTTCGTGTGAAGTACTACACAAAGGAAACAGAGGAAAATAAGCACTTACAGCAAGCGAAAAATCTCATTTACCGAATCACGAAGGAAATTGCCGAATCTGAAGGATGTAAAAAGTATCATTTTAATTCGTAGTTATAATTGTCATTATAAATGTGTTTATTAATAAAATACAAATATATCATACAAGTTGTTTCATTAAATATATTCCCTATTAAAAATTAAACAACAATCTTTTATAATGTATGATTTATTTAACCAAAAATTAATCTAAACATTTCACAAATAGTAATATCATTATTTGTGGTATTAACAATTGAGAAAACCTTAATATAGTCATTCATTTTAACATTTTTCATTTTTAAATAAAGATAAACTAAACAATATTTTCCACAGACCGATGTCCAGTAGCTTTGCAGTTGTTGATGATTATAAAACCACCTCTTAGTATTTCTATTTAAGAACATTTTATGGTAACCCTCCGGTTTTCGACCGTATGAATCAAAATATTCGCCAATACCATTTACATCAATATATATGGCTACCCAATGTGACCCTGGTTGAAAGTCTGGATCCAAATTGCTTATTAAGTAAACAGGTAGCTGAACAAACATAGGCATTGTGTTGGCTGCGAATACATTTGATTCAATGTTCGAATTTATTCTACTCATATAGTGTTTAATCTCTTGTGTATTCATCTTGAGATACTAATTGGTAATGAGATAAAAAATAATTATTTTTTTATTTATTAGTATTAACTGTTGTAATCGACACTTACATCGCGGTTTTTATTTATTTCTATAACATTATCAAACTCAGCATATATGATACAATTAAGCGTAGTAGTCAATGCTGTGTCGAAACGAACCTCTAATCTGACACTGCCGTGTCTAACTAAATTCCAGTGTGAGTTTGAACTTGCTGAAAGATCTGGAGTTAAGTCAAAAGCTAGTAAACAATAGCCTCCTCCATAGCCCTCTCTTCCTATTGAGTTACCTTCATTTAAAAAGTGAATATTCGTACCAGAAAATAATGTATGAAAACTTGATACAATTAACCCATCATTAAATGAGGGTTGCAATGTCTTTGATGGTACTTGTTGACCATCGACGTATAAGCTAAATAGATTCATTCCATTGTTATCAAAATTAAATGGATTCTGTTTAAAACTACCATTAAACGCAGAGTTTTTTATAAAGCCTACAATACATCTCTTAGGTACTTGACCTAGAAATATGTTATCTAAGGTTTTACCTTGAATTCCCGACGGAATTGTTAAAACTTTAACTTCAGCACGGGTAATAGGATATTTTGCAGTTGTAGAAGCTAGTACTTTTTGGTGTGCTAGTAAAATAGATGGGTTAATTCGAGCCTTCCGAATTATGAGGCTTGCATCTAAAATGGTAACTTTAAATTTTTGATCATCATGATTACACATGAGATTAAACGCTTCTTTACTACGTACTAATCTTATTCGCATTTCTACACCATTAAGAAGAAATTTATCTTGATTAAATATGTCACCATGTAAATGTCCAATCATATCTACAGCTGTATTCACTTTAACTAATTCTTCTCTCTTAATAAATCCCTTATTGGTACTATCTGTTGCATCCATTTTATGTGGTGTATCTTCATACCATAAACCACATGTTAAATGAGAGTCTTTAGCTGCTGGACCATAATTAAGGAGGGTTTCTATGTATGCACGATATGCGTATGTATTGTTAGGTGGAGACACGAGTTTTTGATTTAAATACACATCTAATTGATTAAAAAGTGTATGTAACCAATTATTGACGGGGGCAATATGTATGTCTTTTATTGCATTTGAATCAGGACTCACTATTTTAGCTTTTATATAAAGCATAGTATGGGATAGGTCTATGTAATCATCTCCGGTACCAGGCACTTGGAATTCAATGGGTCCATCATCACTTAATGATGAAATGGGCTTGTAATGGATCCATTGCCCGCTTTCGATACTTGTTTGTGTTGATGGTAAAGCAAACAAGTCCAACTCAGACTTGGCACATTCACATGAATGATTATGTAAAAAAGACATTATTTAACCGGAAAAAATATCTTCAAATGTAGTTTTCGATGTTTTTTTTGAACGTCTCCCGCCGTGTAGTGTTTTCCGAACAATGACTGGATTTCTTGTATCCTTTTTATTTTATACCCTGAGCCACTCATTAAAGAATCAATCTTTTCATCAGCTTTCCTTTTCAAATTAGCACTTGCATCTTTAAAGCGTGATTTTAACGATTCCTCCAAAGGTTGGGAGCTCATCATATCAGATAATAAGCCAACGCCCGCATTTAATGCTTCTTTACCTACACTTCTAAACCCACTCGATAGCAAAGGAACGATAGATCTAAACAACCCCCCCAAAAAACTTCCAATTCCATGACCGCGTTGGTGAGGTACACCTTTATACACACATCCAATACCAGATCCTGCCTGACGTGAGTAATAATGTTGATATGGGCATAAGTTATTAATATTTCTTTGATTCATTTTGTTATGCGTCTAAAATGTAGTTTAACACACGATGTACCAAATTGAAATGGTACCCGATTGCCAATGCTTGTTCTTATATCTATTTCAATAGTGTCGAACTCTCTGCGCATAACGGGTAAGTAGTGAGCTGGTGAAAATGCATGCATTTTGTAAGCTCCATATGTGTATTTTGTCGGATCTAGAGGTATAATTCGTATTAAAGATGCCATTACATCCCCCACTATCTGTGGCTGGATGATATCTGAATAAATAAAGAGCTGAGATGGTAATCCTAGATACAAATTCATAGGATATTTTCCAACTGCCTTTGATAATAAATTCATTTTGGGCTCAAAACCCAATTGTAGACTTAATTGGGGTGATACGGTTAAAGAAAATAAATCTTTGTTTTGACTAGTTGCTGTTACAAGTTTTGATATTTCATCATGTCGCATCTTTAGTTGGTTTTTCAACAAGGGATTTTCATTAAAAGCCTTCAAAAAATTATTGACGTTGTCATATGTAAGTAAGTAATGTGTTGTTGTATGTATGTAAGTTGTGGCTTTCCAATGACTTGTGAATTGGTTGAATATAGTATTTATTTATTTATTGTATATTTGCGATATATATGTAACATATGTTAGTGTGTATTATATTTTATATTGTATATTTATATATGTATTGGCATGTTTTTATTTGTCTAGAATTAATACTAATTAGGATTTGCTTTATTTTCTCTGTTTTTGTACACGGTATAAGTTTGCCTATCTCGTTCTACCTACCTTCCTCTCAATTGCTCAAAGGTTAGCTGGAAGAGATCCCTTATAGGGATAAGTTCGCCTTTGTACTTTGATCTATTGTGTGACATGTATATTCCTTAACCTGTTATTGTGTACAATAAAGTGCTTACATACATACATACATATGTAGTTGCTGGTATGTGAGATTTATATTCCACATTGATTTCTGTACCAGTGCTCGGGTTTTTTATTTGTGTGTCACTAGCATCCTGCAAACGTATTTTCTTCTTTATGTACAACACATTTTCATGTTCTTGAACATTAAACATAGTACATGGATAATGGAACTCTACTAAACCAACTGTCCATTCACCTTCTAACTTAATAGTTTTTGGTAGCTTAGTTAAGAAATTTGCTGTTGTATTTTCGGGATAGTATGACATTGAACTGTTACTCAACAGAGTCAAATAAAAACTATCATCAGTCATATTTCTTTTATATCTGATGCCGGGATCCAACTGTTAAATTTGCTGGGATAACCTTTCCACTTGACTAATACCTCTTTTCTGCCACCAACTCGACGTGATTCTATTATTTTATCTATCCTGTGTTTGGTGGTGGGGTCATAAAACACTTTTTGCAGTTCCTTCGAGTAGAATGTACCAGTGATTGGTTCATTTTCTAAATCTCTTAAAGTGTAAACGATCCAAGGGGACCTTCTTATAATGGAATCTACTACGAATATTTCATCACTCCAATTCGTTTCATAGCCTTTTTCAAATATGTGTTTATGTCTTGTTATTCTAACGTGATCACCGATTTGAAGTGAAGGGTGTTCATTTATATACTTGTTATTTTCTTTTTTTCCATACAAATTCTGCCAAACTACCATGATATTATCATCATTGACTTCGCTTGGAGTCATCTTAATGCTCGTGTGGAAACTATGATTATAAGAATGTAGCAATGCTTGCAAGATGTTAGTATATTTATAAGTATTTTTGAAGGTAAAGTAACGCCACATTTTCATTTTTAGAGTTCGTTGAAACCTCTCTACAATGCTAGCTTTGATGTCAGGGTTGTTTGTAGTATAATAATTAATACTCTTACTTCTAAAATAATCTCTTACAATTTTCGAAACAAACTCAGTACCTTTATCAGACTGAATATGCCGAGGAGTGGCATTAGCTTCTGCAAATATACTATCAAAACAGGTTTTAACTGTATCAGGTTTTTTATTCTTCATTGCTCTTGCGAAAGCATATTTACTGAAAACATCAATAACACACAGAATATATTTATAACCGTCATTGTATTTACTATATGTGCGCATGTCACTCAAATCAGCTTGCCAAAGCTCGTTATAATTAGATAAAATATATTTATTTCTGGGGAAATGTTTCTGTGAAGGTTTATGAAGTGTGTACGTTTCCTGTGATTGTAGCCACTTCTTAACTTCGTTACGTTTCAACTTGCCCCGCATAGCTTCTGTTAAACGGTTAATGCTACTAAAACCAGCAGGATGAGAAACATCATAATATATTTTAGATATATCTAGTACGGAGTCCATCTTTCCCAATTAATTTTTCTTTTCGGTGTTTCGCTGGATTTTGCTGAGATCGGTGTTGATGTTTCTATTTGTTTTTTTTCGTTACTTGCTGTAGATTCCGAGGAGTGAGGTTGATGAATATATTGGAGAGAGGTAGGATTACCAACACACGATAAAGGTACATTTATATCCTTTAACGCTAAAGCAAATTTTTCCCAGCCCAACGGCTTGGGGCGTTTTAATGGTCTTAAAGTATCACTTATAAGATCAAATATGTTACTTCCTTTTAAATCTTCATTATTTAAAACCACTTCTCCGCCTTCTTTCCACCAAATTTTAGGTTTACTTCGAATTATGAGGTCTAACAAAACTTCGCCTTTTTTTCTATAAGTCTTTGGAATTAATTTAACCATGTAAGATGGTGTATACTGTGGTGCAAATGTTTCTTTTCTCGGAGGAGTCACATCTACACCTGGTGCAGGTATTTCAGGGACTGTAGTAGAATCTCTGTTTATTTCTTCTTTATATGGCACATCAACATTATTAAACTTTGTTTGTTCATCTTGAGTATCAGTAAATATCGATAGTTTGAGAGGTCTTCTTCCCTCCTCAGTAACATGTAGATATCTTTGTAAAGCTTGAGAATACAGTGTCCATTTGTCCCGATCATTCATTTTACTCTGTAGAATTTTCTGCATTTCGCTATCTAAACGTGACAAGGCATTTTCTGATGTAGGTTCATTACTTGCTTTAAGCCGTTCAATTAATTCAGGTTCCACGAGTAGCATCTTTTTTGCATGTTGCATGTTTATTTAATAAATGAAGTTAGTAAACCATTAATTACAGCACCTAATATTATAGGTAAAAATGTTCCACCTTTTTGTACAATAATGTTTTTCCTTATTTTATTTTTACCCTTTATAATTAATTTTCGTAATATGCTTTTATATTTACTCAAATGTTTTTTCTCTTTTTCGTCAAGTGGTAGTTTACCTTTAAGAATGTTATAAATACATTCACAAATCACATTTATCTCTTCATCATTACAGGCTTTTAATAGAATTTTTTGATATTTCGGTTTTAGAGTGTGTAACGCTTTGAGCAGATGTTGATGTGTTATAACTCTCCTGTACATAATTATAGAATGATTGAAATCATCAATTTTGGTCCTATTTAAAGCCCTTTTTTGGTACATACACAGCACAATATGAAGTATAATTGAAAATATTCGTTTTGAATCGATACATGTCATCTGTAGACTGTTTAAGATCTATCATTAAATATCCATGGGCATCTTTTGTTGCATTTTTATAAGCTTCTTCTAAAAATTTACAGTTTTCGGGATGAACTTGGCGTGCTAAATATTTAATTTGCGTTTTATCCCTTGGATTCTTAAAGTAAATAATGTAATTAGCATTCAATGATATATCACGTTGCCCTTTTCCTTGATGAAATAGGTTCTGCGTAATGTAAAAAACACTTAAATTTCGATGATGGCTTCCTTTAGTGAAGATATCAACAATACGGCCATCGGATTCTCTCATTAAGTCATCTATTACGAGTAGTTGAGGGTGTTTACCATCAAACATAGTTAAATCTGGAATGCCTTGAGTATAATTTACATTCTTTAAATTATATAACGGTTGCATTTCATCATAACACCATACTATATTTAGAAATGATTGATTACAAACCGTATTCACATTATTTAAAAAACCTGTGACAAAATGCGATTTACCACAACTACTGGGACCAGCAACTATTGCTGTGAATGGGTGAATGAAATGAATCATTATTTTATATAAACATAGGTTATACGTCTTCATTGGAGGAGGTACGGTGAGGAATAAATGATTTTAAATAAAAAAAACCTATTTATATAAAAATCATAGATATTATTTTTGTAAATTACATACATTTTAGTTCATAGTTAGAAACTTAACAAAATCAAGGCTTATAACTAACATTTTATCACACATTGGTACAATTATCATAAACAGTTATGTAAAAAATATTATTATTACTTACACACTACTACTTACTTCTACTACATAGATAAAATATGTACAACCGTTAACCTGCCATATGCGCAGATGATTTACAAACACTTATCTAAAAATATATATACAGATAATTAACAAATGCTTACATACAAATCATTAACAACTATTTTCTTAAACTATAATGACCCCATGCTAATGTATCGGTAGAATTTGGGATAATGTAACGTTTGCTATCATTGTAAGAGAGGCTGGTTTTATTAATACATTGCGTGAATATGACATGTTTTATTGATCTAAATCTATACATCTTTGAGAACTGTCTTGTTTGGTCAAAAAGACAAGTCTTGTAATTCTCCATTTTCATCTTTTTTGTCACAGATTTGTTTACACCCTTTGCTTTTGCTACAAATTCATCCTCTACAGTCATGGCATACATTTTTGATCGTAATCCTACAAACTCCCTCATTATTTTACCATTATTTTCATCTTTAAAATAGCCTAGCTTCTTTTTGTTTAGTTGCGGAAACCCAAAGATATTGTTTGATGCATAATCAGACGTATCAAAAAAAAGTGGTAAGTCCGGTTTTATGTTCAAATAAAAGTTTTCGGTAAAGTATTGGTAAATCAAGCTGTCAGTATCAGTGTATAATAGTTTAACATTATTTTGAAATTTTTTCTTCATGTAATTATAATGGAAGTCATACATTAATGTTTTTGATACATCTAATATACAAAAGCCTAAATAGATTGGTTTGTTGTAATATAACTTGGTTTTATGCAGCTGGATAGCCACCAAATTTTCTGAAAATATACACAAACTGTGAAATTCAGGTTTTGCTACTAACGATTGAGCACCTAACACTTTACCTTTACTATCCCAGTGCGTAATCAGTTTGACATTTACTCTTTTTTCAATGTTTTCCATGGTTTTACCGAATACAGCATTGTTCATCAGTTTAAAAAAATCTTTTTCAAAGTCAGATTTTGCTTGCATACGTAATTGTGTATTTAAATCAATATATTTCTGTAACCACGGACTTTGTTTGAATTTCAGCACTCTATGAATTTTAGTTAATTGTAATCCCAAACTTAAACACTGTTTGAGGTTTCTATAATGAATCACATATTTAGTTTTTTTGTTCAGATTGGGGACAAGTTTTCGTTCTTTACAGTTCCCTATGACAATATTCTCTGGACAAAGAGGTAAATCAGAGTGCGAGTCATGCAAGTGATCAGGGTACTCAAGGTCAACTTCGAGTATGTAACCATAATTACACGTGTCTGGTATATTAATATCAATATCTGTGTTTACCCACTCAAAATCTCCAATTGGTAAATATTGTGACATAGCCCATCCATATAAATTATTCGCATCAAAATAAGCTAAAAATGATTTTGGTTCATCAGGTTCATATTCTTTTATGTACTCGTTATTGGCCTTGGCATATCGATTACTGCATTGAGATATCCCTCCCCTGATCCCTGACTTAATGAATGCGACTTTGTCAAAGTCTGTTAATAATTCCAGTTCAACATTAGTATGTTTAAGCATGGCATCCCAACTTAAACCAGGAGCTGTATAGTAATGGGCTGGATCGAGGTCATATGTTAATAAACAAATTTTTCTGAAATTTTCAAAAATGTCTGTCAGTAGCATTACATCTGTCTTTAAATATAAGTTTGAGTAATCGAGCATAGTTTTGCATTTAAAATGATTCCATACATCTTGAGCATGAGCGTAGTCTTCACTAGAAACGGCGCTATCGCATAATGTATTGTAAAATTCCGCTTGGGTAGGGAGTGATGTTACATTTAATGATTCTGGGGATTTAATGAATTCATATGGAAAAATGCCTTTTCTTATTAATCTCTTAAAGTCTTCTTGAATAGGGAATTGTTTTTTTAACTCCTCATATTCATCTAATTTAAGATTTTTAGAAAGATTGTCCAAGCTAGCTGACATAAACTTGAAGGAATCTAAAAAGCGTAAGCTGATTTCTTGTCCATGTATTTGTATTTTTTTGGAAAAAGAAATGTATCTTTCTTTATTTTGGGGAATGATTTCAACCTCACCTTCCTTAAAGTTTAACGCGTGTACTATAAAATGGGCGTCATAGTTACTTAAATTATGTAAAAATATTGGTACAAAACGAGGAGTTTTATACTTCGAACTACATAATGAATGTGCTAGACCTTTGAAACGACCAGTAACCCATTCAAAATGTTCAACACAGTCTAATTCTAAATCATGATTGCATATGAAACATTTTTTCGTTTTGTTATTATTTTCTTTATCAACTGAAGTCAGAGAAACCGGCGCTTTTTGAAAACTAATCTTCCGTTGGATGTTGGCAATATCTTTACATATATTTTCCATGAAATACGTAGCACAATGGGGGCCGGTATAAGTACAATATTTTGAAAAACTATCATCGTATGAACATTTTATGTAGTAACCGTAACTATACACTTCATGTTCGTGAACATTATTTGTAAGTGGTTTAGTTGGGTCTTGTTCACAAGTTGAAATTGGCTTGAGAAAAGACTCAAAATCCGCATAGACTACAAATGGCAATTTCATCTTCCGTTGAAATTTATCAAATACAACTTTATTGCTCGGCTGAGTTTCATTAAACCAATTTTTGTTCATCTTGTGAGTACCTGGGAGTTCTGTAACAACATGAGCACAATCATGCTCCTGATGGGCTTGCAATTTTTGTTCCGTTGAAAAATATAAAAGACACCCATCACAAATATGAATTGCATCGTGACGTCCAGTGATTTGCTTGTTAACTAATCGTGATAAGTTTTTAATGAAGCAATAATGACCAGTATTACCATTACTTAAATACAGTAAATTTATATGTGTCTCTTTTCTTGATTTGGTAAAATGTAAGGGACCCACGATGCTGTTTGTTTTCGATATATTACTATATTCTAAACCGTAAACGTTAATGCTGATGTTATTTAAGTTTTCCACTTTTTTGATATCAGTTATTTTTACAGGGAAATTGATATTGGCGAAATTTAATTTGTTCTGATGTTGTAAATATGCCGTTGTTCGGTTTGCGTTTTTTGAAACAGGAAACAAGCCGGACAGTAAAGCCCATTTGAGACATTGATGATCATTATTTTGAACATTTATTACTGCCTTTTTACTTTTTATATCTTTTGGTAAATCCAAATAAGAAGACCCTTTCAAAGGATTAAATTTGTTTACATTCATATCCACGAATAAAATTTTCTTTAAAGTCCACCCACTGTCTTTTTTCTCAAATTCACTCATCCGAGTGCATAGAACATCTCTCACTTTTTTTATTAATGGTTCAAAGTCATCTCCAATACAAAAGTTGTAATTGAAAGATTGGAAATCGAATGTATTCTTTAAATCTTTCGTTTCTTGAACGAATTCCGCATGCACAATAAAATTTACATTAATAATGGTTAATTCTTCGAGGCATTCTTTGAGTAAAATATGAATTTTGTCTTGAATAACATCAAAAAAAACCTCTGGAGTCTCTAATTCTACTTGTTGATTACCGGAACCTATTCTGTAAGTGCGAATTCGCGACCCAAACGCAGTGTTGATTAAACAAACATTACTGAGTTCGTGGGTATTATTTTGGATGACTTTATTTTTATGTATATTGCTTTTTAAATGATTGCTAAAATAACGTCGTCTTACCCAAATGTCACACACTTCACATAATATCTTGTCATCATTATTTTCTAAATTTTCAGCTACACTGGACGGACCCGATCCTACGTGTGCCGGACCCGCTCCTACGTGTGCTTCTTCTTCTTCCCCAGCTTTTCTTTTACGTCCTCCTCCAGACTGACAGGTTACGTTACTAAAACAAAATAATAATAAATAAACACATGATTTATACAAACAAATAATAAATGCACATTAAATTTTTGTAATTAAGTTGAGAAGCTAAAAGGCTTACCTATATTCAACACCTCCATTTTCAGTTTTGTTGTAATTTTCTCGAAAGGAACACAATTCGAAGAAACTTTGAGAGGTTTCCGTTATAAATTGAACATCTTCTACTTCAAGGCACACGTTGACCAATTTGCGATCCAAACTGTCTTCACTCTCAAAAAAAGTGCTAACTACTTCTTTTTCCGACGTTTCGTCCATGACGAGGGTGAAATGTTACTCCATTTCAACACGAAGTCCTAAGCAGTAATGATAACCATCGAGTTTTGGTTAAACCTATTTATACACATAAAGTTTGAATGAGTAGCTTAAGTACATCTTTATTAACATGTGATATCAGTCATCAACTAATTAGTCAAATGTTTTCAAGCTATTTCCTAATTACTAACTTAATCACCCTTAACCTTTATTATCTGATGCATTACTTAAAGGTACGATTTGTTAATGAGGTTAGGATGATGTATTAATGGGGATTCATGATAATGAATTGTCTTGTTTTGAGTTTTGACTTCAAATTTTGTTTGTAAACTATCATCACTCTCCGAGATGGGATAATAAAAGTGTTTAAAAGTGTAGTCTTGACTATCGACGACATTTGATGACGGGTCCTGCAACATAAATATACACACACACACACGTTACAAATGTATACGGCTTTGTGATAACACAGTTATTATAAATCTAAATAATAGCAGGAAACGATAATTGCATTTAATAAATACAAATCAAATTAAAAGACTACTTACCGACATATTGGTGACTGCTGGTGTAGGAGTGCAACGTGGATAGTTATTGAATAATAGAGTCAGTCAGCAGGCCCTTTATATATACGATTAATGATAGTTAATGTCCTGTTTGATTTCTAAATACACAATAAGTTGTCCATTATAAGAACATTAATGTCTTGTTTGATTTCAAATAAACCTTTAACCGCAATTAGTTGTCCATTATAATAACATTAATGGCGATTCATGATAACTAATGTCTTGTTTGATTTCGAAATAAACGATTGACGGTTATGTCTTGTTTTGAGTTTTGACTTCAAATTTTGTTTACCCACAATTAGTTGTCCATCATACGGAGAAAACGTTACGCTACGTTATATACGGACTAAAACGCATATCTTTTATACAACATGTTTTTCGCATACATAAACGAAGTCCTAGACTATAAGTTATGTGCTGCGACGACCTACAACCGACCGTATAGGAAATATACACCAAATAAACACAAGTACTGTGAGGAACATCACAAGTTACTTCGATTGTCTTGTGACAAATACCATTTTCTCAATAAGGGACTGCCTGCGGACAAATAGATTATCTTTTTTAAAAATTAGTAACAACTATGACTGGCATATTATTTTGTAACTTATTCGTGGTATAATTACAAGTAGGTCTCTAAATAAGTAAATAAGTTGTGAATGAAGTATTCTTGAAAAATAAATAACATTTTAAATATTCCGTTTCATTTATGCTCTGGTTAGCTACCTATCGTACCTTAGGGCAGAGCTCAGTTAGGTACGACGACGAGCGAAGCGAGGAGGAGTGTTAGGTTGACATGGTTATTAGGTACGACGACGAGCGAAGCGAGGAGGAGTGTTAGGTTGACATGGTTAGCTACCTATCGTACCTTTGGGCAGAGCTCAGTTAGGTTTGATTCGAACTGCGATGTCATTAGGTTAGGTTTAAACCGTACCTCCTGTTTGGAAACCAAGAATATATGAAAGTGCCATTACGGTTTATCTATATCCAATAGGATAACGCTATCTAGAACCAACACCCTACATACTACCTAAAATTAATGGATGTATAATTAGGAATGAGTATCATTAAGCAGCATTTAGCAACGACCAATAGGAGAGCATCCTTGGGAACCAATGTAATTAGGGATGATCGTCATTAATGACAGCAATGACCAATAGGCCAATAGGAGAGCACCGTCTACAACCAACATCCCGCCCACTTTATAACTTCAACTGGGGGGTGTGGCCTAATTAATGGATGTAATTAGCAAATGAGAGTCATTAATGAACTCAACGGCCAATAGGAGAGCACCATCTTGAACCAACACCCCGCCCACCTGCTGACACCAAGTAACATCTGAGGTCGACGGTGTGGCTGCTAAAAAAAGGTCAGCAACCAAAACCAGGGGTGTTTGACCCCCCAGGGTTGAGCCAGAACGCACAAATCCCTACTACTCTCAACTGATCAAGAATTGAATAGTTTCAGCGTGTTAGCAGACGGACTTTCTTGAATTTATGAAATATGTCTGATATTTCCCCCCGTGTGGTGTCGGGTTAGAATTTCACCACCCCCTTTCTTCCCGTGGGTGTCGTAAAAGTCGACTAAGGGACCAGGGTTGAAGTGTGTTGTGGGCGATGGGCTAGCAACCTGTCACTGCAATATCACATTTTGTCGATCTTTTATACCCACATTTATGCTAAAAGTGGCGCTGGAACATAAGTTTCATGTGCTCTGCCTACCCCTTTTAGGGATAAAGGCGTGAATGTATGTATGTATGTATGTCTGATATTTCCGATGTCAGGCCTAGGATTATCTAATTAGTTACATGACAATAATAATGGAAGTGTTCATCATGCCGATAGTATGCACTGTAGAGTACGTATATTGTTAACACATTCCCTTCCAATAGAATCGCTAGGTACGCGGTACGCTAGTAGCCGGTCCCGTGGTTTTCCCCGTATGTAGCGGAAAGCGACTACGGCGTAGGCGTCCGCTTGGCGGGTTCCTGGCAGTGAAAGTGGATATAAGAAAAAAGTGGAACAATAAAAATCCTTTCCCAAACTCATCTTTGATCTCAGACCGAGCAGTTTTATACCAAACAAAACCTCCCAAACTTAAATAAGTTAGTTCTAATCCAGTGATTCTGTTGTTGATATTGTGATTGCAAACCTTTGTTCTTCACATTGTTTTTTCTCCAAAACGAATTCTTGTCACAAGGGACAATTAGTTTTTCTATTTCTGTGCACAAGTTTCATCTATTAGCTTTGTTTACAGGTTTCAGGGAGTGATATTAGAAACGAGACACTGCCATAAAAGTTAAGTACATGTAGGTACGGACTGTGCCCTGTTCTGTTACGTATCTGTAATTTAAAGATACGAATGTTTTTCTCACTATAATCGAATGTAGTCTTTAATACATAAGTATACGATTTCTATTAACAAACCAATCTGGTAGGTATAGTCAATTAAGGAATAGTTTACACACTAAACATTTAGGCTTATTTTATATAAATTAAATTTGGATCAGGTAATAATGGTCATTGAACATTTTTTTAAAACATTTTTTGCACATTTCCTTCGGTCCAGCCAGTTATTTAAGGAGGTAAATATTTAATACGCGGCAACATTGCTTATGCGCCTTACCCTAATACTCCACAGTATCGGAAACGTATATGGATAAAAACAATTATCATGGAGAAAACACTCGCAAGTTAATGGGCAGAGTATGTGAACCACTACCATATGAATAATTTGATGGCATATTTGGATTTTTGACTTTATTTAGATAATAATACATTAACGGCCGTATTCATAAACGTTCTACAAGCCTATTTTAACTAAAATGTTTAGACGTTAAATTTTGTTTGTCTTTATCTGTCACGTTGACATTTGTGTTCGTCAGAAAAGAACAGAGCACATTTTATTTAGCAGAGGCATTTTAAGTTTTATGAATAAGGGGGTACCTAATTCATTTCATTACCTACTTAGGTACTTTTAAAAACTAGCGTATTATAATTGCATCCACTTTGCAATTTATAATTGCAAATTATGATAAATTAATTATAATATTGACTAAAACTTATCCGGTTTTAAATTGATAAGTCCTAGACTAGTAAGTTATTATTTACTGCCATGAGTGTGGTGTGTGTTATATTACTCTTATCACATGAGAATGCGAATTATCTACTGTCTAATTCTACACAATAATAATTATAGGAACCTATAATGGCAAAGAATTGTTTTTCAACCAAATGGACCCAGCGTATCAGTTACCAATATAACGGATGGTAACGGATACTTTTACGCCAAGGGTAAATAAATCATTGTAAGAAGAAAGTAATGTTGCCTGGTAAGCGTGCAAAGTGTGATTTACTCACGTTGCAAAAGCTACTTTAAAATAATTTTAACACAAAACAGAAATGAAGGTCAATTCCCAGCAGGACCGAGCAGGCTGACTAATAATAAAAAATATGTAAATTGAATTTTATTGGGAATAGATAACATTGATTAATTTCACTGTGTTATTATATTTACCCATTCCAGATACGCAAATCTACAGCTAATATACAAAATGACTGATTCAAAAAATTCTCTTAGTTTGGTCTTTACAAAGACGGATAATCTCCATACTGGGTACACCTTAATCTAGAGAAAATCGTTATTTTGGAAAAAGTTATAGATTCTTGTTGTCTGGTAGAAAATGCTATTTAGCATTAAGTGTGCATGATATAATTATCATTTTTTATGTGCAGTAAAACACGTAAAAAGAAACAGAAACATCAAACACTGTGTGGTGGTGATTATTTATTGTGGCCGACTTTTTATAAAACTGAATTAGAATCTTCTATCTTGAGCGGTCGTTTTTTGAACTGACTATTTTGATGCAATTCAGCCAACTCAAAAAATCTCAAGTATTAAGATTCATAAACTTGCAGGTACGTATTCTAAAGTCGTGAGTAAATGTGACAGCTACAAAAAAGACATTAAAAGCAAGATTGTCAGAGACAGACAGACAGCAGACAGGCGCTAGTTTAGTAATCGTGTAGATTAAAATCGTGTTATATTTCGAGGTTATTGCGATGGCGCCCAGTAGCCAGTGCCATTAAGATGTTATCAGTACGCATTACTTACCTGCGATAGGGCATGCTTTCACGGTTTCAGTATGATGAGGATATAATACATTGTGCCACGAGTACGGTAAGATATTGTTTACGAACGAGAGCCTATTAGAAACGATTTCACGACTCAGTTTGGTAAAATTCAATTTAAAAAAAAAACATTACGTCCATTGGCATATTAATATAGGCTATTGTGGCATTGTGTACCTGCGTATTATAAAGCCCTTTATGAGCAAGTGTAATGAAAATTAGTACATTACGTAACTAGGGCGGTGAATTCGTGAATGCCCCAGATCGCAGGTGTTTGTGGCCACAAACACCTGCGATCTGGGACATTCACGAATTCACCGCCCTAGTTACGTAATGTACTATTACGTTGGCTCCTGCCTCTGCCCATGGTTTAACCAAAAAAATCAATTATAAAATATCACTTCACAAACCATTTTACATAATTTAATTTGCCAAATTATTATGTGGTAAATAAACTCTTCACAGATAATTATAACACAAACCCAATCTTTGGCAAGCGAACGTTTAAACAATGACTCGCTTACCAACTGGTAGGTACTTTAACAATCCTCGCATTCAAAGCCCTATCAGCACGCTGCAGCCTTTCATACCTAAATACATTCTTACAAAATCGGTGCTACTATATTGCTACTAACACGCGACAACAATACAGCTTGCACATTAATGTTCTCATGTGCGTCTTTGTTTTTCTTCATAATATAGAAGAGGAGACGCCCGTTTATGCGAATTAAGTCCAACCAAAAGTAAGGCTTTGTAGCCCTCAACTTTGACAATGTCAACAGGAAACTCTTGAACCTAAATCTGTATATATGACCCTGCTACTACACGGCTACTATCACGCTATTGAACACTAATGTTATTGTGTTTGTTTTTGTGCAATAAAGATTATTTCTATTGTATTATCAAATGTACATTTTCCAGGGACCACTTTAGTTTATTTTATTTATCTACGCACATATCATTAGTGCTCAAATGCGTTCAGAAACAGTAGGAAATGACCGGCATTACTGCAACCGATTCTATTATGAGAACTTTCTTGTCTGTGGTAGTAGGTAAAATCTGTACTGTAATGTCATTACAGTACAGATTTTTGATAAATTTGTATCGTTATGAGTTTAAATTTGGAACAGCTGTCAAAACTCAGGTGGGTATTCTAGTATCAATAGATATTAAAACAGTTATCGATACGAAACGTCAATTCAGTACGTTTTTTATACAAACCGTACGACATTTGATCTCGAGTGATATGAGTATAGGGACTTCATTCCTTTGTCTATGATTTTTTTTAAAAACATTCGTCATGACGGATGATCGAATTGCCGCCATTGCTATTGTCATTTTATTGTTGGTTTTTTGCTGTTACTTACTACTACTTATGATATGTGTGTAGATAAAGTAGTGTATGCAACTGCACATAATTAGACCTTAAAACACTCGTGTGATCCTATTATGAAACTCGCTGACGCTCGTTTCATAAAACCGCACTCGTATTTTAAAGCCTCTCATTATGGATCAGTCGCATAAACTACTATTCTAGCACTAGTGTCTCCAATCCCATTTGAGTATTTCAACGAACTATACCAAAACTTAATTGAACAAGCAAGAAAGTACCGCTAGTAATGAGCAGGGCTGGAAACACTCATAACCTAGCTTTCAACTTTCCCTATTAGTAGTTTGTTCAAAATTACAGTCGGATGCAATCTCGGTCTCACCGTCGATTGCGCTCTTCGTTTCGTTATTTTATTGTTTACTTCCTGTAGTTCTGGAATGTTCAGGTTTAAAAGTTCCTTCAGAGTGTTGACTCTTGTTCGAAGAAAACGTTACATGTTTTTGGTAAAGGTTTTTTTAAAATATTTTGTTGCTATTGATGACTAGGTAGGTAGGTACTCATGAATTACAGTCCGTGGGCTCCTAAAATTACATTCGGGTTTAATAGAAAATGAAAATGTATCGTCGCCCGACTACGGCCGAGCCGGAAGGAAGTTATACGGTTTAGCAGGGTATCGTTGTATTTACGTGCGTGTACCACCGTAGCGTATAAGATACGGAACCGATTTTGACGAAGGCGGTATCAATCGATTCGTTATTAAGTATAATTATTATAAATTATATATATTATTATATAATAAAAAAAAGGATGGCAAAAAGTATGCGTTGGCCGAGAATCGAACTCGGATCAACTGCTTGGAAGGCAACTATGCTGACCATTACACCACTAACGCATGTTATTGTGTAGTCAAAGACATTAATTAAACAGTTTCAACTACATAGGCGCCGTTTTACTATTTGCACAAGTGTTATTAATAGTTAAAGCAATGACGCGTAGTTTCAGTGTTCGAGAGGCAACCGGATGGCTCCCGAAGCGTTGTGCAACCGCCCTGTGCAATCCGAACTGAGCCCACTTGGACTGTTACTATTTCGAGATAAAAAAAAGATATGTTTTTTTGATAAAAGGCAGGCTCTCGAATTCCATAGGTTACACAGAGCCACTAGTTATGTATTTTATGATTATGTAGATGTTACATAGAAATATGTATTCGGTTATGGTTTAAAAAAAAATATTCGGTTAGGTAAATTCATTCATTACATTATGTAAATGTACGCTGTGTCAGTAAAAGTATGCGTTGGCCGAGAATCGAACTCGGATCAACTGCTTGGAAGGCAACTATGCTGACCATTACACCACCAACGCATGTAATGGTTCCACAAAATTAATATTATGTGCCGTAGCTGTATACTACTTCATTGCACAGGTGTTGAACAGCACGAAAATGAAATAAACCGTATTATCATATAATATAAAGCACAATATACCTCCCTCCAAATGACATGAGATTTTAAACGGACGAATTCGTCTACTTTTCTTCCTTTATCTGTGATATCAAGGGGAAACATTATACTAGTTTTTCTTATTTCGATCATTAAGTGCTTTAAAAAAAGTTCTTGCTTTTTAAAATTGTTTTCTATGAAATCGCATGGCGTTATATGCAATTTAAAGCATTATACTCGTACGGAATAGTGTATAGCTGTTACGTGTCACGGCAATCATAGTATGACGGAAGATAATTCCAGAAAAATCATAGGAATTCAGTCAAAGACTTAAGAGGGGGCGCTCCGCGAAATCGGAGTTCTTAAATTGAATATTTACCTATGACAAACTAAAGCGAATGCCAGGAAAATGAACATACAGAAACTACATCATATTTGCAATCTATTCGTCTGAAAAAAACCATACAAAACCAAAATTGCCTCGATAGAAAACAATCGCCAAAACATGTCTTATTTTTACCTAATTTCAATTGTGTGCCGTTCCCGTGCATATAATTTACGTAAAAATTTAGTGTATAATAGCTCTTGATATTGCGTAGTGATTTGACGAGCGGCGTTTTTTTATGTAGTCCCTTTTCAGACTTATCGAGGTATAACGTATTTGGCGTATAAGTCTTTTTTATTTAGCGCGATACTGTTTCTCCCGTCGCATGTTTCGTGCAGTTTAGTATATCTTCTGTTGCCGTTCGCGGGCGGAGTCAATCGCAATCGCTCCGCTGAGACGAGAGGACTACGTTCTGTGCTCTCACGACAGCACGGTGAACATAATTATTTCAATAATATTGTGACCCAGTATATTCGTCCAGTAAATGAATGTATCATTACATTCCAGTAGATATTTTGGTATATTTTGAAATAATATATTGAAAAGTCGACCTTAACATGTAGACCTTAAAGTTCAAAATTCGGCCGGCGACCGGCTTCTTAGAATAATTTGTGCAGTACATGCAAAACTACACGAACATTTTTTCTGTCGAGCGTGTATTTACTTTATGAAAGATTATCACTATCACTACAACAACATAGTACTCGTACTCGTATAATAAAACAAAGTCGCTTCCCGCTGTCTGCCCCTATGAATGCGTAGATCTTTAAAACTACGCAACGGATTTAGATGCGGTTTTTTTTAACAGATAGAGTGATTCAAGAGGAAGGTTTATATGTATAATATAATTTAATATAGTATCCGAGCGAAGCCAGGGCGGATCGCTAGTTGAGAATAAATCCTGTTAATTTCAAAATCGATGTCCTCTCGGTCTCTAAATACGAATTCGAAGTCGGAAATAATTCAAAAAGTGGTCGCATTATTTTCATTTTTGAAATATTTGTTGTAAATTACGATGCGCGTTTTTTTTTAAAGAACAACATACGTTTTCAGGCTTTTCGAGAAATGATGTCCATTTTGAATTCCAAGATGGCGGACATTGTTTTTCGAATTTAAACTTTCGTGAGACATGTTGAAATAATACTAATACAACGTTCAACTCACGTATTAAATGTCACTACGGGCGACATGTTTCGAACTCTGCGGGGGTTCATCAGGATGAGTGTTTTCGCGGCGGTTTCGCTTGAATCTTGTCGTGATTCAAGCGACACCGCCGCGAAAGCATTCATCCTGAAAAAGAACTCCCGAAGATTTCGAAACATGTCGCCCGTAGTGACATTATTGACATTGTTTTTCTTTGAAGTCATCACGGGTGTCGCTTTTAGGGTTATCGAGGGTGCAGATTCCAACAATTATTGCCTGCGAACTTGGTCATTTTTATATTAAAAGAAGTGAACACAATTAAGCAGTTTTTCTTTAGTACCTACCAGTATCTTCAAAATTGATAACTAAAGGGCCAGAGCGTCTCCATTGTCTCCAAGCAGGAATCCGAGATCAGAATTGAAAAATTTGGCCGCAACACTGTGGCCTGAAAATCTGACTTTCATAGACATGATCGAAGGTTTCATAATATATAACAGTTTTTTTAATGCTACTTATAAATTCACAATTAAATTCACGTATTCAATGACATGACAGGTGACATGTTTCGAACTCTTCGGGAGTTCTTCTTCAGGATGAGTGTTTTCGATGATTGTTTTGAAGAAGAACTCCCGAAGAGTTCGAAACATGTCGCCTGTCGTGACATTTAATACGTGAATTTAACCGTGGTTTTATTAGTAGTATTTTAGACATGTCTCACAAAAGTTTTAATTCGATTATGGCTTTTTTTTGCTTTAGGTTTTTACTAGCCATTGTAACCCTTACGTGATTTAGTTAATAAAAAACTGGCCAAGTGCGAGTCAGACTCGCGCACGAAGGGTTCCGTACCATTATCTATAAAACAGTAAAAAAAAGTTTATTGTATGGGAGCCCCCCTTAAATATTTATTTTATTTTGTTTTTTAGTATTTGTTGTTATAGCGGCAACAGAAATACATCATCTGTGAAAATTTCAACTAGCTATCACGGTTCTTGAGTTACAGCCTGGTGACAGACAGACAGACGGACAGAGAAGTCTTAGTAATAGGGTCCCGTTTTTACCTTTTGGGTACGGAACCCTAAAAAACGGAAGGTCATATTTCAGTTATAGCTTTCGAAAGTCTGACTTAATAGCGAAAATAATATCTTCAAATATAGGTACAGATTTTGTCTTGCTTCCCACTTTTTATAATAGGGATGATGACTAAATTTTTTTATGATGTCATTTGTACCAGTTTTTGGACAGAAACAAATGTTTGTATTGGAGGAACTACAATTAAAGAACATAAATACCCAAAAATTTGAGACAAAGATTAACCTCGCTGGCGGCAGCGCAAAACGCTTAATACTGAAAGACAGACAGGCGTGACGTCACAGCCGACATTTGTTAATACAAAGTACCTACATGTATCGTCGTATGGAAAATCAGGTTCTTAAATTGTTGTTTCATTCGCGGAATACTGCCTTTAAGTACATAATTGTTGTACAATTTTGTTTCTATAAAAGCCTAAGGATTCTATTGGTACCTTTAAATTTACTCTTGTACAATAAAAAAAAAATCTAAACTTTCAAGGTTTACATCTTTTTACGATTTTAATTATATTTTATTATTTATACTTTATTACGGTAATTTGATGGTTTAGCATCACTACGTTATCAATTTGAACATGAGTCATCATGCCTATTATTCATAGGTATTCATCATGTTTCATCTGACTGTCGGGGCATGTACTATGCGAGAAGGAGCGGGGCAGCAATAGACGCATCAGCGCGGCAGGTGCGGGGCGCGCGGGTGATTTCTGATTTTTCCCTGGCGGTACGCGCCCTCTTAAAAGGAGGTTCCTGAAATTAAAGACCAAATAAAATAGTGTTGTAGTGTTGCCTTGTTGGCCAGTTATGGCCAATTTATAGATCCTTTAGTAAAACGAATTAATAAAAGATGCAAGATATAATTAAAGATATATGACAATAAAGTTAACAGATTGCCAAAAAGTATGCGTTGGCCGAGAATCGAACTCGGATCAACTGCTTGGAAGGCAACTATGCTGACCATTACACCACCAACGCATGTTATAATGCTACATATAATATAAAGCGTAACATTTCTATATTATATTACTATTATTACAAAGTTTGTGCTAATACTTATTGTAATAGTACAATACAAGTATATTGTCTTGGTAATTTTACGTGGTCATGGCATCTTAGATCTAACCATGTAGGTAAGTATTTTTTTTATTGTAAGTTAGACAAAGTCAGTTAGAATTTAATTATAACTATACTTTTTACCGCGTTGAATTTCAGCTATCAAAACAATCAGGAAAACCTTTTTCGAGTTTGTTACCAAACTACTACTTAGTCTGTGAGATTGTAGCTTTGTTACATTATAAGTCAGTTTATTTTGGGTAAAAACCGGAACCACTCATCCGAATTCAAAACATCTTTCAACAGCGTGTAGAATAGACTTCCTGGTTGGTTACAGGCTATATTTTATCTCGCGGGTTCGCCTGTGTTCATTGCAATACGCGGCCGAAGCCGCGCGTGCAGCTAGTATTTATAAAGTTTGTTTATCTTTGTATTCCAAGACATAGGTGTGTTTATAACTGTCACAGTTTGGTTATGAAATGTGTTTTCCAAATTACATTACAACACAAGCTGAAGTAGATTAGTGAATAGATCTTAATCAGCGACAGCAACGTGCAAATGTTGGTGTAATTCTTACAAAATTAATAATGCTTGTTAAAACGATCTCAAAACATATGAATAGAGTCTAATTTAGGGGAAAATAAATACGTTTCCAACGGTGGCATTTGTCGTGTTAATACAACGTAAAACAGCTGCATCACTTAATAATCTGGAGTTTCATTGTCACATGTAGGCACATTGATGAAATTTTAATTCTAGTAAGCAACACTACAACTAATATTACATCACATAAATAAAATTCCGGTCTGACTATTTCGACGATAATGTCCGATTTCGATTTCTTTGGTAATTACTTTTCCAGGGTTCTGTAACGTTTGTTAAACCGAACGTATTTTATTTATTTGTGCATGTAAACGCAATAATGTTTTTAAAAATAAACAAAATGCCACCAATTTGTGGCATTCGATTAATTCAGCTCCCCTACAAGAGTAGGTACACAGCACACAACATTCATCTCAAATAGTCGTCTGTCATCTAATCCTCTTCTGGAGTGTTGTGTGGAAATGAGTTTTGTTCTACAACCCGCGTGTATACTATGCTTCAAACTAACGAATTACAAAATACAAATAGAGGGAGAATTTACAAGTGATTACTTAAACCAGGCCTAGAAAATATTTTTAAGTACAAAAGCCTAGGGATTGTCTACTGTCTATGCGGAAGTGCAATAAAAAATGATCGTTGCTGGCGCTTCGTCGGCCGCTTCCGCGGCACGCTCGCTTCGCTCGCTCGCTCGGCCCGCGCTCTGTAGGGTCGCACTTCTACCTAAACTCTCCTCCTCGCTTCGCTCGTCGTCGTACATGAAGGTGACCTACCTTAAGGCAGAACTAGTAGATTCACGGATATTATACGCAGAGAATATATATACAAATATACTATTTACCAGTAGTTAGTTTCATTCATATTCAATGAATAGTCCCAAAAGTACAAGTAGAACACGACATGATATTAGATATTTTAATTGTTCGTCGTTTTACTTTTACATTATTCCAATCGTATATATGTTGTGATTTGAAATTTACTACGTACCTACCTAATTGTCGATCTTTGGTACATCGATATTTTAATCGTTCGGCATTTGTATTGTAGGCAAATCAGACTTCGATATAACAAAATTAGATATTTTAACTGTCGACATTTTCCATATTTGCTTCGATGCTTTCACTATTAATTTTCGATTTTCAAATATGTAGTTATCCCAGAGATCAGCATACCAAAATCAGTGAATGTGTGCCACGAAACGGTATTACCAAAAATCCGAGAAAAAAGTATTTATGCACAAAATTCAATAAACCACGTCCAACATACAAATCGCATCAAAATCAGTCTAATTACTTAAAAGCTTCAGAATTTATCACGGACAAACAGCCGCAACCGGTTCCACTCTATAATATGTAAAGAGTAAGGATATTATAATGGAATCACATCAAGAACATCAAAGTTGAGTACATACGTGCTTGCGCCAACATTCTCATATCCGGAATTTCACACAGTGATGACACGCTTCAACTCTAAAGATGATGAGGCTGGTTCATTTACATGACAACCCTTAAGACTTATACTGCGAGATATTCTTTAACATAACTTAATGTGTGTATGACGGAGATGGAGACAGATACTAAGAAGCAATAGACCATATCACTTCAATCAACACGCCACTTTGCGTTTTTCAAGTAGACACTCGGGGCCAGAATGCCGTCCCCTTGTTTGTGTCATTTTGACATTAGAGACTGGACATGACATTTTTGTACATTGAATCGGGTCACCGTCACCGAACTTATCAACCAGAGCGCGTCAAACATACGAATTGAAATGTGTATCCGTCAAGTTTTGACATTGATGGATATTTTCCCACAGCAAATATCGATCAAGCGCAATATTGAACGATTTAACGCACCTGATGCGGTATTAAAATGTACATGCGAATCATTTTGATTACATTCCTTCGCGTTAGTGAGTAGTAAAGTGTGTATGTGTTATGTTTGTTGGAAAGAGATAAATACTTTATGTCGGCGAGGTCATTGACGTTACAGTGTTTGCAAATTAAACTTTTTTCCCGAAAACGTGTTTGCAAAAACGAACGTACGAATGCCATTTTTATAAATTTGCCAGAGGTTTTGTTTAATCTTTGTTTGATCAATAATTGAGGCTACAATTTAATTTTGGTAGCGGATAAAATAAAGAAATGTTATTTTAGGAAGTGCATTGTCTGCATTAGGTACGCGAGCAACAAAATTAAGATTATACCTGCACATAATGATTTGTTGACTGTTTTCTGTTCGGTTTGCATACATTTTACATATGCCTATATTGAAATATCAAAGCTTGAATTAACGGAGTTCTTTAACATAATCATGACCTTAATACAGATAATTAACTATAATTCCGACTTAATAAATTTTCTAACAACATTTAAGTTGCCAGCAATATAAAGCAAAGAAAATTGACAAGTAAGTGTAAATGACAGCTCTTCATACTTTGTTTAGTACGGCGTCATACACCTAGTCCATTGAAGGTTTGTATTTTGGAAAATTAATTGCGCAGTTAATTTACATAATTTTAATCTGCAAATACATGCAAACAATTGCTAATGGAACATATCGACGCTGGAAAGGAGAAATGGGATAAGCGACATTTTTGGAGATATTGAGTTATATATATCGTTGGAATCGGCAGATTTTTCTGCATCGAATGGGCTGGGTCTCGTATCCGTCGGACGACTTTGGTGTCGCTTATCCCATCGGTGATTTAGAGGATTACTGTCATGTTTTTCTCACTAAACGACTGGATATTTGATCACTTTGTGAAAAATGGAGATTAGATAAAATGTTATATTGCGAAATGAGACTTAGATTTTTTTACTTATTTGTCAGATCAGATTAAACTTAACTTGGATAGTTTTACTTCATTACAACTTACCTTTCACTTGTTGGTTATCTTTTTTTACCTACCCGCATAAAATATTTTAATGTCATTTGAGACATTTTACCTAAATCTTCATATAAAAATATATATGGTTAGATAAAATTACTTGGTTGTCATATCTATTCTATTGGCGTTTAGCCATATTTACTTAGTTGCAGATAAAAAACTTTTGTCGCTTATCCACTTTTACTTGAAACTACATTGAAATACGACTGTCGTTTACCCCAAATTGCATAAATGAAATTCCAATCAATTTGTCGTTTATCCCGAATTGCTTTTACACCAATTTGTCGTTTAGAATGTACTAAAAATACAGATCTGTTTTACAATTTGTTGGTTAGATAACTTTACCTTATATGCTTTTTGAAATATAGCGCATTTAGTACTAACTTTTTATAGTTATGAAGGTGGTTATTACCACACACAGTATAAAAAAGTGTCGCTAACGCATTACTTTCGGGCGCGCCAGTTGCACCCAAACGCCATCTAACTTGAGCAGTGCCTAACGAGACGTCGCCTAGGCCCGACATTATTATTTAATATTTTTTGTTCAGATTTGGAGGAAATGGGCATTGTGATTTTGTTATTCTAATAAGGTTTATGTTATTCTCAATTACGAGAATTTAGAGTTTTTTTTCGTTTTGGACTCCAAGTATGAGTTTTTACTTTAATATTGTTATAGCTAATTGTGTTGTTTATTGAGAATAAATGACATGCATATTGAGTACTAGCTTCTGCCCGCGACCTCGTACACGTATAAATTACCTATGGTTTAAACATAATGTTCTTATGTAGTTAACTTCTGTTGTATTATAACTGACAAATTTTAAAGATTTCTTTTCCATAGACTGTGCCTGTAACAGTTAAAATTCTCTTCGAATCTAAATAAACACCGTCATAAAGTTTGTCGTCAAAATATTACATAGATCCCCAAAGTATCCTTTGAGAGAGCGCTCCCTATGCGAGCCCCAGGTTTGAAGGTCCTAGGGCGAGCCCCACGGACACTCACTATCCGCAGGTGTCTTGCGAGCGAGGCCTGAAGCCAAAATCCCTAAATGTGAGTGAAGGCCCGAGGCCGAGCCCCCACGGATACTTATAATCTCCGAGTATCTTGCCAGCGAAACCTTAGGGCCGAATTCCTGAAAGTAATCGGAGAGGCAAGCGGAGCCGAAGGCTGAGCTTTGCGTAGGAATGAAAAGTCCAAACCATGCTTTTAGAGAGTGGTCGCTATGCGAGCTTGGGGGCATCCCTAGGTGTCTTGCAAGGGAAACCGGAGACCAAAGTCCCCAAGGGGAGCGGGCAGGCAAGCGAGGCCGAAGGCCGAGCTATTCGTAACAATGACAGGTTCAAATCAAGCCTTAAGAAAGTGCTCCCAATGCGCGCCTGAGTGATGAAGGCCCGAGGGCGAGCCCTCACGGACACTTACTATCCCCAGATGGCAGCGAAGCCAAAAGTCGAGCTTTACATTAGACTGAGCGGCCCAAAACATCCCTTTAGAGAGCGCTCGCAATGCAAACCCCTATAGACACTCATTATCTTCGGGTGTCTTGCAAGCGAAACCTGAGGCCCAATTCACGAAGGTAAAAGGGGAGGCAAGCAAAGCCGAAAGCTAAGATTTTCTGTAGGAATTAAAGGCCTTAGAATGCTTTAAGAGACCGCTGCCTAGGCGAGCTCGAGGGCCTAAGACCCGAAAGCAAGCCCCCACGGTCACTTACAATCCCTAGGTGTCTTGCAAACGAAACCTGTGGCCAAAGTACCGAAGATGAGCGGCGAGCCAAGCGAGCCCTCATGGACACTTACTATTCCGTAGGTGAGTGGCGAGCCGAGGTAAGTCCCGTAGCGGAGTGGCGAGGCAAGCGAGGCCTTTGGGCCGTGCTTTTCGTTAGAATAAAAGAATCGAAGCATTCCTTTAGAAATCAGAAAGCGCTCTAAATGCGCCCCCATGGATGGACACTCATTATCTCCCGGTGTCTTGCAAATGAAACTTGAGGGCGAGCCCCACGTACCTACACTTACTATCCCCAGCAGGTGTCTTGCAAGCGTAATCCCAGGCCAAAGTTCTGAAGTGGGCGGCGAGGCAAGCAAGGCCTTTTCGTTGAAATAAAAGTCCCAAAGCAACCCTTCTGAGAGCGGTCTCAATGTGAGCAATGACCTCTAAGGACACTCATTATCTTCCGGTGTCTTGCAAGCGAAACTTGAGGGTCGAAATCCCAAAGTTAAACGGGGAGGCAAGCGAAGAAGAAGCGAAGCGAAGGCTGAGGTTTTCGTACGAATGAAAGGCCCAAAATATCCCTTTAGGGAGCGCTCCTATTGCGCTCCCAAATATATTTCAGAAAGTCACGGATGTTTTCCACTAAAAAAAAATAGTACCTACATAACCAATTCTCAGAGGAATGCCGTTTTGTCCAAATTTTATACCCGCATCCATTGACGTTGGTGAACTATGCTAAATCGAGATAAGTCAACCTTAGATGACCTCTGATTTCATAGCAAATATAGGAAGGCAGAGATCAAGGTTGCTGGTTTTCAATATCAACAACGACGTCGTCAGTGACTGAAGTTCCAATATAATTAGGTCTCTGATGTCTAACAGTTACTATCGGTGGAGGTATCAACCAGTTTTGTTTAATATATAGTGTTTAGCCGCCTAGCAGTATTTTACATCCAGAGTTTTTTCACGTTATATCTATATTTTGTAAAAGTTTGAACTGAGGTTTTTTTTCATTTCTAGTCAAGTATACACTTGCAAATTTTCAAGCCTTTAGCTCATAGATTCAAGGAGTTCCCATACAAAGTTCAACCCCACTCCGGGTCCGACCCCGGGAATTGTCTCCACAGATTAGTAAAGTTTGCATCAAAATCCGTCAGCCGTTTTCACATGCTGCGCGTACACATAAACAGACAAATATAATATAAACGGACAAAAATTCTAAAAACTCTTTGGAACGTGGTCTGTTATCGATTCTAAGTATCCCCATCAAACTATTTTTCGAATATCTTTCATGTACAGACTTTCGACCCTCTGCAGCTTTATTATAGGTATGTATAGATGTTGTAGTAGATTTGATAAAAGATATTTTGATCCCAAAAAGGTATGTAAAATAAAATAACGTATGTTTGTTTACTGTGAGGCTCATTTGAAACATAAAGCTTCACAAAATACTAAAATAGTGTTTTTTTTTATTACGCCTAGTGCATATCATTAACTTGGCATTAATTAGGTACCTACTTTATAATAATGTAGGTTTGCTACTGATGAAAACAAAAATAATTAGGTTTTATTGTAGCTTAAGTCGTTTATCACATTTGTAATTGTTGCTAAAAAAGGGATTAGATGGCTTTTCCTGGTTTACTTCATGTTTATTTATGCGGATATGTATTTTTACCTGACTATAAAAATTGCATTTTTTGGGATTGGATAATTTAAGCTCGAAAAATTATTTTGTAAAAGTTAGGTTGGACTCTTTTACCTTTCAAATTTCTCATAAAACGTGTCGGTTAGATAATTTTACCTAAATCTATTTTTTCAACCATTTTGCTTAAGCGATACTATATCCTAAAATAATCAATTTTACGGTAAAGAAATAAACACATTATGTGGAAAACATCACTATTTATATAAAAAATGCTTCATTTAAGAAATAACTCCACAGGACGAACTTTACTGATTTTTTTTCAAAAAAGTGCGAAGTTTTTTGGCTCTCCTGTAAAGTTAGCTTTGTGTCGCTTATCCCATTTCTCCTTTCCAGCGTCGATATTATTATCAGTTTTAATAAATGCTCGCATGCCGGTAACACACTGTATTTATCGTAGCCATAGCCATGGAGTGGATGCCACACGATGGGCGGCGACGACGTGGCAGGCCGACACGGAGATGGCGGGACGACCTGACCCCGTATCATGGTCGGCCTTATCACGCGATAAGTGACAAGATAGGAGCGTCGTCTCGCTCTATCGAACGGAGTCAGCCAGTGACGGACGCTCTATGTTGTCACTTATCGTGTGATAAGGCCGACCATGATACGGGGGCTGGACGCATTTTGTAACGAAAGGCCAGAGATTGCTTAACCCTGGGACGAGTGGAAGTCGCGAGGGGAGGCCTTTGCCCAGCAGTGGGACATTATATAGGCTTCGAAAATAAAATATAACGTAGGTCGTGAAGGCCGAGATGGGCGGAAACGGGTTCACAAAACAGGAGGCCTAGGATCGTGCAAAGTGGAGAAAACGCACTCTGAAGCGTACTCTGGGAAAGAGGACCCGGGCAAATGTCGGGATATGTACGTATGTATGTATGCAAATACTTTATTGTACACAAGACACAGGTAAAAATACAGCCAAAAAAAGTTTAATCGGTACAAAGGCGAACTTATCCCTGTAAGTTAGAAGAAGATGCAGCCGACCTTCTTTTTCTTACACCTCGTCACATTGTTTTTCTTGTATTATTTTACTTTACGCTTTTTTAAACTCACACTGTAGTTTGTGATATCTTGGTAGAACTGGGCAATGTTTAGTAATTGTAGTATTGTCTCTGTTTTCCATATTTTTTTACGATTATAGAAAAAAATACACGCTTTTGATGTTTAAAGGCAAAGTTATTTATTCATTAACTAGCTTCGGCCCGCGACTCCGTCCGCGTGGAACTCGTTTATATCGCAGCTCCATACAAACTTTTACACCCCCATTTCACCCCCTTAGGGCATCCCCTAAGGTGGTGAAATGGGGGGATTTCGGGGATAAAAACCATTCTATGTTCTCCATCCCTTCAACTATCTCCACTTAAAAAATCCCGTCAATTCGTCTCTCCGTTTTGCCGTGAAAGACGGACAAACAAACACACACATAACTACGCTTTCCCATTTATAATATTAGTATGGATTTGGGCATATTACATGCACCTATGAATGTCGACAAACTACCAGCGGTTTGGAAAGAAAACCTCTGCCACGAGAAGAACCGGCGAAAAACACTCTACGAATTATATTTTATTCAAAACAGTATACAATATATAATTAGGGTCTATTTTAGATTTAACTAAGTTTTAATTTATTTAGTTAATGTTAGTTGTCATCTTGTATATACTGTAGAACATAAATGAATTTTATCATATATAATTCCAATATCACAATTTCATTAAACTACTTAATATCAATAATATTTGTATTGTAGGTATTGTATTGTTATATTTATCCATATATTTCAGTTGAGTAAAAGACGTCGCGTCGCGATGATTACTAATTAATAAGCTTAATAATAATCCACGATTTAATTATGTATTCCTGTTACAGGCACCTGTATATATTTCACAATTCCAATCTCTTCTGTTTGAATAACTGCGATTTTTAACTTTGTAACCCATCACATTAGTTTCATTGTAGACCGTAATCATTTAACCGTGGTGTTAGATCAGATTATAAGACCTCGTTACGAATGGAAGCGATCATTCGGACTTTGAAGGCGCTGTTTTTAAAATGACGTGTTACAGTTATTTAGTGCGATAACATCTGTACTTGGCAAACTGGATAATGCTGTAGACTCTAAGCCCTTTAAGCAAGTACTATAGTCGATTGGCCGAGAAAATCATATCAATTTTAAACATTTATATAACTGCTGGCCACACACTGTGGTGCGTTTCGCTATATACTTAATATATTAGTTTATTTATAGCGAGTAACATGCATTTAACATGATTGATGGCAAGAAACTTAAGACTTGGCGTTAACAGTGTGTTAGTTACTGGTATGTTATAGCTACTCGTATGATTTTTTTTTTACTACAAAGTAAGTTTATATAGTTTTCTAGTGCATTGGACACCTAATACTAACCGCATGTAAAACTACAAGTTTGTAGATCTGAGCAGTACCTCAGAATTTTGATGGTCGTTGAACAGTGAGAGAAAATTGAGGAACTTTGACTTGCAGTAATTCTTCAATATTACTATAATTATTTGTTTGAATTTAATGTAATTTGGAAATATATCTCGCTATGCCCTCTTGGTCACTAAAAATGTAGGCTTCTAGTTTTTCCCACAACGAAGTTACAGGGGGTCGAAAATGGCACGAATGGCTTCGAGAAAAGGATGCTATTTTTTGCTCTTTTGCTCGACTTGTCGGGGGCACTTCCGTTCCCCAGATTAAGGGACAATCTAACATAAATCAAACCAGCCCCATAGTAAGCTTGCTTGTGTTATGGGTACCTGACGACACTATAATTTAATGAATATAAATATCTAAATTACGCAAGGGGAATTAAATGAAAGTTACATGACCTATTTATCAATGAAATTGTAATACAACACAGCTGTTTGAATGAAATCATCACTCAATTTACTTGACTGTTTTTAAACAGCTTTTTTCTTTTCATAAACGGCTCCCCTGGCAGAAAGAGACGAACACGGAAATGCGGTATAGCTAACGTGAATGTACTTGCATACTTGTAGCAAACAACAACAACAGTTCCATTTAATACAGCGAAAACCCTCATTCACATGAAGGGCAGCATACGAATTGCCCAAACGTAAAGGAAAGGATGAACCGGATATCCTGAAAGTAATATGTCGTTGGGCTCATAATTTCTTATAGAAAAGGATCCCGTTAAGAAAGTTCGGTGAACTCATTATTTTGTAGATTGCCCCACAGACATTACTGCCTTATTGCCGATATGGTGAATACGCCACAAGTGTATTCGGGGTCAACTTCGTTGTAGAGTTGTACCTGCTACGGTGAACTCGAACTCGTTCAATCGGTTAAATGAACTAGTTCGGTCTTTTAGTTCAGTACTGCGCTTGTCTCATCTTGCGTATAGAGGATTCCATAGCTGGGATGGAATGGAGATAAACTAACTTGACTTCCTTCCTTCTTCTTTGATATGATTCTGACATCAAGGCTTACAAGCAATGAGGGGCAGGCAATATGAAATTATACCTCGTTCCCACTTGTGTGTCTACTCACTCATGGTTGTATTATGTGTGGGGTGTCTATAGGTACTTATGCTTTCTCTGTGTCCGTGGGGAACACACAAAAATTCCGAAGGGTCATTTAAATCCGAATACATAATTATTCCGAAACTTCAAAATACCGAACGACATTTATCGGAAAAAACATGCTTTTGGACAAATTACTCTTCTGAGTCTTCGGAGTTATGTAGTGTACCCGTGTCCGTGACTCTGAGTTCAGTCATTCACTCGCTCTGCCCTGCTCGCATCACGAATTGTACTGAACTAACGGACCTAAGACCGATTAGGATTGCGCGAAGGTTCCTAATTCCTTCTGGTCCACGACGGGAATTCATTACTAATAGTTCTTAGCGTCTGACCAACTCCAGCCTACTTCGTTCGCTAAATAAATTATCTTCGACATTTGGGCCCGCCCCATTACTGCTGGCACGGCGCAAGCCCCGATTGTTAAGTGTGTAAAGAAGATATAAATGTTATTCCTTATCTGTTGGGGAGGAGTAACTTATGAACACATTTGTGAGAGGAACCGTTTTTGGGGACAATTGTGTGGCTGAGGATCGATTGTAACAAAACAAAACGATTTTTAGATAGGTTTTTTTTTAGGTAGTCGTCTTACGTTTTCTCAATCGGAAATGGTAGAATTTAGGATATTTTTATCTTTTGATATGTGTTTATTTCAAATTTGTTTAATCATTTCTGAATTCAGCTGCCTACTTATTTATGTCACACATGTATAATTAGTTAAGAACTTACCACTTAAAAAGAAACATGTTTCTATGTATAGGAGTAGGAATTGTTTGTTTCCTTGCGATGTTTCCTCTCACGAAAAATTTGAGCATTAATGTCAATGTCTTCAATGTCGCGACAAAAAAAAATTTTGTTTAATATTCTCGTTTTCTTAAACGGGTAAACGACACACGCTTACAGTAATAAACGTGCTGAATTGCCCAGTGCCTGAAAAGAAAACCAATCAGTAAGGAATTTTACGACTATCCTTTTTACATGGAAGTTTAGTTCTATAGTTTAACAAGGTTTTCTGAGGCGAGGGCGAGCACCTGTGTAAGAAATTACTATTCTTTGAAAGATTCGATATTAAAAACCTTGTTTTTACATTGGGGCAAATCGAATAACGATGTTCTTATATCCATCTCTGTCGCTCGAATCCGGTAACTGTGATGATAGGGTAATCCGAACTTCGAGTTAAAAATATCTTGGTTAATATAATATAGTATAGTATTCTTAGCCGCAGTTCAGGTCCAGAACGCGCAAGGCTTTTGGCGGTCGGAGCCAGAGAGGCTGGTCACTGGCTGCATGCCCATCCTTCACCAAATACTACGGTACCTTTCTGGATCCGTCCTCCCTTCGTCTGGCGACTGGTCTACGGCTTGGGGTCACAGTATGCACTCCACACATATGCCCTTGTGGCACAGACGTGGACCGACTGGGTCACCACGGACTATGTTGTCAAAAAAGTACAGGCCGCTTTGCAAGATATGCGACTCTTAATGACATAATCCGCCGGTCTCTTGCCACCATCAATGTGCCTGCTCTTCTTGAGCCGCCTGGCATTGTCAGAGATGATGGCAAAAGACCTGATGGTGTGTCTTTGGTTCCGTGGAGTTTGGGACGGATGCTTGTGTGGGACGCTACCTGTGTAGACACACTGGCACCGTCCCACCTCCAATGCCGAAAATCTGAAACGCATTAAATATAGAGGCCTCGGCAGAGAGTACAACTTTGTACCTTTGTACCCTCGGTCCATGGGGTCCCAGTGCGCAAAAGCTATTTGCGGAAATCGCGAAACGTCTGGTTGAGGTAACTGGTGACCGAAGAGCTGGCGGCTTTCTCGCGCAACGCATCAGCATTGCAATTCAGCGAGGAAATGCCGCCAGCATCCTCGGTACGATGCCTCGAGGGCCTTTTATAGATTTAACTTAGCTTTAATTTAATTTAGTTAATGTTATAGTTATTATCTTTTGTAATTAATTGAGTACTATATTCTGATGTTTTTACTAAATATATATGTATAGTATACAATACATGGGTTTTTTTTTAAATTGTATACGATATAATTCGTCCACCCGTCTCCACCTTACAATTTGTACCTACTTAAAATAAAGGTTTAAATGGAGACAAAGCATACAAATAAAATACTAGGTACTTCACCTGTAACTAAACCATAAAAAAATTTACAGAAAACTTGTGAATTCCTTTTGTTTCAAGACCAAATTACGGTCAAGTTGGAAATTATGTGCATGGAAGTGATCAAAAATACGTGAACATTACTTTATTGTAGAAAGCACAAGGTCGCCCTAAAATTTTGAGAAACCTTAGGGAACGTTTTTTTAACTCGTCTAGTACTTTGGTATATTTTTCTATCGTTGCCGATTTGAAGTTTTCGTCAGACTTGATAAAAATTGGTAGCTCTGAAGAGCTCGTTATTCTGGGCAACATAAATACAATATCGAAATATGAACCTAAAATTTTGTAGGATAAATCCCATTGAGTAATGAAAATTCCATACGTTTCGTCACTGAATGGAAGAAAATTGTAGAACACTAAGTATAAGAAATTGTGCAGACATTGTACGTACAGAGTCATGAGCTTTTTCAACCTACCAAATTTAACATTGAGCGATTGTGAAACACATTATGATCAACGCTGTAAAAATTAATGATAAATAACACCTCAAGAGACTTTCGCTAGGAAAACGGCTGGTACAAGGGTCAAATACAGAAGGCAGTACAGTATTGCATCTGGACTGTAGGTACTTTTGGACACTGCGCGGATGGTCAGAAGGTTCCTCTCTCAGTCGCCCTGACCACCGGTGGCTTAGACGTCGCTTCGCTGCCGGCGGCACCCTATGTTTTTATCATGATTTTATGTTGTTTTATATTTTACTTTTTTAGGGTTCCGTAGTCGACTAGGAACCCTCATAGTTTCGCCATGTCTGTCCGTCCGTCCGCGGATAATCTCAGTAATCGTTGGCACTAGAAAGCTGAAATTTGGTACTGATATTGTATATCAATCACGCCGACAAAGTGGTAAAATACAAAGTGGAAAAAAATGTTTTATTAGGGTACCTCCCCTATACGTAAAGTGGGGAGTGTTTTTTTTTTCATTTCAACCATAACGTGTGATAGGTATATTGTTGGATAGGTAATTAAAAATGATTAGGGGTTTAGCACAATCGTTTATTGATAATGTTAATATTTTCGGAGATAATCGCTCAAGAAGTTTAAAAAAATGTGTCCGCCCCCTCTAACTTTTGAACCATAAGTTTTAAAAATATGAAAAAAATCTCAAAAGTAGAACTTTATAAAAACTTTCTAGGAAAATTATTTTCAACTTGATAGGTTGAATAGTTTTTGTACCTGTAATTTCTAAAAAATCACAATGAAATGACGTGCTTTAAAATAAAGTAAAAACGGTGAAAATCGGTTCTCGCAATAAAGAATTATCCCATAAAAATCATCTTCCATACTTTAAGCTCCCGCGCTATATTTTACTTAATTTGCCTATAGATGTCGCTGTACGCGGAACGCTCATATCGTACGTGGCAGTGTTAAGATTTTTCCTGATTTAATGGGGTCGGTGCAGGTGCGCCCATAAATTAGGTCGAAAATTCGTCCTGCTCGAATTGTCGTAGTTGTCTTTGGTCGTTCGTTGTCTAATAATAAAATTGTTCGATAAGTATTGCTTGTATTGTTCGCTAAGTATTGCTTGTTTAACGCTTAAGTGGGGACACTTATTGTGACGGACGGAAAACTACGGAACCCTACACTGAGCGTAGCCCGACACGCTCTTGGCCGGTTTATATTATTATTGTAAAAACCTAGCCTAAGAAGAAATATAAATAAAGAGAAAAATACTTAGGGGATTTTAACACAAATCGAACTAGCTTAGCAAGAAAAATGAATATTACATATTCTGTTTCTCTAAATAAATAATATCTTAAAAGTAACAGGGCAAAAAGTCATTACAAGACAAGAATCACACGCAGGACAGCACTTTTCGAATCTCATTACCATACGTTTGCCTTATTTGAAGTTTTTTATAACTGGCGCTGGATTCGACAGTAACACATGACTGGCCATGATGTGTAGTGGACACATCATGGCCATCATCTCAGCGATGTCACGTAGCTGCTATGTAGACGGACATCATTCTGGAGTCAAGTATCGCTAGGATATCGGCGAATCGGAATGTAGTTTGCTTTGTACGAAAGATGCTTGGAACTCCAGGGGTGTTTCATGCGCGCTGCCGACCCTTTTAAGAAATCTCTTGCGACATAAGACACAACTCTTAAATATACATTCACCTCATGCGTATATTTTAGCATTGTATACATATTTAAATACATTTGTAATAAAAAAATGGGGATAATTTTTCACCAATCAAAGTAGCCTATTACATGATATATGATGATATTAACTCGACAGTTCACCTGTGACATCACTTTTTACATAAATGATCATACGGTCACCATGTTACGAATAGTCATTAAAACAAGTTGAATTGTGGCTTCTCGTTATGCCAGTGCTTCCGTTGCGTGACAGCTCTTAAATCGGTAAAGATAACGCGGGCTGGTCGCGCCAAAAGAATGTTAAAATAAAAGTGGCCACGGCCTGGGCTTACTTTTTTATGAATTAATATTAGGGGACAATCTTACGCAAACCGTCGGGTGACGCTTGTGTTGTGGTACCTATTAAAAATACGTGGAAAACACCCAATTTCGAGGATTTGTAGCTGCCAAAAGTTGTTCCGAGATATCACTTTAGCAATCGCAATATGCCGAAAATATTCTAGTATTATTTTCGTCGTCCGCACGTGGAATTTGATAAATTGTAATCTAGTGTTTTTGGTCACTTTTTGCAGTCATTTAGTGGCTGGACGTGGGTTGCATTAGAAACCAGTTCAATTGACTAGAGTACGTGTAGGCGAGGGACCATTATTTGCTAAATCAACAATGAGTACAGCCACGCCATTTTCGTGTTATCACAAAAACGAGTATCACCTGTCTCAATAGGTAGTTATTTGAACAATATATCTATATATTTATTATGCTCTTTACATTGAACCTACGTGTTATATTAATTATGTGTGCGCGTCCGTATATCTAAAGTATCTTCAGCTTTCAAAACACATTGACGCAAGGGCCGTTGTATAAATTAACTGTCGGTACGATTTCGGACTTCATTTTGTATTTGGAAGCGGCGTGACAACTGTTGGTGTAATTTCAGCTAGATTCGGCTAAATAAGAGTGAGTGCTGATCTGCTGATTAAACTGCGCTTAAACACCTAAATGAAGGTATCGTCACAGTACGGACTAATCTAAAAAAATTTTGTTTGATCAGATTGACACTTGTTGACTATGATTGACTATGCAGATGTTATATGAATACAAGTGTTTCACGTTTTAGTACAGTAATCACTAAATCAACCGTATCCTTTAGCGATTCAATTATAAGCGGTAAAAATCACCCAAAAACTTCGTTCAGACGAGCTACTTACTTGACATGATTGTTCTTATGTTAGGAGTAAACAGCACACATTAGTAGGTAAGTATATTTGTGGGTATGCTACGCGGTACCTAAATCTAATATTTGATCGGTTATTGACATAATGTTTACACGTTTACTCCTCAGTAGTATACCTAGTACCGAAACAGTGCAAGTCCACCTTGCGCTTTTGACGGAGCTGAATCTACAGACTGATTCCTAAGTCGTGAACAGAAATATGTGTTTCTTATTGTTTAACTTTAGAAACATGTGGACGTGACAACAGGCAAAAATATTATGTAAACTTTGTGTGTTAATTCGTTAATATATTTTTTAACTTACTGAGTCTCATGGTCACCCTAATTGCTACGTCTACTGTCACTTTAAACTACAGACCAAGTCTTGTTGAATAGGGTGACCATAAAAGGTTGGTGTTTTTGCTATTTAAAATGATTATTAATAAAGTTCAATTGTTTGCTTCTAGAGTTAATGCAATGAATATTATATAGATAATATATACAAACAAAAATTTCTGTTACTTCTTATGTTTTACCTTGTATATGCATATGTATTCTGTACACAATGTCGCCCAATTTTCTTTGTCGGTATACCTACTATATTTGAGCAGTAATACCCACTGCATTCTTACTGGCCCGTTCCCGCGCATAGTGCCAATCAGGAAGCACTCATTGAAATGAAGGCTGGCAGTAAACATTCTGCACCGACAGCATACTGATACAGCAGCATCACGCCGTCCCCACAAAACGCGAAAGTAGCCGTGAATTGTGCCACATTTAATTGCAGCTTCTCCTGTAACCATAACTATAATACGAAAAGTAATGAGGCAATATACTGGGATTCCCTCTTATTACCGACACACATTTTGGCTTGAATGCTTTGTTTCAGAACTTTTTTTGTCACATACCTATCGGTATGTTTAGGTAAAGCTAAAAAGTAATTGTGTAGAACCCATAGTAGGTAAGATTAGGTTTGTCATGTAGCGACACATTTATGCATAGCTAACATATAGGTTACCTATATATGTTAGTTAGGCAGGCGGGCTCGTCAGTAGTCCCTTACCCATAGGCGAATGTAGACGCCATGGTAAATAAATAATATATAGTGACATTTCGGTGTTTCCCTTGACATCCATAAGTAGACTCCTATATCTGGTGACCCCTGTGAACATTACAAGTGAACATTACATGTGAACATTTTGCCAAGTGAACAATTTTTTTTTGGTGAAAAGGGACTACTCCTTCCTGTGGGGTGCCACGCAGGAAGAGCATCATAGGCATACAGCGTCATACTAACGCTGAGAAATGTATGGACAAGCGCCTCCGGGGGCACAGCCCCCGGCACAGCCACCGGCACAGCCTCCGGCACAGCCTCCAGCGCAACCTTCGAAGAGTGATTCCGTAAGCGGTGTAGGGGAATTGGCAGCGGTGTCACTGTCAGCTAGAATTCCGGATTTCTGGGCTGATCAGCCCAAGCTGTGGTATGCACAGTTGGAAGCCATCCTAGCACCACAACATCTGGGAGACGTGCAAAGATTTAACATAGTGGTTACCAAGCTGGGGAGAGCTACAATCCAGGCAGCTAGTGACATCTTACTGACGCCTCCCGACACGGGTAAATACGAGGCCTTAAAAGAGCGGTTATTGACAGTTTTTCAAGAAACCGAAGAAAAAAGGCACAGGAGGCTATTGCATGAGATGGAGCTCGGGGATCAAAAGCCCTCTCAGCTCATGAGACAAATGCTAGACCTCGGCGGAGCAAAGTTCCCAGATTCAACTATACGCATGCTATGGGTCGATTTGATGCCCCAGGCGGTGAAGGCCGTAGTAGCAGGAAGTGAGTTAACGGACCTCAAGAAGTTGGCTAGCCTAGCGGACAGAATTGCAGAGGCGACAGGGTCTTCAGGTAGCATAGCAGAAGTGTCGGTGAACCACCAACCAGCGGCGGAGGACAGAGTTTTGTCGGAGATAGCGAAGATCAGCACGCGGCTCGAGCGGCTGGAGCGGGGTGGAACATCGGGCGGACAGCGTAACAACAGTGCTCGGCAGACCCAACCGCGAGGTCAGACACAGCAGAAGAAGAGCCGCCAAGATCCAGATTGGCTCTGCTACTACCATTTCCGTTTTGGACAGAAGGCTTCTAAGTGCATCAAGCCCTGCGGCTGGAAAGGGGAAAACTAGCAGCGATACAGTCAGAGGCGGGTTACTGTATCGGCTCCACCAACCACCGCCTTGTGGTGACAGACTTTAACACGGGCTTACGTTTTTTGGCAGACACCGGAGCCAATATTTCGGTGTTACCGCGGTGCAAAATCGTGAGTAATAGTTGTAAGGTGGAATTAGATTATAAGTTATTTGCGGCGAATGGAACGCCCATCAAAACTTATGGAATTAAGACCTTGTTGTTAGATTTTAAGTTAAAACGTGTCTTTCGATGGACATTCGTGATTGCCGACGTTAGCCAACCTATTTTGGGGGCGGATTTCTTAAGTTTTTACAGCCTGAGCGTTAATCTCGGCTCAAAAAAGCTTGTTGACACGGTCACACGAAATGACGTCATCGCGACTATAGTTAACTGCGGCAATGATTCGGTGAATACGGTTAGCGGGAATCACCCTTTCTGCGACCTATTGAAACAGTACCCGGAAATTACTAAACCGATTAGTTTCAAGGAGGCTCCCAAGCATACGGTGTTTCATCACATCGAGACCCAGGGCCCCCCGGTGCATGCGCGTGCAAGACCGCTACCACCGGACAGGTATAAAAAAGTGAAGGACGAATTTGACTTCATGATTCAATTAGGCATTTGTAGGCCGTCAAAAAGCGCGTGGGCAAGCCCGCTGCACGTGGTGCCAAAAAAGGATGGTAGTTTACGGCCTTGCGGCGACTATAGGCAATTAAACGCATGCACCAAGCCCGATCGCTATCCGATTCCGCGCTTACAGGATTTCACGTATATTCTTGCAGGTAAGAAAATATTTAGTAGAATAGATGTGAATAGGGCCTATCACTTTATACCGGTAGCGGAAGAGGACATAGAGAAAACGGCTATTATTACGCCTTTCGGTCTCTTCGATTTTCCGAGAATGACCTTCGGGCTTCGAAACGCAGCCCAGACTTTTCAACGTTTCATGAACCACAATGTGGTGAGGGAACTCGATTTTGTTTTTTGTTATTGGATGACGTAATAATAGCCAGTGTCGATGAGATGCAGCACCGAGCACATCTAGAGAAACTATTTAGTAGGTTAGATGAATTCGGCTTAACAATTAACATCGCCAAATGCAGTTTCGGACGCCCGAGAGTAGAATTTTTGGGGTATGAGGTTACTAAGGATGGTATTAGGCCTTTACCGGAAAAAGTGAAAGCCATAACGGATTTCCCCAAGCCACAGTCAGTAGAACAGCTTAGGCGTTTCCTTGGCATGGTAAATTTTTATCGGGCACATTTAAAACACGCAATTAAACATCAGGCCATATTAAATAGGTACTTAGAAAATTCCAAGAGGAAAGATAAAACCGCCATACAGTGGACGAAGGAAGCTGACGAGGCGTTCTCGCAGTGTAAGTCTAGTTTGCTGAGCGCGGCGTTGTTAGCGTACCCGGTTGAAGGCGCGAAAATGGCTCTTATGGTAGACGCGTCGGACTCATGTGTCGGTGGCGCATTACAACAGTGGGTCAAAGGTAATTGGAAGCCCTTAGGTTATTTTTCTAAGCGCCTCACCGACACGCAACGCAAATATAGCGCTTATGACCGAGAGTTGTTAGCTATCTATTTAGCAATCTTACATTTCAGAAATTTGTTTGAGGGTCGGCCGCTAACGGTGTTCACCGACCATAAACCACTGATTTACGCTTTTAGTAAATTAGGTAGTGACAAAGAAACTCCAAGACGAACCCGGCAATTGTTGTTTATAAGCGAATTCACCACTGATATACAACACGTGTCGGGTAGTCAAAATGTGGTTGCCGATGCATTGTCCCGAGTAGAGACAATATCAACACCCACGACTATTGATTTCAGCGAAGTGGCTCGAGCTCAGGCCACAGACGCTGAGTTAGCACAGGCGTTGCGGGATAACAATAGCGCGTCGCGTCTCAGGAGTGTTCAATTACCTAGTGCCAATGGCGAGATTTATTGTGACGTGTCAACAGGCAGAAATAGACCTTATTTACCATTAGGTTTTCGGAGAATAGCATTCGATACTATGCATGATTTAAGTCATCCGGGTATCCGTGCTACACGTATGATGGTAAGAAAAAGTTTCTATTGGCCTTATATGAATCGCGATGTAGGGCTGTGGGCTAAAACGTGTATACAATGTCAACGTGCGAAGGTTCAAAGACACAATCATTCGGAATTGGGTCGCTTTCCATGTATAGGCAGATTCGAACATTTACACGTGGACATTGTAGGGCCCTTACCTACGTCAGCGGATGGTCATAGGTATTTAGTCACATTTATAGATCGGGTCACGGGCTGGCCAGAGGCTTTTCCGGTACGTGACATATCAGCCGAAACGATAGCCAAGGTGATTTACGAAGGCTGGATTTCGCGTCATGGTTGTCCTACTAAACTCACCAGCGATCAGGGCAGGCAGTTCGAGAGTGGTATTGTTTCAGAGTTAATGAAGTACCTGGGCATAACCAAGTTGCGAACGACGGCATATCATCCCCAGAGTGACGGAATCCTGGAACGATGGCACCGCAGCCTCAAGGCAGCCCTTAAGGCGAGGCTTACTTCACCGGCGTGGGTTCAGGAACTGCCGACCGTCATGCTGGGCTTACGTGCGGTTCCACGTAGTGATACCGGAGTAAGCGCAGCAGAGTTGACGTTCGGCAGATCATTGCGTATGCCGGGAGATTTCTATGACGCGAAAACTAGCCTGAGTTTCGACGCGGTTAATTACGTCACAGAATTAAGGAATGCCATAAGCAACATAAGGCCCAAGCCATTAGCGCAGCGCGATTCTCGAACGATATTTGTGCATCCGGACCTTAAAACATGTAATAAAGTATTTGTGCGAGTCGACACGGTTAGGAAACCCTTGCAACCCCCCTACCAAGGCCCGTTCGAGGTCATTAAGAGAGGGGACAAGCAGTTCAAGATACAGTTACCCGAGAGACAATCACTGATTTCTATCGATCGATTAAAACCGGCATATTCACTAAACGAGGAAATGTCTCGTTTAGTCGAACCGAATAAGAGTTATTGTGCTAAGGAATCTAATAACAACAAGGTTACTGCTGAGCCACCCTGTACTAGTGATAAGCGCAATGCGCCCACAGCGGTTGTTACCGACCCGGCGCATATTACTTGGACCACACGTAAAGGCCGTACGGTTAGGAAGCCAATGCGGTATCAGCAGTAACAATGTTTTTATTCAGACATGAGCATTAATAACATTAGTTGATAATTTAAGTATTTTTTTTTTCTCATGTTGAAATTAGGTGACCACCTTGCACTTATACTGTAGGTATGGCGTGCAAATTGTTATGTTTAATTTTTATTGCTTAGCTTGCCCTGAAACGGGGATTATAAAGTTAGTTTGTGAGCTTGTTTTTGGCCATTCGACTGCTCGCTACGACAAGTTTTCATCATGGGTTTTGGACAGAGCAAAAATAAGCAAGACGAGATTGAGGCCAGTATCGGCGCGAGGCATACGGAGTTTGAAAGTCGAATTGCCAACTACGGCGTTCTAATTATAGCACTAGTAGTGCTCATTTCCATCGTAATATTGTATACTTTGTGGAGATCCTGTAATAGGAGGTTGAAGGGATGGATTAAGAATCAGGCGGCAACACAGCCAAGCACCGTGGCGCGTGGGCTCGCTGCGCAGCCAGTGCACGCGGCCGCGACCGGTTACGTATAGTGAAACAAGTGTGTTTGTGTTAAGATTTTTTATTTTTTATAAGTGCATTAAAAAAATAGTTTTTGTAAGGGGGGGGCTACTGTAGCGACACATTTATGCATAGCTAACATATAGGTTACCTATATATGTTAGTTAGGCAGGCGGGCTCGTCAGTAGTCCCTTACCCATAGGCGAATGTAGACGCCATGGTAAATAAATAATATATAGTGACATTTCGGTGTTTCCCTTGACATCCATAAGTAGACTCCTATAGTCATATAATAATCCTGAAAACTTTACTGTTTCTGAAAAAAAAAACGATGAAATGTAAATTCGATGACACGTTCGTCGATAAAAGAAGGGCAAAATATATTTACTGTTAAGAAAATTATTGATAGGTCAAAATCCATGTTACGCAACACACTTTATGGCGATCATACAAAACACGATTGTGGCAAAATGCAATTGGTGATATAAACCAACAGGTGAAATGCGTTCGGGCACCATCTTAGCAGCAGTGGTGAAGATATTTGTGCAGAATACTGTTTAGCGAAATAAGTTTGGAAATCACGTCTCCTCAGGCTTATTTCTCCAGTTTTTATTATAAATGATCCTTGAGTTTGTGGGTCTGGCTTCGGTCGCGCGGCACATGATGCGAAACGACAAAAAGATTACGTTTTTACTTACACTGTTTAACATAATCGTATACAGGGGCGGCTATAGTGGTATCATTTGTAACGCAGTTTTTTTGCTTTAAACGAGGTACTGGCTTCTCAGAATCCGAATCGTGAGATGAATTGACTTTTGCTGAAGTTGACTGACAATGCTTTATGGCATTAAGTCCGTATTTTTCTTCTTTTGTGCGATTAGGAATGAATAAATAAGAATCTAAATATTAGATATAAAATATTAAAAGCTTTATTGTACATAAGGTAGTGCTTTACGCGTGAACCTATGTCTTAGGGAGTACCTAGTACCAGTACCAAGATGGAGTAAGGCCGTCAAATGTAATTTTTGTGTAGGTAAGTAACGAACCCCCCCCCAAGTGCCCCGTGTGGTGTCGGGTTAGAATAGCACCACCCCCTTTCTTCCTGTGGGTGTCGTCGACTAAGGGAACAGGGTTGAAGTGTGTTGTGGGGCGATTTCATGTGCTCTGCCTACCCCTTTTAGTAACGAAAGTCTGCTTTTGTGTTACGTTTTATATTTTTGTGTCATCCATAACACAAAAATTTAAAACAAAAGCAGAATATCGGTTAAAAAAAACCTTAATTTTGACTGCATCACCCAGTTTAACCTGCACCGACCGTTTATGCTCAGAATTAGTTATTAGCTTAGTTTCATTTTTCCCTTACGATAATGAAAATAGAATCTACCAATTCTACATCTTGGCTAAACAGTAAAGCTTTTTTGGGCACATCCCGGTCGCCACATAGACTCCCGCGCGTGCACACGGTATGAATTTATGATGTTATTAATAAGCGAGACGGGTCTATACTTATTAGCCAAGATATACAATTTCTAGAGCGTGGTTGGTAGAGTTAAGCCGTGTGAAGTAGGAAGCTTGGCGCTAATTGCTATCTGATATCTTTTTCACGCTGAGAGCTATGAGCTACGGAGTCATGGCATGCACTTTACACGTAAGTGGGATCTCATTCCTTTTTCAAGGTAATTTCTAAAGAAGTGAAAGGGAAAATTCGTAAAAACTTCCATTCCCTAATTTAAAGGGTGGGGGGTGATTACCTAAGAATCCTGAATGTACCTGCGTATTTTATTATTTATGGCAAGGAGTCCCTTTATACATTTTCAGACCCCTAAGCATCAAAATTTGCGGAAGTCTCACACAAAATGACATCCCCTAGTTTAAGGGGTAGGGGGGTACAAGTTCCAAATTTTTGGATTTCCTTGTTGATTTTGTATTAATACTAGCTTACATACCAAATTTTTATCTTTCTAGGACTTCAGGAAGTACCTTAAAGATTTTGATGATCAAATTCTTATGGAATTGACGTAATGTTCCCAATCAAAAATCGCAAAAATCCATGTGGGACTTGCAAGGCTGAAATAGGTACCCAATTCCACCTGTCAAACAAATGGTCTATTAAAGCCTTAATGTATCTCCCCCGCCCAATTTTCATGACAATGAATCTCGCCGCCCACCGAACAAACAAGGAAACAATAGCAATAACGGAACGACAAAAACTGCCGTTCAGGCTTCCTGCCGCGTCTCACTTGGAGCGAAGCTAGCGAGACCGATACAGTAGGTTCGAATACTTCAAATTAATATGTTTCACCCGCGTATTGCAAGAAACACGGGCAAACCCGCGGGCTAAAATATGGCCTATGGCCATTCTATACACAGGTAAAAGAATTTTTGAAAATGGATGAGTGGTCCCGGATATTACCCAGCACATACGAACATACATAAACTTACAAAGCTTAAATATCACAGACTTGCTTCTTGCTTATACCTAGTTGTATAAGTTAGCTCATACTATTTTTTCTTTATTCTTGCAATACCTGTTCCTAAATGTTGTTCATCATTCCCTGCTACCCAAAGGTTATCTGGAAGAGACTAAAAAATAAAAGTGACACAGAAATGATACAAAATAAGATGATATAGACCGAGTGCCGGAATAGATTCAGCTCAGAAGCAGGTTCGTCATAATAGAAATAGGTAGATGAGTTGCTAGGCGATTGATCAAAGGACGACGTGTGGTATTCCTTAAAATTAAAACGAAGTGTAGAAGAGACCTTTAGGTTGTACACCGGCTATACTTTGTCCGTCGGCTCCGTTTGCGTTGTTTGTAATACGCGCACGGAGGCGCGTAGGTAGGTAGTTGAATATCAATGTGTTTAGCTTTATACACGCCTGCTAACATGTCGGATTGCTCGTAAAACATATTGTAATCAAACTGGAATACAAAACGTAGGTATATATCTGATCGCCGTACCAGCTTCAGCTAACCGTGCAGACTATGACAGAGCCACGTTATGACGTCATATCACTGTTAAACCTGCCAAAGTACAATGTGGTTCTAACCCACGACTTATCACAAATTATAAATCATATATCATATTGGGGGTCGAAGTCGCACCACGTCCGTAGGAATTACCCATCGCTACCCTACACATGACCCCCGGGTGGTGCTAAAAGTGCAACAACCTGGCAACCGTACTGTCTTTTCCAAGATCTCACGGTTCTAAATACTGATTTGCCATACGATAAATAGGTAAATAAAAATAAATCATATAAATAGCTAGCGCACGTTGCCGTCAAATCGCGCCGTGCGTGACTTAGCATTTTCTATCTCGCTCGTAATGTGTAATTTAGAAAGAGAACAGTAGATTTACTCGTCTTGCGTGCCGTCTTGTGGTAAGTTTGTAGATGAGCTAGCCCCGCAGATCGCGTTTTACAAGTGATACCCTGGGGCCGTAGACAAGGTTACAATCGGCAAGCGCTAACGCCGATAGAAAATAATAAAATGTATGGGAATGACAGATGCCGACGAAACACTTTTCGTTAACATTGATAGGACCTGCTGATGTATGGTCTTGTGCTGAGTGAAGCCAATGCTTGATATGCTGACTTGTTTACTTATTTATTCGACCGACCGAATGACTCAGTTCAATGCTGAATGCAAAAAATATACCTGTATTTCAGCAAACTTAATTTATATCTAGAGGAAAATCAGCGTTAATATTGCGCATACTGGAGTACTTGCACCGTTTATGATCGGCGGTAGTGGCTCGGGGTTACTTTGCGAGATTTGATTGTACAGTCGCCAGCAAATATATCGGATCGTACCAAGTTCTCACAAATATCTGAGCACGTCTCCAATGCCTCGACAATAGAGACGTGTTCAAATATCTGTGGGTAGCTTGGCCGCTCCGATATATCTGATGGCGACTGTAGCATAAATTAATAGTTTCATTACGACTATTCATTCTTAAAGGAACCAAAACAATATCAAACTTATATTGTGATTCAATGCGGAGGAATGGGTATCGGTATGGGGCATTATACGACTGTTAGGTATTTACAGAAAATATGAAAATAAAACATTATTAATATTCGACTTATATTATTTACTTGCTGACTGTTATTGACTCGATGGCATTCAAAGTGCTTAACATAATAATGAACACTGTTACTCTATTGCCTAAGAAGTCAGAAATCTAAATCAAGTTTCTAAACTATTGAAACAAAAGTACCTTACCTACTCGTATTTACAACATTAGCTACATTGGTACAATACCTACTTTTATATAATAGTTTCTTATAAACACGCCAGTTGCGCCGCGCCATCTGTTGTCATTTACAAACAACCCAAAGAATCGGGGAGGACTACTTTATTTTACTGAACGGTGCAATCCGGTGTCTGTGGCGAGCCGTGTTTGTTTCTGTTTAAAGGTGCGTTATGTTACGCTAAAATAACAGATGGCGTTGTCAAGCAACCCAGTAATACTTAGACATCGAAATAGGATATATATAGCATACATATAGCCTACATATATATACAGTAAGTATCTGCGGGCAACCTGATTTAAACAAAACTTAGACTTTCTAATAATTTGTTACTTATTTCAAGAGTGAAATGAACCAATTGTATATATATTTAGGGACAATCTTACACAAATCGACCTAGTCCCAAACTAAGCAAAGCTTGTACTATGAGTAATAGACGATATATAGATAAATAAATACTTAAATACATAGAAAACATCCATGAGTCAGGAACAAATATTTATGCTCATCACACAAATACATTGCCCTTATCGGGATTCGAACCCGGGACCTCCGGCTTCGTAGGCAAGGTCACTACCAACTAGGCTACAGAGGTCGTCAATTACCCAGAACATATTTATAATTCTCCGCACGGCACGTATGTAATGCAGAGCACGTCTAAAATGAGACGCCCGCGACATACTCTCGATTTTTCTCGCACTATACCTCTTGTTTTAAGGGTTCTAATAAGAGAGACGGATATAGCGAGAAAAGTCGAGAGTCAATGTCCTACAATGGGGAGGCAAAAAAACATCCCGTACACATACTTAATTTACTTACCTGCCGACGTAAATAAAAATGGTTTAGGTATCATATTGTGGAGTACAAATTACTCTGAAACGGACAACTCTGGCGGATATTTCATTTCCACAATTTCCTGGAATTTGATTACGAGATCGAGACGCAAAACTTCCTAGGAATTATTATCAGGCTATGCAGCAACAATGGCCTTTCAGAGAAATAAATTTATACGCTAAAATATTTTTATAGTATTATATTGAAGGTAGTATAAAATCAGACGGGTCTTGTGCTACCAACAGTTGAACTCATTATTCTAGATTAATTGCCTAGTTTAATTGGAATAGCAAATATATATTATGAATTTGTGTTGATGTATCTAAAGTATGTACATTATAATAGTACAGATATACATGTATGGTAACCCCGCTGTGAGAATTTTAACACCAGTATGATGTCAAGTTCAGAGACATGCTTAGAAACGCTTATAGGGCCTCAAAATCACAAGTAAATTGACACAAATCGCGTTGACGGCGCGCTTAAAAAAATAGTCTGCATAAAAAAGTATTACATTAAGGTATGCCAATTGGTATTATTTGATTTTTCATCATTGTTTTATTTTTACCCGTGTGGTGTCGGGTTAGAATTTCACCACCCCCATTCTTCCCGTGGGTGTCGTAAAAGTCGACTAAGGGACCAGGGTTGAAGTGTGTTGTGGGCGATGGGCTAGCAACGTATCACTACAATATCACATTTTGTCGATATTTTATACCCACATTTATGCTAAAAGTGGCGCTGGAACATACGTTTCATGTGCTCTGCCTATTCCTTTTGGGAATAAAGGCGTGAATGTATGTATGTATGTAGGTATGTTTTATTTTTGGTATCAACCTTTATAATCTAGTTATTCGATACGATATTTTTACGGCAGCGCGCAGAAAACTGTGAACAGGCGCCTCGTTTAAAAAGTGGATACATTTTCTGCAGACAAGACTCAAGATTTTGACTTTGTTCTTTGGCCATCATCAGACAGTCTATTCACTTAGCGTATGTATTTATCTGAGTATTTTAAGTGTCGTTGTTGATGCTAACAGCACCTACAACAAAGAGTAGAAGGCTGCTAAAAATTTCGAAGAGTTCTCGGACACGGTATTGTAACTTACTATTCATCCATGTTTTTTCATAGGCGTTAAAAAAATTATTTGCTTTTGCAGACACAGTCACATTGTTAATGAGGTTTTTCGCTTCCATTTTAAGAACTGCTTTTACGTGCATTTCATTACCTAGGTATGTTTCGCGGGCTTTTTGTTCCATGGTCTTAAACTTCTAATAAAACTATACTTTTATTTACAGTAAATATACTAAGCGGAATCAGACACTAACGAAAATGTGAATTAAAATGATTTAATATTGATTGAATTCTCCACTTTGATCGAAATTTATACAGTTACAAGAAAGAAAATGTATGAGCGCGTAATGTATAAACACTCCGCGAAGAAAAAAGCATCACTAGTCGCTACTGATATTAATTACGTATTGTTTCTGGTCTCGCTCTGGCCCACAGTTATTTTGGAATAATGTTTTTTAAGCTTTCTTCTCTATGTCGAGCGTGCAGGAAGGCAAATTGAATTTGCTTTTCCCAATCGCAAAAAAAGTAGATTGGAAAAAAAATGCAGATGGATCAAAAACAAGTTTTGCTCTGTGTAAACGGGCTAGAAACGAAATCGAAGGACTGTAAACGGAATAGAACTAGTGAAAATGTGGTTTATGCACCTGAGGTTCCTCAAGAAATACTTTATCAAGGCTCCGTTCCAGTGGCCTTCGTGGCCAGATTATCTCGTTTAACCTTTGACTTCCATAACAAGACATCTGAGTATAGGCGACTCTGAATGGGAATTGGTTCAGGAGTTTTTGTACTAGGTACCTACGTCATCCCACGATGTAAATGTGTTAAAACTAACTTCATAGAATTGCAACGCGGGTCGCTGAGCGCTGAGGTACGCAGTTAACCCCATACTGTTTTGTACCTCCTTATATTTTTTACTCGAGATACCATTTTAGAGTGCAGCATAATAACCTCTACTTCAGTCGTATCGTACCGTCCGTCGGTATCCATTTTGCTAACTCTCTGAAGATATATTTCGTGAAGGTATGTGATTACCTACCAGAGGCGGTGTGTGAACATTTTTGATGGGCAACCCGAAGCAGACATAAGTTATGAAAGAGATTAGACACCTGTAAATAAATTTTAGCCAATTCGGCGGAAATCGGTTTGTATGGGCGCTCCACCAATGTAACCTATGTACTCTAATGGTCAATATATTAGGGGACAATCTTATTACATATCGAACTAACACTAATATAAGCTCAATAAGGCTTGTGTTATAGGTACTAGACGACGATATATATAACAGATATAAATACTTAAAAACCCAGAAATCATCCAAGACCCTTACCGGGATTCGAACCCAGGACCTTCAGCTTCGTAGGCAGCGTTACTACCCACTAGGCTAACCAGTCGTCAGAGGTCAATACTATGATGAAGGCTAAGATAATATCACTAGTGGGATTTTCTCATGCACTTTTTGCGTGTTTGACGTCCTCGTCAATATCCTTTTGCTCGGCTGCAGTTGTAATTGACTTAGATGCCTTAATTAATCCCTGAAAACCTAGCTGGCATTAAGTTCTAAAGTACCCACACCTTTAAAGTACCCACTACGGGAAGAGGATTTTTATTAATTATTTTATTTGCAGATGATAGAAATACAAAAAAAGTACTTGCCCCAAATTAAAGTTTTCCAAACTGTGAAACAGTTTGTTGGCGGTGCGCCACATGCTTAGCTAGTTTCAGTTCATTATTGTATGACGTTCTGGTCGATTGCTCAAAGTTTCGTACGTAACTGCGGTAGAATTAAATGTATTTAAAGAAAAAAAATTGTAAGTTTCATAGCGCTCGATCAAAAATTTACGCAGATATCCCTGTGGATGCCAAACGAATAACCTGAGCGAACTTGATAGCAGAGCTTGAGTTCACATGTGTCAAATAACAGACTTTCTTAGACAACTACATGTATGATAGGCAGAAAAGGCAGGCCACTATATTTTGTGTCAATATCGGATCTGAAGTCCAATTCAAGACTGTGGTCCATTACTTGCTTCTATCGTTTTTCAGATTAGATAAACATGCGGTGTGACTTAACACGTCTTCCGTTTCATGGTATAAAAACCTTAATTATTTCATTACAAGTCATAAATTCGTGCGGAAAATACCACCTTCTGGCCAGGTAGACGTAAAATTTTGTATTCACCGCGGGCGGTCACAAAGAAAGCCTCAGATATCATAGTTATCGCGTCGTCAGTCGCCAGAGCTCCGAAGGATTTGTTGTGTTCTGAGTGAGGGCCCCACAATCGTTTCTAGGTTGTTTGGAACAAGGAATCGCAAGCGTCTATGTTTGGCAGGGTAGTGGTATACAAAAAAGCAGTCGGTGTTAATAACTCTGATAAAGAAACGGACTACCTATACCAACTTATTTACAAACGACAGTGTCAAACACTAGTCTGCGGCAAAACAGATCCAGAAGAGTCAACTTTGTACTAAACTAATTATATGAGATTTTAAAGCGGCTTAGGTGTATTAACTTCATAATGAGTTAAACTTTTGGTACGAATAGAATTGGGCTAAGCTGGTTTAACTCGGTTGGCATGTCTGCCAGATAATTGGATATATTGTGCTAGTTAGCTATAAATTCACCTAGTCTATTAAATTACTGGCATAATCACATTAACAGTTTTGATATTTCTGATATTAAACATGTTCAAACGCCGCCATGACCGCCGGCGTTTTGAAAGTCGCTAAAACCTTTTCTAATTCCTAACGAGATTAACTAGATAATATAGGTACTTATTAGAAATGGTAACGTAGATTATTTGCATTTGTTCATATAATTGAAAAATACCGTTTATAGACATTCAAAGTAATCAAACGTATAAAATCTATGAACTTACATTTCACTTGCATTACCTCTTTATTATTGATACTACTTATCTATAACTACTTACACTAATATTATAAAGAGGGATAGTCTGCCAGATTAAAGCTTTGTATGTTTTGGGTAACCTCCAGAGCCACTTGTCCGATTCCAATAAATCTTTCACTTTTCTTTTTTTGCATGATTATAGGCTATATCGCCCCCGTGTGGTGTCGGGTTAGAATTTCACCACCCCCTTTCTTCCCGTGGGTGTCGTAAAAGTCGACTAAGGGACCAGGGTTGAAGTGTGTTGTGGGCGATGGGCTAGCTACCTATCACTGCAATATCACATTTTGTCGATCTTTTATACTTACCCACATTTATGCTAAAAGTGGCGCTAGAACATATTTTTCATGTGCTCTGCCTACCCCTTTTGGGAATAAAGGCGTGAATGTATGTATGTGTGTATGTGTTGTGACTATTATACATATTATAATGCCTGTATCTGGAAAGGAACCGGTTTTTGAGACACAGGTAAACCTACTTTGAAAGCCGGGGTTTCATCTTCATAAAGTATACCCGCTATATATACAGTGTACGAGATTTGGGACTGGTCTTTGGACAGTTCCAATATGATGTAAAGAGTGATGTGGCTAGAGTAAATCGATTGTCATAATATCCGATTACGATTGATGATGGCTAATAAAAGGAATCGATTGATTACTGTGTAATAATTATTTTTAGGAAATCAAATAGAGAGCCTATACACTGTCGTCTGCTAACACAAGTGTCCTGTAAGTAAAGGGAGATACAGATAGTGCGAGAAAAATTGAGAGAGCTCGCGCGCCGTGCAGAAATCAATGCCATATTTTCAAAGGCAACATTTTGCACAATCAAATATGTCGGTTTCGATCGATGTGATTTTATTTCGTATTATCGTAACAGTAATTAAATAATACATTGTTATTTTCCTATTCACAATTATTTGATTCATATCGGTTTATTTCTAAATTGACAGACTCCAAACGATTAAAACAGTATATCACTAAATTTAAAAATAAAAAGTCGTAGGACGTAACGGTTTGCATACCGAGTTTTCAATGCTAATTAATGTCTATACAAGTAAGCCGTAAAAAATTATGACAATAATTTTATAAGTGCTAAAAAGAGCGTGCATGGAGATTGAACTTTGTTTTGTAACTCGGAAGCGATTGAAACGTTTTTTATTATTTCGATGAGCAGTGCCAATTTACGTTATATGGGTGTCGCGATGTGTCAAAAGACCAGTTCCAAATCTCGAACACTGTAGTTACAATAAAGATTTTTATTATTATTTATTTTATTAGTTACAATAAAGATTTGTATTACTATTTATTTTATTATGTATGTATAGGCTATATTTTATCCTGATGGGATGTGCTGGGACACTTATTCTGGGAAAAGACTGGAGAATCCTTTTTTTTTAAACTTTATTGCAGAATAACAAGTCGTTAATACAAAAGGCGAACTTAATGTCATAATGCGTAGGTACTCGTAAATGTTCGTGTTCAAGTTGAAAAAGCATTTCAGAAGTCATACGTCTAACGCGCTGCTGATACGACGAATTGAATCCCACTTTACGTCTCATGAAATGATTCATTGATTGGCACACAGCTTCAGATTTTGCACAAAGTTTTAAATCGCAGTATTTTATATCAAGCATTTTAGAATTTATCACCATAAGTCTGTGGTTAAGCTCGTTTGGAGGCAAGCGCTGAGATAAATTGCCCATCATCTTCAAAGCGAACTGCGAGGCACTTTAGACACGACTGATACAGATATCGCTCTTTAAACACTTAAACGTTAAAAATACGCTGAAAATCACTATCCCTCTCTTGGCAAAGGAAACGTTTCTGCGACACGCTTAATTATTTTTACTTGTCTCACCATTTATCATATTTTGTTGGCGAGGCCGCGTGACAATTTATGCGCTTGGTTGATAAATTGAAGAGCATTATTTTGACTGAACCGACCGCCTTCGCCATATCGTTTGTGGGTTTAGGACTTTGTTGAAACCGTCGTGTCCGTATTTCGACCACTTGATTCCCCGAGCTCGTATGATGTTTTATGCCAAGTAGCAAAATAAACCGAAATAAACGCGGAATAAAGTGCATACTATCTTTTGCAATCGAAGTGGAACGGAGTTTCAGAGGAGTCTATAGAGCTGCCTGTGTTTTTGTTCATATAGTAAAAAAGAATGGCAGAAAAGGGCTTGGTAATCATTTTTATGAGTCCCCATGAAATTAACAAAGATTTGGTTTTTGCTTTTCTTAATAACTTCGTCATTGTCGTCTATATCTAGGAGGATGATTTTCATCTTCCGTTTGTCTCAAACCTCCCCTCTATCATTCGATTCACAAATTTAGGGAGGGAGGACGATCATAATTTTATTATTTATCTTACTCAAGATACACTTGAGGTCTGCTTGTAGAATACATTTTATATTTATGACAAGAAGTTTATGTCATTCAATGGTTTAGTAGTGTTCACAGTGGACATACGAATTGAGTAGAACACAGTATCCGTCATGTTTGTACATCTCCCCCAATAAATCTCTGAAGGCTCGACCAAAATAAATGATGAAACAGATTAATGACTGTATTTGATTCAACGGCCTAGCCGCGTAAAGAGATTGCTGGCTTAGCTAAAGCCAAACGGCCGGTGGGCATTATTCGCTGAAATAGTGTGTGTCAAACACTTCCGTTGCAGAAATTAGTTAGGACTTGGGAACCCACAGTACAGTGAAAGGGCATAAATACCGTAGTCCTGTGTTAACACGTGCGTGGGTGAGGACCAAATTCTAGGCCAGCAGTTAGAAACACGAAAATTAGCCGTACAATTCTATGGTTAATTTTTATGTCACAACGGATTTTTTAAACTAAATACGACCGATGAACTAGGCTAACTATCGCTGTGCTGCCGCGTTCTTTTTCGTTAAGAGTGTGATAGAAGCTGTAAATCATGTGAAAGAGACGGTGACTGCGTAGGGCAAACGCCAGCCCTTTTCCAATCTGATCTTACAGAATCTTAATACAGGGACCGTAGACAAGGTTACAATCGACAAGCGCTAACGCCAATAGAAAACGAATAAGATGTTTGGGAATGACAGATGTTAACGAAAAGTGTTTCGTCGGCATCTGTCATTCCCATACATTTTATTCGTTTTCTATTGGCGTTAGCGCTTGTCGATTGTAACCTTGTCTACGGCCCCGGTGTAGAGTTGAAACACGTATGTCTTAGTTACTTACTTATATTTCAAAACATCCTTTTCTGTTAAATAAACCTAAATAATGCGTTAAATAAATAAACAACATCCTACCTTTCTTGAAGTTCTATAAAATAACTTCCAGTATTTACCTGAAACCAGGCCTATCCCACTGTCATTTAGGCGCGAAACGAAGAAATGGTAACCTGTGGAGGTGTAGCTACGGCTGTACATCAGCTTATCGCACATAACGCACGTTATATATGTTGGAGAAAGGTTGACCGGAGCGGGTAATTGGGCTTCTTCTGGGATATCGGGCATGGCGACGGACTTCCTATCACGTTTGGAAATAAAAATCAGACGAAATATACCACTTATGCTTTATTCGCATTCACATAGTTAAAAGATTGTTAATAGTAACACTAAACTAAATATCGAATCGGATTCACACAACTATTAACGGTAAGCTATTAATTTGCCATAGACCTTAACATTGTACTAGGGTACCTAGGTATGCACTAGATCGGAAACCGACAAGTCTCTTGGCGAGAACGTCTAATTCGTACAAGCGCTCAATACAGAATGTCCCGCAATGGCGGTTTATTCCCGCCAGCTAGATACCGATTCCCGCCAAGAGCCATGTCCAAGCGAGGGACAAAGTTGTTTAACCAATCAGCGTCAAGATATCAGCCCAACGCTTGGGTTTCCAGTGTACCAACATAAAATTACAATCGACAGCCAATCAGAATAAAGAACCACCGGACATTAGTCTACAGGTTGGCCAACTTAACTCTAAACATAACATTGCCATTTAAATCACAATTTAATTGAAACAAGTAGGGTGTTACCAGCAAATAAAATTGAATGAATTACGTTAACTGTCAAATGGAGTCGCTACCACTTGACAGCGATCAAACAACAACCGATTGTTTACATAAATTACCCACTTTAAAATTATAAACTTCGTTGCTAACTGGTGGCGCCGCCATCACAATTCGACATATATATACGTTCTGTATGTACAACATCATTATACGATTGTAATATCACATATAACATGATAGAATAAATAAATAAAAAAAAGAAACAATGAAAAGTAAACAAACTAAAATAAACTCACAAATTACGTCAACGAGTACAATGGCACAGTTTAAATCTTTAATATATGTCCAACACTACCTATTCCTACGATGTGAAAGCTAACACTTTTCTACAGAATACACCATTACTGTCCGCAAATATACCTATGCTGTCGGCTTTCTGCGTGCACCCTGGTCAATGATTTAATGACTTATATTTGTTTCAAATCAATTAAAATAACAGCAAATATGAATTTACTTACAAGATTTAACGAACTTACCCAAAGTGCAGTTCTATCCTGATTATAATTATGAAGTATACCTACTCTCTGTTCAGTTTCTTGTATTAGGAATTTCCCTCCCTCCCAGACATTATCATGCATGATATATGTTAATATATTTTTCCCCTGTTGGTTTCTTTATTTAGCCCTAAAGTTAACACTTTGACATCTGGTAGTATTGCCAGGTGCTGTCTATTTGTTTTTCTATGTAGAATATGAAATCGTGACGTTATAAATGCGTGTCGTCATTCAAGTATATAACCACCACCACCAAAGCCAAGAACTAATCACTGCACATAATCAGGATAGACCTTCACTTCAGGTAAGTTCGTTTAATCCTGCAATAATATTCACACTTACAGGTATTTTTTATGTATGTTTACTTCTCGTAATGTATGTCTGTATTTTTAAATCCCATATTTATAGGTATTTGAACAACTTCCCATTTTCTGTGTCCTGTGGCTGTCGGGCTTTATAAAACCGTTTCTCATTTACCTAAACGATATCGTGAAATTGGATGAAAAATCTGTCGTAGGTGAATTGAACACAAAGGGAATAATGTTCCATATCACTAACTTCGTAATGTGATGGAGAATATTTTCGCAGGTATATGGATTGGATTGGATTTGCGATTTAAACTTTATCCCCCTGATAATGCCTATATGCGCGGGATATTTATGAGTCTCTAGGTTGGATTTCTTAAAGGTAAGCCTTATAAGCGACATAGTAAGAAGTACGTTACGAGCAAATGTGTTGAAAATATATGCAAACAAATAATATACACACTGTACCCGGTATATATAGTAGAGTAGTACAATACCCAATACAATGTACATAGTTGTATTAAGCAGGCATTTAGGACTTCGATTACAATTTTACATAATGCTGCCCAAAAGACAAAATGAGAATAGAAACGGCCTCAACGCAATCATTTTTCTATCTTAGTCTAAAATAACCTAAAGTCTGGATCGCGCTTTCGCTTTCCACGAGTCTCCTTGACTGAATATCTATAAACGCGTCAACCGAACGAAATGGGCAAAATTTAAGGCTTGCCCTAAGTACGCTTTTCCATCAGGTGCGTCGTGTGAAGGTCAGCCGCAGCCCCCTTGAGACCCTGAGACAGAGGATTGTAAAGGGTATTTATGACCTCCTAAAGTTCCCTTTACAACGGCCCTCTGAGGGTCAAGATCGTAAAAGCTTGTTAAATTATTAACTGTGGAGTTGGAAATTATTCGAAGAAAATATAATTATCCATTTTTATTTTTCATACGCAAAGGAAGTTCTAATTTCGTCTAGGTACTTTTTCGAAGCAACCCATTAAAATCATATGACTTATTAATCTTATTATAGTTAGGTTATTGAATCGATTAATTTATAAAAGAACTAACTTCCGTCGTCTGCGTGGAACTCGTTTACATCGTAGCTCGATACAAACTTTCATCCCCCATTTCACCCCCTCAGGGGATGATTTCCAGGATAAAAACTATCCTATGTCCTTCCCTGGGATTCAAACTATCTCCATACCAAATTTCCTCTCAATCCGTTCAGCGGTTTAAGCGTAACAATGCCGTAATGAAACCACCGACACAAAGCGAAATTATAACCAAGGATGGTGATACATCTAATGGTGAAGGTGATACATCGTTTCAGTCGGTACGAAGGAGAAAAGGTAAAAAGAAAAATGTAAACATGCGAGGTACATTGTCATCTAGCGGTAAAATTCAAGCAGCTGAGTCACATTGTTCCATCTATGTATCTCGTACTAGGAAACACATAACTGAAACTGATATAATGGAGCACATAAGCGACATGGGTGAGCAATATGAAAGCGTTCAGCAACTCAAACAGTACCAGGAGACTACGTTTAATTCATTTAAGGTGACCATCTTAACCAGTAAATTGGACAGGTTTTTAAGTACAGAATTTTGACCTAAAGGCATTGTGTACCGCCGTTTCCGTGAGCGTTTAGCTCGTGCCGCTGCCCAATCAACTCGTAATGGATAGTCTACAACAGATTTCATCTATTAAAATGGCGTCTTTTAATTGTAAATCTATTAAAAGGTCGGTGGAACAAATAAGAGCTTTATGTAACCGAGCAGATCTTATAGCCCTTCAGACCCCCTAGCACAGTAGGTTTTATGCCCGACGTAAAGCATTTGTCCCTCTTGCACTCCCATATTTGCCAGAATGGGACGAATGCTTTATGTCCGATATAAAACTTAGTGTGCTAGGGGGTCAGGAAACGTGGCTTCTGGAACAAATAAGAGCTTTATATAACCGAGCAGATCTTATAGCCCTTCAGGAAACGTGGCTTCTGCCACATGATCTAGGGTTTATAAATGAAATACATGACCAGTATACAGGTTTTGCTAAATCCTCGGTCGATACTACGGCAGGGGTTCTTAGAGGCCGTCCATATGGGGGCCTGGCGATTCTTTGGAAGACGTCTGTATTTCCCAATGTGTCCGTTATTGATTGTGCGGGAGACAGATTAGCGGCTATCAAAATAAATCTTGAGAGCCGTTCAATCATAGTTTGCAGTGTTTATATGCCAGTCGACAAGGAAGAAAACTTAACAGACTTCACAGACTGTCTCGCGAATGTCGAAGCGATCGTAGCGGACAATGAAGTGGAGTGCGTATATGTGCTTGGAGATTTTAATGCTCATCCTACTGCCAGGTTCGGTCATGAGCTGGCTCTGTTTTGTGCTGAACATTCTTTCGTTTGTGTGGACTTAGAACGATTAACAGACGACACATATACTTTCGTTAGTGAGGCTAACGGGGCAAGGAGATGGTTGGACCATTGCATGTTGACTCATGCAGCAAACGTGACTGTAACCTCAGTGTGGGTGGACTACGGAGTGTACTGGTCGGATCATCAACCCATAATGATCGTGTGCGATGTCACAGGAGTCAGTCAGAGGTCAGTGCATATGGAGGATCAGCCGTGTAACCGTGGCATACGCTGGGGTACTAGAAACATCGATCAAATAAACGCCTATGCTAAGAGATGCTGTGAAAGTTTTAATAGTTTAAAGTGTATCAATACTAGTCAATGTGTAAACTGTAATGCTATTAATATTTGTAACGATCACTTATATTTAATTGATGAATATTATGAAGGTATAATTAAGACATTACAACAGGCTGCTGTAGATAGTATTAATGTTGTAAGCGGTGCACGTAAGAATCACAACAAGATTTTAGGTTGGAACTACCACGTTGGGGAAAGTCATCAGCAAGCTCGTCTGCACTTCGGATGCTGGGTGATGGGTGGCAGGCCACCGTCGGGAGAGCTGTACCAAAAGATGTTTGACAGTCGCAGGCAATTCAAAAACAAGTTGAGGTGGTGTCAAAACAACGAGGAACGTATACAACTTGATATTTTAGCTAAAAACCAATCTGATAAAAATTTTGGAAAATTTTGGAAAAATACGAAGAAATTAAATTATAAAGCTAACGTGCCAGTTAATGTAGAAAATATATCGGAACAGAGTAAAATAGCCCAGTTGTTTTCTCACCACTTTAAAGTTAAACCTCTCCAGGCGCGAGTTGCACATCAGCCGCAACGTGCTGATCAACCCGATGAGAGGACTGTAGCACAGTTCACTCCTAAAGAGGTTATGAGGGCTGTCACGCAGATGAGACGTGGAAAATCACCAGGACACGACGACTTAAGCATAGAACATATAATATATGCGGGTGACACCATATTTAATGTGTTGGCTAGTCTTTATAATATGTGTGTGAACCATGGTTATCTGCCTGGTAGCCTTATGAAGACTGTGGTGGTTCCTGTCCCTAAGAATAGAACTGGTGACCTCTCAAGTACTAAAAACTATAGACCTATTTCGCTTGGGACAATAATAGGGAAGATATTGGAGAGACTACTTCACTCAACTCTAAAAAACAGTTTAGAACTAAGTGATGCACAGTTTGGTTTTCGAACTGGTCTCTCAACAGATTCTGCGATATACAGTCTTAAATCTACTGTCAATTATTACATGAAGCGGGACACGTCAATTTACGCATGTTTTTTGGACCTCAGCAGGGCTTTTGACCTGGTAAACTATAGTTTACTGTGGGAAAAGCTCGCCGAGTCCAATGTACCAAAGCAAACCGTGAATCTGTTGAGATACTGGTACGAAAATCAATCCAACTCAGTGAGATGGGGCGACTCCACATCTAGCGAGGTAGCGAGTATAGGTTAGAGTGTGGTGTCCGTCAGGAGGGGCTAACCTCACCGGACCTTTTCAGCCTATATATTAACGACCTGATTGAGGAGCTGAGAAGTACCAAAGTCGGTTGCCATGTAGGCTCGATCTGTGTAAATAATATCAGTTACGCAGATGACATGGTGCTTCTCAGCCCTTCAATCAAGGGCCTGAGGAAACTCTTGGGTATCTGTGAGAGGTATGCAGCGGAGCATGGGCTGCAATATAACGTTAAAAAAACCCAATTCCTGGTCTTCAAATCAGCGAAGGGTCCGGATGTGGTGCCTCCAGTGTCTTTAGGTGGAACTGAAATTAAAAGGGTGGAACAGTTCAGATACTTGGGACATGTGGTGACGGAGAAACTGCGTGACGACGACGACATTGAGCGGGAACGTCGGGCTACTGCAGTCAGGTGCAACATGCTCGCGCGACGATTTGCTAGGTGCAGCGACCCGGTGAAGTTGACACTGTTTAGGGCATTCTGTCAATGTTTCTACACATGCCAGCTTTGGGTGAACTGCACCAAGCGTGCAATGAGCAACATAAGAGTACAATACAATAATGCGTTTCGTATTCTTATGAAGTTGCCTCGTTATTGTAGTGCGTCGAGCATGTTTGCAGAAGCCAGAGTTCCTGACTTCTATGCAATCATCAGAACACGAATTGCGCGGTTCCGGGATCGTATCACATGTTCAGATAACGAGATCCTCCGTACCTTGTCTGAGCGTCCGGACTGTTCCATCATGAAGTACTGGGTGAGCGTGCACCGCTTACAAAATAGGAAATAAACCGAACCCGCTGTATGACTGACTACTTACTTCTAGGTAGCTAAATTTAGTTAAGAATTTGTATTTTATTTTATTTCATTTTATTTTATTGTCATTGTGTATGTGATATGGGTTTATTGCCTGAAATAAAGATTTATTATTATTATTATTATAACCCACTGATAAAAATAATAATAATAATAAATAAAGCGTTTATTCACAAAAACAGTACATATTTAAGTTTACTTTTATACTTCCGCCAAACTGTACAACAGTTTGTTGGTAGAAATAAGCTCCCATTTTTTACTGTTTTAAATTATAAAATACTACGATTCTTTACCCACTTATAAAACTGCCGCGTAGTGTACACAACCGCGATGACAGGTGTGGGTAGCTCTGGTTATGTATAATGCATGAATGTGGGTAAGTGATTAAAGTGAGTCTTAACCCGAACTCGGTATTTGATTTACATGTACGACATGGCGCAGCCGAAATAAAAGAACCTATTGAAAGTTATTGCATAAAATATATTTACAGTTTGCGTAGTTAAGTGTCAGTGTACGTATGTGGTGTAGGCATTGGGATTTAGTGACTATTTGTGCAAAGAAGAGCTAAAACTGCGATCATGGAATCGATCTTGCCACCTCCGCCGCCATTTTTGTTCGTTAATAACTTAGACAATGTTACATCAGGGAACTTATCGAAAGAATGGGAAAAGTGGAAAAGCCCATTTATTATTTACTATGAAGCATGTGAATTATCGAACAAGGCGAAAAAAGTTCAGATTAACATACTATTGCACGTTATCGGCGACCAGTGTCGTGAAGTATACGAACAATTTGACAAAACAGCGATAACGACATCATCTGAATTGTTAGCAAAATTCGACTCATTTTTTCTGCCTAAAAAGAACCTGACAATTGAAAGGCACAGATTTTTTACACGCGACCAGCAGGATGGTGAGTCAATTGAGCAGTATTCGTTTGAATTGAAAAAGCTGGCAAGTTCATGTGAGTTTAAGGACCTAATGGAGACCCTGATTCGGGACAGACTTATATGTGGAATAAAGGAAGACTCCCTCCGGGAAAGACTACTGCGTGAACCGGATTTAACGCTTAAAAAATCATTAGACATTTGTAACTTGCACAAATCTCGAAGCTACAGGCTGGAGTAATAAAGAAAGAGTCTGCTGAACATTATGCCTACGAGGTCCAGGGTGATTACATCGGACGGGAAGCGGTTTATAGTGGCGGTAGTGAAGTAAATCAGGTGATGTGGGTATCGCGGCGAGGAACGCCTACGCATAGAGGTGCAGCGCGCGGTTGGTCCCGCGCCCGACGGCAGCCGTCGCGTCCCCGCGCACCCCCCGGCCCGCCCGCGCCCGGGTACCGCCGAGGCACCACGATGCAACGAAATCAACTGGCGCACAATCAAGGTCGTGGAACACAGTATAGCGTATGTTCGAGTTGTGGATATGAGCATTTAAACTCTAGATGCCCTGCTGTAGGCAAGAGGTGTTTGAGCTGTAATCAATTTGACCACTTTTCGCGGATGTGCACGGTCCACGAGCTTCAAGCAGATGAGTCAAATGACCAGGTAATATATTACTTTTCTGGTTCACATAATGATTGGTCTGTCGATTTAATGATAAACAACTGTAAAATCCAATTTAAATTGGACACTGGTGCTGACGTGAATGTACTGCCACGGGGTTTTTTGCAAAACATAGGTGTTTCCGAGCACGAGTTAGGATCGTCGTCAGTGAGATTACGCGGTTATTCTGGTAATGACATAAGAGTTCTAGGTCATTGTAACTTGAAAACTAAGCATAAAAACCGTGACTTTATTTTAGATTTCCTGGTAGCGGACGTAGATTCGCCACCAATTTTAGGACGTGATTCGTGTACTGAGTTGAATGTTGTAAAGTTGGTTTTGTCAATAAAAAGCGATAGAAACAGTGACTGTGAGCCTAATGTCCTTAGAGAATACGTTAACGTATTCGAGGGGGTAGGTTGCATACCCGGGTGTTATAAAATTGAACTTAATGATAATGTCAGGCCTGTGGTACATGCACCGAGGAAGCTTCCTGTAGCCTTAAAGGCGCCATAAAATGCAAATTGGATGAGATGGTCAAAGACGGGATAATTGCGAGGGTCGAGGGTCCGACAGACTGGGTCAGCAGCATGACCGTTGCCAGAAAAGCTAATGGGGACATTAGGATTTGCTTAGATCCACGTGACCTAAACCAAGCCATCAAGCGGGAGCACTTTAAGCTACCGACTTTAGACGAGATCACCGCGAATTTAGGGGGATCCAAGTACTTCAGTACTTTGGATGCAAAGCAAGGTTTCTGGCAGCTAAAGCTACATGCAGATAGTACGGATCTATGTACTTTTAATACTAGTTTTGGTCGGTACAAATTTCTACGGGTCCACGTCGCATGTTCATAGTGTGATTCTGGTCATAGAAAATACTACAATTTGATTCGACTCAACACGCGTCGCGTGGTATCGGGTCGCGTCGCATGTTCAATTGTTCATAGTGTGATTCTGGTCATAGAAAATACTACAATTGGATTCGACTCAACACGCGTCGCGTGGTATAGGGTCGCGTCGCGTGTTATTTGGAATTACCTCTGCGTCAGAAGTTTTTCACAAAAAAATGTATGAACACTTTGATAATATTCCTGGTGTATGTTTGTTTATCGATGACTTACTCATTTACGGGAGTACCAAAGAAGAACACGACCGTAGATTAAAAATGGTATTAGCTAGATGCAGAGAAATTAACTTGAAATTAAACAAAAACAAATGTAAGATTGGCTTGTCGGAAATTAAATACTTGGGTCATAAAATCACTCCAAATGGCATTTACCCCGATGATACACATACGTCTGCGATAAGAAACATGCCTCGTCCGTCTAATGTAAAGGAATTAGAACGTTTTCTTGGTATGGTTAATTATGTCGGAAATTTTATACCTAATTTGTCGGATAGAAATCATGTGTTAAGAGAGCTCCTTAAGAAAGAAATAGAATGGCACTGGAATGAAGGGCGTGAGAAGTCATTCAATAGCCTTAAAGAATGCTTGTCTAGTGTGCCGATTTTACAATATTACAGTTTGGATGAACCTGTAGTTATATCTGTAGATTCAAGCAAGAATGGTCTTGGTGTTTGCTTGATGCAAAACAACTTGCCGGTTTGTTACGCATCTCGATCCCTGACCAAGGCAGAGCAAGCTTATGCTCAGATCGAAAAAGAGCTCTTGGCTTGTGTCTATGCATGCGAAAAGTTCTATACATACATATACTCGTATGGCCGAAACGACGTTACTGTAGAAACGGACCACAAGCCACTTGTAAGCATCATTCGCAATAGCATCAGCCCCCGCACGTCTGCAAAGAATGTTATTGCGTCTACAACCGTATACTTTTAAGTTATTATACAAGCCCGGTAAATACTTGTATATCGCTGATACCTTATCACGTGCCGTAGAACCGGTCGGGGGATCGACAACAGAACCGCGCGACTATTTAGATGCGCGTGCGCAAGTTTGTGCGATCGCGGTTAGTAATCCGCTCGTAGACACACATTTCATGCAGATTCAAAAGCAAACTCAAAATGATGTCGAACTGCAGTTGCTAGCTAAGTGTATCAAAGATGGGTGGCCAAGCCACAAACAAGAGGTATGTAGTGAGGTCAGATCGTACTGGGGTTACAGGGACGAGTTAACTGAGGCATACGGTATGTTATGGAAGGGCGACAGAATAATTATTCCCTCCGCTATGCGTAGTGAAATGTTAAGGCGAGTGCACATTGGTCTCCTTGGTCTCGCAAAATGTAAATTGAGAATTCGTGAAGTAATGTTTTGGCCAAACATAAATGCACAATTAGAGGATTTAATAAATAATTTCCAGGCTTGCTTAATGTTTAAAAATGAAAATAGAAAGGAAACATTAATTTCGCACGAGGTTCCAAATAGAGCGTGGTCAAAAGTTGGTGCTGACATTTTTCACTGGAAGGGTAAGAAGTTTTTAATAGTAGTGGACTATTATAGCAAGTATGTGGAAGTGGTTGAATTGGGTTCCTTAACATCGGATCATGTGATACAGCACATAAAGGTAATTTTTGGCCGACAAGGTATACCAGACATTATCATATCAGATAATGGCCCAGAATTTAGTTCGCACAGTTTTAGTTTATTTACTAGGTCATGGAAATTTCAGCATGTCACTTCTTCCCCCCATTATGCTCAATCTAATGGCCAGGCTGAGCGAACGGTGCAAACTATCAAAAATATGTTGAAGAAGACACAGATTGATGGCACAGAGTTTAGGTTAGCATTACTAGAATACTTGAATACTCCTATATCTAGTAAATTGGCATCCCCGTCTGAACTTCTTAACAATCGTAAATTAAGAAGTATTGTTCCGTGTCCGCCGAAACTGCTCAGACCAAAGGTGCCAAGGCGTGTTCAATCTGAGCTCCAATTACGACAGACTAAGCAAAAATTGTATTATGACAAAGGTGCCCGTGATTTGACTCCTCTCGTACCAGGTCAAAAGGTTAAGGTCCGGGTAAACAAAAGATGGGTTAATGGTGTAATAAAAGAAATTCGTGGTATACGGTCGTATTCAATAGAAATAGTAGGGGGCGGGGTTTTAATTAGGAATAGACAAAATTTGCTACGCGACTCCGATCTCCGTTCGGATTCCGAGGCTAGGAGCGCGGTGTGCTCCCTGTCTTATGATGACCTAGACCTCCCAGCTGATAACGCGATGACGTCACTCTCGCCTGCAGCGTATGCGCAGCGGTCGGTTGAACCCTCCGTGATCGATTCTCGTGCGGTCCCAGTGTCTAATGCTAATTATACAAACCCTAATCATTACGTTACTCGTTCCGGCAGGACGGTCATACCACCTGATCGATGGGGCTACTAAACACGCCGGGTCACCAAACCAGCAGTACCTACACTGCACACACAATTCATAGCTTTAATACGCGTTATATAAGTATTATCTGGTCATTGCGTTTTGTTGATAATTTTGCTTGTCCTCAAATTAAATTGTATTCTCATTGTAACATTAATTTATAATCCAATTGTTCTACTTTGTTCTTGGTCATGCATGATTATTGAATGAATTGAATAGACATAGATATAAGTAAATAAATTTATATGAATGTTATAATTATGAAGAATATCAAATTATATAAAATAAAAGAATGTTTATAGACTTAATATACCTATAATGTGATCGAGAACATACATAAGTAAAATACTTCCAAATTGAAATTAAATTTGCCAAAAAAAATTTTTTATATAACAAGGATATTAAAACTATAGAAGATACGATCATAATTGAATTAGGATTTACATATACCTATTTCATGCCATTATGCATGAAATAGGTATAATGATTATTAATCGATATTGTTATAAATTATAGTAACACTTTGTAATAGAATATAGTATACCTGCATATTATGTCGTTAATTAATTAACTACTCATAGTCAATTTCAATTTTAAATACATTTTATCAAATTATTCTTTATACTTAGTCGCTAAAGAATAATAAGTACTTAGTGATCAGTTATATTTAGTACCTACCTGCCTATGTAGCTTAAGCTTAATTGTACCTACTCAAATATATGTAAGTCTCTTGTATTGTTTCTGAAAGGGATTGTGAACGATGGGACCGCAAGATCACGTTTAGAGGTAACAAAATCAATGTCTAGACTGTAAGGACCTAGATTGTAGAAGTAAATAAAGAAATCCCACTATTTACCCCATTTTACATAGCCTTGAGTACATAATAACATGTTAACTAATAACAAAGGAATTAATAGGCAAAGGTTAATAAATATAATGTAAATGAATAAATAAAAGTCTTAGTTACCACCCAAAAGAATATAACGAGTATATACCTAAGGCATATAGGCCAAAACATGTTTTAAAGATCACATTTTGAGACTGTATTAAGAAAGCATTACCATAATGAAAGCCACTAAGAAATCGTGTATATCCGAGTGTCTGACCGTAGAGAGAGCATACGTCAAGCTCCGCCCGCCGGGCGCTGATTGGTCGTTATTATTCCATACTAATTTTTGATTAAGAACTTTATTACGTAATTTCGGCTTATCATTCTGGTTAATCAAAGCGACCATTTTGCAACCTGTTACAGTAGAATCTAGATTTATATGTCGTTAGGTAGGTCATAAAAAGCTCCAACTGTTAGGGAGACTTTATATCAGTATTATTAACGTTTTATATTATAAAAAGCGCGAAAACCTAGTAAAAAAGGATTTGAAAATAAATATTACCATTTTCCACTTGCTGTAACTTTCCTGAAAATCACCTTACGAGGTTTATTATTGTTTGTAAACATATGTTAGAGTCACGATATCGTAGGTAAACAAAGATTAGTGCATTAGAAGTAACCTTGTTTAAAATATTTTGTGATAACGAAAAATTATAGTTAAAATAGGCGTGGCATTACGTAATAGCCAATCAATTATGTAAGATTTGGGTCAATAATAAAATTAGAAGCTGAAAATATGCTCGAGGATATCGTGACGAGTTGTAAACCTAATTTTGGCATAAGAACGAGTCAGATCTCAGTTCAAATTGTGTTCAGTCGGCTCTCTGGAGAAAGCAACAACTAAGTAATCAGCAATCAGTAGGAAAGTGATAGGGCAAGCAGGGACTTGTAAACAAGTCACATAGGGCAGTGGTAGGGAAAGTTTAATTAATAAGTCAATCAATAATATACATTCATTTTATTATCAGAGTTCTTGTTTTCTTTTCTTCTACCCTTGGCTAGGGAGTCTTGGCCTTCGGGCTATCGAAGGCCGTTGCAGGGTCGCCCCATATATACGCACGGTCTGTTAGGTGTCTGGCGAGTGGCGTACGCCTGAAGCCTCTAGGCGTACGAACCCACTCAGCCGACGCGATAAAGTCGCCCGTCGCCCCGCGACAAGGGTCGCCCCTCTGCGACAAGAGTCGCTCGCGACGCGACGTAAGGCGACGCGTCGGCCACAGGGATATAGGTGGCATATGTGTAAGCGTAAGATTTAAGTTGCTAAATTCAAAAAAGGGAAGTTGTGGGTAGCTCTGGTTATGTATAATGCATGAATGTGGGTAAGTGAATAAAGTGAGTCTTAACCCGAACTCGGTGTTTGATTTACATGTTCGACAACAGGTACAGGTCGATTCACGAAAGCTGGCACGAATGAATTGAACGAGTGAATGATAATGTCTATGTGTGCATCACATAAGTATAAAATACAGGTTGATGCAAAAAGTGATTATGATAATTGTGTTTTAGAGAATTTCATGCTCTTTTTTTGTTCTTCTCTTCTTTTTTTAGATTTTTTACAATTCGAACAAGCCATCACCTTTCGATTATTGACACTAAAAATAAGTCAGAAAAATAGTACTTTAATATTAATTACTAAAAGGATTAACATGATACTTGGTGCAGATTATAATAATATAATTTATTTTTCATCTCTCCTGTTCTGAAAGTTGAGTTTTCATGGGTATATAGCCGGGTGGAAAATTGCGTGTTCTCCCCTAGGGTAGAAAGTAATTTATTTTAATTGGTAAGATCAGCCACGGTGTCGAAGATAATACAGTATTAAAATAAAAGCTTTTCACAAATCGACAGTCAGCTATAGGAACCTACATTAAACGACGTGTTTATTACGACCTATAGGTCGATATTAAAATCGTTTTTCAGTTGGTTTATTTTTATTCGCAATTACAGAAAATCATTATTCAAAATCATTCCTCTATTCGACTGCCCGCCATAATACCCTGTAACTTTTTCTTTTTTTACGTTTCGCCATGGCCCTCTAGATTAGTCGCGTCGCGGCCTACTCGATAACAATTTAAGTCGTGTAGTCTAGTAGGCCGTGGCATAATGTAGCCAGTGCGAAGAAGTTGGATATTGGATAGTACAATTATTTTAATTATTTTCCTCACATTCGAAATGAAAAGTAGAGTGTTTAACTCGGGTGAAATTACCCATTCGACCATCGAACTATTGGCGCTCTCACTTCGTTCGAGCGCCAGAAATATCTCGGGTGCAATGGGTCACTTTCAACCCTTGGTTAACAATCTACTATTTCATACTAGGTGATGTGAAAATGAAAGGAGAAACAGCGACAAATCCAAGTAACGTCCTTTGTTTACATAGATAGCAAAGCCCATTGACGACGACGCATGTATAATAATAATAATAATAAAACATTTATTTCAGGCAACTAAGGCCCATAGTTACAAATACCTTACAGACTAACATACCTGTATGTTAGTCTGTAAGGTATTTGTAACTACAGGTCTTACTGCTGGGCACGTACAGTCCCCCTCCCATTTGGACCACATGTAATCCATACTAATATTATAAATGCGAAAGTGTGTCTGTCTGTCTGTCTGTTACCTCTTCACGCGTAAACCGCTGAACCGATTTAGGTAAAATTTTGTATAGAAATAGTTTGAGTCCCGAGGAAGGACAAAGGATAGTTTTTATCCCCGAAATCATCCAATAAGGGAGTGAAATGCGGGGTGAAAGTTTGTATGGAGCTGCGATATAAACGAGTTCCACGCGGACGGAGTCGCGGGAAGAAACTAGTCCTTGATAATTAAATGATCCTTGAGTTATGTCGGTTTACTTAAAAGTGATTTTTGAATACCAAATCATTTGAAGAACCAGAACTTACAAAAGTGTACAGAACTTTCGAACTTTACTTTATAAAGTTTATTCACTTAAAAGGACATAAACGGTTTTCTTTACCGAAAATTATTTCAATCTCTTTGAAATCCTTGTTAAGTTAAAGTATTCTTTAATTTTCAAAGGAATCATCTAAATGGGCCAACTTTGCTAATCGAGCTTTTAATTCTCTGTCCCTCGACTGCCAAAGGCTGTACTAAATAGATTTAATGAAATTAAACTCTTGTGAGATTTGACACAGGTTTGCGATTCTCGAAATATTTCGTACCAGGTAAATGTTCCTGGGATTCCCGGAAACAAATTTAATAAGCGTTCTACTTAGAAACATTTTAGCCGAAGCTCTAATTGATGAAACAATGCTTTTACTGTTCACTATCCTCTAATTGTAATTCTATTACAAATGTATATAAAATAAACGACAGCTACATTAAATTACATTTTATCTCTTCAGATTACTGTCAGAGATGGAGTCTTCACTTCTTTTTTAACCGACTTCAAAAAAAGGAGGAGGTTCTCAATTCGGCTGTTTTTTTTTTATTATTATTATTTTCAATGTTTGTTACCTCAGAACTCGGTCATTGATGAGCCGAATCGAATTTTTTTTTGTTCGTACGTATATGCTTCCAAGTGGGTCCAATTTTTTTCAAAATTCAGTTAGATGATGGGATCCATGAGGAATTGAGGGGACTCCTCAATTTTATTAGGCACGCGTGTAGTGATTTTGGTATTTTCTGTTAAAACTCGTGTATTTACATCCAGAACCATAAATTTGGCGGCGAGGAATTGATGATGAAGACCACAGATGCCTTATCGAATTCCTCAATTATGTACTTAAAAGTGCAAAAGCACGTCACAGGTTCTGATAAGATTCCGTTGAAATAGGAACTAATGAAGTGCCATTGGTGATGATCTTGGGGAATCGATGGAAGTCCTCAAATATTATCGGCCCACATACAGCGATTCGGTTTTTTTCTTTAGTAATCAATGCATTTGGTATCGGAAATCAGTTCATGTGGTAAATTGTAAAAAAATATAGGAAATGTTCTCGTGGCTTGGTGGAGTACTAAATTGAAGTCGGTTAAAACTTGATTTTAAAGGGGTGCGTCCCACGAGATATAACAACAAAATATATAATTTCATATTAATAACGTTCACAAGATATAATGAACGTTAGCTATAACAACAATACCAATACTTTTATAAGGAATAACGGTCAGTTGCCATAATAATCATATTATATAACATTTTTTTCTATAAGACTCAAATTGACTAATTTCATTTAGTATAAAATACATAACGTATAACGATCATACCATATAATATCTTTTCGTATAACAAACATAACGTATACAGATCATACGCATATATATTTTCGTATAAGGATTATAATACGGAAAATTAAGCTAGGGCAGCCAGGAAAAGGGGGGGCGGAGCCCACATCAAAGGGGGCTCGGGGGGCCAAGCCCCCCGCAGTAAAAAACAACTAATACTCTTATAAATGGTATTATTATTATATTATAATATTAGGGTTGCCTTGTGTCCCTTAGAGCGGAAATAGACACCCCGCGAAGCGGGGTGGCATCGACACGCTGGCGATTGGGTAAGGTTAGGTTAAATTAATTGACGTGTTTGATCTCAAAATAAATTTAATTTCAATCTTACAAACGGTATTGTTTTTTTTTCAAACTCAAGTTGAGGCTATCGCTCTAAGAAAATCACATATTTTCTTCATACGGCATTGCTATTAAAATGACTGAAGCCAATTATACTATACGAGCATTATACATTTTGATGTTAGATAAATTGAACAATATATGTTATAAACCTTAGGTGTTATGAATATTATACGCTTTAATCGATATATCAATTGATATTATTTCTAAAGTACGTTATACTTTACGAGATTATATGTTTTGACATTATATCTTTCGTTCGTTATGTGCAATGTACGTTATACTAAACAAAGTTATATAGAGTGAGCGTATATATTATGACCCTTATATGATAAGTTGTTATACCTAGTATTACTTACCCATTTTAAAGTAAATTATTAACCTAACCGCAGAACGAGGGTCATGTTTTTTTGAGTGTAGGTATGTAGAATTGTGTTTTGATTTCAAATGGTAGGTGTCTTACGCCTCTTAGTCGTGGGAGTGATATTGGATAGCTTTACCATTTGTAAAAAAAATCTGTCGAAAAAAAACATTTTTTTGTAAAAGAACCTACTTCTGTATCTTACTCGGTTCAACTTATAACTGAGCCACCATTTCATCCAAATACAACGCACTAAGAAACTAACTGAAATAGTTACTAAAATGTATCTCCGGCTTGCCATTAAAGGGACATTTACATAAGACTGGCCAGTAAATAGCCGTCTGTTTTTGTTTCTTCGGCCAGCCTGAAGGGATAATTTATAGCGGTCTTAAGGGATAGACTGAGTTTGCTATAATAGAACAAATCTGACCGCTCTATTGTTTATAGAAAAATGATTCTTCCATTACATCCGAAATCAATTTCGGGCCGACTTGGCCATTTCCTTATGGGCTTTATTTATTTATTTAAATGAACTTTATGCATTCACTATCAGTGAACCTTAAGGGTTACCTTAAATCTCTTTCATTCAAAGTGACTACATAGAAAACCGATTGATGCCGTACAAACTTGACTAAGTTCTTTTTTTTATGACTAATATCATCAAACAATAGTATTACACAAAATAGTATTTTGTGTACCTAAGTACATAGGATACATTAGATACATACATTAGATAGAGATACGGTTGTATTTCGTAATGTAGTTAATGTTAAACATATTTTGTAGTAGATTCAAAATGTTCGATTGGTATAAACATTTATAGAATTGACATCATAAAAATATGCAATTGTGATCATCATATCAGCCAAAAGACTTCCACTGCTGGACATAGGCCTACCCTAAATAGTGCAAAGTGACCGGTCCTGCACCACCCGCATACAGCGGACTCCCGCGACCTTGCAATTGTTGCAATTGTTATCTATCTATCTATCTATATATAATTATAAAAGAAGACTCAAATTCCTGACTGATTCATCACAGCACAGCCGAAACTACTGGGACTAGAAACTTCCTTTTATAGCGTAGGCAAGGGATAAGACGGGATTTGGATGAGGACCAAATTCTTGGCCAGTAGTTAGCCTAATTAATTGATAGTAATTAAAAAGTTCCGTTGTGACAGGAAAATTAGCCATACATTTTCTATGGTTAATTTTCATGTCACAACGGAACTTTTTAACTACTACCTATTAACGATGCTAATTACTGGCCAAGAATTAGGTCCTCATCCATTTTTGGAAATTCCATCCCTATGGGGGTTAAATGGAGGTGCAAAGTTTGTATGGAGGAAACATTATTTTTTGAACTAGAGACTTGAAACTTTGTAGGAAGATTACTTATTACAATGAAAACAAAGTTTTTTCTGCGTTTTAGAAAATTCCACCCTTAAAAGGGTTAAATAGGTGTGCAAAGTTTGTGTGGATGGAACTTTATTTTTGAGCTAGAAAGAGGATGATTTGTTTGAGGGAAACTGTTACCTTTGAGCTAGAAACTTGAAATGAAATGAAATGAAATGAATGAATTGAAACTTTGTAAACAGATTACATAATACAAGAGAAGAACTTTAAGTGTTTTGGAAAAATCCACCCCTATACGGGGTTCAAAAAGGGTGAAAAGGAACCCGAAGGAAGGAGGGCAGGAGGAAGGAAGGGGTGGGGGTTTGTTTTTAAGCTAGAGACATACAATTTTGTAGAAAGATTACTAATCTATATATTATATAAGAGGACTTCCTGACTTCACCGCACAGCCGAAACTACTGGGACTAGAAACCTGAAATTTACACCAGAACTTCTATTTTGAACGCAGGCAAGGGATAAGACGGGATTTTTGAAAAATTCCATCCCTAAGGGGGGGGTTAAATAGGAGTGCAAAGTTTATATCAGGAAACCTAATTTTTTGAGTTAAGACTTAAAACTTTGTAAGAACATTAGTTATTAAAAAATAAATAAAGTACCTTCAGCGTTTTAGAAGATTCCACCCCGAAGGGGGTTAAATAGGGGTGAAATGTTCAAACATTAATTTTTGAACTAGGGACTGGAATCTTTGTGTGATTTCTGCGTTGTAGAAAATTATACCCTCAAGGGGGGGGGGGGGGGGTTAATTGTGTTAATTAATTAATCTGGCAAAAATGAAATTTTTGCCAGAAACTTATTTAGTATGAGGGGGCCAGTTATTGGCGATTTACCCTACATATATATATGTCCTTTTTATGAACGTAAAGTATTAACTCCTGACTGTGCAATTGTAATATAGCGTACTCTGTATGCTAGTCTGATCTGATGAGTGCTAATACAACATTACTGAAAAATACTCACTCATGATTAGGGGAGCGTACGTGAATGGGAATCTATTAGCGTTATCTATCGGGAAGGTGCAGGAATGCCGTATCTCGCTGTTGATGGATGGAACGGCGTTCGCGTCACGGATCTATCCCGTTTGGTATGATAAAATAAAAAAATGTCGAAAGTGCCTCTACATGTTTCCTATGTGGTGTAAGTGTGTGTAAGTATGGGTGTTATCACCCTCTCGTTTAACCGCTATCGGTCACTGTCACGCATAACATCCATAATTTTTCAAATTCAACTCAAATATTTATTCGTGACACATATAATAAAAGAAAAAAAAACACATTTGGCTTATTCACTTTCGACCTCCCCTTCATATATCATCCGCTCTATGGCCTGTCTGCCAAATTTAAAATATGACATGTACCTACCTAGATGTCGATCAGAACGCAATGAAAAACCGGCCAAGTGCGAGTCGGACTCGCGCACAAAGGGTTCCGTACCATTTTCTATAAAGACAGTAAAAAAAGTTTGTTGTATGGGAGCCCCCCTTAAATATTTATTTTATTTTGTTTTTATTATTTGTTGTTATAGCGGCAATAGATATACATAATCTGTGAAAATTTCAATTGTCTAGCTATCACGGTTGTTGAGTTACAGCCTGGTGACAGACAGACAGACGGACAGCGAAGTCTTAGTATTAGGGTCCCGTTTTTATCATTTGGTTACGGAACAATATTTGAAATTAATAAAACGATCGTCTTTAAGTACGCGATAGACTACATTATAACTGGTGCACTCTAGAACAATAAAATTGAAGAGTACCTACTACGGCAAGCGGCGACCGCTCGGAAACCTCGACACTATATCAGGTACGGCAGGCTTCCTTTTCACACACTAACATTCAAATACCACCTTTAGGCTTTAGGCTTGGTAGAAGTAAAAGACTACGGTCTTACCGCACGGTCCTTCGTTCCTTTATCTTCCCCGCGCTAAATATCAAGAGTTTTGACTCATTGTTTTGGATAGTAGCTCTGCAGTATTTTTAATTTTCTTTTAGACCGTTTCTGCGTAGAATGTTGGCAAGACGGTAGAATATTCTAATATTTTAATTCTTATGATGTTTAACCGACCGTGTTAAATTAAGTACCTACTTTAAAACACACTCCCGACGATATGAAAACTAGCTTTTGCCTGCGTCTTGTGGGAAATACCGTCGTGTAGCACTGTAAAATTAGTATTAGGGCATGATGCCTCATGTTCAAATTGATAAAGCACTGATACTAAATGGATAGTAAACCATAAAATTGTCGTAATCAAGTATAAATTATAAAATATACTTAATTCAAATCATAAAAAGATATGAACCTTGAAAGTTTAGCAAAAATATGCATTTTTTATAGTCCATGAGTCAATTTAAAGCTATCAATACAATCCTTACGCTTTTATAGAAACAAAAATGTACGACAACTATGTACTTAAACGCAGTATTTCGTTCCGAAACAACAATTTACCTAATTTTCCATACATATTAGTACAAATGTCAGTTGTCACGTCATACCCTACTGATAGGCACACAGGCGCAGCGTTTTGCGCTGCTGCCAGCGAGGTCAATATTTGTTTAATTTTTTTGTGTATTTATGCTATTTAATTTTAGTTGCTCCCATACAAACATTTGTTTTTCTCCAAAAACTGGTTCGAATGACATCATAAAAAAATCTTAGTCGTCATCCCTATTCATAGATTTCAATATAAGTATATATTAATAAAGAAAGGTTGTGTTCAATTTAAAGCATACAGCGTTTACAACAGTAAGGTATTTTCTGCCAAATATAAATAACTAGTTCAACCGGTGTTACCTAACGGGATTAAGACCACCCGAAACGATTAACCCCTCTGTCGTAATATCTGTAATGGAATGGCAGGTGATGCGGCAGATTGTGAATGTATCTACCAATCGTAAAGGACGTAAGTCCATACAGCAATGACCTATCTGCCTACTTCCCCTAAAGACGTAAGTCCATATCCACACAGAGCTGTTGTTCGGATCGCGCTAATGTATGTGCCTTACTTCACCCGTCATCGTCACCCCTAACGAAATGAGATCACTGATTAGGCTTAGTTACGACGAATCGTGGAGTCAAGATATATTTGTGGGCAAACGGTGAAGTGAGTTTGAGGTTACAAACTAACGGGACAGCAATGACCTGATACTGTAGGTACTTGAAACCATAATGAGATTCCACAAAAATAACATAGAAAATAGCTAGTTTTTAGCCATGTCCATCATTTGGAACAGTGTAAGTTAGCCAGTGTCGGTTTTTTTTTCATTTTAATGGCAATTTTGAGGTTATTTTTTGTTGAATCGAATTATGGTTTCAAGTATATTTACCTACTGATCATAGCTCCCCTACCCTTTCCCCTTACCCTTCCCTTCCCGTTTCCCCTTTTTTCCTGTGGGTGTTGTAAGAGTCCACTAAGGGAACGGGATTGAAGTGTGTTGTGGGCGATGGGCTAGCATCCTGTCACTGCGATATCGCATTTATCGATCTTTTATGCTAAAAGTGGTACTGGAGTAGTTTCATGTGCTCTGCTTACCCCCTTCAGGGATAAAGGCGTGAATGTATGTATGTATGTATGTGTATGTGATCATAGGACGTAAGTACAACACGAAAAATACATAAGTCTCTTTTAAAACTGGCGTATATTCCACTGTTTGCTATTCTTGGCCGGACTACAAAAACATTAGGATCTTGTTGTAAATTGAATTATGAAAAGGGATGAATGGCGTGGGTTAAAGGGTCTTATGTATCTCGTCAACGAATGTAGTTTATGTTCCCGTGTTCAACCCATTGGACACGTTTTTCGTTCACGAGCACCCATTGGGCGGCTCTATTTTAGCAAATAAAAAGACTTTACGACGAGATATTTTATGCGTAATAATTATTATTGCTACACCAAATTGGTAAAATTGTTTTGAGACAAATCAACAATCTTTATTCATTGTACGATCATTTATGGAACATGCAATTTATGCCAAATAAATGAAATGAAAACTACTTTTTAAGTGTGCATGCAATGCATACTGCAGGTAGATCTAAATGTCACTTTTTGTATGGGAAAATAACAGTTGAGTTGTCTCAACGTGCGTTCGAAACGTTACGAGACCACCCCCCCAGATCTTAGTTTCATTATAAACCATATAGGCATCTTAAACCACATATTGGTTGGTGATATATTGGTTGGTACTGATGGCCGTTGGGGCGGAAAGGTTCTCGAGTGGCGACCACGTACCGGAAGGCGCGGCGTGGGTAGGCCCCCCACAAGGTGGACTGATGACCTGGTAAAAGTTGCGGGCGTCCGCTGGACGCGGATAGCGCAGGACCGGTCACTTTGGCGTTCTTTGGGGGAGGCCTATGTCCAGCAGTGGACGTCCTTCGGCTGATATGATGATGATGATTGGTTCACTCTTATACAACTAATACAATCCTGTTCCCGTAGGAAAAAAATAATTATATTTTGGTGTGTTTTACGTTTCAATGAATGGACCAGCAGGCCGATCACGTAACGTATTGTACGCGCGTCAGGTAGATCTAAATGTCACTTTTTATATGGAAAAATGACAGTTAAATTGTCCTAACGCAGTTTCGGAACGTTACGTGATTACCCCTCTGAATACTAATTACATGTAGGTATCATACCCGCTCGTCTGTCCGCGTCAGTCAGTCGTCAGAAGCTTTTCATCAACAACTGCCGGCGCAGCTACGCATGCGGGCAATATATGAAAATGAAACTGGCAAACTGCGGTATAAAACATAGCCTATGTCCATCCTATACCAGGCGCGGGGCACTCCGCCATTTACGTTCATCGCTACAAGTGCATGCCGGTGCCCCACCGTTGGGGAGCCGGCACATACTTGTAGCGATGAACGTCGACGTCGTCGTCGACGACGTCAGAGGGCCATAATTCTTAATGTTTTGGCTGAGAAAAAAGCGCCTTTTGTAAAGATCAAAGGAGTGTCCCTTCTGCACTTGTACTATTAGTTATTCTGTTCCTATACCTACCTACACTCGTGTTTTTGTATAGGATGATTAGAATTCCGCAGATAATCCCCCCGTTTACAAACAATGCCGTCTTATAAAACTAGTATAGTTATAGTTTTATATAATTGAAATACCATCGGACCGCGAAACTTACGTAGCCCAGGTTCTTGTTTCGATATAAAAGTGGAAATGAACCTTTCGTAACTGATATTGATTATTTGACCTCGAGCTGGGTGGTTGACACCCTCTGGTTTGCTAAAAAAATTGCTTCACTGCCTCTCTGTGCAACAGCGTTAGGTAGTATTATTCTCAAGTAATTTATGATTTAGTGGTCGAAAGGGTTTTTTTTAAATTCCTGTCTCCTGTTACCTATCTCAAAAGTGTCCTGTCTCTTTCTCACAAACATACCTCAATGTCAAAGTGTCAGAAAATGGCAAATAATTTTTAAAGCTATTTTAGCTAGAATAGGTTTAACGAACGTTTATGAATTGTGTGAACTATGGGGTGGGCCAAGATCGCCTCTAAGGGCCTGGTTACACAATGATTAGTGATTAGTGCGAGTCCATACAAAAGTTACTCGCACTCGCAGCAAATGTATGAACTCGCACTAATCATTATTCAAACTGTGAATCGGCCATAATTGGCAGCCGACAACTCAAAATGGAGACGCGGCAGCCCTCGTCAGTGATGAGCTCCTTTTTGAAAGATTGGCTAGAGACTGCTCAAATTGGGAGGGTTGGAAAATGAGGGGGGAAACCTGTGTCGAGCAGTGGGACACTACAGGCTCATAATAAATAGAGAAGAATAAATATGAATAATGGTAGTGTTCATTAATTTTGATTACTTATAAATTGATAGCGGAACGTCGTTGAATTAAACAGTTCATAGTGAAGTAAGTGCTACCAACCATTCAAAAATACCCGGAAGAGAGCCGTATCGGAGTTTAGTGCAAAACGCAGAATGGACGATATTTAATGAATGAGTATGGACATAGCATTTAATATGGCTTTAATGTAAACATGTCCAGTATTTAATAATGCTGAATGCAGCTCGCAATTAATATGCATTGCTGGCTTACACTTTTATTAATTCAAACTGCTCTGTGACTAACTTTGTCTGTTCTGTTGAAGCATTTTCAACCTAGAAAATGTTTCGTTCCGCAGTTGAATTCTTCTGCTCTCAGAGTGATCGTAAGATTCTAATGCCCGTATTCGTATGCGTCCATTAAACCTATTTTAACTAAAATCCCGTTAAATTAGTTCACATGACATTTATTAACCAACTTCAAAAAAGGAGGGGGTTCTATGTTCCACTGAATGTAGCGAATTCTATGTCAACTGTGGACCCATTTTCAAAATTATTATTTTATTCGAAATAGTATGCTTCTGAGTAATGGGACCACATTGTCACCAAGAGTCTGAAATGAATGGACAAGAAGACTAGTGCGTCTATGATTAACATACCTAATATGCGCGACTTCTGACGCTTGCTCTGCGCCACCGAACGTCCCTATCTAGTGTCGGTCTCAAATGTCTCAATTACCCAAAATTGCATTAAAGTCGAGATTTATGAAGGCGTGTCTTGCTCACTCGGTAACAATGATGTAATTTTAAAAAGAGGTAGATACGAAATTCAGTGTACAAAAATGGCCATCGACACTGAGGCAAGTTAGTACAATTGACTCAGTTTTACTCTGTCACATTTGGAGCTCTTAAATTCTTCGACTCCCACGGCAAGCTGCATAAATTAATTTAGCAAGCAAATAAAGATTAATACGAATGCCTGAGACGTGGCTCTACGACATATCTCACAACTTTTTACGGTGGAAGAGTTTCGAGACTTGGCCTCGTTTTTACATGGAATGTTTTTTATTGGAATTATATCAGTTATATTTAAGAGCACAGGCGTATCCGTAATTTTAAACAGCCTTAGTATATATTTAAGAATAGTAAGTAATTGTTAGTTACATGCCAAAGTTTAAGATACTTGTTAGTTTTTCTGAATTTTAGGTTCCTTAGTTTCAGAGCCTAAAAATCACATTTTTACCTGGCTGTACGAGACATATACGCCTTAAACTTACTTGGCTTCCTCAACACGTAACTAGATACATTAAGGAGATACGTCATTAATGGACATACTCCGCCCATAGCACCTTAATCTTATTTAAGACGCAGATAACTTCACTGACTCACATTTTATAGAAATTTATAGTAATGTACCCTTTTAGTCTAATAGAGTCGTTAAAGTCCATTACAGATTTAAAGTTGTTCGTTAGTCCAGTTACTTTTCCATTTAAAAGTTCTGCTTTCCGTTGACGATAAATATAGGTCATATAATAAAAGTTATACAATATCAGATGCATTGGCTTGTTACGCAAAAGCATAAGTATGATTTTTACTGGCTTCATCTGTATATTATTATCATATCTAGAGCATCTAAATCGCTAGGTTTTTTGTTTCGTTGTTCTAGGGATTTTAAACGGGCTAAAACTTTTAAGATTCTATATTGTACCCTTGTTAGGAGTACCTTGGAATATGCATCTCAGGTCTGGAATCCTCGTTACAAATGCTATGTAACGAGATTGGAAAATATCCAGAAGAAGTTTTGAAAGATTCTTTGCTTCAAATTAGGTATTCGCTACGACTCAAATAAGTATTTGGATCTGTGCCGGAGATTCCATCTTCTCCCACTTGAGACCCGTCGAAATATAGCCGACATTATACCTACTTAAAGTTGCATCGAATTTAATCGACAGCCCCACCTTATTTGGTAAATTGAACATCCGTATACGCAGTAGAGCTCGGCGTAAGCCGCCACTATCCGTGCCATTATCATCCACTAACTATAGGCAAAATAGTTTTATGATCAGAGCGAGCAACGGCTTAAATGAGGTGTTTCAGAGGTTTGACGACCTGCACCTATTCAGTGCAAGTGTTCCTTTAGTAAGACGACGCTTATATCGACAATTTTTCGGTAGAGGTAGGGAAATGGTTTAGGTAGGTAACTCTTTTTAGTCTATTTAGAAATAAGTACTTAAATTATGTAGCCGTGTCAAGACGCAAAAGCGCTGTGTTTTCGTTTGGTTTTTGCTCACTTATTTTTTCCATATTCATCACGCTATCGGTGAGGATCTGTACGCTTACCATGAGTTTGACAATGACGGCTTACGCTAACGAGTATCGAGTTTTCTATCTGTGCATCTCTACTGCACCTTGTCAGTACGAGCGGGATGCACAGATAGAAAACTCGATACTCGTTAGCTTAAGCCGTCATTGTCAAACTCATGGTAAGCGTACTGTTATTAGCTCACTGTCACTACTGATATAAGCTACTGTGTAATATTTAATCTGATGATCTTCTTATATAAATAAATAAATTATTCTTTCTTTCTGTGTAAGATTCAACCAAGGTTGAGGGGTGAGGTAGGGCACAGCGAAATGTCATCCCGCTCGAATTATGAGCATCCCAACTGGAGAAGCTCAGCCATAATAACACTATTACTTGCTCTGTAGTAGTGTTGTGTTTCTGGAGGTGAGCAAGGTCGCCAGAGCTCCCGAGGATGCGGTGTGTTGAGAGCGAGGGAATATGGTCCTTCAGCTGTCAACACGGCGCGGGCGAATCCTCAAACATGTCAAGGGTCGGCAACGCCCATGTTACTCCTTTGGAGTTGCATGCGTCTATAGGCTGCGGTGTCCGCTTACCATCAGGCGGGCCGTACGCTTGTTTGCCACCGTCGTTGTATAAAAAATCATTTTAATAAATACATTTGGAAGACAATAAATAAATTGTAAGAAACAATATTATTTTCAATTGTAATGATTGATTGAGAAAAAGATCTTGGGTTAAGATAATTTCCCTTCATTCGATAAAATAATTTCGCTTAATTATCATGTATTATTTTATATTAATATTTGCGGGTAGTGTCGAATGTGCCCTACTGCACAATGTGCACTTATTCACAATGTAGGTACCATTCTGTTTATTATCATTATTATTTGTACATTTTGAACATTTATTTTTTTATTTTTGCTATTTATTGTTTATTAAACACGTGTGTGAGCTGTGGTCGCCTGTAAGTGGCTGAGGATCTTATCATATGTTTGTACTAAGTTAGTTTTTTAGCATATTTATGTTATTATCTGTTGATTACCCTTAAATAAAAAATCAAAAATAATAATTAACATTTTCCGATTTAATTTCTTGGTCCAAAAAATATTAAATCGGAATCACGTACTATATTATTTATGTGTAGAATAAAGAAAAGTTTGATGTTGATACCCATCTAAAGAACTACGCTGTATTAAATGTCAAAGAAAAAGTTTACATGTCGTTTTGAGGTTCAGAGCAATTTTATTTCTGTCTAGTAGATTACAGCATCCTAAATGATCGGCGTCGCCTGTTATTTCAATTCCCTAGTAAATGGGTAGTTAGTCCATCCCGCCTTTTGCAGTCGTCTCATTTTGCCGAGGGCAACGCCTTGTTAAGTTTTCCTGAAGGTTGTTAGTAGTTTATTTTTAGATTCGAATGTAGCTATTTATAGAAGTAAACTGAAGTCATAGGGATATTATTAGAAATGTCATCTTGCCCTATTACGCTCGTCTGCGAAGAAGCGAGGATTAAATTCACCCGACTCGTCTTTAACAGGAATAAGCTATTTTAATGGAATAATATTAAACAAGATATCTAAACCTTTATAATTAAACTGATGGCCGAAGAGCCGTCGCCTTTATCAGCATTGCAATACACCGAGGAAATGTCGCCAGCTCACTCGGTATAAACGCCGCTAAATAGGCATTTACATTTAACTTGTTTGAATTTAAAATGTAAATTAGGTAGGTATCTACTTGTACCTATGTACGGTGGAGGAAAATCAAGGTTTGACCCAATGATGTAAAATAAAAAAAGAGGTAGATACGTTGTCTATATGAAATTCCGTGTTAAAAAATGGCCACCAAATCTGACAGCTGAGACACGTTTTTACATGTCCATTGACGACGCGACATTGAGGCAAGGTCATACAATTGGCTTAGTTTTAATTTGCCACTTATGGAGTGCTTCTAACCTATCTACCTCTTTTTTATATTACGTCATTGGTTTGACCCATGTCAACTCTATTTGAATGACGTTAAGGTCCAAAACCTAACAATTCTACATTCAATTACCTCGACTACTGACATACGACTGTAACTGACTGTACTGAGTGGTTGTAACTAAAACACAATCATCATCATCATCATCATCAGCCTATATACGTCCCACTGCTGGGCACAGGCCTCCTCTCATGTATGAGAGGGAACGGGCAGTAGTCCCCACGCTGGCCCAGTGCGGATTGGGGACTTCACATACACCTTTGAATTTCTTCGCAGATGTATGCAGGTTTCCTCACGATGTTTTTCCTTCACCGAAAAGCTAACGGGAAATATCAAATCATGTTCCGTACATAAGTTCCGAAAAACTCATTGGTACGAGCCGGGATTCGAACCCACGACCGCCGTTTGACAGCCGCATGCCTGAACCACTGGGCTACCGTAGCTTTTTTACGCAACAATGCTTTTACTGAATAGATGTACCTATTCTGCAGCTTTATTTGTAAGTCAAATTCGAAATCAACGACAGTAAAAAAAACGCGGCTTTCAGCCAGAGAAATCACAAGAAATGGTTCGAACACGGAACATCTAAAATCGCTCTAAAATAGTTTATAAAAAAACTGCATCATTAAAATACTATATATACATAAGGACATGTAGGTATGGTGACTGAAAATAACTTTTTATAACGACGACGCTGGCAAACAGGCATATGGCCTCATCATCGTCATCATCATATCAGCCGAAAGAGTGCCAAAGCGACCGATCCCGCGCCACCCGCATCCAGCGGACTCCCGCAAACTTTACCAGGTCATCAGTCCACCTTGTCGGGGACCTACCCACGCTGCGCCTTCCGGTACGTGGTCGCCACTCGAGAACCTTTCCGCCCCAACGGCCATCGGTTCTACGTGCTATGTGCCCCGCCCACTGCCACTTAAGTTCAGCGATCCGGAGGGCTATATCGGTTACCTTGGTTCTACTGCGGATAGCCTTATTTCTGATGCGATCACGCAGAGAAACTCCCAACATGGTCCTCTCCATTGCCCTGTGGGTGACTTTGAGCCTTCTTATGAGGCCCATAGTAAGCGACCACGTTTCAGTGCTATATGTCATCACTGGCAACACACACTGGTCAAAGACTTTCGTCTTGAGACACTGTGGAATATTGGACGAAAAGATTTGCCGTAGCTTCCCGAACGCTGCCCAGCCGAGTCGGATTCGACGATTGACCTCTTTCAGAGCATATGGCCTGCTTAATGGTAAGCAGACGCCGTAGCTTATGGACACATGCTACACCAGAATAATCACAGGCGTATTGCCGACACTTTATTGAACGACCTCGGCCTCGATACGCAGCGCACCCCGGGAGCTTTAAAAGCCACCTCAAAATAAATTTTCAGGTATTCAATATAGTTTTAGTCTACATAAATACCTCCGGTCATATAAGTACCTATAATCAGAAATAGTTTAATGGACATAGGCCTCCCCCAAGAAAAGCTCATGTTGTGCGTGTCATTTATGATACGATAAAAAAGCTGTTGGTAATTCCTTATTACAACAGAAAATCGTTAACCGTACCTGCAACTTGAATACGAAAAAGTTGATGGTGTGGTGAACCAGGTGTAAGTATAAGGACAATTTGGTTGTCAATAGGAAGGGTGATCGAATTGTTCCTAAAATAAGGGAAACATTATTATTATTAAATTATAAGCTATCTAGACCTTACTGAGGACCAGCTGAATAAGCTTGAGCGCCTCCAAAATCTTTCTATTAATAGGTTCATATTTGGCTTGCGCAAATATGACCACGTATCCTCCTTTCGTTCTCAGCTCAAGTGGCTTCCAATTCGTCTCCGTCGGAATTCTCAGATTTTATCTTTGCTTTACAGTATACTTTTTGTTCCCTCAACTCCTCCGTATCTAAAAGAGCGTTTTAACCACCTCACTTCCATCAGATCTTCACATAATCATCTTCTCGCTCCACCGCCTTCATCCACCAAGTTCTATAACAACTCATTCACCTTCCAGGCTGTTCGGCTGTGGAATGCTTTGCCGTTGCATATAAGATGTGCAAAATCTATTCAAATTTTCAAAAATCTGTTGAAACAATATTACTTGTCGCTGCCTTAAGTTGCCTTGTTGTCCTGTAATATATTTATATAATTGTGTTATAGTTTGTATGTATGTATCTATGTATTTATACAATACTTATTTATGATTTTATGTTTTCTGAAATTGTCATATAATGAGATGTATGCGATAGTAAGTTTTTTTGATTTATTCCTGCACTACCGGTTTACAACTCTTCTTGAAAATTTCCTGCTACCCAAAGGTTGTCTGGAAGAGATCGCTCTAAAGCGATAAGACCGCCTGTTGTTACCTCTATTTAAATTTATGTACTCTTGTAACATGTTTTTCTTATGTTGTGGTGCAATAAAGAATATATTATTATTATTATTATTATAAGTTGTTTAATTAGCAATACATTGATATAATGTAACAATTTAGGGTGAAAATAAGAGACTACGTCTACATAAAGCGGTTGTTTCTTATATTGCCACTTAAATTAGCAAAATAACTTTAAACAACGTTGCATGGTAAATGCCTCCTCGCAAGTCAGTAATAACATACCTACTAGAGACAACCCTAACGGTAAAAATGTGCTGGGCAACGTTGTAAAAAGTGATACGTAAATACGATCATGAGATTGCCCACAATCATAATTACAAAATTAATGCATATAACGTGTTGAAACTTCGTCTAAGCTGCATATTATTTGCAGTTAAAACTACATACCTGTAGGACTCTCCTGGACCGATGTCCCACCAAAGTTTTTTTTTTCTCTTTTTGCCCGCCAAAAAACAGGTCCTCATTTGAAGCCGGCTGACGCGTGACTGAAGTTAGACACACGTCAACCATTAGATCAGTGTTGCCAACAATATGATTAGCTATAAACCACAGATTGAAAAGGGAGGTGTATCTGTTACTACTTTTAATCATAATCATAATCATTTATTGCACCATGATAAAATACAAGTTGTTACAAGACGTATATGTATAAGCCTCTCATGGACCCAGGCGAGTGTAGCAATTTTATTTAATATTTTCTACTAATTGTTATGATATTTCGCTTCTACTGAAATGTGATGCGGTGGACAAAGCTATGTTGAAAAGGCAAAGTTGTAACTTTCTACGTATTTAAGCCTGCCGCTATGAACATGGCCGCTTGCAGCTTTACCGCTTTTATTTGCAGCTCCTATTAGATTTGGTCCAACTTCGGTAACGTCATGCACGGACTTCGTTAGTGTCGGGACGGAGCGTGCGCCGCAATTGAGATGCAACGGTCCTGCGTTAAATGGGTTATCGATGAACAGATCAGAATATTAGCAACAAATTATTTAAAATCATTGCTGAAACACAGGGAAACTCAAAAAAGCTTTTGATTTACCGTTTTACGTTCACCCACGCCATCAAACTAAATTATACAGTGGTCTATTGAAATAATCTGACGGAAATGATATCGGTTTTTTATTTACGCGAGCGCTTGTTTTCGTTTTGCTCTTTTAGGTCGTGTTTCGATTATACTAAAGCCCTTCGTTGAGTTCAGCGGGTGTGCACTAGTTTTCAAAAGACATGCACCCGCTAAAGTCGGCGAAGGGCTTACATCCTGACAAGCGCGCGTGACGTCGCGCCCGATGACGCATGGCGTTTACGTGTAAATGCGGCATTATAGGCTTGACATCATGTCCGACACGACATATTCAAAACAGATTTCTAATTGACCGCAATATGTCTCAAAATCCTGAAAATATTTAACTGTCATTGGTTACATTATGTTTTATTTAATCATATGGCATACTTGATTTCGCCTTTAAAGTTCAACTTTAGATTATGTTAAGGAGTAGGTATGGGAATTATTTATGAAACCTATATTAGTCCAAAATATTTATATAACAAGGTCAGATTTACCTCTAGTCAAGAATGTAGGTACTAGGTACACTCGGTACTGTCTCATTCTTATCATCAATATTTTAAACAGGTGTGCCGGGCAATAATACTGTATTCTTGGACCGTTGGCAGCCGTTAGACGCCATTACCCATCTCGTTCGGAATTCAAAACGAGTTGGCTCGAGCCGCACATTACCATCCTCCCATGAACATGGATGCAATAACCTATCGCTAAGATAAAAATCCCTAGGGAATATTTTCCGTATTTTTTTAACGGAAGGTAAAACGACCTTGTTCCTCGAACGAGCGCACTGGTTCCTTTTTGTTATTTTCAACGTCACGGACTCTGATCCGTATGAAACTGAGAGATATATAAATAAATGAATCTAGGCTTACCCCTTGCCTTGGTGCTTCGGTCGTGTATGTATGGTCTTTTATAAAAGATACAGTCTTTTCTTCTTAAGTAAAACTTATTGCGCCGCTCGCAATTACCGCAACATATTTTTTCGTCTTCAAAATTTGACAACTAAACTTCGTTCTTCTTCTTCCATAGACCGTAAAAAGTATATGGCAGGGTACTCCGACCGCAAAGAGACCGCATAGCCCCACCCCATGCCGAAATAAATATAATAAAATAATGAACGTGATAATAGCGTGTTATAAAAGAAACATCCCCCCGCCCGAGAAAGGCTATAACCTGAAGCCTTTATCAATAAGAAAAAAAAAATAAGGTGTTGAAATAAACCGCAATATTACAACAACTTTATAAATCAACTAAAAAACTGTTTGTTACCAACTTAATCATCCAGGGGAAGTCTACAAATTTTAACAACAGGCCGCATGAGTGTACCTGACGTGGTTCTAAGCTGCACAACTCGAACAATACCGTCTTTGCCAGGTAACAACCCCTCTATTCTACCTAATCTCCACTTCAAGGGAGGTAAATTTTCCTCTTTTATTAGGACAAGATCACCTAACTTTGGCGGATCCGTTGGAGATGTCCATTTCCTACGCATTTGGAGAGAGTGGAGATACTGGTCACTCCATTTTCTCCAAAAATGTTGAGCCATAGCCTTAACTAAATTAAACCGCTTTAACCGTGAACTTGGGACGTCCTCAAAATTATATTCCGGAACAGAAAGTAAAGTTCTACCTATGAGTAGGTGAGCAGGTGTCAGTACCTCTATTTCTTGAGGGTCCTGAGTCAAAGGACATAACGGACGACAGTTAAGCACCGCTTCTACTTTGGTAAATACCGTTACCAATTCATCGAATGTCAAAACCTGATCACCTATGACCCGCCGCAATAAGGTCTTAGCAGATTTTACTGTGGCCTCAAACAGACCACCGAAATGTGGAGCTGCCGGTGAATTAAACCGCCATGTAATAGACTGTTTGGCTGCGCCATCACTAAGTCTCCGCTGAGCTTCCTGAGAAGCTAAGTATTTCTGTACGTCATCCAAATATCTGCTTGCGCCCACATAATTAGTTCCGCAATCTGAACGTATCACACTCGGCATGCCGCGTCGAGATGTGAAGCGCGTCAGAGCCGCAAGAAAACCTTCAGTCGAAAGGTCTGTGACGCATTCTAAGTGGACCCCTTTAGAGGCAGAGCAAATGAACACACAAAGATATGCCTTCAATATCTTCGCATTCCGCAAACGAGAATGTTTTATCATAAACGGGCCTGCAAAATCAGTTTGCACGGTGTGGAATACACCCGTCGCGTTAACCCGATCCCAGGGCAACGCTGCCATTAATGGCGCCGTAGGCCTAGCCTTCGTCCTAAAACATTGTACACACTTGAAAATCCGTGTACGAATCACCTGCGCCGCAGAAACAATCCAAAATTGCCGCTGTAATACTCCCATCAAAACTGTAGCGCCCGCATGGCAATACATTACATGAAAATGATCTACGATCAAGACCGTGAGGGCATGTGACTTCGGCAAAATCACTGGATGTTTCCGCTCAAAGGATAAGCTGGAATGTTCCAAACGGCCTCCAACGCGCAGTAGGCCATCATCCCCAATATAAGGCCTAAGCCGACGTAACCGTGTGGAACACTGCTTATTCTGCACTAGACAATGAATGTCATCGCCAAATTCCGCTTCCTGCACTAATTTTATGAGCCGCTGCAAAGCAAGCTGTCGCTCTGCTACTGTTAACCCTCCTACAAGTTTCTGAGACGACGATTTTGAATTGTTGACAAACCGGAAACAGTATGCTACGACCGCCAGTAACATATTCAAACTGCTAAACCGAGTAAATATATTATCTTTGTCAACAATCCCCACCAGAGCTCCAACATTTACTTTCCCTTTCCGCAACCCAGGCAATGGATCTTCCGCTTTATCCATAATATTCTTGGGCCAGGTGTCCGCATCGATTAAAATGTCGATCTCCCGACTAATGTAGAACTGTTCGTCCGCAAGATACAGTCCCCGATAATTGTCCGCTAACTGAGCCGGCAATGAAAATCCAGGTAGGTTGTTTGTGATTTTGCTCAAAACGGTAGCTGTAGTCACAAGCGTAGGCTGCTCCGATAGCCTTGGTGCCAGAGTCAAGTTAACAGCACCTCTGCAACCGCTCACAGGGGCACCACTCAGACCCGTGATTGACACCATGTTGGATTTAAACCGCTTCAAACCCAACCTCTGCACGCATCCTTCTGATACAAATGTGCTCTGACTACCTCCATCAAGCAACGCTCTTGCTTCCTGGTAACAGCCGCTATTGTCGAGTACCCGTACTATTGCCGTTGCAAGTAGGACCGTCCGCTGATACATGCTAAGCTCGTCGACGTGTGACGCCGTCAGTCCAGTGATTCCAGGTCCCGCACTTCCCGGGAGGTCACTAGCTAAAGGCGCGCTCACTACTGGAGCATTTGCCGAGAGCGTTGTGGCGTTATAGAACCGCCCATTCGGTGATATATCGTTTGACATCAAACGTTGTTGATCCGGCACCGCAGTTGGAAGATCAAAATGCAACAAGTAATGATGCTTAGTCGAATTGCATTTATAGCAATTCACATTGTACTTACATTGGTCAATATTGTGACCGTTTAAGCATCGGAAACACAATCTAAGCGATACAGCCTGACGTTTCCTAGCTGTAGGTTTCATTGCCAAGAACTTCTCACACTTGGCGATGAAGTGTCCGCTTTTCCCGCATAATCTGCACGAAGTTGGCCCCGCATTCTGAAAGACCGCATGAGTCTTTACCGCTAGACTCTGCCCACCTCCACTACGTCTAACCGCTGATGACGCACCGGTTTGTGGCTCCGCGCTAGATTCCAAAATCCGGATTTCAGTTTCCAAAAACCTTAAAAGATCCGAGAACGTAGGCAACTCCTTGTCAGCATGCTTGTCTTCAAAGTGCTTCTTCAAGTTGCTGTCTAATTTTTGGAAGTTAATATAAAACAACAAATAACACCACGACTCTACAGGAAAATTCATCTTTTCCAGTGCCTTTGTGTTTTCCAATAGGGTATTCAAGAACGTTTTCAAACCATTTAACCCTCTGCTGCGCACGTGTGGTATATTTAACAGGTTGTATAACAACCGGTCCGCTAATAATCTTTTATTGTTATATCGCGCATTTAGCAACTCCACTGCTACCGAATAATTATCTCCAGTGACTGACAGATGCTGAATTAAGGTTTTCGGTTCGCCTAACAATGACCCCGCTAAGTAATACATCTTTTCAGTGTCCGATAAAGATGTGTCATTGTCCACCAGGGACCGAAACAATTCCATGAAGGAAGCAAACTCCTCCAATCTTCCTGAAAAGGTAGGAATTTGCAAGCGTGGCAAGACCGCTCTATTGCTCACGCTCCTGGCATTGTTGTTACCGCTAACACTGCCGGTTTCCAAATTTGAAGTTGCTAGTCCCAAATGACGTTGCTTTATGAAATAATATTTTTTATTGTACGTCTCGTACATCCGTTTATGATCGTCTAGATCAAAGTTCTCGATCTCCTTGGCCGAAAGTTGAAGTTCGTAATGCATTTCCGTAAATGCCTCAAACACCTTTTCCAAATCTTGGAAACGAACCATAAAATCGCTTTCCTGTTCCGAAGACAGATCCGTATTACGAGCTAAACCTTCCAATAAATCAATATTTTGGATAGCCGTGAAATATTTCATTTGTGACAACTGTAACCGCCTAGCTGCCGCCATTGTTTTGTTTGAATTCAGAATCCAAATCAACAAAATCAAACAAAACCCTAACAATAAACACCACAGCATGAAAATAATAAATACCTAAAAACTCATCATAAACCGCGCCGTAAATATAAAAACAATAAACCGCACTATTGTTTTAAATATACGAAGTATTTCCCGCTAAACTATAGTATATTTGTAATTTACCGCAAAATATTTTCTTAAAAAAAGTTAAAACTTAAAAAGACCATCTATTTCCATTTATTATTATTCGGTGCCGCCTAAACAAGAAATAAAACCCTTTTAAAAAAAACACAAAAAGATCACTCGTGACCGGTCACGAACCCACGACCTGGTGCTTTGTAGCCGATGTGTTGTGCAACTACGCCACGTAAACAATTGTAACACTCGACGCAATATTGCTATGTACTAATACTAAACCGCAATCTGGTTGCTTAGTAACAAACAGTTTCGATCAATATGACAATAAAATATGTAAAATGCAGAAATTAAATCAAATTTACCGATAAACCGATTGAATTGAATGAGTGACCCGCATATTATGTCAAATAGCAACCGCAATTTAATAAATGTATATCCAAAATGTGTTAGCGTAATTTTGAAAGATGAAAATCGATATTTTCCCCAAAGCCCAAAGTAAAATTTTGAACTAACACTTTTCGACCGCTCGAAAAGTGATGAAATGAGAGGATCAGAGTAGCGTGGCGTTGAAAATATATGAGTCCGAAAGTAAATAAATCCGGTTCGAAGACGACCAAATGTTCCTCGAACGAGCGCACTGGTTCCTTTTTGTTATTTTCAACGTCACGGACTCTGATCCGTATGAAACTGAGAGATATATAAATAAATGAATCTAGGCTTACCCCTTGCCTTGGTGCTTCGGTCGTGTATGTATGGTCTTTTATAAAAGATACAGTCTTTTCTTCTTAAGTAAAACTTATTGCGCCGCTCGCAATTACCGCAACATATTTTTTCGTCTTCAAAATTTGACAACTAAACTTCGTTCTTCTTCTTCCATAGACCGTAAAAAGTATATGGCAGGGTACTCCGACCGCAAAGAGACCGCATAGCCCCACCCCATGCCGAAATAAATATAATAAAATAATGAACGTGATAATAGCGTGTTATAAAAGAAACAACCTTGTTCACCAGATCGTGTCGCCTGGTAATGATATAGTGCACTTTGCGGAGTTTATTGGGCCTATAAATAAAGTTCAATATTACCTACACCATGTTCTTTTAGCGATAATTTCTGGCACCATCATGCTGTGGTTTAAAAAAGGTCGAATCTCTCATCCAGTATTCGCTTTCTAAAAACGCTTTGTTGAGAGTAAAGTGCAGATTATTACATCAATAGATAAAAAACTGGCCAAGAACGTGTCGGGCCACTCTCAGTGTAGGTTTCCGTAGTTTTCCGTCCGTCACAGTTAGTGTCCCCGCTTAAGCGTTAAACAAGCAATACTTAGCGAACAATACAAGCAATACTTAGCGAACAATTTTATTATTAGACAACGAACGACCAAAGTCAACTAAGACAATTCGAGCACGACACATTTTCGACCTAATGTATGAGTGTGCACCTGCTCCGACCCCATTAAATCAGGAAAAATCTTAACACCACCATGTACGATATGAGCGTTCCACGTACAGCGATATCTATCGGCAAATTAAGTTGCGTGCGAGCTTAAACTATGGAAGATGACTTTTATGGGATAATTCTTTATTGAGTGAACCGATTTTCACCGTTTTTACTTTAAAGGCCTTCTACACGATCGGAACCAACCGCCAACCACCGTGTTCTTGGTCGGATCAACGGTTGGCCGACAGCGTTCCAGACGGTTGGGACCAACCACCGACGCAGCCTGTCGCGAGGGATGCGCTCACGACCAAGGCCGTTGACATCAACCAAATATCGGTCGGTCAACCGCTTTCTACACGGTCCATTTTTATATCAACGCGACCAAGGACACGGTGGTTGGCGGTTGGTCCCGATCGTGTAGAAGGCCTTTTATTTGAAAGCACGTCATTTCATTGCGATTTTGTAGAAATTACAGGTACCATAACACCTGCTTATACGGTTAAATTATAAACTTAGTTCAGAAATTATTTTGTAATTTTTTTCTAAAACGATTTATCTATCAATTTCAAAATATTTTTTCTAGAAATTTTTAGAGATTTTTTCATATTTTTAAAACTTATGGTTCAAAAGTTAGAGGGGGGGGGGGGGGGGCACATTTTATTTTACTTCTGGAGCGATTATCTCCGAAAATATTAACATTATCAAAAAAGAATTTTAGTAAACCCCTACTCATTTTTCCATACCTATCCAACAATATATCACACGTTAGGGTTGAAATGAAAAAAAAACACTCCCCACTTTACGTATAGGGGAGGTACCCTAATAAAACATTTTTTTCCACTTTTTATCTTACCACTTTGTCGGCGTGATTGATATATTAGTACAAAATTTCAGATTTCTAGTGCTAACGGTTTCTGAGATTATCCGCGGACGGACGGATAGACATGGCGAAACTATAAGGGTTCCTAGTGGACAACGGAACCCTAAAAACGGAACAAAGTTATTGTTGGCCATTTATTTTTAACACATAATTACAATTGTTATTGTTTATAGAAAACTATATTTGGTTGATATCATGTGACCTGTATCATTATATTTTAACCATGCAATAATGATGATTTGTGGTAAAAACACAAACTTTCTATAGGTATACATTAATAATTTAGAAACAATTATAAGACTTACAAAGTCCCTGAACCGCACTGCGTGGGGATTACTGCCCAACTGTCGCTGTGCCCAACATGGGGACGTAGAGGCAGATGATGACGATGATATGATTTACCGGCGACAACAAATCGATCAACAAGATACACGAACAATAAGGTCAATGGAAGTTTTCACTACCGACGAACGGCCCCCATCAATCATAGGAATTTAGCCCAATCATTGTTTTAAACTCTCCGCTAAAGGATGAACGGTGAAAACTTCCGTTATCAAACAACAAAGAATAACACAAGCTAATCTTAGTATCGGAATAATATTTGCGTCTGAATTCAGTAAAACATTATGGTAATTTGGAATTAAGTTAAACGCCTACACGTCAAGGTTGAACTTTGGGCGAATTGATAAACTCGCAGTCATTAACTTAATTATGTATCTACAAAGCGAATTATATCAAAATTAGAGAGTCTGTATTACCTGTATTATTAATTGTAATCTATATGTAATTACTTGACAGGCGTGATTGCATGACTATATTGGTAGGTATGTATTAAACGTCTGAACGAGCCTAGCCTGAAAAGTTTCCATTTCAAAATTGCAACGAAAATTACCTTGACTTGACAATAGTTATTTGTGCAACAAGAGAGCAAAGTTTGTTTTTGCTGCGAGTGCTAATTTTGAGTCCTGAGGTAGCGAAAGATTCTAAAATTGAATCACAAGCATAGCGAGTGATTCTAAGTTAGAATCTTGAGCGCCGCGAAGGACTCAAAAGCACGAGATGCAAATACTTCGCTCTCGAGTAACACATACAACTTTTCACCTCAGCAGTGAGAACATATTCATTAAAAATATGTCATAGTATCACGTACCTATTCGTCTCAAGATTATTAAGATGTAAACTTAAGCGTTCGTTACTGCTTGTTTTAACTCCTCAGCGCCGGCCGCGCCGTTGGCCAATACTAAAAAGTCGAGACAAGGCGCGAGAAACTAAATGATATTTCAGTAACTAAGTATAAGATTGTCGCGTGACACTAACACATCACTAAAAACTAACCATGTTATTGATAAATTTCACAGATTTAACTAATATCTTCGAGATATTTCTGAAATATTTATCATTATCACAAGGGCACACACTGAGGGCACACATTAGCATATTACGTGTATCTCGCGTGCACACCAAAAACTAGCCCTAGGTACTGTTGTTAAAATACTGCCTTCGTCACGTTACTGACTTCACCATATTTCCTAGGATTCTTCATAAATCGTATTTATGAAGAATCGGATTACTAATATTAGGAGTTTTAAAACATTCGGAATTATGAAAATCGGTATTATGAAATTCGTGATTTCGACTATCGGAATTTAGTTTTCCGTATTTATCCTCAAATATCACTTTAGTTAACCTTATACTGCAACTTTAACACTTTCACTGCCAAGGAACCCGCCTAGCGGGCGCTGCGCCGTAGTCGCTTTCCACTACATACGAGAAAAACCACGAGATCGGCTACGAGCGTAGCATAGCGCGTAGCTGTTCTTGGCAGTGAATGTGTTAAATGAAACTCCCCATAAAATAAAAAATGAACGACAAAACGCTTCAATCTCTTCAAAAGGTGGGTAAGTATCTAAGTACCCTTAGTTAGACTAATACCATCACGGTTTAATAAGAATCGTGTCAAATCTATTTTTAACCTAACACGATATCGGTATCGGTCGTTTGCAGCCTTTATGGTGTAAAAAGCGATTTTTCATCGGCGGCAACATTATCGTTAGGGGCAATAAGACGCGTATCAGGGTTCACTGGAAGTCTCCGTTGTCAATAGACATCCTCACTAGGTATTTTTATGGAACCGTGAATTGAAACAGTTCTTGATGATCAAATAAGTCGTAGGAGTAAATTGATCCACGTTGCTTATCTTGTCAAACATTTTTCTCCGCTCCTAGCGTTCATCAATAGTCCAAACAGGCCTCGTTACGTACGAATAGTTGCATTGGTTCACTCTATATGGCGGCACTACGAGTCAGTCAGTCAGTCGGCATGCGCCGCTTAGTTGGCCAGGCCCGCACAGGTTTGTACAGGTATAATTATCGAGTTGCGGTACCTACTGACAACTTTAGTTCAAAAGTATACTCGTAAGTTCTATCGTGCAATGAATCACTCTGGTCGATATAGTTGAAAACATAGTATACAAGAGAAAACCTAAATAAAACCTTAACCTTACCAAAACTAAATAAATTTTAAAATATGGTTTCGGTGCTATATACAGTCAAATTATCTATCTTACAAATGCAAATTTTAATTATTAAATGTCATGCTTTACAGAGAAATAGACTTCCCAAATCGTAGATGTGAGATTTCGGACCAAGGATACCTGATTTACGTACCAATTTGTTTTAATATCATTGTAATTGGCGACTTTCTTATCTTTATTTCATGTTTTTAGGGAGGATTAAATGTCTGTATGTATGAACTAGTATAAAGTGACTTGAAATAACTCTAAATGATCGAATAAGTCGTAGGTAAATTGGGTTAGTCTAAAAAAAAGCACTTATTAAAAAAATATCAGAGTGATTGTTAGGGTCCTACTGGGACTTAAATGAATGGACTGTAAATTCATATAGGCTGGTTTATTCCGCCTTAATTACAAAATGGGATACCCGGCCAAACAAAAGTAAATTTAAATACGAGAGTCGTCCGTTGCCGGTGGGGTTCGTGAAGCCGAGTGTCGCTTGCGTGTCGCCGCGCTCTACGCGACGGTGACGTCGCGCTGTGTCCGCCGCCCGCGCGTCTCCTCCCGAGCGCATGTCGATCCAGTTCTCAACAGTGATAATATTATGACACCTATTTTTCTTGATACTGTCGTAGAGAATACGCTAAAATAAGCATGTATTTTAGGAAAAACTTTATAATCAAAAATTGCCGAGATATGTGACCTCAAAGTAGGAATTTACAATCCAAAAATGACCCGAAACCGAATCAGAGCACCCCACACGTGGTTTTATCTGCCCTACCCCTAGTGTTTATAAAAGAGTATGGAGGCCCGGAGGGACAGCCGCCCTCAGGCGAGCAGCTGAGGCTGATGGCCGAAGTAAGCCGAAGCTGCGGAGCCGAGCGAAGTGACCGTGCTTTGTCACGCAAGGGCGGAAGGGCTGATGTTCCCGCAGCGCCGGAGTTACGGGAAATCACTATTGCCACTAAATACTTAGAGCTATTCTGACTTACGAAGAAACTTTAACCATGGATATCTCCGGCTCTATGGGTTTCCTTGCGGAGAGGATGGTACAGATGGTAAAAATAGGTGTTATAATGATATTGTCCAAAAAAAAAGTCCTAGAATCCTCCCAACTTTCGGGTCAAATATCTCGGCCATTTAAGACTTTAGTGAAAAGTTCTTGCTACTAAACGCTTAATTTTGCGTATTGATTGATTTTTTTTTAAGTCTTTTATGATTCCTATCCATTTTTCAGTAGTGGTCAACATTTTTGTAAGTCTTTTTTTGTACCCTCTTTTGCTTTAGGCGGGCCAAATGACTCATTCACACAGAATTATGAACTCGCAAGTTCCTATCCGTAACTACCAACTTGTGTTGCCATGTCTAGTTCAATGGAAATATTGACCGTGATTATAAAAAAAACGTGCAAATTCTTACCTTTTTATATTCCAAGAGCAGCAATTTTGATACAAACTACAACCATTGTAAGGAAAAATAAGAAGGTACCTACTTAAATTGCACTTGTGTTCATGAAATAATGCGTTTAGGTATCATAGTATGTCATTTATTTTTCACTGAAACATAAGAATACTATTTGTAAATTTAAATGTATTCATGAAGTATTAAAAAAAACATTACGTCTCGTATTCCGAAAGTTTCACGCTGCGTCGTGTTTCAAGCATTTCGCTGACCTTTGACAATCGGAGAAAACTCAGGCGAAGTGGAACGCGCCGCATCAGCATGCTTCAGCCTACGTAATATCAGAACACGCGCATACTTTTTAACCCCCTACACAAAAAGAGGGGTGTTATAAGTTTAACGTGTCTGTCTGTGTATCTCTCTGTGCTAGCGTAGCTCCCTAACGGATGGGCCGATTTGAATGCGGTGTTTTTTGTGGTATAGATAATTTTATCCCGAGTGTTCTTAAGTGTTTCATCTGTTTAGCTGTTTTTGAGATATTTGATTTTTAATGAAAATGTCGGAGGTTTAACAACTTTTCTAAGTTGCAGTTATTTAAATTATTGCAATACGAAATTGATTTAGCTGGAAAAGCCATGTATAGAATATTTACGTTACTGTATAGCTTGTATCTAGTAGATTAGGGATTGTTTACAATATTACTTTGGGCTGCAGTTATAGACAATACACTTAACCGGCTGCGGGTTTGTCTTGTTCGTTCCTACTTAAAATGCGTGTTCATTGTTGGAACCTTAAGGAAGGAATAAGAATAAAAAGAAATGAAATTTTTTTTAAAAAGAAAACGGAAAGTTTCGAGTTAGTTAATGTACGTATATAATATAATCGAATGCAAGTTGATAATTATTAGACTTGATAATTATTTTAATATGATTTCTCCAAACTGCAAAATTTAAAAGTAGGTACCTAATTATAAGCTGGTAACGACAATCCTACTAGTATTATAATGCAAAAGTTTGGATGTTTGTTACTAAATAACGCTCAAACGTAAACGGCCCAACCGATCTAGATAAAATTTTGCACGAAGATAACTTATGTCCTGTATTAAAATATAGGATAGTTTTTATCCCGGATCCATGCAGACGAAATCACGGGTGGAAGCTAGTGTGACATAATTAGCGAGATACGGGTAAGTATTTCAAATAGCAATAGGCTATATTTTATTCCGCAGGTATGTCTGCTTTCTTCGAAATAAGCGGGCAAAGCTGCGTGGGCAGCGAACACTCAATAAAGGTAATGATACCCCAGGAAAATAACGTTTTTTTTAAAACATTTTTTGTTTTTTACTTATCCAAGAATCCTACAAAATTTCCATCGGGAAGTAAATATATAAAAATAAGTGACACATCCATTATGTTTTTTGTGTGTTTTATTTATTATTCTTGAAGAGCTCCTGTAAATTAACCAAAACAAAAAATTAAAAATATCTATTAATATATAATTTCCTCTTTTTTCAGGAATTGGTTAACCGTTTTTTTTTATGACTAATCTTTTGGTGGATTTTGAGTCTACGTAATTACTAAAATGATAAGATATCAGTTAGTTACACACAAAAAAGCTGCTGTTATAAATTATTTACAAAGTTCAATTTTTTTCCATACTCATGAAAATAAAATGCTTGGGCTATACTTAACGTAAGTTTCTGTCAAAAACAAATTTCTGGGAAAAGGTTTTATTGCCAACTGCACTTTTCTGTATACCGTCAACTGCTTATTGAGACGATTCTAACGAGCCCAAACTTAACGGGGTTACGTCGGTTAAGTACGAATTTCCCATGGCCACCTTCAATCTCCATTCGATGGTTCCATAACATTGAATTGTCATCCAAACTATACTTATGCCCAAAATTTCAATCTCTTGAGGTTAAGTGGTTCAAAATTCAGTTCCAAGAATAAGAAACACACGACCCGGCTCCTATTTCACAATTGTCACCTGACACTGACCATTCGCCATACATTGCTTGTTCTAGAAGTTAAGGTGGTTGCTAGGTTACTTGTGGAATCAGTAATGTACGGAAAATTGTCGTTGTCAGGTGACAATTGTCAAGTTGGTAAAATAGGGGCCAGGTCAAGTTAAATAAAAGCTTGTAAAAATCCCAGAGAATCAACATCTGCAAGTAAACTAACTTGAAGTAAATATGACGTGCAGCAGTATTCGCAGCCAATATCGGCGCCACCGGCTTTGATACCAATATTAACGGGCATACGTGACACACACGTTATGGAAATAATCATATCGTACGACAATGTCTTATTAAATGTTCCAGCGGAGCGACATTTTGAGATCCGATAAAAATAAGTGTACGATAAAAGAGACAGGTAATGTGAGTACATTATTTTTACGACATCTGTACCTACGAGTATAGGTACATCCAAGTGATTTTACTAGTAACCAAAACGTTAAACTGTTTAAACAGCCTTAGGATTGGATTTCGTAAGCTCTTCATTGATGAAAAGTTAAATGTTGATACTTGAATCAAGTAATTGGCAATCTCGCATCAAAGACGATACTGATTTTACCACTTGGTGTAAATTCTGGTAAAAATGCGGGCCTTGAATAAGCATGCGGGTAACTGAGAACCCATCAAAGTAATAAATTGCTTTGCGATTACTTGAATTTAACTGACTTTATCAAATTGTTTTGATAAAGTTTTGCGTAGGTTAGCTGCCTACGCAAATCAACAACAGTGGAATAAGGACAGAATAAGAATTTTCAGATTAAATGCCAATTTAAATTGTTCATACTGTATTGAAAAAATAAGAAAACTCCAGTAAGAGGTTTACATTACTCGCCGAGATTAAGATTAGAGAATTTAATACACGGTTAGACTAGTTCTCGGTTTTCAGGACCCGCTGACAGTAATAATGATTTCTTGACCTAGTTTTCAACATGGTATTTTAGATATTTTTTAGATTTTTCATAATATTTTGTTTTTAATTGTCGTATAAAATATAAACATGAATTCCCGTACCCAAATTGTCTTTTTTTCTCGAAGGAGATATCTTCATCAAATCACGTCCCCTGTATTTGAACAGACGGGATAATGCCAATATCGGCAGTTTGATTTATTTGTTGCTCAGCAGCGTGTGTTTTGGTGGATATTACAAGTTTTTGGGCTGTGGACGTGTGCCTTGACTAACCAAAAGCCGTGTTTACATGGTTAGCTATATAGGTGTAGTAGTCTGCTGTCTCATGGCAAAACCTACATGTTTTGGAACCAGCGCCATCTTTGCTGGTCGATCGTAACGCTTGAAATGTAGGTGCGTTAGGTAGATCTAAATGTAATTTTGTGTATGGGAAAATAATAGTTGATTTGTCCTAGTAACGCTCGTTCGTAAACGTTCGTCCCACAAAGAGAGCCAAAGTGACCGGTCCTGCGCCTCCCGCATCCAGCAGACTCCACCAACCTTTACCAGGTCATCAGTTCACCTTGTTGTGGGGGCCTCTACCCACGCCGCGCCTTCCGGTACGTGGTCGCCACTCGAGAACCTTTCCGCCCCATAGGCCATCGGTTCTACGTGCTATATGCCCCGCCCACTGCCACTTAAGTTTAGCGATTCGGAAGGCTAAATCGGTTACCTTGGTTTTACTGCGGATAGCCTCATTTCTGATGAGATCACGCAGAGAAACTCCCAACATGGTCCTCTCCATGCCCTTTGGGTTACTTTAAAGTAACGTAATTAGTCTTATTTGAGACCTCGCATTCTTATGTCCAGCAGGTTCAGGTGCAGTGCATGGTACAGTCTCCAGCAATAAGATCTGCCACAACATAGCAGGCATAAATATCTGACACGACTTTATGTCTAATGCCATCAGGACGTGTCAGATATTTTTGCCGGCTTTGTTACGGCAGATATTGATGCCGGTGACTGAATTTGTATTCTTTGTATTCACCGGAACCACTTATCCAATTTCATAATACAAATCTGTCATTGACGATGTCCTTAGTTCTTTGCGCGGAGCCACGCGGGCAGCTAGGGCATTTACAACATTCAGACTCATGTTTCTATAGTAACTATGGTATGGACTGTTGCTGTCACAATTCTGTCGTACCCAAATCCACCCGTAATAGGTAAGTAGCAGTGATCTAGGGCAGAAAACAGCCGCGTACAACGCAATGCCGTTGTCACGGGTACTGCCACCCAAGATTAAAAAGGGCCCTTGCCTTCGTTCAGTTACTGCCAATCTATCAATGAACTGTGACGAAGATCGCTTCAATCCCGGCGCGTTCGATCTTCAGCGCTTCAGTTTAGTAGAGCCAGTTCTTTCAGTATCTCATTTGAAAAATACCCTATAAGTAAGATTCTCACCTAACGGGCCGGGCCGGATTTTACAAGTTGCCAAAGAAATCTGTAGTTTGAATACAGAGTTTACATTCCCTATTTCAATGGATTTGCGGGTGGTCGGCTCGTTGCGGACGTGGACGGCTATGCTCGGCTGTCGTCGCTTCTGACCGGCTCCGTCCGGCATATACCTACTGCTCTCTATTAAAACGCAGTCGGCTGCATCAAGTGCTCGCGCAACCATTGCGAATGCGGCACCGGGCAGGTTCGGTGGGAATCGTATAGTACAGGATAATTCGATGAGGTACGCGAAACACCCAAAAACGTACGTAGGTATATGGTAAACCTACGTAATGTCGACACTTCTACCAATGTGTATGTTGTTCACAGTATAGCAAATTAGCTTCTAAACGCGCGGTTCCGCTTGCTTACTAAAAATAACTCACGCGAAGCCTCAGATGAAATTGTAACCTTTGTCCATCCTTAAAGACCAGTTAACATTTAGGTTAAATATTAATATAATCATAATAAATCAGCCTATATACGTCCCACTGCTGGGCACAAACCTCCTCTCATGGATGAGAGGGATCCCCAACCCGCACTAGGCCAGAGTGGGGACTACTGACCGTATAGGTTAAAAAAGTAAATAAATCGGATGGGTAGTTCCAAAGACTAAAACAAACCAAGTACAAAGCTCTTAACACACAAACTACACTCCTTTATAATGTTTGTATATTATATTAGATTGTATAGATTTCCCATTTATCAGATGCTAATTAACTATTGCCATCCGCAGTAAAGATATGAAGATAAACGTCGATCTTTCTTCACATAATCTATCGAAGAGGCAATTAATTTAAGCGGCGACTCAAAAGTTTTATATCATGATTAAATTTAACCTGTGCGATCGCTACCATGCCTAGAACAAAACGACCACGCAACAAATATACGGTGTTCTGCCTTTTCGCAGAATTTCCTTTGGTCAAACATCACTTGCCAACCAACATTTCGAAAATGATTCACTTTGACAACTAACCATTACCAGTTTTTTGTATGACAACCTGACACATGGTCGAATTTTTATAAAGCAGAATATCACAATGACTAAAAATGTTTGGAAAACTTATCACTTGCCAACTATTTCACTAGGCCAAACAACTATTGAACGAACAACGTTTCGTCAGTGCAATAGTTACGTAACAGAAATAATAACTGTGACAGAGTCCTGATAGGTGCGACGACGAGCGAAGCGAGGAGGAGCGTGTTAGGTTAACCGCGATCTTACAGCGCACGAAGCCGAGCGAGCGAAGCGAGCGTGCCGCGGCAGCGGCCGGCGAGTGCCAAAATCGCCTTATTGAATATTCATAATAAGTAAGTAAACACTTATCGCTAATAAGTCAGTTTATTCTTACTCACCCACAAAGTTATTAAAAGAAGTGAGCAGTTGCGCTTACCCACATTGTAAATTATATTACATAGTAACTGTACGAACCCTTACCTACTGCGTGAAACATTTGGGAAACGTTATACAACGAAATGACTATTCAGCCAACTAAAACATTCTGTTAAACGATATTTGGCATTTTGAAAGTTTACTTTATAATCATCAGACCAAACGTACAGTTGGCAACTGTGAGGTTGGGAAACGAAACGAAATCTTATGACGAGTTGGCAAGTGATTATTTGGCGAAATAATATTCTGCGAAACGTTGGTTGGGAACTGATAATTGGCCAAACAACTTTCTGCGAAAAATAAGAGAACCCAAATATACATTTGATATAATACCCATACGTCGAGTCAGAAACTCTTTTGGCCACGAGGGCCAGTAAAAAACAAAAAAAAATCTAACGTGCTTTACATTTGGTTTTTTCAAAAAGTTTATTTCTGTTTTATTATTGAAACTTAATCGTGTTGGAACTATACAAGGTGTAACAAAAATAACGATGATCCGTTCAAGGGCATAACGCAGGTACCTATCGTGGTCTGATGAGAAAAAAATAAGAGATTTTTTTGTTGATGCCATTTTTTTTACATTTCTATTGTAGCGTAGCGTTGGCCGACTAGGGAGACCTGCTCCATACAAATGTAAAAAACGCGTTTTTTTTAGTATTTTCCTGTATATAGAAAGAATAAATATAATGTTATGATTTAAAAACCATTTTAAAAGTAATAAATCCGAGGGATAAACAAGTAACTTTTCGCACGACCATTAGGATTAGGACACCTGAGGGGTGATCTAATCCTAATGGTCGTGCGTTAACATTTACATCTACCTGACCTGACGCGCGCGGGTACAGTCAGCATGACAAGTAGCTGTGCAATCGAAGACTCTTATCCCTTTTAATAAAGACTTTTGACGTCTTCGTTTGCGCAGTTACTTCTGATGCTGACTGTACAATGCGTTACGTAATCTACCACATTCAGATTATTTATTTCTCAATTGTCATATGACATGGTTTCGATATACAGAAAACGGAACATAGACATACTGAGATCGTCAATTGTACAATAAGAATGATCATATTAATATGTAGTATTATTTATAATGCGATACACAAATTATTCATTAAATTATACAATTATTATTACCTACAAAAATAATATTAAAATGTCAAAGTTACAATAGGTATGGGATAACAGAGACATCAGATGTAATGTATGTTAGATGGACTCTTAATTTTTTAATATGAGTTTACCAGTAGAATTGGGCTTTAAGAGGGACAAAGGCTAGGTTTTATCTCGCAACACTACCTGGATTATCTGTAATTAGTATACATTGCGTACTGATCAAATTCCTCCTGTTGATGTCCACGTTAACCCCCTAGCCTGATCCCCCAGGGGAAAAAAAAAACGGTTAGGTTGGTAGGCGAACTGCGACCCTACAGCGCGCGAGCCGAGTGAGCGTGACGCGGCAGCATCGTGCCAAGCGCCATAACCGGACATCATATTATTTCCTAGTTGAATATAAAACAATTGCCGCTAGTTCCCGGGTGATCGACGTCTTAGCTTAGAACTGAAACTGAAACTGTAACCAATTTTGAAGTATTTTTCAGGTCATACTGAATTAAAGAAGTCGTAAAAACCTTTGTAGAATGAACATATAAACTTTACAACATAAAAATCGAGAATGACCCGCTGTGCTTGGCTTCCGTTCGATTTTTACCGAAAGTATTCGCGTAACATTCCAACTTGACAAACGGACTTTATCCTTTACGGGCTGATCCTGTGAACTTCCTACCGCCATACAAAATGTATGAGATTATAAGAAAAAAATGAAACAAATGAGATAAAAATGGTGTTACTAACACGAGTTTGTTTTATAAATGTGTCTAGATTTTCAATTCAATTACTTAACTTCCGAACTCATTACATTCACAAATTAACAGCGTATAAGTAACCATTCAATAAATATTAAAATTTGGTTTTCATACCATTATCGTGAATTGAACTTAAGGGTCACACAATTTTTTTTGCATGCCTTAATGTCAAGTATTTCCTGTAGACTTATCCAAAGTTTAAAGACATAATTTTGTTGTCGGACCATACCTATGTAAGGCAGTTTTGCGATTTAAGTCTTGATTGAAATGCAGAGCTTAACCACATAAAAAAATTAATAAAATGTTGTATTATGCAAATAAAACCGGTCACCGTCGTATTTGTTTGTTTTGTGTCACTTAAACTTTAATGTCTCAACTCTATTTTTTTTTGTTTTAATTCTAACAACCGTATTACATCTTCTTTTTATAAAAGCAACCTGTTTAATTTTTTTTGGTTAATGTTTTAAATCCTTCTGTACATACGTTATAGTCCTTTCTATTATGCCTTGTTGTTATGTCTTATTATGCGAATATAGCGAAACATGAAAAAACTTTATCTCTAATTATATATCTGTAAATAATTCATTATGTATAGGAAAGAGGCTTATTTCTTGTTCATGATTCTCACTGTGATATTTATTTCTGAAACTTGAAACGTTCCGGTTTGAAAATAGTTAAATGTACATTTACGCGTACAGCATTAGGCTTGATACATCAGGGTAAGTGTCATTTTTCACTCAGCTGTACCAAATGTGTGAGCCAATACAGCGATTATGTATAAGGAAAAAAAATGTTCTGAACACCACATAGTTTTATAAGACCACTTTTGTGAATTAGCGATGTCACAGAACATAAACATGTAAAGAAAAAATTTAACAGTATTTTTGACCGATCAGCATTCAAATGAATTCTTAAATCCATTCTTACTGTTAGAGCAATAAGGCCAGAGGAAGATTAATAGTTCCTCGGCATCTATTTTCAAACGACGACACCCGTTGAATTTAAGATTTCTTTTGTTTTGGGCAACGCTTGCCAAAAATAGAAGTGAAACGAGATAACAATTAACAACTTTATTTTGGATAATTCCCCTAAAAGTTTGCTCCTGTATATTATTTACAAATGACATGTAACAACAGACAAGCATCCTACATTACGGAACCCATTTGCGGTAGCTCCAACTTTGACGCATCCACTAAAATGTGAGTAGTATTTGCAGGTTACATTTGCAGTACCAGTGGCGTTACATAAATAAATAAATATTAGGGGACAATCTTACACAAATCGACCTAGTCCCAAACTAAGCAAAGCTTGTACTATGCGTACTAGACGACGATACACATACTTATAGAGATAAATAAATACTTAAATACATAGAAAACATCCATGACTCAGGAACAAATATTCGTGCTTCTCACACAAATAAATGCCCTTACCGGGATTCGAACCCAGGACCTCTTGATTCGTAGGCAGGGTCACTACCAACTAGGCTAAAGCGGTCGTCAAAAGATATTCCAATACAAATACAAAATACAAATAAAAAATTACCTTAATTATTATATATTTCAAGTAGAGTATTGATGAGATTTCCGGAAAAATAAAGTAAAAATCAGTAACTACAATAGAAAAACAGGCTCAAGCAGATCCGCCTGTCTCCGCGATAAGAAAACTTCGCGCGTTACCGTCGACGAGACAGGGCGGAATCAGAAGTTACCGACCACTTGCCTACAGGAAAACCACTTTTAACCTGACCTCTGATTTCAAAAACTTATTACGGATCTTGGAAGCACGTTATTCTAGATACTTGCTCAAAGTGGAGTACAAAATGTTTGTGAATAGATACGCATCCCGAGGCCAATCTGATTAACGACCCCGCTGTCTTAAGAACAACCAGTCATCTCGGACTTTTTCCGGGTTGTGTATCTCAAAACTGTAATCTTTAATTCCTTACAAATTCTACTTTATCTTGTCGAGAGGGAACGATACGCACCCGTTTTTCAAAAGCTTGCTTTTTCAGTTCTTAAACTAACTCCCCTACAAGTGGGTGCGACGTAAAAGTTATGATTTTTATAGGTTGTCTGAGTATGTTTTTACCAGAAATGAAGGACAAATATTATTCCCAAGCGAGAACTGTTGCTACGGAAATGGTAAATGATGCATTTCATAACAGCGGATACAGTACAGTAAAACCTGGATAGTTGAAATCTCAAGGGACCAGCAACTTTTTGTCAATTAAACAAAAAAATGTGGTCTATTTTATAGAGTTCCTAATGTAGAGGTCGTAATAGTGCAAATTTCTTTTATGGAGCTGCAAGGCGTGCAAGTTTACAACAAAAACACTAAATCCTAAAATTCTAATTTAATACCCAAATCATATATTTTTATTACATAGAAAAAACTACTACCTACGTAGATATTATTTTTGTAAATGATTTATTTTAATTTTGATGATCAAACAGGTCGTGTTTAAAATCTTCTCATTATTTTCAAACTGTTTTACTTGAAAATTTGTAGGTTCGGGTTGATTTCATACAAATCACTATAATAACATTTATAACAAAATTTTGAAATATAGTTATCATTTTAGTAGGTATAGGTACAACACATGAAAACTAACTTCCAAAAAGCAAAAATATCAGTAAGATTTAACGGCCTTTCAATTATAGAGGCCTTCGATGCCTCGTATAACAATTACAAAGATCATTTAATTTTAAGAAAAAAAAGAGTTAAGGGCGGTTTTAATTATAGAGGTCTTCGGTGACTCGTGGGCGTGACACACGCGTGTGTCAATTACAAAGGTAATATTAAGAAAAGTGTTTTAAATTCAAATGTCAATTATAGATGTCCCGAAATTTCAATTGCAGAGATGTTGCCAACTGACCGGGACCGGCCATTTGGTTGCAATTATAGGTTTCTCAACTGTCCAGTATCTAGGTCCCAATTAACCAGGTTTCACTGTATTTATTTATTTTGTCTAAACGAAAATCAATTTTTTATTTTGAAATTCTTGTTACCTATCGAAGTTACTATTAACTTTTTTGGAAGCCGCAGGCTTGATTCTTTTATGTATACTTTAACTGGGAACTTCAAACTATTAAGAATTCTGCTATTATCAAGAATTTGTAGCCGTGCACGAGAGCTTGCTATCAAATAAATGTGTTTATTCCATTAAACATACTATGCAACGATACACTCCAGCTAGCCACTTGTCACACTAATGAAACTAGTAACGGCTGTTGGCAATGCAAAGCAATTCAAAATCACTGTTTACGATGGCAGGACTTATTCGATATCGAATGTAACTGGGTCAATGTATTTGCAGAATACGTGAGGTGAGCCTTTACATTTAACTCACGTGCGAATCTTTACGGTCGTTATTCCTAAGAAATAGAAATCACGGGAATGTATTACATATTTTATTCGCGTAACTCACCGTGTGTGTATAGAGGTGAAACGCGGTACTTGGAGGCGGCCGTGCATGCGATGGCCCCCGGTCCGCCCCCCAGCTGCAGGCCGTGGGAGATCATTTGTACAATAGTTCCGACTATAGTGATAGTCCAGCCCCATCCTCCTTCGGGGTAGTAGCGGCGGGCGAGAGTGAGCGCCGCTCTGGCCCGGAGAGCCGCCGCCGTCTCGGCTCCGACTGTGGCGCCAGCGCTCGCGCACCTGATACACCATAACACTTTAGCGAACTCAAGAAGATCCATCTTCTGATTTGCTACCGTGTATGTATACTACTTTATCAAATCAAATCAGAAGATAATTCTTCCCAAGAACGCTTCGCACAACACTAACCGTCGAAACCTTGTCACTTCACGTGCCGCTTCGTAACCTACACTTTTAGATCGGCCTCTTTCAGAATATTTGTTGCACTTGGCCGGTTTGTTCACACGCGTACGGGCACTGCATACACAAATGTTTTGTTGGCGATATGGCCTGGAGCAGCGCTCGGAGCAGTCGCAATCGGGAGTCCTCCATGAAAGTAGACGCTGCAGCAAAGTCCTGCGACGAGCCCTGCTCACGCCTTTCTCGGCAGATCGAACTTGGCCCGTGTCCAACGAAAATGACGAGCAGCGTTCGGCCACTCGTGGGATGACCCCCGCCTGACGATTATCATAAGTGATTCTCCGTGGCACGTTTTTATAGTTGCAGGGTAAAGCAGGAATGAAATTGTGCGTAATGGATTCCTTTTCAGGGGCTCCATGATTTGGCAGGTCGTTTGCCGGGAAACCATTTTTTACGTTTTTGATGTCTGTGTAAAGAGATTTCCAAGTAGCGATAACCTCTTCACGAGTCGATGTTTCGCTAAAATCTGGGACCGTATTGGAGTCGGCTAGTTTAGCCGGGTTTGGTCGAGGCGCGAGGGCAGTTGAAGCGGGCTCACGCAGCCGCGTTGGCAAACTATCACTTCGGCGAAGCGTCATCGGTAAGGTTGGGAGGTCTCATTTTTAAACACCGACACGCAACAACAATCGCCTGTTTACATTTCGCTTGCAATTTCTATATCTGTAACAAAATAAAACAGGTGAATCGATAGAACCAGGTAGGTACAATTATGTTGGAAAATACGATACCTAGTTTAAAAGCCTTAGTTTATATATGGTATAGGCACCATCTTACTAACACGTCCCTTTTACTGACAATTGCGAGTTTTTAATATGCATAAAAGTGACAAAATTTGTTGATAAAATTACTAGAACCGAATGGATTGATAATTCTGTTTTTCATTACGATTTGACTCGTCTCCAAGAAGCTGTTATGTTAATATGGAGATTATAGGAAATACAGGCGGTAGGTAGTACCTATTGAGCCAAGGGATTACAGTCGGTACCTACAAGGCCAACATTTGCGTAAAATAAGCCGTAGGCTACAATCCCTACCCTTGAGATGACGTATATTGCAAATTTCCTCAGCCATAAATTCAACAACAATTTCCAGTCTTGTTTATTAGCATTTTCTTGGCCAAGCTTCAGAAGGGAACCATTCTAGAAATGTCTGAAGTTCAGAACTCTACATTACGTACCCATGTAAATTATGAATATCATCCACATATTAATTCAAAAATGGTAAATATATGTTGTGTTTAATTGATCGTGAACCACAAAAACCCAAAGGACCTACAAGTTAACCGATAATTCCCAACTGCTTGTATTAAATTGCATGAGATACTCAGTGGATATTTGTTCTTCAGACTTATTAAGCGGGTAGAAGTCAGTTGACTTAAGTTGGTGATAGTGATCTGATTACAGACGCTGATTCGTGGGCGTCCACGAAAATAGCTCTCCTTAAATCTCAGTGGGAACTTTAATTGCTGATTTGTCTTTAGCTTATTGCTTAAGATTTATAAAGCAGCCAATCTGTTTAACGAACGTCTGGCTTATTTATACTCTCCTCTATATCTTAAACTTTCTAAAAGTATATGGATAAAGCAACCACAAAACTTGCGATCATAAAAAGCAGCGGAACTTTACCGAAACAACATATTTTTAGAGACGGTTTTGAAAACTTCCAAACTGTACAGTTTGCTAATGTTTTCTATGAAAGAAACTCTGCGGGAGCAAAACAAGGGATTGTTTTATCAGTTGGCCGTTAGTGGAGTTTTTCTAAGTTCTTCAGCAAACTATAAGCATAATGCGATAAAAAGCATTGGAATTATTTAAAACAATTTCGGAGCTTCCATCTCAACGTTTTTGACAAAGTTTGAACTTTTTATTGCCGAGTCTAGGTGTGAATTTCTTATTTCAATTGAAAATTAGAGTCTGGCGTTAAAAATGGTAAGAAAAGAAAAAGTCTTAAACTGAATTGGAACTACGATATTAGGAGTAAAGTGAAGGCAAAACACCGAACTTTTCAGACGCCATTTCATTCCGTCGGCCATTCATAGCTCGTAATTACATGCGCGAATTCCTTTGTTGCCCCATCGCTTTGCAGACAATTGAATTTTAAATCTATTATTTTTATTATCCATGCTATGATCTCCGAACTTTATTTCTATCAGTGCCTTTAGTGTCAGTTTAGAAATAGAAATAGAAAATAATAGAAATAGAAATAGAAATAGTTTATTCGTGACACATATACATAACTAAACAAACAAAAAAAATCAAATAAAACATCAATATTATTAGTGTCACGAAACGGCCGCAACTCAGCATTGTTGCTAGCGTAGCCAGCGCTGGTCTTCCCTGCCCTCCTAACGAAAAGTGCAATAACTCGAGTTTTCGGTCAAACAGAGTTATATACATATTCGTTATCAGCAAAACGAGATCTATATTTTCTTCTAAGACAGTTTCTGCGTATCTAGCAGGGTTAACATCTTTTTATTAAGCGAAAATGCTATATCTCAGGCAGTGAATTAAGATTTACTTGTAAGAAACGTCATAACACTACTTATAGCTAGGTTGGTAATACTTCTAAGCAAAATTACTAATAATAACTGTCATAAGTATAGATATTGCAAATATTCAATAAGTAGATTCATACATAGTGTGCTATCATTTACATATAATAACTGTAATAAGTATAGTTACTACTTTTATAGTTGGTCGAGGTTATAATTTATTTCTCCTCATTTACTAGTTAAAACTGCAATAAGTACGATAGTTATTGCACTTATGATTCGAAAATACATTGCAGCTAACATTACTTGCTACCCAAAAATGTAATATCGTGTTTTGCTCGCTATGACTGCAATAAGTACACTACATATTGCAGTTATGTCTAGTAAATATGTCATTTAGAATTTAAATATTCTAAACATAAGTGCGTTTTCTTATTTTTCATAACATTAATAAATAGAATAATAACACTTCGGTTTGTCAGAAAAAACTACAGATTAATATCTATATTCCAGTCAAAGTTTCAAGTCGATATCATACATATTAAGGGAGATATAGACAAAACAAGAATAAAATTTTTAACCGCCTTTTTCCCGAAAGTAGCTAGAACCTAGTTATTGCACTTTACGTTAGAAGGGCAGTTCCGTTGCGACCATTCGGTGAAAAGTGCACGGCGATAACGACCCGGTTACACGCACGGATCACAATCACAATTACATAAATCCTTACATAACGTACAACTTTAAAAAAAAAAAAATAAAAAAAAAAATAATAAATAAAGAGAAAGAATAAAAAAAGAGAGAAATAAACAAAAGTAATCAAAAACTTAACACAAATTAGTGCGTACAGGTCCTTATTTCACTACCTTACGACCTGTGCTGTGACTATTGAGCAGAAACAAAACGCCATGACCGTATTGTCTGTGCTGTGGCCATGTTGTTTATGTTTTGTCACAGAGATTAATTGGGTCAAGGACTTTTAAATATTAACATAAGTTTAACGCACATTTTAGCTTTCTTTGCTATTTAACTAACTAATACTATAAAAATTACACATTTAAAATTAATCTTTTTTAGATTACAATTTCTCTGGATATTTCTTAGTTTTGGCACTTTTGTGATGACATTTATATATATTTAATCATATGATAGGCCGTTATCATAATAGATAAATTAGAATATACGTATTAGGTTCGCATTTTCAAACTCACGGCAGGTTTCAAATATAATATTTAGTGTCTTGTAGATTTTTGATCTAGTAAATGTTTCGGTTCATTTCGTAACGCACTAAATTCTTATTTTATTGGGTACTGCTACTCCATATACGGTATTATTGTAAAAAAAATATTAGTAAAAAATTTGCTACGTTAAAAAATAAAAAGGAAAACCCGAGTAACGGAGAGTGGAGACAGTACGAGAAATAATAACAATTATAGTACAGTCAACAACACAAGTGATGAAATAGGATCCCAAAATATGATATACACAATAGAATAAAGTAAGTCAGATGTTACCGACTAATTTAATAAAAATGTAATGCCACATATAATATTTCCGCTTGCGAATATTATGAGTATTATAACGAATCCATATAGAACAAACGCGCTGTAAACATGTACTTTTGTAATGGTTTTGTTGTTCCACCAAATGGTATTTCGGTACTAACAGCCTATTTACGTTGCTAGCGTCTACATACAAGTTCTTCATGAGGATTTTTGCTAAAATAATTCAGATCAGTTGGAAATAAAGGATCTTTGTGCTAAAATTGAAGCAGCCCTCAGGCCAAGCCGATGGTATGATTTGTGAAGTTACATAAACTTTACTACTGAAGTCTTACTCAAATTCTACGAGTAGAGTATCGCTAATTAAGACTTTAGTCTTTTATCATCTTCTTATGTATCTTTTGATCATCATCATCATCATCATCATCATAATATCAGCCGAAAGAATCGGTTCTACGTGTAATGTATCTTTTGATGCCTTGTTTTAATAATTGTTAAACTCGGATAGTATTGGATTTAGTTATAATTTCATTACAGACGTTTATAATCCCTCTAGTAGTACATCTACCTACGTTTCAGTTGGGTTTTGCGTTAGTGATGCAGGGCGCAACGTAATGCCATCTCGCTCACATTTGGAGCAGTCCAACTCGGGAAGTATCTCCATCTAACAGGATACCGAAGCTATGATTACCTACTACTTGATCTGTAGGTATGGAGTGTTCCGTGTTCCTTGTGTTTAATAATGTCACCAGAGTTCCTGAGGATGCACTTTGTTGAGAGTGAGGGCCTTGCATTCGTGTCTAGCTGTCACCACAACGAAACCTCAAATCTATGAAGACCCGACAACGCCCACATGCTGTGGCGTCTGCTTGCACCAGACAGGCCGAATGCTACCGTCGTAGTTTAAAAACAAATGATTTGCATGTATCAAATTGCAACCTGAATCCTAAATGGCAAAGGCAAAATACTATTTTCCACTCAAATTCGGACTAGCCAGAGATGTAGTCGGTTGCGTTTTAGTCCACTGTTTCCGTTCTGAAAAATAGGACACTAGAAATGCTCCGCTCACGTTTCGTTGAGCACATCCGACCCTGCGGAGTCGTCGCCGATTCAAACTTAGGGCTTGATCCCGGAGCGCGCTCTTGATGTATTGGAATGATATTAGAATTATCTTGGTCGTTGCGTTCTCTTCTGCATTAGCATACTATAGCCACTGTTGTATGTGAGCGATGCACTGATAATTAGATGGAATATACTTAATCTATACGAATATTATAAAGAGCAAAAGTCCAAGTGAGTATAAGGTTGTAAGGTGGTATACTGTACATACATATATACATACATTCACGCCTTTATCCCTATAAGGGGTAGGCAGAGCACATGAAACTTATGTTGCAGCGCCACTTTTAACATAAATGTGGGTATAAAAAGATCGCCAAAATGTGATATTGCAGTGACAGGATGCTAGCCCATCGCCCACAACACACTTTAACCCTGCTCCCTTAATCGACTTTTACGACACCCACGGTAAGAAAGGGGGTGGTGAAATTCTAACCCGACACCTCACGGGGGATGGTATACTGTATCTCTGCAAAAACTGAGTTCAATCATTCTTTCACCATTAATACCATTATATAGAATTGAAGGTCCATTCTGAGGTGAGCATGTCTATAATGTATTTATATTACATCACACTTACTCAATAATAAGGAAGTAGATAATAAACTGTTAGTTCCAACATGAAAGCCGTTTACTGTAAGTATTTAAAATGTAAGAACTTGAAAGATTAAATATTATATTTTCTTGGAACATGGTTAATTTAAACAGGGGTCATTTTCTTACAAACGTGGGCGTTGTTAAAACCTTGCTACACGTACATGTTTAAATTTCAGCATATATTAACAGGAACCTTTAGGGCCTATTCAGGCTGCATCCATTTAGCGCGCCGTCGACGCGCATTTGTGCCAATTTACTTGTGATTCGACACAAACTCGCGTCGACGACACGCCCAATAAACGCAGTCTGCTTAGGCACTTCGTGTGAACTTTGGAGGTCAAAGGAATCAATTTCGGCATATTTGTGAAGGTACCTGCTAATCAATCACTACAGACGCTTAGGCGCTGGGATGGAAATGATTGAAGGCTTGTAACGATTTAATAACGACTTTAGACAATAACTTGTAAAATTAAATTTGAATAATTTCATATTAAAGAGGCAAGGAAGAGGCAGCTTGAAGAAATAATTTTAGGAAGAAAAAAACCCAGGAAAAAGTCACCAATTCGTTCTAAATGCGAATGTAACTAAGTTGTTGGCACTTCAATTTTGATTCTGAGGAATAAAGGGGACCAACCAGGATGTCAATGAAAGGAAAGGTGTAAAAATTTTGCAATTTTCTGGAGGAACAGGGGGTGGGGCAGGGTATCAGAGGGGTAATCATGTATAGCCTGACAAGTTCCTATTTAGCCCTGATATAGTGTCGCTACTTGGTCGCTACAAACAGCTTACATATGGCAATAATACGTGTACGTCATGAATAGTCGGGACAGTGTGTATTGGCATCGTGCAAGAATGAGTGAGATACCTATACATTTATGTACTTGTAGATTGTGAAACTATGTTTTCTGGTAATCGGAAGGGCATATCTAGTTGATAATTAAATATGAATACCTATCCGTCATAATCCGATTTTAAGTATTCGACATCCATGTATTTATCGGATTCTGGCTCCGATGTATCTTCACTTGTATGTATTTTTGATTGTAGCACTACAGACGCCTTGGATGAGAAAAAAAAAATAGAATAATTAATATACATATTTAGTATCAAGCTAACCAGTTCATTACAACCGCACTATGAATATCAGTACCCGTCATGTCAACAACTAATTTCAAAACATTGTTTAAGTATTGTAATGTTGCTGAATCCTTTGTCCTTTTTCTATCGCAACCATTTGAATGTATTTAAAATGTATTTTTGCATTGGGGTGAACTTTTTTAGGCATTTTGATTGCATAATCGTTTATAATTCTTAAATATGAAGAATTATTTTCGTTTTGTGTTTTGTCATGACTTCCAACGTCTGTTGCCAAAAACATTGCCATTAAAATAAATTAGTTCCACTGAAAATCCGCAAAATCGCGAGGGCTAAATAGGAACTTGTCAGGCTTTAACGTTCCGAACGCGCGTTCGGACAATTTTACTGTCATTTTTCCATATAAAAAGTCTCTAAAACTAGCACTAAAGTTTCTACCTGACGCGCGTATAACGCGTTACGTGATCGACCTGCTGAGGCAATACCTTATTGTTATTCTTAATTATGAAAACTTTAATCGACTACAATAATAAAATTATGATTTGGATCAGAGGGAATGGGTGGTAGTCCCCACGCCAATGTCATTATTTTTAATGCAAGTAACAGCTGAAAACATTAAATTAGGTAAAATTGTGGCTTTCTATACTTCAAATCCTTAACCAATTTTGTGAAGTTTTTTATCTGTGCTTGTTTACAATACAGTACTTATTTACATAATTAAATATTGACGTTATGGTCCTTGTAATCAAGTAGGTAGGTTGCCACGTATCACGTTTCGGGCGTGGTGAGGAGAGAAGTTTATAATGGAATTTCATACAAAATTGGCCTGCGAACTGACCTGCAATATCAGTATGTACAGAAAATATAGTAGTCAGATTTTTAATTTATAAATCGACGTGATGTTCCTTGTAATTGGGCAGGCAGCGAATCACGTTTCGGTTGCGGTAAGTCAAGAAACCTAAGGATTGAGATACAATATCAATTTGTAAAAAAACGTATATCTCTTTGCATTTTTGAGAAAAACACTTCCTAAACACAACAGCTTGAAAAGGGATTGTCAATATCGTATCCCTATCCGGTGTGCTTGGCTGGCAATCCCCGTTTTCCTGGATTTTTCTGCAGTAATAAATATTATAGGTACCAAATAATACGTTGGTATGAAATATTAATGGTATGTTAAGCACTCGTCTAATCAGATAGTATTATTTTTGCCACACGCTAACCTACTTTCTTGCTACTATTTCAATCATTATGAACATTTGCTGCGTGAATGCGAAAGTGTGTTATGTGTGTTATCATTATTCTTGATACATTTATTAAGATATGATTCATGAAATATGACTTACTCGCAAATAACAGATCTATTAAATGTAACACGGGTTTTTTATTTGCGTATTTTTTTCTAAACAGAAAGTGATGATCATTGTGTAATTAACTTAATATCTGCCTTAAGTCCTTACAATATTATACATAGGTACTTAAATACAAAAAATTGATAAGAAGAAATTTATTCCCACGAAAAAATAGGCGCGATACCGTTATGGCGTGAACAACATGATAAACGTATTACAACTTTTTATTACTTTAACGGCGCGACACGCGATACACTTATTCCTTTCCTATAGTAAATTATACTATATAAGTTTTTTAAATTATATGATTGATTTGGGTTGCTATATACAGGGTGTACAATCCAAATGGGTCAGTATGGTGAAGTTGGAAACTATGAGAGATAGCGAGATCTGTTCTTAGGTACCATGACGTCGATTTTGGAATTAATAATAATTACATTCAAACTTTTTTATTAACTCTCATACATAACCGGGAATCGAACCTGGTCAAAATCAATGTGTATTTAAATCAAATCAACACGTGCAGGTTATGAAAAGCCGTGTTTCATTTGAAGTTAATTCCAAAAACAGTATTCCATTTTCAAATTTTAAATGAATTGGTACGCCCGCTGAACAAATGCGTTCTAATTTTAAATAAACGCTATTTGTAATGCATAATACCGATGCAGATAAGATATGCATTAGTGGTCTCTTCAGATAATTGATGATCGATTCATATTATTCACGACTTTTTGAAAATTAATAAAATTGTGGACATTTTAGTCAAATTTACTGTCAGTTGTGTTTACACAAGATTTCATAGCCAAATTTGGTCCTTTTTACTTAACGCGGTTACAAAAATATTGACCAGGTTCGATTCCCGGTTATGTATGAGAGTTAATTAAAAAGTTTGAATGTAATTAATATTAAATCTAAAATCGACGTCATGGTTCCTAAGAACATATTTCGCTATCTCTCATAGTTTCCGACTTCTCCATACTGACCCATTTGGATTGTAAACCCGGTATACATTATATCCCGGTTCGAATTATATGTAGGTACTCGTTTCTTCTACAGGGCCTCACCTGCAGCTCGGCCCTCAAACCAGTGGTACGTGTTAGGCCTATGGACCGATATTGCAAGAAAATTTTAAGTTAGTCTTAACTAACAAAGCGTAATTACTTTTTGAAAATTTATCGAGCGGCAATGTATTGCGTACACTGTGACATGATAACACATGGAAGAATCGGGTAACATGTGACAGTTTATTATGACGTCACGTCAGTAAGACAAAGCAGTGATCCATTGCTAGCTGAATTATTTTATATGGAAATAATAAAGATGATGGTTAAGAAAAAAAGTTGCAATATCGGTTCTTAGCCTTAACACCAGCCTCTGGTTGCAATTTGAGGTAATATTAAAAATACAAATTGTATACTATTTTCCCTTCTTGTAGTACCTAGGCACGAAGTAAAACAGATGCTTTTCAGACACTAGGGAAGGCCCTAATTTATTACACGAAGTTGTTTTCTTTAGAGGTTAACGTATTTTTTCGAATTCGCCATCAATTCGAGTTAAAGTTTATGTGGTAAATGTTCCGCCTATAAAAAGGTGTGTCGGAGTATAGAGACTACGGCTCTTACGACGTTCTGTGTGAGAGCAGTCGTGTCTAAAGAAGTAGTGACTAATTCATCTCAGATCTCGGGGTGTTGGGATGAATCTATTTACTATGCGGGTGAACGCGCTGCGCTCGGCTGTGACATTCGGACTGTGATTAATTTTCATATTCAAATTACGGACAGCCGCGGGGGTTAATCGTTTTCTTTGGTTTTGTAATCGCTCATTTCATTTTTTGTTAATAATTTCTACTTGTTCTTAATTTTGTGATGGTTTGCGCATCATATCTTCATAAATTTCATAATTTACATAGTTTACTCTGTACAGAGGGTACCAGAAACGGGGTGTGAATCGATGAAGGGCGTGTTCTGATAAGAAAAAACAAAGATATTTTTTTTCCTAATCTTATATCGAATAGGGTATAGTCGATATAGTTTACGAAGGTGCCACTTCATTTGACCTTGACAAGAGCCTTGTTGATCTTCTTACACGGCATGGCTACCGAAATCAAAATAGATCGTCCCATTTAATATCGAAATCGTGCTCATAAATATCATCAAAGGATGATTTAACATCGAGTAAATTTAAAGTGAAACATAACAAAACCGCTCAATGAAAAGTGATAACATTCGAACAAAAAAATCCTTCACAATGAAATGCCAACAATTTCTTATACCTATATAACCAAATGTAGGTACATACTTCCCGTACCTATTTCGAATTAAATCAAGTTTTATATGAGTATTGTCAAAATTTAAATGAATAAATTGCAATTTCGATAGGTACTAGTGGCTCAGTATTACAATAGTTAAACTGTGCTAGTGGTCGTTACACTCGATGAAGACCCACCGAGTACCTACCACGCTGACATCCACGACCACTCCGACAGTCCGACTTTAAATTATAGTTGTATGACTTGGAATGCCATAAAATTCAAAGTTTTGCACATTCACAAAGTGTTCCACTTCGTTTTAGATATTTCTTGACTAGTTTGTTGAGTAGATCTTTGTCAAGATTTAAAATATCGTTTGTAGTGGGTACAGTACGTTAGCCGAGACCAAATTCTTGTCACCTTGGCCTGGTTGGTTCACTTCGATTCATTGAAATCTTTTGTGTAAGCGTCTTAGTATTTTTTTGTCTTAAGTGTTCGTGCCACTGAGCAAAAGCCTCCTTTCTTTAATTGTGTTTACAAAGTTTAAGCATTAAAGGTAAGTTAAACGTAACAAATCTTGTCAAATTAATTCTTTGTTCGATTTTAAGTAAGTATAAATTAAGATTTAAAGGGCCGGCGTTCAAACTCGGATAAAATAATTAACAATTCGATAATATGCTCGAAATTATTCAAGATTTTAAAAATATTTTTACGTCAATGTGGAAATAGTATGCTATTATTCCGTTAAGATAAAAAGGACGATTTGTGGAGCGTGGGCACTGGGCACAGGCAGCAAGTGGGATAATCTTAATGACCATAGAAATTAAGTCAACATAATGCCGCATGGACCGTGAAGTTCAAGGCCAAAGAAGAGAGGGCAATTTATCCTCGTGCGTTCCATTATGCCAACAAATTATATTATGGCAATTTCTGCCGAAAGTGCGAAGAGCTTATTCACGCATCCTTCTTTTGTTTGTTTTCAGTTAAAAGTTAAGTTTTTTTTCTATTTTCGCAGCTCTTCTCTATGAAAACATGACAGAGAGAAATGGTGACTTATAGAGGAGACCTATGCCTTTGGGCAAACTAACAAACAAACATAAATGCAGAAACATACATATACTAAATATATCAAAACTGTAAAGGTAGGATTAAAGGCTATTTTTTTGCTTGTATTTTACGTTATTCAATAAGGTTCATGTGATGCGATCCTACCTATGTATCTCCATGCAGCCGACTACATGTACACAGAATCTTCATCACTTTTATTTTAATAATGTGTGCAGCGAGTTGATTTAAATAATAATAAAAAACCGGACAAGTGCGTGTCGGGCCACGCGCAGTGTAGGGTTCCGTAGTGATAGGCCTGTCTGCCTTTATTACATCGACACCCGCCTGCTAACAAAATGGTTGCGTTGGCCGGATTTGTACGAAAATTGGCCTTTCGAAGTACATTTTAAGGTCGTCGACTATTAATCGGTAACCAGTTATTTCAATTAATTATATGTGCTACTGCCACGAATTTTTTCACATCCCCTGTAGCAGCCATTTAGCCGGCAGCGTAGGGAAGGAATCCTAAAAAATATTTGTTTAAGGAGTTTATTCTTTACTGTTTTGTCGGCGTGATTTATTCATATACCCAGGCCGAATTACAGCTTTCTAGTTGGTTACGCCATAAATCCTTTCGGCCATTTAACCTCCTTGCGCGGATCGCAAATCGAGCCGTCAAGAGAGAAAAATAATAACTGTCGTCGCCGTCACGTCAAGATACAAAAGTCGTGAAAAACCCTATGAAATTAATTTAAATAATACTAATTATAGCTAACGTTGTCGACACTCGAAATAAGAAGCACTAAGAAATTAATAAGAACTGTACGCTGCCGACGAACGAGCAAGGAGGCTCCAAAGATTAATTGAACCAGGTATTTATTCCCCACTAGTAGTAAGGGTTACTGAGCTAAGCTGCAAAAGGACAGACGGACAAACGGACATGGCGAAACTATAAGGGTTCCTTGTTGACTATTGCGGATACCTAGAAAGAGTTAGTTGAATCTTATCAATAATTTTTCTAAACTCACTTTTGATAGATATATCTGAATTATTTTTGAGAGAGTATAAAGTAGCTAAGCGTATTTTCATCAGTCGTTATGGATGCTCTTACAAATACACCAAAATCACAGATTCGTGAAGGAAATTCTTAGGAAAGGATCTTCGGTAATCTGACAGTAATTTCTCTGAAGTTCGATGAATTCCCTTGCGACAGTTGAAGTTTGATAACCTTGGAGGAAACGGAATTCTGATTATATGGTTAGGTACCTAAGTTTTAGATGAGCTTTACCTACCCTACTCTAGTGTCCGCAGTAAGCTCGGCCTTTCACCTTCCCATACAAACGGAGTTTCGTTCTTCGTTCGTTCGTTCTGAACGCAATTTGCCTAGTTGGAGTTTTGCCCACAGTGCTGTTTGACCACCGAGCATTATGCCTAAAACGCAAAGTGACCACTTATAGGTAGGTTAGGTACAGTCAAGTGTAAAAATATGGGTGCATACAACTTACTCATAAATATGTCCCATAACTCTTATGTCAGCGGATTAAGGTATTGGTACTTATTTATGAGAGGATGTTGTCGATACATATTTTTGCACTTGACTGTACGTTAGGTTTCTTCAGATGCCCGAAGGGCAAATAGACTAGAACGGAGCCCCGCTCGGCGGGGCTCTGTCAATATCGCTAACGTAACCTCAATACGACGAAAATGTGATGTAGGCATTTTGCGTTTTAGGCATAATGCTCGGTGGTCAAACTGCAATATGGGCAAAACTCCAACTAGGCAAATTGCGTTCAGGACCGTCTGAGACCAACCCCTGCCTAGTATTTTTGTTTGATGTGACCTATGTAGATGTTGTCCATACTGAATGTGTTTTTGTGTACTGCTATTTTACAATGTTTAATTCCTCGGTGTATTGGCTTGTCTGTAATGCCGTGTAAATATATTGTTAGTAAATAAATAAATAAATAAATATGGGTAAACAATGAGGTTTCCCAAAGTATCACGTCCTAAACTAATTTCCCAAATTATTCTAGTGTATACAAGTTTATTCTAGAAAAGGGGGAATTTCGCGCAAACGGAAAGCCAATTATAAAAAGCTTGTTACTTAAGTTTCTTAAAATATCACGCCTTCAGCCTACACGAACCTGAACCACCTTAACGTTTTATCGTAGAGTTATATTATAAGCTTTGTATACTTATTGATATGTCGTTAGTCTGCAAGGTATTTGTAAATATGAGTAAATATTTAAATAAATAATTACGTTTGCTGAGCAGTAACATAACACGCGGAAGCGGGGCAATGGCGCTTGCAATTGCGCTATTGTGTATCCATGTATTAATAAAAAAAAAATAAGTAGCTAATATAGCTAATATCTGGTATGTACTTTTCCTTCAAGAGCTTTAGAATAAGGTGCTAAATGGTCTCAAAATAGGCAAGCGTGAGAGAATCGAGTTCCTTAGAGACTCGCCACGGTATCTGTTTTATCATTACGAGAACGGGTGAATGCCTTATTTTTCTCTCGAGTGGGGTAAACATTTTCTCTGCAAGAATGTTGACTATTCAAGGCGCTGCGGTTAGAAGCAAACACAAGCATTTTCCTCTAATGAAGAATCCTACAGGCATGGCATGTGACTGAAAATTATATGGATAAAATATTGAACGGCCAATGCACAGAGTTTAACGGATAAATAAAATGCATATTTTGTGCCTCAAATATTTTCTAGTCCTGGCGATTTTCATTCCTCGGCAACTTAAGTCCATTAATAGACCATTTTCAACTCTAATCTACACTAAGTATTTTTTTCCGAGGCCAGATCAAATTCAATCATAAACGTTAATGCCACAAACAAATTATTTCTCACTTTTTCAGTTGGTAAATTCTACGAAAGTTTACATTTTTTTTACGTTGTCAAATTATCAATTCATTTTTATTGTTGTCCAGTCAAAGTTATGAAATTTGTTACCTATACCTAGACAGGAACATTAAGAATTAGGTGTAACTAATACGCCATATATGATTGATTGATTGATTGATTTTAGAAGGGTTTTAAAGTTGTAACGTTAGGTAAGTTAAAAGTCCTAGTGCTCGACACTGTCCCAAAAGTTGACACCTTCAATCTTAAGGGGATGCTTTGATTCCAGTCGACCACGCCCCCTTGACAGAGATACCGCGCACGAGAAAAAAGATGCAGCACTATCCAGGAATGGTTTTTTTGGACAAATTTCGATAAATACCCAAAAGGTTAAGTTTTATTTATATTTCATTAAGCGAGATTTTACATAAGATAAAAGATAAAGGCTGCATGAGTAAAAAATAGGAAAATAAAGGCCCAACTTTTTTCTTTAACCAACTTTATTCCCAAAAGGGGTAGGCAGAGCACATGAAACGTATATTCCAGCGCCACTTTTAGCATAAATGTGGGTATAAAAGATCGACTAAATGTGATATTGCAGTGATAGGTTGCTAGCCCATCGCCCACAACACACTTCAACCCTGGTCTCTTAGTCGACTTTTACGACACCCACGGCAAGAAAGGGGGTGGTGAAATTCTGACCCGACACCACACGGGCAAGCTGTGGTGTCGGGTCGGCCAGCCTGTATAGTATTCGTATATAGATGCTCTTTGACGTTAATACGTTTTAGGAATAATACGAGCATTATATGCGGGTAAGCGGGTGTAGTCTTCCTACGTAGAGTGTGTGTACATTAAAGCCGTGGTTCCATTTCAGCGCCAGACTAAAAGGCCAACGTGGGATGTGCAAGATACCTTTTGTCAATAGAAGTTCCGTCTTGGCGATAAATCTTTCAGAATCTGTCGTCGGCGCCCATGTACACTGAATTTATTATGATGTGACACTTTACTTAGCGTTCTTAAGTCTACGTCTTCTTTTAAATAAATATAACTATATGTATAAGGGAGCAATGTCACACAAACGGTATTACGGTCAGTAGGCTCAACAAGGCTTGTGTTATTGGTACTAGACGACGATAATATAATTGAACGAGAGAGCGAAGCGAACGAAGTTCTCTGCTTCAGCTTGGGAAAAAATGTTTTCGTATGTCTGGCTGCCAGGATGTTCTCCTCTAAAGGTCGCATTTGTCAACCGATCGTACACAGGCGTATACACAGACGCGCGGGATCTACAGTTCACTGAACCACTATTATATTTCATTGATGGGAATACTTTAAAACTTGATAAACAAAAACATCAAGACCCAGAAACGAAAAGCATCACACAAACATAATAGTTACCGGAATTCGAGCCCCTAGGACCTTCAGATTCTACAAAATATTACTTACGTAAGAGCTTAATGACGAACGAAATAGTTTGAAAATCGAATCCACTTTAAAAATACTTTTAAGTCGAAGAGCTCCTTACGAAAGGAGAAATACTTAAATGTTAACGTGGAGGAATGTAACGCTTGTGCATTTCGGTTTTGAGGTTTTCTCGGTTGCCCGAACTTTGGCAAGTGGTTTAGTTTTACTTATTTATATTTGAAAACAAGCGATTCCTTCGTATCTTGCCAAACGACGATAGTATTCGATATCGTTTTTGTTAAGAGTAATTTAAGGTTGTTGACATAACAATGGTAGGTACTGTTGCCTGTTCAAGTGAATACGACCCGTATTATAAGAAAGGACATTTCTGATTGCTTCTGTGAAGTTTCACAGTCAATTGCCCTCGGCTTGCCAAATGTGGAGCTGCTCCGTGACTGGCATTTGGCACAAAATATAAATCCTGACGTCATATTGAATTGCGCATATTACAACAAAGGTTTTTATTGCATACCTATACCGATACGCCGGATATATATTGAAATACTGTACCTAATTATTGTGAAATTTTTACTACCGTCCAAATCTTAAGGAATCCCTCTGTACTTGACCTATTAGTACATTAACAATGACTTTTATAGTATGGATCCTACTAAAACAGTCGGTTTCGCCATACACTACAGACCAGAAATAAGGAAATTGACGATATATGTTAAAGCCGATCCCAAATAATGGGAAAAGTCTTAGGACATGAAAAGGGTCGTGCCATGCACTTCGTCTACTCGTACCTTCTGGGCTGAACTTAGCTCCCAAACTACATAAAATGTGATGAAAAACATTCATCCTCTATAATACGCCTCTTCTTTTGATCTGAATCCTATTATTTCTCTTTGGCTAATTGGGCTCTTTCATTCTTTTTGTATCCAATCGGCTAGTGGGCGTTCTAACGGTAACACTAATTCTATTCAATAAAAGTTTTCTGCTGAATTGCTAGCGACAATTATCAGACAATGGTCTATTCTAATCATTTAGATCACTTACATTAGTCACAAATTAATGTGAGATTGGTACTATTTGATGGTAGGGTATGGTACTTTGCTTTTAGTTGATGAATAATGAATGATCGAATGAAATTTGTATTGTTTTGGAATGGCAAATGCTTTGATGTATGTTTCATTATGAAAGTAGACTGGGATGAATCATCATCATAAATTTAAGAGATGTCCTCTTGTCGATGGAGTATTTTCCATTTCTCTCTGTTGTACGCCAGCCCTTTGATTTGTTGATACGACACGACACCAGTTTTTTCCTTTATTTGGTCTACATTACTGCGTCACGGTGTTCCCCTGCCTCTCCTTCCTTCTATATTTTATTCAATGGTGGTTTTAAAGAAGTTGTCGTGCCGTATCAAATGTCCAATCAGTCACCCTTCTAGTGCTGATGGTGTCCAAGATCGCTCTCTTCTCTTTTACCCTTCTTAACAGATCCTCATTCGTTATCCTCTCAGTCCAAGCTTATGATGAATAGAAGAACGAATTTTAAAATAAAATTTATGTTCGTTTTTTGCTACAAGAATATTCGTTTTTTTCCTGCGCTGCCTCCAAATTCATGTGCGAATGAATTAGTGACAAATGAAAGCGACCATAATGATTAATTGAGAGTAATATTGGGACAAAGGGATATGAATAATATTGAAGCCGAATTAGTATGGCCGATCGTCATGCTGAAGTTTAGCTCCTTCAATATGCTATGACAGGAATATGTTGCGTCTTCTCTGGCGCTCGACATGATATTATGCATATGGTTAGGGAGTGTCAAATCATACATGCACCTATTTTAGCGAGCTCTAGTTCCTATAATATTCAAAACAAAAGTGACGTTAAGTTTCACAAAGCAGGTGCACTAAATAGATACCTAGTTCGGTAGACAGAGGCTCACCCCGGTAAACGTGTCCACAAACTCATGTTTGTGCTTTATGTTTAGTAGAATATAAGTATAATAATATCGAAAAAAAATATTTGAAATGTAATGTTAGATTTAAAAGAATAAAAAATATTATTTCCGTTATTCATTTACAGTCTTTTACAGTTCTTTAGGCCTTTTCACAATATTCTTATAGACGTGAAATATAAAAATGTACTTACAAAATATATTAAAAACATTTTGTATGTAAACCTAACCTAAGCTCCATGATAATACATCCGTTGTGTCCATCTCAAGTGGATAGTTATTTATATTTACAAGGCTTCATTAATTAAATTATTTCCACGGGACATTTATTTTAGTGCCATGGCCGTTTTTATCGTTGCATAAAAGTAACGTTAGCAATTAAAAGAATAAGTACCTATGCACTTTAAGACTATGACTGTCTGTCTTATATAAGTTGTTAGTCTAGTTTTGACGACCGGTTTAGGCTAGTGGGAAGTGACCCTGCCTACGAAGCGGACGGTCTTGGGTTCGAATCCCGGTAAGGGCATTTTTTTGAAGGGATATTTGTTTCTGAGTTGTGCGTGTCTTCTATGTATTACTAGAACCTATAACCCAACCCTTATTGAAGTTACTATGCATGGTGCTACCTTGTTCAATTTGTTTAAGATTGTCCCCTAATATTTAAAAGACCCGATATTACCAACTGTTTCTGTAGCCTACGTGGCTGACCTATGAGGTACAGTAACTTATGCCAACACAGGCTCATAGCAAGAAGGTTGCTTGCTTGCTGATAGAGAACCATAAATCATGAAACCCTTATCTCATTAGATTTTCTTTTTGTAGTTATTCGAAAACGTTACGTCTAAAACCACTTAATACATCTTGGGTCCGAATAACTCGACAGACTTTAAAATTCCGAATAACTCGAAAGACTAAAATGTCAAACAAAGTTTACTTTAATTAAAGAGAAATTAAATTATAGAGTAACCTAATAGTTCCGACAATAAGTATCAAAGTTCTCGCTCGCTGTCAGCAGGGCATTCATCCTCACACTCTGGAACCTAAATGGTGGCGGCATACCGCGCGGTTTCAGACAAATTTCCTCCCTCGGACGCTCCGGTTGTGGAATGAGTCCTGCCGAGGTTTTCCCGAGGGCCGAGGGACTTTTAGTATGAAGTTCTTCAAAAAAGGAGTACATACATTCTTAAAAGGTCGGCAACTCGCATGTAACACCCCTGGAGTTGCAAGCGACCATAGGCTAAAATTAAAAAATATCAAATTGCCAGATTGTACTTGTGAAACTCTTACTCCAATTAAATAAATCTAATTTAAATCGTTGTAGATAATGCGTATATACAAAGTTATAATTATAACACTTAATGTTGAGTGTAAAGATAGTAACACAAGGAACTCAAACACATTTTTTTGTACCTTTTTAACCCCCGACGCAAAGAGACGAGTGTTATAAGTTTAACATGTCGGTCTGTGTATATGTGTATCTGTCTGTGGTATCGTAGCTCCCAAACGGAGGAACCGATTTTCGTTTTTTTTGTGTCGTAGATAATTTTATCCCAAATGTTCATAGCCGTGTTTCATTAAAATCTGTTCTGCCGTTTTTGAGATATTGGACTTTGAAATGAAAATGTCGGGGGTTTATAATTTTTTCTAAGATGAAGTTATTTGATAATTCATATAAACTTACATACATACATACATACATATAATCACGCCTTTATCCCTAAAAGGGTTAGGCAGAGCACATGAAACTATATAAACTTACAGATACATAACTAAAACGTGTCGGGTTAAATAGGCCCACGTTGTAGAAATAATACAAAAGTTCATCAAAAGCCCTTCATTATTACGGTATTAAAATTTTTGTTAGAGCTGTTACCGACTAAGTCCCACATTTTAGCGTTGGATGCTCAAGGCACATGTTGTTACTAAGACATTAATTGCCTAGCTTTGTTCGTTCTCTCGCTAACTATCACTAAAAGTAACAGGAATGTTCACTTTAAGTACCTACACTGTAACAGTTAAGATTGTGGGAAAAAATGAGGTTGCTTAGACCACATCCGCATTAGTTGGTGCGCGCTCGGTGCGGTATCGGTAAGCTGTCGCTGTCAATAAATACTGCCTACCTTTAGCCTCATTTTCCTCATGACCGGGGCCGTACGAATGCGGTACGGCTTGCTTACCTAATGCGCGGCGTCCGCGCAGTATAGGCTACCTATTGCACAAATGCAAAACGCTACTGATACTACAACGACTTACTAGTCGCTTGCTACCTTACTAGGTAACAAGTTCTCGGTAAAGTACAAAATACCGCATACAGATCGATTGTGCCCTGGCATGTATTTATTTTATTTAAAACTCCACTAGTACTTCAAACATATAATAAGAATATGAATTTACTTATTTATTGCCACCTCCTTAAAAACAGATGAAAAAAAGAATAAGAATAAGAATAAGAATAAGAATTTATTTATTTAGCACACAAAACACGGAAAAAAGAAATACACTCAAAACCGTAACCTTAAGTGCTAAACGGGAGCCTCACTCAGCATGTTGTCACGGGGGCCGTGACGCTGGTTTTCAGTGAGAGCCCCAAAAATAAATAAAACGACTAAACTAAACAAACAATTTTATAATTTTTAGGCACTGTATGTCTAAAAATTACAAAAGTGAACTTAAAAACTAGCGGGTAACATTAGAATCATTGTCGACACTGATTTATATGCATGCAACACTGAAATGTAATTGACTCTGTTCGTACTAAAAAACATGAAAATAAAAAAGTGGTAATAACCAAGCGTAAAACTACTATTACAATGAACAAAATCTTATACAGATAATAAATAACAATAATAATAGCTATGTGTTTTGTTGCAATAAGATAAGTAAGCAGCCTACTGCAACAGTCGGATTGTAGGTACCTGTGTAAACGGTAAAAGTAAGTACCTATCTACCCACAGATTCATTTTATAAGTAACAAGTATTCAAATATTCAACGACCAATTTGTACATTAAAAAGATGTATCCGGAGTTTTAATTTAAAGCTATGAATGGACTTTAAGGCGCGGAGAGGAGGAGGAATGATGTTCCAGCACTTAGTTGCTGCGTAGCGGAAGCTACCTCGGAATGCTGCCGTGTGCGGCCTTGGACAAACAAGCTGAAGGAATCTCGTTGCCCTGACTCCCGAAGACCTGGAGTTACGAAACCACATAAACTTATTGTAAAGGTATGAAAAAGAAAGTAAAACCAAAAAACACAATCACATAGTAGTTCAGTGGTAGTGTTTTGAATTTATTTTGTTGGAACCAAAGCCAAACTCTATATTTTCGGTCCGGTCTCAGACCAAGAAAATATACAGACGGAGCGTTACGAACAGTCTAGTGAAGCCAACGGTTTTCACCAAGCCCCATAAGTTTAGCACACGCTAAACAAATTAAATCGCACAAAACTCGAAATAAATGATCTTGACAGCATTGCGTCACGTACTGAAGAGTTATGTGCAATTTTGTTTGTATGTGTGCGTGAGCGTGTGCTAAACTTGAGGTAGCTTGGTTTTGTTTGTATGTGTTTTGGCTTCACTTGACTGTTCGTAACGCTCCGTCTGTAACACTTGAGGGTCCGGTTTATGTATTTCATTTATTTATTATTCTAAACATAGCAGGTCAATGGTAGTGTTTTAAATTGATTTTGTTTTAGCCGAAGCCAAAGGTTTTCATTCTCGGCTTGGTTTATGTATTTAATTTATTGATTACTCCAAACATAGCGGCTCATTGGTAGTGTTTTGAATTAATTTTGTTCTAGCCAAAGCCAAAGTGTGCTTTGTGTATGTATTTTATTTATTCTTTCTTTAATTATTCTCAACAAAGCAGCTCAATGGTAGTGTTTTGAATTTATTTTGTTCTAGCCGAAGCCAAAGTTTTTCATTCTCGGCTTGGTTTATGTATTTTCTTTATAAATTACGCCAAACAGTAGCTTTTATCAGTTTCTTTTGTTTTAACCGAAGCCAAACCATTTCGTTCTCGACCTGGCGAGGGTAAGCCATTTGCACAATAGTCATTCATCCTTTCTTCGTTCTTGTTAGACATTGTACATTGTTGTCCGATGACATCTTAGCCGGTTTCTTTGATTTTTTTAATGACATGTTTACCGAATTACAATAATTTTTTTGGATTGTCGGAGTTGACTCTTTTACATGAATTGATATACAAATGAATACCGCACTCTTATTAGTGTTTGAGTTTGGCGTCTAGTCAATCATATTTAGCCCATACGAGAGGCTCATAATGTGGCCGCTGTGTTCTCATTATTTCATAATCCAAATATCATAAATTATCATTATATAAACAATGCAAGGCATGCCACCACGCACCGTAATCGGGCTTTGTGAGAGCTAGGTCAGTCCGCGAGGCATCACACAACAAATGAGAATAAGTTTGCTGACATAGAATGTCGTCCCATCCTCTTCATTGGACCGTCAAGCTATCCGGGTCAATTATCATTAAAAAAAAATATAGTTTATAAAACCAGTCACTTAACTAAACGTCGATTGATAAATGATTGTGTCGTAAAAATAAATATCTGCCATCAAGGTATCTTAGCGAAATAGCCTAGAAACATTCCTGTAGTACTTCAATTCATAATAAAGTATAGTATTATAAAAAAACAAATCGGTTCTGTAGGGTTGCAGTTCTTCCTAACACTCCTCGCTTCGGTCGTCGTCGTACCTACACCGACGTGCCTTAGAGTAGAATAGGTAGGTAATCCGCCTGTTACGAGTATTTAAGTAGTCTTAAGACCGAAAAGTTTATTTTTAGGCTAGGAATAATAATATAACAGGTATCATGATGGATGTCCTACTTACTTGCTATATACCTACTTTTATACTTATCCGTGTGCTCATTCCGAAATACCAAACCAAAATACCACGTAGCCAAAATTATGTAGTAGTTTAATATTAAAACATTATCAACCCGACAAATTATTTATCAAATAAGCTAATTTACCAGACAATGCATGTTATTGAATGTTGTTTTACCATACGTTACTTTGCCAAGTATCACGAATAACAAATGAGTAATTTGTCAAATAGGTAATAATTTATAACATGATATTAATAACGATGATAATTTTATAAACGATGTAATAAAATGAATTATAGGTTCATGCAGTATGGCCATATAAATACGTCAAAGTTTGTATGAACTGACAGCTATTCCACTCGCAAACACATCGAAGTCGAATGACACAGTAATGACCGCGCGTTTGGAGAATTACCTTATTTATTTCAATAAACACAGCTAAAGTAACGCAGACATTAAATAAATAGAACTCTCTGAAATTAACCAATAGCGTATTTCGTTGGAAAATCATTAAAAGCTACAGCAAGCTACACAATTAATCAAATAGAAACAAAACAGTTGAAAGCAGCCTGTTCAGCGGGCTATATCAAAATTCAATGATTGAAGCCTAAATAATTATTTGCAGAACTTAAAACAAAAGAATCTGGTTAATAGCAAAAGTTAGGCCGATAGCGGCTATTTATTATAATTTAGTGCCAACTTCCCGAAAAAGTTTACAAGGACTCTATCCGTTCACCGAAATTTATGTCTGAAGCGGCCAGCCAGCTAATGTACGTATAAGTCACGATAAGTTAAGTTAAATAAGCGCGATTAGAAGCGGCAGCTATACTTAGAAGATTTTTGTAACTGGCAATCCATTTTATGCAATTACGGAATATAGTCATTAATTTATTTATTTATTTAAATCAGGCAACTAAGGCACATATTACAAATACCTTAAAGACAACATACAAATTATCAATATCTATTTACAAAAAAATTAGGTATTCACTGTGGATGCCATACACAGAACAGAAAAAACAAAAATATTGTAATACTAAAGAAATAGCTTATTGTTAAATACATTAAATAATCTTCAATTTGGTGCCACGATCTTATGTCTGTAATGTTGTCAATACGGTATTTGACACTGGTTAGTAATCCTACTATAACATAATAAATGCGGATGTTTCGATGTTTATTAGTTGTTTGTATGTTTGTTACTCAATCACGGTTAAACGGCTCAACGGATTTGGATGAAATTTTGCACGAAAATATAGGATGTTTTTGTCCCGGATTCACGGAGACGAAGTCGTGGGCGTAAACTAGTATTAGAAAATATTTTTAAATTACCAATACTTAAAGAAAACTTTCGTAAATAAGTGGAAAACATCAAGCTTCAACATATTTTTGCTAATTTATAGGATACATAAACATTTAAAAATATGCTGTCTAACCACAAACAATAAAATTGTGAAGTCTCTAGTCTGTATTTCCCTAGAAACTTAATACCAACAGACCGTCTATAATGTAATGACAATGACGTTTCATATAAAGTATACCTACCGTAAAGCACGGGCCATTTTAAAATATTTGCGTAAAAATGCCCGCAAACCTACTACTTTTACTGCAGGGAATTTTCGAGTTACACAAACTTACCTGCGTCATGTTATAATAAATTACTACCGAAAACCGTGAATTTACGAGCGTCAACAATGTTTGCAAACTTACCTATACGAAAGTTGCGTTGCGAGTAGATGCGCGGTTCGCGGCCGGTGACGTGCGCCTCATACCGGCGTCGGGGCGAAACTGGACTGGACTGATAAACCACTGATAGCAGCCGCCTAAGCTTTCATTTTCATACTGAACGGGGCGGGACACAGCCTAAAAGTATATAAGGGCCTGTTTACACATTGATTCGTGATTAGTGCGAGTCCATACAAAAGCTACTCGCACTTGCATCATATCTATTTGCTCGCGTCTCGCACTTATCACGAATCATAATGTATGTACACAGACCATAAGAGTGCAGTTTTTGGATGTCGTTAAGTTAGCGCAGCTTATTTTGAACGTGTTAAAATAACAGAGAGCTACTTGCGTAACTTTTCGATCAAGCGATAAGAAAATTCGATTATAATTTTCCAGGATATCTATCGGTATTAAGTAACATATTTTATATAAGGTGATATTATATAACGGTTAACGATGCGTTACTTGTAGCTGCCTCAATAAAGCTAGACTTACATTTGATATGCCGCTGATCACACAATGCAAGTATCACGTATATGCAGATGATGTTTAATAACGCCCCGACAATCCCGACATGCTAGTTCTGCCTTCCTTCCGGGGGAGATTCCACTAACTGAAATGCAGCTTCCAACGTTTGAATACTTACCATTTTTTTCACCATTTATATTTTCCACCTCTATATTGTAAATCTTATCGAAATAGTTATACGTCAGAGCGGTTTAAAAAAAAAAAAAAACGAATGTACCTAACGTGTTTTTTTAACCGTCTTAGAGCCAAAGCTCACTTAAAGTATACAAAACGGACTAATCACTCTAATCAGTCGTGAAAAAAAAAATAACCACAAAAAAGTTTTAAAGTTTTTAGTAATAAAAGGTAACTAAGTTTGAAAAATCTTATATGGCGCGCGGTGCGTAGTTCATTCACCCGGTTAGAGTTCGTACCTATCTACATAAGATGGCGGCTAGCGGTCACTCGGCTGGATGATGAAAATTAACATTGATACAAAAAAAACAATATTAATACATTGAAAAAGAAACAGAAAAAACAAAAAAAAACCTTTTTTTAAGTTCTTTGTAATGTATACCTAAATTAACTGGGCTGCGGCTCTAAGACGGTTAAAAATAAACCCTATACATATAAACACTGCTCGTGTTTGATGTATATGACTTTATTTAATGAAGTGACAGTAGGACATCATGTAGAATACAAATGTAGTAGAAGAAATATAAATTCAAAATTTTGATTAGCCAGTATTACAACATACTCCCCCGTAATCAAAATAAGATTATAAACATAAACCTATTCCTTTTACACAATTCTGATGCTTAATGCGAGCTAAAGGCTTAGTGAGCACATCAGCCCACATCTCCAAAGTAGGTGTATAGACAACACTAATAACACTATTAGCTAACAAATCTCGTATAAAATGAAATCTTGTGTCTATATGCTTGGTTCTATTGTGGTGGACCGGATTCAATGCCAATTTTTGGGCAGACTGCGAATCATTGTAAATTGTGACAACAGTTGACTCACCAGTTAATTCGAACATCAATCGCTTCAGAAACACAGCATCCTTTGCCGCACTCGCCAAGCTCATGTATTCACTCTCACTGGAAGATAAGGCAGTGGTAGTCTGCTTTTTACTCTCCCACGAAATTGCTCCACCAGCCAGGGAGAAGTAAAATCCAGTATATGAGCGACGATCCTTAGGACAGTTGGCCCAATCTGCGTCCGCAAAACCAACTAAACAGCCTCCGCCTTTCCTGTAAGTAATGCCCAAATCGATAGTTCCTTTCAAATATTGTAATACGCGTTTCGCTGCAACCCAATGACTTTTATCATATTTAGTATTAAACTGGCTCAAATATGATACAGCGAAAGCAATATCAGGTCGCGTATTAACGGCGAGAAACATCAGGCAGCCGATTAACTTCTGATATGGGTATAATGAAGAATCATCATTAGCTTTTTCACACGGCAACAACTTTTTAGTTTCCAGTGGAGTAGGCATAGCCTTACAGTCGGACATTTGAAACTTTTCGAGCAAATCGCATATATAAGTTTCTTACGACATTTTAATTACGTTAGGTTTACATTTTATATTTAAACCTAAATAATAGTTTAAAGGGCCTATGACTTTCAGGCTAAAATAATTCTGTAAGTCAGATATGACAGTGTCAAGCGTTTTATTTTCCTTGTAAAATATGACAATGTCATCGACGTGAAAGGCAAGCATTATTAACTCGTTACCAACCTTTTTAGTATAAATACACGCTTCGGAAGGAGTTTGGTTAAAACCTATGCAATGTAAAATTTCCGTTAATTTTTTATACCAAGCCCTTGAAGCTTGCTTGAGGCCGTAAAGTGAACGCTTAAGTAAGCACACTTTGTCTTCTTGGCCAGGCTTAGCAAATCCTTCTGGCTGACTCATGTAGACTTCTTCCTCCAAATCTCCGTTTAGAAATGCTGTGTCCACATCTAAATGGTGCATTTTCATTCCTGCTTCTGCAGCCAACGCAAACAGCATGCGAAGAGAAGAGTTACGGACGACTGGGGAGAAAGTTTCCGAGTAATCAATGCCATACACTTGATTAAATCCTTTCGCGACAAGTCGCGCCTTATATTTGATAACGTCACCATGCGCATTTTTCTTCAACTTATATACCCATTTGCAAGGTATGACCTTTTTATCTGGTCTATTGACGAGAACCCAAGTTTTCTTCTCAAGTAGCGACTGAAATTCATCTTGCATAGCTTGATACCACTTATCTCCATCTTCTGCATTCATAGCCTGTGAATAACTTGTAGGTTCATCCATATACTGAGGGGATGAAGTCTGCATGCATACACAATTGGCAGCAGAATTAGGTTTTCTCGGTCTCAAATTGTACCTTGGTTCTACAATCTCAGTATCAGAGTCAATTTCTTCTGATAAAGGTGAAATACCGGGTTGAACTGACTCATCTTCAGTGGCAGTATTATACCACTGTTCTGCAGTACTAGTATTCGCCTCAATTTCTTCTGATATGGGTTGGGCAGTATCGGGTTGAATCTGCACATCTTCGATGACAGCGCTCGTCCGTTTTGAACGACTCGATGAGTTCTCTTGTGAACTTAGCAGAAGAGGTATAAATGCTGACTCAGGTAAGTTATCGCCAGACTGACATGTATTACCTTTACCTTTTAAATCTTGAAAATAATTTTCAAAAAAGGTTATATCTCTGCTTTTCACAAATCTTCTTGGATACCTAGCGTCCCTAAAGTAATAACTTCTTGGATCTTCTGAATATCCGACGAAAATATGTTCAGACGCTTTCATGTCCAATTTCTTCCGAGTACAGTCGGGGACATGGATCAAAGCTCTACATCCAAACACACGTAGATGCGATAAGTTCGGTATCTTACCGTACCACTTCTCGTACGCTGTCTTGCCTTCAAGAGCACGATGAGGAGATCTATTCTTGAGATATACGGCCATTTCAGCTGCATCCTGCCAATAGGCTGGAGACAGTGAACTATCGGACAGCATTGACCTCACTTTCTCCATAATAGACCTATTGGTCCTTTCTGCCACACCATTCTGATTTGGAGAATAGGGAACCGTAGTTTGGTGTTGAATTCCTTCATTTTGTAAATACCTCGAAAATTCAGCATTAACGTACTCTTTCCCGTTGTCACTCTTCAGTGTCTTAATCTTGGCTCCCGTTTTCCGTTCTACTAAGGACTGGAAAACACAAAACTTATCCTTTACTTCAGCTTTTGAAGAAATAAAGACAACAAAAGTCATACGAGAAAAATCATCTATAAAAAATAAAAGATATCTATTGCCTTGAAACGACGTTTCAGGCAGGGGACCACAAACATCTGAATGAATAAGTTCCAGAACTGAAGTTGATCTTTTATGCGAAGCTTTCTTAAAAGGTTTTCTATTCTGCTTACCTTCAATGCAGGGGATGCATGGTTCCTTATCGACATCTGAGTAGTCGACGCCTACCGCGTGACCTTTCTATAGTTGATCCATTTCGATGCGGCATAAGTGACCTAATCGTCGATGCCATAGCTTGAAGCTAGAAACATCGGAGTGTGTCTCAAAAGCGGTTAATCGACTCGTGTTTGGGTTAACTGTACAATCTAAAAAATACAGTCCACCACAATGAGAACCATGTAAAATTACATCACCTTTACAAGAAACAGCATCAGAATCATAAAAATTACAACCAGTTTTATCAAAAACTACGCTAAAACCTTTATCTACCGCCTTCTTCACTGAAATAAGATTAGAATTGAAGTTTGGCACGTGAACGACATCTGTAATCTTCTTAATATCAGTATTGTGACCACAACTGGTAATGGAGATATCTCCAACTCCTTGGCTCGGCAATTCATCGCCATTGGCAATGGTCACAGTCCCTGTATGTGAACCTCTCACGTTTTCCATCCAATCATCGCGTGACGTCATATGGGCCGACGCACCAGAATCGATATAAAACTTATCACGCTCTATTCTGTCATTGACATTTAATGCGCATAAAGAATTCTTGTGATTCATAGGTTTCTTCTTCTTGTCCTTCTTATGTGGACAGTCTGGACGCTTATGTCCTGGCTCCATGCAGTCATAACAAACAACAGGTTTCTTAGATTTGGATGTACTCGTAGGTCTAATTTGGTTCATTCGGGTACGAAAAGCAGTATCAGGGTTTTCTAAAGCTGGCTTATTAAGTTCATTCAATAGTTTAGTCTTAATCAAATCTACATTAATGTCTATGTTGGAGTTTTCCAAAGCCATTACTAAAGGTGAATACTGAGGACTCAAACCTGCTAGAAGTATTGCAGCTATTGAAGAATCTTCCATAATTTTGCCTATATCGGCTAAATCTTGAACAGTTGACATGACAGCGTTTATATACGTCTCTATGTTGGAGTCAAAATCGTCAAGGCAGTACCTGTACAGTTTCCGTTTGAGGCTTATACGTCGGGCTAAGCCTTTGTCCTCGTAAGCGGACGAAAGAGCATCCCAAGCCTCCTTGGCTGTCTTGCAGGACCTTACATGGGTGATCGCCATACCATCTACCGTAAGACATATTTTCGATAACGCCTTTTGATCGTTACGTAATTTCTTTTCAGCAGGTATAACGTTACCTTCAGGATATCCGACGATAGTTTCCCATAGTTCTTCATGCATGAGGTACATACGGATTTTGAATTTCCATACGGAATAACCGTCTCTATTTATAAGCGGTTTTATACCAGAAATAGCATTATTTGACATATTTACATACGCTCAGCTGTTCGATGTCACAACAAAAATATCTTATGAAAATTATGTTCGTGAACTATTAAAAATTTTCACGGATTTTCACAAATCATACACGTACACATTGGAAAAACTTTCCTATTCACTTTTAATTAAATAAAATGGAGTTTTATAAGTGTATACTCAGTTAAATAGAGTTCTCGTGCTGATAACGAATGATGTATATGACTTTATTTAATGAAGTGACAGTAGGACATCATGTAGAATACAATATGTAGTAGAAGAAATATAAATTCAAAATTTTGATTAGCCAGTATTACAACAGTGTTAAATAGAATGGGGAATCTAGAGGGCTTTCTCTCTGCTCAAACTCAATAGAAACTGAACACCTTTGTGGTCACTTTCTATTTCTGTTACGAGCAAGGAGGCGTTTAATATTCGCGCTTCGTAACGTGACGATCATCCAGAGTGACTCATTGGTCAAGGTCAGCCCATTAGGGGCATTTGTATTCTCAATTCTCTTAAGACACTTGGGAATTGTTTCAGCGCTTGACGGTTTCCTGGGGGCCTAGACAAGGTTACAATCGACAAGCGCTGACGCCAATAGAAAACTAATAAAATGTATGGGAATGACAGATGTTAACGACAAGTGTTTTGTCGGCATCTGTCATTCCTATAACAGTTGACACCAGGTTTGTTTTTGTATGTAATGGGGAGGTCAATCTAACACTTACAATATCGCATTAAGAACAATATTAGGATTTGTATAATCTAAAAGACAAAACAAGAAAAAATCTAAAAGCGCTTCTAAAAAATGAGACTGACAAGAAGAAACGCGGAAATTAAACCAATAGCGAGTAATTTTGTGCCATAATTATATTTATGTCATCATCATCCTCCTAGTGTTGTTCCCGAGTCCGCTTTGACACCTCACCCCAAGATTTGGCATAGGCACTATTTTTACGAAAGCGACTGCTATCTGACCTTCCAACCCAGAGGGAAAACTAGGCCTTGTTAGAATTAGACCGGTTTCCTCACTATGTTTTCCTTCACCGAAAACCTAACGGTATATACATATCCACATACGTCCTTGTACGTACATAAGATCCAAAAAAGCTCATTGGTACGAGCCGGGATTCGACCCCACGACCGCCGCTTGACAGCCGCATGCCTGAACCACTGGGCTACCGAAGCGTTTTCCATAATTATATTTATATACCTACATAAAATGTGTAGGTATCACGTCTAGTTTTTTCTTTGGGTTGGACTGACTATCACTTTCGTAAAACTATTGCCTACGCTGAATCATGGGCTTAGGTGCCAAAGGCGGTCTTTTAGGGAACAATCGAGAAAACGCTAGGGGAATGATGAGTTAAACGTGAGCGGAGCGGAAAACGGAGCACATATTATAAACTAGCTTCCACCCGCGATTTTGTCTGCACTACAACAACAGAAAAACTATCCTATATTTTAATCCACGCCACGTTACCTATAAACTATCTTCAAGCGTGATTGAGTAACAAACATCCAAACACAAAATATCCAAACGTTCGCATTTATAACATTAGTAGGATACCATTGGAACGCGAAACGCAAGTGTCAGAAACCTCCGGATCGGTTAATTGCGGCTGCCGGATACGATTAAACCTGAACTTTTTTTCGTTAAGATGAACTGATTTCTATTAGCCGATCTTTTTAGGTACGTTATGAACGGGCCTTTCTCACAGACTAGGTGAAATTAATCCTTGTGTCCGTTTCACTAAGACTTTGTTATGTCAAAGTTTTTCTCGTTAATCTGTCTACTAGCTGACATTACAAATAATTCATACAGAGCCGCGTGATAAAATATTGTTTATGTCCATCCCAAAAGTCCCTTCCATGTTCTTGAGGTTAACTCCTAGACATATATCCTTAAAAACTCACAAAGCTACAAAACTATCTGTATAACATAGTAATCGTTTTATAGTATTAAATTTATATAGTTACTCAATTTTCTTCTTATAGGATAGTTAGCAATTAAAAATTAAATGTATTGCCCTTATTCTTTTAAACCTAAAGATATACACACATATGCAAGCCAGAAAGATCTTTAACACAAAATGTCAGTGACAGATAACGACTAGAACTAATTTATACGGCATTAAAGCAATTTTCACAGAAAAAAACATTTTATAGTATTTAAAGTTATATTTATCGTTAACAAAGGTATAAAAAAAATAAAGAGGGGTAGTTAATAATTCAGCGCCGAGAAGCATTCATATGGCACGTAAGCTTTCAAGCCACGAATGCTCTAAACTACCAGGTGTTTATACGAAGTTTTAATAGCTTCCACTGACTGCACCAAATAATAGAGTCGGTACATATACATATATGCATAATTCTGTGCCATAAAGAGACTTAGTAGATAGGTAGTAGCAGAGTATTTATGTAGGTACTATTTATTTCATACAAACAAAATAGTACGTAATAGTCATGGATGTTTTCTATGTACTTAAGTGTTTATTTATCTATATAAAGTATGTTTAATATCGTCATAGACATCTACAAGCTTTGCCTATAGTTTGGGACTAGGTTGATTTGTGTAAGGTTATCCGCAAATACTTATTGCTGATTATACCGGGTGGAAAGATACGAGACGATCCTTCTCGCAAAGGGGAGTTACTTTAAGTGATGGAGAATCGATTCGTAATGTTTAGATTTTTGTTACGAACAATTAGCAAAAATATTAAATTAACTAATGTTCTTCTTAGTGATAACCCTTCTATTACTACGTACTATCTACCTACATGTAAGTGTAATGTGACACTTTATGTTTACAAAAATATTATATTCTCCATGTATAACTGCCCTTAGTGTCAATTTATCTATGGTTAGTTAGATTATTGCTTTGATAAAGGTCACTGATTGTTAAATGTTACTGAATCTAATGAGGGTTGTCACTTGCAGTGTTTTGCATTAAAAGTTAACTGCCTATAACTTGAAAACGCTTACAAATATGAGCCTAGTTTCTTTAGAGGAAATAAAGTACTCAATCCAATCAATCCCCCTTTTGCGGAAAGGATCGTCGTGCCTATCCACCCTGTATACTACAACACAAAATTACTTTACTCTAAGTCTAACTTTAACCGCTCCTAGCCGTTCCTCATGCAAAAGTCCCCATAATACTGGCGGAATTTCCACGCTGGATAGCCATGGAAAGCCTTTGCACCATTTTTTAGCATCACACATCAAACAAAGTGAGGCTATCTGGCCGCTTCCCATCAGTGTGGCTAAGCCCCGGTGTCGCGGTGGCTCCAGCACGGACGGAACCTGCCGATCTGAGAGCTCTCCGCTCCGGACGATACCGTTGAGGGCACGGTGACGCGGATGCCTACCCCTACATCGGCGGCAACTCAATTCGTGATGACCGTTAGCACCCACCATGGTACCCCAGATGCAGAATTGTTGGTGACACACACCACATCCCAGGTGGCGAGCAACGGACACACGCAACGATTCACCATCGAGTAATGTGCAGCCCAATTGAGGAGAACGTAATTTATTATTTATTGTTACGGCCATAATAATAATAACCGTTTATTTGCAACCTTATGCGAGTACTTATTTCAAAAAAAAATCAAAAATTCAAAATTATTTTATTTGTAAATTAGGTTATTACATCTTATGTGTCGAACCCTCCTTTTAAGTATGACACTTGTGTTAGGAGGTATTCGCTCTTTCGTACAAGGTTATAAGATACGAGTAAGTTAACAATAATAATATTATTGTTAAAAAAGTATGACACAGTTAAAAGAAGTTAGTGATTAACTATAGAACTATATTAGTTTACTAAACTTAATTGTGTACACTATAATAAAGTACATTGTAGATTAACCTTTATTATTTGAAATATAACTGTAACATGAAATTAGTGTGTCAATGCGTGATACATTCTGCCTCATGGTAATTTATGCTTTTTAAGTATGTTGTAGTTAGCCTTTTACATTCAGCGAACGTTTTATTGTATATATTTGTTGTTCTGTTAATTTTATTGTATACATATATGAGTGGATAGTGCATTGTATTGTCGTTTTGCAAAAGAAGTTCTAACTCTGTTCGATTGATTGATTGCTAAATAAGGTTTGCGTTTTTTTAATATACGAGGATCTGGTTTAATACATTTGTGAATTTTTAAAATACAATTTAGTATGTATAACTTTCTCACTGAGAGGACGTCGGCATCCTTGTAAACGTCAGCGGTGCTGTATCTTATATTTTTGCATAATAAAACTTTGAGAACAGCCCGCTGGGCCCGTTCAAGAACTATTAATTTACTCTTGTAAGTGCCGCCCCATATAGGCAAACAATAGAGAACTATGGACTGTACGAGGGTTTTGTAAATATATAATAGGAGATCCTTGTCTGTGTGTCTAAGATATTTAAACAGCCACATCAGTTTCCTTATTCGTTTTCCAGTAATTTCAATTTGTTTATTCCAAGAAAGCACTTGATCTATATGTATGCCCAGATATCTGTTAGAAGATACGTGATTAAGGATGGTGCAGTGCAACCACAGTCGGTAGAAGATTGATTACAGCATGTGTGAGCAGTTAACGTCAGATTTTTAGGCGGTTGAAAGTTATTTAAGATCGAAAATGTAATGTAATTAGTTTTATTTGAGTTTAAAGTTATTAAGTTAGTTTGTAGCTATTTTATAACTCTTGCCAGACCCGCTTCAGCACTGGCGTACACCTCATCCCAACTCTCTCCATGAAACACAAGGGCAGTGTCATCGGCGTACGAAATTATGTGGCCATTTGAAAGATGAGTATCCGTAAGGTCGTTGATATATGTCAGGAAGAGAGTTGGTCCCAACACGCTACCCTGCGGGATTCCGAATTCGGTAGAGGGTTCGTCCGTACTGAAAATATCGTCATTTAATTTCACTCTTTGCGTTCTATTTGACAGATAACTTTTTATAAGACACAAAAATTGACCACGTACCCCCATGATTTCAAGTTTGCGAATAAGGATGGGAACAGAGACGGTGTCGAACGCTTTCTTTAGGTCTAGAAAAATACAGAGCGTCTTCTTTTTTTCCTCTAAGTATTCTCTATTTGTAAGTTACAAAGGACCCAGGTAGGGCGTAGCATCATGGTTCTATTTAATGACATTAAAGTTAGTTACATAAACAATGTATATAGCAATTTCTTAAGTCACAATTAGAAGGCATAAAGCTATGACATGTTCTAACTAAGCAATTGATTCATTAACAAAACATGACACGGCGCCGCTGGTGCGCGGTAAATAGGCACTTTATAGCACCTTTTTTGAATCGCGGGCATTCAAGTGGATTGATTATGTTAAATAATTAGTTATAATCTGTGCCTGTTGACGGGCTTCTACCTAGATGTTATTGTTTTCTTTCTCTTTTAGTGGAAGCCCCACAAGCCCAATTTCATAAGAAAACTGCAAATCGATGGACAGTTTAGCCGTTTGGCACACGCATACTAGAAAAACAATTAGTGAACAACAAATAGTGAAAACAATTTTTTTGACCCGCAGTTCCTAAAAAAATTTTTCTTACGGGGGGAGTGCCGAATACATTTTTCGTTTTGTATGGAAAAATTTTTTTTTTTTCAGAAACCTATCGTGTGAGGTGTAATGAAAGGGTTTTTCGAGGCGATTCTAAAAATATACCACATCATTACATTTTAGCCATATGTTTATTTGGCTAAATTTTGAATATTATTGCATTAAGTTTATTTTTTATTTTTCATTATTACTAAGTGACACAGATCATGTCACTTGGTAATATTGAAAATTAAAAAAAAAATACTTGATGCAATAATTTTCAAAATTGTTTTTTTTCAGTTAGATATGAGGATATCACGTATCATTTGTGATATATTGAATTTAAAAAAAATCAGCCATATCGTGCCTGGAGGAGCCGACACTTGGTATGTTTCGAAAATTATTTTTGTTTTAATTAAAACAATATGGCTAAAATGTAATGATGTGGTATATATTAAAAATCGCCTCAAAAAGCCCTTTCATAACTACACACGATAGGTTTCTGAAAAAAAAAATTTTTTTTCCCATACAAAAAGAAAAATGTTTCGGCACTCCCCCCCTAAGGGAAATATTTTTAGGAACTGCAGGCCAAAAAAATGTTTTGCCCTCTAGTATGTGTGTGCCAAACGGCTAAACTGTACATCGATTTGCGGTTTTTTTAAGCCTAGGGCTACCACTATTTGTAACTGTTTCGGTCGTGTGAGGTGTGCAATAATAGTACATTGTGATACAAGTGAGGTAGGTTGATAATTACATCAGAGGCGTTTTATAGATATTTTCGTTTTAAAATGTTATCTGTATTTAATTCATGTAAAATGTTATGAAAAGTGAATAGTTTTACTAAATTAAACGTTTCCATATCATATACAAAAAGAAATAGTCAATTAATTAACAAAAAGGATTTAATTAGTTTAGTCGAGTAAGAATCCATTTGCCGAAAATTAAAAAAATAGCTGTACATTCTGTACAACCCAGTTAATTTAAGAATGCACCGTGTTCATGCATATATCTTGCTGCAAGGTGCCAACGTGAATTAATCGGGATATAACCATAACACACAAGTGTTGTAATGTTATAAAACACGCGTTTTTAATATCCAGGATTATGAGCCTAAAAGCGACACAATAAGAGGTACGTTACGAGCAATTGTGTTGAAAATAGTATTTGTATTGTTTCTCTGCGATGAAATCACAGTAACTGAGGAGGACGTCGTTCTTTGAACGATTTTTGACTTTCGAGCGCTCGACTCTTTCACTCGATAACTGTCAAAAATTATGAAATGCTATTTTGAAATAGCGATAGAAAATTGAAAAACGAGTGAAAATGGCCACTCGTATTCAATTCTATTGGTAGTAAGTACGAGTCTGCCATTTTGACACTAAAAACTTATTTACTTTTGTTTGATTTTCGAGCACTTGAAAGTCAAAAATCGGTCCCCTGATCGATTCCTCTTTTTAAAGGAGCAAGTTTGCTGTCAGTATTTAACCAGAATTGATGCCGGGTTTTAACTTGGTGAGGTGTGTATCGTCGGTCGGTACCTAATACCTATGCTCCGTCCCCCCTTTTTTTGCGGGTAGTACTTTACCAATCAATTTAACTCCTTATTTAAATGCAAGCTTAAAATTACACAGTTATGACTGGTAGTAGAATCACGATCACACAGGAGACTCAAGTAGACATACGGTAGGATTGTTAAATAAAAAGGATAACAATTAATCGCAAACAACAGACACTTACTACTAACGCTTATGTTTATAGCAACACTATTAAAAAGAAATAAAGTCTTGTATACGATTTTTCTTATACATCCGTTGTTTCAGTTTATAGTAAAGTCCATATAAATTATCATAAACATTAATAAGCTGTTATAGATAGGAAAATCTATTAAGGATGACCACACCGTACCGTCCCGACAAAAGAGTCTACTGTGCTTGGTCAATATACATGCATGTAAAAGAGAGAGAGTAAAGATATAAATAAAAGAAAAAAAATATAAATATGTGTATTTATAAACTTAGCATACAATCTATGACAATGGAGATTAGGCTAAGTATAAGAACAAATCTGTAATGTTTTTTTATTTGAAATTAATAGCTTTTTTTTTTACTAAATATGTAATCATCATCCTCCTACCGTTTCTCCCGGTTGTGCCCTAAAGGAGCTTGAAGTGCGCTTTGACATCCCAAGTTTTGGCATAAGCACTAGTTTTTAAAACAAGACCTAAAGAACTGGGATTAGAGCGGTAAACAATCCGTACAGTAGTTCCGAAAAACTCATTCGTACGAGCCAGGATTCGAACCCACGAACGCCGCTTGACAGCCGCATGCCTGAACCACTAGGCTACCGGTAGCTTCAAGTTATATAATACATTATATAAACATGATATGACAGAAAACGGTATCTTAATGCCCGTCAAAATATTGAAACGCATTTGCGCACTCATTTGGGTGTGTAGAGTGAGTGATCCTTACCTACATAACTGTACGGCCTGAGTTCCGTCTCATGGCAAAGCGTATGGCGGGGAGGCCAGCTGCACACCCCTACACGCTGCACGCCCAAATGAGTGCCCAAAGTTGCATATGTTGTTTCAGAACGCGCTAATGCGCCTTACTTCATCCGTCACGCTTAACAAAACTAGACCTTTAATTACGCTTAGTTACTACGAGTTGCGTCGTGAAGATAATATATTCGTGGGTGACCGGTGGGCTGAGGTTTAAACAAGTTACAGAATAGCGGGACCTGTGACACATGCACGAACTAACACTTCGGTCCTAGTCACGTTGCATCACGGAATACGTGCACGGGACGGACACGTGCTCAGAGTTTTAAAAAACCGGCCAAATGACGGGCCGGGCCACGCGCACTGTAGGATTCCATCGTTGCCTGTCTTTGTTACATCGACACGCGCGCGTCAATTAAATGATGCGGTTGTGTCAGCCGAATTTGTACGAAAATTGGACTTTCCAAGTACACATTAAGTTGGTCGACTATAACTCGGTCACTAGTTATACCTACTTACCCGTGATTCGTAGTAGTGGCAGGGGGGACACTGAAATTAGGGCTTCAAAGCTCAATATCACCTAAACGGATCACTGAATTCAAAAATGATCTGGGAAACCCCTTAATATTTTTAAACAAGCTATCCAACGATTTGTTTATTCTCTTTAAACGCAAACCATGGGTTTAGAGAGAATAAAAAATACCTGAGGCCCACTTTATGTGTAGAAGAGGTACCATAAAAATATTTTTTCTAAGATTTTATTTTACAGCTTTGTCGGTGAGATAGATTTATATACCTATGCCGAATTACAGCTTTCTAGTAGTAAGGGTTACTGAGGTAAGCTGCAGACGGACAGACGAACATGGCGAAACTATAAGGGTTCCTTTTTAACTACGGAACCCTAAAAAGCGCAGACCGTAAAAAAGAACAGGTAAATAATACATAAGCCTTCATAAATCAGAAGAGTGAAGGTAATGGAGGTTAACAGAACGAAGCGATGCGGGGTAATCCAATCAAGTACGAACCATTTGCAGCCTCAGCTTAATCGGGACCTACCATTATCGATGTGCGGGATATAACACTTATTCATGAAAAACTGGCCAAGTTCGCGAATTTGTTGCGGGAGCTTTCTGTACTGGCTTTCTGTAATGTTTTCACATTCCCAGTAGTAGCCACTTCCATAGGCGCATGTACTGAGGAGCAGGCAGCATTTCTTCGCTAAATTAAATTGTAATGCTGTAAATAACTTGAAATCCGCTAAAAACTTATGCACAAAGTACAAAGCTGTCTCCGCCGAGGCCTTGGCATTTTCCGCCGCTGCACCCGCTTTAGAAGTAGTCTATTGGAAGTGGAACGGTGCTAGTGTACTCGTATTTACACAGGTAGCGTCCCTCACCACCATCCGTCCCAAACTCCACGGAACCAAAGACAAAACATCAGGTCTCTTGCAATCATCTCAATGGACGTAAAAAGTTAGAAGAGTGGTTCACTCTGGTTAATTTTGGGACGGAACACTAAAATGAATGAGCTTACCGAAGCCTATCGGAAGTACAACACTCAATTTACTGCGATATCTCCTTGTAATCACACCATAACGTTCCAATTAAGGGGTCATTGTAGCCACGGAGCCGACTGAATTTATGACGACGTCGCTAACGTGAAAGGAATTGTGGTAGGCTGCGGTTATGGCGTGTCGCAGGCTATATTCATAATTTGTCATATATAGGTTTCGTCCTTAGATTAGGTAATCAACTACTGTTAGTGATAAGAGTGGAGTGAATGAATATCCACCAGAGGTAAGCCAAGAAGTGCCGTCATAATTATATTAAAGTAAGCACCAGTTGAAAACGACACTGCTGATCGATTACGTAACGCTTTGTACATGCGTCAGGTAGGTAGATCTTAATGTGACTCACACACACACACACACATACACACACACACACAACACACACACCCACCCACCCACACACACACGCACACACACACACATACACACATATATAATATGTATAAAGTAAAGTAAAGTAAAAAAAAGTAACTAGTTTTAAAATTTATAGGATAACTAACCTTGTAATAAACAATACTATGTAAATGGAAGAGCGGTGCCTCCTAGCACAGGTTATTTTGTAAATAACCTAAAAGGAGACACCAGCCACTGTAATAATTGTGCTTTTTTGAACAAAATAAACTATTTGATTTGATTTTGACTATTTGATTTTATTTGACTTTTGTATGGAAAAACAACACTTGAATTGTCCTAGGGATCGCTCGTTCGAAAATTTACCCCATCTCAATTATATGAAAATGTACCCCATATCAATTATATGAAAATTTACCCCATCTCAATTATATGAAAACAGCATTGCACATCTCTGGTGGAAATCTAGGTAGGTACTCGTACTCTTACACGGAATTTGATTTAGCTGTTCTTCTTAAAATGTATTTATTCGTAAGCAGATATAGCAGTTACGGTTATGATGAATACATTATTCGGGTCTATTTAAACGATATTTACATTGCATTGTTTTCCTCAAAACTTTGATATCTTAAATTCTATTTGTTTCAATAGTCCTCTTTCTGATTAGGACATAATTCTGATAAATAAAATATTTTCTCACAATAACTTAGTTACATTCTTACTTATTTCAGAACGTAAGCAATAGGCACTACGTTTTAGTGCCTGACAAGCATTTGGCAGGGCCTTATCGGATACCACGACTGTTTGCCTAAATGGAGTTTGCATAGCCAACTTCAATATACCCAACAATTGATTTGTTCAATATCCAAACATTGAAATCCAGTTTTCTGTACTATCCAGCAGATTTTAGTACACAGCAAGCTGTGTATATTGTGCTATATGTACCTATCTGAAGTTTATTTTACAAATTGTACCTACACGTCTTGTCAATTTCATCTACGCTAAGTCTGCATTAAAATTACACCTTTACGATCAAATATCCATAGAAATATGACATTTAAAGAGGCCAGGGGTGTAGCCACACTATTCATTGCACGTTAACGTGGATACACTATGTACATCGTGTATATGCGTATATACACGATGATTTTTAATCCGTGATCAGGAGTCGAAAAATATTGATAAACAGCCAAAACGGATTTCAATGGATGAGATCTCATGCAATTAAATTACTGTTTTGTTAATTAAATTTAATGATAATATCATCACAACATTAGGTTAAGTAGATACGTGAAACACACATACGTCAAATTTTTGCAAACATGACCGATAGGGTGACAATGATTTTTAAATGATAAAGTGATTAAGTTATTCAGTTTTATTCAGAACATTCGTTTTGGGTAACTTCGAGAAAATCGTGTTTGATATCAATTACAGAATTAGAAAAAAAATACTCATGATCACGAATTTAAACTCATCGTGTATATGAGGACATAAATACTCTGTCAGGACTCTATTGTCAATGTCATAAAGGCATGTACAGATAATTTTGTATGTTCCTATTTTTGTACGTACCTTACCCCTGACTGTACATATGAGTACGATATTTCTATTTACCGTAATAATAACACGGTTAAACTCGCTACGGGTGGCATGTGTTCCGTATTCGAACCTTTTCTGTGATTACTCTGGCTGACAGCCGCGTTGTTTTTAACTGTCGTTGATTTCGAATTTGACTTATAAAACGTTAAAAACGGTAAAAATACGATACAATTTTGCAGAATACATCTAATCAGTAAAAACATAGGGCTTTAGTTACATCCACTACAACATGGTTCGAACTTTTCAGGAGTTCTTCTTCAGCAGGTTGATCACTATGTGATTTCCTAAAAGTAATTATTAGTGTTGGTTACGACTTACTGTGTTGCCACAGTAGGGCTACCGCGACTTGCTATCGAAAACACACGTTACGATACTATTCTCGACAGCGAATAAACGCGCTTCGAATAGATTTGTTTGTCACAAATTCGAGCAGTCAAATTTGTATCTCATGGTACCGATATTCTCCGGCAACAACTGCAAAACGTTAGCCGGTAACGTAAAGTTTTCGATACGGAATTCAACGTTGGTCTCGTACTACGGCATCGGTACCACGTGTCACAAATTAGACATACGATATCGCGAAATACCGTAGATCCGATCGAGACCTTTCTCAAAATATAGGACGTAAAAAATAAGGGTTTTGAATTGACAACTTATAGGTAACCGGAAAATTCGGATTGTCACGTATTTTGTATTTAAAAATGCAATTACATTACGTTTTTTTATGTGTGTCTAGCCCAACTAGGACACTAGCGTTAAAATAACCATTATATCATTCTTATATCGGTTCCAGCCAAGTGTTAAGGTGTTAAGAATACCTGTAAGAAAGGTATTAGAGCATGCTCTAGCACCTATAATAACCACGAAAGAGGTCTACGTCTTACAGGTTAAGGTGTTAGAAAACATTTAGAGCAGTGTTATCTGACACCCATAGTGTTAACCAACGCTCTACAAATACCGTAGTAACGCTTAAGGTGTTAGCTGAGAGTGTTGTAACACTTGCGCTTACCCAGTTTCAAGTGAGCATATATCTTACTCTTTTCTTTACTATAAAATTATGAGACAAATATAGTCTATCGAAAAAATGGTGAAGATTATTAATATATATGACAGGAGTCGTACTAATTGAAAGTGTATTAAATTGGATGCGTATGTGAAATTAAGTGAAAACAATCTGCCCTTGTGATTTTAGGGTAAGTGTATACCATGTTTCCCATCTCAATAATAACGCGCCCAGGATTTATTAAAGATTGAATAAAACTTATGAAGAATAAAATAGACACCTTTGTTTTTATCATTTTCTATTCTTGTTTCTTGGCCAGTGGCATGTTAAATTAAGTGGCATCCATAGAATGGCAAGAGTAACATAAATAGTGAAGTATTTTGGTGAATAACCTAATCAATTTGTAGGTTAGAGTTCACCAAAACAATGGCGAACTTACATTAAAGCTTTAGGCGTCAGTTAACTCATCTATAACGCTTATTGAGTTACAACACCTGTAGTCAAGAATAGTGTGCTTTGCCTTTATAACGGTGTTGATCAACACTTCTAGTATCTTGTGTTACAACACTCTTGACCAAATCTGTTATAAAGTCACTGCCTGCACCTTATAGCAGATATAACACCTTAAGCTTTATAAGACACTCCACTGCAACAACTAAAAAGCAATAAGAGTTAATGAGCGTCACAGCGTCAGCGAGCACTCTTGTGAAGGTTTAAGCGTTACAAACAGGTTAAAGCTTTAACATCTTAAGTATAATTGATTTGAGTAACACTCTTATAACTCTAAAACCTTTTTAGTAGTGTTCAATAAAGCTCTAGTAACACTTTTGGAGTTATTTTTTTTCTTAACTCCTCTATAACACTATTAGTTCCAACTGAGATAAATATAACTCACTTATAATATAAAACCCTTGGCTGACACCAAAATGTTAGTTGGGAGGACACGCACACATTTGCAACGTAGTATAGGTGTGGCTAAGACATCCGTCACGTTCTGACTAGTATTCGTATACGCGTCTGTCGAGTAAACTATACGAACTATCGAGTTAACGATTGCGACTAAAGTAAACGTATAAGAGACTCATTGTACAAATTATTTTCTTAGTTCTATGAGTGACCGTCAGAGCGGTGTATAGATTCTCCATAATAAATTTACGCAGTCGTTAGCGACTAAAGTAAATGCGACTCACTGCAAACTCACACTAATGCTACGGGCTGAATAGATAAATATATGTATTAGCAAATTCGCAATAGATGTTTACTCTGGAAAGGTTCAATTCGCTCGCCATCAAATCCATTTGCAGTATACTGCCGCGCTTATTGAAATTGACGTGTATCTAATGTATGGCAATGAGTCTTACGTCCTTGTTGTTGCGAGGTAGCTCCCGGCTGCACAAAACTATCAGCGCACTGTGGGCAGAAAATCCGCTCTCATTCACACAGGAATCAAAGTACCTAATCATACTCATATCATATCTTTTTCTTGAAATAGCTTTTATTGACATTATTATGCTAAATTATGATCCATACATGATTTGGCGCAAATACCGAAGTTAAGAGCTGGCGCGAAACTGGAACCGCACCCTTCTCTGAAATCTCAAAAAAAACTGTTATATCTTACTAGACAATTAATACTGAAACTTCCTGCATTTTTTAACGAAAAATATAACTCTTCGGTTTTCATGCTAAATTTCCTACGTAAGGATCATAATTTAGCATAATAATGGCAAGTAAAAGCTGTTTCAAGCCAAAAAATCACGATATGAAAACTTTGATTCTTGTGTCTATGAGATTCGTTTTTGTGCCCACCGTGCAACGCGCTGCGGATAATGGACGGGATGTTAAATAAATACAACTCTTTTAGTTCTATGAAACGGAAGTTGTATGGGGAAGGGGAACAGTTTTTGGGCACGTGCTAATGAAATATTTCTTGGTGTGCTAGCTGGTTAAAATTTGGTTGAATGGGTAGAGAAACTTGTTAGACGCTTGTTATAAGTTGTTTTTTACCACCTGACTGTACCATTTAATAAAGCTTAAAAAAAACCTGCAAATATTAGAAATGCGAAAGTTTGGATGCTTAGATGTTTGTAACTCAATCACGCTAAAACGGCTCAACCGATTTGGATGAAATTTAACAGGAAGATAGTATATAGCCTGGCTTAAAATAAGATTTTTTTTTATCCCGACCCCACGCAGATGAAGTCGCGGCCGGAAGCTAGTAAATCCATGTAACACGATTAGTTCATGATGCACACTATGTTTTAGTAATAAGTAAAATCATATTGCTCAAGCGCGTGTTCTAGTCTAGAAAAAAAACATAATACCTAGGCCCAGTTGCTTATCAATTGCATATGGGCAATTAAAAACATCCTCACCTTTAACGTCATGTCCCACCCACTGGTGTTACCTAACCTCTTCCAATTTTACAAAAAAAAAATCCAAAGGGTATGCAGACTTGTGCAGACCATACAGACTTTATTAAGCGCGCCGGCGACGCGCGTTCGTGTCAAATCACAAGTAAATTGATACATATGCGTCTGCATAAGCCCTAAATTCCGCCACTTCACGTCGTGCTCATTATAACAACCTAATATTAATTTGTTACTATTCTGTCGACAACGAGGCACCTGCGCTGACCGTATGCGAACCATATGGCAAGGACATAGGGTCTACTGTTGGTCGGACAGGTGATCTTTTTCATTTTATTTTTAAAAATGTAAGAATGTAACTCCTTAAGACACTTTAATATAGGTAATTAGAACATGTAAGCAGCGTTGTAACATTAATTTACTCAATAAAGTTATTTTATTTATTTATTATCACCTAGTTTTAAACTATTGAGTATTTTGCGTTACTTTTCGAACGAGCGTAAGGACAACTCAACTGTAATTTTCCCATACAACAAAACATTTAAGATCTATGTAACGTTCGTATGAAACGTTACGCAATGGACTGAGTAAAAAGAAAAACGAAACTTATTAAAAGCAAAATTACCCGCCCGCAACATTCCAAAGTAGCCCGGAGCATCGTTCCCCATACTTATAATTGATTCATTTCTAATACAAAAGAGCTGCTATCTTGCCCCGCGCTAATACGGCTCACCCCGCCGGTCACTCGTCACGAAACTAGACCTCTGCCTACGCCTAGTTACTACGCATCGCGGTGTCAAGATATATTTGTAGGTGAGCATTGAGGTGAGATGAAACAAGTTACAGCGTTACGTTTCATCACTTTGACAAGCGAAATCCTTTGATGTTGATGATACAGTATACTATGTATAAGTATATTTTAACTCGCTACAGGTTTGAGGGCCTCTCGCCTCTCCATTACGAAAATTAATGGAAGGTTTGTCTGCTAGCTACAGATTCCCCGTTTATTTTATGAATATGAAGTAAATTGTATTTTAGAACAGATTATTTCAGTGAATAACGGAAATAAAAATAATAGATTGGTGGTTATTTCTGATCATTTTTTCTCCTGCCCTTTTAACTAATTAAGTAGTACAATTTTTAACGACAATTTTCTGTGTGGAAAATCTATTCCTTGAAGTACAACTAGTTATACTGGAGGTAAAAGCAGTTGTCAGATAATTTATTGAATCAGGCGTTACTTTGCGGAAGTCCAAGATATATAAAAAACTGCTTTGCTCAGTGGACGTGGCGCAAGCAACATCTCCTGCCAGCATCTCCTGATGATGCCTCGTAGTGAGGCGAAACACGTGTCGAGGTTTTTGTCATTATTGGTGGTGGTTTGCTGTAATTTTTTGCATGTTTTTACGCAAATAGTCGCATCTTATCTTCACTATCTAATAGACCAGCACGTTTTTTAGCGGAATAGCAAAGAAATATTGTTCGCGTATGTTTTCAGATAATCAATTATCTGACTACTGTTATCTCCAAGGAATAATGGAATTTATAGGTCTAAAATTAGTAAATATCCGAACCCCCTTATTCAAGTCACCGTAAAATTGTGAAATTTTGTTAGTTTATGATCTATCGAGTTAGATGTGACCTACCCTCCACCTGTTTATGTACCTAAGTATTTTTATTTAGACAATTTATTATGTAAATTATGACTTGATTTTGACAGTTTTCGCTACAAAATGTAATTGGTTGGAATAAAACCGCCAAGTCGGTTTATAATCTCACTTGGTATATAAGGTAATAAGCTAAATGGTTCTTACAATTTTAGGCTGACACATAGGTATTACATCATTCTAGATTCAACAAGTGAACATAATGTTTTTAAATGAGCACGTGTAGGTCTGTGCTGAAGTTTCCTGTGGGATTTATTCATGAATGTATTATTAATTAGGTACATCCTTTACCTATTATTTAGGAAGGCAGTTAAAATACCTGATAATGTATGTACCTAACAGGGAGTTCTTGACATGTTTTCAGTATTTTTACTGTTTAAATTGTAAGATCTTTCCACAGAAAACAATTCTTAACTTTGAGAACTACCCACTTCGCGGTGCATTGCTAACAGCCACTCATGACAAAGCTCACATATTTTCAGGTCAAGCTTTACACAATTTGAAAATGAATATACTTAAGACGGCCCCGAATGCGAAATAAACGAATCATTTTCATTGTACATCCAAGTATATATACATATTGCCTGCGGCTGCTTTGTTCACGTCGCGTGGGCGCAAGCTCTCTACGGTGTCGTTGTGCAACAGTAAATACCTACGCGTTTTCCGTCTATGAAGTCTTCTTCACAAGATGGGTGCACTTGGTTACTATTTCATTCCTTTGAAACCCGGACGTCTTCTTAGACTACCCACACAATATTTATTTCTAAAGAACTTATAATTCCAGACGTCACTGAGACTTTTAAAACATTTGAATGGCAAAATTAATTTACCGAGACAGTCTGAGGGTCCGTTTGCACCCAATATAACTTCAACTCCGTTAATTTCCTTTTTTAATTGAATATCAGTTGGAATTGCTTTCTCTTTTTCTTTATTAGTTCTGTGAATCGGCCAAAAAATACCTCATAGAATTGGTATTCTTTTCTTTGTTTTCATCAATGCTATATAATTATCGTGAAGTCTCGTCATCTCCCTCAGTATTTATACTCATATAAATAAATTGAAGCGCTCATAGCCTTGCGGCACCCGCGAGTCGGAAACGATAACGCAGGTTAAGCAAAGATGTGGCAGCAGTCAGTCTTCGGATGGGTGACCGCCTGATGTTTGAGTGGTTAGTATAAATGAGCGCTTCCGTGCTTTGGAAGGCACGCTAAGCAGTTGATCCCGGCTGTTGCCTTTGACAGTAGTAGTTAAGCCGAGTTAGAGGCCTTCGGGTGGCTTAAGAACTTCTAACAGTCGAGTTGCCCTCTCACGTGACAAAGGGGGGACAACTGTTACTCGCGTCCGCAGGAGCTACCTATAGTCCAGGCAATGAACTGACAACTTGTATGGAAAAAATGACAATTTTGGAAATAATTTATAATAGCTTATTTTTTCTGTGTAACGGATTTATTATCAATTAAATAGTCACCCAGCGACAGAATCCGACAAAATTTCAGATATCAAAAAATTATAAATTAACTAGCTACAGAAAAGTCAGAAAAAATATTAATAAATATTTTTGTCTTTATTTTGGTTCATTTACATTTGCTCTATTATATTCAAGATAAATCATACAGAAAAAGACAACGCATGTTTTATTTAAATCTACTTAATTACTTCCGGGTGGTAAGTTTGCCGGATTCTTGAATAAACATCTTAGAATAACATTTTATAATGAAATCAACAAAAAAAAACGCTGTTATAAATTAATGTTTTTCAAAACCTTATTTTGCCTAGAGTACTACCACAAACCTGCACGTGTCCCCTGGGTGGTACTAAAGAGTGACAAACTTTAAAGGCCAAAAATAATATATGCCATACGATTAAATAAAATATAAATAAATAGGGACGTCACGTCACCTCTACGATCACCCTATTTGAAAAAAATAAGAAAATTATTTTGATAACCAGAAAAACCTACCTTGAAATTGTGCCTTAAAAATGATACCACGAGTTTGATTTTTTGTTTTCGAGTCATTGAAATAGATAAACTTCTACTATATATTTTTTGATTGACACACCAGAACTTTGCCAACACTGCCCTGACGTTTAACAAAAAATGTCCTCCCATTACAGTGACGTCATAATTCCTACACCGTCATGTTTAGATATTGAAGGAAAACAAATAAATACTTTATTTTTTTACTTATTCAGTGTACCTATTAATGAAAAGTGACAAAATATGACCAATCAGAGATTATCATCATGAGACGTATTAATCATGCCGATACTCACAACTTACTGAAAACCTTAATAAATATTGACGGAGTCGGCAAAGTCATGTTCCTAGTGATTCAAACCGAAATTGATTCAACAGACCGCTTGTGATCACTCACTTGGTGTCAGTCCGTCTGTGCCGGCCAGTGTGTCCAAGGCAGGGTTGGGCAAAATACTGGCTTTATTGTATTTGAAGTACAAATTACAAAATACATGTAATAATTTATTTTTCAAACCACATGCTCGACAATGCCGAATTATAGGTCATGTAAACCCTACCGAAAGCAAGACATTAAATCCCTTGGTATTAGCCGGGTTATAATGTTGTACTGAATTTCATTATAACCCGCTGGTTAATAATATGATTTCACTTTTCATAATTCTTATTACTATATGCATAAAGTTTAATTTTGCTAAACACAATTTGTCCTAGGCCATGGCCTACTTGATTTGACAAAATAAATGAAGTTTGCCTCCGTGTGAACCCCGGTCCGGAGGAGCGCGGTGTTCGAAATTCGAATTTCGAATCTAGGACCACGGCTTGTGCTTTCGAATTTGGAACGTCGCGCGCCTTCATTTGTTCACGCGTGACGAACAAATCGAGTTCTTGTAGGTGCCTATAGAAGATTTAATTTCAAAAATAATATTGAAAATGTCGAGTGATGAAAGTGTTTTGACCCCTGAGTTTATCAAATTAGATGCCATAGGCATTGTCAACAATCTGCTGCCAGAGAAGTCAAAGGAAAAATACCTAAAAGCCTACAACGATTTTGACAAATGGAAAGCTGTAAAAGGCGTAAAGTCTGTGTCTGAATCAGTGCTTCTGGTCTATTTTGAATATTTATATACTGAGCCTGTTTTTTTGTCTCGCATAAGGTGTGAAAAGTAGAGTATACACCTCGGGGATAAGACTGTTTTAGTCTTGGGCGGTTGAACCCCTCACTGCACTCAGGACTCAGTCTTAATTCCCTCGCTTCGCTCAGGAATTAACTTATAACTCCCTCGCTACGCTCAGGAGTTAAATTATGAGTCCTTCGTTACGTTCGGGATTCAATTCGCTCCCGTGACATAAAACAGTGCTTTATGCCCTTAGTGTATAATCTACTATTAAATACAAACTAGAAACTACTTTGGTGACAGGTATTTGAAATACAAAATACAGTATTCAAAATAATGTATTTCAAATACAAAATACAAAATACTTATTTCACAACACTTTTTACACATTTTTACAAGCTTTTATTTAACTTGCCCTGTTAGTATATATGTATGTATGTAATCAAATCTTGCAAGTAAAATTTGACCCACTTCCCTGTGACCGATTGAGCCAAAATTTTGGGTATAAGTATAGTTTGGATGACAATTCAATATCATGGTACGGTACCACACAGTACAGCTGATCTGATGATGGAGACAGAAGGTGGCCATGGGAATTCAGTACTTAACCGACGTAACCCCGTTGAGTTTGGGTTATGCTACGTAATAAAAAACCGCGTAACGAACTAAATTCATAAATTGGCACCTAACGTTTGTCGTTGACACTTACAGTAAAGTGTTGCCACAGCACAGTGCCCTAAGCCCCTAACTATATTAAAAACGTTCCATTTTACGGTTATAGAAATAAATAACATGTGTTTTTGTGCAAATGTATTTTAAAACTTAAAGTATTTGAAATACGAAATACTAAATACATGTGAGTGCGGTATTTCAAATACCAAATACAAAATACTACTCCAACCAGTAGTTGAAATACAAATACAAAATAAGTATTTGTATTCGAAATACATGTAATTGAAATACTGCCCAACCCTGGTCCAAGGGTGGTATTCCACTTGGATTGCGTCTCACGTTTTTTAAACAAAATGTGAGACGCAATGATTATTGGACGAAGATCTTAAACAAGTGAAATACCACCCTAAGCGAAATGATTGTCTGCATGTATTGAATATACTACAAACAATAGCAACAAGGTATATGAAAATAGATTGTGGCAGCATTTCCTCGATTAATTTTATTATGGCTCGTAAAGTTTAATGCCTCCTCGATATCCAGGTTATAGCTTTGTTCTCGTTTTATAAGCGTTAGTGGTCATTATTATTAGAGTGCATTATAGTTTCTGTCCATTATATTCGATTGGTATGATGAAAGCCTACGTAGGTAAAAGGGGTATTTTCCTTTGTCAATACACAATTGGCTTTATTTCACGGCGCTAGTCAAACCAGTATTCTGAGTGAAACACATGTTTGTATGGGACTAACTAAAATATTAGCACGTTAAAGTACAAAAAAAGAGTGCCAAAGGTGGACCCTCTCTGGTGACAGTCGAAACGGCTTATACAAATTTACATGCAATCTAGTAAATTACCGTTTTGGTCGTGAAATACTGCGTTTAGGTGCATAGTTGCAGCGAAAGAAAAAACCATAGAAGTTTAAGTAGTTAGTGCCGCAAAATAGCGGCCCACAGAATGGGTGCCGCCATTGCCATTACGATGACAGGCATCCATATAGTTCGAACATGCGCATACAGATAAAGTGAGGTAGGGCACAGCGAAATGTCATCCCGCTCGATTTTGAAGCAGCCCAACTGGGGAAGTATCTCCGCCTTGCAGAAGACCACAGCCGTTATAACACTACTACTTGCTCTGTAGTAGTGTTGTGTTCCTGGAGGTGAGCAAGGTCGCCAGAGCTCCCGAGGATGCATTGTGTTGAGAGCGAGGGCGTTTGTTCCTTCAGCTGTCAACACGGCGAATCCTCAAACATATCAAGGGTCGGCCACGCCCATGTTACTCCTTTCGAGTTGCATGCATATAGAGGGTGGAAAGATCGAATGTCACATGGATGGCAACTACCTTAAATATTTAGGTTTTTATTTACTAAATTTTCAGGGCGGATGGAGGATCTCAAATGTCTCAATCAGCTTGCTGCAGAGTACTTGAAGAGAACAAATCTAAATCTTTACTCAATTTATAGTTATTATTTTCACATAATTCTTTTACATGTAATCCAGTGACCAAAATGCCATACGATAAATAAATACCTTAAATATTGTAAATAGCTCATTCTGTGTAAGGGAGACTTTCCTTTGTTTTAAAAAACAATGAATTCTGCATTTATGGATTTATGAAAAATCGCTTGCCTCAGTCGGGACTCGAACCGGTCAAATGTGACAAAAAATAACGTGCCGTATTTATTAATACAGATTGACAGGGTTAGGTATTGATAAGGTTCATTTTTCTCAAAATAACAAATACAATTAAAATAACGGAAGGCCTTGAAAACTAACAATTACCTTTGAATTTTGTTTTCACCCGTCACGTGAAATGCACCGCAACTAAGATCGGTGATCGAATTCAGGGTCAAAAAGTATTCTCTGGAATAAAGATGAAAAGAGGAAAATAAAGATGTTTAAATAACATGATTACTTTAAAAATGAAATCTGCATCATAAAATACGGCACGTTATTTTTTGTCACATTTGACCGGTTCGAGTCCCGACTGAGGCAAGCGATTTTTCATAAATCCATAAATGCAGAATTCATTGTTTTTTATAACAAAGGAAAGTCTCCCTTACACAGAATGAGCTATTTACAATATTTAAGGTAGTTGCCATCCATGTGGCATTCGATCTTTCCACCCTGTATAGGCTGCGGTGTCCGCTTACCATCAGACGGGCTGCACGCTTGTTAGCCACCGTCGTTGTATAAAAAAACAGCTCGCATTCTATCTATTTCTCGTAAAAACGGGACCCTACTATACAACAAACGTGTTTTTTGTCGTTTTATAGATATTGGTACGGAATCCTCCGTGCGTGAGTCTGACTCGCACTTGGCCGGTTTTTTCATTCCCTGCGTCGTTGTCATAGTTTTTTTTAAGTGTAAGGATATTGGCAGTATTCAATTTACTCTCGGACGATAAAAAAAAACAAATGTCTCAAGTTCCACATATTTTTATGGTTTTGATTTTATTGTGCTTAATTTACAATTTAGGTATCGCAATTTTTTGATGGTTAGCAACATTACGTTATCAATTTCAACATGAGGAAACTACCCTATTATATATTTTCTACCAGGCCATTGGTTACCTGCAAGGATTCAATTTTCCTTGTAGTAAACTGATATTTGCGATAGTTTTCTGTAAAGGAAAGTAGTTTCTCCCAAGCCACTCGCTGTATTTTTACTATGGTATCTGAAGCTACATAAACTAATTACATACCTGGATATGCCTAATATGTAATTGTACATGCAAAGTTTCGTTACAATCCAACAAGTAGTTTTAAAATGAGAGCGTAACTACGTTTGTATGGAGAATCGAGCTTACTGCGGACTCTTACAAACTTAAGAACTAAATATTATTATTTTGTATTTTTAGTTTTTAAGTTTGAATCAAAATACATATTATTTTGAGTTTCAGTTTGACTTTTCTTCAAGGAAAATTTAATCCTTGTAGGTAACCAGTGGTCTGGGAGGAACTGTTTTTCTTTACAGACAACTGTCTCAAATATCAACAAGTATCACAAATATCAGACAACTGTCTCAGGTAACCCGAGGCTTGGGAGTAAAAAAAAACTTCACAGATCACTGGTTACCTAATCTTGGTTACCTACACGGCACAAGGGTAAAACTCGCATTGAGGCCAGATGAAGACGTAAACTTTTGTACTTAACACGGGCGGTAATTCGTAAAGCCCCAGAGCGCATATTTATCAATATCACAAACACCTGCGATCTGGGGCATTCACGAATTCACCGCCCTAGTTACGTAATGTACTATTACAATACAATACAACAATACAAATGCTCTTTATTGCACACCTCACACAAACAAAGCAGTTATTAAAAGAAACAATACACTTCCAGTAGGTAGGATAGTCGCGTAAATTAAATAAGAACTATTAAGCAAAGAGATTAGAATAAATCAACGTTTTAAGCTTGGACTGAGCAAGCTTTGCAAGAAGAAATCGCTATGAAACCCGAGCCGAAGTAGGAGATTAATTTAATTTCTGTAATTGAATAGTCTTACGTTAATTGAGTAGTCATTTGTTTTATTACCCTTTAAACGATAAGGACCCTTTGATGTAAGTTTTATTAGCAGCACTTATTTTAACAATATTAAGTTTGTAATCTTAAATACGGATCGCTAAACTTAAGTGGTAGTGGGCGGGGCACATAGCACGTAGAACCGATGGCCGTTGGGGCGGAAAGGTTCTCGAGTGGCGACCACGTACCGGAAAGCGCGGCGTGGCCGTGGGTAGGCCCCCGACCAGGCGGACTGATGACCTGGTAAAGGTTGCGGGAGTCCGCTGGATGCGGGTGGCGCAGCGCAGGACCGGTCACTTTAGCACTCTTTGGGGGAGGCCTATATCCAACAGTGGACGTCTTTCGGCTTATATGATGATGATGATGATGAATCTTAAATATAGGTATATATTTATATCGTTTAGCTTATTGGCAAACAGATAAAATATTTATATATTGATGAATGAGATTTATGTCAGTTTATATTTACTAAATATATTTGTTTCTGTCGAGAGCATGTTTGCCATGTTAATGTGTGATTATTTTGAAATTCAATACCGCAGAGAGCTTTTCGATTAAGTCAGTAAAGTGCGATTGGATATTGCCCGACTAGTTTCAATAAAAATATTTTCATAAGAAATCGGATCTCGAGCCCTGACACGTACTAATATTAGCTTTTTTATTGGAGAAAATTCACTATCTCAATATAATTTGCCGATGGATTTGACATGAAATTTTCAATATTTTATTATAATCCCGTCTCGACATGTCGGCCGTTACTTGTTTCACTTTCCTTTTTCAATTTTTCTGAATAATTCAACGGACGGGCGAGTTTTCGATTTTATTGCGAAAATGTAGTGTCTCGTTAGTCTTGGTAGTGACGTCTGCTGTGATGGACTACAAGCCAGGATTCTCAAATAGACAAAGCATGATAATTGACAGTTTGTAACTTATTACTTTCTTCATCCATCCAAGGATAATAAATCAATTTCATAGAGTTCCATTAGGTACAGCCAACATCATATAGGTATATAATAATAATAATACACCATTTATTTCAAGCATCTAAGGCCCAAATATAATAACAACAAATACCTTAAAGCCTAACATACATGCAATTCATATAAAAACTAATTATTTAGGCGACGAAAAAGCGTGGCTCCGTTGCGTCGTCAAGATCGGTGTAGAATTCGCTAAGTTGCCCCGGAACCGGCGAAACACGACACCCTTCGGCCTGAAGTCTGCACGCGCGATGGTCTCCTGCAGCGGCAGTATGTGGAGGCAGCATGAAAACATCGAAATTTGTTATAAAAATCATCAGCTTATTTTTTAAGCGAATTCTAAACTTCTATATCTATTCAAGTCGTCCTTTAACGGAATCATTTGCCATTTCAAACAACATTCGATCGTTCCTCCCCATCTAGCAGCCAGCACCATACAAAACAATCCCATGAAGATAGTGACAGCCTTGGATGCCCTCAAGGAGGCGTCCTCTCGCCACTGCTGTGGAACCTGGTAGTTAATGACCTAATAACAAAACTAAACAATAACCGCTTTCTAACTATAGGATATGCGGACGACCTTGTCATACTGGTCAGCGGTCTGATCACAAGCACACTATGTGAACTCACACAAACAGCACTGAAAATAATAGAGAAATGGTGCAAGGAGAATGACCTATCGGTAAACCCAAAGAAAACCGACACAATTCTCTTCACAAATAAACGAAAACTGGGTAATTACGTAATGCCAACACTCTTTGGCACTAAACTAACACTCTCGAAGGAGGTGAAATACCTAGGTATAATACTAGATGACAAACTTAATTGGAGCAAATACCTAGACAATAGACTAAACAAAGCAACAGTAGCCTTCTGGCAATGCAGAAGGATGGTGGGAAAGAGATGGGGCCTGGCCCCCCACATCATACTGTGGCTATACAAAACGGTGATAGTACCAATGATAAGCTATGGTGCCATAGTATGGTGGCCCCGCACCCAAACCACGAGCGCAATTACCAAAATCCAGAAAGCACAAAGACTAGCATGTGTAGCGGCCACAGGATGTATGAGAACCACCCCAACGGCAGCACTAGAAATAATGCTAGGACTCCTACCTTTACACATGCACATACAAAAGGAAGCGGCTGCGACGGCAATAAGCCTAAAAAGCCTCAACCTATGGACAAAACTGAACACACTACACACGAAGATTCATAACATACTGATCATCAGCCTCCCTATCCTGGAGGCTACGATCGACAAAATACCAAGAACTGCAGTCTTCAAGAAAGACTACGGCATATCACTAACAGAAGACTCGAGAGAGGGGCTAAACCAAACAGACCTTAGAATTTTCACAGATGGTTCGAAAACAAATACGGGAACGGGATGTGGAGTGTTCTCAGAGGACTTAAACATACACATATCCAAACCATTGGGCGAACAAAACACGGTATTCCAGGCTGAATGCGTAGGGATAATCGAAGCCTGCAATGCCATAAAGAGACGAAAAGTTGAAAACACAAACATACGAATACTCTCAGACAGTAAATCGGTACTACAAGCACTGAGCAGTGATAACTTCACATCTAGCTTGATATACGAATGCCACCAAAATCTAACGGAGGTGTGCGCAGACAAAAACACCGTCACTGTACAATGGATCAAGGGGCACAGTGGCTCCAGAGGCAACGATGCAGCGGACGAACTGGCCAGGAATGGCTCAGAAACAATGGCATACGGACCGGAACCAATCTTGCCCCTGCCACAAAGCTACATATACAACCAACTTGACCTTTACACCAAAAACCTACACCAAAGACACTGGGAGGAGATAGACACATGCAGACAGACCAAAGAGATTCTGGCAAAACGCGACAACAAACTCACAACCACACTACTGAGGACACATAGAAACCAACTACGCAAGATTGTTGGAATTATAACAGGACATAACACTCTGAACAAACAACTCTACAACATAGGTATCACGGACAGCCCCATGTGCAGAGCGTGCATGGAGGCGGAGGAAACGACCAAACATATTCTACTGGACTGCAAGCAGGTAGAAGTATACAGGGAAAAGCACCTAGGGTCCCCGGGAACACTCCGGGACGCAGTCAAAAACACAAAGGCACTCACGAACTTCCTGGAGGAGCTGGGGTGGTTAGAGTAGCGCTACCCCATTTCACGCAAAATAGGCACGCTGGATGTCGATTTGCGGAAAAGGCCCAGTATACTAACTAACTAACTAACTAACTAACTAGTGACAGCCAAAGTAGCAAATAATTATACTGTAACACATCTTTATTACTGTAGGAGTAAGGGTGTGTGTACTTATCTATATGATCCTGACTGTATAGACTGAGCTGTAGATTTACCTATAATACCTAAAGTGTAAGATTGTACATACATACATATAATAATGCCTATTACTGGAGGGAGAGATCACGGATTTCCACTTGTTACGAACTTGACAATCCGTTCTTGTTTCATTCACTGTAAGAATATACTAATAATAAACTCGTTAGTTTAGGATACTCTTTACCTGACATTTCATCAGGATTTCACCGATTCGGTCATTTCACTTATCATATACAACATTTAGTTTGCATATGTAAAAATAAAATGTTATTGGGGTTTGAATGTCCGTTTTGTCCCTACTCACCCCGTTTTACGGTACATTATTTAAATGCCACTGATTATGCATTATTCATTGATACGATATTTTAATTTGTAGCGACAATGGAAGTCCACCACAATTCGTTAATTCACTAGAATTATTTATTGCCTTAAAATGGCGCACAGTATTATTTTACAACGAAATTGAAAATCTACCTACGATATATTATGTCCATAATATTCTGAATGCAAAAATGGCTTTTAGTCAAATTGGAAAAAGTCATCGGTCATTCAAGATTTGTTTGTGTTCAAAATTACCATTGTGTGGACCGGACCGAACAATTTAATGCATGGCAACTGGGTAGTAGTTGAATCCCTTTGCAAATGGATCTGCCGAATTCGAGTTCCAGCACAGAATAGATAATACCTAGTACAATCCAGCCGAAAGCTTGGGATTCCAAAGTTTGTGGGTTTGATGTACTGTTCGTAGTGGCCACATCCCTGCACTTTGTTTTCGGTCCGACTCTGCTATAAAGGGATAGGTACAGTATTCACTTTAATTTTGTTTGAGTACGAAACCTAACCTGCTCTTAATCGTCTCGTTACGATACAAAAAATACATATATATTGGGGACAAATCGACCTAGTCCCAAACTAAGCACAGTTTGTAGCTAGTCGACGACATACTTATGAATAAATAAATAAATAAATAGATACTTAAATACCTAGAAAACATCGATGATTCAGGAACAAGGTATTCGAACTAGGCTACAGATGTCATCACTACAATAACATTTTATTATTATCAACATGTATTCAAAGTACTCTCACATATGGCTCTAAATATTACATAAACATACTCGTAACAGGTTGTTTACATATTATCAAAAAAATATGAAATCTAAGGTATTCGTTTAGATCGCTAGCATCTTGGGAAGTTAGGGTATAAAACCAAAACAGATCCGGATACTCAGGTTGGTTATTTTTTATTAGACAGGCATGCCCTGTTTGTCACCCAATCTGTTAGTTGTTATACGCGGTGCCCGTTATAAACCAAATGATCTCAATCGCTTGCTTTTGAGGCCCCAAGGCATTACAAATTCTGGCTTGACCAATTATACAATACAGTTTAAATCAATATAATACAATGCAAAACAAATACTCTTAATTGCGTACCTTACACAGGTAAAGCAGTTACAAAAGAAATCATTAAGATACAGGGGCACTGAAGAGGTAAAACTACAGGCGGTCTTATCGCTAAAGAGCGATCTTATGTATGAAAATAAAAAAAGGAAGCTGAATTCACATCACTTTATATCTAATTTTTTACTACTTCATACCTTGTTAAACGGGGCACGAGGTAACCTATTTCTGTCCATTTAGCTAAAATTAGATATAAGACAGTAAAATTACGGTGACAATAGAGAGTGATATATAGAGACCAGTGGATACTTTCTTCCTCTCTTCACTTTTCGTTTGCAATAAATCAGATATGTGGAGATCGGTAGTGACGTCGAGTCGTGCTTGTAAGTTTTAGCATTCACGTGAACCGATGTCAATTGGCCGCTTATCTCTCAGACGCGTATAGCGCTGAGCACCGGTTTAGACGGATTGCTCTAAAGTCTGTTGTACACTGCACGTTAAGCGCCTGTTTTTACATGAACAATACTTGGGTCAAGAAATAAATTAAGAAGACTGCCAATATCTTCCATGAAACAGCTATTAAAGAAAATATATGTTTTAATAAAATCGGTTTAAGATAATTTTGCTTCATTAAATTCTGTACCGTTATTCGAAACCTTACATTATAATGAGAGCAGCGCTCGTTTTCGTGCCGGAGGCGGACATACCTATTTATATCTATTTACCTTTAAACACTGAACCTTTTTTAAATGTTGGCAACACCAGGCAGTCTATCTAGGCTAGTCTATATATATGTCCTAAGTTTCATATTCCCTCATTGGCGTCTTGATTTTCGCTTGGAGCGGTCATACTTTGTGAGTACCATTTGAATTTTCAAATAATAGATAGAAAACTATTTTATCTTCCTTGGTGACTTATCTAAACTATCCGAACGTGTTTCTTCTTTTAAAGCGTTACAATGGGATATCAAGAATCTGATACTGAACTACCCTCAAATAAACGGAAAGTTCAGAATGAAAATTCTGTTGGAAGTAGTAAGCGCACACGTTACGAAGGGGTTTTAAGTAACTTAGCACTACAGGTCGCAAATATTCAAAATTTCCTGTCGAGTCGCTTTCCACCAACAGAAATCCCACCGTCACCAAGTGAAACTGTAGAAGTCCACGGTGACGATGCTATTGATTTGAATGCAAGCGGGGAATTATTTTCAGACTCGGAGTCAGGCTTGCCCGATCAGTTAGAAATCAGTAACGCAAAAGTTGCACAAATTCCCGAGCAACCCTTTTCTATGACATTAGAGACTGTTGCCAAGGAACCCTCGGTTTCAAAGTCTGCGCCTAACCACTTAGCCTCCTTGAAACAGTTTCAACGCTATGAAACGCCAGATTGGGCGGAAATTCGATATTCCGAGGTTCAAAAGAATTATGTGTCTACCCCCGGGTTTGTAGAATTAGATTCAAATGAAGAAATCAGGCCTTACGATGTTTTTAACAACCTTAGCCACACTGAACGGGGATTCGCGGCTATCTCATCAGGTTTGTTAAAACAGTGCGATGCAATGGAACAAGGCATTCGTACCTTTATGACGTGGATAGGCGCAGCCGAGGTCGTAGATACCGTAACGTTACAAAGTAAGATAAACGAGATTTTCTTGGAAGGAGATTACAAGCAGATCTCGTCAGATTTGCTGCAAATGGCATGCGGCCATCGAGCAGATTTAGTGCAACAAAGGCGCGATTGTATTTTACGATCAGTAAAAGATAAATTTACAAAGGACACCCTCCGCAAAATACCGCCAACATGCGATAGCCTTTTTCAAGTGGACCAGTTCTCAGCTGTTTTAGAAAAGAAAGGAGGTACTACCAAGGTTTTCTGGCCTTTAAAAAGTGATTCGCGATTTAATAAGAAAGCCGCGCAGGCTGACTCTAATCATGGGATGAAACCCAGGTACTTATTGCCCCCGCAGGGCAGTCATCCAGCTTTTCAAGCGCCTACTCAGCCGGCCTTGAATAATTACTTGTATCCATCACAGGCTGCAACCGCGCAGGTTCCTTTTTCCCCCACAATGCCTGTACCGTCCGTACCTACTGCGCAAGTTGGTTACGGCGCATACGAACAATCTTTTGCAAGACCACCCGCGCAGGGTAATCGTGATTTTCGCTCACAACGAGGCTCCAGGGGTCATAAATCAGGACCTTATATCAACCACGCCTCATCTAGGCAGTCATATGATTCAAGGAAGGAGTCTCGAGGGAGGAAAAAATTCTGACTCAATTTTCCAAGCAGGTCAAATATCACAACGTTTAAGCATATGGCAGGCTTACGGAGCAAGTCCATTGTTATTAAAAATGATACAAGGTTACCGCATACCTTTTTATACAAAACCAGCACTTCAAATACCGTGCCTATCCAACCATCCCCAATTAACATTACCGTCAGACGAAATGGATGTAGCAATCAATCGCTTGATAGAAATGGGGGTGTTAGAACCAAGCCCAATGTCCCCCAGTTTTGTATCTCGAATGTTTTTGGTTATGAAATCGGACGGCACACACCGATCGATATTCAACCTGAGAAACCTAAATCAATTTGTATACGTAGGCAAGTTCAAATTAATAAACATACAGACAATCCCAAGCTTTCTTCAGGCCTCGGACTGGATGGTCAAAATCGATCTGTCAAACGCCTACTTCCATCTCCCGATAGCTCATGCCCACAGATGCTTCTTAAGGCTAATTTACAAAGGAACGTTGTGGCAAATGACCTGCCTGCCACTAGGACTCTCATCAGCTCCCAAAGCTTTTGCCATGCTCAGCAATTGGGTAGCTCAATTATTGCGCGACAGAAACGTCCGAGTAATTGTTTACCTAGACGATTATCTTATAGTGTCTCAGGTCAGAAAAGAATTGGAGTCCCACGTAAACTTGGCTTTAAATATATTAACCTCTCTCGGATGGCACATAAACAACGAAAAATCTGTGTTGACACCACAAAGAACTCTTCAATTCTTGGGCGTTATGTGGAGTCCCCTCATGAATCTAAAATGGTTACCGACCGACAAATGCCTAGCTCTCCGAGAGAAATTAGAATATTTACTAATCCGGAGGACAGAAAATCTCAAACAAATGCAAAGTCTAGTGGGGACTTTGAATTTTGCAAGTTTTTGCGTCACAAACGGTCGTTTAAATCACCGATCGCTACAACGGTTTTGCCAGAGCCTTCTCAAAACCGACCATTCCAATCAATTCCCAATACCGCTCGAAGCTCAAAAGGAGCTCAAGTGGTGGTTGGAAAATCATACGTGCGCATCTGTCATCCACCAACATCCAGTTTCACACCATCTAACTACAGATGCATCCGGACAAGGCTGGGGCGCCAAGCTGAACAACCTGTCGATACAGGGAGATTGGTTACCTCAAGAAATGTACATTCGAATATCAAAGAAATGCTTGCGATTTACAAAGTTCTTCTGATGCGAACGGACCTGGTCCATACGACAGTATCAGTACAATCGGACAACCGGACTGTGATTGCATACCTCAAGAATCAAGGGGGAACGAAATCTCGGTATCTTTCAGAGCTAACAGCCAAACTTTACGAAATATTAATATCACGGGACATTCACCTGTCATTGCATCACCTGCCCGGTATGTACAATGTAGAAGCCGATCATCTATCACGCCAAAAGAAGATACCAGAATGGCATCTACTTCCCAGGTTCACTCAGATGTTTTTCAAAAGATTTGGAACCCCTGTCATCGATCTGTTTGCCTCTCACCAGGCTCATGTTGTCCCACGTTACGTGAGTTTGAATGCAACGGACATGAACGCAGAGTTTCACGATGCACTGAGCCAAACATGGAGTTATCCTCTGGCGTGGGTGTTTCCTACCCCCTACCCCCATACCGCGTGTTCTAAGCCACATGAATCACGCGAGAGGTCGTTACCTATTAGTAGTACCCAAGTGGGAAAAAGCGTTTTGGCGCCCGGACCTCAAGCAGCGGGCAATAGCAGCCCCGTACACCATCCAATATTTGAACCAAGTTCTGATCGATACAGCGACAGGGGCGCCCCCGTCCAAAGTGCTGGACATGACCCTGGATATCTGGAAATGTGGGGGTGGGATTCGGCATTAGAAAACTGGACCCCAGAACAGAAGACATTTTTGAAGTCTAGCTGGCGGCAATCTACTTTGAAAACATATAAACCAGCTTGGCGGCGTTGGTGCGCGTGGGCTCAACATAATTGCGTTAATTACAGTAACCCGAATGGCTCGGACCTAGCCAGATTTTTGACAGATATTTTTCAAAAATACAGTTTCTCCTACAGTACGATGGCTTTGCATAAATCTGTTGTTTCAACTTTGTGCGATCCAGATAAATCTAGGCAGCTGAGTTCCCATCCACTTGTTCGTCACGTCTTGAAATCGGTGGCAATAAAGAAACCAAAACATGAAAAAGCTCCTATCTGGGACATTGACTCTTTATCAAATTGGTTGAGCAAAACTCCTGTTACGAATATCAACAAAAGTCTTTATGAATGCTCAAGAAGAACTGCCTGTTTACTCTTACTATGTTCAGGTAGGAGGGTTCACGACCTAACATTACTTTCAATAGGAGAAGAGAACTGTGAAATAAAAGATAATTCAGTAATTTTTTGGCCCCAGTATGGATCCAAAACCGATGGGCCCGACTATCGCCAACAAGGGTGGTGTCTTGTAAGTAATCATGAGTCACAAGCTTTAGACCCAGTATATTGGATAAAGTTGTTAATTGCATTATCAGAACAAAGAAGACAAGTTAAAAACATCAACAATTTGTTTATCAACATCTGTGGAGAATCTAAACCGGCATCAAAAACTACAATTGCAAATTGGATCAAATCACTACTGAAAGAAGCAGGAATTGAGGCAAGTCCAGGGAGCACCCGATCAGCAGTTGCTTCAAAGAATTGGGTACTAAATTGTCCACTGGACGAAATATTAAGTAAAGGTAATTGGCGATCCCATAACACTTTTACAACTTATTACAAAAGAGTGGTTAAGCAAAATCCAACTGTAAACAATTCAATAACTAGATTATTTTCTGTGTGTTGATTACCTTTCTATTCCTACACGGGTTATATTAAACCATTATACTTATAGTGGAAATAAATAAGGAATGATTTGTTAAGATTTATAATTTTTTATTTTCTCAAGATATCCTGTATTGCATACTCACTTACAGCCTACATAAGTTACATAAAGTATAATTATTTTACTTATTGCATACAGTATTCCCTGAAATCACATTGGCATCTAAATACACCAGGCGATAACAAACAGATCTCATTATAATGTAAGGTTTCGAATAACGGTACAGAATTTAATGACGGCGTTTTACCTACCAATAAAACGCTTATTAAATACTTACCTTATTCGAAACCTTACATACAAGCTCTGCCTGGTTATAATTTTACAGAAAAGTTCATAGCTTGTTTATGAGACTCAATGAGGGAATATGAAACTTAGGACATATATATAGACTAGCCTAGATAGACTGCCTGGTGTTGCCAACATTTAAAAAAGGTTCAGTGTTTTAAGGTAAATAGATATAAATAGGTATGACCGCCTCCGGCACGAAAACGAGCGCTGCTCTCATTATAATGTAAGGTTTCGAATAAGGTAAGTATTTAATAAGCGTTTTATTGGTAGGTAAAACGCCGTCATTTGATATAATTTTAAAGCGTCGTTCTCGATTCAAATATGCATTTTATGTTGTGTCAACTGCCGCAGAAGGAAGGGCATTTTTTTGACAAGCTCTGTAGCCTGATGAATGTTACTTTTGATTTAATTGTGTGAGACAGCTTGGCACTAAACTCTAGCAAAAAAATATGGGAATGACGCTATAGGTACGTATATCTACAACGTATCTGTTGGTTTTCAAAAATATTTACGTAGATTTACGCAAAATAAAATGTTTATCTTTTTAATTAATCATATTCGGTACAATAGCGGTTGCAATATTAATAAGATTCAAATAATCGTAAAGTAGGTATTAGTTTAGTTTTTTAATGCTCATACAAAAGAAGTCCTTTCCAGCTCTCGTTCTTATTCGAATAAATTTAGATTTCGATTTATTTTTTTCACAATACCTATACAATTACAATATAAATTAAAGCTAGCTTAATCTATATGAATTTATATTATGATCGTCAAAGATAATAATTTTCTTAATTAAATGACAAGTTACATTTGGTTGAAATTATAGTAACAATTAATTAATAGGCAAAATATCGCAAGTTACTTTAAAAGTCGTACAATTTATTTCTAAATTTAGTCATCAGCCTCTCCGTGTATTTATCTTAAACAGGATTATCAGAAATAGTGTTATATCGTATAATAATGGCTTAAATGTTATGATCAAGATGATGTACATTTAAAAGTGCGTTAATGTAATTGTGAATTCGCTCCACGTCTCTAGTGTGAAGGCGGCACGTGTTCAATGACTAGGTACAGGGGTTTAGTATAACGCACCATGTCTAGACGGTATAAACCGATGCCACGCGTTACATGTGACAACTTACTGCGAAAACATGCGACTTCTTACATTCGGCGTAGTTTTGGAAAACAACGCAACGGGAACATAAAATAAAATCTTGGGTTGTCATTCATTTGGAAAATACTAGTGACGCGCTTCTTAGTTGTTAGGTACAGTACCTACAACTTTTGTCGAATTTCGGTAATGAGGCTAATATGATACAAGTTCGGTGAGAGTAAACGTGGTTGTTTTTTTTGCTACAAACATTACACGCATACTTATTTTATGTTATTTTAGACTGATTTCGAACCTTCATTTTGTGTCATTTCTTTTTAATTTTTAATTTGGTCAGTATTAAATTTGTGCATTATGCATATTAATTCGTACCTAACGCCCACTATCGCGCACTCCGCGCCAATCATTGAAATGTAAGCGTGCAGGAAAGAATCTGTACCTACTGACTGACTTGACTGACAGTTGACATGTTAGCTGACTAAATACCGCACCTAAACCGCACCGAGCTCGCACTGACAATTGGGGAAGTGCAGGCCACTGGTATAAAGCTTACAGAATCTGTAATACAAATGTCAGTATTTGAACATTTTCCATATGGACTCTCGATTTTGTTATAGCTACATTGCTACGATCTTTATTTTCTAAAATAGAAACAGGCATCACCTGTTTGTTTCTCTCAAAAGAAAACCGTATTTTCTTTTGCTTGTTACGGTTCAGAAATCAAAAGACGATGTTCGTTCTCCGGTATGTTGGCATAATCTTATTGTGAATTAAATGAAAAGCAAACAAACGAAGAAAATCACTCGACAAAATTATTGGGAATCCTCTCACGTAAAGCGTTGTGATATTGATATCCAATTAGTATCAAATACTAAATGAGCGTCGATATTTCACTCATGGTCGCGTGAAAACCGGTAAACAGCTTACATTGATAAAACATTATCTTTAACAATAAATGGACACCTACCTACTGCATGAGTTGTTTGAAAATTATTCTGCACTATTGGTACCTATACATTTTGACTGATTAAATTAAATGGAAAAGGTAATAAATTTGGTCTTTTTGGAACCTTTTTATACGTCAGGGAATAATAGATTAGCAAGCAAGGAAATAGGTAATTTTCATATTCCTCCACACAAATAAATTGTTTATCACGTGTGTGTTATATTATAATAAATGAAAATAACCTTACACATAACGTTTTAAAATTTATTAAAAGAAAAATAAGTTTGTATTTAATACTTTCAAGGTTATACGTGTGCTCAGTTCTTGCAAATATTTATACCATTTGGCCAATCAAGTTGATCATTACACTTTATTATGTGTAGGTAATTACTTGTGATAATTATTTGCGTTCCGTACCAAGATTACAAATGATAATAATTTGTGTTCTGTACCAAGATATAAGTTACATTTAATTGTATTCCGTACCACAATTGATGTTTTTAACCTAGGTATACTCACAGTTATAATCTGTGTCTTACCGTCTTTTTTCAATTTCAATATTTCCTCAGATTATTATTGTTGATATTCTAGCTCGAGACGAAGTTGGGAGCCGTGATTCAGCGGCGTTTTATAGTGATACTAAATTCTATTTACATAATCGCATATATAAAATGGATAATCCGGTATCATGCACTATTTTGAGAGCTTGTCGTAAAATTTATGCTGAAGGCAACAATCGATTTAAGGCGTGAGACCGTGCATTCGATATTTTTTTAGACGATATATGACGACATTTAGTTATTTGGCTCTTTTTTTTTTTTTTTTTTTTTAATGTGATAGGAGGCAAACGAGCAGGCGGATCACCTGATGGTAAGCGATTACCGCCGCCCATGGGCACCTGCAACACCAGAGGTGTTGTGAGTGCGTTGCCGGCCTTTAAGATGGGAGTACGCTCTTTTCTTGAAGGTTTGAAGGTCGTATCGGTCCGGAAATACCGCAGGCGACAATCCATTCTCTCTTATAAGCCAAAGGCATTAAGTCTGTTCAGGCTTTTATATTATATATTTTTTGAGACAACGTTGAACTTATTTTGTTTGCGGCTTGATACCCGCGTTTGAAGACCTATTTTTGGGTATTTAAGTCCCTTCAAAGTACGAATCAGTTGGTACGCGAGTCCGAATCGCACTACACCTCTTTAATTCATATTTGTAGGTACCTACAATGTTCGTATTTTTTACGTACACCTCCAAGCGTTCGAGTTTTGTTTTTGTAAACGTAAGAAATAATTATTACCTTATTTTCCTACTTAAGAATCCGTCGTACAAAGTCATTCAATTAAGTAACTTATCCACTTTAAGTTCTTAAATTATTTAAATTAAATTTTCCCAGTGTTCCACAAGTAGGAACCTAATGAGTTTAATTAGTTAACACATAGTCTAGGGATGTGGCACGCGTGATGTCTTACCCTAATAAATAAAACTGCAGTCGGTATAGACTCGGTAGAAAGATGATTCCACAGCCGAAACTTTAATATATAAGGACACTCCTTCGGAATGGTTTATTTCGATAAATCCAAGAACTCGCCTCAATTTTTACATTTGTTTGTGTTTTGTCCTAAGAATAGTCTAATAGGGAAGGGTAACCTATCGCAATCACTAAATTTTACTTACCGAATATTATTTGTCCGATATCATCGTAGAATACCTATACAGTTCATTACTTTTTCCATTTACCATTTCATGTTATCCAAATGTTTCAGTTGTCCGATAAACTTTTACTGCTACAGTTATTTGAACTTTCGCTTGTTACAACTTTTGTTTCACAGCCAATTTTTTGACTTATCCAGCATTACTTTCCGCAATCCATACGTTTAGCCAAAGGTTCATTTAGAGTGAAGTTCAAAGTAGTTTTATAGAGACTCTAAAGGCAGGTCGGTGTAGGTACGAAGACGAGCGAAGCGAGGAGGAGTGTTAGGTAGAACCGCGAACCTACAGCGCGCGAGCCGAGCGAGCGAAGCGAGCATGCCGCGGCAGCGGCAGGCGAAACGCCAGAACCGATTTTTTTTAGTATCTAATACTTACAAATAAGTATAATTTGCAAAGCGTGATGGCTAATTCATCTCGATAGAGATGAAAAAACAGCATTGGGATGATTGTGAATTAGTAACATATGTTTGCTCCATATAAACAATAATAATGTCAAATATTATATAATAAAGCAAATTTGATAAAACACGAACAGATTATCCACGGAATCGTTACGTCGGAATAATAATATTACGGGTAGACAGATATACCAATAATTGGGGTGCATTGATTTGTCAAACAATTAGAATAGCGAGACCATAAAATGACCAGCTGTTAACGTTCAAAGTGAAGTGTCGGACAAACGAAAACAAGTGAAACGAAGTTTGTCGAAAAGTTAATGCCAAAATGAAAAAAGAACAAAAAGTGTATTGTTTCAGATAGGTAACCCTAGGGAAGGTGTTTCGCCTTATAATTTGATTTACTTTTCTCAGAGTTTCATGCTAAAGCCATTTATGGCTTATTTACAGCTCGGACTATTTCCTATGTACTTACATTACATTCAAAATTTTTTTTACTAAACGGGACTTAAGCACATATTATTATAATGAACTTATTTATTTACCCCTCTCAGTCCCCTCTTCTTAGTTAAAATATACCTAGGGTGTGAATCGAGAAAGTTTAAACCAATATAATTCTTTCATTCAGTTTACTGTAACGATGCTGAACAATAACAAATCCGCCACCAGGTTTTTGCAAGGCGAAGTCATATTAGTTACTTGACATGAACTAACTGGCAGTTATTCCAACCCCATACTCATCGCAGTTGAGTAGCTAATAATAACCGCGTGCGACAAATCGTTTTAATAAAAAGTCCTACGTTCAACACCCACTTTAAAACGCAGTTTCATATTCACAGTAGAACATTGCGTAAACCGGATTGAGAGCGCAATACCTATTAATTTTGAAAAGCCGTTCGCTAAAAGAACTAAAGTGATAGTCTAATCGGTTTTGGCCATAAAAAACATGACGGCGCAGCGGCATAGTAGAATCGTTGACGTTCAGTAAGTAAACGTATACTTACATGTAATTAAATGAATGCAGTGACATAGTCATGCTTTGATAAGTAAATCTACCAATATTCTAAAGTGTGTGGGGCGGGGGGTAAACTCCGGAGCCAGTTATCTTCACTCGTATATAAAGTCAATTTAAGTATTGGTACTGTGGCTTTGGGCCTCATAAGAAGGCTCAAAGTCACCCAAAGGGCAATGGGTAGGGCCATGTTGGGAGTTTCTCTGCGTGATCGCATCAGAAATGAGGCTATCCGCAGCAGAACCAAGGTAACCGATATAGTCCTCCGGATCGCTAAATTTAAGTGGCAGTGGGTGGGGCACATAGCACGTAGAACCGATGGTCGTTGGGGCGGAAAGGTTCTCGAGTGGCGACCACGTACCGGAAGGCGCGGCGTGGGTAGGCCCCCGACAGGGTGGACTAATGACCTGGTAAAGGTTGCGGGAGTCCGCTGGATATATGTCCAGCAGTGGACGTCTTTCGGCTGATATGATGATAATGACTGTGGCTTTGAGTTCTGTTAGTAAGTTAAGTACCTATTTTCTTACTCCAAGAAAATAGGTACTTATCATTGCATTCAAGTAGATAATAATATCTTCAAATGTACAAATTTTGTCTTCCTACGTCTACCCACTTATTATAATTATATTTAGGTATTAATCATGTTTCATCTGACTTTCGGGGTAGTTACTATGCGAGAAGGAGCGGGACAGCAATAAACGCATCGGCGCGGCAGGTGCGGCGCGGATTTTTGTTTTTTATCCTGGCGGTACGTTTCACCTGGTTCATAGATAAATGCGTTATCGTTCTTCCTTTGGTAAGAATTAGGAAACCCACTGATTGTTATGCGCCTACTGTGCCATGTGCGGCGGCCCCGCATATCAGTGTATATGCGGCATATGACGTGACACAGTAATTGCGACGCGTCTATGCGGCGTGCATGCGTAATGCACACAAGCATTTTCCCGGTTATGAATGTGTCATAACCCAGTGTCACCCTCCATTTTACTATATTAATCACAAAAATCATACTGCGGGCCTTGAGATAACGAACATTTTATCATTTATCGTTGCGGGTAGGTATACGACATCCGTCAAAAGTTATAATATGGCAACCATCCTCGTTCTTTTGTCAGTATCTTCTTTGGGTCATTGAGTCAGTGTACTACATAAGTAAGGTAGTTGGTACAGCTTATAATTAGGAATATAACTTTCAAATCAAAATAGGTCTAATAATAACACGGTTCAACTCACGTATTTAGATGTCACCACGGGCGACATGTTTCGAACACTTCGGGAGTTCTTCTTCACATGTCTCACGAAAGTTTAAATTCGAATCTTAGGTCCATTGTTCCGAACCGAACCTTTCCAAAATATTGCAAAAATATTGTTATATGTGAGAAATTTTGTCCATCCCTTTGGGACCACGAGGGATTCGAGTCTCTGTTGTGACAAACGGATTCAACTACTTACATTTTTTTTATTTAAAACAGATCCACAAATGACGGAGTTCAGAGACAGGCAGTACTTCATAACAATTAATTGAGGACCTCCTTGTTTTATTACGAGACAGTTTCAATTAGAGCCTCACGTTCATTTCCTTTGTCCATGTGAAAAGAAAATGTGTGTTTGTCGTTCTAAATGTTGACTGATAGAGAATACTAAGGTATTTAGTCCGCCTCTTCTACGATAACTTCTTATTTTGTGCAATAAAGATTAAATAGATAAAATTCAAAATCAATTTCAATTTCAAAAAACTACATATTTTATAGCTTGTGAACTAGATATTTATGTAGTTTACTGTCCAAAAACTGAGAACGACTCAACAAACTACTTCAACAACGTATCAAGCAAGCCTTTTGTTTGTTACGGGATTAGTTCATAAATATCGGAAGTGGTGGGAGACACGCGAGCCCCAGAGGGGCCATTAAGTACACTCGCTCTCGGTATTGGACGCTGTGGCGCTGACGGTAAAAGCCGTTCTTATTTTTAATTGAATTTTTATGATATAGTAATACTATATGTACTTCGTCAATAATTCTATTAACCATTAGGCTCATTATCTGCAGAAAACAAGACAACAACAGAAAATCATTTCCTCAATTCCCTTCGCTTGCGCCAGTGCGCTTCGCTTGTGATATTTCTTTTTAGCCAGGTGGTTGTTAGTCCTCTAGAGGCTAACACAGAATACTTAGTTACCATTTCAAGTCAATATTAGGCAGAAAAGGAATACCTAACTTGGCCAATGTGTTTACGTGCTAAATAATTTGTTGTTGAAAGCAATGATGGAGCCCTGACATATATCTCTTGGGTTTTAATCCTGCAAATCACAAAGTAATCAATTGCACTTCAGTAATTGGAGCTGCAGGTCATATGCAAATCAAAATGTTCGGTTTGCATAATACTACTTGCACCTAGGGTTACCAGATACAAATTTCAGAAGTCCTGACAAAATTCCTGATTTTCAAAAATATTGTTATATGTGAGAAATTTTGTCCATCCCTTTGGGACCACGAGGGATTCGAGTCTCTGTTGTGACAAACGGATTCAACTACTTACATTTTTTTTATTTAAAACAGATCCACAAATGACCGAAAGCCGAAATTCCTGACGCCAGCTTGACGCGCTCGCGGCGTATTGTTATTACGCCGTGGGCCGTATTTTTATGTTGATATCGTAAAAAGATAATAACGAAAATTTATAAGTTATAATTTATGAAACTCCAAAGTACTTGTTGCTTTACCCTTTTTTGTTATTGTGATTAAAATAAAAGTTAACAGTGTGTAAAATTTTATTGTTTCATTGATTTGCCGAAACTTCCTGACATTTCCCTTTTCCGGCCGCATTCCTGACATATGTCTAAAATTCCTGACATGTCAGGAAAATTCCTGACATCTGGTCACCCTACTTGCACCTGAGAGCCCAAGTGGTTGTGTTCACTTCAATAGATTGGTTTCCATACATATTAAATATATACGTTGAGTTTGCTGGGTCCCTATTGTGTAGTAACTTGCAGGTATTTGTCCTAGATCATAGAAGCATGTTTATACTTACGAGTTTGACCAATATTTCAGACAGCCTTTCGAGAAAAAAACTGAGCGAGCGAAGTTCTTCGCTTCAGCTTGGGCTTTGAGTTTGGGTTCATTCGTATGTGCTCTACAGATTCTCGTGAAATTTTGTAAACAGGTGGTAGCTGTAAAACAAGCCACAATTGTTCCGTCGAATGCATGTTTCGCAGAATTTTCATTTCATAGATAAATCTTTTCAGGAATGTTATAAAACAAACCTAACCTAACCTAATGGGTTCTACAGAATTACCTTTCAGCTGTACCTAAAAGGTTAACAGTTTTTGAGTAACAGAAATTCGATGAAACGATGATGTCGGTGAAATAAGTGGACACCCACAGGGTTTACTACGTAGGTTACAAAGTTTTTATGGTAACCTACGCATGTTTTGATATTTTTAAATGGTTGTCTATATAGATATTGGAGAAGTCGACTGGAGTAGGAATAATAATAGGAGCAAGATTAATGTTTTATTCCAATTTTATTAATTTAATCTGTTATGAATTTCCATTTTATGGTAATGTAATGAAAGTTTGACAAATAGTAATAATATGTAAGTGTTTTGGTCTTGCACTGTAAACTTGCATATGGTTGGAAAATAAATAAATAAAATAAATAAGACTTTTGATTATCATTATTCTACGTCTACAGATTGATACTGGCAGGTAGATATATACCTAACTATACAGGTATAACGATACGAGTACCAAGTTAAGAATTAAAACCCCAAACCTTACATAATAATACCTTACTTTAAATATTCCCAAAGATGTTTATCCACTGCCTTGGTGTTGATGAATAGTACCTTCGTATACATATATTTCTAACCAAAATATATATAGAAATAAGACGAAACCAATTTAGGTGTAAACAAGCTTCTATTTCTGTCAACAAATTGATTTGCTTGCTCAATAAAATTGGTTCGATTACAAATATACATCTTCTGAAATAGCCTTCTAAAGCCAAGTCGTCTCCTAAAGAATTAAGTGGAATGGCTCTTGCTAAAACGTGTTTATTATTAAAGTGTTATTCGTAAAAGCGTCATATATATTTCTTACGGTCCCGTAATAATATAATTGTGTTTTTGAGTGTATAAGGAGCACGACACTAAAAGCGACTTTTGTGTTGAAAACCGTAAATTTCTTATTGGACTACCGTTATTAAAATTTGCATTTTGCACACTCGACTTGAGGTGATTGTAATAAATCGCAAACTTTATTTAGGTTTCAAATAAACAGACATGTTATCAACACATACGACATATCTTACTTTGAACAGTTGCAAATATGCTTTCTCATAAATCATAGCTTTCAGTTTTACGCAGAGATTTTCCATTTGCAGTCACATATATCAAATTAACTAGAGGTACATGAGAAGGTGCATAATAAAACATCTAAACATATATACTCGTTATTTATCGTAGTACTTTAAGTATTATTTAAAAGAGATAGAAAATCATTGCCCTTATTCATAAACGTTAATTCAACCTATTTTATAATTCGTTTGTCTTTTCTTTTAATTTGTGAGAAAGGACCATTGACACTAAGATTTGTAGGAAAGGGACGAAACAAAACACATACATTTTTACAGGGGTTTTTTAAATATTATAGAACGAGCAAGCGAAGCCAGCGAGAATAAAAAAATCTTTCTTACATCCGGCTAAGTTTTACTGCTCACAGAGCGATTTTGTGAATAAGGGGGTATATTATGTTTACGTAGGTTACTTTCGTTGACCATGTATGGACATCTAGGCCTATTAACGGATATTGTTATTCAATATGTATTCATCTAATCAATAATCCTTCTAACGTTATTCTCGGTTGTGCCCTAACGGAGCCCGGGGTCCGCTTTGAAACCTAATCCCATTATTATTCTTCTAATATTTAGGTAGGTACATGCAATAATAACACAGTATGAATAATTTATTTTTAATGAAAATTAACATTGTCTTTCATACTAAAACCCAACTACTTATAATAAGAACGCACCATCCAAAAGCTCGGCGTGCGGCATGATCCCTATTAACCTCATCTTTTATACTTTCTTATCACTCAATTTACTCGCTTTTCGCAAATTGAAAACGCATTGCGTTTGACCCCGACCGGGCCCGTTTTTCGTTGCCAGTCGCCCGTCGTGCGACGAATATCCAATGACTTCCAGTAGTTGACACCTCTGCCGTGCATATTAATAAATAACTTCATCATATCAGCCGAAAGACGTCCACTGCTGGACATAGGCCTCCCCCAAAGAGTGCCAAAGTGACCGGTCCTGCGCCACCCACATCCAGTGGACTCCCGCAACCTTTACCAGGTCATCAGTCCTCCTTGTGGGGGGCCTACCTACGCCGCACCTTCCGGTACGCGGTCGCCACTCGAGAACAAAGGTTCAAAGGGGGAAAGCCCCCCCAACGGCCATCGGTTCTACGTGCTATATGCCCTGCCTACTGCCACTTAAGTTTAGCGATTCGGAGGGCTATATCGGTTACCTTGGTACTGCTGCGGATAGCCTGATTTCTGATGCGATCACGCAGAGAAACTCCCAACATGGCCCTCTCCATTGCCCTTTGACTAATAAATAACTTACTATGTTGTAAATTTCATTGATGTAATAAACCAAAAAATATTATGAAATGCGGTTTTCTTGTAACAGCCTCGTCTCTGTGCATATGGACCATAAGGTTGAGTTTACGTATTATGGCCGACTCTAAATTTTGAATTTACTACCTAAATGCGATTCGGCCAAATGAAATAATCTCAAGAAGTACATATAGGTACTTAACAATTACCTATGTTCTATACACGGTGTTTTCCGGAAGGGTTTTAGTTATTTTTACAGCGTGTTCCTGGCGAAAGTGTTTTAGGTGAGGTAGGGCACAGCGAAATGTCATCCCGCTCGAATTTGGAGCAGACCAACTGGGGAAGTACCTCCCTCCGCCTTGCAGAAGACCACATACATAATAACACTACTACTTGCTCTGTAGTAGTGTTGTGTTCACGGAGGTGAGCAAGGTGGCCAGAGCTCCCGAGGATGCGTTGTCTTGAGAGCGAGGGAATTTGTTCATTCAGCTGTCAACACAGCGTATCCTCAAACATATCAAGGGTAGGCAATAACCCCCATATTACTCATTAGGAGTTGCATGCGTCTATATGCTGCGGTGTCTACTTACCATGAGGCGGGCCGTAGGCTTGTTTGCCACCGCCGTTGTATAAAAAATAAATAACATTACTGATCAAGTAATAAAATGTGTTCAGTCATCTACTTTATGAATCACACAAAAGAGGATATAGAATCTAATGCCCGTTCATAAACGTTCATCAAACATTCTAAGTCAAAATCCGTTGTCATTTTGAGATTTGTCTTTCTGAGAAGTGGTCAAAAGAGCTATTGTTGCATTCAAATGAGGGATCAATCTTGTACTTTTCTTCCCTCATCCTGCTATTCATATATTAGTAATTGTTCCCCTAGAATGGGGGATTTCAATTATCCTCAAAGAAAAGCACACGCAGTAGTCACACTGGTTAGCAAAATTATAAACGTAAACCTAAAGTCAAAGTCAAAATCATTTATTCCAGTGACATACAATATGCACTAGAATATGTCTTATAACTAGGTTTAGGTCTACAATTATGTCAATTTAAGATTTGTAACATTTTATAATTTTAATTCAGAGATTAATATACAATCGCATTCACTAATATTCTATAATTTAAAATTGATGTCATAGTACTCCTTTATATTATACTGTGCATTTTCAGTTAAGATCTGTTTAAGGTATGATTTATATTTAATGTCACTTAGTATGGTAACAGAGTCGGGTAAATGGTTATAAAATTGAATGCTCTGATAAATAAAACATTTTTTAGATTTGGCTACCCGCACATTGGGCCGAGCTTATGTCTATTTCGTGTAGGGTACTTATGAATGTCACATATTTTCTTGCTGCCACTCAGGCGTTTGCGAGCATATAATAAGTTTTTATATATAAATAAAGAGTAAAATGTCATTATGCCACTTTCCCTAAAAATACTTCGGCAGGTCTCTCGCGCAGGAACACTGTAAATATTTCTGAGTGCCCTTTTTTGCAGAAAACTCTAGAGCCCGTTGCTGCATGTCCCCAAAACTTGAATCCCTCGTTAAGCTCAAGATTCTTCTTTAGAATCCCTCACGAGCACATTAGCACGAAATTGATTACTTACGATTCATCACACTCAAATTCCCATATTTGAGAGCGACCTTTTTTGAGACACAGCTATAAAAGTCTGTATTTTCTCCAACAATATTTCTTATTTTCCAAACAGAAGCGGAAACTTGTCCCGCGATTATTTAGAGACGGCAGTGAGTGATACAGACATATAGTTTAATGCCACTGTCCTGTCCATCCACATTCAGTATGATGTGTCGTTTATTCAGTAATCCAACGCTGCCGCCGTAGGTTGAACACAGGCCTAAGGCGGCGATTTATTTCAGTTACCTATCTAAATAAATATAAGAACCCCAAGTTCAGCACAACTTCATTTCCACGATGCGTGTGGCCTGTCAAAGCGAATCGACTCAGTCTTGACTAAGAATGTAGTGTAAACATCGATTATAGTACATTATTGCCATCGCCGGGAAGGAGGCAATTGCAGGCTGAGTATTTGTTTAAACGGACGAGCTTGCGAATCCGTTTAATTATTATACGAAGCCTGCAACTGCCATTCCGGCTAAGGCTAATATAGTGCTTTTCTCAAAAATGGGGGAATAAAAAATACAAAATTGAAATCAAGCTTTATTATTATTATATTCAGTTTGTTTACGTGCCACTTAACGTTTGGGAGAACAATTTAGGTACAACATACTATTATTTTGTTACCTTTGTAGCTAGGTATCGGTCGTCCGGAGCTTCATTTAAGAACTGCGTAATATTTTCTGCAGTTAATACGTTCGATTTCTTGCTCTTGAAACCGTCGGACTGTCAAATTCGAGAAAGTTTTGATGTTTGTGTTATGTTTGATATTCATTGTGAATTTTAGCATTGAATATAACTTTTTGCGAGTTCACTGAAATAAGCTAATACTTATATGCTTTCTGAAAAGTTGGAGACATTCTTTGCTTCTCGCCACAACATAAAATTATCGTAGGTTTTCATATATTTCTCTTTTGACTTTGCTGGAAACAAATTATTGATTACGAGATTCGCTTCATCCCTCAATTCCTCAGGCATGCAGTCCACTTCTCCTTCGCTTGAACACATATCACTGGTATTTACTTATATATCTTTAAATATCGTTGCACAACGTGAAAATGTTTACGATTTCCCGCGGTTCTTTTTAACAGAATCTGAAGTATATTTTTCCACCAAAAAAACGCTAACTATTTGAGACACGTACAAAAACGTCGTGTTTGCAACAGAAAAATACGAGTTGAATTGGCTGAATACGAGCTGTGCCGTCTGTTATATGCCAGTTTTTAGTTTTAAAAAAATTTGGTACTGGACAAATAAAGGAATTTATATATAGCATTCCAGGCGGCCTGCAATGTTTTATATTTTTTAATTTAGATCTGACCTTAAATTATACACTTTACCTTCCAATATGTAGCGCGTTATGTTCACTTTGCATTGTTCATTTTTGAGAAAATTTACTTAAGGTACATGTTAAATAAAATAAAGTTTATGCTAAAAGTAAAACGTTCCCCCGTGTGGTGTCGGGTTAGAATTTCACCACCCCTTTCTTCCCGTGGGTGTCGTTAAAGTCAACTAAGGGACCAGGGCTGAGTGTGTTGTGGGCGATGGGCTAGCAACCTATCACTGCAATATCACATTTTGTCGATCTGTTATACCCAAATTTTTGCTAAAAGTGGCGCTGGAACATAAGTTTCATGTGCTCTGCCTACCTCTTTTGGGAATAAAGGCGTGAATGTATGCATGTAAAACGTACAGTTAACAAATAAATCATATTGACATCTAGACCAACTTTTAGAACCTACCGTATGGACTTTTAACTGTCAATTTCATACAAAAATGACTGACGGACGTTGTGTACGAAGTAACATAACATAAAAGGATTAGCAGCATATGACATTAGCAAGTTTACAGTAGGTACCTAGCAATAGAGTGTAATGTTTAAAAAAAGTTTGATAATGCTTATCTTATTTAAACCGATTATATTGGTGCTTTACCACTGGCTTTATAGTTAGCTCTGAAAGTATTTAATGTTCAATATGTTAAAGCGATATAAGGACTGGTTAAAACAGTCCTTATATCGCTATAACATTAGTTTAGCTTAGTTTATACAAGGACTAGTCAGTTTGTTGTCAACTTTTGTTTCGATCTTGTTTGAGAAATCTCCAAATGTTACATAGAACCCCGCCTTAGGCGTGACAATCCCCCTGTTTGGAAACTGTTCGGGTGAGAATTAGTTTGGGATCTATCATTCCGGAGTTGTGAAGTGTAACCCCTCGAATAAAACGTTGAGTGTAACAATGTTTTTGTTAGACCTAATTTAAGACAGGATTTACTTGATAAATACAAATCTTCCCAATTTTAGAACGAAAAGAATGAACCCTCCTGGCCCATATGAATTCCACTTTTTATTTTTATCCTAGAATAGCTAAGCTTTTATTCATACCGCCGCGTTCATCGCGACGCCGCGACGCCGACGGTCGCAAAGTATGTCGTTTTGGAGAATAGCGTTAAATATAGGTTCGGATTATTTCTGTCGCGCAGACGCAGTCTAAACACATTACCCAGAGCCGGCGTAAACTCCAAACGTTTACTGCAGTTAACTGATTAAACTGTTACTAATAAGGCTACCTGGGTAACGTAAACTCGTAACACTTTAAATCGCGGTACATAAATATGTGATAGATCGTGCACTGTCTGGATTCAGATCAAACGAGTGCAGTGATTGCTGAGATGATTAAAGTGGTGGTAATAGTTTTGGCGCAATGTGTTTTTATACGAAGCGAGCTTGTAATAGGTAAATATTGTAAATGCAACTGCATTGTTTACTAACATTAAAAAATAAACAGTAATGAAATGATTGGTTAACAGTTTCTGGCACGTATATTGTACATCCGAGTGTTCCATACTTTAAAACCACATATTTTGACAGTCCGTGATCAATCCCTAGAGCAAATCTCGATTATCTTTATCTGCGCGATCCAATGGTATACGATAATTTGACGATAAGGCAAAACATCGAGTCAACGGGAATTTACGCTGAAAAGGGGCCGTGTGAAACGGAAAATCAGTACTATAAATAGTGCTTATTACGTTGATGGACTAGACGACTATAGGCGTAATTCTATTGTATCTGGAGTAGTCTCCACCAAAGTGAGTGCACTACAGTTACGTGTGACCCATTTATTACCTTTAATTTCAGGAGGTTTATTCTACGAAGGGGACGAATCAGAAGCGGCGCTAGTTGCGAGTGCCGGCCTATTTAACTTCGCGACGTCAGTCAGAAAAGTGTCGCGGAGGGGAGAGCTGATAGAAGCGGGAGAGCATGTGTGCGATCTCGCTAATGTAAGTCGATTACTAATCAATATGTCACACCTTTGACTGAGTATCTACCAGAGCAGGGCTGCTATTCGCTACGCTCTAATGCGGGTCACCGCGCCGGTAACTCGTCACGAAACTGGACCTCTACCTACGCTTAGTTACTACGCATTGCGGTGTCAAGATATATTTGTGGGTGAGCATTGAGGTGAGCTTAAAACAAGTTACAGAATAGGGGAGCTGTGCGAGGCAGCGTAGTTTTGTGGAGGAAACCACCTATAGCATTGCTAGCCTCGATCGTGCATATATTCCTTCCTTCCTTCCTATTGTCGATGTTTTTCCTAGCACTCCGCTTGCTAGTGGCAGCTTGTGAAAAATTTTGATGGGCATCCCGGAACAAAGGAAATATGCGAGAATTGAGAGACTTTAGAGTATAAAACAGCATTTTATCTGCTTTGACTTAAGTTTGACTAGTAGAGAATGTATTATAGCATTGAGTTCGCTTTTTGTACACTAAGCTGCAATAAAAATTAATTAATAAAACTACAAGCTTGCCTAAAAATAAATTTTAAGTAAGCCGATGGAAAAGGGCTTGTATGAGCGCCCCGCCATTGTATAGGTAGGTAGGAACGCATTCTAATACTGGGCCCAATCGGCAATTTGAAGCTCGCACAGGTCTTGCTGGACTTCGTCTATCCAGCCCACATTTATATCAAAGTTTACTTTATCTCCTCCGTTATTTTGCCCCGTCGTTGTGTAAAAAAAGCAAATCGCTTCGTGCGACTCAGTGGTAAATCAACAACATAAGGGTGGAACCCACGACTGCGCCTAGTCCCAAGATGGCGAAATGGTGAGGGCGGAATTAGCTCTCGTAATTCTAAATTCAAATATTTATTCCGTAAGTAGGCCTCAACTACGGCTCTTTCACATGTCCGAGGTTACAAACAAATTCAATTAATCAACATTAAAACATCAATGAAAACATATACAATACCTGAGCACACATTTCCCGAGAGATGTACTTATTAGAGTCTCCGGGTCCATTATATCACAATAATCTTATTCTATAATAATAAGGAGATAATAATATTGAAATACGATTGTAACTTGTTTCCAGGAAGGTGTTATCGGTATCATAGACGGCACGAGTGGGAAGGTGAGCGCGCACGTGCAAGCGATCTGCGACATGCTGGATCTGCCCCACATCCTGGTCGACCACAACGACTTGGTCCAAGAGAACTGGTTCCACCTCAATCTGCATCCTGGCCCTGATGCTTATAACCAGGTGCGTATTCATTGAATCGGTTAAAATTACATCAGAACGCGGTCATATATTTTTTTTTCTCGCATCACACAACAAGGCCCGTGTTTGCATATCGTACCTTACAAGTTTGTTACTTTGTCAATATTGGAAACGTATAGCGAAGCATTTTTTGGGTGTCAAATAGACAACCTTTCTTTACATAACTACCTACCTAGCCAGCCGTTATTAAAAAAAAAAAAAAAAGCGTTGCAAATAATCGTCAAGTCAACACGGGGAGCAGAAAACTCATCGCTAACGGAAGATGGGAGAAAATCCGGTAGACCATCTACGATGTTTCTTTGTAGATCAAAACTATTTTTTTAACCGACCTCAGGAAAAAGGAGGAGGTTCCGTTGTATTTTTTTGTATGATGTAGTGTCCATTCTGTGGACACATACAAAGTGTCAATGGTTTTGCAGACCTCATTTTGGCGCTGGACCCAATAGGTATGTAAAGCACCTATTGCGACATGATTTTAAGACCGGATGATCCATACTAATATTATAAATGCGAAAGTGTGTCTGTCTGTCTGTATGTTACCTCTCCACACTTAAACCGCTGAACTGATCTAGATGAATTTTGGTATGGATATAGTTTTAAGACCCGGGTAAATACAAAGGATAGTTATTATCCCGGAAATCATCCCCTGAGGTGATGAAATCGGGAGTGAAAGATTGTATGGAGCTACGATATTTAAACGAGTTGCTCGCGGACGGAGTCGCGGGCGAAAGCTAGTCATTTATACGAGTAACCTAAACCGCTCAAATCGTAGACTTTTTGCAATGTCTACAGGGAAAATGTCTAGTCTATGTTCCTGATTTTGCCCAACTAATACTGGCCGCTAATATTATCACTAGGTACTCACCAAGTTGGTGACAATGAAAGAATGGACCAACGTTACAGTTATTTACGAGAAGGGATACAGTTTGATGCGGGTGACCGACGTGCTGCACATGGCCAACAAAACACTGACCGTCTCCATAAGAGAACTAAGTGGGAAAGATTACAGGTACTTACTTATTAATCAGCTGAATAATTATTATTTTATATTTTTCGAAGAAATGGCGCCATCTCTGTTCCTATTAAGGGGTGAAACTTCCGCTGCTGCGGGCCAAATCACTCAGTTTGGGCCCTAGTCCCTTCTATCACTGTGCAAAGCGGCTTGCCTTAAAGTGCAGCATTCCACCAAATAATCGCCATAACAAATATGAATAATATCTTAGTTCTAAGAATCAGAGCTATTATATGTTTAAATTTTCAGAGATGTTCTTATAAATGCAAAGAAGAATGGATACACCAACTTCATCGTAGACTGCCCATCAAAGAAACTCGAGCAGTTTTTGAAACACGCCCAACAAGTCGGCTTGGTGGCCGATGAACACTCCTATATTTTCTTATCACTTGACCTGTTCAACACAGACTTAGTTTCGTATAGGTATGGGGGTGTGAACATGACCGGTGAGTCATCACATATCAATAATAATTAAATTTAGTGACGCCTGAATCAAGAATCCGTCAGCGTGTTGGTATAACGTTGTAACTAGTACACAGGTACTCTGAGTCAAATCTTTCAAGTATTTGAACGAAGTTAAAATCGAAGAGATACAAGGAAATCAAAAATAGATAGGACGATATAAATGGGATGTTGCTCAGCAAATGCAAGAATGGAACCGATTCCGTATTTTATATATATTATTTTAGACAATACTAGCTGCCCGCGCGGCTTCACCCGCCAATTACCAAGAAGTGAGCGGAGCCATGGGGGATTAAATCTATATCACCTACTGGTGAATTAATTTTTGAAATCGGATCAGTACTACACAACAAACTTACAAAGTGGCCTCTTTTATAATACATTATATATACCTAAGTATAGATTAGCGCGCTGAATTGCTGCCCCATACGTAATACATGAGGCTGCACGAAAGCTAAGATCGTTTCCTCATATTTCAACACTTTTTTTTCAGGTTTTATCATCTCCACCCCAACAGACTGGACCATACAGCAGGATTTCAAAATAATAAAACAGTATCTGGTACACGACGCGGTAAAGGTGTTCTCCGAAGCCGTTAAAATGATAAACATGACTGAACCGTCCGAAGGCGCTGTCAATTGCGAAAATTATCAGTCCTGGTACTACGGCTCTTCTTTGTTAAGTTTTATGAAAACGGTAATTTTAAATTTTATTCTGCGTCTCTTTATGATGTGTGAAATAACAAATCTGTACTTTATAAAGTAAAAGTAGCAAACTGATGCTGAGAAAAGAAATACAATTGTTGTGGAACTTAGAATTTGACCAAACGTTGAGTAGTAACTTCTGAGCAGATGTTGCAGGTAAAAGAAAATTGAAACTTTCCTTCAGATGGCGAGGAGTAGCAGGGTTAAAAATAATTCCATAAACAACGGGAGAAGCTTGCAAAACCCAATTTTGAACTTTATACAATTTAATTTAGACCCTTGTCATACAATCTACTATTAAATACCGTAAAAATGACATTACGTAATATTATAACATTCTTAACATGTATACCTAAGTATACTAAATTCGTTTCCTATCTCTTAGAGGAGCCACTTAACAAGCTTGAGCGTATTTAAAACTTGTGTACTGGGTTCGAATCCCGGTAAGGGCAAAAATTTATGTGATGAGCATGAATATTTGTTTCTGAGTCATGGATATTTTCTATGTATTTAAGTATTTATATCTATTATCGTCATCTAGTATCCATAACACAAGCCTTACTGAGCTTACTATGGGACTAGGTCGATTTGTGTAAGATTGTCCCCTTATATTTATTTATTTATGTATTTATGTATACAGTTCAAAATTGGGTTTTGCAAGCTTCGACTTTTCGCCGTGCCACTAGCCCGAACAATATCACGTCGCAACTCCCCCATTTGCCGATCTCTCCGTGCTCTCAACAGCCTCGACACTGTGCCGCTCTCCTGTGATGTGTTTGCGGATGGCTGGCCGGAGGTTGAAAGAGGATGCTCGAATCTGTGTGAATTGATATCCTAGCTTGTGTTATATTGTTACATCGATTGTGTCAATGTGTGTCTTATGTTTTGTGATTAGTATTAAGTAGTTATTTAAAAATGTAATACCTTAGGATAGTTCCTGTAATGTTACATGTTTTTTTTTTCCTTAATAAAAAATACTTTTAGACCAGAGTTATACACTCTACTTTTCACTTCGACTGCGAGAAAATAGTAAAAACAAAGATTATCCATCCACAATCAACAATTATACCCAGGCGAAAAGGTTGTTCAATGGTTCCATATGGCACCATTCTTTTTAATAAACTGCTTTGTCACTGATAAAAAATATTCACACCACGAATAAACGCCTCTGACCGTCTAATAGCGGCGTGTACACGGCCGAGCGCGGCGGACAGCATGCGCGGGGCATATGATAAGGCGAGATAGACAGCAGTCTATCCCGCTCAATCATCATAGCTTATGTCATGTATGCAGTCACCCACGTTTGAACGTTTGGACGGACGTATAGTCAGTCAGAGGCGTTTATTTTTTTAATTATTGTGAAATAGGGAATAAAAAACACCTAATGTTTGAATTGAATTCTGTTTCCTGATTAGTCGATTTTAATGTCTAGCTAAATTCTGGTTAGTAGATACTAGCAAATACTAATGTTTTTATAAAGAGTCGTGATTGGTGGATGTAATGTTATTGAACTGTTGTGATTAGTCAATTTTTTTTTAATCATAAATATGTATACATATTTTCCCTAGGGGCTAAATGTACTACTTTAGCCCCACTTGCCAAGTCTAATATGACGCACTTTTTCAGCATGAGAAGTGAAAAAAATAATTTGAGACGCAAATGACATGTAAAACTATGTTTTATATGAACTAAGGAATATACGTTAGTAAAGTCAGCATAATCTAAAATAGTAGAAAACGGAGGTGCAAGCGCAATTTTGGTAGCAATGTGAACTTGGGAAGGACATTAAAATTAAAAGTGTTTTATCTTAGACCCATGATCCATTTACTGTTAGTAGCAAAATAAACTTAAGAACTATAATATTAGTTACTTAGACTTAATTATGGATCATTCTATAATGTAAATCTCATTCTTTTTTTATTACATTTTAGAATAAGATCGAAGGATTCACTGGGTTGCTTGAATTCGATGCATTTGGTCAAAGATCAGACGTGCGTATGGAAATTGTGGAATTAACGCCGGCGGGTGAAAGGACGGTGAGACAAAGACAGTATTTTTTTTTTTTACTTTAGGAGTACGAACAGCTGCAAAAACATGATATGTCTTATTTAATAATACAAAGCCAATTAATGGAACTCACAGATTTTATGTCATCTACTGTAGACCGTTCAATCCGCGAAGACGCGCCCTACTCCTGTATACGCTGTGGACAGCAAATAAACTAGTACGCAATGAGAAGGAGGAAAGCCCGTTTCCGTTGATTGAATGATATCATTATGTTTTAGTACTTATCTTTCTTTTCAACAAATTGAAAGGGTTGCTATGAGCCCAAACGCGACGGGTTTAATTGTGTACTATAGGATTTGGTATGGACACATTCTGTCTCCATCATCAGATCAGCTTACTGGTGCCAGGTGCCATAATATTGCGTTATCACCGGGTATGACACAGCTCAGGATACCAGTAAGAGCCTGAAAAATGTTTTGCCAATAATGCTTTAAAAATAGTGCAAGTTAACATAAAGGTTGTTAAATTAAAAGAAGCTCCCTGCATCATGCTTCCGACCTCAATCTCAGGTAGGTAACAAGATCGTATTTACATCCGAAATAGAGAATTCGCCCTCTTGCACTTACATACTTGCAAGAGAAGGAAGAAGTAATAATCTTAACAGCTCAGTTATCGTTTGTGTATCTCCTTCTCTGTCGATCAAATCAGTAAGTGCGACAAAGCGGTACCAGTAAAGAGGTGGTATTAAAAGGAGAGGAATAAGTAAAGAGGTACGAGCTTCGTTTTCGTTCAGCGGTATCCGTTTATGTGTGGACATAACAAATAACTGTTTCAGATGGGAGTATGGACGGACAACGATATAACAATAACACGACCTTTCGTGAGCGTACCTGACATTGCCGAAGAATCCATTATGCGAAACAAAACTTTTAAAGTTCTAGTTGCGATGGTAAAGTATTGTTTCTTTTTCACGAAATATCATAATGACACCCACTAAAGTACCATCATTATTTTGTGCTGAACATAGAAGTTATGTATTAGTTAAAGATGACAAAACTCCTGTAATTGGCTCTTTTGTTTGTATCGCAATCTCTAATTGCTTTGTTGATAATAAATTCATACTGTGCATAAGTTATATAGATTTTGGTTCTTCCGAAAATAAATAAATAATGATGCTTTCGGACTTTAATATTTCAGGTATCACCTTTCTGCTATCTAAAAGAGTCTACCACCACGCTGGAAGGCAACAGCCGTTACGAAGGCTTCGCCATCGACTTGTTTGAAAAGTTGTCTGAAATCCTAGGATTCAACTACGAAATTGAAGTCTCCACTTTAAAGTATGGTGGCTGGAATGAAACTACCAATAAAACTGACGGGATGGCGGGAGAAATCGATCATGAGGTCATTATCATATTTATAACTAGACCCTTGTCGGTGGATTTTCCAACTTATATCCTGCTTTTTCCCTTATTTCTCTATAAAAAAAAAAAAATATCTTTATTTCAGAACTTTTTAAAATTCCATACAAAAAACATAAACAAAGCAAATCAACTTAAATTAAACAATTATTAATTAATACTTACTAAATGTCAAACAAGTTATAAAAAGCATACAATAAAAATAAAAATTAAAATGTCAATCATCAATTTATAAGTTTAACCCATGTACCCAGGATGGAACCGTCCGTTCTATCAGCAATGACCTTCAGAATCCTGTTGTCGCTGCGTCGGATGCGGTTTAAAATAGATGCAACCCGCTTTCGCCTAATCGCGTAAAAGTCATCGATACTAGCCTCGGCAAACATCCCCGACGCGCTACAGAACCGTGGCAACCTCATCAAAATTCTGAAGGCATCATTATACTGGATACGAAGAGCATTATAGGCTTTCAGCGTGTAGTTGACCCATAGGCTACCCGCGTAAAATACTTGACAGTATGCCTTAAAAAGGGTGACTTTAGCTGGTTTCGAACATCGGGCAAACCTACGAGCCAACATATTGCTTATATTGCCTATAAGACCAACCTTTTTTTTCCACGACGAAAGTCCTTCTCGAGCTTCCCTTTTCCTTTTATCTTTCCCTCTGTAAATGCATTCTGCCAGTCGTCGCGACGTGAATATGACCTAGCGTCTTTCCTCGCCTTTCTCCTGTTCATCATGAGACGAGTCTAATAAGGTTTAAGTAGGTCAATGCACTGAGAGTTGTCTATTATTATAACTCTATAATTACGTTTACTCTTAAGTGCACATGGTATCAATTATTTGCTTATGGAATGGCTTATATATTTGAAACTTCGTGTTTAGTACGACAAAGTGTATAACTGACACTAATTTGATTACCATTTGTGTCACTTCAGTCGTATTATTTTTGATGCTAGGGTAAAAGCGACCACACCGAACACCGCGTTGCGAAATATAATACATACAAAGTCAAAATCGTAACCAGTACGACAGACAGAGACACATCACCGCGTATAGGGGCCCAACTTAGAAAGATAGGAGGAAAAAAAATAAAAAACACCGCGTATACGCAATGACAAGGTTTGGTGTGGTCATTTGTATGTGCTGCTTGAGAATAATTATAAAGTTCGCAATGCATTACTTTCAGAGGGCGGATTTTGCTATTTGCGATTTCACCATCACTTCATCCAGACTCCTAGCTATAGACTTCTTGACACCGTTCATGTCACTCGGTATCGCGATTCTGTACAAGGAGCCAAGTAAGCAGCCTCCAGCCATGTTCTCCTTCATGGAAGTATTTGCCCCAGAGGTTAGATACAGTTTATTGAATGTTACCTAGAATGCATGTAAAACAATCATCAGAATACCTAGGCCAATTAATACGTATTCATTAATCGATTTATCAATAACTAGAATATAAGGCATCAGATGGGCTAAAGCCGGATTCATACTTGTCTGATGTCACATTCTTTAGTTTCTCATGCGCTCTGATGCCTGACGCAACAGGAGCTGTCACGTCAGACGACATCAGATTCGTGTGAATCTAACCGTGCTAAATGCATCAATATGAATTACTAAACCGTTTGATCGCGACAAGTCACGTCAGATTAATATGAAGTCGACTTTGAATGAATAAAGAGTAAGTTAATGATATTTTTTGAGTGAGTAAAAGTGCCACGAGCACGCCTAACACCATAACAAATTGGTATGCGAAATGAAGCAGAAGATAGACCTGCAGTTATTGCAAGTCGACTGTGTGAACTGACTGATTCTTTACCGGTTCTTTGCACATGATAAGAATTTGTTTTATCGTCAAGTTTAAAGTTGTTTATTTGTGAGTATTTGTCAATCTGATTACTTTGGTGGTAAATAATTAATTATATGTGGCACTATAACCTGTCTGATGGCGTACAAATTCTTCATTAAGCATAACAATGGTTTCTACATACTAACATTACTAACGTGCAAAGATAAATTTACCTTTTCACGTCAGCTATTCGGATAAGGGCTTTTTCTTCCCTGCTAGGAGGGATCAAAGTGGCACATTTCTGTTCCAGGACATATTGTTGCCAGAATAAAAAAAAATATCTCAATGAATACATGAAAATAGTATACCTACACATAATCGATTACTTATTTTTTTAAATCGATTACTTGCATTTTTTTTATCTTGACTACTATTGTTACTACTACTAACGTAATAAAATACAAGTAATTATATGTTATTCAAAGTAACACTATAATCAGTAGGTTTAAAATAATTGATTAATACAGCTACTCACCTAATACATGTGTTTTATTACTGTCATATTTCATTATCCTCATAGGTGATGTGAAAAGCAGTATGAGTTACACGGAAGCAAAATTATTTTCAACTTAGGCGTGAACACTTGAATCCCTCACTACGCTCAGGATTCCACGTTAGAATCCCTCACTACGTTCGGGATTCTATTCTGGGATCCTTCGCTTCATTCGGGATTGAAACTACGCCCTCGCTGTAGATATGCCATTTTGCTCCCTTGTGACACAATCTACTATTATTGTTAATGTCAGAGTCATATTGAATTATTGCAGCAAATACAATAAAAATATCAAGAGTTTATGTATCATATCGAATTCGTCAGAATCGAAAAAGTCAGAAATATAATAAAAAAAACAAATTTCAATAAAAATGTCAAGAGTTTATCGACAGGCAATTTATTGTAAATCTGACGGTTCAGAAGAATACACTTTTGCGCATTATGGCAGTATAATGCGGAAACAGGAAAGAGATTCTGGGGGTACCTAGTATTTCTAGTAAATATCTCAGAGATTGTCTTGAACAGTGAGGGGTTTGTTTTAATATACATACATGGCATGGAATTATCAAAATATGAAAGTCTTTAAAATGCGACACACAAAAAATCAGTCCATAAGTCCTCGAATAGCCCTCACGCATCTCTTCTGCGCTATGCATACGGCTTCCCTTTTTTTGAATTGCCCCAAAAGAGGATTCCAAAGCGCAAGGTATATAGATCCAACAAAACGAAGATAATGCTGTCATCAAAGTCTCCGTACTAGCTTGTTTCGAAAGTTTGTACAAAGCGAAAGCATGTTGATGTAGCTTTTTACGTATTAGCTCAGTATGAGCAGTCCAATTTAATTGTTGTCTATTTGTACTCCCAAGAATTTCGTATCACTAACCGACTAAATTACCGTTCCTTCAAAATTGCAATCGATGGTTCTCGAAACTTTTCTGTGATAAAAATTCTTTTGTTTTATTTAAATTCATCGTTAAGTTATTTTCAGGTTTGGTACTACATGGTACTGATACAGTTGGCTCTAGGGGTGGTTATGATCTTGGTGGGTCGACTATCTCACAAGGAGTGGCAGAACCCCCAGCCCTGCATCGAGAATCCTGAAGAACTGAGCAATCAATTCAGCTTCGCGAACTCTGTATGGCTCATCATTGGTTCCGTCATGCAACAAGGATCTGAAATTGCTCCAATGTAAAATCGAATATGTTTCACCATGTCTTTTTTGTAACGATCAACCGTTTTAATTTACAATTGAGACTAGTATAATTACTAGTATAGCAAGTACGGCCATTAACCGCAATCGAGATTAAAATGGAGATTGCGTGTTGCCAGCGTGTTGCCATATTATTCTTAAAACGCCTGAAAAGAATTGTCAGATATCCCATTCCAAAACCCATCGCGGCAATAGCAGTTGAATAAGTAGGTTAGTTTTCGAGTGTCGAGGTCTCGCAGATTATTAGGACAGAGCGGATTATTTTGATTAGATTATTTAGTAGAAAGTATCATTATTTCCTGACCTTATTTCATAATTATAACAAAATTACACGAACTTACCTTTTACCGATATTTAGAATTGTATACGAGTGGTCAATACCTACTAAATTTTCTATCGCTATTTCAAAATAGCCTTTCACCAGTATTGACAGTTTCCGAATGACAGAGTCGAGCGCTCAAAAATCAATATTCGACCCCGGGAATTGTGCATATAGTCGAGTTATTAAAATTATGTTTGATGTGAAATGCTAAACTTCATTAGTGTAGGTCCACATAAGTCATTAGGTTACTATTTAAAAATGTAAGCTAAAATTATGTATAATAATAAGTACTAATAACAAATACTCTTTAAGTATTGCGCCACCACAAGAGGGAAACTTGTTACAAAAAATTTGCTTAATAAATAATGGTAACAACAGGCGCTCAGGTTGAATGTAAGTTGTTTACTTGAATAATATACCACTTAACTGGATTATACTAAAGGCTGACGTAAAACTAGGTAAAGTAGTCCTAAATCAAAGGTAAAATGATCATAATTCTTGTTCACAGCGCTCTGGCTCCCCGTATGATAACTAGTATTTGGTGGTTTTTCACAATGATAATGGTGGCGTCGTACGTTGGTACTTTGGTGGCTTTTCTCACCGTGGAAAAGAATGTCCTGCCTTTTACGAATGTAGACGAACTTTATGCAAGTAATGGCATCAAGTACGGTGCCAAGGACCAAGGGTCAACAATCAATTTCTTTAGGGTAATACATTTTTTTTTACTATTATATATATTATATATTACGACTAAAAAATTCCAGAGGCCGCCCTGGACCTATTTCACCATAACATTCGAAGGTAACCTTAAAATGATTAATAATATGAGATACTTGATAAATATGGAAGAGATACCGTAAAGGGATTTGTAATAGTACATTACGTAACAAGGGCGGTGAATTCGTAAACGCCCCAGATCGCTGGTGTTTGTGGCCCGCACCGAAGGTGAGGGCCATAAATATGCGCTCTGGGGCTTTACGAATTACCGCCCGTGTTGAGTACAAAATTTTACGTCTTCACCTGGCCACAATGCGAGTTTTCCCGTACGCGCAGCGTGCAGTAAAACTCGCATTATGGCCAGGTGTGACGTAAAATACATTATTTATCATTTTTGCTAGGTACCTACTGTATTCCGACTGTTTGATGGACAATAAAGCATTAAATAGGTATTAGGTAATATTTGACCAGAAAAATCGCAAAAATCGCAAACTAACGGCTAGTATGATTTTTTTTATATTATGTTATTAGGACCACGACCAGTACCGTATTTCGAAGTTTGCTGCTTGGAAAGACCTGGGCTAACTTTGCAGCACTCGAAAAACCACGAAATTTTCGCACTTTTTTGGTATTGTCAATATGAATCCTAAACTATGCGTTTTTTTACATTATTTTCTTGATTTCTATAAGAGCATAGATTGGAACCGGGAGAAAACACTGCAACTGATTTAAAACGGATCCTTGACATCAAAAAAGGAAAGATATAAAAATGGTGTAATGAAAAGCGATGCTTTCAAATACATTACCGACGTTATGAAATAAACTTCACTGGACGACAAGGAGAGAATGGATCATTAACCGTTTCTTTTCGACAACCATTACCGCTTTTTGCGTTTCCATTTTTTTATAATTAATAAATTCAATTATTCCAATAATCAAAAATGCTGTGCTATAGTCAAATCACCTCCATCTGAATACGCAGTTTCGCGAGCGAACCGTTATGATATTTTCTTCAGAACATTAGTGAAAACGCAGCTTTATAGTGTGCAGTAGCGGGGCGATACACATGCATTACTGCATTGGCATTTGATTGATACCGCACTAACTCCGCCCCGCCAAAAGCAGAAGTGACTTAAAAGCAATACTTAAGTAATTTAAATTGAACAATGAATTTCAGGATTCGCCAGAGGGTACCGTGTATAAACAAATGTATGACAAAATGATGAGTAAAGGTTGGAATGCCCCCGGCAATGATGAAGGTGTAGAGAAGTTAGTATTTAACATGCTTCAAAAAACAAAACAAAAAAACAGTATTTTTCTATAAAGGGTGGGTTGCACCAATCCTTCCGTGACCGAAGGCGGTTAAAATATATATGAATGTATGGAAAGTTTGACAAGTTTTTATGGAATGACAGCATTGACGTTTTGGTATGGAATCGTAAGTGGGCGCAAACGTCCGCGTTACGATTAACGAACACCGGTTACGATTACAGACGGTTTGGTGCAACCCACCCTAAATATATTGTATACCTAAATAAATTACACAACCGTGTCAAAATATTTTCCAGGGCTGAATCAGGCAATTATGCATTCTTCATGGAGTCCCCATCAATTGAGTACTACAAAGAAAGACACTGTTCATTGATGCAAATAGGTGATACACTGGATTCAAAAAGTTATGGTATTGGAATAAAGAAAGGTACTTCTGTTGACACTATCGTACACTATTGTAATTAAGCAATGGATATAGTTCTCCTCAGCCCCATTTAGTAACTTTTACTAGGTACGCTATATATTTTTTGTCCACTGAGACGTAATGCCTGAATAATAGGGATGTAGACTCAAAATCTATAATTACTTCAAAAGAAAGAAGGCAAAAAATATGCCTAATGATGAATATCTCGAAAACTTACGAAGCTACAATGTTGCTTGTTAGAGAGAGCAGATTAAAACGTCAATTGTTACTCGCGTCCGCAGGAGCTACCTAGCACAACCCTGCGCGTGCGCTTGCCCCCTGGGTGGTACTAAAGAGTGACCAACTTTGAAAATGAAGAAATGAAAAATGAAAAAGTTTATTTAGGTTATTAATACATTTTAACAAGGTCAAGGTTGGAGCCTCCTATTAAGCAAGTAATTTGTGAAGTGACCAACTTTAAAAGGCCAAATAATGTACTCGTATGCCATTCGATTAAATAAATAAGACGTCACGATCCTCGAGCGTCATAGTAAATGACAATCGTTTTAAATATATGAAGTTGCGTTTTGCGGAAAAGGGACTCATAAAACTCTCTAGAGACATGTGAATTTGTAATTATTTAACCTCTTGCGTTGCTTTTTTCTCAATTTGACTAAATTCTTAATCTTTTTTCAAGAAAATAAGTCATTATTATTTAATATTTTATTTAGTGCCTACACCCCTATTTAGGAGCTATTACATTTGAATCAGATTAGCGTAAAGCTTAGCGTTGGTTACAAAAAATATATAAACATAGTTAAAAAGCTACTAATTTATCTTTGCAGACAAAGTAGTGTAGCAGATACCTTTTTAAAGATATAATGAAAAAAGTCGTTGAATTGACGTATAATTTATTTAAATAAATATTTATCTTCTAATGATACGTTACGTTATTTTAAAACCGTAAGTAAATAATAATTCTTTCGAGTTCCTTTATCGATTTTAGGGGAGTTTCAAAAAAAATGCCCGATTAAGGTTAACTAAAGTGATGTTTAAGTCACATTTAACCTGTCTGTTTTGTTACTAAATGTATGCAATTGACATTGACTGTCGGTTTTGTTACTTTCCGTAACTATCCGTTTAAGGGCCCTAAAATAATGAATATGCCCTTTAGATTCGCCCTACAAGAAAGTAATGGACGACGCATTACTAAAACTTCAGGAAAGCGGAGAGTTACAAAAACTAAAGGATTTGTGGTACAAGGAAAAAAGAGGAGGGGGGAAATGCGGGGTAAATATGTCCATCAGCCTAATGAAGTTATGAAAACGTAATGATTTGAACAACACCCACATATTTGTCAATAATATTCATCAAAAAACGTTTTTTACTTAACAGAAACAAACAGATGAGACAGATACCCAATTGGGAATGAAGCATATGACTGGTGTGTTTGTGGTCCTAGGAGTGGGGTGTATTTTGGGCCTGGTCATTTCTATACTGGATATGCTGTGGGGCGTCTTCCAACGATCTTTCAAATACAAAGTAAGTAGGCACTATATCACTGTCGTGGAGTGCAGACCCCGTATCATGCTCGGCCTTATCACGCGATAATAGATAGAGCGTCCGTCTCGTTCTATTGAACGGTGTCAGCCAGTGATGGACGCTCTGTCTTGTCACTTATCGTGTGATAACGCTACGGGCTCAGATGGCTCGCCAGTGGTTCCAGTGTCGCGCTGCATGCAGCGCTTGGTGTTCTCGTAGTCCGGTAAGCTTTGTGACTTAATCATTACATTTGGCTGGCGGTCTGCCACGAGCTCGCCTGCCCTCCACCTTTTCCGTCAACGTGATTTATTGATGAGGCTACTGGGAGGACGCACTAAATGTCCATTACATGACAGTATACGCTGATGGCAAACGTTACACCTCTAGTTGCTATTGCTTAATTTTAAATGGGATTTCTTTAAGAGTATGCCAAATTCCGTGGAGCCAAGCTAACGTTTCACTATTTCGAATCGAGATTAGAATCCCTAGTTAAATACTATAATTTTAATTTTGTGTGATCATGACATGAAACGATATGTAACTAAGTATGAAACTGTGTTCATTAATAATGTACCTGATTACCGTTTTTTGGAGAATACGAGATTTCCCGTTAACAATACCTAGCTAGATCGATTTTTGGATCCCGTAAACTCGCATGTTGTAAATCTCATCGACTTCGCTAGAGCCCTTTTCTTTATTTATAGATCTATGTTTTCCCCTATAAAAAAATAATACCATGAAAAAATTGTGTACTTGTATACGCATAGAACATAAAACAAGAAGAAAATAATTAAGAACAGTTTCTAGATAGTTCCAGTCCCATTTGTAACCAAAACGTATACAATATTGGTCATTTAATAGTCGTTATAATGTTCACAGACTACATTCAAATACGAGCTGATCGAGGAGCTAAAGTTCGCCATTAAGTTCAGCGGTGACGTGAAACCAGTCAAGCGTCCAGCGAAGACGGACGATAGTGGGGAAGCCGATGAACTAGCTGAGGAGGAAGGGAAAAACAAGTTGCCAGAACTGAGGTCAATGTCACCGTTCTCTATCCGGTCCACTAGCACCAGGAGAACGAGCCATTCGCACAGCTCACGTCATTCTCCTTCTGATATTAGCGTGCATTTTGCGAGGAGGAGGCGATACTCTTGATGCCACTTTTAAAAATGTCCCTTGCGCAGTCACATCCACACACAGACACACGCATACGTTGAAGTCATACACATCATGACCATCATCATATTAGCCGGAAGACGTCCACTGCTGGACATAGGCCTCCCCCAAAGAGTGCCAAAGTGACCGGTCCTGCGCCACCCGCATCCAGCGGACTCCCGCAACCTTTATCAGGTCATCAGTCCATCTTGTGGGGGGCCTACCCACGCCGCGCCTTCGCGGTCATACACTTAATATGTTTAAAATATCTATTATAGTATCTACTCGTATAGTAGGTAGTTATATAATATTAGTTCAAAAGAGATTCTAATAATTATTATTTTGTTTACTTTTTTTGTTGTACTTAATTCGATGATTCTATGTCCCCAATTACGTTGTATTCTTTCAGTGCCATCTTGCTTCTAAATGGCCTCACTGAAAATCAGTGTCACGGAGCGCGTCTTGTGGCTCGCTCCATGACACCAAGCTGAGTGACAACCTTTTAGCGTAATATTATGGTTAAATTGTATGTAGTTATTTTCGCTTTTATGTACCAAAATCTTTACGCTAATAAATTATTTTCTTTCTTTCTTTCTTAATATCAATTGTACAGGGCCGTACGACCGACGGTTGGCATTTTATCTTATCGCGGTGCACGCTGGACAGACGTTCTAACAAGTATCCGAGTGCGAGAGTGACGGCTGGCTTATCCTCAACGATAGGTGATAAAATTGCAACTATCTTAGGGGCCTTTACCTAGAAGTTGGCCAATTACAGGGCCACTTCCCTATCAACCAAGTATCTATATAATCTATTGATATACAGTGTGTGGCCTGTAACAGGGGAAAACATTGAAAAGGACGCTTTCCTTAGAGCATCTGTATATAGTAACCCCATGTGTCATATATTTTTTTTATTCTGAGAAATGTTGATCTGAAATTAATGTGTCTTGGCACCATGAAATCATAGCACAGATTTTCAGGTAACATCATGTAATGAGTCATAATAGTTATTGGTTTTCAATAGATATTTTTGTGATTTAATTTCATAATTTTTGATACTTCTTTGTGTTTTTAAAATAAAAAACCTATTTGTGTCACCCCCAGAAAAGAAAAAATACACGTGAAGTTACTTTAGTGAAAAAAAAAAGAAAAATGCCTTTTTTTCAATTAAAACCACCTTGAAGTAATTGCTCACAAGGTCAATAATCTTCCGTTTAATTTTTTGCTCCTATTCCAGTCCATACCCTGTATAGGCATGTCGTTAAACTGATTAGGTTCCTGCGCTATTTGAACAGCGCAAGCGAATCGGGCTCTAAATTGAGCTCTAACATCATTATGATCATATCTAACCCGCACCGCAGTATCTGAATCATTTAAGCGGCTGGCCTATAATAAAATTATCAATTGACTAACAAGGCCTCATTCCAGATTCAAAAAGTGACGTCCTCGGGATTTCATAACGATATTTCTCGGCTCTGCTCATTACAGCGATCCTGGCATTACAGAAACGTAAAACTAAAGCGATATCCTAGGGTATGTCCCTTACTGTAAATAATGTAAGTCAAATCAAATGCGGGTCCGGAATCGTGACTCAGCTGAATGTCATTAATTATATTATATTAATTATAGGATTATATACAGAGGTATTTTTTCTACTTAGATATAGATATATATAAATACCACAGATACCTAATACTTAACCGAGTCCGAGTAAGTACTAGTGGCTCTGTGAGGGTGTACAACTCACGAGCCATTTTTTTTACTTCGAATAGAGACGGCAAAAAAGAAATATGTAATTAACGAACCTGCTCACAAAATTTCACGTCAATCGGTTGAGAAATGCGACTGCGAGACATGCTTCGGATACCGGACAGACAAACGATTTTCGGCCCAAGCTGAAGCTGTTCGTTCGATTGATCAGTGTAACTATTATTATTTTTCTCAAACTTGCAATGAAATATTGACGTGTCTTACTTGAAATCAGGTTCAGAAATACTACGTATACGGTGCGATAAGTGATGATGATATTATTATGCAAAGGAATTTCATACAGTCTTACACACCTAGGCCTGTAAAGTATCCTCTTTTGTTTTTAAACGGGGGGCGCGGCTCCGGAGCTGGCGGCGCGACGGCGGCGGTGCACTTCAGAAACGTATTATTTAGTTGTGTTAACCTACGAATAAAACAAATCGACTAATTTTTTTAATTCTATTACAATTTTGAGAAAAGCACTATACAAATCTCGGCGAGAAACGGGGTTGCCGGCCGCGTATCCCTACCTCTATAGTAATATACTATTTCTATTTTGCAAATGCCTGATTCAATTAACAATTCGTCAACTAAGTAGAGTAAAATTACGTTTCCTATTCTAAAGAATTACACTGTTAATAACGAGGATCTAGTTTTATTTCTCCAAGAGCATCGTTCATTTCAGAATGGCCTAGGCGATGTGTACACTTTGATACATGGGGCATTATGTCCGGCTGCAAGACGACACTGCTCGACCGCGATCTTTCATGTGCCTCCATTAGCCGGACAAATTGCCGGGAAACTTATAACTCCATCCGACCTCACTGGAGCCGTGACAGACTTTTTTCGTTTAAGCGATTATAATAGTACATTATATTATATGTATAGCTTTTAGTTACGCGGGGAAATGCTTTTACGCATCCCGCGTAGCTGGGGAACCGTGGATGACGGACTCTCGCGGGCCCGTAGGTACAGTCGCGGAATGAAAAGGTTGACCAGTTTTCAAATAAATTCATTTATGCGTTGCATTGCAAGCACATGTTACCTTCTTAATCTGTGTAACAGATGAGTGTATTGAAAATTATATTGAAGTCTTTGACAACAAAGTTCAAAACTTAGACGAATGTTTCTGACTATGTTGAAACTAAAACCTTTTAATTAGTAAGATGCCATTACATTGTGTCAAGTGTGATAAATCTAATGATTACATCCTCTACGCTTATAATGATTAAAACTATAAATTCTATGATAAGTTGATGTCAATGTCATCATTGCTATTTCTTGTATTCGTGTTAATAATTTACAATGCCGTGAAAATATTCAAGATTTTTTACCTCGCCTTTCAAAAAATGCAAAGAGGTAAATTCTCATCATAAGTAGTGGACGTATATAAGGGCCATATTGTGAAATTACATTCATTATTACAGAATTTGTCATACTCTGTCGACAAAGCGGATACTGATAGCTTATGCTGAGCAAGCAAAAACCTATGGTCAACCTTTTCATTCCGCAACTGTACAGTCATTCCGCCAGCACAAATTATATACCTACTCCAACTATTCCATTCCCTCTCATCCATGAGAGGAGGCTTTTGCTCACAATGAGACGTTTATAGTATGAAGATGATAATTATACACCTAAATCAGATTGAGTGAGCTTTGTAAATAAGATAAGAGGTATGCCAAGAAAAAGGTGGACTACGCGACATTCCATATGGATAGGAAGAGTAGGAGTATGACGAGCGATAGAGAAGTAAGCTAGAAAAAACATACTGTTCCAAGAAACGTAGGTAGGAAGCAAGTGGGATAAGGGCTGCGAATAATGGTAATTTAATGCCTAGAGCAGTAAAGTAAATAAAGTCGCAGTTATTTGTCGTCCGAGCGGAACGCAATTTTTTCTACCGCTGTACTGTACCATGGGTGAACCTACAATATAGTATGGAGATAGTTTAAATCCTAAGTGAGGACGAATGATAGGCTATATTCCGGAAACCACCCTTGAAAGGGGAGAAATTTAGGGTGATAATTTGAGTTCCACGCGGACGAAGTCGCGGGCCGAAGCTAGTAATTAGGAAACCAGCAAACAAGTCAATGCAATGAAGACGTAAAATGCTGTCTCGAATATGTAAATAGCTAATAAAAATACTGCTGGAGTCTAGAAATATGAGAGAACCACCGATATTGTATGAGAACATTGCAACATATCTTTTCGCTTCCAACTTCTGAACTGATCTACCAGTTTGATCTTTGGCCCTAACCTTCGTTAGGGCACCCAATCAGTAGACGGTAGCAGACAGGACATTTCTCAAGCCATGTGTTAATTAACGACCGACACAAGACCGAGTGATGCTTGGCGTGTGTCCGGCACACAAGAGAGTAAAAGATGGATCAATAATAAAAGCTACGTACAGAAAGTCAATTCCGATTGCGTTTCTGAAATATATTTCCAACAAAACAACAAATTCATTATTTAATAAGTAGCCTTGCTAAATTTCCGCATCCGTGCCATTTGCACAGCGTTACTCTGTCTCCTGCTATGCAAAGTATGTCTCGAATGGTGTGACATAGAACGCTCAGACGGTGTAGGTGCATTTAGTCTATCCTCAACATTTTCCTTATGGGACTCTTCGTCTTCAGCTTTCGATTTCTTCGAGCCCCCTGATCCGCTTCCAGAAGGTTCCCTATGACGCACTGGCTTCGTATCACTGCTGCCACCGAAGATAAACTTCAACTCTGCTTTTAGTTCTTCTAGAAATGAAACCTGAAATACGAATGAGTCAGATTAAATGATAAGATAATGCATTATTTAATAATGTACATATTTATTTGGGATTTTAGTTTGAAACCATGAACGTCACCTTAAAATCTATAAGTTCGAATACAAAGAGGTAGGTAATGAATGATTATATGTTAGTTTGTTGGTTGTAATACTATTCTGGCTGTGATTTTTCTCCCGCGACTTAGCCGGCGTTTTTTGTTATATTATGTAATCAATATTATCTATGAGTAATGCAAGGGTAATGATTTTAAAAAATATACATACATCTGCAGATATAATTGGTGGCTGGTGTGTGGTGTCGGGTTCGAATTTCACCATCCCCTTTCTTCCTGTGAGTATCGTAAAAGTCGACTAAGAGAGAACCCTTAGTCGACTTTTAAACACACTTACCCATAATTATATACAAAATACACATCCACATATATGGTTTATTATTATTATTATATATAAACAACCCTACTGGGTTGAAGTGTGTTGTGGGCGATGGGCTAGCAACCTATCACTGCGATATCACATTTTGCCGATCTTTTGTACCCAAATTAATGCTTAAAGCGTCACTGGACCATAAGTTTAATGTGCTCTGCCTGCCCTTTTGGGTATTAAGGCGTGAATCTATGTCTGTTTGTATGTATAATTCTGTAATATACTACTCACTATCTTGTCCTTTTTTTAAATGGTTTTTCTATGCCTATGTAGGTACCTACCATTATTATATACGTTTTGATATTTACCCAGCAGATGAACTGACAACACGACGTTACTAAATTGGCAGGGGCAGGGGTAAGGGGCAAACCGGAACATGCTTTTCTGATGAAAGGAAATTAAATTAAAGAAGACACACGTCATAACAAGGAAGCACTAAATGAAGACAAAAAAAGAGTGGATACAAAAGTAAGTAAACCATAAAATGGATTTTGATGCTACAGTCCGACTCAATAGTAGCTGAATACTATGCAGCTTTCGCCTGTTTGATAACTTCGTATGGCAAATTAAACAAGACGTTCCGACACGATAAAAAGGGCGGACGCTCATGTCCGTCCCTTGTGTAACTGAAGGATTCGCGTGGCGTGCAAGCAACGATACGGCGGATGTCAATAATTCATTTTAAAAGGGTAAATAAATATGATATATAAAATGTGAATAATGCTCACGTTTTCTCTGTGAGATATGGCCCAAATGTCGACAACCATCTCGAATATGGCGCAAATTACCGCCAGGCCTGAGCCCGCGGCGAGCACGATGAACACGCCACCCACGTTCGCCAGCACGAGGGGTTGAGCCTCAGCACTCCCCGCATCGTCGTCCTGGGACAATGTGGAGTTCACTGTGTGTACTGAATGTGTGTCTACAGCAAGTATTTTCTACTATAGAAAAGTACGCGAAGCCGTTGAAATCAATAAACATCACAATTTCAACCGGGATGATGGTTTTAAGATTTTATTTTAGTGGAAATCAGTCAGTCATCCAAAAAAGATCGACCATTAGTTATATCACCGGACAATGTTAGCGTTGTGTGTCGGCCGAGTGCCAACCCTAGTGTACAAGTGATTAAAAAAGACCAAGGGCGGGTAGTTTCAGAAACCCGCGCAGCAAGAAGATATTCACACCCACACAAATCAGCCATCAAACGACCAAGGAGTTTGTAACCACATCTGAAACGCCCAAAACCTCAATGAGGTAAATAGATAGGCAAGGCAGGAACTATCTATTATTATACATTGTGAACTGACCGTACACGCACCGCCACCTCGTTTCTCCTTCCACCATTTGTCTTTCATACGCGTCAGTTTACCTTCCTCTTGAAGCTGTAAAATCGACTCGCTCATTGGTTGGCGATACGGACTATCTGAAACATCCAAAGTTTTTATTGAGATATTTCTAAAACTGAATATATGTACTGTATGGGGTTCTGCCTTTTCTTCGAATTTGTTATGTCCGAATTTCACTTGCCAACCAACTTTTCGCCGATGATTCACTTTGACAACTAACTATTGGCAAATTTTTGTTTGACAACGTTTCATTTGGTAGATTTTTTTAAGTCGCATAATATATAATGACTTAAATTTTTTGGCATACCTATCATTTGGCAAATGTTTCAGTTGGACAAACAACTACTAACCGAATAACGTTTCGTTAGTGTAACAGTTCCCTTTTCTTACATAACTCAACTTTTTACTTCGAAGAACAAGACAGCATATCATAGTCATATAACAGCCCATCATAACAAGGCTCGGGGGCGAAGCCCTCCGCAGTAAAAAAACAACCAGTAATCGTAACAGTAGTATTATTTGGAGGTTAGGTTAGGGTTAGCTTGTGTCCCTTAGAGCGGAAATAGGCACCCCGCGTAGCGGGGTGACGTCGACACGCTGGCGGTTAGGTGGCTAAGGTTAGGTTAAAATAATTGGCGGGTGTGTTTAAAAAAAAACATACATAGGTACATACATTCCACCAAGCAATAGTCCAAAAGTAATGTAAACACTTATCTCCAATGATGCGATTCATTCAGGTACCCTCATTGTCATAAAAAACAAGTGATCGGTTGCGCTTACCCACTTTATACCTAAATATGTTACATAGTTACTTAATGAAACCTTACTAAATATTTGGTAAGCGTTATACTACGAAATGTATATTAGTCAAACTGAACCATTCTGCTACTCGAAATAGTGGTAGCCCTACGCTTAAAAAAACCGCAAATCGATGTACAGTTTAGCCGTTTGGCACACGCATACTAGAGGTCAAAACAATTTTTTTGACCCGCAGTTCCTAAAAAAAATTCCCTTAGGGGGGAGTGCCAAAACATTTTTCTTTTTGTACGGAAAAAAAATTTTTTTTTTTCAGAAACCTATCGTGTGTAGTATCATATGAAAGGGCTTTTTAGGGCGATTCTAAAAATATACCACATAATTACATTTTAGCCATATTTTTTTAATTAAGTCAAAAATAATTTTCGAAACATACCAAGTTTGGGCTCCTCCAGACACGATATGGCTGATTTTTTTTAAATTCATGGTACCACAAATGATACGTAATATTCTCATATCTAACCTCAAAAAAGCAATTTTGAAAATAATTGCATCTAGTAATTTTTTAATTTTTCAATATTATTAAGTGACACAGTTCTACTTCAATACCTATTTTACGTGACTTATGGAACTGTACTGCAGATACGGTACATATTAATCATAAAATGATAGGTAGTATCCATATATCCAACGGGAAGTACCTCTTTAACCCTTTAACTGCGCTTTTTCATCAGTTGGTATAGTTTGGTTCGTTTTTGTCACAAAATATCAAGGTTGGACTCTTTCAGATACGATATACCCAACTAATTAGATTAGATATCAAGATATAATGTATCACAAATGATCCGATATATCTTGATATAGCAATTTTGAAATAATTTCATATAGTTTTTTTTTTGTATTTTTTTATGCATATAGTTGTATCGATCGCTATGACCGACCGACCGCCGCGACTACGGGCAGCTAACTAAATGCAGCTCGCGATCGGAACTCAGATCTTGAGGGACGGGCGGGGGGGATAGGGGAGAAAATAATTTATCGTTTTTAGAATAGAATAGAATAGAATAGAAATTTATTCCGATAACACATAATTACACATCCATTCACATAATGCACCGTAAGCTCAGCAATGCAGTTGGCACAGGAGTGCCAACGGCGCTGGTTTTCTGGGGATCCAGTGTTCAGTGTTCCAAGTTTTTGATCGTTATTATCACTTAGGTAACACCAATAATAATCAAAACACCACAGTTCAATACAATTCGAGTAGAAAGTAGATATTGAAAAATTATATACATAAAAAAAAAAAATACTAAATGAAATTATTTTCAAAATTACTTTCTGGGGTTAGATATCAAGAGATAACGGATCATTTGTGATACGTAATATCTTGATATCTAACCTAATTAGTTGGGTATATCGTATCTGAAAGAGTCCAACCTTGATATTTTGTGACAAAAACTGACCAAACTATACCAACTGATGAAAAAGCGCAGTTAAAGGGTTAAAGAGGTATTTCTCGTTGGATATATGGATACTACGTATCATTTTATGATTAATATGTACCTTATCTGCAGTACAGTTCCATAAGTCACGTAAAATAGGTATTGAAGTAGAACTGTGTCACTTGGTAATATTGAAAAATTAAAAAAAAATACTTAATGCAATTATTTTCAAAATTGCTTTTTAGATGTTAGATATGAGGATATCACGTATCATTTGTGGTATCATGAATTTAAAAAAAATCTGCCATATCGTGTCCGGAGGAGCCCAAACTCGGTATGTTTCGAAAATTATTTTTAATTTAATTTTAAAAATATGGCTAAAATGTAATGATGTGGTATATTTTTAGAATCGCCTCATAAAGCCCTTTCATCTAATACTACACACGATAGGTTTATGAAAAAAAAAATGTTTTTTTCCATACAAAATGAAAAATGTTTTGGCACTCCACCCCTAAGGGAATTTTTTTTAGGAACTACGGGTCAAAAAAATTGTTTTGACCTCTAGTATGCGTGTGCCAAACGGCTAAACTGTACATCGATTTGCGGTTTTCTTATGAAATTGGGCTTGTGGGGCTTCCACTAAAAGGTTGCAAAATAGTCCAAGCATACAGTTGGTAACCGTGAGGTTGGGAAATAAAACTAAACCTTTTGATAAGTTGACACATGATCATTCGGCGAAATGATATTATGCGAAAAGTTGGTTGCGAAGTGATAATCGGCAATGCAATTTTCGGCGACAAATTAGAGAACCGTACTGTCCGTACTGTATCTCATGAATTAAGTATTAGAAAGGTAATAAGTACTACCTTTACTAAACTGTCGCCCGTTTCTCCGTCACTAACTTCCTTCCTTTTAATAAGATCTCTTACACATTCCATCCATCTTTTCCTTGGCCTACCCCGTCTCTTACGTTCCTCCACACACGATACGCGTGGTAGAAATAAATAATAAACTAAAATTTGTTCCAATATCATAGATACGTACTTTTCTTCATAGCAATCCCATATCCCTTGCTGTCCAATAACCCCCCAACTTGAGCTACGTCACAATTTCGTTCCACCATGTACTCAATTGATGTTGATTCCATCAGAAATGCATAGTTTTCCTCGGTTGATTTAGCTCTGTAAGCAATTTGGTAATCAGGATAATCATGTTTAGAAGAAGTTAAAGAGATTTCAGCTTATTGATGTAATATGCTTATAATACCTTGCTAATCCTTCGTCATTTGTGGCCGTTTGGTACTGCGGATTTTCATCCATGTATTGATACATTTTTTGATATAATAAATTGTCAGATTCCTGTAAAATATTGGACCAATATGATATAATTTGGCGGAAAAATTGTAAAAGTAAGGCATTATGGTATCTTGTTAAGGCGGGTGTTAGATCGAGCGAGAAGTATTCGATATAAATTCGAATTGCAAATTCCAAAACTTGGGCCTTATCATCTTACCTTAAAGAAACCTAACGTAGCACCCCCCTTTTTAGCACCATATGTAATATCGTATGGATTATTCGCCAAGTCCTGTACTGTTTTTATGGCATAAAATTTCGATTCGACCGTCAAAAATGCAGCCAAGTTAGCTGTGTAGGAAGATACCATAATTAACGTAAAAAACCACCACATACTGCCTGCCATTCTTGTTGACACCGCTCTGAAATAGGATTTGTATTATGACGTCTTTTAATAAGCTATTATTATCTAATGTTTGCAGCGTTATGAAGGTATACGAACAGTATATTACAAAAAAATCGGTGTAGAAAAAAAAGAGGTATGTCAATAGACACAGGTTTTAAAGTACTTTTTTTGTAATTAAAATTAATCAGATTGTGTGCCGACTGCTTTTAAATACACTAAAGTGGATTAAGTCAATGATTAATTTAAAGTAATTATGTAAAACTGGTAAGTTCTTACATTGGGGCAATCTCCGAACCTTGTGTAAGGACACTACCTAGAGTAAACCAAAAGGAATTGGCCATTGTAAACTGATTGTCCAATGTTTCAGGCTCCTCAATACAAGGGTAAGGATTCTGCCATTCTTCGGGAGCTATTCTCCCAAGCACAAAAAGTAATAGTGAGACACCGACATAAGCTCCTGCTAGCCAACCCCAGACCTGAAATAGAAATTCTAATTAACATTTCAATACAAAAGGTTATAACACTCATTAGTTTTTTATTAAGAGTGCTAGGAAAACTCGTCAGCTAATCTGAAATGAATTGTAAATAACCGAAAGTAGAGTATGTTTTAATCTGACCAGCAGACCATTAAAGCAGAAGGATTGCTGCGGATTTACGTTCCACCCATTAACTTACGGTTTGCACGCTAAAGAGACACGTTGGTTACTTTCGACGTCCAACATACCTACTTATTGTGATCAACTTTAAGCCTATAGGAATAAATAAAAATATTTTAGGATTACCTCCAAAGAAAATGGAGAAATGAATGAAAACAAGTCTGGTGGCTGCTTTGTCGGTTTTTTGTACAATATTGTGATCCCAAGATTCATGAAAGGACTCGTGAAATCGACTGCTTTTTGACGCGCCGCTGTTATCGTCAAATCAGTAATTGCAAAATCTGCTCTCTGTAAGTTTTAAACAAAGCTATTATTTACATTTATGTACCTACCAAAAAATAATCGTATATTCGATAAGAGTTTTGGCACAAAGACGAACAATGCCTCTTGTCAGCAAATTGCGAGTACCATTTCCTATCTTAATATAGGTGTATAAAGAACGAGTTGACGTACCAATTTCCAAGTTGTAGAACATTCTCGAAAAGCTAGGATTATGTGTAATTTCAGGGAACTTCCACGATAACTGAACGCAACTTTCCATAGAGGAAGTTCCCAAAAGGCAACATTTATTTTTTAAAGGGAACATTTATTGTTAAATAACCGAAAACTTTCCACAAAGGGCAACCTTGAATTTATTTGGGGATTCATATTACTATATTAGGATAAATGCGTGTTTGATGCTCTTAACGACAAAAATCTGATAAAAACAAACAAATAAGTGTGTTACCCCGTCCATAACTTTCTCCATCATACCACTCCATTTGCCAGTGCTCTTGTCCAGAGACCCGTAGACCCCATCGGCCTGGATATCGAAGGTGTAGTTGAACTCGTTCATTTTGGACAACTCGTCTATGAGCTCGATGCCGAAACCCTCGTAACGATCGTTTCCTTCGAGTTTCTTTGATGACTCTTTCAGCATGCCGTAAGGTGCACTCTGTAGTAAAATAGGAGTTTACCAATAGTATTACAATGTAAAGAAAGGCTGATGTGTGTGTAGTAAACCAATATTTACTACCATCATCATCATATCAGCCGAAAGACGTACACTACTCGATATAGAACTCCCCCAAAGAGTGCCACAATGATCAGTCCTGCGCCACCCGGATCGAGAAGCTCTCGCGACCCTTACCTGGGTCAATCACGTACGTTTCGATCGCGCGTTAGGGCAATTTAACTGTCAATGTTCCATACTAAAGGCCTCCACCCACCGGACGCGTGTGCTGCGCGGCACACGCGCAGCACCCGCGCATCTGCAGCGCAGCACACGCGCAAGTTGTAAAGCATTGAAACTACACTTCAAACACACATCGAACGCGGCACACGCGCAGCACCCGCGCAGCTGCAGCGCAGCACACGCGCAAGTTGTAAAGCATTGAAACTACACTTCAAACACACATCGAACGCGGCACACGCGCAGCACCCGCGCAGCTGCAGCGCAGCACACGCGCAGCACACGCGCAGCACACGCGCAGCACACGCGCAGCACACGCGCAGCACACGCGTCCGGTGGGTGGAGGCCTTAAAAGGGTCGGTTAGATCTACCTGACGCGCGTACAATGCGTTACGTGATCGACCTGCTGCTTCTGATACCTAAGTGAATTGAATTGGTATTTAAACATTAACTATAATGCATTTTACGTGTAGTTATTAATTGCTATTAACATTTGTGAACCCCTGGTTATCTTTATTTATACGAGAATATCTCGTCAAGACTAGTTGCAGAACAAACTCAAAATACCAGAAAAGTTTTTAGAATTTTCCGAAAATTTTAAGTAAATATGAATTTGAGTTCTACATAGTTAGCGTTTGTTAGTTTCCGGTGGGATTTTATATGGATGTATCTTCATTAATTGCATCAACAGACCCTGGCTGTCCATACAGGGAGTTCATGACAAGTTTTTAGTTTTTCTAAAATTTAAGTATCCATAGAAGACATTTCGCAACTTTTTAAACTTTCCCGCGGTAAATTGCTAATGACATTAACTGGCCTTGACCTTAGAATGAGGACCTACAGCTATTTCATATTTAAATGTTTTTTTTAGCTGGTTGAAAAATGTTATGCTCAATTATAATATATACGACGACCGCTTTAGCCTATTTGGTAGTGACCCTGTCTACGGAGCAAGAGGTCCCGGGTTCGAATCCCGGTAAGGGCATGTATTTGTGTGATGAGCACGAATATTTGTTCCTGAGTCATGGATGTTTTCTATGTATTTAAGTATTTATTTAGCTATATACATATAAGTATGTTTATCGTCGTCTAGTACCCATAGTACAAGCTTTGCTTAGTTTGGGACTAGGTCGATTTGTGTAAGATTGTCCGCTATTTTTTTTATAGGTTACTTACTAAAGCCGTTAGCACAATAAAATGTTTTCCTTTCATAGAGTCCGATCCTTCTGCTTCAGCCTTAGGTATAACGATCCTTGTTTCCTCGTAACCATCATCAATGTTCCAAGTGGCTACCTTTAAAAAAACAATTTTCATACTTATTAAAAATAGATTACATAATTCCTAAATGGAATGTTCCTCAAATCTGATATACTATGACGGTCCCTCCGGAGGATATCAAATAGCTTTAGCAGCGTGTCAAGGTCCAAATTAACACATAAAGTAAGCTTAGTTCGGGTAACTTTATTTTTAATTTTCTTATATAACACTGCTCAAGCAAAAATGTGTAAAGTATGAAAATAAAAGAAAGTGAGTTGGAGTTAGCAGCAGACAATTATTATTTGGTATCCTCCCAGGGAACCGTGTAAGTATACCTACACAGAAGTGTTCCCTTAATATTATAATGATAATACTTTTTGACTTTTACTATATGCACTGACTGATTTCTATTGAAGATCACGCCATGTAATTAATACCAATGTACAGTCCCGTTTATAATAAATATAAAAACGTTAAGTTAATATATCAAGAAATATTATGTATATGTTTAAGGAAAATAAAGCGTATTATACTTTATTATACTATTGATATACTTGAAAAGTTGTCTGTATATGATATTGGAGAACACGACTGTACTATAATCTAGGAAATCATAGAAATACGATTTTCCTAGTGACTCGTGAACAAAATTATCGACATACATACTGTTTCTATCCCATGCGCCATTACTTCAAGTATTTCTATCTCGAAATATGATCTCAGTCCATCGTCGTCGAACTTAATAAGGCCCGTGAATCCCTCAAGTTCCATCTGCGAAGGCATACAATTGGACAGGACAACGTGAAACACTTAAATTTGTATAAATTTATTCTGTACGCACACACTAACAAGCACACGGCACCAACAACGTGACACTTATACAGACCTTTCAAACAGACAAAGTAGGTAGATTGTAAGTAGCTGACACACCCGCAGCCCGAATACACCACCGGCATGATAGACATAATGTAACAAATAAACTAGAGAAATAAAAACCTATCTATTCTATTCTATTCTATGCATCAGCTACTTGACAGTTTTTCACGGTGCCATTAGAACCAGTTTTATGAGTGGATCAAATGTCTAGTATTCGACAAACTACAATTAAAACCCTAAAAAGACAAAAAAGTGGGTCAAGATTGGACCCTCACTCACGACAAATTGACATAGTACATATTATGGCGTCGCAGCTCGCAGCATTATCATCGTTCGGATTCTATTTTTAACTTTAGCTCTTGACCGATAAATACATTTTTTGGAACTTTTCTGTGTCATCATATCATTTTATATTTTTAATTATATTTTGTAATGTAACAGATTACAAAAATTTTCTGCTTACCGTTTTAAGATTATTAAGAAGAGTAGATCCGAACGTCCATCCTTTTCCACTCTCACAAGTGACATTTGAACCATCTTCAAGGGCCATAGCTTTAATGGCCGCCACGTATAGTAACACCGCGTCGTACATCAAAGCTAAACTAAGTGTTAGTCCACTTTCGGTCACAGCTTCTGTTATTTGATCTTCAGATAGTTCCGCCACTTTAGCGTTAATGCTTTTTATGTAATTTTGGATTGCTTCCACACTTGGATCGAATAATCGAACTCCTGAAGGAAACGAACAAATTAAGAATATATATATAAAGCATTTGTAATATACCTAAATGTTTATGTGCATGTTTTAAAATTCTTAGGTTCTGTTGATTTTTGTGCCAATATCCATGTACGTTGCTGTATCTGCAACCAGAGTTAATTACTCACCTGTTATATTCGAACCTCCGTATTTAAATGGGTCTAAATCAACAGTCTGGAAGTCTGGATTCATTATGACATAACTGTGTTCGTCCGACATTATCCCCACCTGTTGTGCTTGAAGAAGGAAAGCTTCTAAAGTTTCTTTTCTGCAGTGAACCAGGTAATTTACAGAACCAGACTTTTTTATAGTTTGTAAATGTGCTCTAAAATAACAACAGTTTGTTATGTTAACACTTAGTTTTCTTCACTTCGAGACGCAATACGACTCCGCTTGCTTTTCGCTGGGTATTCCCAGTTGTCCGGGCTACTGTTTTTTTTGTATTCCGAACAAATGGGACAGTAAATTCTCATTAGTCCGCTCTTTAATGCCGACCAATACAGATACAAAACATACATAACAAGTAGTCCGCAGTGCTGACTCTATTCTATTCCCTGTAGCCCAAATGCCAGCATTTGGGCTACAGGGAAAGGCCCGCGCACGCACACACTTTGAAAAACATTCTGATGGGAATTATATTTTTACACATCAATGTAATACATTATACATATTAATATACATCTTGCTCCAAGTGTTACTCCCGGTTATACCCTAAAGGCGCCCGAGGTCCGCTTCGACATCTAAAGATTTATTGTTTGTGGAGTCCGGACTGTTCATGCTTGCATGGGCATAGTACCTAACTACTTCAATACTAGTGTTATTTTATTATTATCGTATTGACGAGAGACATCATTCCGATCTTGACAAGTTTTATTGTTATTGACCCTGAACGTCACTGACAATATTACATTAATGTTCTTTTTTTGTTTTGTTTTGACGCTTAGAGACCGTATACATCTCTACGAACATTTGAATAATTATTAATTGTATTTGGACGCTCAGATACCTTATACATCTCTAGGATACTGAATTAATATCATTAACTTTCTGTTAATGCACAGACCTTATACTTATCGAATGTAATGGTCATATTTTGTTTTGTTTTCATTCACTTTGTGACATTTAGTGTGTTGTTAATCTGCAAATTTTAAATTATTATGGTGTTAGATTATTATTCTTTTATTGTAAGATTATTATTTTTAATTTAAATTACCGTTCGACATGTAAAAGTGCCCTTGTGGCCTATTTGCAGAATAAATAATTTGTATTTGTAGCATAGGCACTAGTTTTACGAAAGCGACAGCCATCTGACCTTCCAACCCAGAGGGAAAACTAGACATAATTAATGTGTAAAAATATAAATATTATATAATTATATAATAGCTTCCATCCGCGACTTCGTTTGCGCTAAAACCCGGGATAAAAAACCTGCATGCACAATTTCATCCAAATCGGTTGAACCGTTTAAGCTTGATTGAGTAACTAACATCTGAACAACCAAACTTTCACATTTATAATATTAGTACCTAAAATCGTCACCATCTGGTAAGTGCACAACCGTCATTAAGACGTCTTTGCCAGTTTCCGAGTCTTGCAATGCGAGGATGCTGTCAAAAACTGGCAGCTGTTCAGCGCCTTCATAAATTATTGTAAACTCCTCCCAACCTTTGTTCTCGATAATGTCAGCAAAAGCCTGTGAAATAAAGGCACTGTTAAGGCTATTAAATTTAGGGCCTGTTTCACAATCGCTGGGTAAAGTTATCTGCCAGTTAAAATTATTGCTATCCTTTTCTCCCGTCATATAAAAGAAAAGTGACAGCCATCATTTATCTGACGGATATGTTTTAACTGGAGATTGTGAAACAGGCCCTTAGAAACGCAATGTTCTCCTATAGTTAGCATAAAGGGAACAGTCATTTCTTTCAGTGCATTTGATGCTAAAAATCAACACCAAAACATTTTGTGTATGCTGATGACTGATTAATGGTATGTACTTACTTCTGGATAAAGAATAACTCAATTCAATTAGAACTAGGTTAAATCTAAATACAACAAGTGCGACTTGTCCACCGAGGGTTCGGAACAAAATTAAAAATGTATAGTTTTCAGATCTTTTCCTGTATTTGTAGTAGGTATAAGACAATATTTATTTATTTATTGATTTATTTATCTAAATATTATTTGTAAAATTTCATAGTACTAGGTCAACAGAAAGTACCCTAAACAGTTTGATTCCCTTGAGAGTGTTGAAATACTTATACGTTTTTTGCGGTATAAACGGCCGTATCTTTAGTTTACGTTACATTACAATGTTGTTTTTTTTCACAGCTTCAAGGGATTTCAGTCCAACTGTAATTTTTTCATATAAAAGTCACATTAAGATCTATCTCGTAAATAAATTATGCGCACTGGGACCCCATGAACCGTGGGTCTCGACGCCAAAAAGTACAAAGTTTTACTCTCTGCCGAGGCCTCTATAGATTGAAAACATTAGTATCCAAATCCAAACTGATGAGAGTGATAAAATACCTGTGAGTAAGCCAAGTGATTTGGATAGAGATTGATCGCTGACCAGTTAACACTCTGTGCTATTGACTGGTCAATCAGTATTTGTGGCACTTCTAGATAATCAGATATAGACTGGACATGTTTCAGCGCTTTTTCGTTTGTTGGCCCAAAAACTCCAAATACATTGCCCTGAAAATTTAAAATTTGATAAGAGTTATTTCTGTCCCACAGCTTAAACATTAGCAATGAACATGAAACACATTTTTGGAGACAGCACCCATTGCCATGTTAAAGGTATCTTACATATGACCGTTACACATCTGGTATGTACCTCCAAAATTTTACATTGCATTGTCAGCATCGGATATTTCTCCCGGTGTAGTACCTACGCCCTCAAGTCATAGATAAGAGCGTTCGCTCTATTTTCGATTCAAACTGGGCCATCTTCGCCAACGTGGAGGTAGAACTACACTGTGAATTTCCCACACAAACGTTTCTTTTGCAATATAAATCTATAATATACTTAGACATAAATTGAACTTTATTAAAGCATTGTTAGTTTTTTTACGGTAATAAGTTGATGTGATTAACTACAAACAATAATTACATACAATTGTTTTATAACTAAGCAATGTTGTCCAATAAACATTTTCTACAGAAAGTTCACGCTGCCGTTCCACTTTAACTTTAAATCATTACAACATTATTGTAACGGGACTTATTAACTTATTGAACAAGCCAGCGAAAATAAAGAAGTTCTCCGTTTCACCTTAAAAGGCAAAAAATATTGCGTACCTATGCGTGTCTGGCGTCGGTCCAGCCGATCACCTCTACAAGTCGCGTTTAATTGGTATCTCAACCTATCGTGAAATTGTGTGAGTAGGTTCAATAACAAAGTAAGTAGGTACCTATAAAGATTTTTTTGTCGATACAATCTTTCAAAATTTAAAAGAAAATTGAAAAAAGACTAACACGCGATAGTCGAGATGTCTACAGCTCCCAAAGCCAGTAGTTTATTATTTATTATGTCTCTGAGGTTTCGCGACGTTTCTGATGTATCGAATCACGGGACGATCTGTTGAGTCGTGAAAGTTTAAATGAATATATTACCTCTAAAACAGAACACATAGCATTGTGGGCCTCCAATACGTCGCCCGGTGTGGTGCGGACGACTTTAGCCTCGTACGGGTCGTCTTCGCTCGACACGGCCTCCACGGCCATGGTGATGGCGGCTTCTAGTATAAATCCACCATCGTCGCAAATTGCACCTTTACAAAATCACTTGTGAGTGGAAAACTTTTTCGCTTATTAAAGGATCTATTTATTATCGGCCATAACAAGGGTTACACATTTAAAATGAGCAATGATGGTAATACGGTTCAAATTATAATAGTAAATAATAGTCCCTTACAATATCAGAAAAAAGAGTACAATATTTAGAGATAAGTTTACACATAAGGGTAAACTTACAAGTTACTCATACCATAAATTGATATGACTTTATTCGGTATGTAGAATGCACCTAGGAGTGTCAGTTCATTATATTATTATTATTTTTGTAATATGCGGGCAGAGCAGAATGGGTGTAACAATTGCAATCATTACTCAAATAATACATCTGAGTGGCTGTCAATCTAGCCCAACTTAACAGCTCTAGCTTACTCGAGGCAGCTTGACCCCCAGAGCCGAATGAACAGACAGTCACAAAAGCAAAACCACACACAACCATATGCAACCACTAGATACAACATCTCGCTAAGCTCAATAGTACAGTACAGGAAAAAGCAGTAATAAAACTCATTACTTACCTATAGCTTTTTGAGTTCTTCCATATGCGAAGCAAAAAACAAAGTACAACCACTGGCTTTTAAAAAGCATGTCTTGCCGTCACGCATGTCCAATTCGACCTTAGATTCTTAGATAATTTAGTATTTAGGATGGGTTATGGCTAAATGTATGTAGTAAGATCAACTCGGATGATACTATAACGTTGTTATGCCACGCTGCCAGTAGACTCCGGATAGAAATAGCCGATGCAGCCAATTGTCACGGTGCATCGAGATCATTCGGAATGATATAATAGTTTGTTTAGTGTTCTTGTGCTTGTGAAAAACATTTACCAAATAACAAAAGCTATGCATAAACTTACTTAGATGTCGGTAAAGTCAGCATGATATAGTCAGTGGCAGCCAAAATAGTGTTTATTATTGTAAAAGTAAGGGTGTGTTAATATTTGGCTACTTTGGCTGCTACTTAACTATACAACCATTTTAAATGACGGAAGGCGCGCAAAATATACATGATTCATTTTCAAGAAATTATGGAGTAAGTCAGTTTTTGCGTGCTTATATCACCTATTCTTTTGAAAACCAGCGCTCTGTGTAGTAAAATAATTAAAGTCGCCAACATCAGTTTTGAGACCCTCTTTATTTTTGCGTTTCCCACTCTTTTATATGGAATGGACGGGATAAGTAACGTTGTGTTAATGGAGAATAGTTATTGAAAAGAAGTTAATCGTTTTCTGGAACAACCCAGCGAGGCGAACGATGTTCTCTGTTTAAGCTTGGGCCTAAAGTATTTCATACGTCCGGCTGTCCAATTTTTTTTAAATAGTTTTACAGCTTTACAGCTCAACTCACTAGTTGTAGTAGTAGGTCTGACCATTGATACGGAAGGTAGCCATAGCAACTATATAAGGGTGGGTTAATCGTAAGCGGTGTTCGTTAAAATCGGAATGTATGAAAAGTTAGACAAGTTTTTCTAGAATGACAGCTACCGGTGCCATAAGTGACGTGGATCGGTTTGTAATCGTTAGTAAAACCCGCCTAAAACTACAGAAGATAAAATCGTCGAATTTTTGCTCATTGGAATCCTCTCAACGAGTAGTTGATGACGGTGCATGTTCAGAAACTTATTTTATTCAAATTCTTTAAGTTTTTCCGTTTCGTAAGACCGTCGTTACCAGTAGCGACATCTAAAATATTCTAAGGATACCAAGAAGAGCCTAAACCCCGTGACATGAGGGGGAGCGTGGAACGCCACAGCGTTCGACGAAAAACGACGACCATTGTAATACAATGTTCTGATGGTAGATGGCGCTATTATCATCGTTCACATTTTTAAGGCAATAAGATTGCGTGTGCCTGGATGTACGGGCGACGTGAAGTAATGTTTATATTTTTGCCCCTTATTCATTTGTAATAAGACAGCTTTTCCTTTGTGTACCTATATTTGACGTCGAGTGTAGTTGGATTCAAACTATGTGAACATTTTTTTTTATTTGGCTCGGGATCGGCTACGAGCGTAGCGCGTTGCGATGCTTGGAAGTGAAAGTGTTGATTATATACCTGCTTTTGAAAAGAACGAACACTAATGGCTTAAAAATGGTATTTTGACATTGGAATAATAGTATTTTTCACAATCGTGTTATAATAGAGAGCTTTTTAGTCAAGTACCGTGTTTAGGCCACGAAGCTTGCTGAGTGGCCTAAGTAAGGTACGGGATTAAAAAGCTTGATTATGACAGTATTGTGAACAATACTTTTTGTACGAGTTCATTAAAGTTAATAATTTAAGTCATTAATACGAAAACTAAATATCGCTTCGTAAGTACTATATTGTCTAGTTCTAATATCCGCATTTTAGGACCTAAACTGAATCGAAAGCTGTCAGTTACATAGAAAAACTGTCACAAAATGACAGATCAAACCTAAATTGAATTGCAATGGGACGTTGTGGTAACCCCCCTGACGGGCGTAAAACGCGTTAGGTGATCGACTAGCAGAGTTTTTGTTAAGTACGCTAACAAAAACATATAACATGTTATTCTAAGCCAGATACTGAAAAAACATTGATTAATGAGCAGAAAAGTCGTAAATACAGACTGTGGTTTACTCTTGAAGGTAACGCAGTTTTCCTATCCCAGTCAGTACATTAACTTCAATTAAGGTCTAAAAAACAGTCAAGTGCGAGTCAGACTTGTGCAACGAGCGTTCTGTAATTTGTAGGTATCTACATATATAAATAGCTCGTCAATCACGGGAATTGAGTCCCGTAGATTTTTCTGCGGAAAATGCCGGTCAAACTTAACTTTGTCGTTGGAAAATGTACTGTGCACAATGATATAGCACGCTGTAAGTTTACCAACCTGCAAATAAGTTTATAATCCTTTTTTTGTGATATAAGTACAAATAAACGGTTTTGTGAGTTATTCCTGTACTTCAGACGGCTTGTGGTCAAATATGACTCTGGCTAGGTCAACGTAAACTAAGTACCGTATAGCATTTGGAATCCTTTGCGTGTATCAAAGTATAGAGAAGAGACTAGAAATGGACGTAGAACCTAGACGTTTAATTAACCGACGAAAAAAACGGAGGAGGTTCTTAAGTCAACGCGTATATTTTTTTTCATAGGTTCAAAGAACTGCAAAGGACGGCATTCTTACTTGAGGATTTGGTTTACATTTCAATTTGAGAGCTCCACGCTTTTCAGAAAAAGCCAGACGGACATGGACAATGATGTAAACAACTAAGGGTTTTTTTTCTTCAAGAAACTGATGTTGGCATGGCCTATGGCAACAGTTTCACTAAATAACGTTTTTAAAACGTGATTCAAGCATAATTTTGTGTTTGGCAGTCCATCGGCGTCATACTAAACATAAAATATGAGACTGCTGCGGCCCACCCATGGGCTTCACCGCTTAGTGCTTCTGTTTAAATTGGCGGTATTTGAATTTGGTTTTGTCTGATTCTAAATTTTAGTGCAGACAATGCCATCATAATGTAAAATAATATTTAAAGAAACATTTGATACCTAATAACAATATAACAACTTTTAATTATTTTATTTTATTTATTTAACTATGAAACAAACGGTCGTACAAAAAATATTGATACAATTTCTTCTCTTAATCTAGACCTCTATAGTTTCCATTTTTATTAAACATTATATAAAGATATTATCTTTATATAAGCACGAAAAAGTGCCTAGCCTGGATCAGGTTAAGCTGATTAGTAAGAGGTTACAGAGAATTTGTAAAAACTGTTTCACAGAAAACTCAGTGAAAGGCAGCATGTTCTACGTATTTAACAACTTATTGATGCGCAGCATGCGACATAACGACATATTGGTTCGCACGTTATACCCAATTGAAATCGATTTTAATATACACGGTGTTTTTTAACCGTCTTAGAGCCGAAACCTAGTTAATGTATACATTACAAATAACTTAAAAAAAGGTTTTTTTTGTTATTTTTAATGCATTAATATAGTGTTTTTTTGTATCAATATTAACTTTAATCATCCAGCCGAGTGACCGCAGTGTCCGCTAGCCGCCATCTTATGTAGATAGGTACGAACTCTAACCGGGTGAATGAACTTCGCTTAGTGCGCCAGAAATTTTCAAACTTAATTACCTTTTATTACTAAAAACTTTACAAAAAAAAACACGAATTATTAGTACGTTTTGGATACTTTAAGTGGGCTTCGGCTCTAAGACGGTTAGAAAAACACGTTGTATTAGTGATCAGCAGGTTGATCACGTAAAGCATTGTACGTACAATTGAACTGTCAATTGTTAAATACAAATAATAAACAGTAGGATTATCCTAGCGGTCTTTTGAAACGTTATGTGACATTCTGAAGCAATTTTGATGTTATCGTGAAGTTATTATACTTTTTATATTATAAGTATTTTCACTGTTAGGTACTTACTTCCGGTAGTCCTTTGTGTTAAATTCAGAACGCGTATTTTCTCTCTGTCATAAATTTCTTCTTTCTTCGACAGACGTTCTTTAATACTAGTCTCTCGTGAATCATTTATTTTGTGCCTGACTAATTAATCATATAAGTACCTGAATTAACTATAATACACTAAGTTACAGTGAGTTGATACATTTTATAACAATTATTTTCAATATTGCTGCGGAGACAAGACGGTCAGGTTACGCAAACGCAGCTTCGGGCTAATCAAATTATTCGACCAAAATCGATACAAAAGGGATACTTGGAGGAAAATGGATAAGTAGGTACCGATATTGTTGGTGCCACTTAAACAAAATCTAATTTATATCGGTCGACGTAAATCCAGTGATATTTTGGTTGTTAAGTTCAAGCCTAATGGGACGCCTGTGAGCGAGGCGGCGTGCAGCGTGTATATAAAACAAATGCAATTACATGGGGGAGGCTCCACGCCCCGCTCGTAGCGGAGCGTGCACTCAGATCAGGCCGTACACCTATGCGCAGCATCATGATTCATGACGTTGCGCGGACCACATGAACGTGCGTAGACCGTAGACCGGCGGTGCCGGTGGCGCCGGCCACATGTCCGCGGCACGGCGCGTCGCACGGTGTGACAATCCACGTTGCGCTGTAGGTATTTGTAGCGCCGTGCGCTTCGCCGTTTCACGGCGACGGCGCTGTGCCGTGGGCATGTGGCCGGGCCCATACATTGCCATAGTAAAGTTTCGAAACCCGTTCTACTGGGTTTCGGGAAGAGCGTGAATAACGCGCGTAGGGAACAACGCAATGAGCAAAATATAATTCAAAGTAAATTTGTATTTTTGTTTCTCATGTTTGTTTTCATTTAAAATTGGATTTTTATTGACTATTATTTAGTTTTTTATTATTATTCTTATATACACTCTGACGATCGTTTTGTGAATCCATGCTATTATAATTTTATTAAATGACATGTAAATTTTCTAAATGAAATTAAATAATCTAATCTAATCTAAGCTTCTTACGAAATGCTTCACAGGAAGAAACGAAGACGAATTGCTAAAACGACAAAGCTATGCAAGCGAAGGTAATGGAAAATTTATGGCCGTCAGAAAGTAGGTAAACGAATAAGAAATGAGGACCGAGTGCCTATTTAATGAAGGCCAACAACTCATCTCGGGAAAAATGCAATATACTACATATTACTTACCGAAAGTAAATGGGCATTTACTTAAAAGTAGGCTTTTTGATACGAGTACATACTCGTATTTATGTATTTAGTACTCAAACTACTCAATTACTCATATTGAGTGAATAAAATATTAGCTAACGTTTTCATTTATTGTCAATTCTGTAGTTGGTTGTACACATTTATACCTACGTGTATATTTAATATGAATACTATCTTCAGATTATTATCGACTGCACAAAGATACTTATTCTTACAACCGGCGTTATAAATGTTTGTAACTGTTTCATGAATTGAATTTCTATTCAATTTTCGTGGCGGAGACGCATCGTCACGAAACTTCAATAACGATTTGTCGCAATACTTTTAATTGCGCGCCGAGATGAGCTGACAATTTAAATTTAATCCAACTTCGCTCCGTTTTTTAAGTATATTTCGATATTAAAATCTTCTCTACAGTAAAATCAAGTTACCAATAAAATGTAGGAAACTTGATATTCGGCTCAATGGATAAATCAAAAGGGAAAGGTCACCAGGAATAGCGCGACACGTGACTTCCTCGGTTTACATACAAATGTCTTCGGGCCGATCGTTTGAACCCAAATATATCAGATGTTTAGCATAAATTGCTATGTAAATAAAAACAACAATCCCCCACAGATGCGAGATGGCCGCACATCAAGTGATTTTATTCGTAGTATACGGAAAATTTGCAAGGTTTTTGGGAATTTATCGCGAAACGTATGTGGGATGATTTAGGAAAACATACTGCAGGTTAGTTGTAGAACGCGTAAGGCGTAGCACGGTTGCCATTTTATCACTTATCGCTGTGGATAAGACATCCGTCACGTTCTGACAAGTATGCAAGTGCTAGAGTGACGGATGTCTTATCCACAACGATAAGTGATAAAATGGCAACCGTGCTACGCCTTTATAGTCACGTGACAAAATATAGCTTAGTGTCATCCTGACGAACCATTATTTACTCCAGTATTTTTTTAGATAGGATTGAAAGCATAAATTTGATCTAGATGATAAGAAATGAGGAGATTTTACTGTTCCTGACAGTAAAACAAGAGAAAAGAGCGATCTTAAATAATATATGGGGAAATTATTAGATACGGCAAGACCACTTTTTTAAAACCGCCATGGAAGGAATGCGATGCAGGTGAAGATCAAGGCGCAGTTATAAAATGGACCAAATAAAAGAAAGCTGGTGTCGTGTCATATCAAGAAATCAAAACTAGCGTTCACGAGGCAGAAATGGAAATACTCCATTCGACAATTAATTCTAATCAGAATGTAGATACGGCTTTGTCCGTTGTTAAAATGTAAGTTTGCATTTTTCTTTATAAGTACGTAGTTATAAAAGTTCCGAATAAAATATCTGAATTGTGAAGAAGAGCCGTGATAACGTAAGTTTTAAAATCTTCTGCGACATCAAAATAGCGACGTATCGCGGCTGTGACGTAGGGTTTCTTTAAATCACGAAACTTGTAACAAAATGGGAACAGCCATTCTAAAATTAGATTGAAGAAAAAAAGAGGTGACTAGAAATAATAATATAGGTATGGATGTTTTTATTGAGTTGAAAGCGTTTTAGGGAATACTTATGTACTTACGTATGTACTTTGCGCGTTTGTATACCTATAAAAACGTGTTTCTTTTACCTAGTTTGCAATATTCTTTCAGCGTATATACGCTTCAATTTATTTATTATTTATTTATTAACTATCCTATAGGATACAAAAGTAAGTAACTAAATGGTACAAAGTTGTACCATTTGCCGAACTAAGTTCTTGGTCAACGGAACATACCCTATAAATTTTGATTCCCTTGAGATAGTCGATATATTTATATCTATTGTGGATTTTTATCTGAAATAAATGATGATTATTATTATTATATACGTTTCTTGCGGCATTATTAATTTTACGTTAACTGAGAAGTTTGATTTTTTCATTAAGGGTCTAGACACACAGACAGACAATGCAGACAGACAATATAGTGACCTCTAAGGATTCAGTTTTTTCCTTTTGAGGTACGAAACCCCAAACAATGACCAAGGGACAAGAAAAAAGTTGAATGTCTAGACGAGTAGGTGGAGAGTAATTTGATAATGATAATAAAAGCCTGTCTCGAACCGAAATCCGAGTAGATACCCATTTTAAGCCACAAATTAATGTTATTGCCATACTTTTTACCGACTTCAGAAAAGGAGGAGGTTCTCAATTTGTCGGAATATTTTTTATGTATGTTCCCCGATTATGTGAAAACGCCTGCACCAACTTCGCGAATTCTTTTTTACACCTCTTAACGAAACAAATTATTATTATTATTATTCTTTTTTATGGGTCAAGCGCATGGCTTGGCCATTAGAGTGGCCTAAAGGCTGTGAGTATTTTAAGGAAATACAGAGAGGTCACTACTAGTAGCGACGTCTTTGATAGAAAGATACGCTATATCAAACTAATGTCTGGGTAGCTCTGAGGGAGAGCGGTGCACCAGCAATACAGAGAGGGCACAAGCTCGAGTCTCGTCTTGGCCTTCAGACGATAATGGTTTATTTTTCCATTATATTTATTCTCTGTATCATATCGTTTAATTCATCACACGCATCACATCATCAGCTCGTAAATGGTGTTTTTCCATGCATGGACAATGGCCTTCATTATTCCCACGGGAGTTATGGATTTTTATAACTCTTTAGGGAGTCATGAGCTTGTGTGTGATCTGATTGATTTAAGCAAATCTAGTTCACCAAGCGCCACTAGAATTCTGCTCTATGATTGGTTGAAAAAAATGTAGTTGGCCAGAATATTGAAGCTGCGCGAAATTTTTGATTGCGGCCGTTAAACATAAAACGTGTTTTATAAAACATAGATTTTTTTCTCTTTTGTAGTTATGACTTCCTCGCAAATGTACTGAAAAACATTGTATATAACACGGGCGTAAGAATATTACAAACGCGAGTCACAAAGCTCTCCGGGCTTCTGATAGATTCTTGTTCGCAATATTCCACTTGCGCCCCTCGTTAAAACAATAAGTACCTACTATTTTTGTTCGACAGGGTGTCCCTACTGATCCCCTGGTCTTCTGGACAGGGTCAGTCGAAGGAACCTGGAGGAGTCGCGGAAACTCTTCAAATAAGGCGAAATACTAAGTTGAAGTCGGTTAAAACTTTGTTTTTAAAGTAAATTATATCAGATATGGAAATATCATTTGACGAATGACAACTGAGCCTAGTGGGTCATGATAGTGGCTCCGATTAACGCAACGTACGGTCCTGGATTGAGACCACAGAGTAAAATAGGAGGACCTATTTTATTCTGAGTCATGGATGTCTGCTATGATATTCTATCTGCTATATTTAATCCCTCGTATGCTTGAGACACCGATCCGTGCCAAGCATTTGAACCCATAGTTTTCAATCTCAAGGTTATACATATAATTGATCAGCCATTTTTGACATCCGCATACAAGGGGTTACGTATTTTTAATCATATCGTCTAATACCCATAACGTAAGCCTGAGCTTACTATGGGACTAGTAGAATTTGTATTCATAAAAATATTTTTCTCAGCGCGCCATTTAGTAATAAAATGTTATTCTATGAAAACATTTTGGCCATAGTTTAAGTATTCTGCCAGCGGTGTCTCGTAAACGTAGTTTAAGCAGTAGTAAAATGATCCGCTTACATTGTTTGCTGGAGTTTTGTGCCAGTTCCAAGCTGGAAAGGATCGACCACGCTTCAATATGGCGAGACGACGCTTGCGCCCTTTTTACACGCTTTTATTTAGTTTCACCTGTCCCGGTGTCTGTCTGTCTGTCGTCTGTAATCAAATCTTGCACGTTAAATTTGACCCACTTCCCCATGATCGATTGATCTGAAATTTTGGGTTTAAGTATAGTGCGGACGACAATTAAATATTATGGTACCTTCGAGCTGATCTGATGATGGAGATAGAAAGTGGCCATGGGAATTCAGTACTTAGCCGACGTAACCCCGTTGAGTTTGGGCTCGTTAGAATCGTCTCATTGAGTAGTTGATGATGGTTTACAGAAAAGTCGGCAATAACAGCTTGTACCAAAAATGACATTTTTGTCAGAAACTTGTTATGATTTTAATGCACAATACTTACATTACAACTCGCGCCACATATGTTTGCGTCTCTGTTGGCTTTAAGTCTTCTCCCGCACACCCGTCGAGCCCCTCTGGCACCCGAGGTTACTAGTAGTTATAGTCCGACGGCTTCACTCACCCCTCACCTGCGCACGGGTGAAGGGGTACCTTTGACGATAAAGGGGGCGCGTCGTGCGGGAGGCAAAGCCCGGCGCCCGCACGCCGCGCGCCCCCCTTTATCGTCATACCCCTGCACCCGTGCGTCACGCAGGCGAGGACTGAGTGAGTGAGTGATACTGAGCCTACGATACGATGAGGCAGCGCCTAAGGGTACGTTTATATTTATTTATTAGATGTTTTATTCATTGGGTACATTACTATAAAATTTTATTGCTATTTATTTTAATCGTATGGCATACATTATTTCGCTTTTAAAGGCCATGATATAAGCATTCGTCCTTAAGCCTTTTTAATTTCTGTCTAGCCTCATAAAGCTTGTGCGAATAGTATATTAACACCATTGATTTATTAACGGCAACGTATGCAGAGGGAACATGTGCGGATGTTTCAACCGTGTAACCGGCCTTGGGGATGAAGAATATATACCTAGGTTATATTTTGTCACGTAATACCAATTATAACAACTGACTGAAACGTTCTGTTCTCAATATTCTTCTTTGGCCACGTATAGGTACTGCCGCCGGCAAGAATGTCTCATGATTCCATAGGGGTATGACGTAGCGTTTTTAAAGCGCGTTAGGTAGGTCCAACTGTCATTGTTTCATATAAAATTTGTCATTTGGATCTACCTAACATACTCGTAATACGCACAATGCGTTGCGTGATCGACCTTCAAGAAGTAAAAAATAAGAGTCATGTTTTCTCGTAAAGAAACCCGTCATTTTCATTCGCTTGATTACACTTACTCAGCTTTCTCCAGGCTTTCTTAACTAGAATCGTAAGTACATAAACTTATAATTGAATAAAATAAGCAATTATAGAGTCGCCGGCATCAGTGCCGAAGTAACTTTATTGTGTCCCAAAGTTTGATTTGTGAACTTTGATTTGCCAAAGTGTGTGTGTGTTTGTTGTTTTGTAGGTAAGTTTTAAACTTTGCGGCGAAACATAGCGCCACGCTGTACCATTTCCACCACCATCTTGAAACTTAAAAAAGGTATCACACTAATATTACAAAATGCGAAAGTTTGGATGTTTGGATGTTTAGATGTTTAGATGTTTGGGTGTTTGTTACTCAATGCGTGCTTCAACGGCTCAACAGATTTGGATGAAATTTTGCACGGAGATAGTTTATAGCCTGGATTAAAATATAGGATACTTTATATCCCTTGCCCACGCAGAGGAAGGCGCGGGCGGAAGCTAGTCCTTAATAATTATCACCCAAAAACGAATCGCGTACAGACTTTAATAAAAAAAAAACGAATTCCAAGCCAATAATGTCCGCTCCAAGAAACTAGAATAATAAACTAGTTTGCATTTTTCACGAAGTCTTCCTTGACAAACCGCTGTGCAAATATGGTACCCAGCAGCTGCTCCCGGGTGCTAGTGCAGGGCTGGTATTCACGACACCGACTCACGTGGACGAACCAGTGTAGTCACAATCTTTAATTATTAGGTACTTATAGTTACGAATATCGACGTCAAAAATTTTAGCTATAGGACCACACAAAACGAGGAGGAGTTTCAGGATTACCAGGGACCCGCCCGGTGTCACCTTCGAGGGTTATTGAAAGGGTTTTTCGTAATGCTTTGCTTACCAAAGCCGATGCTCCTCAAAACCCATTCATTTGGCTATTAAAGCGCTCCAATACGGAATCCCCTTCATAGGGTTCTTGAAACAGTTTACTTACCAAGGCCGATAATGCTCCTCAATACCCATTCATTTGGCTTTTAAAGCGCTGTCAATACGGTTAAGCGCTTCAACCCTTTAACCCTTTGACCGATTTTACTTTCGTTTCAGAATGTGACGTACACGCCAGCATCTTGACACCTAAAGAGCGAATATGAAACTTATCTGACAGTAAGAAAATTGTTTTGACAGTGTCCGCCATAACCACTTTAAAGGTTGCTGGCGTGGTGGGCACGCACAAAATTGACAATAGGTATTATTTTTATTGAGGTAAAGCTTCAATCTTGCAGCGACCACTTTAGTGGCTCTCGGCGTTCAAAGGGTTAAAAAGCGCTTAAAAAAGCCTTTTTAAAGGGTTTTTCTATCAGTAGCGGTAGCGCACCGTAAGAGACACCCTTTCATACGGCTAAGTTAAATGAATGAGTTTTAAATCAATAAAGGAAAACAAGTGATTTGGGCTTTTAAACGAACGACTAACCCGTTCAAAGGCTTTTTTCTGGGAAGGGGTGGGCGGGTCCCTGAGGATTACTCCACCTTTATCATCACCCTCGTAGCGTTTTCTCGGTGGCCCCCTTTGCAACCTCATTCCAAGATTTGGAGGAGGCACTAGTTTTATGAAAGCGACTGTTATCTGACCTTTTTATCCAGAGGGCAAACAAGACCTTGCTTGGGTTTACATCGAAATCCTCACGATGTTTTATTTCACAAGAAAGCTGCTGTATCTAGTCGGATATACACTATACGATCTAAGTGTGTTCGTGTCTCTGTCCAGCCCTGGTGTCATAAGGCGGTCAATTAAAAAAATCGGAGGCTGACACAATTTTCTTTGGACTACCAATGACGTTTTGACCGGACAAACTGAGGAAATATACCTACTATATCTATTTGACACAAGTTTTTGTCACAGGCAAATCTAGAAATCCTTCAGACTATTTTGTTTTTCGATTCCATTTGCTGAAAATTTCTGCTACGTTTATTCCCGTTATTGAGTTGATTGGCTGATTATAGAAGGTATCTAAGGCCGCTTAAGACTCAACCAGTACATATAAATATAGTACCTTCTCTTTGGACTCAACGATGATCATGATAATACTGCGACGGTTAACTAATCCAAGGTCTTTTTCTCTGAAAACAACACGTGACACTAGACAGGAATGAGACAAGTCGAAACAAGTTGCGAATCGCGTCATGCAGGAAACGAATGTAGGACGTGACTAGTTGTACATGCGATATATCACGGCGCCTGCTGATCTACCTCGTGCAAGACCCAGATTTAGAGAGCTGGCTTTATATCACTCGACTTGAGTCATGGGTACCTAACTACTTTAGTCAGGATAGTTTTACGGGCTTTGTAGTCAAATACACGGGTGCATGTATCCAAATAGGTATTTAGAAGATATTTAGCTACACTATTCAACTGTTGTACGAGTTTGGTCGAATGTACAAACATTCAACATTTCAACGATTTTAAGTGCCTTTTTCCTAAGTTCTCGTCCACCACTACTTTTTTCCGGCTTCCAACTCTGACAGCTCAATAACCGCCCGGCCGGGAGGGATGGCATTTTTTTACAGTGTTTGTATGTGATGAAGAACAAGCATGCCAATTTTCAAGCGGTTGCCTGCCAATTTTTTCTTTTTCTTCGCTCGCTTACTCGGCTCCGGTCACACTTGGAGGGATGGCATAAAAAAATCATTATATAAACAACTACACACTTTCAGGCTACCGCGTTTCAATCGGTTGCCTCGCGACAATTTTTTTTTACCACCCCCCTCCTATTTCCGAACCAGTCCCAGTTGGCTCAATTCGGGTTGCACAGGGAGGTTCCACAACACTTCGGGAGCTCAAATACCGCGAGCCATCCGGTTGCCTCTCCGACATTGAATTACGCGTTATTGCTCTGAATATTTAGGCTGCAGGGCGGCCAAAGATAAGACTTAAACACATACATACAGTCATACATACATATAAACGCTCGAAAAACATAACCCTCCTATCCTTCGGCAGGCTAGGAGGCTAGGCAATTGTGGCACACAAAGGACACCGCACATAAATGGGGAAAAAGTTAATAAACTTTGTGGAAAGTATATTTAGCGTATTAAAGTGTATTAAGAAGGTATTTAAAATAAAAATTATGAAGGGCCACAACATTTTCATGTATATAAATATATCTTTTTTCTATTATTAATACTATAATATACGGGGCAAAAAATTAAATTAGTCAGATTCTATTAAAAAATATATATGTTTATACATTTAGGTAAATCATTTATTCAAGGCGCCGTAGGTTTATGGTCTTCTCTCCCTCTCATTAAGCATAAGCGTGAGCGAGATGGAAGTGCATGCGTGCACGGAAGCGCGGATATCATGTTTTTTAATTTTAAATTTCTTGCTGTTCAATTAAATAAAAATGTAATCACTGATTTGTCTCAAACATGATATTGCCGATTTTTAGAAGCCATTTTTATATTTTTAGCTTTTGTGCATAATTTGTTACGAATGTTTTAAGTGTATATTTTAGACCCTTTTAGACCAATTTTCGTGATTTTTCTATTGCGCGAAAATTGCTTAGTCATGTTTCGAATCACTGCTCTCCCTGCAGAGAAGCCTCAAGATATTCGTATTTTTTGAAACCATATTATTATAAACAGACGCATTTTATTGTCTCTAAAACTCTGTTCGCTTAATTTCGCTGAACTTACGGCGCCTTAAACAACTTTCAGCAAAATGTTGGCAGCTTACAAATACTGACAGTAGTATTTGGCTTAAAACTGTCAAGTCAGAACAGTTTTCGTAGTACTTGATATGTTTTTGATGACAAAAATTACCATAAATATATATTACACTTTCGTAAATCAATAACGGTTCTATTATTGATATCTAATGTAATAGAAATACTTCAAAATATTTTATTATTTTACAATCGGTTGTAAACAAACACGATTCAGAAAAACGATATACATGTTGCAAAGGGCAATGAGATTGTCGTTCGCCATTAGTCTCCATGATGCCTCGGTATAAGAAACTTCGACATTTTGGTGTGATTTTTTAATAGCTATTACATCAATAGAGATCATCTCAATCGGCCCGAGAATTGGGCTTCTGGGCCGCAATACCATTCAGCTACCTAACTAAGAAAGGGTATCGCTTTTGTTTAATTTCATAACCATAAGATATTTTCGGCTGGATGTTGGTACCTATGGGAAACGTTTTCAGAAACCACCATCAAAATTGCGAATGCTTTGTGGAATTCACGCGCGCCCTTGATCCCAGTCCCAGTGTCTCGACGTAAGGGAATTAATGTCGTTACTCGTTAGTATCAACGATGTAGTAAGAAGAATAAAAAACTTTAATTCTGAAAAATTGTTAATCATTAAACGCTTATTGCCGTAGCAGGACAATCATATGTCCAATGCAACGAACGAAGCAACGAACGAACGATAAAAAAATTACAAGCAATATTTGAATATAATGTATGTGGAATGTAGGAGTTGGCGGGGACGAAAAATCAATTTAACTTGGTTGCATCTCTCCTCTTCTTCTTTTTTTAAAACTAAGCTTTTCTCGGTGTAGCATCGGTTCACGGTAGACCCTCGGTCTACTCTGATCCCACGCAACCTCTTTGACATCTCGATACGACCTGACGTCAACTCTCTTTTTGAGTCGCTCTATGTAGTTTATTCCAGCGCTTCCCCTCTATCTTTCCTTCAATTGTATTGAGTATGAAGTTGTCATGTCGTATGGGTGGCCTATCATCTTCAATCTTCTATTTTCCAAGTGTTTCACTAACTGCCTGTTTTGCCCAACTCTATTCAGCACTTCTTCATTGGTCTGTCTCGCTCTCTCTCTCCAGCTAATTTAGGTTTCATATCTGGAAAAAATCGTTTTCTCTCTAAAAAACACCGTTAAAGTCGAGCTAACCTCTACTACTACTAGAAGTTAATAAAATAATTAGGTTAAGGGACACTTGACAAGCTAGTGAAATCTTCGGTGAGTTCGTACTTTAGATATTATTTGCATTTACGCGTTCAAACAGCGTCATCTAAACTTTCGGTTCAGAAATATTTAATTAAATTCACTTTACTAATGAACTGAATCTCCTGTTTTTCGTGTTACATAGTATGTCATGCCCTCAAGCTATGATTTATGGTTGGTTTTTGTTTTCAGCCATTTTAATTTGCATTTACCCATTTTTTGCTGTAACCTTCAGTTTCCGCTTCGCCCGATTTCCGCTCCGTATTGAGCGAAGTTTAATAAAGTTTGTGTTCGCCCCAATTTTGTTGGGGTTTAGTTACTAACAATCGGAGGCCATTCATATTGGCCTATAGTGTTCTTGATTCAAATAGTTGAGATTTGTTTTTAGACCTGTCATTATAAGTTCATAACTAGACGGAGATCGTGGTTTCAAATGCCAATTATGTTGTTTCCAAAATCAATCTATGATATGGTACGTTTCTCTTTTGTTACTTGACGCGTCTTATGTGGCTTGATTTCTCAGATTTCTGAATACGATTTGTTGCCTAAGCAACTTCTCAACGTATTTTAAGCTTAGGTGCGATTGGGTCCTCATTTCTCATGACTAAGGGAGTCTTCACGGCCCCGAGGTTCCGGCGACCCCGGTACCCTGGTTGTGGTAGCGGCCAGGGCACCAGCGGGGTCAGGGGTGCGAAGAATCTCCGGCGAAGATCCGGCTACCACCACCGACGACACCGCACACTGCGGACCGACGAAAGGATAGCCGAACTGGAGGAAGGATTGAGCAAGTTGCGCTGGGATGTCATAGGGTTATCTGAAGTCCGAAGAGAGGGGGAGGACACGATTACCCTCAAATCCGGCAACTTGCTCTATTTCCGGGAGGGCGACCAACAGTCCCAGGGAGGTGTCGGGTTCCTCGTCCACAAGTCCCTCTTAAATAACGTGGAGAAGATCGAGAGTGTGTCGACTAGGGTGGCGTACCTAATACTCAGAGTATCCACCCGGTACTCATTGAAGGTCATTCAGGTTTACGCACCGACCTCGGCACACTCCGACGAAGAGGTGGAGGCTATGTATGAAGATATATCGAAGGCCATGCATAGTTCCAAAACCTACTTCACCGTTGTTATGGGGGACTTCAACGCAAAACTGGGCAAGAAAGATGGTGAAGAGCTGAGAGTGGGGCAATTTGGAGTTGGAAGTCGGAACCACCGGGGCCAACTACTGGCTGGCTTCTTGGAGAAGGAAGGACTCTACATGATGAATTCCTTCTTCAAGAAACGCGAGCACAGAAAGTGGACCTGGATGAGTCCCGACGGTGCAACTAAAAACGAGATTGACTTCATCATGTCGACGAGGAAGCATATATTCAACGATGTCTCTGTGATCAATACGGTCAAAACCGGGAGCGATCACCGTCTGGTAAGAGGCACATTGAATATATGCGTCAAGCAAGAGCGCTCTCGATTGATGAAGTCTACGCTCCGTCCAGCATCAATTCAAATTCAAAACCCCGAGAGCTTCCAGCTGGAACTCCAAAACCGTTTTGATTGCCTAGGCGGCGATGTGGACGAATTGAACGACGGGTTTGTGGAAGCTGTCCGTGTCACTGGGTCTAAGTTCTTCAAGGCCCAAGGCACTAACGGAACTAAAAGGCTATCTAGCTCCACTAAGAAGCTCATGAAGGAAAGGAGTGAAATGATTCTACAGTCTTCAGGCGACGCGACCTTATACCGGCAGCTCAATAAACAGATCTCCAAGTCCCTTACCCGCGATCTGCGCCAATTCAATACAAATCGTATTGAAGAGGCCATACAGCGTAATAAGGGCTCTAAAGTATTCTCGAGAGATCTGTCTATAGGGCAGAGCCAGCTCGCGAAGTTAAAAACTGAAGATGGTAGAATCGTTTCCTCTAAACCTGAGATTCTGGGTGAGATAGAGCGCTTTTACGGACAGCTATACACATCAACGCGCAGACCCGAAGTTAGTCAGGCGGAAGACCCTAGAGCTAGACTAACCCGACACTATACCGACGACATCCCGGACATCAGCCTGTACGAGATTGTAATGGCTCTTAAACAGCTCAAGAACAACAGAGCACCCGGTGAAGACGGAATAACAGCCGAACTTCTGAAAGCGGGTGGAAAACCGGTCCTTACGGCCCTTCAGAAGTTGTTCGGTTCCGTCTTACTGGAAGGGAGAATTCCAAAGGCATGGAATAGAGGTGTGGTGGTGCTGTTCTTCAAAAAGGGTGACAACACTCTGCTGAAGAACTACAGACCCATCTCACTTCTGAGCCATGTCTATAAGCTGTTTTCGAGGGTCATTACAAACCGTCTCGTACGCAGGCTAGATGACTTCCAGCCTCCCGAACAAGCCGGTTTCCGAAGAGGCTTTAGTACCGTAGACCACATCCACACGCTTCGTCAGGTTATACAGAAGACCGAGGAGTATAACCTGCCTCTCTGCTTAGCGTTCGTGGACTACGAAAAAGCCTTCGATTCGATTGAAACCTGGGCTGTACTACAGTCTCTCCAGCGGTGCCAAGTTGACTATCGCTATATCGAAGTGCTGAAGTGTTTGTACGAGAGCGCCACTATGTCAGTCCGACTCCAGGACCAGAACTCAAAACCTATTCCGCTGCAGCGGGGAGTCAGGCAAGGAGATGTTATTTCTCCAAAACTGTTCACCGCTGCACTGGAGGACGTTTTCAAGACTCTGGACTGGAGAAGGCTAGGCATCAGCATCAACGGCGAGTACATCACTCACCTTCGGTTTGCTGACGATATAGTAGTCTTGGCTGAGACCATGGAGGACTTAAGTACGATGCTCGATGACCTCAGTAAAGCATCCGAGCGAGTTGGTCTAAGAATGAACATGGATAAGACGAAGATCATGTCAAATGCCCATGTAGTACCAACTCCCATTACAATCGGACACTTTACGCTCGAAGTTGTAGACGATTATGTATACCTAGGACAGACGATCCAGTTAGGTAGGTCCAACTTCGAGAAAGAGGTCAATCGTCGAATCCGACTCGGCTGGGCAGCGTTCGGGAAGCTACGGCAAATCTTTTCGTCGAATATTCCGCAGTGTCTCAAGACGAAAGTCTTTGACCAGTGTGTGTTGCCAGTGATGACAAATGGCACTGAAACGTGGTCGCTTACTATGGGCCTCATAAGAAGGCTCAAAGTCACCCAAAGGGCAATGGAGAGGGCCATGTTGGGAGTTTCTCTGCGTGACCGCATCAGAAATGAGGCTATCCGCAGCAGAACCAAGGTAACCGATATAGCCCTCCGGATCGCTAAACTTAAGTGGCAGTGGGCGGGGCACATAGCACGTAGAACCGATGGCCGTTGGGGCGGAAAGGTTCTCGAGTGGCGACCACGTACCGGAAGGCGCAGCGTGGGTAAGCCCCCGACAAGGTGGACTGATGACCTGGTAAAGGTTGCGGGAGTCCGCTGGATGCGGGTGGCGCAGGATCGGTCACTTTGGCACTCTTTGGGGGAGGCCTATGTCCAGCAGTGGACGTCTTTCGGCTGATATGATGATGATGATGATGAAGGGAGTCTTTGGAAAAATTGTCTCGGGTGATGTGTCTCCATCTCTTTCTATCTGTAGCCGAGTGCAGAGCGTAGTGAATTGTTATATAGGGCTGCGCGAATTTGGTCTGTCCAGGGAATCGGGCTTCTGCCCCGTAGTCGCTTGCCTTCGATTTTCCCAGTAATAAATAAATTCTCGAGGTTATCACTGTCCCAATAGCGGTATTAAGGTTAAGTATATACAGATATTACTTCTAAATGGGCTGCTAAATGATGATTGGACCAGATGCCATCATTGTAGGTATTAGGTATGTTTTATTAAGCCTGAATGAGAATACAATTCGGTGATTTATAAACTACTAGGTTCTGCCCGCGACTCCGTCCGCGTGGAACTCGTTTATATCGCAGCTCCATACAAACTTTTATCTCCCCATTTCACCCCCTTACGTGATTATCTGATGATTTCGGGGATAAAAACTATCCTATGTCTCTCTCCATCCCTTCAACTATCTCCACTTAAAAAATCACGCCAATTCGTCCCTCCGTTTTGCCCTGAAAGACGGACAAAGAAACAAACACACACGAACACTTTCCCATTTATAATATCAGTGTGGATTTCGCAACTTATTTAAGAATGTCCATAATTCTTACCCCCGCGTAGTTAAGTGCTGTATCGGGCACCAGGCTGCACTAATGTGATTATACCGGGCTTTGAACGGTTCAAAATTTAATTGGGTTGGACTTTCGGCCACCAGCGTTCATAATAGAAATGTGTATTAACAGTGCTATTTATATGGTTACTTAGGTACTTCGGGGGTTCGAATTCCGGTAAGGGCATTTATTTTGTTCCTGAATCATGGATGTTTTCTATTTATCTATTTAAGTATGTTTGTCCTCGTCTATTACCCATAGTATAAGCCTTGCTTAGTTTGGGACTAGGTCGATTAGTATGAAAAAAAAACATATGTGGACTGGAAACCAAAGCGTTATGTTTATAATATCTTCCAAAGTAGGATTCTTCCTGTAATTGTAATTTTCACGTATGAATCTCCATATACTCTCGAATCTCGGTATTTTTACGTATGTGAAATATTTTGTGGTCTCCCAGTTGAAACCGTAAGAAAACTAGGTCGGAACTACTGTTACATAATAAGGGGCCTTTAAATACTACATAGAGTGGTTTATTCCGTGGGAAACCTAGATTAGTACTACCTCATTTCCTTTATTGAACTGTTACGTAATAAGGGTAAAATAGGGTTTAAAAAATTACACGACTGCGTTTTTATACATACATACATACATACATAGAATCACGCCTTAATTCCCAACAGGGTACATGAATATAATGTTCCAGCGCCACTTTTAGCAAAAATCAGGGTATTAGAGGTCGACAAAGGTATCGCAGTTATAGGTTGCTAGCCCATGGACCACAACACATTTCAACTCAACCCTGCTCCCTTAGTCGACTTTTACGACACTTACGGGAAAAAGGGGACGGAGAAATTCTAACCTAACACCACATGTTATAATAGTTCCGATTAATGTAATGCTTTTATTGCCGCGTGTTTCTGAACGCATTTTAGCGGGTTTACAGTGTACAATAAAAAACCATTACTACACAAGAGGCACTTTAACCGAGTTATATGTACAGTACATTTTAGCACACTCGTTTTGTACACAGGTGGCTGCCCTGGGTCGTTAAAATATAGTCAATGTTTGCAGAGTTCCATCACCTCAACCCGCTTCCAAGGTTGAGAGTATGTAAATTTAAGAATTTCTATAGCCACAGTAAAGTATTTTTATTTGTTAAATAAATACTGTTACTTTGACAAACATAACATTATACTAATAATATAAACGAAAAAATATAGTTTAACAGCAAGTAGTGAATTTCAATAACCTTTATAGAAATAAAGGTTATTGAAATCCGTTGAGCGTAGGTTCAGTTAAGGTGCCAGTGCACCAAAAACTATTTGACACAGAAAAGATAGACTTGCACATTACAACATAATTTTGATGAATGATTAGTATTTCAGCCGTGTATCAGTATGTGTTAATTTGTTACTTATATTCCTGATGTGCCTTTAAATAACTAGGCAATAGAACTAACTTGAGAAACTCCTCCGTTTTTTTGCGGTTAAAAATAGGTGTCTCTCCTGCATCAATTTATTTCGTGAATGACGGTCCTTAAATCATGATTCTTTTGTATTCCAGATAAGTGAGATTAGAAAATTATTGAATTAATTAGAACATTAATCATCATCCACTTCAAAGGAAAACCATTTCGGAAAGCAAAATCATTGTTAATTTTGAAAAGCATTGATCGATATAATTGAAACTAGTATAACATGTCCGTTAAAATTCTAATGACATAAAATATGGAATGAGGTAGGTATGTACATATCATTTTAGTTATACAGGGTGGGGCCTGAAACAGGGGCAAAAAATGAAACGGTAGACTATTGGGCGTGTGAGCACTTATTTCCAGGTAATTTTGATTTAAAAAACACTAAAAAGATAAAAAAATAACACGTTAATATCTTATAATAAGAAAAATGCAAAAACTATTATGATTCAGTTCATGATTTTACCTCAAAATCTGCATTGGCTGTGCTATGATCTCGTGGTGCCAAGATACATTACTTGAAGGTCATAAGCATAACTTTAGATCAACATTACTCCCAATTAAATTTAAAAAAAAATAGACACAAGGGATTAATACAGATGCTCTAAGGAAGCGTCCTTTTAAATATTTGCCCCTGTTACAGGCCACAAACTGTATAGGAATTACCTACATCTTTTATCGAAACCAAGGATTCTTTGCAATTATTAATTCTTCATTCTTTTTTCATTTCATATCAAATTGGTATTGGTAATTTCTCAGCCAAAATAACAGGATTATCTACATTAAGAATCCTACATTGAAAGATATTGTACGTACCTACCTTTGAGTCCATATTAACATCTAAGATTTACTCAGTACTCCATCTTTAGATACTTACCTAATACTCTTATTTTTCTTTACCTGGATTCATATTTATGTCTGATATGGAATCATAACAAGCTTAAACGCAATGAGAGCGCGAGCTGTTAAAAGCCTTATTCTACACTTTGCTTTGCCTTTAATGTGCCATCTTTCATGTAAATTACCGCATAATTTTATTTTAAAATAAGATTGAGCGTAGACGCGAGCAATTTATTTATTCATTAAATTTGCGTCGCACCGTTGTTCTCTGATATGAAATCTCATATTAACTTGTCTACTTCCACAACGGATTTATGTGCCGAGGAAAATTGTCTCATCGCGCTGATGTATGGGTCTATGTTTTATATGCACAAAGTTTGTTTCCCGAGTGAAGAGGAGCCCTAAACCCTGGAGCATTTGTTGCTGTAATTACAATTAAAAGTTTGGTTTTGCAGCCCTACCTTAAGTTTGGGTATGAAATTTATGCGCGTATTAGTTAGCTATGTACGGTATTATTATTTAAATGCCTAATACCTACGGGTAATTAACCTAGTATGGCTTTAAGGCGCCGTAGGTTCAGCGAAGTCAACCGAACAGAGTTTTTGAAACAATATAATGAGTCTGTTTATAATATGGTTTAAAAAAATACGAATAGTAATCTTGAGGCTTTTCTGAAGGGAAATCAGTGTTTCGAGACATGATTAAGCAATTTTCGCTCGACAGAAAAAAATCACGAACATAGGTCTAAAAGGGTCTAAAATACACCTAAAATATTCGTAACAAATTATGCTCAATATCTAAAAATACTGAAATGGCTAAAAATAGAGATTGATAGCTCTTTGAAGTTCAAAAAAAGGAGGTTCTGAATTCGGCTGCATTTTTTTAAAAATTATTTGCAATGTTTTTTACCTCAGAACTCCGTCATTGATGAGCCGATTCGAAAAAAAATTTTTTTGTTCGTATGTATATACTTTCAGGTGGGTCCCATTTTTTTCAAAATTCAGTTAGATGATGGGACCCATGAGGAATTGACGGGACTCCTCAATTTTATTAGGCACGCGTGTAGTGATTTTGGTATTTTCTGTTATAACTTGTGTACTTACATCCGGAATCATTTTGGTGGCGAGGAATTGATGGTGAAGACCGCGGGTTACCTTTGTTTAACCAAAAAAAATTGACAAATTATCACTTCCCAAAACATTTTTCGTAGAATTTCATTTGCCAAATAATCGTTTGCCAAATTAACACTCGACAAATAATTCTTACGCAAACCTTATGTTTGGCATATTCATGTTTAGGCAATATTTCGCTTCGCGGGGTGTCTATTTCCGCTCTAAGGGACACAAGCTAACCCTAACCTAACCTACCAAAAAATACAATTGTTACGATTGTTTGTTTTTTACTGCTAGGAGGCTTCGCCCCCGAGCCGGACTGCTCGGGACCCCGTAACTGAGTTATCTATTAATAAATTCAAGAACTATGTGAAACGTAAACTTATTTCGAAAGCTTATTATAGCGCACAAGACTACATGAATGATAAAACTTCTTGTGACTAATTTTGACTGGATCTATAATTTATTTATTCCTTTTGGAAAATTTTGACATTGTGTTTTTAATTAATTAATCTCGTTTTATTTATTTTTTGACATTAGATTGTCGTTCTAGAAACATTCTAGACTAGTATTTTTTTATATAAAACTTTCAATATTTCATATAAATTTTACTTTTTGTTTAATAAATTACTCTAAGTATTTAGCTTAAGATTAAGTTTCTACCTGACGATTTGAAAGTGCTTGTTACTGGGCCTACTTGAACAAATATAATTTTGAGTTTGAGTTTGAGCCCCCCTTTTTTGGCTGCCCTAACCTAATTTAACGCCTTTGCATACCGACCTACTTAACCGTGCATTATTTTATTTATGGGACCGTGCCGTTTTATTAATAGTATTTTGGTAAAATGTCATAACCCAAACAATTGTGATTTTTGTCTATTTATAGTTTGCCATAACATTAACTTGACGAAATGTTTTTATTGTCTAACTTTTTTTTCCTTATTAAAGCATTTAATGCATATTGGCGGAGTACTAAATTAAAGTCGGTTAAAACTTTGTTTTTAAAGTAAACTATTTATTAATTTAAACGGCCAAAACATTTAAATTAAAAAATGTGATATCCGCGCTTCCGAGCACGCACTTCCATCTCGCTCACGCTTATGCTCAGTGAGAGGGAGAGAAGACCATCAAACTTCGGTGCCTTAATGAAAGGCACGGTGCAGTAACAAGAAAATTTGGTTGTTACTGAACCGTGTCAGAAAATAGTTCCAACAGTAGGTATCCTGGGCTGTTGTTATACGCTACGCGGCAATGCAGCTCACCCCGAAGGTCACCCGTCACGAAACTAGACCTCTATCTACGCTTAGTTACTATGCATCGCGGTGTCAAGATATATTTGTTGATGAGCGTTGAACTACTTAGAACAGGGGGGCTATTTACAGAATAGGGGAGGGGGGGGGGGCTGAAAACGATAGCTGGTGGATTGGACAGCCTGATTTTGATACCCTGGGTTCGCTTTAGCAAAGATTATTGTTGGTTTTAGCAAATCATTACTGCAGTCAAATCTGTAACATGATACTTATTTTTATTAAGTACTCCATTATTTCTGATGTTTGTACGTATACTATCCTATCTAAATATTATGTTTGTGCTATGACCAATACTCTGAAAGAAAAATAATGTTATTATATGCATAACAAAATTGTTTAGTGGAGTCTTAATTAACCAACGCGTCATCAAAAAGCTTGTCAGTACCTCAATTCTTATTACTGGCATTTGAAGGTAATTTTTTTTCTCAAAAATGGCCCGCAAAGTGAACATAACTCGCTACATATTGGTAGGTAAAGTGTATGGTTTAAGGTCAATTCTAAATTAAAAAAATAAAAAACATTGCAGGCCGCCTGGAATGTTATATATAAATTCCTTTATTTGTCGAGTACCAAATTTTTTTTAAAGTAGAAACTGGCATATGAATGACGGCACAGCTTGTATTCAGCCAATTCAACTCGTATTTTTCTGTTGCAAACACGACGTTTTTGTGAGTATCTCAAATAGTTTGCGGTTTTTGGTGGAAAAATACACTTGCGATTCTGCTTAAAAAAAAACGGCGGGAAATCGTAAATATTTTCACGTTGTGCAACGATATAAGTTTATAAGTAAATACGAGTAATATGTGTTCAAGCGAGGAAGAAATGGAGTGTACGCCTGAGGAATTGAGAGATGAAGCGAATCTCGTAATCAATAATTTGTTTCCAGTAAAGTCAAAAGAGAAATATAGGAAAACCTACGACAATTTTATGTCGTGGCGAGAAGCAAAGAATGTCTCCAACTTTTCAGAAAGCATATTTATAGCTTATTTCAATGAACTCGCAAAAAGTAAAATGCCATCAACATTGTGGGCATTATATTCAATGCTCAAATTCACAATGAATATCAAACATAACATAAACATCAAAACTTTCTCGAATTTGACGGCTTTCCTAAAAAGACAGTCCGACGGTTTCAAGAGCAAGAAATCAAACGTATTGACTGCAGAAAATATTACGCAGTTCTTAAACGAAGCTCCGGACGACCGATACCTAGCTACAAAGGTAATAAATAATAGTATGTAGTACCTAAATTGTTTTCTCAACTTTTTTGTGTACTTTCATTTATATATTTGCTGACAGAGTTCATCATCATACTTCATCATACATGATCATACTTATTGAATACTTTTTGTTGCAGATAGCTCTCATTCTAGGCGTGAACGGTGCATGCCGTTGTATAGAACTGTATAATCTCACAGTAAACGACATAACCCATCATGATGACGTTATTATGGTGAAACTGCGAGACACGAAGACTAGAATAGACAGGATGTTTGTAATTAAGGACGAATACATCCCTATTATAAAAAAAATATCAAGAATTGCGGCCTGCCTCAACAACGTCAAATAAATTCTTTTTGCAATATGAAAACGGGAAGTGCTTAAATCAAGTTATAGGGCGACATAACATGTGTACATTCCCAAAAGAAATCGCTATATTTTTAAATTTGGAAAATAGTGATACCTACACGGGACATTGCTTCCGCCGAACCTCCGCGACTTTGTTAGCAGATTCTGGGGCAAATTTGATAATGATGAAACGCCACGGAGGTTGGAAATCTGACAAAGTCGCGGAGGGATACATACAGGACTCGGTGTCGAGCAAGTCCCAAATCAATGATATAATAAACAGACAAATTAATTATAACACAGATACAAATCAACCATCAACTTCACAGCCGCCAACACTTAAATCCACAAACTTCTCGCTCATTGAGTTCAGAACAAGCACAGCCAAGCCAGACTACTTTAAACCGCGCATACCCAACAAATAACGCCAGTCCACCAGTTATTAATATATTTGGTAATTAAACCACATATTTATACAAATATAATGCAGAGTTTATTCAGCACATAGGATTAAAAATACGACATTGACAAGAGTGACAATAACAGTTACATAATGACAATACGGAGTTGGCCAGGATTAAAACGAGGTTTGTATCAGCTACGAAATGAAAACTCCAACACGCCCTCTTAATCTTGGACGACTTCCAGCATATCATGAACAAATGACTGGTGCTTACAAGTAGGCAGTGCCTTCGTGAGCACATCAGCAGTCATCTGCTCTGTAGGCATATATGACAACTTGATGACTTCATTGTCAACAGCCTCACGAATATAGTGATACCGAATGTCTACGTGCTTAGACCGTTTATGAAAAACCGGATTAGTGGCAAGCTTCGCCGCAGACTGATTATCACTATACAAGGTTATAGTGTTACTCTGACCTGTCAATTCAGTAAGAACCGCACGGACGTATACCGCCTCTTTGGCCGCTTCAGACAAAGCTATATACTCCGCCTCGGTAGAAGAAAGTGCGATACAAGATTGTTTATAACAACCCCAGGAAATTACATTCCTACCTAGTTTATAGATATATCCCGTGTATGATTTACGATCGGCTCCGTTAGCCCAATCAGCATCAGTAAAACCATAAAAACGAAACTTATCATGCTCAACATTTTTCCTGTACACTAGACCCAAGTTCATTGTGCTTTTCAAGTAACGCAACACACGTTTGGCCGCAGCGAAATGTTCCGCTGTGTAGCGGGTATTATACTGACTAAGAAAACTTACAGCAAATGAAATGTCAGGTCTAGATGTCACAGACAAGTACATTAAAGATCCTATCAATTCCTGATATGGTAATCTACTATCGTGGTTAGTGCTATCAGAAAACTTCAGACCTACGTCTAAGGGAGTCTTTGCGCCTTTGCAATCGCTCATACCGAAACGTTCAAGCAACTTTTCAATATATTTTCTCTGACTCAGCTTCAACTCACTACTAGTACGATCTACTTTAATGCCTAGCATATGTTTGACCTCACCTAAATCCTTAATAGTAATGTGTGACTTCAATGACGTTTTCAGCTTTTTAGCAAGCTCGTCACAATCGTAGAAAACGAAAAAATCGTCTACATATAGTGCGATAATAATGGTTCGCTTACCCACTCGACGACTGAAGATGCAGCTCTCATGCTTGCTCTACGTGAACTTCTCTCTAAGTAAAACTTGCTTTACCTTATCGTACCAGGCACGAGACGCTTGCTTTAAACCGTACACGGCTTTCTTGAGTCTGTAGACTTTATGCTCATCGCCTTGCCTTATGAATCCTTCTGGCTGTGACATATAAATCTCCTCGCTCAAGTTACCATTCAAGAAGGCAGTTTTGACGTCAAGGTGATCAATCTTCAGATCTAGCTCCACCGCATGAGACAGCAACATTCTCAACGAACTATGCCGAACAACTGGAGAGTACGTATCCATGTAGTCAATTCCGAACTTTTGGGTAAACCCCTTCGCAACTAATCGCGCTCTATAACACGCTATTTTTCCATTCGCGTCGCGTTTAATTTTAAATATCCACCGATTCTTGACAATGTTCTTATCCGCCGGTCTGTCAACAAGCTCCCAAGCTTCATGCTTATTAAATGAGTTAATCTCGTCTTGCATAGCTTGCTGCCATAGCTTGCTATCGCTCGATTGCAAAGCCTCCTTGACAGTTGTCGGCTCATTCAACTCAATTTCGAGTGCAGACATTGTCTTCGGTATTCTCGGCCGTAAATTAAAAGCAGGTCCGTCAACATGTGGCTCCCGTGGTCTACTGCCTGTATCAGTAGATGAACTCGGTACGTGCTCGTTCGCCTCGAACCAAACTTCAGGTGCTATCGGCCTCTCCGCCTCAACCTGAATCTCTACATTCTGTGGGAACGGTAACTCCGCATTTTCCGCCTCAAGCTCAACCTCAGGCTCATCTTCCGCGTAACTCTCGTCATCGATGACTCCATCGTCGCTTGTCGGAAAGAATATCTCCACGGACCGCTTGCTCTTGACACCTGGAAAGATTGTTTCATTGAAAACAACGTCACGACTACGAAAAACTTCATTTTTCGCCAAATCGTAAAGCCTATACCCATTACTCTCATATCCAAGAAATATACAATGCTTGCTTTTTGGTTCAAGCTTATTTCGCTTCACTTTATCAATGTGAGCATAAGCTTCGCAGCCAAACACACGCAAGTGTTTCAAGCTCACCTTTTTACCGGTCCAGGCCTCCTCAGGAGTTTTTCCCAAGAGCCTTTTCGAAGGTGACACATTTACTAAATGAGCTGCAGTGTTGGCAGCTTCTGCCCAAAATTTGTGGTCTACATTTGAAGTGTATAACAGGCACCTTACTTTTTCCAGGAGCGTCCTGTTCAGCCGCTCCGCGCAGGCATTCTGTTGCGGACTGTACGGCACAGTTACCTGGTGGACAATTCCCTTACCCTTCAAAAAGCCTTCAAGGTCCCTATTTACATACTCTGTCCCGTTATCCGACCTCAAAACCTTGACTTTATCACCAGTTTGTGTTTCCACTAGCTTAATAAAGTTTTTAGTGTATTCACTCACCTCGCTCTTACGCTTCAGGAAGTACACGAACACCTTCCTTGAGTGATCATCCAAGAACGTCAGGATGTACCTCTTGCCTCCAAGCGAATTCACCGGCAACGGACCACACAAATCGGTATGGATCAAATCCAACCGTTTTGCAGCCACAGACTTCTCAGGATTGCTAGGAAAAGGAAAACGGGCTTGCTTTCCTTTCAAACAAACCTCACAAGCAACGTCTTTACAAGGGTCCTCCTGAAAACTAATGTCATTAGCAAGTCCTTGCCTCAAAAGCTTCATATTATGGGCACTCAAGTGACCAAGTCTTTGATGCCAAGTTGCAGTGCTAATAGTTAGATTCGCCCTTAGACTGCAGGTCTGAAGTTTATATGCACCTCCCACGTCATTTGCCTTAATCAAAACATCGCTCAAATTTGAAATTGTACAACCCTTAGTATCAAAATTTACAGTACAGCCGTTCTTAATCAATTGGGAAACAGATATAAGATTCACAGACAGCTTAGGTATAAACAACACGTCAGTCAAAGTCACGTCATCCGACAACATAACGTTACCTATACCTGTACACTGCAGTTTCTCTCCACTAGCGATGGTGACGAAACCACCACGCGATTTAAAGTCTGTCAGCAAATCGCGCCTGCCAGTCATGCAATTTGTTGCACCTGAGTCTATGTACCACGAAGATTCCGAGCCCGCACTAGTACTGAATGCTGTCAACACAAAGTTTCCTGAAGAACCCTTCTCGCTCCGACAGTCTTTCTTCAGATGTCCTTTCTGTCTGCATTTCCAGCACCACGGTTCTCTCTTTCGATCAGAACGATCCTTCGCTTTTGATTCTCCCTTGTGCTGCTGCGCTTTTCTCGTCCAGGAGTCACTCGTTATAGCGCCTTTTCTGGTAGAATATAAGCACTCAGTCGAATTTCCACGAGTAGTCCAACGTTGATCCTGTAGCAGTTTGGCTTTGACTAGATCAGATGTGATGGCAGCTCCCGAATGCTCTAGTGCCATGATCATGGGCTCGTACTCTGTCGGTAAACCTTTGAGCATCAGCGCACCCAGAAACTCGTCGTCAACAGGCTTGTTCATGTTCGCCAATTGCTGTGCTAATGACAAAATTTCATTGACGTAAGCTTCCATGTTCGCGAATTTTTCAAATTTGACAGCGCATAAGTTCTGGAGAGTTCTCACTCTTGAACCGAGTCCCTTATCATCATAAGCACGTTCCAGTGCATTCCAGGCTTCTTTTGCCGTCTCCGCCGACATTAAATGAGAAAAACATGACTTTTCGACGCCCAAGCAAACTTTGGATTTAGCTATTTCATCACGTCGTTTTCTCACCTCCGACGTTGTTTTATCATCCGCACCATAACCGCTGATACAGATCCACAAATTGTCGTGAATCAATGCATTTTTCATAACAAATTTCCATTCGACGTAATTTTCACGTCCACGCAATTTTTCATGTGAAAAATTTTGATTCTTAGTTTCCGAACTATTTATAACAACGTTATACTATTTCTGCGGAACCATAACCTAATATATTTGGTAATTAAACCACATATTTATACAAATATAATGCAGAGTTTATTCAGCACATAGGATTAAAAATACGACATTGACAAGAGTGACAATAACAGTTACATAATGACAATACGGAGTTGGCCAGGATTAAAACGAGGTTTGTATCAGCTACGAAATGAAAACTCCAACAGTTATGAACAATACACAGACTGAAATTCAAACAACCAACATCAGCGCTCCTAAGCAGACAGTGAACCTGACCTTTAAGGACTGCACTTTGTCCAATATGACGTTTAATTTTAAGTAGGTAATTTGCAGTTTCCTCAATTCGTATTTAATATAAAGCTTAAATATATAAAGCTTGATTTCAATTTAGTATTTTTACTCCCCCATTTTTGAGAAAAGCACTATATTAGCCTCAGCCGGAATGGCAATTGCAGGCTTCGTATTATAATTAAACGGACTCGCAAGCTCGTCTGTTTAAACAAAACTCAGCCCGCAATTGCCTCCTTCCCGGCCACGGCAATAATGTACTTTACTTTTGATCGTTGAATTCACAATGAAAAGAAATACCTATAGAAGCAGAATATAGTAGTAGTAGAGTAAGAGTACGCGGTCGCCACTCGAGAACCTTTCCGCCCCAACGGCCATCGGTTCTACGTGCTATGTGCCTTGCCCACTGCCACTTAAGTTTAGCGATTCGGAGGGCTATATCGGTTACCTTGGTTCTGCTGCGGATAGCCTCATTTCTGATGCGATCACGCAGAGAAACTCCCAACATGGCCCTCTCCATTGCCCTTTGCGTGACTTTGAGCTTTCTTATCAGGCCCATAGTAAGCGACCACGTTTCAGTGCCATATGTCATCACTGGCAACACACACTGGTCAAAGACTCTCGTCTTGAGACACTGCGGAATATCGGACGAAAAGATGTGCCGAAGAGGTTCTCGAGTGGCGACCGCGTACCGGAAGGCGCGGCGTAGGTAGGCCCCCCACAAGTTGGACTGATGACCTGGTAAAGGTTGCGGGAGTCCACTGGATGCGGGTGGCGCAGGACCGGTCACTCTGGCACTTTTTGGGAGGCCTATGTCCAGCAGTGGACCTCTTTCGGCTGATATGATGATATTAGATATAATTAGTCCAGTTAGTAGGACTGTGACGTCTCCATAGATAGAACTATCTATTCAATAGGGACACAAAATTAAGGAAGAATACATATTTTTTTATGTAGGTATAAACGAATAAGGAAGAAAATTTTGCAAAAAAGTTTTAGTGGATACCTTACACTCGCATATTGCAAAGAAGCAGACTAAAATAGAGGCAGCTTTTGTGTGACTAAAAAAACCGTAATACGCTTTTTCATTTTGTTTTCAAACGTTATTCTAAGATGGTTGATTCAAGAATCCTCCTTCCAATCGTCATCACTCATCACCAACTAAGAAATCTGTATACTGACAAAGCGTACGCTGTGGATAAGGTTTGTAAAGTTTCAGTCTAATAAAATAGAATTTCTAAACTAAAAGACTTCGGTTAAATTACCTACATTGCAGCCATCAAAATCCATTATTTAACATATCCAATTTTTATTTTGAATATATAAAAAAAAATATCCATTACATTAGATACAAGGTCTGTTTCAGCATTAACAAGAAGATAATGATATTAAGTCTGTAGGTATTCCAGAGTCTCTGACAGTCTACTTACAGGGTCTCTGAGCGTCCACATACAATTAATAATTATTCTCATGTTCTTAAAGATGTCTACGGTCTTTGTTATCCTAGCCACAAGCACTACATAACAGTAAATATATGTTGACTGCGATAGTCTTTCAAAGTTGGACTCGGGTCAAGACTCCATTAGTTTACGGCGGTCTGAGTACCCTCATCTTGCCAACCGCAAGAGCCTCCCCGGAACTTCGGAAAGGTCAACATTGCGTGCCTACGTACCGATACGTAGTAAACTTAGGGCTATCGATTCCCTCGCCTCATTGGTTTTATCTTATGGGTATTGTATATTCAATTTGTGGTGTGCTGTAATGGATAGGTACTTCTATTATTTCTTTACTTAGTTCTTATTTTAGTTATAAAGAAAGAAATACTTAAATACGTAGAAAACATCTATGTTTCTCAGGAACAAATATTCATGCTCATCACCCAAATAACCTCTTGCTTCGTGGGTCACTACTAACTAGGCTAAAGCGGTAGTATGTATGATTTGTTTAAACTTTTGAAAAAGAACAAGGCTACTTGCCTGTGTAAGTAGGTACCTACAATAATACACAAGTTGCCAGTTTAGGTACAGTTCAGGTAATTGGCTTAGTCCAATTTTGTCCCAAAAACACTCCCAAGTACTAATGATGAAGGTTTTATTATTGATAACAACAGATGTGATCATGGTCACCAAAGTTACATTAAGGATTCGGATCCAATCGGGCGCACTTACGACTGAGAGCAAATAATGAGCAATCAAGGGGCTAATTGCGAATCGAACCGAGAGCTGGCTGATTAAATATTGAGAACAGCTCACAGAAATTGCGAGAACCAGTAATAGATACAGACAAAGTTAGCGAATCTTCGTTAACTTCTTAACCGATCTTAAGATCTACCTTTAAGATGCAATGATCTTAATGATACTTGAATAAAGAAAATGTTATTTGATTTACATCGCAATAGGGCTTGAATTAAAAAGGTCTTGAATACCATAACATGATTGTCGAACGAGGAAACGAAGGCAACTAACTTCTAAGATTCAGCTTGGGCCGAAAATCGTTTGTTTGTCCGGATGTCACTCGCAAGAAAATTCGCAAGCCTTTTTTATTTTTAGGATTTCGAAAAAGACTTCTACATGCAAATCCATACTAATATTATAAATGGGAAAGTGTATGTGTGTGTTTGTTTGTTTTCTTGTTTGTCAGTCTTTCACGGCAAAACGGAGCGACGAATTGACGTGATTTTTTTAATTGGAGATAGTTGAAGGGATGGAGAGTGACATAGGATAGTTTTTACCCCCGAAATCATTCCCAAAGGGGGTGAAACGGGGGTCAAAAGTTTGTATGGAGCTGCGATATAAACGAGTTCCACGCGGATGGAGTCGCGGGCAGAAGCTAGTAATATATAATAAATGTACTTGCTCACGAGAATCTGTTAAGAAATGCGATCTGCAGAGGAGAACAGCGGCAAAGCGGAACATCCCGAGGTCCAGACATACAAGCGATTTTCGACCCGAGCGGAAGCATAGAACTTCGTTCGCTTCGCTTCCTCGTTCGAAGACAATGTCATCATCATAAAGTGGGTTCACGTTACTTTCTGAGCCACTGTTTGAGTAGGTAACTAATTTTTTATCAAAACTCTACTAGAAGTGTCTTCTTAATTTTTTTGCCAAGACTGACAGCTGCTGCCCAGCATCAGGGGAAAGCTGATTTTTATAATCACAACTCATATAAATAGGTAACCGGAAAAGCTAATGGCGGAAATCGAATGGGCTTCGAAATTAGAACTCGAGAGTTGTATTCGCGAGCTATCGCAGGCCGCCGCAGGTGGACTATCGGGATACTGTTCCGGGTCGTACCTGTGCGTAGCGTTCTAGTCAAATCAGAGCACGAAAATGGCGGCACTAACGTGTCGTGGCCGTGTCTCCGTGTTGTTTGTTAGGTGACTGTGTAGGGTGGCGAGCGCGTCTTCTGTAGGCGTGTGTCGCATATCACCCAGTCGACGCAGTAGACACCGTCCTAGCCCGGCGTAGCGCTGCGTGTCGAGCAACGTCAAAGGTGCGTAGGTGCTGCAACAGGCGGTGCGTGCACAGAAACTACCCAATTGAATGTGATGTACCTTAAGTCGAGTAACTCCGGAAATGTATCTATTATTAGAAAAGTTAAAAAAAACCCCCGACAATTTCATTTGAAAGTCCAATATCTCAGAAACGGCTGAACAGATTTTCCTAAAACATGGCTAAGAACACTCAGGATAAAATTATCTATGACACAAAAATAACCGCATTCAAATCGGTTCATCCGTTAGGGAGCTACGATACCACAGGCAGATAAACAGACAGACACGTGAAACTTATAACACCCCTCTTTTTGCGTCGGGGGTTAAACATAGATTACAACGAGGCAGGTGAAAGAAATAAAACCTAAGACTCTAAACTTTACAGTCCCGTTTATGGGCCTTGACGAACAGTCCAATGTGGAGCAACTGTAAACTGTGAGTACCAAATAATATTGGCAAGAGATTTTATGATGAGCGCTGTAAACATTTTAGCGGCGCAATGCGCGATCGTAAGTTCTCGTACGGTCAGCTCTAAAAATACCTATGCAATTTTCAACTTTATTCCACCGACATACGTTCGTAAACGTATACATATTTATAGTCGTGCCTGTACAATGGGGGCACTGCAGTACAATATCGTGTGCTAGTGCAGGGCTTGTGTTCCCAATGGCTACCAACCACCAATGAAGCAACCAGTCTGAGTGTGACCTCCCATAATGCGTAGTTGTAACGAAATTCAGGGTCGGGATATATGGGTAGCGATGAGGAGAGAAAACAAGATGGGAATAGCAATGGTACCTTGGTGGTTTAAGCATTGTTTCCAACTGAGCAAACTCCTCGTAGAATTGAAAATACCTTCACTAAAATGAAACAGTCATGGTAAAAAATGTGCCAAGTGTGTGTACACCTTTTTACAATCCTACTAAACAAAATAAACTTCTACACAATTTTAGCCCTATGGGAATTTATTCCTGGAATAGTACTTTAAATTTAACCAAATATTCTAGTACATTCTACATTGTAAGGGTACTAAAAGACTACTGGTTTTTATTTTTCTTTGAATAATTGTATAAATTAATAAATTGATGGGTTGACAGGGCCTTTAAATTTTTGCATTCCTTGCTACAGGTATAAGTACCACTTGTTTTAAATACCTTCACGCTTTACCTTCTTTTAAAAATAATTGTACTACTATACCAGACCAGCTGTCCTATGTCCATCATGAAGACCACTCTATATACTGATGAGATAATCTTTGAAATCAAATGAGTGGTGCCATAGATTGTCCTCCACCAAAAAACTATTGACCTCTCAGTGTTTTCCTCTTTATAATATTACTATAGACGTATACATAACAACTGCTGCGTGTCAATTACTGTAGAATACAGCATGGTATACTTTATTGTTTATCAGTCGACTTACGGGGATTACATAAAAATGTAAATACCTACGATGAAAGAGATCTTAATACGAACCATGTACCACTGCACTCTAGACTATGAGAGCGCTCATCCATTGTCCTTTACGAGTAAAAAAAACCCAGAACTTTCCTCGAGGCTTCCGTTTTTCTTGATTTACGAACGCCAATTTGCGAGCAGTTATAAGCACGGCAGTCTCATTAAATAAAAAAAGCGTAGTAAAACTCGGCAAGTCTGGTCTTTGTCGTTCGCTTTGAAATTCTGTCAGTGGCTCGTTAGCGAGTTTCTGAGAGCGGAAATGCAACAAAAGTATGATAATCAGTTATTTGAGTTGCAATTAAACGCTTCTTTTTTAGGGTTCCTCAAAAGGTAAAAGAACAACCCAGGTGCGTGTCGCGCCACGCGCAGTTAAGGGATCAGTCAACAACTACGGCCTGCCTTGTAACTAACTTACTTAACTATTAAGTGTAATCTTACTTAATTGATTAACTTAAATTGACTTACAATTGTGCTTGCCTAACATTTGTGTCGCTATATTGTTAATTTGGGCTGCATTTTGACCATCTATTGACCAAATGCATAGAATTTTGTGCTCAATTGTCTATAAATCAGGTGTATGTACTGTGTATAGATGATAATATTTAATCTGTCATTGGAATTTGAATCTTTTACCGTGAACAGTTTAGTTAGAATTAGAACAGTTAGAATTGCTTTGATTCAATTCGGTCAACTTCAGTATTATCGACTATTCAAAGGGGAATTAATGAAACCCACACTATTGTAGCCCTTGAGCCAATAACAGATATTCATGACCAAGTCCTGCATAGCAATAACTTCTATGGTCAGAGAGTTAAGTCATGAAGCCCCGTTCGGCAGCAGTGGCGTAATAAGTTTCTAAAACAAAGTATGTATGTATGTATGTAAGCACTTTATTGTACACAAAGTTATAATCCTTCTCATCAATTTCGATGAAGGCGACGCTAACAAATTATGGATAAGCTGGATGGATTATGGATGACTGGCTAGCTAGCTAGGTCAAACTTGCTTTTAAGCACTCTATTGCAAGTATGACAGTGTAGTTGCGTTCTGCGTATACACGTAGGAGTAGGGTTAGCGAAGAAATACATTGTTCTGGAAACTAATCATAGAAATCCGCAAAGTAACTTCATATCCCATCTATAATAAATAAGTTCCTTAGCTTGGTTCTCAATTTAAATCATGGGTATTTTTTTTCTTACGTTTAATTAACTTTAAGTGTGACAGTACACCCAGCGTTGTGGACCATTACGTTCGCAGTTTGTGCAGTCATGGTACTGTTTAATATAATTTAACCGCGGGAAAGCTCCTCATTCTTATACGCTAAGCCTTTGTGCGACTGTTTGCTGCGAGCGTACCTATCCATTTAAACGTATGTAAAAGAACAGATGGAATCCCTACTAACTCAAACCAATTGTCTGGAAACTTTCTAGACTTACATATCGTACGTCTTTTTTACGGTTTTCATACCAACGATAAACGGGAAACGGTTGAAATGATTAGGGGAAGGGAAACTGTTAATAATGTTCATATAGTTACCAGCCTAAATAGTTTTACTAATTTGATTATACATAAAGCCAAACAAATTTTGTATCAGTAATAAGTTTTTTTTTTGGCTGGGGTTATAGGTACCATCATATTAGTAAAAATAATCAAGTTACGTATTGCATGTAAGATCTGTTCCTAACTAGACTACAATTTTATTAGTTCTTCTTTGGAAACTGTGCTATTATAATTATAAAATCAAAGTACTTGTATGCCTATTCCCATTGCTATGCTTGCTATTAGCGCCAGACAAACTTAAACTTAGCGTAAATTACGCTGGAAATTTCTTTGGGTTATTTAGTTTATTTCTTTAAGTGAAAACCCGTAATTGGCTAGTATATGGTTTTATTATTGTGTCTATAAATATGTAACGCTGTTGGTCTTCCATATATTAATAAATAAATAAATAAGTTAGTTCCGTTCCCCTAAACGCTTTTCAAAGTTAATAAGCAGGAAACCCTTCCGTGTTACCAGGGTGACAAGAGCAAAGCGTTTCCAGGAAATAAGTCTTGTAATAAATAATGTTAATGTTATCGTTTGATTTTAGTTTCAAAACACATTTCATGGACAGTTAACAAGCTGTTCATAGTGCAGTAACTAACTAGAGTAACTAGCAATTTACGTCTATATTAGAGGTCAATACATATCATGACGGTGGTGATAGACATGTAAACAGAACATCGAGCTATCGCCGGTTTTAAATAAGTCTAACAAAATTGCTACGAACATTTTCACTATCATTATAGCGAACGCTCTAGTCAATGTTGCGGAGAGGGGCGGCTGCGGGACAGTAACAAAATTGCTAGGCTCGGCAAAAAGCTCGAAGCACAACTGTCACTACGCTAGAATGCTTGCTGGAACACACTGCTTGCCTGCCTGTTTAATACAAGCTTCTATTTACTTTCACCTATCCCGTTATCTGCCTGTAATCAAATCTTGCAAGTAAAATTTGACCAACTTCCCGGTGACCGATTGAACTTAAATTTTGGGTATAAGTATAGTTTGGATGACAATTCAATATTATGGTACCATCGAGCTGATCTGATGATGGAGACCGAAGGTGGCGATGGGAATTCAGAACTTAACATATGGAGTTTATGATGGTATACAGAAAAGTACAGTCGGCAATAAAAGCATATACCTACGAAAAATTATTTTTTTGTCAGAAACTTGTTTAGTTACTGCACTACTTTTAGCTGTCATGTCGCTAGAATTGAAGTTCACATTCACACAAAAACTATGGTATCAGTGGTATGAAGGTTGAGTAATAAAAATAATACCTTCAGGTAATAACAACTTCCTACCTATTTTCGTATCCGTGACGCCCTAACGATGTTAGCAAAATATGGTATCTATTAACTGTCAGTATTATATATAAAAATATATCAAAAAAATATATACATATATATCTTGATTGTAAAAAAAACATCTCCCAGTTTGCGCGTATTAATGTAACGGCTTAACAGCTTCGTTCAACTGGGTGCCTAATTACAGCTCCTTTTCGCATGGCACTTCCAAAGAAAAATCCCCGGGTTATTGGGCCTACCTATTTCGAGCGCCTACCACCCGCCGATATAAGAAACGAACCTTGTGACAGTTGTGACTAAACATTTAGGCGTAGACTGAGAAATCTTTTGTTGTATAACCCTCTGTACTCTGTTCATGAGTTCATGGCAATAATGTTTCGAGTATTTATTTGATTTATTTATACCTAATCTGATAATAGTATCAGATTAGGTATAAATAAATCAAATCAAATGTTACACAAGAAATAGTTCTTGTGTTACATTTATATTGTATTTCTACATTGTTTATTTTTGTTTAAAATTAGTTATCCACTAAGTAGTTGTTAAATGACAATCCGTAATCGGGGATACTATTTCCACTTTATGTATTGACATTTTGAATATTATCTATTTTTTATTTCTTGTTATTGACGATCGTGATAGACAAGGATTCTTATAATTTTCTCATCGTTTGCGAATCGATATTGTAATTTTTATCTTGAAATGAATAAATCCAAAAACTAAACCTATTAATTTATGTTTTACGATTTAATTATAAACCATGTAGTACTAACAAACTTTACTTAGTTTGTAACTGTGTCAAATTGTGTTAGTTGTCATCCAATTCATTTCTATTCCTTCCCGTTTCTTTTTAGTCCTCGTGCGTGTTTGGTGTTGGGTTAAAATTACACAACCCTCTTTGTTCCCGTGTGGTTAAAAGTCAGCTACGGGATAGGGTTGAAGTGTGTCGCAGGTAACAGGCTAGCAATCTATCACTGAAATATCCCATTTTCTTCGTCTTTAAACTCACAATTTCTAGAAGCAACCCTGAAAATTACAAAAAAATATTACACTAGCTGTCCGCGCGGCTCCGCCCGCGTATGTCAAAAGGCGCCGGCAAACCCGCGGGATAAAATATAGTAGGTATCTAGTCAGTCATAAACTTCATAAAGTTCATTCTACATGCAGGTGAAAGAATTAAAAAATCGGACAAAACATACATAGCTTTAATCACACGGACTTATCCACCTTATAATACTAGTTTAGATGAGCTGTGCCACGCACATGGGAATGTATAATACGTAATTCCTTCACATACATCTAACATCTCAAGACAAAACAATGCTCTGAAAGCTTGTAGAGACTGCAGCGATCTTGTATTTTACGTAAGTCGGCGGTCAACTAGACTTTTATCCGTTGGAATACCGCCAGTGCGGGATTGGTACTCGACTTCTCTCAAACGCTCTTGCGCCATTGACAACTGCTTCTAAAAGCATACTTTAACGATGTCCCATATCTTTTCGACCACTTCCATTTATACGGAGACTAGGCAACAACAAAAACTTTTCTACTTTAAGAAGTTCGTATAAATCAACTGTACTTTAGATGCCCAGTCGCTTGCATATGTATGTGTACTGGATTGTGCATTTTATACACAGTGGCAAAAGAAGAAGAGAAGAAGTAATGGTTATTCGCCTTACAAAAATATGTCCCCCGCTTCAATGCTAAGTAAGTAATAAACACAGTTTTCTAATTTGTGGTTTAAATCCAGGTTACAAATAGGTTGTAACAGTAAAATTAAGTTAATGCAATCATATACCTATACCTTTTACTGCCTTAATTAGAAGATAATTATGTTCCTTGAAATTTTAGTAACTTACCCTTAATGAAGAGTTCACTGTCGTTTTTATTTAAGGAAACTCCTACCTGCCACTCCTTTTTTTAGATAGCGGTAGCGGCGGCGGCGGTGCTGGCGGTGCAGTTCAGAAACGCACCTATTATTTAGTTGTGTTAACCTACGAATAAAACAAATTGACTACTTTTCATTTTTATTTCATTGCATGTTTGAGAAAAGCACTATACAAATCGCGACGAGAACAGGTTTGCCGGCGGCGTATCCCTATACGGCTTGGCCAGCAACCCTTCGTTTCCCTGCCTCTATTAGTAATGTACTATTAACTTTTTTTTGCGTTACTCAGTAACGAGGAACTTCACGAACTATTTTTGATACAGTAAGACGAATATTTAAAAACTTTTTGACATATCTGTAGATACTATAATGTAATTACTGGTAATTATAAAAATAGATTTTTAAATTGAAAATCGGATAACACCTCAGATTAAGTGTTGATTTCCTGTGTTTTTTCTTGCGTAAGACACCATTGGGCACTACTCCCTGTCGCTTTTCGTTATATTTAAATTGGAAAGATTTTACCTACCTCTGTACACCCTATTCATTCACCTTAAATTCCCCCCCCCCGTACCGCAAAAAATATAAGGCGAAGTAAAAACTCACTTCCTTTTAGGGTTCCGGACCTCAACCACAGAATAGATAATAGTACAAGTACAGAAGGGACACTCCTTTGATCCTTACAAAAGCTTTTTTCTTTCGCTTTTTTAAGCCAAAACATTAAGATTTATGGCCCTCTGACGTCGTCGTCGACGAATCGCTACAAGTACATGTACTTGTAGCGATGAACGTAAATCGCGGAGTGTCCCGCGCCTGCCTCAACAGGAAAAAACGGAACCCTTTTAGGATCAATTTGTTGTCCGTCCGTCCGTCCGTCTGTCTGTTTGTCTGTCAGTCAATATCCTTTATCGCGTGGTATAGAGCTAAAATTAAAACCATATACTTACTAAAGTCTACATTTCCTTAAAACTGTGAAAAAAGAAAACTTCTAAGTTAACGAAAAAAACGGCCGAAAAAAACGTATATTTTGACAATGTCAATTGAATCAATTTATAGGGAACTTTCCGTTGGGACCTATGAAATTTGGCAAGTAATATCGTCTTATATTATTACAGGGAACATTCTGAAAACAATACATTTGTTATGATATTCTGAAAGTGTAGCTTAGTAACCAGGCTTTCAATTTTCATTTTGTATAAGCAGGTCTAAATCTTTTCTTATCAATCTAGCCGAGACTTATCACAGTTCTTAGAGTTACTTATTGCGTATTTGCCGTGCTCGATTCGGCTACCAAAATCAAGAGCAATAGAGTTCAAAATCCTAAACATGGACTTGGCTCTAGGTAACTAATGGGAGGAACTGCAGATGGCGTGGGCGTAGTCGCTGCTTTTTCTTATCTTTCATCTTGTAAAACTGCGACGTTGATAAAAGAGTCAATAAGTTTACATCAAATAGACTACTAGGAGTAATATATACTCCAGCAAGAAAAACTTTGCAGGGTATATGTTTCTTTTACCTATTGCAACATTGATAAATGACGCCTATCTAGTAAATCTGATAAAAGAATCAAATGTGACTGAAGTTATTGCCAACTTGCTGAACGGGACGTTATTCCATCGAAAATTTCATACTTCAGTTACCATAACCATTACATAGACACCAAAGATCAGCTCTGTCAGTAATAAAACTGAGATAGAATCGTTTCGTGACAAATCACATTGACTAATACATTTCTTTCTTTCTTTCATGAATTAGGTACCTACTTTGTTTTAGTCTCGAATAAATGCTTCTTTCTTTTTTTGTTCAAAGTCGGGCTATGCCCCCCTATTGTTTCAGATATCGCTAATGGAATAGCGGCCAGGGCAAGATTAAACACAACGTTAATTAAGCATGGACCCAATTTAAAATGACAGACTGTGACGCCCCGTGCGTGTTACAGGAATATTCCTACTAACACGTTTCTTTCTTTTAAAATCAGATCGACGGAAGCATTGAGGCCAGGGCAAGATTAAACACAACGTTAGTTAAGCATGGACCCAATTTAAAATTACAGACTGTGACGCCCCGTGCGTGTTACAGGAATATTCCTACTAACACGTTTCTTTCTTTTAAAATCAGAATGACGGAAGCATTGAGGCCAGGGCAAGATTAAACACAACGTTAATTAAGCATGCGGGCCCAATTTAAAATGACAGACTGTGACGCCGTGCGTGTTACAGGAATATTCCTACTAACAGGTTTCTTTCTTTTAAAATCAGAATGACGGAAGCATTGAGGCCAGGGCAAGATTAAACACAAAGTTAATTTAGCATGGACCCAATTTAAAATGACAGACTGTGACGCCCCGTGCGTGTTACAGGAATATTCCTACTAACACGTTTCTTTCTTTTAAAATCAGAATGACGGAAGCATTGAGACAAAAGATAAATCCTTGGGATCCCCATAGGTTTATTTTATCAATAACGACACATAGATTCGTGATCCTTGTAAAATTGGATTTAGGTAGGGCATATAATATACTACTATGTAGTCCAGTCATTTTATTTCCTATGAAAAAAAACGGCAAATTTGGAAATAATGTATTAAAGCAGATTTTTATGTTATCATTTAAGTACTACATAGACACAAAATCCTACGAAATAACAGACATCAAAATAATAAAAACTGAATTACCTCCTCTAAAACTACTCGCCTAATAAATTTTATATTTGTTTTTGGTAGAACTTATATTAAATACATGCATAAAATAAAGTATAATATCTATTCTGAAAAATATGTTCATAATATTATCAGTATGAATATGAACGAATTTGTTTATATTCATACTGATAACATCCAATTACATTTCACCACCGGACTGATGTCTACTCAGTGTAACCATTTACACCTACTTGTAACCAACTCTCTAAAATTATGAAATAGCCATATTTTCGTACGGAAAATGTTAATTTAATACTGAAATGTATTTACGTGCCCAATTAAAGATCCTTTACAAACTAATTACAATATTTATCATTTAATAATGAATTGAACTCGTGAGGCCTATGCCCAGCAGTGGACGAAGTTCGGCTGATATGATGATGATGTTAAAGAATTGAATAGGTGACTCTCTTAATTAGTGTAGTGTGTAGTCTATTGAAGTGTTTTCAAATTACTGTTTCTTATGGATATCATAAGGAGTACGTTGTTGATAATGTTTATATGGTATTAACGAATTCATTAAACTAAAAATTAAATAAATTAGTTATAACTATATTAAAATGTATACGTAATTTAAGACATTATGATAAAATCTAGGTTATTCATACCAATGTCAAAAAGATCTACTCATAATTACTTACTTACTATATGTCTTACCTAGTCAAACGTATACATCAAAAATTTGCAGGGATAACTGTATAAGCAATAATTATAACGAAAACAAGCCCTCATTATTGAAATTAGAATAGGCTGGATTCAGTATGTGTCATTGCCTGATTATAAAGTTATCTTGCGCTGGGTGCTCTTGTTCTCTGTATCTTTTCATTCGGGCACACACCTCAAGTGGTGTATTTCGAATTAATTTTTTTCATTTATTGTTTATACCTACTAGTTGTTATCGGTATTTATATTAAGTGTTAATCCTTTATTCTCTGTTTAAGTTGTTTTTTTAAATTCATAAATAATATGAATATAATGTTGTATTTGTACATTATAACAAAAACACATTACAATGTTGTCTCGTTAATCGTCTAAATATTTAATTTTCATAACTTTGCTTCGTAAAAGCATGTTTATACTAACGTGAAAATACCTTCAATTCTTGCATTTTAGGACGATTGTGTTTTCCAAAAATTAGTTTCATAGTATTTATCCTGTAGGCCAAACAACAGTAAGGCATTGATTTTACTTCGAAAAAAAAAATCTTATTGGTACTTAAAATTGTATGAATTCTTATTACAAAATTATTTGGTCTCACGCATCATATAATATGTACTACATATATTTTTTACCGTGTAAGAATACAAATATATGTGAAAATCCGCCATTTTTTAGGACAAGAACATAACAGTTTAATTGGGTAGGTACACTTACACTACGACCCAATGTAGGGTTACTTGCGCCCATGACCCCCCCCCCCCCCCCCCCCCGCTCCCGCGCAAGGGTCTAAAGTAACATTTACAGTTACAATGTACAGTAAGTACGGTACGAGCTTTAACGCAAAACCAAATCTTAGGTATCTTCTACTGCTTATTCATCACAGCTACGGCTCTGCCCGCCTATTCTATTGCGGTCCCTTTTCAAATTCCAAAAAGTTTTTAACAAACTGCGCTCTCACGTTCGACCTGTTCGACTTCTGTGATTTGAGGGATTTCTGGGAAGAGCTGCCGGAGGCGATGGAGGGCGCGCGGCTCGGGTTTCGAATCACCGGCTTCTGTAGCTGGAAGAAGTTCAGCGATGCCTTCAACTCCTTTATGAATACCTCCTTGTGAGTTACCTGCACAATCATTATCATTATATGATTCCCTTTTATCAAAAAGTTTATTTTAAGTACATAAATTTCAATTTGCTATTAAGTATAAAAATAAACTGATGTAAAAATAAAAATGTAGGTACCTACTCCGGAAACCTAACGTTCCCTACGTTGCCTAACGTACCCAGCCAAGCACCCGGTGATTAGGGATTAGGGAGACAAAGAGAGGGACCTCCTGACTATGCCTTATTGTACCGTCCTATAAACTTTCTTTGAGTTATTATTTACCTGTTCTCGAACCACTATGTTGCGGACTTCGTTCATGAACTCCGCCGCAGTAATAAGCACACCAATAAACAGTCCTCCAATCAGTACAAGAAAAGCACCCAGCAAATTTTCCATTTCCAGATCACCTTCCACATCGTTTTCATCTTTCGTCTCCTGAAATTTTTATGTTATGTTTAAGGATTATACTGTAAATAGGCATACTCTTAGTTTAATATTCGGATTTTCACTCGAATACCGAGCATCTTTGGCGATGTTGTTTTATTTTATTAATTCTAAAGATCATCTTAGGAAAAAATTGGTAATTCCATCTGGTAGTAGGTACATCTGTACTTACGTCACACGGGGTGGCGCCAAATTCTTCGTTCCACCATTTGTCTTTAATTTCGTTAAGTTTATTAGTTTCCTTAAGTCTTAAAATGGCTCTATTGATAATGGACCTGAAGGGCGAATCTGAAAAAGTGTCAATGTAGTCGTCATTATGTCATACGCCGGTCAAGCATCCACAGTTGGACAAGGGTCTCACCCGAAAAAATGCAATTTCATGTTGGTTATCAGAAAGTACAGCTATGAATTTCCGAATTCTTAAACTTCATTGAAAAATACTCGCTTAGCACAGCTAGCACAAATCCGCCCAGAGGGAGAAATTAAGTTGGGAGCTACGATATACTTGTACCTAAACGAGTTCCACGATTTGCGGATAGAAGCTAGTTAGGCTATATGTATCTTTCTTATTATCGTTTCACGTTATATGCATTGCAAGCAAGGCATTGCTTATTTGGTCCATCCTACACTGTCCTATCTATCCATTTTAACACTCTCATATCTATTGGCAATGCTTAATACAATACGTTATGAACTCGACTTTAGGTCCTTTACTCACACGTACGCGACAATAAAGTTCGTGTAGTATTTTTGTGATTTGACGCACTTTGAGTAGTAAGGTTGTCACGTTACGTGGACTTCCAGAGGTTTGAAAGCCCACAGCACAGATAAAACACAGGTAACCTAAATAATTGTGATAATAAATCTTGAGACCCAGGGTACGCTTTAGTGGTTTTGAATTAGGAACTTTTTGACATTGTGTAAAAGTACAATGTCAATTTTGAAATTTGTTCTAAATTTAGTACTTGGAGGGGTCTTAGGAGGTTAAATACAGACCAAAACAACAGAAAACAGGTAAGGAGGGTGTGCCTTAACCGCACGTTAACATTGCCAGGGGGCGGAAATTTACTGTTCAAATTTTGGCGTTACAGAAGGAACCAAGGGACCGCAGCTTGATTAATATTGCAAGAATTCGTAGGTAAACGGCATGCGAGCAAGAGGGAGGTGCACGCACAGATATAGTCTTTGGCAGCTGCAACCAGCAGTAAGACAGGCAAACGCTACAAGATGTGGTAGATCGCTTGTGTCCTTGATCTCATTGACCGACCTTTACTTACGCATTTTTATTGGTCCCTTACCATTACCATTTTTACCTTGTAAAATCAGGAATTAGAGATACAACATATTGTTTGACTTACTTGCAGGCATTGCAATCCCATAATCCTTCGAATCCAGCTCGTTACCCACTTTCCTGAGCCTGCAATCCCTTTTCATTTTATACTCTATGTTGGCGGATTCCATGAAGAAAGCGTATTTATTTTTGCTTGCCAGCACTCGCTTCACTCCGATTTCGTTGCTCTCCACCAAAACGCCTGGCGTTGCCATCATATTTTCATAGATCTTCCGGTACATTTTGTCTTTCGAATTCTGTAATTTATTTAACAGACTTTATTGGAAGGACAGGACTTATGTACAGAAAACATGAAAATGATGAGCACTTTAGGACTTTGTCAAATAAAATAAGAATAAGTGACACTCGTGATGGTTAGATGTCAACCATTTAAATTTAGAACCCATTGTTATGACATTCATACAAAAGAGTGACTTGTCCTTGCATATCTACGTCTCTATTGTGCGATTTTGACAGACTGCAGTTGACGCGACTGCAATGCGTGAATGATGCGAATGGCCGACATACTCGTTTTTTATTCAGTTTTATTTCAATAAATTTTACTATAATGCTACCATTTGGGTGCGTTACGATGCCTATATATTTTTGGCTTAAAAAAAATTAATAAAAAATAGAAAAAAAAATTGAATTTATGCTTGCACACAAACCGGTCGCAAGGTCATTGCCATTAAAGATATCACGACCGATCAGTGACCAACTATCCTGACATAGTGATACAAATCGTGCTTGGATTCAACCATCTGGTGATAGCGACGGTCAAGCAGTGCTTCATACACAAACTAACCTCGTGGAATACTCCAGTGACGTTTGCACTATAAGCATGATTCTGTTCGCGGAAAAGTAAATATGATATCATCAACACTCTTTGGAAACATTTCTCACATAATTATTCCATCTAATAATTTACCACGACAGTGGTAAACAAGCATAATGGTCTGTCTGATGGTAAGCAGACACACGCTCAGAATTATATATCACAAAAAAAAAATTGGCCAATGCCACTGCTTGATAATATAATTACAATTTGCAAAGCGTAATGTTTGCTATACTTTCTTTACTTTGCTAGCGTTACCAAGCTGTTGTAATAAAAACAATATATTATACGAGTTACTTGACAGTTATGTAATATGAGTATTATCCCACATTATACACCGATAAGTAACGATAGTTATACAAAATCAACATTTATATGTTTTGAAATTTTACCAAACGTTTATTACATACAATGAGTGATTATATACTTTGAAATTATAGCAAATGTTATTATATTGAATAAAATTATAACATTTATTTTTTTACCGACGAAAAAAACGGAGGAGGTTCTCAAGTCAACGCGTATATATATTTTTTATGTATGACCACTTATAACTTTTTAGAGAGTAGTCCGATTTTGATAATTCTTTTTTTAGTAAATAGGGTATACCTCGGAGTTGGTCCCACATAAATTTTAAATAAAAATTCCAACCCTAAAGGTAGGAAAACAGGGGATGATTGATTGTTCACTTACTGATTGGACTGCATTAGCACATATTGCAGAGAGTAATCACAAATATTGCATGTAAGTAACTAGTAATTTAGTTAGTAATTAACTAAAATAAGCCGCAGAAAATTTAAAAATAAAAACTTTTTACCAAAAAAATTAAACCGCCGAAAAAAACTGAAAAGCAAAAAATAATAAACCTTTCTTATTTAGTTTAATAATTAAGTTCTTAAATGAATCTAAGTGTACCTACCCAATTAATTTTGAGTCGGCGCCAACTCAAAATTACTTAGATTAATTTCAGAACTTTGTTATTAAGGTTAATAAAATGGGTTTTTATATGTATATCATTGTTGGGCGCCGACTAAAAATTACTTAGGTACACTTAGATTCATTTAAGAACGTAATTATTAAACTAAATAAGAAAGGTTTATTATTTTTTGCTTTTCAGTTTTTTTCGGAGGTTTAATTTTTTTGGTAAAAAGTTTTATACCCATCGTTACACACCCCTACCATTTATTTTGAAAATCATTCACGTCAATTCGATATTTCTGTTTCGTTTGTAATTAAACGTTGGCAGGACTTGTCATTGCATTGGTGCAGGCAAATGTCGACTTAAAGGTGACGAATCTTTTCTTACCCCGCCTGTACATACTACTGGTACAATTTATTTTTTTACTTTTTACCTTAAAGAAATCTAAGGTAGAACCAGCTTCGTATGCTCCATATAGAACCTTGGTTTGCTTCACGAGGTGTTCGATTCCTTCTATGGGCGCATTTTCCATGGCGGTTGTCATCGAAGCAGCCAACTGAGCAATGTAAGTTTGGCAGACAATCATGGCGAAAAACCACCACATCGCACACACCCAGCGGGAGCCGAATGCTCTGGAAAAGAATTTATTATAACACACACGTACTACTGATGACCTGGTAGAGGTCACAAAAGTAAGCTGGATGCGGGTGGCGCAGGATCGGCCATTCTGGCACTTTTTGGGGGAGCCTTATGTCCAGCAGTGGACGTATATCGGCTGATATGATGATGATGATGACACATACTGAGGCATAGCTTCATGGAATTGGCTCATACAAATGTTGTGAGCGGACTTAAAGAACCGGCCATGAACGGTGGAACTCAGTAGTTTTGGAACCTTACTTATTGTTATTGTCACATTCAATTATTTATGTTCCTCCACCAATACTTGTAGTAAGATTAGAAATAAGAGATTCTCATACGAAGATTGTCTTGTACTTCTTTTCAGAAGTAGAAGCGTCGTTATCATTATTTGTAGCCTGTAGGACCCTTGATGAAACATTTCTATATTTTTACGATATTGGTGTTCTTAAAAATGTTTACATACGTACATACGATCACGCCTATTTCCCTGAGAGATAGGAAGAGATCAAGGATTTTCACTTGTTACGATCTTGCCAAACCTTACTTGCTTAATTCACTTTCATAAAAACAATAAATTTTATAAAAATAAGGTTTTACTTAGGTAAAATATCGCATCCTTGAGTCATGATGGAGCCCATGGTCAACCAAGTGCTGTTTTTGAAATTCCAGATGTTCTCCAACTCTTCCGGTTCCTTGTCGCACGGTTGCGGATTTTCCCAATCATCCGGCGATATCCTGCATATAAAGACGCCGTTTAACCAGAATTATTGACAGGTTAAAATCATACTTCATGGTTTTAACTATAAGCTATCTAACAGCTGTGTATCTGGTTAGTGTCGAAAATATATATGCAGTAAGTGAAGTGGCACACTACAATAAGTTCTAGTAATGTCCTCACCTTGAACAAACGAAAAGTACAATGGAAACGATACAGTATGCCGTACCGGTGTAGATCCACATCTCTACGGAGTAAGGTTTAAGGAACGCGAGCGTATCAGGATCCACTTTATGATCTTTAGTGAAAAGAATGCTTATACCAAGAGTAATTATTGGTACCGAAAAATCAATCAGCTTCTTCCTTGCTTCGGTCATAGTCAAGTCACAAACGACGAGGTCGGCCTCCTGAAAAGAGTTGTCAATGCATCAGCCAATTTAATAAACACTTTCAGTGCGAGGAATCCGCTGGTGGGCGCCGGTGCGCGCTCTCTTCGTAGTTGCTTTTCTCTGCTTACGGATTAGCCCCATGTTATCGGCTACGAGCGTACGGCTACGAAAACGTTGGCACTGATTGTGTTACTAGCCTGGCAGTTCCCGCATGGTGGCCCACGTTGAACTAATAAATTCACTCTCATAAAACTTCTTGTCGATATTTTACGACCATAGAAAAAAACCAGGATAAAAAGTGTTTTTGTCTTCTTGGAGTGAAGGATCTAAAACTGGTTAGACTGATATTATGAAAATATAATGGAAATTATTGAGTAGAATCCAGATTGCACTTAAATTCAACAAACTTAAGAAAAAAAAATTGCTGTAAAAATGAGAGATAAAAAAATACGAATGTCGTGCACACATAAATGCTTACATGGCATTCTTGGAATAAGTCTGAAGACATTAGGACAAGTGCAAGTAATTTTACAACAAGTAGTCATTAAAAATATAGATACCTACTTACTTTGTCAAGTAATTTCCCAATCAGTCCATCCCATTTCTTTTGTACTTCATCATACTTGCCGTAAGTGATATTCTGATCCCATACAAATTCGAAAGTGAATTTATAACCCTCGTTTTTAAGCACTTCGAATATGGCTTTGACTAAATCGACAGAGAATCCTTCAAATTCAAGACCGTCGTCGTCTTCTTTGCAGGCGGTAGTCGGCTGATGGTTTACGTAGCATTTCTTTATCGCAATGTAAGGCTCGGCAGCTCTAGACATTACCTGTTTGTTATAAATAAAAATAAACTTGGGCACCCTACCGCCTGGCGCCAAACCAAGTTTTATTATTATAATCTTATTGCTATTTGTTTATTTTTGAATGCATTCTAAGTTATGTTTTATTGAATTAAAATACTTTTAAATTTATCTGTACATAATTATGTAATATTTTATATTGTTTTTAAGAGACCTGCACTATTTACGGTACAAACGAACTTACAATAAATTCATGGTTATCGTTAGCCTTGATACTTCTGATTTCGACAGCTTTCTCGTCACTTACAAACTTTTGCGTGTCAGATTTCCATGAGGCAATGGTATGCAAATCTTTTTGGTGTACATCGTTTAAATACAGGTTATAATCTTTCCTACGACCAGTTATGGGATCAAATGATATATTTCCGGTTGTGCCCGCAGTTGTTGTCTGAAACGTAATTTGTCTGATAAGTGAAAATAGTAAGTTATAAAAAAAAAATACTGTGTACAATTTTTTTTATAAATATTGTGTGTGTGTGTGTGTTCGTGTGTTTGTGTCTGTCTGTGTGTGTGCATGTGTTTTGCTGGCATAAAAGGTGAATTTTATCATACATTTGACAATAAAAATGATTCAATGAGGACACGTCAGTTAGTCAATGAATAAATAAAATAAATAATTTAGAATTGATTTGGAAATAGAGTATTTAAAGTATGCTTACGCTTAATATTGCTTGTTGTAGTTTAGCGCCATATTTCCACGGCTTACCACTGCATAGATTTCCCTGAGATTTTCTGGGAATGCCAGATTTTTCCAACGCCTTCAAGACGTGTCTTGCTACGTCATCCATTAACAATGCGTCAGTCTGGAAAGTATTATTGTTATTATAGTGTATGCTTTCACCAAGTTCTTAATCGAATATTATCTTAAGTAATACTACTGATTGCCGAATTCGAAATAAAATATTATCTGGGACGTATATTTCCAAATATTTAAATACTCTTAATTGTCTTAGCGTACCGGAAATTTTACGACTGGTAGTGAAAGACCATCAGTTGTCCAGCTTCCTACCCTCGAAGTCAGATCGGTGCCCTGAGAACTTTTAAGCTTCTCGTACTCAGTGAGACTAAGCCACGTAAAATCCGATGAGTATTCGGTTAATTCTTCTGCGACCTTGGATGTATCCATCGATGTCAAAATATAATGCTGAAATATTAATAAAACATGCAGCTGTAATGGTTGTGAAATAAACTTACAACCATAGCTGGCCGACTAGGTATATTTTCAAATACTTCATTGGCGCAATAGTAGCAGTAAAAATTAAGAAAAATAGACATTTGTTATAATAATCCGTTACAATTTAAAGTTTCTGAGTGTCTAAGTATATCACGCAACAGCTGAAGCACATCATACGTTGGTCTGAAAAAAACTGTAGGGGATACCTGATATGAGTTGACCATTTTCAAATAAGCGGCTATATTTAAATATCTTAGGATATTATCCACATGACAGTCTAATATAATGCGGCTTTCCTGCATTTTACTTATTTCTTTAAATATCTAAAAAAAAAAGCAAATATAGTTATTTCCTTTTCACAAATAGTGACCATTACATTCCTTACATTTATAATACTCAACCTCATAGTTAACATTTTCGGTGTCCAGTTGCCTAAATACGACTGGAAAAATTGTTGAATGATTTGATATAATCTTCTGGACTCTTAATAATCCTGCAAAAGGAGGAAGAATAATTATTGTTCATGATATTTATAATAGTTTCGAAAACTATCATAAGTATCATAACCCTAATTATTTTCTTAATGAAAAATGTGCGCACCGTAATCATCTTCATAAAGCACTACAAAATTTTCCCATTTGTAGTAGTTTAAGACTTGTGCGTATGCATTTGCAATTTCATTTGCATCGGGATAAAAATTTATAGCGATATTTTGAAATGATTCAGTTTTGAGATCTTCATCATCAAGATCATCAATTTCTCCATCTTCTCCGTCTTCTTCATCGACGTCTTTTTCTTCTTTTTCGTTGTTTTTGTCTTCTGTACCGACATCTGATGGATCTTCTTCCTCTGATTCAGGATCATAAGGCTGCCATGTAGCTTGCAAATATGGAATATTCCATTTGGAACAATGATTGAGCACACCCTTATCAGATATCAAATTGTGAGGTCCAAGTACGGCAATAGTCCTCAGAGGCGTGTTTGTACATACTGCAACAATGTATTGCCATGCTCTTGTAATCCATGCTTATAGGTAGGTACATTTTAAATGTGCACAATAACTGTAATGTCGTATGCAATTTGGTATTGCTAAATCGTCATTTAACATAATATTTGTCAAGGTCAAATAGATAGTACACGTAAAACCACTTCACTAAAATAATCGAATACACATTTAACATATTATTTGTTATATAGCAAACGGTTTACAACCTTACTAGTTACTAGCAAAGAAGTTTTATTAATTCTGTGCATTAATAATTTAATTTTCTTAACCCAATTAAGCACAAATAATTCTTAATGTATAGAATTCGTTGTAAATACTTTCCTGAATTTAACATTTAATTTTTTATGTTGCATACTTAGGTAAGGTTTATTTTTTTAGTTATTGTAATTTTCGGTCATGTCATATTCCAGGGTACGAAATAAAAATAAATAAATACATTTTAATCTTAACAAAATGACATTCAGCTTAAAACCTACTGACCAGACATGACACTATTTTCTTTGTCGACTATGTTTTATTTCGTTGTAGAAATACCGACTAATACTTATGCTTGGTACATTTTGGTTTGCAAGTGACCAGTTTGTTGATGGTGAAGATCACTCCATTGAGGCAATCTAATTATGCAGGACTTTATTGACGTTTATGCAGCATAAATATTCTTAGAATTACCTACTGTGTACTTATTAAGGACACGTTTTCATTAAGTATTTGTTTTCAGAGTCCAAGTTAAAGTTTAATTTGCGTACTTTGATGAACTTACTTTCTCTCAACACGGTGTAACTGTCAACCATGGCGGGCTCGTAGACACGTGGCTCTAGCCGCCGGTTGCCCTTACCCACGGCATTCCTCATACTCTCTTTGAATGCGCCCATCTCCAGCACGGCACTCGGTTCGAAAACTCCAACTATTTTAAAGTATTTTTTGGACATTATAAAAAAGTACACGGTTATAACGTGTTTATAAGACAACATAACCTTCATATGCCTACGATATTTAAAGCTAAAAATGATTATTTTCAGTGTTTCAATAATTACCGAGGACCTTGCATGATACTAATAATGAAGGATAACAAATCTACGATACGATACATAGACAGATAATATTAAATAAATAAATAAAAATGATTTATTCGTTAACTTAAAAACGTAACAATGTACAGGACAGGTATCCTGATTATTGTACTTATAAATATAATAAACAATGACGGTGTTTATAATAAGTACCTAGGTACTATAATCTTAATAAAATAAAGATGTGTCTGAATGAAACTGTTTAATCTAAATAACCCCAGCAGTAGAACGATGCATATACCTTGTTCATTCAAATAACTTCTATCAAGGAGCATATAACTTCAACAATCATATTTTAATGATAATTTAATTTCAGACTAATAACATAAATCCGTTATCCAATAAGTCCCTTTTAAACAAAATAAATACTTGATATGCATATGTGGAAAGTCTTAATTAAAATTGTCAATATTATAAAATAAGCCTTACGTATATTTATTAATGATTGCTCTTCTTCTGCTATTTCTCTTATCTGGCACAAACATATTTTTACAACAATACAAAATAATAGTGTCCCCTTCCACATGATTGATGTTGTCACTTTCACGCCATAATAAATACTGATGAAATTTCACGGCAACTTATTTCCAGTCATAACACTCTGGACAAAAAAGTCAAAACACTGTTATTTAATCAAATAGGTGGAATTAAAACACACTTTAATTATGGCAATAGCAAAGACGCGTTCAAATGTGCAGACTAAAACTCGAATATTAATTTAGAACTAAGCTAATGGCATTATTTCCGGAGTTAACGTCAAATGCCGGCATTCACAACGCGACGCCGGCCGTCCTCGCGACCTAAAATGTTTTCCAAAAATATAACAGACGGTGTGGTGGCACTCACTATGCTCACACGCATAGACGTATAATGGATCGCTTTAAATTATTGTTTATCCTGGCATTTGTATACCAAATTTGTCAAATCAGTACCTTGCGGCAATTTCCTATCAGTAAGTAAATTGAGATAGTGTTTATAAATTTAGGCTGTTGCTGAAAACAACATTAGTTACTAAAAATACTCACTTCACGTTTAATTTTTGTTTATCTACACACCCAGTAGCAGGGCAGTTTCAGGTGACAATTTGTTCGAGCACTCTGCCCCAGGTGTTTTAAGTAATTATTTAAACTCAATTTACAGGAGGATTGTTTACGAAGGATTCTGATGAGAAAACAATACAAGTCTTCACTAGATATGTAAATGACTCAAGGAGCTCGTACTACGGTAGTAAGAAGATTTCGAGAAGTTTTGATGGATTTTCAGTATCGTTGGAAAGTAAGACATATTATTTTTCTTTACGATATAATTAAATTTAAACTACACATTGCAAGCGATTTAGTTTGTTACTAGAAAACTAATTCATGAGCATGAATATTTGTTTCTGAGTCTTGCATGTTTTCTGTGTTTTAAGTATTGATGTCTATCGAATAGACGTCTAGTACCCATAAGCCCATAACACAAGCTTTATTGAGCTTACTATGGGCAGAAATAGTACAACTATGGGGCTAGTTCAATTTGTGTAAGATTGTACCCCAATATTTATTTATTAATTTGCTCTGCATCACGATAAAGTACCATTAGGGGCATTGCGAAGGCCGCTATCCAAACTTAATATTATTAATGTGAAAGTGCAATGATCTCAAGAGGTGACAAACAGACAGACAGACGTCTGCCTGTCTATCTGTCACCACTTCACACCTACACCACTCAACCGATTCAGATGTTTTTTATAGTGGTTGTTTGAGTCCCGGGGAAGGACATAGAATAGTTTTCTTCCCGGGAATAATTACCTAAAGGCAGGAGCCAGTATAAAATAAATTAAATAACATCAGAAGCTACTCGTACCTGACTGTGATGAACCCTTATAACTCTTATAAGTATTAACAATTAACGTATAAGTGTTAATTTAATGTACAACGTGCACACTTTAGGAGTTTTTTTATAATTTTATAGTGAAAATACCCTTACATCCAATATTTGACAGCTGTCATCCCAGTGCAAAATGTCATCATGCGTCATCATTGACGGTTATTGTACCGGGATGACGGCTGTCAAATATCGGCTGTAAAAAAAACTAATTATAGTATGCGAGGATGGCGTTGGAGCGTCTGCAATTATTGATGGCCGACCTACAAAAGGCATCTGTGACAACGTTTGCTTGCTAAGCAATAGATTAAAAGTAAGTTATCCTAAATTAAATTTATATTAACAGTAACGCTGCTAACGAGAGTATAAATTTTTAAATTGGGGATTTAATTGAAAGGAGAAATTGAATTGTAGGAAGGAACTGATTGAAAAATTTTGTGGCCGAGATTGTTCCGATAGCTCAGTAGCGACGGGCCATGAATGCCTGTGGTCACCGGTTCAAATCCGGCTCGGAGCATTACGTTTTTCAAGTTTTCTTTTAATTTAAAATTTATGAGTTATCAATTTTTTTATATATTTATTGTATATTTACCATGTCCGTTACATGTACCGTCTTTATAATATCATAATCCAAGTCTCCATACAGTTTCTCTATAACTATCTATAACTTGTTTCTCTATAACTTCGCTTTCATTATTTGACCGAAACATTGAAATAGAAATCATCTTTCCACAGATTCCACACTTGACTTTGGATTGGGAGCCTGTGGAATACGCATATAAAGAAGGCTTTACCTTCTCCTATCATCCTTCCGCAGAGACCATTTCAAAAGCGTACGCTAATTATATCAAAAAGATGGATTGGGATCGATTCTCAATTTTATACGAGGATGAAGGAAGTACGTAAAATCTATCACTCAGTTTTAAGTTCAATCAAATATTTAGTGGAATAGCAATAGTACAATCTTGTCGAAGCACGGGAAGTAGGCGGTTGCTGGCATTGTATTAATTTTAAACGGACGACATTGGTAGTCCGTTTAGTTTTATACGAACGCAGGAATTGCCCTTCCGTGCGAGACAAATATACTTAGGTATTTTCTCAAAAATTGTGCAAGAAAACAAAAATATACTTTCCGAAAATGATGACGCATGATTTCTTCTAGCGACTTCCTGAAAAAAGGCGTACTTTAGATATTTGTCTTTTGGCTTTGCAGGGAACAAATTATCAGGATTCATTTACACGTCATTTTTCAATATTTTCCGAAAAAACAACTAATTTTTGCATTGCCGCCTTTTTTAAATAATATGTTGAAAGTGTATTTTTCTTCCGAAAACGCCATTAGTTACTTGAGAAAACTTTAAATTCGCTTTATATTCAGAGAAATGGCACGTAATTTAATGTCGTCGTCGTAAGTACCGGGGAATAGTACAGCAACTAGACACTCCGCACCGTGCCTCCCACGCGAAAATTGTCCATTGGCGATTGATTGTTAAAAACTTTTATTGCGCGTATTCCAATTTGACGAATTTCGCGTTTGTAAGGGTGGCCACAGCGGGATGAAATTTCATGGGAGAGGGATGGCATTTTTTTGTGCATATCATTTATCTCATCATACAAGACTCGAAAAACAAATTCCATCCGATATCAATGATTTTAAGTGCATTTTTCCTAAGTTCTCGTCTACCACCATTTTTTCCGGCTTCCAACTCTGACGGCTCGATAACCGACCGCCCGGGACGGATGGCATTTTTTTACAGATTCTGTATGTGATGAAGAACGAGCATGCCAATTTTCAAGCGGTTGCCTGCCATTTTTTTTTCTTCCCTCGCTTACTCGGCTCCGGTCGCACTGGGAGGGATGCCATAAAAATTTCATTGTATAAACTTTTTTTTTACCACCCCCCTTCGGTTTGCACAGGATTTCGACCACAACACTTCGGGAGCCCAAATAACGCGAGCCATCCGGTTGCCTCTCCGACATTAAATTACGTAATTATTGCTTTAACTAATAAGTCACAGCTACCTTCCGTTTTGGCTGTTTAGGACCTAAGTATGCCTTTTTTATATGGCCGTTTTAACCTTTTCTAAAGTTTGTACCTCGACAAATAACGGAAATTGTATGCAACATTGTTGTCGAGCAAAATCGAGCAGGCAAGGTTTTGATTTTTTAATATATGACGAATCATTACTTATGCTCTCGCGTCCTGATTTTTAACCAATAAAGTCAATTTAGCCGATAATTTTTAGGTTAAGGTTAGGTAGTAGTCAACAAGAAACCCTTATAGTTTCTCCGCTTCCGTCTGTATGTCTCTCTGTACGTCCATCCGTCCATCCGTCCGTCTGTCGGTCCGTCTTCGGCTTAGCTCAGTAAACCTTACTACTAGAAAACTGTAATTCGGCATGGGTATATATAATGTAAATCAATCACGCCGACATAATAGTAGAATAATATCCCTTCAGCTGTGTTCATCCCTCTGTGGGCTTCATATTTTTTCCTTGCCATGTTTTTTTCGCCACAGCTGAAGGGATATCTTGAAAAAAAAAAGTTTTCCCCTCACCTGAAGTGGGGATGTAATTTTTTTTCTCGGTAAACCCATAGCCTGGGGTGTCGTTGGATAGCTTGTTCAAAAATGTTATGGGTTTTTAAAACCATTTTTCAACTCCGTGATTATTTGCGAGATATTGGGCTTTAAAGCCCTAATTTTTGTTCTTCCCTTGGAAGGATATAGGATAGTTTTTAACTCGGAAAATATCCCTTAATATGGTATAAGTATTGTTTAGAGATGGGTTTTGATAGAAATTACTTACGTTTTATTTCTTACATTTTTAGGTTTCATTCGCCTTCAAGAAGTGATAAATACATGGGAGAACGACAAAAAACCTATACTCTTCAAAAAGTTGTTTGACGATCGCGACAATAGAGAAACGTTCAAACATGTTTTTAAAGTAGCGCGTCTCAGTTACCACATTATAGATTGCAAAGCAAAACATATCTTAAAGTATTTGGAAGAAATAACCAAAGTGGAGAATTATACTGCGTACCAAGTGAGTTTTTGTTCAATTGTATCATTCTTATCAATATCTTCGGGTTACCTATTAAGGTGCTGATCTCAGACCATAAAATACTATAGAGCGGACAAGCCGCCGGTGGCTGTGTCGCACATGTCAGCTCATTGGGCATACTCCGCCATATATTTACCGTCCTTTGTCCACCGAGAAAGTTCCGTTTTTTGCCACAATGCCGAGTTGTGCAATAATTACTTGTAAACATCGCAGTGATTTGATTAATTTCCACACCAATGGATCACTTTTCAGAGGTTAATACTATAAATACTATTTATTTCAAATAAAACCACGAATTCAAGAAGGTGCGACAGGCATAACTATTCAATACAAATCGAGCGGCATGTCCGATCTCCTTATTTCCTATATCTGTGGTGCTGATCTCAGAGCATTCACTTGTAATAAGGGGCCAACCACAAAATAACGCAACAGGAACAAGGCTGCACCATGATAAAACACAGTAAAGAAAAAAGTAAGACGAATAAGAAAATAAATAGAGAAAAATTGTTAACAGGGCACTAAAAAAAGCGATCCGGAAAAACATAGTAAAGCAACATTTTTCATACACAAATATAAAAAATCAAGGTACCATTGCCGGACTTAATGCTTTAAGGCATTCTCTACCAGTCAACCATTGGGCTAAACAGAAACTTTAGTGGTGCAGGATTCTAAATACTGAGACTCAAATGGGAACACAAATCAATAAATTACCTTAATATACATACACATGTAATGCATACTTTATTACCTTACTTATACCTAAATAAATACATACAATACATTATAGTACATTTCTTAGTTTAACTGCATCAAAACGCAGCAAATGCACCAAACCAAAGGTAGTACCTACCTATTTACTTTGGTTTGGTGCATTAGGTACGCGGTCTTTAATTTGTTATGAAATGGTTTTGTGGAATGCTTATTTATGTGAAAGTTTTACTTTCTTCTTAAACAGATTATGACTACCAACCACGGTAAGAAGAATCGCCTTACTTGGTTTGGAATTGGGAATAATAATTTGCTTTGTTATGTGACAGGTTTTTCCATTCAAAAAAGCTTTTTTTAGTGTCATGGGACAGTAAGGCACACAGTTTTACTTTGTTTCGAGGTGAGATTGAACATGTGATATGTTTTGTGAGAGTTATTTTCTATTGAAACGTTGTTTTTTTAAACCTATATATCGAAAAGGCCATGTAAGAGTACAGTAAAAAAGACCAGGCCATTCCTCCAGTTTATATTGATATGGAAATGAGAAGGTACCTCATAGTAATTATGTGTCATGTTTATTTCATATGATACCGGATAAATAAGTTCTATTTTTAGACAAAGAGTAAAGCACAAATGCAAATATTTTGACTATTTAGCGTCATTCCGATAATGTACTGTGTAGAGAGTAGTAGGGTAGAGAATCGTACGTACTAATGTAATATATAGTGAATATATAGTTGTTAAAAACGGCGCTAACGATTTCGACGAAAATTTAAATATACTCGTAGAGGGTGAGAATCGATCTAGTCTAAATCGATCTCTAAAATCAAGTTAATTCGTTCTCCGTACCACAGAAGGTCAATCACATAACGCTTGTACGTGCAATAGGTAGATCTAAGTGTACATTTTCATATGGAACAATGACCGTTGCATTGTCCGGATCCTATCGCGCGTTCAAAACGTTAGGTGATATCCCCTCAGGTACTACTACGTACTGTTGTATGTTAAATGAGGGTAAGTGGATTTTTTAAACACCTACAATTTAATGTAAATAAAAATAACAATAATATATAATTGAACTTCTTCGTCAAAGAAAAGGAAGCCTACTTTTAAACAGACATGTAACAGTTCTGAAGGGACCTGACCGCTTCCGGAAATTCCATGGACTCAGTGTTGCATGGTTATAATTATGGTGTTTGAATAATGTAGCTGTTTTTGACAGAGTATTCTACTTTATCACATAGTATGAAAGTTTTGATAGTAAAACATCAAGATTTTCGTTACTAAAATGTATACGCTCTATATATGCTATGCTAGCAGTCGAGTTAAAACATTATTTTTCTAAATAAACCATAGTCCATCACTATTTCTGGTGATGATCAATGACCTTCCTTCGGTTGTTAGCAGTGTCCAGTGCTTACTGTTTGCTGACGATCTCAAGTTGTTCCACGCTGTTGACTCTGTCTCTGACTGTGATGTTTTGCAGCAGGATATTGCTGCCGTAATGGGATGGAGTCAAGCGAATCGTCTGTTTTTTAATAAGAAAAAGTGCAAGGTAATCTCCCTTAGTCGAAGCAAATGCCCTATAGCCTATTCTTACCTACTTGGTGGTGATCCTATTGACCGCGTCCAAAGTATTCGTGACCTTGGCGTTGAACTAGACACGAGATTGGACTTCCATAGCCACATTAGTTCCATCACTAACAGCGCAAATAAAATGCTGGGATTCGTAATACGCACTGCGCCACAATTTACTAGCACGGCTGTACCTATCGTCTTGTACAATTCATACGTGCGTAGCAAGTTGGAGTACAGCTCTGTGATATGGGATCCGGTCGAAGCGAGTTATACACTTTTACTCGAGCGGGTTCAACGGAAATTTGCACGGCACCTTTACAAAAAGCAGTACGGATATTATCCGTTTTTGTATCCGTCTCTTTTTGTAGCCGGTATGGTCGGGCTGGAGACTCTCCATTTCAGACGTAAACTGCACCTCGCAGTCCACTACTGTCTTTTACTTAGGGGGCAAATTGACAATCCAGTGGCATTGGAAGGTATTAGTCTATTCGTCCCAGAGCAGTACGGACGCGCGGGGCGCCGCCGCCGCCCGCTGTTCGCCGCGCGCGCGGCGGCGGCGTCGCGCACGCGTCGCGCGAATAACGCGCCCGGCGTTCGTGCGCCGGCGCTGCTCAATGAGCTGGTGCTGAGGCAGGATGCCGACGTGTTTGCAGACAATTGGCTGAGCCTGCTAACTAAAATAAATTATATGTGTAATAGATTTAGTTAGTGCTACTTTTTATTTGTTTGTGTAATGTATAGTACAATTGACATATATATATAGATCGTTTTAAGTCCTAACATTGTAGGCGCTTTGGTTCTACTGTAAGCCTATTGTGTAAATTATTAAATAAATAAATAAATAAATAAATAAATAGTACGTCTATCCATAGTACGAGTTTTGTTTAGTTTGTGACTAGGTTGATTTGTGTAAGATTGTCCTCAGGCGACAATTATTGGTTAACAAAAAATTGCTTTAAATAATGGTTTAAATAAAAGTAATCTCTAGTTGTTTAATGAAAGTGTTTTTTTTTTCAGAATATTCTTTTGACATCTTTAGATGCATATAAAATTGATTTGACTCCAATAGATATCGAAGGAAATGTCACTACATGGCATTTAACTACGGCAAGTGATTATAAATGGGCTGATATTGGAATTGCGACCCCTTATTCGGTAAGTGCGTAGGTACCAAGCATCACTTAAGGGGATGCCTTGTTTCGAGTCAATTCGCGAAAACCACGCCTCCTTGTAAGAATCATGCATATATCTGCAGAAAAGGAGATGCAAAACTCTTCGGGAATTTTGGTCAAATTTGGGAAAATAGTTAATCAAGCAAGAACTATATTAATTTAACCGCATACATTTTTAATCTAATATTAAATTGGGAGTTAAATAATATAGGAAATACCTATGATATTTACTAAAAGCCATTTGTAATCAAACATATATATTTTATATATGTGAATATATATATTGGAACAATCTTTTCAGATTGAGACCCATTTAGCAGCTGATGCACTCAGTCATCTGGAAAAATCTATCAAATACATGTTGGACACAATGGAAGATCGAAATCAGGACATACCCAATCCACCAGCATTGTGCTATAACTCTGAAACGGAACCATGGGAGATGGGCCCGAACCTACAAAAAGCTTTAAGTTCAGAAGCAGTAAGATTTCTTTGTCTACTAGTATGTGTAGATACTGGAAGGCGTGGCGTGCGTAGGCCCACAATATGGACTGATAACCTGGTAAAGGTTGCGGGAGTCCTTTGGATGCGGGTGGCGCAGGACCGGTCACTTTGGCATATTTAGGGGAGGCCTATGTTCAGCAGTGGACGTCTTTCGGCTGATATGATGATGTGAAGGGTTCCCCGTATCATCATCATCATCGTCATCATAATATCTGCCGAAAAAGTCCACTGCTGGACAGAGGCGTCCCACAGAGGGGGCCTCAGTGAGCAGTCCTACCGCCACTCGAATCCAGCGGGCGCATGATGAGATCTTTACCAGATCATCAGTCAACCTTGTCTGGGCTATCCGCAACAGAACCAATGGTTAGAGCTCCCGTTGCACGAAACCCTACCTCACAAGGTGGCAGATCAGAAATGCAATATAGTGATAGATACTACTTAGGAACACTGGATTTTAGTTGGTTGCCATAGCATATCCTGGAAGAACTTTTTTTTTTTTCCTTGTCGTATCGCTATTTTGATCGAAAATTACATCATAAGGTGGCAGATAGAAACGTTTACTCATCGAAAGAGACACATTTGGAGATAACAACCCGCATTGGTTGCCAGCCCAAACCCCGGCAGGTTTCAAGGTCAGCCATGTTTTATGAGCCCCAAAAATGGGGTCAATTACCTCATCAGGTGGCAAGATGAAACTGATGCAGATCGATTGCCCTAGATGTGCCGTTCACGAATATACAGGGTTACCTGCCTTCAGCTTGGCAGTTTTCTGGTCTGGTCTGGGAGGTGGTGACAATAACCTCGAACAATATATGTAAAAATCTTCTGCTGTGTGAACTTGCACGGTGTTAGTAATACCGAAACATTAAATTTAGGGTTTTTACACTAGTTTTTCTAGAATGATGATTATTTAACTTCAACATTTTGGGTGCTTCTCTGTGTTTCAACCGCTATCCTCTGATCGCATTATAGGGTAAGTCTCTGTAGGCTTGAATGGCATTTCAAGATATTTTTAATACATTTTGGCGGCTTTGATATGGCACAACCGAAAATGGCTTACAAATCAGCAAAAACTTAGACAAAGAAGCAAGCACTGACAGCAGTTTAAACGCTGAGAGAATCACCCTTTCGCTTCTTTTTCAGACTTCTATAAAAGGATTCACTGGAAACGTTCAGTTTGATGAAAATGGAAGAAGAGTTGATTTTTTATTGCATTACTCCAAACTGAATAATGAGAGTAAATTTATATATACTGGCTTTTGGAATTCGACGACCGATAAGATATACGATATAAATGCAGACTCTGGTCAGTCTGTTAAAACAAAAATGTGGTTTCGGGTAATTGAAATACCTTATTATTACATATTATTGAAACTGCTCGGAGGTTTATTAAACTTACTTACGAGTAGGTACTACGTTCGAAGGCTAACGTGTCACAACGAGTATGCGCGTCAAATGTGATTTAAATACAACACCTCTGGTCAGATAGGCCTTTATCCGTTATTGGGGTGAGCAGTAGTGTCTAGTTGGTTTCAAAGGAAAAATTACCAAGATATGTCATAAAACTGGCTGAAGAGCTACACATATACTGGAGTAGCTACTGTTTGTTCTATTCTTTAAGCATCATTGTTTTACCAGCCTACTTAAAAAAAAAAAACAATTAAACAAAAGATGTCGATAATGGTTGGTTCTAAGTACTTTTTCATTTTTACTTAAGTAATACAAACTATACCTAAACGTCCATGAGAGGAGGCCTGTGCCCAGCAGTGTGCCTGTGCCCAGTTTAGCAGCAGGACGTACCTATATACTTAGGCTGATTTATTATTATTTTATTTATACCTAAGCGTGTTGATTTTTGTATGATGAACTTAATTACGTGCAATTTTGAATTAAAGACGGTGTAGCCGTTGGTGAGGCGTACTTTATCAAATGTAGAATTAGGTTACATCATAACACTGTTAACTCTCGCGTTTTGTAGACATATTGAAAAATTACCTTACTAAATTTTCAGGTAGTAACCAAGAAAGACAAACCGTATTACATACCTCCTAAAAACCCAGAAGATCGTCCTACAGGTTATGTCGTAGACCTAATGGACGAAATTTTTGCTCATATCAGGAACAAACAAAATCAAGACTTCACCTACGACATTGTTGTTGGTCCTGGAAATAAACCAGGCAATCCAATAGAAGGCAGTAGAAGATGGGATGGACTTATAGGTGAACTAATGGAACATGTGAGTACAGACTGGTCATTTGCACTTAATATATTCGTCATCATGGGTTCCTTTAAGCATAAAGTTGAATAGCATACCTGATATATCTCAAAATATTTTCTGGCATAACTTGTTGATTGTCTTAATTGTATTGCTCCTAATTTTAAATAGTCGAAAATCTAAGTGGTTAAAACTTCCAACAGCTAATTATCTGGCATAAAAAAATTAAAAACATTGTACCGGGAACGAAAATCAGAGCACCCACACTTCCACGCGGTCTTGCCTTTCCTACCCCTACAGTCCATATAAAAGCCCACGGAGCCAGGAGATCGCGAAGAAAGTCTCGAGTTGAGTAGGCACATACGGTCGAAAGCGATGCGAGTGAACGCGGTGTAGGTTTAGTAAACGAAGGTCTGATGAAGAGAGTTTCTGGAGGGAGCCCAGGGGACTAGTTTCCAGAAATCCCTCCGCTCTTTAATCGAAATAATACATAACCTAAGAAAAGAAAAACCCAGAATAATTCACGGCTAGGTTAATTTCAAAGCGGAAAGCAGGAGCCCCGCAAACCCTGGCTCTGCCGACTGAATGGTAGGTTGACTTGGTCGTAGATATTTATCTCCCATTTCAGGAAACATAATGACTTGTACTCCAAACTTTGAATAACACAGCGTTACATCACAAACAATATTAGTAATGTAAAATGATGCACATGTTATCTTCGATAATTCGATGTTAGACACGATACATATCATGTACCCATAACAATAAATAGGACAATCAATATGGTATGCTCCATACCGAATTCGACGAAAAAATACCATATGATTGAATTTTTGGGCGAAAAGTTGTTATGCAACAAGAAAATTATGCCCGACCGACCGAATTAGACCCGAAATTTTAAACAATATGATTTGTGTGAAAGCGGAACACTACTGCTTTGAAAGACATTTGCACTCGGAATGGCAGTAATGTGAACCCCATTGTGTGTGATCTTAAGAAGTTTCATTAATAACAAAGAGGTTATATTTAAGATTTTATATTTTTAGAAAGCACATTTTGCGGTCTGCGATTTGACAATAACATCGGATCGAAATGCTGTGGTGGATTTCTCGATACCGTTTATGAGTTTGGGCATCAGCATGCTCTTCAAAGTGGACCCTGCACCGGACCCTGACATGTTCTCTTTCGTCAACCCTTTGTCTACTGACGTCTGGTTGTATCTTGCTGTCGTGTATATACTTACATCACTTGTTTTACTGATCTGTGCCAGGTTAGAAACCAGTTAAAAAATATTACGTGTGTGGTTATGGTTATGGCATTCACTTGCCCTTATCCCATTTTGTGGGGTTGACGCAGCTACTCTTTTACTTTCAAACCTCTTTGTAACCCATCAATTGGGTCATTCTGAAAGCGATTCAACCGCCGCTCCCCTCCTTGTCAGAATTTTCGACAAAGTTGCTGTAGCTTCTCGATTCATTTTTGGTTGGAGGAGAGGAAAGCGGTGGTTGAAACGCTTTGAGAAAGACCCATCTCAAGATATCTTTATATTATGTAAGATGAAAGAAATTGATACATGTACCTATATCGCTCGATACCAATAAGGAGTGAAAAAGTTAGACTGTAAAGTACTTGGACTCCAAATCCAATGCACCACTTCCTTGGGTCAAAAGTAAAACCAAAACATAATTACAAATGAAACTTCTTTTAGAATGAACCAAGAGGATTGGGTGAATCCGCACCCTTGCGAGCGGAATCCTAAGAACCTCGAAAACATTTGGAGCCTTTACAATTGCCTGTGGCTAACGATGGGTTCCATCATGACTCAAGGATGCGACATATTACCTAGGTAAGAGTCTTTATTATTGTTCTTGTAGTTACATCAGTAATTTTTAATTTGTTCTAAGGAACCATGACGTTGATGACGCATACATAAAGAACTGTTTGACATAAAATGATTTTTTCAAATATTCAAACCAGCCACTAATTTAAAAAAAATACTCGTAAACCTACGACTCGTTCAGCGACGCATGTATGAAATATGTTTGTCTTAACTTACCTTATCCAGTTCGGGGTTCCTGAACACGTCTTCCCATCCCATTTATGCTTCACTGATCCATTATCATAGCTTAACCTGTTTTACTTATAGAGGCGCGGGCTCCCGCTGGATAACAGGCACTTGGTGGTTCTTTGCCATGATCGTGACGGCTTCATACACCGCCAACATGTCCACTTTCATAAGCAACAACCGTCGCAGCAATAACATTGAGAACGTCAAGGCTCTCTCAGAACAGACGGCTATTAGCTACGGCGCAATGCTAAATGGCTCAACGTATAAGTTCTTTCAGGTATATCTTGTTATTTGCTACAGTGCTGACGACTGGACTTCTGGACTGGGTTCTTTATTACAAAAAACAATACCTACAGTATCCAACAGGGCTGCCGTGGTCGTGACCGAGATAGGCCGCGAGAGTGCTCATCAGCACTTTTTCCGCTCAAGTACGTTAATCATAGTAACGTGAGCGGGAGAGCATCTCGGCACTTGCATTTCTACCGTGTCGCGTCTTCTTCTTCGTGGTTGCCTAGTGACTGAGAAGCGTGACCAATCATAGCGCACAGTGTCCTACGCCTGCCCCCTTGAGGACGGAAGTTGCTCGCTCTAAAGATAACCTCCGTAAATGGGGAATCAGACCAGGAAATAACGTACTCTGCGAATGTGGCACCATTCAGACTTAGCACATGACGCAGTTCTCCCTGTGTCCGGCTTCGTGCACTGCGGAAGACCTTATGAACGCTACATTCCAAGTGATGGTGGGGGGCGAAATATTGGCAAAACAAAATTTAGTTCAAGATTTTTTTAGGTCCTTTACACGAGAAAGAAGAAGAAGTCAAGGGCCATCAGCTGTTCTATATGCATGGCAAACAAGCTTTTTTAGATGGTGTCAGATCACTGAAATCTTGCATATCTCCATGATTTGGAGCTGGCTACTGAGTAATTTTGATGTGCTCAAATGAGAGTTCGCGTTTGATTTATGGTTGAGAGCCACTCGGTGATTTTTAGCTCTTAAGACTCATTTTTTTTCGTCGCGGTCTGTTAGCATGACACGCATGTCTCAAAAACAACCCTGAAATATATTTTTTATGCTTTTCAGGCTTTACAGGCTTTAGGTTTTCGCACCATTCAAGGCGACTATAGAGAAAGCGAATGCCTACACCAACCGCATCTTGGTCGCACGACAAATGCAACGGTTCTTGAGTAGTTCAGATTGTCGAGATTGGCCATTGTGCATTTGGCATTCCAGCTCTTTGACGTTATCCCTATTTAAGGATCCAAAGATAACACAAATTGATCCATCTTTTCATAACTATGACAGTGAATTGAAGAAAGATATTTGCTCCCTGTCTACATACAACCATTATCTAAGACGCCAGCAACAAGGCCCATTTTAAAGCTGCTTGCCCTTTAAATGCTGTGCTCCATTACCGGATCAGAAAGCCGGATGTGAACGCCTAATATTTTTATGATATGCGAAGGAGTATTTACTTTCTCGCTAATATAAGAACTAAGTAGTCTCAATAAGTGAAACTTTATTAAACACCAGATTATTATTTTCCTTTTTAATTTCAGACCTCGAATGATCCAACGTATCAGAAAATTTTCCAAGTGATGTCTACAGCCAATCCTACAGTGTTCACGGCCGACAATGATGAAGGTGTGGGCCGCGTTCTATCGAGTAAAGGCAAATTTGTGTTTTTCATGGAATCATCTACCATCGAATATTACATGAAGCAAGACTGTAATTTGAAGATGGTCGGGGGAAAACTTGACTCCAAAGACTACGGCATTGCTATGCCCAAAAGTGAGTTACCAACATAAAATGCATTGAGGACAAAATTATTCTCGTCATGTGGATATTGACCTTGGGGCACTCCCAATTAGGGTTTGCAATCCGGATATCCGGATATCCGAAAGATCCGGATATCCGCCAAATTTCGGATCCGGATCTGACAGGCTCCTAAATCCGGATTTTTCGGATATTACGGATCTTTAAAATACAACCATGAAAACCGAAAATACCGCTACAAAATGAAGTTTATACCGAGTCCACGCTGAAAACGGAATGGTATAATGTAGATCATTCTCAATCTCTGTTTTTATTCGCCTTTTCTTCATCCCAGACCAGATTATATTATATTGTTTTTAATTACATACATTTCGCTTTATTCCCAAAAGGGGTTGGCAGAGCACATGAAACGTATGTTCCAGCGCCACTTTTAATTTATTAGGCACAAAAAATAATTAAACCACAAACCAGTAAAACTGCCGAAGTTTGATGGCGAAAAATGATGTTGGTTTAAAATGTTTAAATACACTAATGTAACGTAGGTATTACATAAATATAAATACAATACTACCGGGACTATTAAATTAAATTCAAATACTTTTGTTTTCAGAGCAAGTCCATAGTTGTAGTGGTGCTATACCTGCCTACTAAAGTCTTATTTTACATTTACTTAAATAAATATTGAAGGAGTATATTTGACACAGGAAGTAAGAAGTAATACATTCTCTACTTAAATGTTTATGATATTAGATTTAAGGTAAGCAACTGCATCCGTCGAGAGAGTTTTGAAATCAGCCGAATTCCCGGTAAATTTGGTGATGGGAAACTCAAAGATGGTATGGTGTACCGTCTGATCTGGGCAGCCACACTGGCATTCCGCCAATCGATTACTTAGTAAGGCGTCTGGGTCATGTCATGTTCTTTTACAACTCTATCGAATTAAGTGTAAACATGAAGCTCATTGAAATGTATGTACGAGCACCAGGTACGGAGTTAACGTGACCTGGTTGTGGTTATTCAAGTGACAGCTTTCATTGACGAAACTCTAACAAGTAAAAAAATATTAAGTAACTTATGAAGTTGGGAATGCGTATCTATTTAAAATATTTCAGGTCTAAAAATACGGTGGTATAGCCGTTTTAAGTTGTTTCTTGGTTCAGCCTTACAATTCCTACTTTATACCATAAAAACTTTGTGGATCCGTTTTATCCAAAAAATCCGGATATCCGGATCTGTTGAATTTGAAGATCCGAAATATCCGGATCCGAAATATTGGCGGATCTTGCAAACCCTACTCCCAATACACCTACGTCACATGACAACATGATAAAATGCATAGCAGCAGGTCAAGAATGTTGCCTGAAATGGCCGGAAGTACTTGGCAGACGGCATCAAAGTTGCCATGCATTTTATCATGTTGTCATGAGAAGTAGGTGTGTTTGGAGTGGGCCCACGGTCTAATGCTGTTTAAGCCTAATTGTTCAATCAATAGTGTATACTTACTTTTATGGTTTTCAGAGTCACCTTACAGAATGTTCATAAACAACGCAATATTGGCCCTGCAGGAAACGGGGAAACTTATGAAAATAAAAGAAAAATGGTGGGTCAAAGATCCTGAGGAACCTGTTAATGAAGATTGCCAGGTATTAGGATTGATTTGTTCGCCTGATAGTTTTTTTTTACTTTAGTGTACCCTCGCCAATACGAACTGCAACGCCATTTCAACTTTTTGTTTAATAATTGCAAAGACACCTTAAGGTTTATGTATGTTGTGTAAATGAAATGAAATGAAAAATTAAATTGTCAAATCAAGCCAGTTGCCACAATTTCATACTAGATGCAATACTCACACCATTCACGAAGATACCAACGCTTTTGTAGGTACTCGAAGCTGATTGTGGCCATTGAATGTTTTTAGATATGTATATATTTTTGCGGTTTTCAGAGTGAGGAATCGAAGGAAAAAGACGACAGCGGTTCCGTACAGATGAAAAACACTAGTGGTATATTCTTGGTTCTTGGCTTCGGAGGTATTTTGGGTTTCATCGTTGCAATCATTGGATTCTTCTTGCACTCCCACGAGATCGCCGTCAAGGAAGGCGTAAGATTTTCTATATACTAAGCTTTATTAGGTTTGAGCGTACTTAACTTTGAATTTAAATAGGTACTTATAGCCCCACTAGTTTCTTTATGACATGGTGCGGATTTTAAAGGAAGTAATTTATTTTACTGGCAAAAAGTACTGTTTGACAACAGACGTTACAAGTTATCGAATGTCTGATGTAAAAACTGATGTAAACAAACAGGAAGGAAGATGAAATACTTCGTGATTGTAAAAAATACACTTATTTATCGTGCCGAAAGCAATCCATAGCGATGTCATAATTTATCTTCTTCTTCAACTTAAGAGCTCTGCTCTTGTCGGTGGAGTAACCGCCATTCAGCTCTACGCTCTGCCAATGCTTTGAGCTCCTGATACGACACTACATTGACCTTCTCCTTGACCTGGTCCATAAAAGCACGTCGCGGCCTTCCTCTGCCTCTTCTTCCCTCTATTTTCCCTTCGATTATAGTTTTTATGTAAATGTCATGTCGTAATAGGTGCCCCAACATATTTCCTCTTCTATTTTCAATCGTCCTTAGCAAGGATCTCTTCTCTCCGACTAAATCCAAAACCTCTTCATTCGTTCTTCTTTCCGTCCAACTAATTCCTTCCATCCTTCGCCAACACCACATCTCAAAGGCACTTAATCTTTCTCGGTCTCGCTGGGTAAGTGTCCATGTCTCGCAGCAATACAACGCTATGCTCCAGATATATGACTTTATAAAACGTTTCCTTACGCTTCTGGAAATCTGGATATTTTTTGCCATTTTGCCATGGGTCATAATTTATATCCTACTATATATATTTTGAACATAATCAAATATTTACAGCAGGAAAAGAATACCGGATTGTCTAGTATTTCTATAAACAGTGCCTTGAAATTGGCTACTGACAATATTTTTCATTGTCCTCATTCTTAGTAACAGACCCTGACATGGATACGAAATGTGTCAATCCACAAATTCATTTTCGATTACCACTCTCCGAAAATACATTTTAACTAAACTTAATTAAGACCAGGAAAGTTCTTTTGATCAGTGTTGTAAACGTAAATTAAATCCCTGCTTGTAGTAGTATTGTGAGTTGCGACTTGCCACTCGGCCGCGCCTTGAAGACTTAAGTCGTTAAAACTAAGATTAGCTTTATGCTGTACTGATAAGCGTATTAGCCCTGACGACTTAAGTTTTCAAGGCTCACCCGAGTTGTAACTCACAACACTCCCTGTTTGTCACCCTTTCTGCTATGAGTTAAGGTTCAACATACCGACTATTGGGCACTAGAGCACTGTCACATTACCTGCCTGCAGAAGGAATGAAAATAAATAAATAAGCCTAAGTATATAAATAGGACCCGGGTATGTCCTAAAACTACGACCAAGACCACTGGGGGATGGGCAGCAGCATCCCTGGAGTGCGGTGGAAATACTGCGATCGCCAACCCGCATGCCAAGCGTGGCGATTATGGCATATACCCCCTAATGATAAGTACAAAAAGACCACGGCCCCGAGGTTCCGGCGACCCCCGGTACCCTGGTTGTGGTAGCGGCCAGGGCACCAGCGGGGTCAGGGGTGCGAAGAATCTCCGGCGAAGATCCGGCTACCACCACCGACGACCCCTGGCCCTGGCAACTTATAACACGCGCACACTGCGGACCGACGAAAGGATAGCGGAACTGGAGGAAGGATTGAGCAAGTTGCGCTGGGATGTCATAGGGTTATCTGAAGTCCGAAGAGAGGGGGAGGACACGATAACCCTCAAATCCGGCAATTTGCTCTATTTCCGGGAGGGCGACCAACAGTCCCAGGGAGGTGTCGGGTTCCTCGTCCACAAGTCCCTCGTAAATAACGTGGTGAAGATCAAGAGTATGTCGACTAGGGTGGCGTACCTAATACTCAGAGTATCCACCCGGTACTCATTGAAGGTCATTCAGGTTTACGCACCGACCTCGGCACACTCCGACGAGAGGTGGAGGCTATGTATGAAGATATATCGAAGGCCATGCATAGTTCCAAAACCTACTTCACCGTTGTTATGGGGGACTTCAACGCAAAACTGGGCAAGAAAGATGGTGAAGAGCTGAGAGTGGGGCAATTTGGAGTTGGAAGTCGGAACCACCGGGGCCAACTACTGGCTGGCTTCTTGGAGAAGGAAGGACTCTACATGATGAATTCCTTCTTCAAGAAACGCGAGCACAGAAAGTGGACCTGGATGAGTCCCGACGGTGCAACTAAAAACGAGATTGACTTCATCATGTCGACGAGGAAGCATATATTCAACGATGTCTCTGTGATCAATACGGTCAAAACCGGGAGCGATCACCGTCTGGTAAGAGGCACATTGAATATATGCGTCAAGCAAGAGCGCTCTCGATTGATGAAGTCTACGCTCCGTCCAGTATCAATTCAAATTCAAAACCCCGAGAGCTTCCAGCTGGAACTCCAAAACCGTTTTGATTGCCTAGGCGGCGATGTGGACGAATTGAACGACGGGTTTGTGGAAGCTGTCCGTGTCACTGGGTCTAAGTTCTTCAAGGCCCAAGGCACTAACGGAACTAAAAGGCTATCTAGCTCCACTAAGAAGCTCATGAAGGAAAGGAGTGAAATGATTCTACAGTCTTCAGGCGACGCGACCTTATACCGGCAGCTCAATAAACAGATCTCCAAGTCCCTTACCCGCGATCTGCGCCAATTCAATACAAATCGTATTGAAGAGGCCATACAGCGTAATAAGGGCTCTAAAGTATTCTCGAGAGATCTGTCTATAGGGCAGAGCCAGCTCGCGAAGTTAAAAACTGAAGATGGTAGAATCGTTTCCTCTAAACCTGAGATTCTGGGTGAGATAGAGCGCTTTTACGGACAGCTATACACATCAACGCGCAGACCCGAAGTTAGTCAGGCGGAAGACCCTAGAGCTAGACTAACCCGACACTATACCGACGACATCCCGGACATCAGCCTGTACGAGATTGTAATGGCTCTTAAACCAGGGCTTCAAATAACGTTAAAAAGTTGGTATCGTTACCACTCTGAGACAGAACTAACGTTAAGTTGTAATTAACGTTAAACTATCTACCGTTACCTATACTACTTTTTACCGGTAATAAAATGGTAACGTTACCTGCTGCGCATTGAACTAACGTTAAGTCAAAGGTATCGTTAAATGTTTTTAACGTTAGTAGGTAACGTTAATAGCAGCCTATTTATATTTTGGTCACTGATACTTAAACAGCTCAAGAACAACAGAGCACCCGGTGAAGACGGAATAACAGCCGAACTTCTGAAGGCGGGTGGAAAACCGGTCCTTACGGCCCTTCAGAAGTTGTTCGGTTCCGTCTTACTGGAAGGGAGAACTCCAAAGGCATGGAACAGAGGTGTGGTGGTGCTGTTCTTCAAAAAGGGTGACAACACTCTGCTGAAGAACTACAGACCCATCTCACTTCTGAGCCATGTCTATAAGCTGTTTTCGAGGGTCATTACAAACCGTCTCGTACGCAGGCTAGATGACTTCCAGCCTCCCGAAGAAGCCGGTTTCCGAAGAGGCTTTAGTACCGTAGACCACATCCACACGCTTCGTCAGGTTATACAGAAGACCGAGGAGTATAACCTGCCTCTCTGCTTAGCGTTCGTGGACTATGAAAAAGCCTTCGATTCGATTGAAAACTGGGCTGTACTACAGTCTCTCCAGCGGTGCCAAGTTGACTATCGCTATATCGAAGTGCTGAAGTGTTTGTACGAGAGCGCCACTATGTCAGTCCGACTCCAGGACCGGAACTCGAAACCTATTCCGCTGCAGCGGGGAGTCAGGCAAGGAGATGTTATTTCTCCAAAACTGTTCACCGCTGCACTGGAGGACGTTTTCAAGACTCTGGACTGGAGAAGGCTAGGCATCAGCATCAACGGCGAGTACATCACTCACCTTCGGTTTGCTGACGAAATAGTAGTCTTGGCTGAGACCATGGAGTACTTAAGTACGATGCTCGATGACCTCAGTAAAGCATCCGAGCGAGTTGGTCTAAGAATGAACATGGATAAGACGAAGATCATGTCAAATGCCCATGTAGTACCAACTCCCATTACAATCGGACACTTTACGCTCGAAGTTGTAGACGATTATGTATACCTAGGACAGACGATCCAGTTAGGTAGGTCCAACTTCGAGAAAGAGGTCAATCGTCGAATCCGACTCGGCTGGGCAGCGTTCGGGAAGCTACGGCAAATCTTTTCGTCCAATATTCCGCAGTGTCTCAAGACGAAAGTCTTTGACCAGTGTGTGTTGCCAGTGATGACATATGGCACTGAAACGTGGTCGCTTACTATGGGCCTCATAAGAAGGCTCAAAGTCACCCAAAAAGCAATGGAGAGGGCCATGTTGGGAGTTTCTCTGCGTGACCGCATCAGAAATGAGGCTATTCGCAGCAGAACCAAGGTAACCGATATAGCCCTCCGGATCGCTAAACTTAAGTGGCAGTGGGTGGGGCACATAGCACGTAGAACCGATGGCCGTTGAGGCGGAAAGGTTCTCGAGTGGCGACCACGTACCGGAAGGCGCAGCGTGGGTAGGCCCCCGACAAGGAGGACTGATGACCTGGTAAAGGTTGCGGGAGTCCGCTGGATGCGGGTGGCGCGGGATCGGTCACTTTGGCACTCTTTGGGGGAGGCCTATGTCCAGCAGTGGACGTCTTTCGGCTGATATGATGATGATGATGATGAAGTATATAAATACTGCTGGGCAAATGCCTTACAAGGATGAGAAATACTAAATGTAAACAAATTGTTCCAGATATCGTACAAAGAAGCTTTAGCCAGCGAGTGGCGTGCTTCCCTGGACCCTCGGGTGCTGAACAAGCCAGCAGCACCCCCGCGTTCTGTCGCCGGTTCCACGAAATCTCCATCTCCCAGCCGAGAGCGTTCCCGATCCAGAGCTGCCTCGATGCTGCATTTCGCACAATCGTTTATGAACTTGAATGAAGTCAATTAGTCCTTAAACTCTACCTTATATTTATTTCAGACCATAATTTTGTTACTGTCATTCTCAGAGACCAAGGAATCAATATTAACGATGTGCTGATACAAATGCTACGAATCACAGCAATAAATATTATTCTTGCAATCCATTTAAATTAATTGGCAGTGGTTGTCTATTTGGAAGTGTTTGTTTACACTTAGATGCTATGAAGCATAATATTAATGCAAAAAAAAGTGTTTCCTTTTGAATTTTTTTTTTATTGTTAAAAATCATTGACATTTTACCAGTAAATGTATAACTATACTAAAGTTTGTTTATTTATGTATGTATGTATGTAAATACTTTATTGTACACAAGACACAGGTAAAAATACTAATATAACTAATAATATCTAATATTATTTAATACTTGCTTACGACGTAAGAACAGCAAAATTATAAAAACAGCAGATATTTTTAAATGCTACTTTATTATACGAGCATGCAGTATAATTTCTCGTGAGATTGTTTCAAATCTACATAGGTACTGACATTTGAATTGGTGGTATTTTTCTGGGGAACCAATATGCGGAGAAGCAACAACAAAAAATATCAAGAGACACATATGGAATGGTTACACAAAGCGAAACGTATGCAGTTTCAATAGTTATTAAAAGTACATGGAAAAATAACTTTACTGAATAGATTAAAATCAAGAACAACAAAAAGGCGCCTTTGGTGGACGAGTACGTCTACGACTTAAAAACGTCTAAGCGGAACAGGTCAGCAGCCGAGCGTAGAACTGAGGATGCGCGGGATTGACTTCCAGTGCCTGACCCAGCTTCAGATGATGGCCGCGAGTGAGCCACGGGCTTCTCAGTCTCCCAGAAACTAAGGGCGAAAATCAACTCCGCCCAGAACGCTTCGGAACGTGACATCTGTATAATCAAAAACAAGTCTTGTATTCGATTGATCCCATTATGTAGGTAGTATAAGATGAATCATATCTCGAATATGTGTTCTGGCTGACGTTAAATAATTAACGAATTACTCCAAGTGTGCTCACATATTCGTCTGTCCTGTAGATGTCTTATACTTATCTTAATTATTTGTAACCGTAAATTTATTCGTAGAGCCAGAAACGAAAATGTGGCTTAAGGCTAATAAGAGCGGTTATACACTACGACTTTTCCCGGCTATACAAACGCGACACAGTATCAATGCAGGATATGAAGACAGGTGATCTATAAGTTTATCACCACCACTAAGTGTCGTGATAACCTTGCGCCGTTCTAAATTGCAAAAATAACTTTTAAAGTAGACATCTGATAATGTGTTACTTTCACTAATTTAAAAACAATAGAGCAATGATGTGTTACCTTTTGTTCCATAGCAACATCCTTGACATGCCATAGGAACTCGAATATGCCCATAGCAGAAGCGATTCCACAGCCAGTCCCTAATACTATGAACACACCACCGACGTTGTCCACTCCCAGTTCGGCCGCACTCGCCCCTTCCTCACCCGCTTCTTCTGACTGTAAATGTATTAAAAAAGATAACTAACCCGTTGACTTACTATTACTACTTGACTATAGAGTATAGGTGAACCGCTTAACTGACTGACTACAGAGTTTAACGGTCTACCCATACTCACTATCATTGATATTTGACTGTATTCTATGTACTTACAACACAGGCATTTTCTTCCGGTGCTTTCCACCATCGGTTTTTAAGTTCCACCAGTCGTCCACTTTCAGCTAATTTTAAAACAGCATTGTCAACAGCGGTGCGGTACGACGCAACTAAAAATCAAATATCGTTAATAGTAACAACACCAGTCAAACATAACCACCTTCAGCAGTCTGATAAAAATGGTACTGGTAAATGAATGCAAGATGATGAATAATTGAGATTTTTTGTGTTCAAAAATTAAATTAGTTGTAAACTTTCGGGGTTATTGTGATTCTAGGGGTGACTTTGATCAAAACGGTTTTAGTTCTTAAATGTTCGTTTTCATGGGTCACCGTTTACTTGATTATCTACCTAATTTATCTATTTAATTTTTTAATTTTCAGCAGACTCGAAATTGAAGGCAAAGACGTCATTGACGCAATAATTTCATTCAAAACCGGTTCAGCGGCTGCCTGGACGGAATCTCACCCCAACATTTAAAAGATTTAACTTCTTTTTCTGTGGGTGATGCAGGTGAGCAGCTTATTTGCTCTATTACAAAATTATTAAATTTTATGTTTTCAGGCAAAATCAATGCTGATGCCCTTTTGTTTGGTGCCAATTTGATCGCCCTCACTAAAAAGGACGGATGGGTGAGACCCATTGCTGTGGGGTCAACTTTAAGACGTTTGGCGTCCAAAATTGCGGTGAGACACATCAAATCAAAATTACAGTCAGTTTTCGAACCTGTGCAATTAGGTTTTGGCACGAAGGGTGGGTGTGAGGCAGCCGTCCATGCCTTGAGAACCTACCTTTCGTATGATGATTGCGAAATTGTAGTCAAAATTGACGTTAACAATGCCTTCAATTCAGTAAACAGGGATACCATGCTGACAGAGGTTAAAAACAAAATTCCGGAATTATATCAATACCTTCTCCTTTGCTATGCAGACCCTTCAAAATTAATTTACCATTCCCATGAACTATCTTCGGAGGTCGGCTGTCAGCAGGGCGATCCCCTCGGGCCAGCAATTTTTAGCTTGGCTATTAATCCCATTATTCAAAATTCATAATTTAAAATCAAAATTTAACGTTTGGTATTTAGATGACGGAACCCTGGGAGGCGATGTGGACACTGTATTATCAGACTTATCATATATTAAAACAAATTTCGAAAATATTGGTTTAGAATTAAATTTTAGCAAGTGTGAACTCTTTACTCAAAAAACTTCTTACGGTTTGGATGATTTCAAATTGAAATTCAATGATCTGACACCCAGCATATCTATTATCTATAAATTCACTATTCGAGATATTTGAGTTTAACCAAGTCTCTGTGAAAGTGACCTGATAATTGGCATTAAGAATATTCTTAAAAACATTATTCGTTTTTGTTCTTAGGCCTTGAACATCTTTGAAGAATCTTTTCCTGATTATATTAATAACACAATTTCTAAATTCCAAAGTCATGCAAATTGTTTACTCGTAATCGGTCCTCATTATGCTCTAGTAATTTTAAAGTTTTGCCTTTTTGTCCCCAAATTCACGTATGTACTCCGCTGCTACCCCTTTTGGAAATATCAAAATTTGCTTTCACCAATAGACGATTTAGTCAAAATTAGTTTAGAAATGATTTTAAATATTCAGCTCAATGAACCATCTTGGTTACAAGCATCCCTCCCTATTCGGTTTGGCGGCTTAGGAATGCGCAAAATCTCGAGTGTTTCTTCCCCAGCCTTTTGTCGTCCACCCATACCACGTCACGTCTCATAGGGAATATCCTAAGGGCTTTGCCCACAGACCATGAGACTGCGGGCTCGGAGGATGCCAAGAATGCTTTTAAAATTGCTTGCCCGGGTAAAGATTTTCCAGACAACCCTAAATCTCAAAGGAGTTGGGACGATATTTATTGCGATTTAACGTACAAATCGATTCTTAGCCGCAGTTCAGGTCCAGAACGCGCAAGACTTTTGGCGGTCGGAGCCAGAGAGGCTGGTCACTGGCTGCATGCCCATCCTTCACCAAATACCGGTACCTTTCTGGATCCGTCCCCCCTTCGTCTGGCGACTGGTCTACGGCTTGGGTTCACAGTATGCACTCCACACATATGCCCTTGTGGCACAGACGTGGACCGACTGGGTCACCACGGTCTATGTTGTCAAAAAAGTGCAGGCCGCTTTGCAAGACATGCGACTCTTAATGACATAATCCGCCGGTCTCTTGCCACCATCAATGTGCCTACTCTTCTTGAGCCGCCTGGCATTGTCAGAGATGATGGCGAAAGACCTGATGGAGTGTCTTTGGTTCCGTGGAGTTTGGGACGGATGCTTGTGTGGGACGCTACCTGTGTAGACACACTGGCACCGTCCAACCTCCAACGGACTACTACTAAAGCGGGTGCAGCGGCGGAAAATGCCGAAAATCTGAAACGCATTAAATATAGAGGCATCGGCAGAGAGTACAACTTTGTACCTTTTGGCGTCGAGACCCTCGGTCCATGGGGTCCCAGTGCGCAAAAGCTATTTGCGGAAATCGCGAAACGTCTGGTTGACGTAACTGGTGACCGAAGAGCTGGCGGCTTTCTCGCGCAACGCATCAGCATTGCAATTCAGCGAGGAAATGCCGCCAGCATCCTCGGTACAATGCCTCGAGGGCCTTTTTTAGATTTAACACGTTCACTACGGCAAAGAATTTAAATGACTTAACCTGGGTACGACATGGGGTCTTTTAGATCCCACGGATAACTGTACTCTGGTGCGTTAACGGGTCTAAAAGATCCGTTGGGTATACTCTTGTTTAATTGTGATTATCTACGTAGTTATAGCCATTCATGCAAATATATTAATATCAACATATTCTTACATAGACAACCTAACCAATCTTTAAAACGCAGGTAGATTCACTTAATGGTTTGATTGCAAAACAAAGAACAATCTGTCGGATCTTTTAGACCCGATATCCGCACTGAATGTAAACATTGTCGATATTTTTTTAGTGTTGGGGTAGAAATAAAATATCGATATCAATAGTAATTTTAATAGGTTAAGTAAGACTAACCAGATACATAACATTTTGAATTACTTTATGACAGCTTGTTGAATTTATGTGATACATTATAACATTCACGAAAAAGTGTTTTATTGCAGTAGCAGTGACTGCGGGTTTAGTAATTTTATTTTTTAATATTTGCACACGTCGTTTGACAGGGTTACTGGTTGATGGAGTGGAAGAGTCTGCATATTGTAGTATTTGGAGTGTCTGGCCAGTCGATGGGCTAGTGTAAATATTATTTTTCGCAATATTTCGCTTACCAATTATAGTATTTCTGGCACGTATATCCTCTTTTTTCTTTTTCACAGTTTCATGTTCATTTTCATTTTTGTCACACATAAATAACATTTTCCGCGACCACTTCATGATCGATAATTCACCTTATCTCGTATTACTCGTAAATGACTGTAATTAACAACCACCCACACTTGGACGTCACTAACTCAACAAAACTTTCATCCAGTACGGCTATCGGGTCACCGGGCATCGGGTCCTTATGACCCGGTAGCCGTACTAGATGAAAACAGTTTCTCTCTGGTCGTTATGGGGTCGAAAAGATCCGATGCGTTTTTATTATGTAAACCGCCTATAATCGAATAAACATTGATTAAACACTAACTGTCCTTTTTTTACTCCTGCAAAATTCTGAGATATCTGTCCCGCACCAACGGTAGGAACAGCAATTTCTCCCCCGCACCGGAGGAAAGTTCCTCATCGGATATATTCGACCCGATGCCGAAGTGAACGTGTTAACTTAGCTTTAATTTAATTTAGTTAATGTTATAGTTATCATCTTGTATATATCTAATTTAGAAAATAAATTTATAATATCTGTATTTAATTCATGTTTAATTATTTGAAATAGTTCTCCTTAAACTACATTTTAGATGATCAACATTTTGTCCTAAAGTAATCTGAGTTGATGTACAGTCAAGTGCAAAAATATGTATCGACCAGCTTTTGCCCGCGACTTCGTTCGCGTGGGAGTATTTTTTGTAAGACTGAATTAGTCTTATTTAGTAGCTAATCTAAAATAAAAAAATTAAGGGTTCGGTGTTCCTAGCTAAAGTGCTGATAAGTTTACTAACTTACTACGTCTGAACCGATTTAGATTAAATAGTTATGTCTAAGAAGGTAACCATCGCTTTCTAATCTTGATTCAAACCTTGCACTTTTTATTAACCCCCTTCGTCCGCGTAGAACTTGTATCTTAGAAAAATGATTGGTATTAAATTATTGTAGGCGGAACCTTAATTATCGCCGACCCAAACAAAGTTCTACCATCTTAAGGGATGATTTCAGAGATAAAAACTATCCTATATCCTTCCAAGGGTGTCAAATTCAGCGTACGAAAAATTTCATCTAAATCCGTTTAGGGATTAAGCGTAAAAGGTAACAGTGAAATGAGTTCATTATTTTAAATTGCTAAATATAAATTGAAAACTCCTTTTTTAGAAATATAAATATCTTAAGAATCATCAACAGACATTTCTGCTAAAATTGTATATTTTTTTATAATGTATTAAAGAAAGCTACATTACTGGAAATGTTTGCCTAAATCCGTTCAGTAGTTCACGTTAGTCCGAGCTACCTGTATAGTTGTGAAGACCTATCTAATGCTAAAAGACGTAGACCTTTCCATCTCCATCTGCTGTCCCCATTTAACGGTGTGGTTAGAGCATACATGATTTTGATTATCCAAAATGAACTTTAAATTATCTTGCCCCTATAGGGGATGAATTTCAAAAAAATCAGTTTTGTGGCCTTTTAACATAAAGGCTAAGACCGAAGTTACAAATCTCTTACTATAATATTTTCTTGGTCTCCATCCCTTGAATGCCGTTTTAAACCCTTTAGGGGAGGATTTTTTCCAACACGCTGAAAGATCTTTTTTATTCTGATAATAATTGTTTATACAACGTTTTAAGTCTCCAGCTCAATAAAGAGTTTTGCTAATCCAAACCCTGCACCCCCCTTAGGGATAGAATATTCTAAAACGCTGGAACTACTTTTCTATTTGATAGTAATCTTTCTACAACGTTTCAAGTATCTTACTAAAAAAAAGCGTTTCCCATACAACCCTTGCACCCCCTTTTAACCCCCTTTGGGGTGGAATAGTCTAAAACGCAAAAAGTCCTTTTTTGTTATCTAATAAGTAATATTTCTACAAAGTTTTAAGTCTCTAGCTCAAAAACTAAGTTTCCCCCATATTCACTCTAAACCCCAATGTCACTCCCTTAGGGGTGGAGTTTTCTAAGTCACTGAAACGACTTTTTCTATATTTTAAGAAGTAATTTTTCTACAAAAAATTTACTCTACCTAAAAAACAATGTTTCCCCCATACAAACATGTCACCTTTTTTAAAACCCCTTATGGGTGGATTTTTCCAAAACGCTTAAATTCTTTTTTTGTATACAAATAAGTAATCTGTCTACAAAGTTTTAAGTTTCTCTTTCAAAAGGGAAAGTTTCCCTCATACAAACTTTGCACCCTTATTTAACCCCCTTAGGGGTGGAATTTTCTTAAACGCAGTAATTACTTTTACTGTATTTTAATGAGTAATCTTTTTACAAAGTTTCAAGTTCATAGTTCAAAAATTAATGTTTTCCCCATACAAACATTGCACCCCTATTTTACCCCCTTAGGGGTGGAATTTTCTTAAACGCTGAAATTGTTTTTTTTGTATCTTAATAAGTAATCTTTCTACAACGTTTCAAGTCTCTAGTTCATAATATAAAGTTTCCCCCATACAAACTTTGCACCCCCATTTAACCCCCTTAGGGATGGAATTTCCAAAAATCCCGTCTTATCGGTTCCTTACTTCATAAAAGGAATTCCTGGTGTAAATTTCAAGTTTCTAGTCCCAGTAGTTTCGGCTGTGCGTTGATGAGTGAGTCTGTCAGGACAAAGGCATTTATATATATAGATAACATCCTCTCATAAATAAGTACCAAAACCTGAAACCGCTGTCATAAGAGTTATGGGACATATTTATGAGTAAGTTGTGTATATACCCATATTTTTACACTTGACTGTACTAAGAAAATCTAAAACAGAATATAATAAGTATAATGGATATCTGATACTCACAAAACGGCATAGCGATACCATATCCCTTCGAGTCAAGCTGTCCGCCCACTTGCATCAAATCGCAATTTCTCTCTAGCTGATACTCAATAGCCGTGGACTCCATTAGAAACGCGTATTCCCTCTTGCCCTTGAGAACCCTTTCGACGCCCACATCATTGTTCGCTACGAACACTGACGGCCGGGCGGATTCCATCGCTGTCCACATTTTCGAGTAAGTAGTAAAGTTCGAACGCTGGAAATGATGTTGAGATTAACCTTACAAAACTGAACAGCATTCTGCTAACTAAAATGTGTTTAGTCCGTTTTCCACAAACATAAATGTACCTATGTAATTAGATAGGAAAAATAAAGTAAAGCGTGATGTTTTTTGTGTATTTTTGCGGTTTTTGTTTACTTATAGGTAATGAAAGATAATTATAAATACTTAAAACTAATAGGTATATACTTTACAAACTAAAAAAAACAGTACAACACTGTCCTGTGTTCTTACACTTACTTATAGTTTATATAAATGTACATCGAGTCAACTCGAATAATATAATATTCTTGACTAATACCGCATAATTGATTCGCCGCATAGTGGGTATTATATATATAAGTTTTTCTTAGTATTGTTTAGCGAGTATTGAATCGCGTTAATAACTTTTGTGTTCACAGTGGGATATGTTTAAGGAAACGTCTATACGTAATTACTTGTTTACACACCAATATGCTGTATTTCTGTGACAGTTTCTGTTTTATCTCCTTAATAAATAAATAAATAAATAAATAAATAAGTACTAACTTAAGTAATGTAAAAGGTCTCCCCGCGTCCCCCAGAAGCAATGGTGCCCATTAGGCTTCAGTTGTTCACATTATGCCGGACCCGGCAAAAATGCAGAGGGTCGGGCATAATGTGAAAAGCTTCATATAAATTGTACAGCCACTAGCCTGTCCGGCAGTTTTACCGACCCGGCAAATCCACCGGCCCGGCATAGTGGGAACGAAGCCTTACACTTGCGGCATTACCAACTTGAATCGCGATGGACAACCTTTGCTTCAGGAATGACCTGGAGCGAGGATCTAAGATATTTTTAAAAAGGTGCCGTCCCAACTCCCTTAAAAAGGTCCTCTCTTCGGAACACAAACACCCCGACGTTTCCACAGCTAGGCGGAAAAAGAAATAGTTGGTAAGCGACGAGTATTTTTATCTCTTTCACACAGCATCTAACTCATACGCTGCACCTGCCGTTTGAAGACCACAGCCATAATAACACTACTACTTGGTCTGTAGTAGTGTTGTGTTCCTGGAGGTGAGCAAGGTCGCCAGAGCTCCCGAGGATGCGTTGTGTTGAGAGCGAGGGTATTTTTTCCTTTAGCTTTCAATACGGCGAATCCTCAAACATATAAAGTATCGGCAACACCCATGTTACTCCTTTAGAGTTGCATGCGTCTATAGGCTGCGGTGTCCACTTACCATCAGGCTTTGCCACCGTTGATAAAAATATAAAAAACCTGCCGTCCGCACAGTTCGACTAACGTGCGCAGCAGTGGGGCTCCGGCCTTAATGTTGATTTACTCACATTCGCCTGACAAGTTAGGCAATTTAAAATCAGTCAACTACTAATCGCAAAATACGTAGATATCTCATATTACCTTGAAAAAAGAATACGTAGAACCTCCTTGCACCGTCCCGTACTTGATCTTAGACTGCGCTGCTAAATCTTCAGCGCTCTTTATAGAGTCGTCCATAGCAGCGTTAGTCAGAAAAGCCGCCAAATTCGCAGTGTAGGAGGAACACATGATAAGTGCGAAGAACCACCACATTCCACACACCCAGCGGGTGGAGTAACCTCTGCACATTGAACACTTATATCCATATTTTATTATTAGATCAACGTAGTACAGTCGAGTTCTCCAATATCTATACTGACAACCGTTCAAAAACATCTACACATGTGTCTTATGTCAGTAACAATAATGTCGCTGTATAGATATTTTAGAAAGGTTGTATGTGTAGATATTGCAGAATTTGACTGTACAGTCGAGTACAAAGATATGTATACGCCTGAAAGTTACAAAATTATATATGTATTTAAAGTTGTAGCCATATTTGGTTACTATAATATATGTCCAAAGAAGGTGACAGTACCGAGCTTACGCTCAATGATACAAATTTATGATTACACGTCAATCAAATTTATTTTTCGAATATATCCTACCTATCATTAAAAATATCTCAATATTCTGAAAAAAAATAACTTTATCAGCTTTGACATACGGTCGTAATTTGAACAAAGCTGTTGGACGCTTCTTGAAAAGAGTATTAACCTGTCATTGGATATCGCCGTCTCACGATTTAAATCGTGAAATTTGAGTTGATAATAAGTCAAAATGACCAGATGGGCCTAACATTGCTTTTCTATGCCCTATATTCATAAGGAGCCGTTGAATTGATTGACAACTAGTCCCTAATGCAATTTGACCCCTACAATTGTAGCACATATATGTGGGTATTCAGTGGTGCAATTTATACCGGTCCATCTATAAATGCAGCTAGTAGTCAGAGAGCTTTGTGGATTCCTCCCCAGCAGTACGAATTACAAAATGCAAAAGAGGAGTGAAGTCCTCTTTGATATAACTAGAACCTGAAATTCGTAAAAGTAAACAAATCGTTTTTTTTTAATTAAAACAATTATTTGATTAAATGCTAGTCGTGCATTTCTAGCAATAAAAAAATAAGATTGATGGGCAAAAAAACCCACGTTGAACTTGGTTAGGTAAGTTTCGTTTACATGTTTAGGCATCAAAATATATATATTCTGGATTACTATATACTTACACCAGAATACCTTACCTTACCTTACCTATATAAACTATATTTAGTACCTACTCGCGGATCGAACCGCGCGATCTCGCCAACTATTAAATAAACCCACGGGGTTTTCTATAGTGGCACATATGTTAACACTATATTGTAAATCCTATCTAAATAAATAAATTAAAAAAAAAAAATAGATTTACTAGATTTACTTATTTCAAGATAAATATTATTAAATAAATTTGCGTAATAATTAAGAAATATAAATAAAAATAATATTAGAAATGTCTATACAAAAAGTGGAAATACATATACTTATTTTCGAAAACAGATTGTACTTTTTTGAATTTTGCCAAAACCGCCCCAACATTCAACCAAATATTTTCAAATGACGTCATGCACAAAATGAATTATATATATCTGAGATATGAACCTTCATATATTCGAAAAATAAATTTGATTGACGTGTATACATAAAATTGTAACAGTATTTGCAGTTATATAAATCTGCATCAATGCGTGCTCATTATTGTTTACTTGTTAGTGTATACATAAATTTGGAACATTGGGCGTAAACTCGGTACTGTCACCTTATTTGGGCATGTATTATATTAACCAAATATGGCTACAAATTAAACTGGATACATAATTTTGTAACTTTCAGGCGAAAACATATCTTTGCACTCGACTGTACAATACTCAAATTCAAACATTTATTTGTTACAAACATAGAATTAAGACAAAGGGAAAAATGGAATGTCACGAAGTAGACCCAAAGAAGAACTATTATATAATCTGTGCAAGAGACCAATATTAATGTTAAAATAATTTTATAAAACGGATCTGTTTTATTATATTTAATTACCCTTAAACGTTTTTTTCGTTAAGTACCGTAAAACTTGCAACTATAGTCCAAATTAAATTAAAATGAACTCGAATGTTACTCGATATGGTCAGGCTATTATTGTAGATGAACTCTGAGAAAACTACAAAAAGGCAAATAAAAAACTAAGAAAATAGGTAACTAAAAAGTCGTTGATCTTGTGGATTATAATTGGGAGGTTTTACAGTACCTACATATCATTTCGAATACATACTTCAGCTGGTAAAATATAGGTACAAAGTAAATATCTACCTACCCAGCCAGCATCTAAGACTTCTTCGAAATCTTTATAATCCTAATAAAATCCGCAAGTATGTAGTGTAAGTGTAACTTACTTTGGCAAAATGTCGGAGCCTTGAGTCATAATAGACCCCATCGTGAGCCAAGCAGAGTTTTTAATATGCCATATATTTTCCAGTTCTTCAGGTGACTTATCACAGGGATGAGGATTTTCCCAATCATTCGGAGCTAGTCTGTGGAGAAATAAGAAACATGCAACTAATGAACATTTCTTTATTTTTCAAAAAAAGTTAACATTGTACTCGTTTGAAGTTGGTAGCTCGCAAACAAAGAGCAATCACGTTCATGTTCGCCACGGATTTTCAGGCTTTTGAACAAGATTCCCAAGCGGTTTTGCGTTTGTTTGGATGGCCTGTATTCACTTGTTTATTGAAAACAAGTGAATAAAAGGCCTCGCAAACTGATAAATAAAGGCGTTTACGTACCAAAATGACGAGCGCTTCCAACCAAACACCTTTAATCTCATTCCGCCGCCTGGTTAGAATCAGTGTTCAAGGTTTTCTTTCAAAAGTGATATTGAGTATCTACCTGACGCACGTACAGCCTGTTACGTAATCGACTAGCTCGTCGTTATGATACCATAATGCATGTTATGATAAGTTACGGTTGAACTAAAAGAAAAGTAAATCGGCCACAACCTTTTCCTACCTGGCTAAAATATGCAGCAGCAGCGACACCATGAGGAAAGATGCAGCCATGTAGATCCAGACATCGACCGAGAACGGCTTAAGGAAGCCAAAGAGTTCCGGTTCTGGTGGAATCGGCTTGGAGTACAGGATGCTGATGCCTAAGGTCATGAAGGGGGTCGTGAAGTCTACCGCGGAACGGCGTTCGTAGGTTATCGTCAGATCGCATATTGCCAAGTCGGCTTTCTGTGAATTGAGGGTACTTATTTTATGAATAATTCAGATAAATGTGTGACTAATTATAATATTATTCCATTGATATCTGGCTTAAATAGAAGCAGTTTTTACTTTCAGTTTAGATTTTTTACAATAGGTAGGTATGTAAAAGTCGTATCGAAATACAAAAAATATAAAAGAAAGCGAGGCGGCTAAGTTAGGATCGGTTTTTCTCTCACTCAAAAGACAATGGTGTCCCAGACCTTTGGGAGGAGTGCATGAAGGCAAAGTACCGCCGTGCCAAAGTACCAAAATAGCCACATAACCAGATGCCAGAGGCCATAGAGGCCTTTTAGGTAATTCAAATCAAATGCAAGGGTGTACACAATCGGTATTTACTATTAATCATTATCTAACGGAATCGTTACTTTCTACTAATACTAATACGTTTCAGAGGCAAATCCCTTTCATTTCTTAAGTAAATTAATAAAGTGGGCGACAAATGTTATTTTCGGTATACAAAATGGATGGAGCTAAATATTCAATTGAGCTGAAATTCCGTTGAATCACACTAGGTCAAGCTAAAACGAACATCAATTATCCTTCGATGGCGTTTGTTTCGCACCAATACGCCTAATATGAAAATCGAATTGTGGTCTCGGTAGCCAGTTCGCCAATGTATGTTACGTTACTAATTTCTCCACTACACGCGGGATTTGATTATCCCCATCCACGCACGTACATCTCTATTTAATCAATACATCCATAAAATCACTCCTTTATTTACAAAAGCCACAGCCAAGCCATTTCTTGCAATTGTGTTAACGATGGAGAAAAATGTGATATTTTAGCGATAAGTTGCTACCTTCTCTTATACTTTGAAATGACATTAAAAAAAACAAAATAATACGTACGGATTACGACTAGGTTAAAGATAAGTGTGAAACATTTTATACAACCAACCCTTTCTAAAAGATGGCCGACGAGTCCGTCCCACTTTCTTGTTTCTTTATGGTAAGAACCGTATAAATTTCCTGGCACGATCTCAATCACATAATTTAAATGGAGAGTTTCTTTAAGGATTTCGTGTATCAAATCTTTAGAATAACCTTCGTACCGATCGTTTCCCGTCAGTTCTTCGCCTTCTTCTGGTATCCTTTCGATAAGATAAGGCGCGCCGATACGGGAAACGACACGAAAAGTTTTATTTTGCCATTTTTCCGCGAGTAAATCGGAAACTTCGTCTTGCGATCGCACGTATATAAAGCCAGTGTCGGGGTTCCATTTCGCAATGCTGTTAAATCCGCTGTTTGATAATTCCATTATTTCCACGTTGAAATTAATTCGTTCGCCGGTTGTATTGTCTAACATTATCTGGTCTGTTATCCCTACTATTGGATTCTGAAAACAATCATAATAATGGTTTAATGCTCGGATTTGATTGTATTCTACGGATATCAAATTTTATGTCCATATTAGGACATCTGGTGAACCTATTTTACGAGCATTTAAAATTTCATTCGGTAGCATATATTCAATTCCCTTTGTAATTTGATACTTTACATAAACAGATTAAGGTTCTATTTTGTTATTTCCGTTGCCTTTAAATTGATAAACTTTGGAGTAACAGAATAGGAATAATTATGTCGGGACCGGTATACGTATGTAATTTCAAAGGGGAGGGAAAGGAGATTTAGATACTGGTTTTGCAGTCTATGTGTATCCCAGATAGAGACAAATCTATTGAAACGAATAGACGTTTATATACATTTATGATTCAGTCATTTAGTAAAATCTACCGTCAACATATGATTGATGAATTCTTCGCCGATTTCCCATTGATTATCGGAGTTGCATTCGAGTTCTTGTGCTTCAATTTTAAATTCTTCTGGAGCGCTCTCCACTGCTTCCGTAATAAGTCTTGCGGCATCACTGGCTAATGCCACTTCGACCTTAATGGACAAATAATGCAATCGTTAATCAACAAAGAAGAACTAAGCTACACTTTGCAGTCGAGTTCTGAAATGCATTACTGGACTTAAGTCGAGAATAATTTTAATGATGCGAGATCAAATCAATAGACGGCTTTAAGCCCACATCACACTGGCGCGGCCTGGCCGCGGCGGACCATAGCAAACTTGTCATTAGCTGACAAATTTACTATTGACCGCTACCGCAGGCTGCGCCAGTGTGTTGCAGGCCTTACGGAAGATTCGTTAATTCAATTTAATAAGGCCTTTTTGAAAAGAGGATGCTGGATTCAAAATCCGATACAGACTAATATTGTATGATGACTAATGATTTATGCGTTCCGGTCCTGAACTGGATATGTTCTATATCTTTAAATATTGTTGTGTTCGATAATTATTAATAGGCACCTTCTACTTTTATTCGTAGCAATAAAGGTAAGCAGACAAGGGTCTATTACTGGAATTAAGGCAAAGTATATTTGTGATACAGCAAGGCATTGCTAATTTGGGATAAGATTGATTTGTGCTGGAATGTCATGCTGAATTCTTTTGCTGTATGTTAAGTTACACTTAATTAACACAAAGCTACTAATTTTGCTTAGCTTCAATTCAATCACAACTGCCGCCACTCAATGAATGGACTATGTTCACAGTACACTATTCTATGCCCGTTCCGAGTCGCACTTTGTCACCGAGATTTCGGTGACACCCGTTAAAATTGCGTGGGAAACAGGATGTCAGTAATTAATAGGCGAAATCATACCTTATGTAAGGTTATGGACAGATTGCATGAACGTCAATTTAAATTAAAAAGGGAAAAATGTCACTTATTTAAGAAAAGTATTGATGAATTTGGATTTAGAATTTCGAAAAATGATATCAGCATTATTAAGTCCAATATTGAACCTTTACTCCAAGCAAAAGCACCCACAAACATCACAATGCTGAGGTCATTTTTGGGTAAGGTGAACTACTTATTATGCTAGATTTCTAGAAAACATGGCTTCAATTCTAACACCATTGTACGAATGTACACAAAAAGACAAATTTAAATTGGCTGAAGAATGTGACGAGGCATTTGTTAAAATAAAAAATAAATTAGCCTCTGTTCACAATTGGCATTACAATCCGAACTTGCCATTAATTTTATCGTGTGATGCCTCACAGACAGGACTTGCAGCAGTATTATCCAATAGAGATTATAACGGAGTATTAAGGCCAATAGCATATGCTAGTAAAAAATTTAACTCGACACAGCAAAAATATTCAGCAATTGACAAAGAAGCCATGGCCATCATTTTTGGCGTAACTAAGTTTTATAACTACACTTATGGTAGGGCCTTCGAATTAGAAACTGATAATGCAGCCTTAGTAAGAATATTTGGCCCAAATAAAGGCATTCCAAAAATGGCGGCCAAAAGGTTACACTATGCCATTTTTCTCTCAGCATTCACTTATAAAATTAAACATATTAAAACTAAGATGAATCCTGCAGATTTTTTATCACGTTCTCCTTCTGAGGATAACAGTTCTAAACTGCAAGTGCACCCAATTTGTCTAGAAGCAGAACAAAGTAATGTGTACCACATTCAAAATTCACAAATTGACCAATTAGATTGGAAACATATACAAAATAAGACTAAAACGGATTCAATTTGGACTCAAGTTACCCGGCACAATGTTGATGGTTGGCTGGATAAATCGAAATTAGACAAGGAATTATGGCCTTACTTTAATAAAAGAAATGAAATCAGTTGTGATAGGGAATGTCTATTCTGGGGGTTTAGGATAATAATTCCTAAAGTTTTAAGAGAATCAGTGCTGGCTGAACTGCACAAAAGCCATTTTGGTACGGTACGCATGAAGCAAGTGGCTCGTTCTTACGTTTGGTGGCCAGGTATAGATGGTGATATTGAAAATGTTACAAAAAAATGTCTGACATGTTTAACTAACAGCAATAATCCTACTAAAAGTATTGCGCAAAAATCATGGCCAGTGGCTCCAACATCCTGCTATCGCTTTCATGCTGACTATGGTGGGCCATATTATAATAAGATGTATTTAGTTGTGGTGGATAGTTATTCAAAATGGCCGGAAATCATACAAATAAGTAATATCACAGCTACACGAACGATTGAAAGTTTAAATGCACTGTTTGCACGTCATGGCTATCCAGTTCATCTTGTAACAGATAATGGGCCTTCTTTTAGAAGTGAAGAATTTGAAAAAAAATGTAACCTAAAACAAATTAAACATTCGTTCTCTCCTCCTTATCATCCTGCGACCAATGGCGCAGCGGAGCGTTTTGTGGACATATTTAAGACACATGTTACAAAAATTAAAGAAAACAATATTACATTCGCTATCAATTTATTTCTTCTAGATTACCGGAACATGCCACACCGTACGACAGGGGTTACACCTGCGAAATTGATGTACAATAGAGAACTAAGGTCAAGGTTTTCTCTACTTAGGCCGCCACCAATCGTGGAGAAATCACTTGAGACGCTAGAGAAACAAAGAAATATATAACGCTTCGGGTACTAGACAAATTAGTTTTATGATAAGGGATTGGGAATGGTTAGGGATTACAGAAAAGATATGAAGCCATGGATTGTAGGCATTATTGTGGACGAATCGGTACCTGACACTACCTTCATCATTGATGTAGAAGGTAGTAGGTGGAAGAGGCATGTGAACCAGTTGTTGAAGTGTAGTAGTAGTTTGCTAGAATAAACACGACTGGGCATTCATGGATGCTATTCATGGTAAGAATTTTATGTTTAATTATATGTTATATGGCCCGCCCATTTGAACCTGTATCAATTACCAATTATTTGTAGGACATTATAAAAATGCGCACAGACGTGCGAAGCCAAGAGTAAAACTAAATTGAGAGTGATTTAGATATATTGATATGTTATGTTTAGGCTATTAATTAAGGCTGAAAGTTGTATATTAATGCGTAAACATATTTTATTTTGTGTAATAACTACAGTTTGTGATAAGGGAAGGAAAGACAGGTGGCAAGATTTTAGGCGGTGGAGTGTGGTATACGAAAGCAGCCAAACTATTTCTATCTCACTCGCACCTGTATTTCCGATCTCTCATTCACCGGCGTCTATAATGGCCGAACGTTTTCACTAAGTTATCAAACAATAAAAACAGTAATTAATTAATTTGTACGAGTTTAATTGAAGGTACGACACAATAATATGTGACAGTGACGAATACTTTATTTGGTCGGATTATAGGGCTGGGCATGGAACGGTCAGGGTACGATTTACCATGGACCAGTTTAAGTATACATTTATGCTTGAAGGATCCATCATTATCATATTTTAGTAATTGGCCTTCTCTGAAACATAGTCAGTCGGATCTTTATTATAATATAGCGCATACTAACTGTAATGTCCTGTGTATCTTTAGGTATCTTCACTTCAGGCGAGGCTCTTACTTTCCAATCCGACAAATACGACCGTGTCCTTGAATCCTCGTGAGCGAATATTCGAAGGCAAGTCACATTGGACATACCGTAACGTAATTCTTCTAGATCCAACGTATGAGCATCTAGTGACATAAGGACATAGCTCTAAAAACATTGAAACCATTAATACAAATCAAATCCAATTAATATATTTATTGCACACCTCACACAAACAAAGCAGTTACTACGAATAATACTACTTACTTCGATAAAGACAATTAAGTACATATTTAACTACCGCCTAAGAAACATATTTAACCCCATTGATATTTATTATGAAAATATGTGTGTCTTTTTGTTATTGTTTAAATTGATATATTTCTATCAATATCATACCATGTAGTCTTCGAAGAACTGCACCTCATTAGCTTGACGTAGATAGTCAAGCACCCGGTGCGGCGGGCAGTCGAGGATAACTCGGCTCTCTCCAGCCAGCTTCAATGATTTCATTAACGGTCGGTTATCCTCTCCGGGCATTAGCCTCCGGACCATCCACCTGTGTTCTGGGTCGGCATATTTGAGAATTTCTTGGAGTCTTATCAGACCTGTTTAAAAAGGAAATCAGGCAAGATAATTGAATTACTATAGGTATTACCACGTATATATATGTGTATATATACTGACTACCTAGACCCTTTTTTCTTAACGTTTTCCATAAGGCCACCATCTTGGAATATTAGTATTAGTGCCCGTCCGTCACAGACTAAGCGAAGTGATACCGACTGAAGAAATTTAGTCAGGGTTTGGATTCTAGATTCAAAATGTAAGGTCATTTCACAGGGATATTACTCTGTCTGACTCTTCTGATTATACAACACAGACATGAAAGTAAAGCGATATCCTAGAGTTATCTCCTTTTGCCATGCAGACAACTCACGGCCCAGTTTGTACAAGATTTTCTACTCATTAACAACACTACTTACTTTTCTACACCAAACTTTAGTGTCAACAAGATTTCGTCAGATAGTGCCAAACAAGTTTTCCAACGGATAAGGGAAATTAAATCAGGAGCTTATTGATTCACAATTTTCCACATGCAGGAGGTATTTAAGCCATTCCGTAAATAAGTAGATATTTGTTAAAGCCACCGACCGTAATCATCATCGTAAAGTAACGTGTATGAGTTCCAATCGCTGTCTTGTACGAATTGTGCGACCGCATTCGAGAGGGCCACAGCTTCAGGGAACAGGTTGATGCCCGGCGGTGTCGGCTGCTGGTACCCTCGCACAGGCGGCGGGCGCCATACAGCCTGGAAGACGTCGTCTTATGATTTGTCTTTTGAATGATGAACTGATTTTGTACCGTACCGCAAAACTAGGTATGTAACGTTTTGACAGATTTTTCCTGTTACAGTACCTAAAGCAAAATACGTTTATGCAAAAGTTACGCAATAATTATGAAATTACACAACATTACGAAGCAAATTACTTTTTCATTTATGTCGCTCGTTCAAAGAACTTTGATTCAATAAGTTGAATACACATAAGTTGGCATAGACTACCTGTATGTGCGGAATCCTAGCCGCTCGACATTGCGCCTCGACGATGGAAGCCGACGTAGCATCGGTGGGGCCGAACATGGCAATCACCCCCGTCGATATCAGCTTGCACGCTGCGAATTCACGTGACATCAAATTATGGACGTGTTATTTTATTTTTGCTTCCAAGTATCACGTTTCGGGCGCGGTGAGACGAGAGATCCGTAATAGAATTTTATACAAAATTGGAGACAAAGCGACCTTCTTTTCTTTCAATATGAATTTGTGAGACGAATTCACTGCATTCAACCATTTAAAAAGTTCAATTGATATATTTTTTTAACTTCATTGCATTGTTGAGAAAAGCACTGCACATACGTCGGCGTGAAAAGGGATTGCAAGCCTCGAATGCCTATCCATCTAGCATATGTCTACTTGCCGGCCGGCCGGCAATCCCTACTTTCCCGGCCTCTGCAGTACTAATGTACTATTACAAAAGCTAGGCCATTCTTCTGATGTTTGACCAGGCGTCATTGTCATCATCAGCGATTGGTATTCGTATGTCCTTGTCTTATTTTGCAATGGTCGGGTAACATGACTTTTTTCCCAATTCTTTTTAGAATGTCGTATCATCTCGTCACACATCTCCAGCAACGAAAAGTGTTTTGTCGGCATCTATTACATACATTTTATTCGTTTTCTATTGGCGTTAGCGCTTGTCGATTGTAACCTTGTATACGGCCCCAGATATCGTTTGAACGTAAGGATTGAACAGCCTACAGGTTAACTTTCGCGACGGACTTCGGTCGCCGAATTCCACTGGGCTGATTCTGACTGCCTCTGCTCCATACAAATTCTATGGCCTTACCACACACAGGCCGATGTATCCCACCACAAAACTCGTCCGCCTGTCTCTGGTAGACACATTGATGATTGATGACATGATTCAGTATGCTCTCAATCAACCAAAAATTGGTTATAGAAACCACATATCTAATGTAATAGAGCTATAATAAACTAACATGTCATGATAAACGGAGCTCGGCGTAGTGAAACTCTGAAAAGTGTGGCGTAAAAGTAAAGGCAGTTCTGTGTTAAGTAGCTAGTAGTTAATTCGGGAGTAGTCCAGCTCATAAATATTAGGCGACAGAGGCGTAGCCGGGCCAACGAGTGTCGCATAAAATGCGTGCCCATAAAACGGAGAGCTAGTCGTAAACCAAGGTAGCACAAGTTTTTCGCTCTGTGGCTAAAAAAGTAAATTACAAAATGCCGCATACCGATTCCGCCCCGTCAAATGCTGAAGTGGCCTAAAGGTCTAAGGTCAGTTATCATTATATTAGTTATCAAAGTTACTACGGAATATGACTTACTTTGGAGTGTGTTTTTTAAATTGCCTACCTGCTTTGGCTGCAGCGAAACTGTCTTCATATGGCACATATTCCACCTTCATGACAAAAAGGTAATGTTCACTCTCCATAGAAGCGCGGGCGAGCGCCGAAGCAAATGCCACCTCAGTAATCGTGTTTGGCGGCAATATGGCACCTGAAAAAAACGATGTACCAATGAGTACACAATCTTGTATTGTTTACTGAATATAAAATATGTCTATGTCTATGTCTATGAGTCTAGTCTCTTTCCAAGCCTAGACGTGGCAGGCATACCTTCTTTCATATACGTGATAGTATCTACAGACTTGGAAGATATGACGTGCCTCTCGCCTAGCCTCGGTGAAAATCGAGAGACAGAATTCTAGTTTCAAAAGTATTAACCGCAACTCTCAAACAATGAAACGACTCTCAACCGTACAGTTATCTCACCAATATTTATCGGAGTCTTAAGAGATTCCAAGTTTCTGAATGCAGCTTCAATGTTGCCGGCAGTAAGCAGAATTGTTATAACTGTCACGTAATTTAATCCTGGAAAATTCAAATGGCAGCGTTCAAACGGAGCTTGCTTACGAATTCAGTTATGGCAATATGCGCCCGGCGTGTTCAATAATTCTCCATTATTTCATTTCATTCACTTCGTAGTCAGTACGTGATATTCTACGTTTTTACGAAATCGATTTTTACGATAGAGTTTTGGTAAACATAAATGGTGTTACACTTGCTACAATGTAGGGTTTTGGACATGACGAGGGTAAAGTCGAGAATTATCTCGACACAGAAAAGGCCTCAGATGACAACAGCTGTACACGTTGGGAGGAATTCAAATAAATTATGTTTTACTATTATTTCACGAAGTTCAGTAATGAAATCAGAGTGAAAAACTAGATCGACAGAGCAACACAAAATAATCCGCAATATATTCAAGATAATTCACTAACGCTATTTATAGTCTCTTCAATAATTTTGCGGATAGTGCCTATACAAATTTACTATCAAATCAATATCGGTATGAAGCTCGTAAAATACGAATAAGACCGGTTTTATAGATAATAAAATATAAAAACCCAATTCCAAGTAAATTCGCGCTAAAGTTCTTGGACACAAGTATAAAAGTAATACTTGCCCTTGTGTCGTAGCATTTTCAAAATGAGATTTTCCCGGATAAAAGTAGCGAAATGGAACAATGAGATTCAGCGTGCGCCCAGCTGTCGCATTACAACTTTGTCTGTCGCCGGCCAGTGTTTACTCGACACACGGCAAACATCACTTTGAATTCAAACACAGAACACAGATGCAGTGCGACGGATCAGTGGCCACGTCCAAACACTACGGGCTCATTGCCCATTATCACAGCTGTCCCACGAATGGGGTTAAATAAAAATAGATACTTGAAATTAGCACAACACAATTACTAGTCTGAGGTGTGCTAACATTGCATTAAAATATAGCAATAGCAGATAATAGGCAACAGCGGGATTTATATCCCCAAAAGTTATGATATTTATTTTAAACGGCACAATCTCTACTTTCTTGAACTGATTGTATACGCAGATTATATTCTTTACGTAAAAAGCTTGCAAATAAATTGCTTAATACAAGTAAATTATAATACAAGCTTTGGCTCAGTTGATGATATTAGCTACATAATGTTACAAGGTGACACTGTGCTGATTATGTGCCTAACCGAATTCTAATTTCATCAGAATTTGCAACTCCTAAAATGCACCGAGAGCTAAAATTATTAATTTCTGCTATCACAAGAATTAATCAACGTAAGTTCCCGAAAACAGGCCATGCTAAAACAAAACCAAACACACGTCTAGCTAAACAAAGGGCCTGGAATTCCAACCGAGTAAAATGAACTTGCAAACAGCCCATTATACAACCTACTAACATATCTCTCTGACAAGGACAGCTCTTATTGCATTGAGAGATAATACATTTTTGCTCAGATGAAACTACGAGTAAATTGGTGGACACATGAGGAATTGCTAGGTTGGCTGTAACTTTGCACCTGTCAAAGACAACACCTTACAGCACAACAAATACGGGTTTTTTTACCTTTTTAGTTTTCGTACCTAGTTAGTTTCCTTTTGAGGTAGGATACTCTCATCTCGGTAGATTTAAATTATAAATTGTTTAGTATTGAGTAATAGGAAACCTGGAATATTCGATGTTACTTTATAAACAATTATGTAGTTGAATTTCCAGCGCTAAACAGTATCATTATCTTGTAGATAATATGAAATTCTTGCCGTTCCTTCACATACGTACTTATACCATATTACCTACTACGAACGGCTGTTATTCATTTTGCCATGTCTTTATATTATCAATTAAGTTTGAAACAATGTAGTCTATGGATCAGAAAAAAACTGACTAAGTAATCTGGACTAAACGCCTAATTCTACCCACCGGTCGTTAGTTATAGGAACCGACTTACAGAAAAATACATACAGAAAATCCAGGTGGAGCCGCGAGATATCGAGATATCATATAGCCTATGCCCATCCTGAAGATAGTTTTTATATACTGATGAAATAATGATTCATCAGTAGTGTAGTTCTGCAGGTCGATCACGTAACGCAGTGTACGTACGTTAGTTCTAAATGTCATTTTTTATATGGGAAAATTACAGTTGGATCTGGGTAACGTGATTACCCCTCTGGATTTAAACCGCAAATTACCAAACTATGTTTATTACTTACTTTTATTACTCCTCTGAAGATTACCATCTACAAGAGACCCGAGACGAACCCTACAAACAAACTTACACACAGCCATATACTACACTACACTACTACTAATACTGTATTATTACAGCCATATAACTAACGGTTAGCCTAGGGGGTAGTGACGCTGCCTACGAAGCTGACGGTCCTGGGGTTGGATCCCGGTAAGGGCAAATAAAAAATATGTACCTAGCCATATAAACTTATCCAACTGTACGAGTATGTTACCTCGACGAAATATTAACATCGCAATCATTTTACGACCCAGTTCCGTAGAAAGGAATCCTCATTAAAATAATTTAACGAGATCACCCGCTCTGTTTTTAAAATTTGAAAAAATATAGTTACGAATGTGTCGCCTCTGTGAAACATCAGAGTCGCAATTAATTGTCTATCTTTATCTTTATAACTTTGAATTTGATTAAATGTACGGGAAAAAACTAGCTGTTTATCAATGCTTCTATGTAACTATTTAAATAAAAAAGCCAGTAAGCCAAGAGAAATCAATTAAATTGAAGATAATATTAAGAGTCTAATATCAACAGATTTGTAATGTTACATTGCCTTCTAACGATAAATATCCTGACGGGGAAGGGACCATTACCGAGTGCGCGTAATGTGTAATAACATCCAGATCTTTATTGAAAGAGCGAGCAAAGCGAACGATATTCTCCGTTTCAGGGTTGAGGGGGAAGTAGGGGGGAGGGCGGAGGGGGATGTTTTTTTAAGAACCACTCGCGACTTCGACAGCTCATAGAGCTAGTAGTGCATAATTAACACAACAGTAGAATACTTATAATTTGTTGAATCATCTTCTTCTTCTTCATTTGGCGTTCTAATTAGTCGGTGTGGTACTGTGTTCTATCAGTGTCAAGTCAGTACATACTTTTTACTGTGAGCATACATTTCCATTCGTGCTTCCTGATTGGCGCGGCGCACACATAATACTGACCATCTATCGACAAATAAGAAAATCTACGTAAGGTAAAATTCACGTTTTGAAATGACAGTTGAGTTAACATAACATATGTTTCAATGAAACCTTTAGCATAAATGTTGGTATAAAAGATCGACAAACTGTGATATCGCAGTGATATAACCTATCACTGCGATATCACATTTGGTCGATCTAACTAGCCGCCCATCGTCCACGACAAATGAAAATGTTACCAAATAGGAAATCTATGTGTTAAAGGAAAAAAATACAGAAAATACTTTAAACTTATCTCAAAATATAGCTGGAATGCAACTGTGGGTAAATCTCATAAAGTAAGCGTTCATTGTCTTATTCAGAAGGGAAGTTAATACGACTGCGACTTAAAAGTAAATGCAGCATTTCAACAATATGGTACTCGATTAGGTCGGACCGACGAAGTAGGTTTAATACTCGAAAACCTTTTCGGAAAAATATTTTTTCGGGGAAGCATTCCAAATGCTTACAACAATGAGCACGTACTCATAAATATCTCATCTCTGGCTTAGCGTTTAACACAATAACTGCGACTTTAAAATCATTCGCAAGGTGCTGAATGCAAACTTAGAATAAACAGCCGCTGGCTTAACTCCACCGATATAAAACGCAAGCAGACCAAACTTCGTAATTGTTGTTCGCCTTTCTGCGAGTCGCAAAATTCTTAGCGAGAAATTCTCCTGTCCAAAACAGAGCTTGGAAAACCTCCATTAAACTTTCAATGAATCATTTCCACTACGAATCGCGTTACGCAAATAGCTAGATCTTCAAGATTCTGAGAGAAACCTGGATTTGCATATTAGGAAAAACGAAATAAGCTAGCAAGTATTCAAGTTATTTTGATGTTAGTATAATTTATCACTGTCACATCGAATTTTAGTCTACTACACGGACAGTGAGTGACGTAAACGGAAGATACATTTCTATGATCGCAATTTATACATTACTAGCTAAAGCCCGTCATTTCACCCAGTTAGGAGATGACTTATGTAATAAAAAGTATCCTTTGTGCTTTCCCGGCATGAAAACAATCTTCATACCAAATTCAATTCCTTAAAGCAAAGAGTAAACAAAACTTCCCTGTGCCATCCTGCGCTCTTTTACGAGCAATGTGTAACTTTACAAAGTTATTTCAAAGACAGATCACCGATGGATACTCGTTTGTAACAGAAACGGGTTTCCGATTGCTTTTTAAACATTGATGCATGATCTGCATTATCGACTTGAGCTACCTAACAGCTATTTATATTCTTCTGGGTAACATCAGGGTATATAAAGAAGTATAATAGGTATCACGAAGGAACACCCGATTTATTATCAATGCATGATATTTTATTCAATTAATAGGAATGATAATAATAAAATCTCCAATAGCCCTTGACCTTTATTTCCATTGCAGCCATAGTGATGCTCAGCAATTCTTTGCACCCGATGGGGACCATCCCCGGTTGTGTCATGATGTGCGATCGGAGATGGCTTCCAAACTGTTCATTCCACATCTTTAGATTCATTTGTACACAAGTAGCCCTTGAGCGATTACGCTTTTGGCTCTCCAAGGAAATAAATAAATAAATATCAGGGGACAATCTTACACAAATCGACCTAGTCCCAAACTAAGCAACGCTTGTACTATGGGTACTAGACGACGATAAACATACTTATATAGATAAATAAATACTTTAATAAATAGAAAACATCCATGACTCAGGAACAAATGTTCGTGCTCATCACAAAAATAAATGCCCTTACCGGGATTCGAACCCAGGACCTCTTGCTTCGTAGGCAGGGTCACTACCAACTAGGCTAAAGCGGTCGTTAATATGGAAAGACATACGAATTAAAAGTAGTAGTAGTACTTAGTAGTACCGATCATCTGATAATGAGTGCGCATTTGTGTGTTATGTAAAAACCATTTATTTTATTTTATTTAACAAACAAATCCGATGCGTGACATTATTTATGTAGTAGCACATTTAAAATTAGTCAGACGGAACGGATATCTTTCGCAAATACCAAGCAAGACCGGTTCCCCTCCGTTAGCCCTAATAATTTCATACCTAATTTTACTAGCGCTAATTTCACTAACCCTAAAATCACAAACCCGAATTTTCATTGTTCCTAATTGTTCATTAGCCCTAATTTCAGTATCCCGAATTTTCATAATATCTAATTTCTAATGATCGAATTCTCACTAAGACTAATTTTATTTGACCGATTTCTTCCTAGGCCTAATATTGCAATGCCTAATAATGACTACACCTTATTATCAATGTCTCTAAAATCACTAACCCGAATCTTCATTTTGCCTAAGTATTTTAGCCCTAATGTCATTATCCCGAATTGTCAGTAGTACTATTTTATTTCACTGTTTTTTTTTTTTATAATGTCGGTTCTGGCGCTTCGCCGGCCGCTGCCGCGGCACGCTCGCTTCGCTCGCTCGCTGTAGGGTCGCAGTTTTACCTAACACTCCTCCTCGCTTTGCTAGTCGTCGTACCTACACTGACCTGCCTTAGGGTAGAATAGGTGGGTAATCCGATGTCTATCTAGCTCACTCTTATTAAACAGAGAAGTATCATGCGAGAAAAAATGAGAGAGCTCGTGCGCCGTCTTGTGATAGCCGTACAGCAAGTCGACGCCACCCCGCTGCGCGGGGTGACTATTTCTGGTCTGAGGGACACAAGTGAACCCTAACCTAACCGACCTAAGATAGAGTTCGCTTATGACATGCCATTTTCGTCCGCCCTGATAATGCACGATCCAATAATCCACGTCCACGAAAACTGGACACGGATTATCGGGCCATGACGAGATTAGGACGTCTATCATGGGACGGCCGCGACATACTCCGCGGTAAAAAGTAGCCTGTTCATCAGGGATGCATTATTTAGTACTAGTCAAACATTAGAGCAAAAGTTAATAGGTCAAGTGATAGTTAGGTGTGACGAAATTAGGTGTAGTGAACATTAAACATAGTTATCATTAGGCTTAGTAGTCATTAGGAAAAATGATTATTAGTTTCCAATATATTAGCACACTTGATGTTTAGTATTAGGAATGATTAGGAGGTTTGAAATTAGGCGCAGCAAATAATTATGGCATATAAAATTAGTTATCCGAATATTAGGGCTAATGAAAATTATATCGAACGTTGTTAGGTGTAATGAAATTAGCACTAACGATATTAGTTTAAGTGGGGGTGACCCAGCAAGACCACGAAATACTAGATTTAAATGGACTAGCTAGCTGTCGCTGTAGTTAACACGCCAGATTTATACAATCGTCGACACAGAATTCTCCAGGACGATGTGTACACGCTATCTCTATCGAACCTACTATAAATTAGACAGACAGCATGCAAGTACTGCCAGAGGCAATAACTTAAACCAAACGTAAATATTTGTTTATGCTCCCGTCAACTAGGGGGAACGGATCAAACTATTTACTAACATGACGATTATACATATGAGGAACAACCTCAGAGCATATCTGTGGGAATGGGAACAACAGAGCTTCTAAGAACAGGATCTTAGTGTTACTGTTCTACCTGTGTATACACATCCAATCCTGTGATATATATGATATAAACTGCGCGTTAATTAGTTTATATTACCAAAATAATAATGAACTAGGACACTATAACTAAAGTATGTTCTTCATATTAAAATTATTATTTTATGATCTGACTGCAAAACATTTTCGTAAATGCTCTTTTATAGTCGAAACATTATTTTTAAACTCAAAAAGTTATATATATCTTGTAAATAAATCCTTATTCTAATATACTACGCTTCGCTGGTAAAGTGCAGCACAAAACTTTCAAGAAATAGCCATTCTGTTGGCACAACTTTTTAATAAACCGGAAACTAAGTCCTTACTGACAAAGATGTGTGCAAGTTCTCAGTTTAGAAGTTCAACTTAGGAATTCACAAGCCGGTTCGACTCGGCTCACCAGTCACCCCCGGCATGTATTGTCCTGATTTGTCCTAAGATCCGTAATATGTAAGTGAAATTAGAAACCAGACATACGCTGGTTCGTGTTAGGCGAGTGGTCCGTAGTCGTTGTGAATAGCGGCCCAGCGCAGTAGAGGCGTCAGCTGCCTTCGCAGCGTTCTTTAACGGCTTCATTAATTGCAGGAAACCAAACATTGTTAGGAAAATAAAACGATTCTTTTCTCCAGCAACAATTACAAATATTGAACTCTAGAAACTACATAAAAACGTATTTGCTTTGAATTCAGTGGTCTCCTTCTTAGTCGTTTCACTTTTGACAGAGAAGTCTTGGTTCTCAGTTTTGTCACAATGGTTGTGACTTTGAGTGTGTTCTGTGGGCGAGTATTCCATCTGTGATATTTGACGGATGGAAACATATCGCCTGGATGATGTCTCTGTCATTCTGTTTTGAAAGCTCGACGAAAACGAGGTGTCCTCAGTTAAATATGCGCGTGTAGGTATGTCTGTGTCTTCGTAGCACCCAAACAGATAAACCGCTTGATATCTAGCCTGCGAAATATGACAATCTTCAAGTACCTAATCCCGAAAATTACTTACTCGCACCAGCCCAGCCCTCTAACAATTTACCTAGCCAACTTACCTTCCTCCTTTTCATGCTCTGCTTTGAATCGGAGTGAGGAAAGCTTTTTAAAGTGTTAATCATGCAAAACAACTAATTGCAGAATTTCGAAACGCATATGACTGTATTATTTTATTTTCACCCAAGCTGTATACTGTATAGGAACTTATAAACAAAAGAGAATACGACGCCATCTAGTCACCGTTTCGGCTTTGACCGCAGCGCAGGGCCACGAAACTCATTAGGTACTTCTCGCTATACAGTGGAAAAAATAACAATTTACAGTACTGAGATAAATGTTATAATCCATACTAATATCATAAATGCGAAAGTGTGCACATCTGTCTGTCTGTCTGTTACATCTTCACGCTTAAACCACTAAACCGATTTACATGAAATTTGGTATAGAGATAATTTTAAGGATAATTAGTTTTTATCCCAAGACTCATCGCCTAATTGGGTGAAAAGGGCGCTGAAAAGAATGGAGCTACGATATAAACGAGTTCCACGCGGACAGAGTCGCGAGCAGAAGCTAGTATTGAATATAACCCAATCGACCCCTTCTGTTTTTCGGGTAATACCGCTTAAGCACTATTGCTTCTGGATAGAGCTCTTCCACAGGTCGGGCAGACGTTAGCTCATCGAAACATGTTTGCCAACATAATTGAAAATGTAATCAAGCTTGAGGCAGCCTGGAGCTTTTCGGTATGATTCATTTCAGGTTCGTCATATTGGCAAACGATATGACGTTACAGGAGGAAAATTGTGAATTTTATCAAAATTTACGGCGCGCGAAGATTTGTTGTAAATCTTCTGATAAGTAACAATGTGATCGAATTGTCAAGTCGATTTTCACCGAATTATATTAGTCGTATCGATTAGAAACTTTGCAATTATGTCATTTGATGGCAGAAGGCGGATAGTAGAACTCCTAAATGACTAAGTATATATATCCGTATTTCGAAAACTTTTTTATTCAAAGATGCTATTATGAAACGCGATCACGAACCTGATATTGATGCTATTGCCAAATAATATAACGTTTTATATTACCTAACGACCTAACGTTATCGTTTTATAGGCAGGCACTTTGAAACAACAAATGTGGGTTAAAACGATTTTGTTCGACACAAAAAGCAATATTCGTGATTTGGCATGACAGCGTTTGTAAAATCCCTGCAAATAACACACAGTAAAAGGTTGCAGACGATTGTTATGTTAGGTACCGACCGCTTTTGATGTCCCCCTTTCGTATTAACTTCGTTCGATTATACGTTTTTATCTGTTCTGAACCGTTTCATAAATACGTACTAGATATTATGTTATACAATACCGAAATACAGTATCCGATAAGATATTCGGAATATTTTAATATGATCAAAAGTTTTCCGTACCGATACCGCAACAATAGAGGATTTTCTTATCCTCCTTGGTTGTTTTCGTTGAATTTCGATTGAACTCCGATGTTTCGGAAGCCCTCTGCCTCCGCCCGAACGCAAATCGATGTATTTGCTTGGATGCACGTCTGCCTCGGCCTGACTTATCTTACACAAAGCGTCCGTTTTAAACAAAGACCATTTTTATTTGAGACTTATATACAAACGTATGCTTGTTGGTTAGATAAACAAACGTTACCTGCCCACATATTTTCACTCGTGAAAACACGCCCCGCCCTCCAGTGTTATTCCGTTCCGCACTAAGGTTGATATATTAACCGCCAATTGACAAAAAAGATGCTAAATTCCAGAGGGGCTTAAAACTACAGCCTTATGTTTGACAACGCGACCCGCTTATAAACATAATGTGACTTACACTGTTAAAATTATGGTGAACGTTTAAAAAAATAGAGTTTTTAAGTAGCATGCAATTTCATAAAAGTTGTAAAACAGACAAGAAAAGGTAGACATGTTTTATTTCCTTGTATAGTGTCGTTTCCAATTATTTTTAACTGAGGAAACTTAATGAAATAAATGTTTTAGGGAAAGACGATCCTCGATTCCAAAAATCCTCATCCTACTCAAAGGTTTGTTTGAGTAGGATAAGGATTGCCGGCGTTTCATCTTACATTTTTGAAGTCACATATTATACTACAGTGGCTGGCAGATAGCCAACTCTTAATGTAACAAGAGTCATTGAAATCCATCTCCAACGTTGACACTTTCCGTATCTCCATAATACCTGTTGAAATATCAATATGAGTAAATGGCTCTTAAATGTATAGGTACATACTGAAGGCCGATCCGCCGAGCCGAGCAAACTTGATTTCCGTGTGTAGCGAAAATCGTTCGTAGTCATGAGTACGAGCAGTGATTTTCGCATAAGGATGCGTCAATAAAAAGTTGCGATATGGTTTTCCATTTATGGAAATAAATATTATTAAAAACGTAATATGGGAAATGACTCGTGTTAATTGATCGAGTGAACGAAGCGAACGTAGTTTTCTGTTCCAGCTTGGGCCAATATTCTTTAGTATGCCCGGATGTCCCGCTGTCCCGCTGTCCGGCTGGTCTCCTCTACACTGAGAAAAATGGATTGAAGACGACGTAATGAAATATTATGCAAACAGTTGAAGATACGCTGCTTGCCACTAATAAAACAGTGCGCAAAACTTTAAATAGTGACACTAATCTAAATATATTCTGCTGGATGATGAACTAATTGTGCAAGAAACTTCACCAAAACATAAGGTTCAAATGCATTACTATGCACACAGCACCAAAAATACATAACGTCGAATAATATTCAGTGATCAATACACGATAAATTAGTGACGTCACAAATGCACCATAACATATCGTTATTTGCGTAGAAAGTTATGGTGCAAAGAATTGCACTATGGTGTTTTGTGCAATGCATATATATATTTCAGACTATGCAGCAAGTTTGAAAGTGCAAAGCGGTAATTAAATAGTGCGTATACACATAAAAGTTTCGCAAGCAGAGGCCTTGGAGGGTGGATTGGATGGACATTGTGCAGATCGAATCTTAACCTCGCGTGATGTGCGTCTTTATTCAGAGTCGAACTAAGGATTTAATGGGATGGGAGACCTCCTCAGAAAATGGGATTAGATGAAGAAGTCGTCGAACACATTGCAAGTAAGTACCTAGTTATCTATTATTTAAAATGGTTAGTCGTAAAATGTAGATTGGAGATTTTATTTGGTATTTCAGGCGTGTACCAGCTATACCGATCTTTCGTCGCTATTGCGGTTTGCTCTAGGCAGGGAGGAGCAGGACTTCCTTGACTTAGATAATCAAGGAGTGACACCCGCTGACTGAGCCCCAGAGTCACAACTAACTACAAGTGCGGGACAGCCCGCTAGCTGCCGCTGCTGGAGGAATCGTTCAACACACCAACCGATTGCAGCACTCCTAAACCCAAAAACGCCAGGAGAATCAGGTATGGTTTACTTCTATGTCCCATAGAATGTGTGGTTTGATGCAACTAAATTAATAAATTTAATATATTTCAGGTCGTAACACTCTGTAAGGCGACGCCTTAGGAGGGCTATACTAAAAGCCTGCCAGAGGGAAAGCCAGACCGGGCCTAACGCGCACGGCAAACGCCGACGGACAAATATGTTAACCTGCCTGAAAACCATGATCTCCTGCAGATGAGCCAGGATATAGCGCAGCCAACTTGGCTGACCTGATGATGTACTTCGGATTCGGAAACCATCGCACGGAACGTCAGCCGCACGGATGTGTTATCCTACTATTTGACGGAAATCGAAACGTTTCAAACGTATAACCGTCCTTAATTATGAGAATTTATTCAGAAAACTGAATTTTATTTTAAATGGTTGTTTTCAGATGATGACGATTCTAGATAGCAGGTGCAGATTTTGCCTGTTGCAAGCAAGAAGGGGTTTCTGGAAGCCGACCCGAAGTGCTGTTTTTTTATCAGCCTGTTATAGTGTCCGTTTTTAGTTATGTTTGTAGTTATGTTTACGAAAAATAAATGTTAGTATAATTAAAAAAAATGTTTTTAATTAGAAATAGAATTGAGTAAAAGGATGATGCCAAGGTAGAAAAGCACTGAAACATTTAGTGCACTCGCATGTAAAAACATGGTTCTATCATGGGCAGGCACGAAATATTACGGGGCACGTCTTGATAGGCACCAATTAGTAAAATGCAAACGCACATAATAGCATAATACGGAACTATAAGTTATCGCAACGCATTATACTATAAAGTGCCTCCAACATAAGTATTTTAAGCAGTGCACTATAAGTTTTCTTGCTTAAGGCAATAAGTTATGATTCCTTGAACTATCTTTTATATTGCGAGTTGCGAATGAGCTTGTGACGTCACGGTGGAATCATATTTTTTTGTGCACAGCCGGCAGCGTAACTTTATGTGCTTGCACGATTGGTCAAAAAGATGTGCAATCACATAAGTTTATAGTGCCACATTTTTCTCAGTGTAAGGACAATATCTTATCGGGCCACCATGGCGGCGCAACCAGTCGCCCGCCACCAACAAATTGTATGCAGCTTTATGGGCAACAACAACAACTGCATACAATTTGTTGGGGGCGGCGAGTGGTTGCGCCGCCATGGTGTCCCTGTGAAATATTGCCTAAAGGTCGCATAATTCTCAACCGATTCGACTGAAATTTTGCGAGCAGGTTCGTTCGTTATTATATTGTTTTAAAAATTAATAAATTATTTTTACTTTAAACGTGCTGAAGTTTTTCGTGAACACGATAATGTTACAAATGCAAAATTCAACATAAGGGGAACGAGAAACTATTTCAAAGGCAAATGTGAGTCCATGAATTCTGTGTAAGTTACGTGCAAGATAGTGTCAAAGCGCTAAGTATGAATTTACATGTTCATTAGGCGCACATTTGCATCTACTAGAGGAGCGTGTAACTCAACGCAACTCAATTTCCTTGCACTCAACCGTTTTCCCGCCCTAGAGTGGGGGCGGTCTCATTTCCGCATTATAAAGTACTTCCGCTCCCAACAAGCATTAATACACGTGTTGTTGATTTCGGGTAGTATGAATAGATAAAAGATTAATTAATCCCCCGTTCGATATTGTTTAGTGGAGTTGACACGTGGATTTGACAACGCTTTGAGTCCCTTTGATACTATTATTAGAGATTGGTACATTTGTACCTTTTTTTTACCTATAAAAAGTAATAACCAATGCTCGTTATTGAACAAGCGAGGGAAGCGAATGAAGTTCTCCGTTACAGAATGGGCAAAAACGTTTTCGTATGTCCGGCGTCTGTCCGGCTGTTCTCTACGGGTCACATTTCTCAACCGATTACCTACCGTGAAATTTTGTGATCAGGTTCAATATACAAGGTGTTTTTGGCAATTTCCGTTAATTGCAAGGGGGCATAGGTTAGATCAAATAAAGTTAATTTACAGTAGTATCTTAACTCTTACTGTTATCAAGATATTGAATATTTTAATTTAATCAGATTTGCAGATTTAACAAGTGTAAAGGCTCTTAACTGTGGTGTCATCCCAGTTTTTTAAATGTTGTAAGGTTCCTATACACTACAAGAATGTTTACCAAGTGAGTTCGTTCGATATTAGGCAAAAACTGCGTCGGAGGTACATTTTTTTTACTTAATTTGTCTTCTTGGACCTTCTGGTCTTGAACCCTTGCACAATAAGAAAATAACTGTTAATGCTACATTAAATTATTATTTATAAAAAAATATATATATATTTTCACGAAATTATTATGCTAATTGGTTTCTGTGAATGTATTCTGCAATATGCCGAAGTTAACGGAAATTCCCGGGAACATCGTGTATATATTATCTATACAGTTTATCGAATAAAAAAAAATATGCTCGCGAGTTGTAGGTACAGCTCACAGTCAATTGTTCAATACTCGGTTAAAATACTCATATTTTTTCAAATACTGGTTATAACGATTTCTCGGGTTTCAGTCTGATTTGTAACATTATAAAGTGGGTTCCCCTCCGTTAGCCCTAATAATTTCATACCTAATTTTACTAGCCCTATTTTCATTAACCCTAAAATCACAAACCCGAATTTTCATTGTTCCTAATTATTCATTAGCCCTAATTTCAGTATTTCGAATTTTCATAATATCTAATTTCTAATGATCGAATTCTCACTAAGACTAATTTTATTTGACCGATTTCTTCCTACGCCTAATATTGCAATGCCTAATAATGACTACACCTTATTATCAATGTCTCTAAAATCACTAACCCGAATCTTCATTTTGCCTAAGTATTTTAGCCCTAATGTCATTATCCCGAATTGTCAGTAGTACTAACTTTATTTCGCTGTTTTTTTTTTCTTATAATTTCGGTTCTGGCGCTTCGCCGGCCGCTGCCGCGGCACGCTCGCTTCGCTCGCTCGCTGTAGGGTCGCAGTTCTACCTAATACTCCTCCCCGCTTCGCTCGTCGTCGTACCTACACTGACCTGCCTTAGGGTAGAATAGGTGGGCAATCCGATGTCTATCTAGCTCACTCTTATTAGACAGAGAAGTATCATGCGAGAAAAAATGAAAGAGCTCGTGCGCCGTCTTGTGATAGCCGTACAGCAAGTCGACGACACCCCGCTGGGCGGGGTGTCTATTTCTGGTCTGAGGGACACAAGTGAACCCTAACCTAATCGACCTAAGATAGAGTTCGCTTATGACATGCCATTTTCGTCCGCCCTGATAATGCACGATCCAATAATCCACGTCTACGAAAACTGGACACGGATTTTCGGGCCGTACATTATTTGGCCGTGCATTATTGGCTCCCATTTTGACGAGATTAGGACGTCTATCATGGGACGGCCGCGACATACTCCGCAGTAAAAAGTAGCCTGTTCATCAGAGATGCATTAATTAGTACTAGTCAAACATTAGAGCAAAAGTTATTAGGTCAAGTGATAGTTAGGTATGACGAAATTAGGTGTAGTGAACATTAAACATAGTGATCATTAGGCACATTAATCATTAGGCTTAGTAGTCATTAGGAAGAATGATTATTAGTTTCCAATATATTAGCACACTTGATGTTTAGTATTAGGAATGATTAGGAGGTTTGAAATTAGGCGCAGCAAATAATTATGCCATATAAAATTAGTTATCCAAATATTAGGGCTAATGAAAATTATATCGAACGTTGTTAGGTGTTATGAAATTAGCACAACGATATTAGTTTAAGTGGGGGTGACCCTATAAAGTGTTATTAAAAAAAGTCTGCAACTCGGGATACTTAGGTACTAATAAATGATGCATATGACGCAGTATAACTAATTATAAAAATTATGTTTTTTAATGAATCTACCTATTTTTTATCATTGTCAAACGACTGATTTGAATCGTAGCCTTTGAACTCAAAAGGAATACAGCTAAAAGAAATAAATGTTTCCGTACACGTAAAAACACAATTGCTGTAGGTACTCCTATTCACTTTTCCGTCTTTGTTGTCTAGATAAGCGAAGGAGGAAACCTTCTACACACATGCTCTCTTTTTGATCGTTCTTATTGGCTATTTGTGTGATAAAATCAAACATGTTTTGAAATCAGTCAGTGGTTTGAAAGTAGAATTATTCATCATCACTTTCAGTCTGTATTAAACACATTTTTTCCGTACAAAAAATGTCAGTTAGATTTCCTAACGCATGTACCTACGTACTTGCGTTATTCAATCAATCAGTAGAGGAATGATCACGTAACCTTGCTACGTAAGGACAATTCAACTGCTGTGATTACTCCATACAAGAAGTGACATGCGTTACGTAATTGACCAGCAAAGGGGTAAGTCATGGGTAAGTAAATACGTAACGTCTCAAACGAGCGTTAGTTAACTGTCATTATCCCATGCGAAAATTGGCATTTCGATCAGTAGATGGGCGTGCAATGCAGCACGTAATCGAGCAGAGTGACCCGCAATCGTCAACTCATCGAACTGTAACCAGCATAGCCTAGCCACAGCCTATATATATATATATATATATATATATATATATATATACATTTGAATTGTATGAACGTATTTCAACTGTTACCAAAACGGCTTAACAGTTTCAATAACTGCTGTTTAATGCGTTCGAATTGCGAGCCTTTTCTATGTTCAATAATTCCCTCGAAGAGCACTTAGTTGTAATGCCTGCCATCTCAGCCCTGCCGTGCCATCGATGTTCGACGCGCAAATTACCGTGAAGGTACAACTTGCGGTATTCGAAACTGTTTCGACTCGATTGCGAGACAATCGGGGTGGCGTTACGTAAATTAATACGTAATAGTAATAACAATAACATGTTAGTAAACTACAAAATTTTATTATTCTAAATAGAACGAACGAAAACCCTTCACTTTGAAGCGCCCGAGCCACTCCTTATTCACGCTATTTATAGAATTCCGTCGTCACTCCAACAAAGGATCGTCTTCAACACGAAGAATCATAACATAAATCATTATATTCAGTTTTGTTCCACTGAGTTGCAAACATATCTTGAACCGCATATCTTGCACGAATGAACAGCAATTGTTTTATGGCTTTTGTTCAAAAAAGGAATCTTGAGACCTTTTCGAATGCCAGAATCTTTTTCCGCTTCAACTCCTTGCCAGATATGCCGTCGGTGCCGATTTGATAGAACCAACTTTGATCAAAGTCCGCTAGAATAAAAGTCGTTTCTGGTTTTACGAGATTATTTTAATTTCTGAAAAATGAGGAATTCTGTGTTGAATAACAATTTACTTTAACTGAAATAAAACGAAAATAACTGAAAAATATGGTCGTTTCCAATTTAAGAAGCTATTTCCATAACAGCAGACATGCGGACAAAACCAAACAAATTTGATGTTGACGGTACCAAATCTACAAAATAACCAACAGAAATTCTATTTGAGAGCAGTAAAAACTTGTATTACTAATTATGTAGTTAATGCTTTTCTAGAGTCTGCCAAGGGTCCCAAGAGCTCAATTTCCTGGCGAAGCATAATCTAGATTACCTATCATACAGCCTACTTTTTATTCCGGTGCTTAGCGTCAGAACGTTGCTCCGGAGTTAAAGAGCCAGGTAATAACGAAAACTGGGTTGTTCACATTACAGTCATCATAAAGTAAAACGAAATATTCAGCGAAAGTTGGAGGCTTGAATTTAAAATGTTACGTAATTAATGCCAAAGTAAGTGTCACAGCCTGGATTTGTAACGTTTACAGGAGCAAAGTAAAAATTAAAATTTTTTTTTTTTTTTACTAAAAGCACATGAATATAAACAAAATGTAGAAAACACGAAAGGTGTGATGTATGACAACCAGTTACATCTAATGCGAAAAATACTGCCTGTGCCAATCACAATCTAGCCGAGGAAATATTCGCCTCTGCCTCTCTCATTATCGTCTTTTGTTGGATTTTATCATTTCACTTTAAGTACTTTAACCCTAAACTTGGAAAAAAAATCGTGCGTTCAAGTTTCGATTATATAAAACACAAAAAATCGTTAAACAAAAAAATTCAAATAGTGACTAAATATGTGTTAAATTTTTTGTGATACACTGGCGAGTATTCCGTAAAAGATATATTTTATACCACCTATGGATTACCCTACAAAGTACTGTTTGGGTCGTAACCGCGGTTTTCCAAGGATCCGAACCTAATCTAATTTCTCACTTAAATCTTATGAGACAGCCCAGTCCAACCTTCCCAGGCATTCATTAATCACTTTGAATTCTACCAAAATTTGGTGGTAATTATTAGAGAACTATACAATAGGTATTAAATTTAATGCTGCATCTATTTACTAAGCTTATGCTGCTTTTTTTAAGCTGCTAAGTTTGAAAAGTATTTGTCACTAGCGTTGTTCGAACCCGCGAACTTTGCATCCTATGCGTCTTGCCTAAGGCGTATAGTTATAAATAGTGAGGTGATGAAAAAAAATTGTTGCTACCAGTGGAAACCTTTAAAGCTCTGTTGTCAAGAGCAGCTCACGGAATCTGATGGTAGCGAGTTCCCAGTACTTACATGTGGTTCAGTATAGCATGAACGGGAAATGTCATTTTAAAATTCGTGACTGTATAAAGACAAACCTAGCAGTGAAAGTAGAACTGATTCTTAAGCTAATTTGAATTTTTGATGATTTTATTGTTTTGTCAGATGACCTCGTAATTCTCTGCAATACGATACTTAAAATGAACAATATCCTAATATTTTGCTTGCACTTACAACTTCGATTGCTATTTTAAGACCAACAAATCTACCCTAGAGCTATAACGTAAGCAGTGATAGCAACTGCTCCATGTTTAATTGTAATTAATTTTACGCCTATAATTCAGTCACTTGATACGAATTGTTTATTTAATATCACTGAATAGTAATGCAACTTTTTTGGTCTTGAATCAGCTATCACAGTATACTGTATACTTAGTAATAAAAATCACACACGTTTAGTCAATCGAGGGAATAAAATTGATATTTTCATAGTGTCAATTCTGAAGAACGTCAATAAAAATCAGCCCTCTCATACTTGATAAGAATAAACTGTATCATTACATAAATAATTCCAACTGGCAAGTATCTCGTATTACGTCTCAACACTTTTAACTTCGTCGATAAACGGTCGTGTTAAGCTCTCTTTCTCGAAGACTCCATTCAGAAGTTTTTTTCCCATAATGAGTTCTTGAAAGAAGTTTCGGTAAAAACTGTTCTTTTGACGAATTAATTTTGAAGTTACAATGACGCCCAAGACGGAGTTTTGGGGTGAGCCGGTGAAATGAGGCGCTCTATTGCTTTTTATAATGGCGTGCGAAATATGAGTGCATGATGTTTGCTCAAATATCAACTCGCGCTATTTTGTGAGCAATTTAACGGCTGGAAGAATCGTATAGGTATCACAGATGCAACAAATACTATAGTTTCCTTTTGTACATTTAGTTTCCAATTATTTCGACAAGTATCTCCCAAATTACCTTAATAATAAAATATTTGTCATGAACTATGCACATAGCCATTTCTTTAAAAAAAGATTTTAGTGATATTTTTCTGAATAAATAAACTCTTTACTCTTCTAATCTACTTGAAAAAAGATATTTACCCTACATTATGTGATGGCTACGGTTTTATAGACAATAACCCAACTAGCCGAAGCTCATATTAAGAAACCCGCTGAAAAACTTGTTTTATGAGCCGAACGGGTGGTGTTGACCGCTTGGACCGCCGCCAGAGATGCGAATTTTGCACTCGTTTTTACACTAGTTTTTAAATGATTCACGATCCGCACTGTGGGTTTGTGGATACTCGTATATCTAGTAACAATGGCTACTGATAGCACTCCAGTAAAGATTAATTACGTACATTTATCATTAGCCGTTTATCGTTAGTGCTAGTGACTCCAGATGCACCAAGGACAATATACAACGAATCGCAATTGCTAAAAGAGCCTTTAAAAACAAAACACACCTACTTAATACGCATAGTATATCTAAGAAAACCAAGAAACGTCTTATCAAAGTATATATCTGGAGTGTTGCATTGTACGGGAGTGAGACGTGGTGCTGGCGGAGGATGGAAAGAATAAGCTGGACAGAAAGGAAGACAAACGAAGAGGTTTTGACGATGGTAGGAGAACGCCGATGCTTGCTAAAAACAATAAAAAATAGAAGAGGCAAAATAATTGGACATCTGATACGGCACGACAGCTTCTTTTTAAACATCTTGGAGGGCAAGATCGAAGGAAGGAGAGGAAGAGGAAGGCCCAGACATACTTACACCAGCCAAATAAAAGAGAAAGTGGCTGTCGAGTCGTATGAAGACGTGAAGAGGCTGGCAGAGGACAAAAATCAGTGGCGGTTACTCCACCGACAAGAGCCTGGCTCTTAAATAGATGATGATGATGATCACTAGCCGTAACATTTTTCGTCTACATTTGTCCCGAAACTCCTTGGTACTACTCGTTGGTACCCTTTAATAGAATCGCTTTTAATGCCTAAATTGTATCGCGTAAATATTTGCTACATTAACAAAACGCGACGAGGATCTCATTTATATTGAGGCAATGTAATTTACTTAATACTGCAAGGTCGCTGAGGAGGCTTGTTTTAGTAACGTAATTGGTTATGCAAAGGCACGACTTTAATTACGTTAATGACTTAGCTACATTGGAATATTCAGACCTCTGATTTTTGCGGCAGCTCTGTATGGCGAGTAATCCTAAAGCCGTGCGTTCAGAAGTATACATTATAGGCATCGTGTCTCTCGCTATGATTGGATTACAGTTTGCACTTACAAGATTAGTTTTGGATAGGTAGTTTGCTAGAGGTACAGATTTTCAGATCTAAGACAAGGATAGAACAGCGAACACCTTTGTGCTCGCATGTTAAACAGACAAAAGTTTTCAAGGCATTTCTGGAGCGAAAACGAGATTAATTAATTCTCGAGTTTAGTTAATGTTACCACGATTGTTCACGAGAGAATGCCGTTGAGATATGTACACTCGAGAACAAAGAATACGGGTCAGTACAAAAAACTAGAATATCCCCTAAAATAATAGAGCTAAGGGGCATGAATGAAACTGTATATGAAGATATCATTCTGTATTTAATAAAACAACACGAAATATGAAACGTTATTCATTTCTTTGTTAAAATTGCATGGGTCAACAAATTTTACGTAGAAAACCAATTAAAGGTTGGTACCTCACATACAACACAAAAAAACTTTTAAACAAATGAATACTTCGTATTGCCTCCACTGGCTCTTCTTGCACCACCACCACCGCCACAATTCCTTTCACCGCATTGTGGTTTGGCGGATTTGTATTTGTATTTAGGATTAAGTATGTAAGAAAAAGAGAATTAACATTTATTTCATTTTCACTTTTTTTCATTTACAGCTTCCAGACGATTGGGCATGCTGTTTATGTGCTGTTGTGGGATATTGGTTCATTATTCCACTAACGCATGTTTCAAGTCTTTAAGTGTAGCTGGGGCGGGTTTTTGATTTCTTTGACGCCTCCCAGGCTCGGCCCATACGGGTTCATACTATTGATTTCAACGTCCCCAAAAAAAACATTTAGATTGAAAAACAATATATACATATAATCCACTAATGTCCTGCCCAGTTTCTCGGAAACGTTGGACGACTCCGCTGAATTCTGCCTTCTAATATAGCAAAGCAACGTGTACATTCATCTCGTGTTAGATACGTAATAGTAATTCAATAAAGACCATCATGGAAGACCACGACGACTGCCTTTTAAAACATTGAAGGTTAAAACGATATCAAATTCTATTTGATATAGAGTTAATTTCATGCAAATACCACTATTAATTTGCAAGATACAAAGGTATTCGTCATTGAGCCGTATTATTTGACCGCGAGTGTATTTTCAGCATCCATTATTTGTATCAACGATGAAAATGTAAAGGATAACAAGTAACCCGTAGATACTTGCACTAAATTTATATATTGTAAATTAACCTCTCGTATACCGAGGCATTACTTTTTCTTTCTATCATCTTTCTTGTTCACGGCTTCGCATTCATTAGATCAATAAATGGTGTTTGAGCATATGGATACTGCACCCTATTAAATTGAACAAAAATATGTGTTAGCAACTCGGACAACAAATAGATAGAAAAGATCCATAAACTAGTGAAGCCGAAATTCAGCACACACTATATACATATATATACAGGATGTGGTGACCTCAAACTTATACTCTTATGTATACTCCTGGAATAGGAGCAATAAAAAATATGGTAGATTATTAAGCTAGTGAGTGCGCTCGTGGGTGGGAGAGCTACGGTAGCTTAGTGGTTCAGGCATGCGACTGTCAAGCGGCGGTCGTGGATTCGAATCCCGGCTCGTACCAATGAGTTTTTCGTAATTTATGTACGGAATATTTACTGTTAGCTTTTCGATGAAGGAAAACATCGTGAGGAAATCTCAATAAGGTCTAGTTTTCCTTTTGAGTTGGAAGGTCAAATGGCAGTCGCTTTCGTAAAACTAGTGCCTATGCCAAATCTTGGGATTAGGCGTCAAAGTGGACCCCGGGCTCCTTTAAGAGCATCTCCGGGAAAAACGATAGGAGGATGATGATATTGAGCTTGTAAGTAATTATTTCCAGATGGTTTTAAGTAAGAAAAAAACCTTAATGCAAAAACTATGATGATTTTACATGATGATACCTCAAAATCTGCATTGAGTGTTGTACTATGATCTCGTGGTGCCAACATTCATTACTTGGACGTTACAACTTTAGATCAACATTTCTCCAAATTAAAAAAAAATATTTAAAAAATTGACACAAGGGGAGATTGTTAGTTCTATAAATTGGCCACTAAATGGAACGTGAGATATAGCTACAGTTTTGTTGGTTTGGGTCGCGTCGCACCTTAGCCCGTCTGCGGGGGTGTAAAAAAACATGTGTGTAATTTTCGTTACGCACCCTCCCTGGAGAGCATCCGTTACCTCCTTTATGTCAAAGACTATTTATTATGTCAGCAATTGCTCGTGACTTAAGTTGACTTATGTAAGAGGTGCTAAGAAATTTGGTAACAATACTTTTGAGAGTTGATAGTATTTTTCTCTTGGAGTAGACTTAAGTATAAAACGTTTAAGAGCTTAGGTTAGTTTTTGAAGATATTAAGGCAAATACGATAACACACCCATGTTAATGAAATAATCAATAGTAAGTAATTATTACATCATTTATCATCGTATGGAACCTCTTGACTGGCCACTTCACTAAGATAAATGAGTGAAACAAATGTCTAACTAATAACCGTGTGGTTAAATATCTTGTCAGTTTAATACACAAGTTAGATCTACTATGTCAGGTCAAAATTTTAAGTAATTAACTTTGTCCACAAAATGAACACTTTAAAATCATATTAAACGTTTTTTTTTAAATTTCTATTTAAAAATTGATTTGATGTTATGTTACGTCTCGAAAAGTTTTAGTCCCTAAACTATAAGCAGCTTAAATGTACTCGTACTGTAGTAAGCAGGAAGTAAACTAAAATGGTCGTTAACATCGAGGAAAGTGGAAGAAAAAGAAGAAAAAAAGAAATTATGAGTGCGTCGAGGTGGCCCGACCATTTTACCAGAGAACATACGAGAGCTCAGGCCTTATTACTGTGTGACCTTAACAGAAAGTGATCTATTTAGGTTTTCAGAACTTAAAAGAAAACACGTTCGAAACCATTCACAAAACGTAATTTTCCGAAGCTGCAGCAATGGCAGTTGATGGCTGTTAGTTGCCTGCAGTTAAGCAATTCCCTGCCGGTGTCCCAAGTCACTTCGTTTAAATAACCATCCAAACCTACTAATTTCACCTACATTCAATTAGGTCTGACATGTCTTAATATCAGCTATATTCACGCTGTATACTCCTAAAATGTACTTGTCTTTATTGCAATCGTTTGTTTATTAAACGTAGTACTACGGTGAGCCGTTTGAATAAAAGCCTACACCTGTATGACTAGATTCAAAGGAATAGGACGAATATGAGCAGTGTTTATGCATAGATATTTATGTGGATACTTTTATTGCTATTTACTTTGAAAGCCTTTTGCAGGCGTATTTCAGACGACACACGTTTTATTATTCACACTTGCGCGTCATGAAAATTGTATGGTAAACCTTCAAGAAGGTAAGAATATTTTTGCGAGCAATATACTGTATAGAGATGTTACATAAAATCTACGTTGCGGGTACTGTGACACAAAGCGTTGTCTTTTGTTTTCTATGTTGACGAGAAAACTTGTAAAATACCATTGGAGAATTATGCAGACAACCTACATAACCTTTGCCGGTTGTAGTTCTTTACGGGTTGATATACGCTTAAATTTTTTCAGTACCCGTTATTTATACAATCTGAGCTTGCCTCGTGTGATGGAAAAATACGGGGAAAACTAATTATAGATATACAGATACCATGGACATCTAGCTAGATTGACTTGTGTGACCTTAAACCCTTCATATTCCTTATTACAGCGACATCGTTAGAGCCGTTTTCGAGAACGTGAATATGTAAATACATTTGAGGTAACTAAGTAAGTCTTTAATCAATGCAAAACAAATGAACTCGCCAATAAGACACTATTTCTTAAAGCCTAACAATAAAATAAAACACTATCAACTTAAATTATTTTTATTGTCCTAGAAACAATAAAGACATTCATCAGTTTCATCACCTTTCGCAATATTTGAAAATGCAGTTTTAACTCGACAAGGGGTGGTGTGAGACCAAATATTTTACACATAATAGCACTTAAGCCAGTTAGGGTAAAGATCCCGGGCCCAAATTGGCCTTTAGGCAGTCGTGTCGGGTTTCTCGCCTTCATTTATCACACCTTTTTTTCTATTTTCGGGATACATTATTTATGAGAATTTTGTGTTAAGTTGGAATGTTTTTAAAATGTCCGCGGGGTGTCGTAAAAATGTTTCAACCCACCTAGGTAAATAATGTTCGTCATCATAAGCTTGAAGTGCCAGCACGTCTATCATGAGACGGCCGCGACATACTCTCGATTTTTCTCCTCTTGTTCTAAGTGTTCTAATTAGAGAGAGACGGATAGTGCGAGAAAAAACGAGGGAGCTCGCGGGCTGCCTCATGATAGCCGTGCAGGTGGACATTGATCTATGCTAGCTATGTTAAAACTATCCCGTATTTTACAGGCATTTATACCCGTTATACAAGTTACGTCATAGTAATTTGAAACGGTACATTAATGTAAAATCTTATGATGTACAATCAGTGCCGGCTGAAAGTTTTACATGTAAATTATTGATTGAATCTCACATTACCCACGTAAGCAGCCCGTGTCGGAATATTGCAAGTACGCGGCCCAGGGAAAGAGAATGTCAGCTACCCAGTACAGTAAACGATATTTTATTACAACGTGTCTCGGGACGGCCGGGTCGGCGGTGTGCGTGAAACTAATGGCGTTGAAAAGATTTATTTCCCTCACTTGACATTCACTGAAAGATTAACCCCGCATTGGCTATTTCACCCACGAATTTAAATCCGTTTATACGTATACGGGGCGTCCCAAAAATATGGGACATGAAGGGGAAGTACCTTAAATATCGTAGATAGGGTATGTTGCTGAAAGAAGACTATGTTATTTTTGAAAGTTAGTAATTCTGCATTCAAAGTTTTTTGAAAAATTACTTGCTTCGTCTGGGAATCGAACCGACTTAAATGTGAAAAAAAAATTACCCCTACTTTTACAATGCCAATGGAAAGAATAGCTAAAAAATAATAAATCTTCTTTAGTAACACAGTATTTTAAAAGAAAGGAACAATGTAAAATGTTCGAGACAAATTTCAAGAAAATTATTTATTGCCGACGACGACGTACGAAAAGTAGCGATTATTATCATTCAATAGATAGCATTGATTATTCGTAAATAAGTACCCACTTAATAAAACACTTTATAGTACACATGTCCTTATTATAAGTGCAATATGTAGATAAAATGATTTAACTTAGTATTTTAATACATTCTATGTAAGTTAGATAGAAGGCAAAATCAAAACAAACCTACTTAATTGACTTCGGTAGTTTCATGTATGTTTTTAATTTGATTAAAATGATTAATTTCACGTTGTTCCTTTCTTTTAAAATACTGTGTTACTAAAGAAGATTTATTATTTTTTAGCTACCTATTCTTTCCATTGGCATTATAAAAGTAGGGATGATTTTTTTTTCACATTTAAGTCGGTTCGATTCCCAGACGAAGCAAGTAATTTTTCGAAAAACTTTGAATGCAGAATTACTAACTTTCAAAAATAACATAAAGTCTTCTTTCAGCAAAATACCCTATCTATGATTTAAGGTACTTCCCCTTCATGTCCCATATTTTTGGGACGCCCTGTATAATTGGAATACCTTTCAGCGATACATTAAGAAATGGCGTCAAGGAACTAGTGATCCTTATATTTGTGTAGGTATGTATTTTCGTAAGCTTCGAAGATATAACAAACAGTGGGCGCTCGAATACTTTTTTCACAATGGACGAGGCAAGTCCTTTTTTTTCGCATTCAACCTGTGAGCATCATTTATTTCACTAAGCTTACCTGAAAAAAGCAATTTGACTTTGATCTGCTTAAATACCAAGGTACAATAATGGGCCAAAAAGCTTTGGAATTTATGAAAGAATTCTTTATTCGAATCTTGGTTATTCATGGTTATTCCGCTGCAATGAGTATTCTATTCATCGTATTGTTTACGAGCCTGAGCGTATTGAATTGATTGATTACGCATTTCGCGTCGGGAGGCTAACATCCGTTAGAGAAATATCCTGATTAACGGAACGGGATCCATCTGCAAATGAAAATGGTCGCCATTACTCTGAGGCCTTCGAACATTATTTGTTCGTGTTGCTTTTCCCGTCGGTTGTAAGAGAAGCGAGGGGTCAAGTTACGAATGGTGGTTTTCCTCTCTTCATTGATTTGGCCTGCCGCTTAGCGCTGGTATCCGCTCACTGATTGAAATAAGTAAAGATCGATTAATATCAGTGGCTGCTAATTTTCTAATTTTTATTTTTATTTTTTATCACATATTAAGGAGCTTATATACCTTACGATTATGTCGCTCCATACGAACTCTAAAGCGTACATATATGCAGGTACCTAAACACATTTTGTAACATTTATAAAGCAGTTTTACTTGCTCTGACTCAGGATCAGCAAGCACAATATTACATAATCCGGTGTTAAAAGCTGCACGAAGAGGCTGTGTACGAGGGGGTACACATTCCATCAAATTGGGGTACACGTCTTCTACAACCCCACAGACAGTACAATAAGGGCTAACAGCTTTCCCCACTATATGCTTAATTGGAACGTGGAAATTATTCCCAATTTACGATATTCGAGAGGGATGATGATAGATATTTTATTTTGGCTAAAGTAAATAATTTATTAGGTACTATATAACGCATAGATCCATATTATGAGTTTTTAATGGAGGTAACATTCACGAGTTTTTGTGAAACTGCAAACAAAAAGGAATCAGACCACGATTCTCCGATAAATGCCTCGTGAATATAATTTTTCACCTCAGCAGCTCGAACAAGCATATTTTGCTCCGTGAAAACAGTGTGCAAAATGCGATTTTGCTCACTCCGTGAGACAAAGTAACTTTTTAATTTTGTTGCGGAGCACTGACATTTCGTCGTATGGGGTCTATTACAAGTTCAGAATATTTGAACTTTATTAGCACTGTCCCTTTCATTCCATTACGAAAAAAGAAAATGGCAGACATAGGTCAATCCATGGTTCTACCATCGAATTTCAAAGTAGACCCCCAGAAAAGCGGGCAAATAACACGTTCGAAAACTATCAAATTAAAACGTTTAAATTACCAAAATAATTATACAAAAGAATTTTAAATTGAAGAATATTTAGATAAAAGATCTCAGAATAAACTCCGTTTTTCATAACAAATAGTTAAACATGAATTTTATTATGCTAGCTAATTAAAAATTCTAGTTTAAACAATTTAAATTCTATGAACGTATACCACAGATGCAGTTTCCGAATGCAAAAGCGGGGCCCCGCCCCTTTTAAAAAGTTGCGCGCTGTCAATTTGTTTCCGATTTTAGTCTGTATATTATTCGTCATTCTTGCGTTATTGATATTGGTTTTAAATATAAAAAATACTAGGATAAATCAATTCTCTATCTGACTAGGAAATATAGTCAAGTCAGTGACATGACGAAGGCAGTCTTTTAACAACAGTACGGATAGTTTTTGGTGTGCACGCGAGATACACGTAATATGCTAATGTGTGCTCTTTGTGATAATGATAAATATTTCATAAATATCTCGAAGATATTAGTAAAATCTGTGAATTTTAACAATAACACGGTTAGTTTTTATTGATGTGTTAGTGTCACGCGACACTCGTATACTTAGATACTTACTGAAATATCCTTTGGTTTATCGCGCCTTGTCTCGCCTTTCTAGTATTGAATAACGGCGCGGCCGACGCTGAGGAGTTAAAGCAAGCAGTAACTAACGCCTACTTAAGTTCTCTTCCTGAATAATCTTGGGACGAATAGGTACGTGATACTATATGATATTTTTTTTGATATGAATATGTTCTCACTGCTGAGGTGAAAAGTTGTATGTGTTACTCGAGAGCAAAGTATTTGCATCTCGTGCTTTTGAGTCCTTCGCTGCGCTCAAGATTCAAATTTTAGAATCTTTCGCTTCCTGAGGACTCAAAATTAGCACTAGCAGCAAAAACTAACTTTGCTCTCTTGTTGCACAAATAACTATTATTTCATCTTCAAATATCCGTGTAGTACGAAAATATTAAAATCATGCATATTAACAGGTTGTTGCAATACGTTGCGTAACAGGCCGGTCCGAGTTGAATCGTTCACATGCCATCCATTTGACTGCACAACCGCAGCTGTCGTATGAATAAGTTTCTGTAAAACGTTAATTTTTGATACCAGGTGTTATTGTCAACTGTAATGTTTTGCAAAGCCATCAACTACTCATTGAGCAGGTCCTAATCCCAAACACTACTGGTTAATCTTTGTAGTTTAGGATACTATGATCAACTTCTACCTCGATGCTTCAGCTCAGTGGTGAAATATTTGCTTGATGACTTTGGTACGCTGCGCCGACGTAACGCAGCGCCCTGAAATCACTATTCGATGTGTGTGGGCCCCACTATACTAAACCGATGAGGCAGTTTAAATAGTTTTTTCAATTACTTGAATATCTACTACTCCCTCTGGGGACTTAAAGGTTCGTAATAAATTAATATTGACTTTTAATGAATAAGTCGTGAATACTTCATCCTAAAATTTGAACATTGGTCGATTTTTATTGTATCTGCAATTATAGTGTGTTAATAGATAAATCGTAGAAATAATTACAAAACTACCGACTGAATAAATAACTAAAACTTAGAAAAGTTGAAAAAACCCCGACATTATCATTTCAAAGTCTCCAATATCTCAATAACTACTGAACAGATTTTCATGAATCACGGCTAAAACACACACTCGGGATAAAATAATCTATGACACAAGAAAACTAAACGAAAATCGGTTCATCTGTTTGGGAGTTACGATACCACAGACAGATACACAGACCTACAGACAGACACGTTAAACTTAAGGAGAAGTGTTGTCAAGAATTTCGTTCGTGAGCAAAGCGCTTTTGTATAAAGCCTCTCTCTCCCTTCAGTCATTCTCTCTTGACGGAGTGTTCGTAGTTTCATGACGATGTATAGATAAAGCAGCCCTCGCTACGCTCCTCCACTTTTTGCGGTCTTCAGCATCACGGGAACTCTGGACTGTGATGGATTGTGTCGCGTTTATCGTAGGGCAGATGCCCCGGTTCTGGCCACTGTGCCGGTTTTGGCCATTTTCAACTTTAAATTGAGTTTACTAAGGAACAGATAACTTTACAAGCCTATGGTTTATAGTAGATACAAGAGTAAATCATTGCAAAACAGATGACGCTGTCATCTTTCATGTGTTACTTGTCATTCAGTTCACAGGAGCAATGTTTTGTCGCGCCACGTGTATATTGCTAAATCGTTAATTAAAACACCAAGGTTGGAAGGCGAGTAATCCGTCATATTTTTTGGAATCCTTCTATATTATCTTTGAGATTATTGTTTAACATACATGTCAAAAGTATTGACTAAGGATATTTAAGGTTATTTTCTTGACGTGCATATATGAGATATTGCGCTATGACTAGTGGCCAAAACTGGCGTCTTGATTTAGGGATTTCTCCTTTTATGGCCATGTACATGGCCATAACTGGCACACATACTAACCTAGTTCTGGCCACTTAGGTATCTGTCCCAAAAATCGTACAAAATTGAATGTTTTTCACGCAGAGACTAGAAATTGAAAAGTATTGGGAGTTTTCTACCTAAGTTAGTACAAAATACCTACTAGAAGATCTCACTAGGAACTACTTATTACCTAACATTGATTAAGATTCTAACTGAATGAATAGGCACTATTTAGGTATGCATGTAACACCCTCGACCTCATCATCACTTACCATCAGGTGAGATAGTGGTCATATGCGTACCTATACGTAACAAAATAAACTAGCCTAAGACAATTTATATATCTTGGCAGAGATTAGTTTCAATGTTCAAAATGTAACTTACCTACAAATAAATATGTCAATAAAACTGTTTGATTGTAACTGATGTTTGTTTTTTGGTCAATTTTAATGTTGTCAAAACAGGCACATGCGTGTGGCCACAAATGGGTAAAAAGTGGCCAAAAGTGGCTCGCGGGCTCTTTTCTGACATTTAATTGTATATAAAAAAACTAATGTCAGAATATTAAAAGCGAAGATATGTATGACTACAGTAATATATTCTCAATGACCTAGAACATAAAGAGTGTCATAGTTCCATACTGACACAAAATTACGGACGCCTGAACAGACAATCAGTCTTAAAGTGGCTAGAACTGGGGCATCTGCCCTATCCGTCCAGCGCGTAGGATGGACAACGAGTTCCGTTGAGTTTTAGTTTCGAGTATTTACATGCCAGAATGCTATTTATGTGCCCGAAGTAGAGAATTCGCATTTGCACAGTAGTCGAGGATTGATTTTAAGTTCTTCCATGATCGAAACATTGGTCCGAAACGCTATCCACGGAATTCGCACCAGTCGACGCCAGCACCACATTTTGAGTGCGCCCATTTTGCGTCCGCCTTTTAGGTGGCGTCCATGTTACTGCACCATATAAAAAAAATGGGGAGACTAAGCTTCTCGTCAGACGAATTTTCGTGGCTTTGGTGATGCTACGGTTGCTCGAGAGAGTCTCGAGCAACCGTACTTAGCTTATCAACTGCTGAGGATTGATTGATTGATTGATATAAAACCGAGGATACTTCAAATAAAGTACGTTGTTTCTACACGTCTTTTTCTAAGCACACCTAATGGAAAGAAAATTGGAAAAAATACAAAGGTATTTATCGGCCAGAACAATGTATTTAGGTCTTCTCTCGCAAAATAATCAAAATGTGGGGACAATTTAATAAAACAGAGGTCCTTAATTACATTTGGAGTGCTTTACGTGAACACACCGTGAAATCGAAGTCCTCTGAATCTAATTTATTCCCGCTCCGCTTCTCTTGTTGTCACTAACACAATTTCGATTTGTTCCAGATGTATGAACGAGAATTTGGATTTCGCTTCTTTTTGCGATAAAAACGAACTTGTATTTATTTTATGTTATATATATTATTGATCAGCAATACACTGTTCTGTACCTTCCCTAAGATTATCATGTTAAATATATTTAAAGGTAGGTATGCATCTCGGTAAATGTGTACAAATCTAGAACGATCATGCAAAGCACTTATCAGTAAGGCTACTTCCGCGTTCAGCGGCGCGGAGTCGGTATACGATATCAGTAAGCTATCAGCTGTCAGGCAAATTATTACAACATATTTTTTGCACGCTTATATAAAAAAACCGGCCGATTGCGTATCGGACCACGCCCAATGTAGGGTTCCGTAGTTGCCTGTCTATCTTTGTGACATCGACACAATTCGTTGCGTCGCCCGAATTTGTACTCATCCGTGATTGTTTTCCTTTTAAATTCGTCATACTACTGCCAAGATTTTTTTATATATTCAGAAGTAAATATTTAGCAACACTGGATTCTAATATAAATTAGAGCTTTAAAGCTCCCTGAACTAAAAAGTGTATTTTCAAAATCCATCATAATTTTGAGCAAGCTATCCAAACCATTTACCGAGAAAAAAAAACCATTCAATTTTATGTGTTGGGTGTTGAGAGTGTACATCACACTCAAAAATATATATATTTTGTTTGCAAAAAGTTATCATACTATTTTGTCGACGTGATTTTTTTGTATAAGTACCCATGCGGAATAACAGCTTTCTACTAGTAAGGGTCACTGAGTTAAGCCACAGACGGACGGATGGACAGAGGGACATGGTGAAACTATAAGGACTCCTTGTTCTCCACGCAACTCTAAAAAGAGCTTGTGATTGATGCAGCATACGCGCAATATAATACTACGGAAATGTAATACTGACAAGTAAGGAACTAGGCGACACAAGGAAGCTCTCGGTATTGTATCTTACCACAAACCGGTCCCATCCCACCAAATGCCTTCAATCAGCTGGTCGATTGGGTAACGTTTAGAAACGAACCTTAATGTATTTTTTTTGTATGGAAACAATTGATTTGTTCTAGTAACGCTCGTGTACGTTACATAATCACCCCTCTGGGTAACTTTAGTAAGCTCTCAAAAGTACATATCTGCATACTGATTCCGCTCGCCCAACGCGGAAGTGGCCTAATGCAGAGAACAGAAGCAATCCGTTCCGAAGGTGCTACTGAAGAGGCTTTGACAACGTGAGCCAAGTATTGTTGTGTGAAATTGGCTCGTCGCGAACAGAGCCCGATTCCCAAAAGCTGTGTCGAAATGAATACTCGAGGGCTTACCGTTTGTAAACTTGAAAGAGAACTAACGTAACAATCCTCTTTGATTAACATTTCGTTATAGAAATGTGGGATTAATTGTCCCCTATTTTCTTCATGTAGCTTATTGTAGTTTTACTTCATTGTAATGATCTGAGTTCATAACAGTAGGTAGATTGGATTATGCAACTATTAGTAACGTGGTGTATTTTTTTTAATTAGCGTTTTACGTATCATGCAATAACCGGGGTTAATAGGGTTTTATAATACTTATATGTCAACGTGCCTTAATATGTTGAAGCCATTTAGACGTGAAATGTGGTGCGATATTAAAGGATATGCATTTATTAATGACTTCTCTTCTTCTTTATTATTTAGGTATACTTCTTTTATAGACATATAGGTCCGGGAACATAGGTTTTGAACGAACTTTTCCTTTTCTTGTTTTTCTTCTTTGTACCATCTGACTGCCGAAGCAGAGAAGGTTATGTTTTTCGAGCGTATGTATGTATTTATGTATGTATGTATGTGTGCGTCTTATTCCTTGGTAAGCCCTGCAGCCTAAACAGTTTGACGGATTTCGACCTAAATGAGGTGTCTTTGGTTTGGATTCCTCTTAATCGTAGGATTGACATAGGTTATAATATTTCACAGTTGAGGTACAGTTGTCACTATAAATCACTGGGTGAGTAGATATTCTCGGGAATATTTAAATGTGGCTATTCTGGAATGTCAATTCTGCTTTAACAATTATAAAGGGCTGTATCAAAAATGGGGTGTGAATCGAGCAAGGGCATATTCGGTAGCGCGTTGCGATTCCAAATATGCATTTGTTTATGTTTTTAGTCAACAAGGAACCCTTATAGTTTCGCCATGTCCGTTTGTCCGTCCGTCTTCGGCTTGCTCAGTGACCATTACTACTAGAAAACTGTGATTCGGCATGGGTACCTATATAAATCGTTTAAATGTGTTTTTACCCACCCCTTATGTCGTTCGGAACATGAAGAATTCATGTGATTTTTCATGGGTTCTGACGTGTTTTATTTGAACTATTTTGTTTTATACGAATAAAAGCATATTATACAAATGCTAATTTGAGAACAAAACACCCAAGACTCAATTATATCAAACATTATTAACTTTATCTTCTTTATCTCTTAATCTTTATCTAAAACTCTGAAAGTCGTAAATTGTGTCTTCTGACGATTCCATCTGCGAAATTGTATTATTTTTTTGCTTTTAAGTTTCATACTCTTTAATTGCGGGTGGATGAATGTGAAATTACCGAATTCTTTTTCTCTATTCAAAAATGTATATTGAGGGAGGCGACTTATAATATTTTCAAATAAGTGTATCTTTACTCTTCTTCCTGTAAAGCAGTAACTTAATTTTGCTCACTTACCAGAGTTAGTTTTTAACCTTAGTTATTAAAAACTAGGCGCACGCGCGGCTTCGCCCGCGTATTAGCGTGGGTTGAATAATTTGTGAAATCGGATATGTGGTTCCGGAAATTACTAATTAATGATGATGATGATATATATATTGGTATTCATTTATTTACACATCAAAAGTGTTGGTGAAAGTTAAATAGGTTATAAAACATTTTAAAGATACTTATCTAAAATGGCTTCAGTCTTAGCCTAATTCAACGAATGAAGATATTTATAGTTGAGTTTTTATTCGTTCATAGTACCTACAGCTCTTTTAATTGCACAATAATTGACTTGTTTGAGTATGCCGTTAAAGACAGATGTTCTAATGTAATCCCCAAAGCGCTCCAAACTGTATTCTCTTTAAAAAGGCGGAGGAAGGTTCATTGAGTTAATACCGAACCGAACCCCATTTAGGCGGAGCCGCTGGCACATCAAGTGCACTATAACTAAGAGGTAAGGTACCTCTGAGGTGATGAGCTTATTTCAAAGACGATAAATTCCCATCCACAAGTTTCCGTTTGTTAGCGCCCGCCACAGGACTTTGTAACACTATTATTAGCCTGGAAACTATTTCACTTTGCTTCCAACTGTTGTGGAGGTAGCCAGGGATGGAATTGTCTTCAGTTAACTCTAGAGGAAATAACTTTTAAATGCTGTTCTCTGTACTTTATTGTTGGCGCCAATGCTGAATTCAACTTTCTCAGCGGTATAACGTAAGTTATTGAACGCACGTTAGAACCCAACTGTCATTTTCCCATACGAAAAGTGACTATCTGACGCGCATACAATGCGTTACGTGATTGACCTGCTGATGTTTTTATGTAACCAACTAAGATTTTTTGTATCGCTATATACCTAACGTCATAACCGGCCTTTCCTACAGTATATTTTTGTGAGAGAAATTCAAACCCAAAAAAATACAAACCTATTGTAAATTATTTTATAAATTCCGATTGTGACCGCTTTGTTGCCAACGTATTTACAACTAGTTGCCTGCGTATTACAGAAAATAGAGGCGGATACGGACACGGGATAAAGATGTATAGCCTATTGCGATCATGAAGGTTCATCCTAATAGCTGGTTTCCATTTTATACTAATTTATATTTTAATTTAATTTAATAATTTGATTGTAACTACAACCTGAAATAAATACATTGAATTTAATTTAATTGAATATACCGGCGAATAGGTATATCAGTTTACTAAGAAACAATTCGTAACTAGGTACATTATTCATAATCTATTGCATAATAATCATGTCGTACATTGGCTCTTAGAAACGTCCTACAAAATAATAATTAGGATCGAGACATGAACCCTATAAGGGCACAGCAATTTACAGTTATGTACCTAGGAGCTAATATTAACATGCTATAATAAATAATACAGAAGGTCTTACATAACGTTGAAAATTAAATCGCCCCGCACTCTTCTGGCCCGGAGTCCAGGGTGCCCAAGTCAAGGCCATAATGAGCGCATACGGGAACCTCTAGGGCCTAGTGGTTTCCGTATGCGCTCACTAACAGTGTCTCTAGCCCCACAAAAATTCTGTATAATATGCCGAGGGATAAGCACTCAGCCAGTAACCAGCCTCTTAGTTCCTGCGGCAGACAGATGAGCAAGTCCGACTCCAGAACTATAGTTTAAAAGGTAAAATCATTTGGAAATAACATCATCTCAGCTTCCTTTGTAATTTCGGATTTCGAAGAACATTTTGCCAGGAGCAGGCAGACAACCAAGCGTTTCTACCGTCGTCCAAACCCACGATTTCAGAGTCTGAGGGGGAAGCCCTAAGAATTTTACCAATGAGATAGGACGACCTTTAGACGGTAGGAACGCCGGTAGTGAGACACTTGAAATTTTTCGCACCCCAAGGTCGCCGTAACGGACGGGGAAGGATGCTGGACACCAGGACCGTTGTGAATTGATTTTTGAAATCGGATGAGTAGTTTTTTTTATAAAAAAGACGGTGGCTAACAAGCGTACGGCCCCCCTGATGGTAAGCAGACACAGCAGCCTATATACGCATGCCACTCCAAAGGAGTAACATGGGCGTGCCGAGTGCCGACCCTCGATATGTTTGACGATTCGCCGTGTTGACAGCTGAAGGAACCAATTCCCTCGCTCTCAACATCAGGCGTGCAATCGGCTGTGTTCCTGTACAACAAGCTAAATTTTGCTTCGTGAATAGATTTAAACGGAGTTTAAATCTATTCACGAAGCAAAATGCTCAATGCGAGTCTGAAACAGTATCTTTTGAAAAAAATCGTACTATTCCATAGCAGAATTCGTACAAGATCAATTGTAAATCATGACACCATTATGTAATTAGTGATGTTATAATTATTGTTACTTATATCATAATTCAATATAATCTTATTTTTAATTTTGACATTGTTACCATCAGGTAACAATTACATTACATTATCAAATGAGAAGGGAATTTGTTCTTATTGATAATGCTAGTTTTTTTGTTTACCCCTTTTTATATTACATCATTGTGTTACTACTCTATGTTGATTGATCCCAGGCAGTAAAATCATGATAAATGCTGCATATATGTAGACTTTAGGTTCGTGGGGTCCCGGTGCATACGGCACCTTCAAGGCGCTGACAAAACGTCTTAGCATCACAACAGGTGACAGAAAGCTAGCTCCTACCTTGACAACGCTTGGCATTGCCGTACAGCGCGGCAATGCCACTAGACTTCTGGGAACCTTACCTTAAAATTAAGACATTAGTTAATATCACATGTAGCACACAAAACATTTTTATCAGCAAACAAACTCCCAGTTATGGTCACATAGCGCAACAGAAAAAAAGAGTCGATCACGTCGTTATCCGGAATAACGCGTTCAATGCGCACTCGAAAACATTTTAATTCGAACCAATTCCATTCGCTGCGCCCATTGACGGCGAGTAAAACAATTCCAATTTCCATTGAACACGTCTCGTGCCACCTCGCTGCGTAATTGTCACTCCATATTGATTTTATTTTTACAACTAATATATTATACATGTATATATATTAAGTTGTGTCGTATAATAGACACGTTCTGACAGATACATATTTGACTTACATCTCAGGAAAAGCCGTGATAATGTTTGTCTTGGAACCGTGTGATTTTGTTCGACAGTCATCGTGAGTTGTCGCAACAATTTGATGTCTTATAGTGGGAGAATTAATGGCAGTGAGTATGCACTTTTGTCTCAGGCTTGGCACGATTGTTCCTTGGGTCAAACTTAGCTGAGTTAGCGTCCTAGCCACGAGGTCAACCCCTGGCTAGTATCCAAAAAGAGGGGGAAAGGGCCGCCTCCCGAGGTCCGGTCTCTGCTATATATTTTCTGCCTGCCCAAGGTGCTAGGTCAAGTTTGGTATCATTTTCGTATAATTTAGGGATTCGCATTCATTTATGGATTTAACTTTTTATAGAATCCACCAATGGCATTGCCTGGCCTCGCTCGTGCATCGCTTCCTATTGGTAAATATTTTCCTCGCCCACCGCCTCGCAACCTCCCACAGGCTCTGGTGGATAGTTGGATACTCCTAAGAAAACTAAGAGATTCCGATCGAAGGTACGATCCCATACGCCAATTATGGGAGCCTAACACTGAGGCGCTTGGCCCATGTCGAATTATTGTTTTAGATTCACACAAATAGGACATAAAACATCCCAAAAAGTATTCTGTTGTAGAAATATAAATATTCACGTAGGTACCTACTTAAATGATTGCTCATAAACTTTCATTAAATCTATTTTGGATAGAAGCCGTTGCGAGTAGTTTTGTGTTTGTCAGTCTCTTTGACATTTATTTTTGTTAGAAAGTGTTTTTTTTTAACATAGTTCATCATCACCCTGTCAGCCAAGAGACGTCCACTGCTGGACATAGGCATCCTCCAATGTGTGCCACATGACACATAATGAACGGTTCTACGCCACCAGCAACCTTTACCATGTCATCAGTCCATCTTATAACTATATTTACTCTCTGTCTGCTATATGCTAACAGAGTAGACAATGTCTACTAGACATCCCCTAGTTTAGCAATAGTAAGTTAATGAATTTGTTATATTTATTATTAATAATAATAAATCTTTATTTTCAGATCATACGATCCATAATTTGTTAGTTAAATACATTTATACATAGGGTTAGGGTAATTAAAACTAAAAACAGGTAGAAATTAAAAATACAGAAAATACACAAAGATTAAATGCACCACCCCTCAACACTGCTGGTTACATGGAGTTTGATCCAGTGCCTCGGTAATAGCGCATCCAGTTTATCAACGAACGTTGTTTTATAGTCGAAAGAAGGTGAGGAAAGGGAGAGTGCAGCCGAGCAGGGACTGGACAACGTCGGTGGTGTGTTCATGATTTAAGGGGCTGGCTGTGGAATATGCCTATATGACATGTCAAGCATGTTGCTATGGAAATTTTGCTAACTATAGACACCTCACAGGCACACCTAGCATGGAAAATTAAGATTTGTAATTTTCTTGAAATAAAACTGTTAAGTGTAAGGCAAAAACTTTTAATAGGTTTAGTAAGTATAGTTTTTGAAAAAAAAAAATATTTTGTGAAAACGAACTAACTAAAAGAATAGGATAAAAGCTAAAATAAAGTGGTGAGTTTCAAATGAAAAAGAAAACAAAGGTTATAAAAACCGTTTTTTACAATAAGTAAAAAAGTGTTATCTTTCCAACTTTGAAAAAAATGCAAATCCTTCCTCCAGGTAATAGTACATTTTACAACTAGTGTGAAAAGAATGTCTTTTTACCACTAGTGCCGAGGTATCTTGCCACGAGCTGAAAGCGAGTGGCAAGACTCGGTACGAGTGTTAAAAGACATTTCACACGTGTTGTAAACGACGTTTTTTAATACAATTGCGAAAAATAATAAATTAATATATCATTGCGATAAAATATGCTTGCCTAACTGCCCGCTAGCGCGGTCAAACAGGTCGCGCCCCGCCAGCAACCCGCCGCGCACAGGCCGCGCACCCGCGACACTTACTGCGTTTCGAAAGTATAGTTTGGAACTAAAAAGTAAAAAGCACTAGTTCGAGAAATTGAGCTTCTCGTACGCTACGCAGCCACAAAAAGTACCACTTTTTGAGCAACTGTTTTAAAAATATGTTTTATGGCACTATTCCTTCCTTCCTTATCTATCCTTCAATATTTTTGTTCTATCCGGTAATATCATCATAAACGTAAGAGCCGGGCTCTTGTCGGTGGAGTACCTAATTGCCTCTCTGCCACTGTTTTGGGCTCTTGATACGACACTACATTAACTTCCCTTTAGCTTGGTCCATAAACGCACGCCTTGGTCTTCCCCTGCCTCTCCTTCCATCTATATTTCCTTAAATTATAGTTTTTATCTAATTGTCATGTCGTATCAGGTGCCCCAACATATTTCCCCTTCTGTTTTCAATCGTTTTAGTAGACATCTTCTTTCTCCTATCAAATTTAGAACCTCTTCGTTTGTTCTTCTTTCTGTCCAACTCAGACCTTACATTCTTCTCCATGCCCGCATTTCAAATGCGTTCAACCTCTCTATATCACGCTGGGTTAGAGTGGTCTCACTTTCGTAAAACGTAATAGACATATAGTCACATTATATGTTTACGCCTGGCAATCTTCATGCAAAGCCACCATACCGTTTGTTATATTTTTGGAAAACATTATGGGCCGCGGCGTCGCGTTGCGTATGTCGGCATTGTTTATTCCGGAAACAGTGCCAAATAGCTTTAGTTCTAAATTAATATTTAGTCTGTCGATTACGCGTCGTTGCTATTGCCGAGGAAAGTGTTTTAATTTTACAAACTGATTAAATAAGAGTGTACGGATCAAATTATTTGTTTTGTCCAGAGTGTTTTGACTGGAAATAAGTTTTCTTTTAATTTCATCTGTGTGTTAATGTTCGATTGTGATAACATTAACCATGTGGGAGGGGACATTATTATTTTGTATTTTTGCAAAAATATGTCTATGCCAGATACGAGAAGTTGCAGAAGAAGAGCAATCTTTATTAAATATACGTAAGGCATATTTTTATGGGATTAATCATATTCAATCAGTTATTTATGTAGAATAGACAACACTTTTTATAGGTACCTACTTACAAGGTTCAGATTAAATTATTAAAAAAATATACCCGCTTTGACTGGTCATTTCTTGGAATTATTTTTAATATCTTTTTCCACGTCGTTATTTGAAATATTGTTTATAAATCTAGCTGTTTTGTCTAATATGCACTTTTATGCTAAGCCGAATGCCGGATGCCGCGCGTGGCCCGACACGCAGTTGGCCGGTTTTCTGTCTTTGCCATACGTGTGTTTGCATTACTTTTGCTGTCACGAATACATGTTTTTCTATATTAACTAAAAAATACTTCAAAATAGTTGGGGTTTTTGAACCGAGCGCCGTGTTGGAGATGGGCGCATTTGAAGAGAGTATGCGGAACGCAGTGGGCGAGAGCAGCCGGCGACTAGAGCCACGTCTCTACAAGCCCGCCGTAGTCGACAGTTACACCGTGTTGAGAGAAAGTAAGTTCATTAAAGTAGATCCACAAAAACAACATCGATTTTAACTATGAAAATCGAATATTTTATCATCGCGATTTCTATGAATGAATAAAAGTGGAATACTTATACTTCTTTGTTATAGAAACAATGATGTGGCAATGACATTTCGTCGACCTACTATCTGGATCGAAAGCTTAGTTGAAAAAGCAATCTGCTCCAATAAGGCAATAAAATTACAGGTGGGTTCAAGTCCCGCTAGATAATAGTACATTGTGATACAAGTCAGGTATGTTGATAATTACATCAGTGGCTAAATTGTTCACGCAAACCGCAGGTGAGCGAGATAAGGGAGCCGAGGATGTAATTATCAAAGCTCACGCGTTTCATACAACGTTTTTCCGCACATTTTGCGAGGAAAAAATCCTTTTCATAAGATGAAAATTATATAGGCCTGCCAAGTTATTTTCTTTAATTAATGATGCAACAGGTTTTTACTCACAATTGCACATCGCCAAGAATTTCCAGTGGCATCCATTCTATTTATTACTTTTCTAGTCACCACGAGTCAACATTTTTGATAATAACCAAACACGCATTAGCAATGTTTACAAATGTTTGTCAAATAAATAACCTATAATGGCGCGCAACAGTTTTTTTTGTAAAGTTTGCGCAGTGCGCGCGAAAGTGTTAAGCCAGACTTGGATGAAATCTCTAAACAGCCAATACAAAATTAAATAAATATTTTCGTTTTAAAATGTTATGAAAAGTGAATCGTTTTACTAAATTTAACGTTTCTATATCATATCCAAAAAGAAATAGTCAATTAATTGACAAGAAGGATTTAATTTGTTTAGTCGAGTAAGAATCCATTAGCCGAGAATTAAAAAAAAGCTGTAGGTACAGTCTGCACAATCCGGTTCATATAAGAAAGCACCGTGTTCATGCATACATCTTGCTGGAAGGTGCCAACGTGTTTTAATCGGGATATAACCATAACACACAAGTGTTGTAATGTTATGAAACACGCGTGTTTAAAATCCAGGATTATGAGCCTAAAAGCAACACAATAAGAGGGACGTTACGAGCAATTGTGTTCACTCTGTGTGAGCACTCTGTTACAGCACTTTTCTTACTTTCAACAGAAAAGTGAGGAATGGACCTCGAACGCGACTCGACAGTTTGAATAGCTTATTTATACATTGCTGGTTTTGAACGCACACCAAGTTTGTCTCGTCGAACTAAAGCCGCAATGGAAAACTAGCGTTGGACACAATCTGTTTTGATGAAAATAATACAGTGTAATAAATAAACTAGTTTGTTAATCAATAAAATATATTTTAGGACAAATGGTACCTAACGATGAAAGGAAATACCAAGATTAACAGCTTAAACGCCATTGGTGGGTGTTTAAACAGTTAATTATCGAACAATGAGTCATGTTGTTTTTAAAACCTGAAGAACGCATTCTAGGGTGGGGAGCGAAGCCACGTGAAGTTCATACACTCTTTCGTTCTATCTTGATTTAGTTCTGTGGCCAAGATTCAACATTAATGTTGCAATACGGGTCTACCAAAACGGGTACTCGAAAATTACCTACTATTACTCCAAAAGAAAGAACGCAAAAAAATATGCCTAGTGACTAAAATCCCATTCAGATATCTCAAAGAATTACGAAGCTACAACCGTTTTAATATTGCACAGATAATGCTTGAGACTAAATTATAAAACTAAAGACCATACGACGGATAGTTACTTCCGACTTTATAATAACATCTATTCGTATGAATTAGTACAGATAATACATTGTTGCAGTATGTACGAACACGCCGCTGAGAACAATTGCCGTACTTGGACCTCATAATTTGATATCCGATAAAGGTGTGCTCAATCATTGTTCGAAATTGAATATTCCATATTTGCAAGCTACATGGCAGCCTTATGATCCTGAATCGGAGGATGAAGATTCAGCAGATATTGACACAGACGTTAAAAACAACGAAGAAAAAGAAGAAGGCAAAGTAGAATATGAAGATGAAGAACACGGAGAAGATGGAGAAAATGGTGATGCTGATGATGAAGATCTCAAAAATGAATCATTTAAAAATATCGCTGTTAATTTTTATCCCGATGCTAATGAAATTGCAAATGCATACGCACAAGTCTTACAATACTACAACTGGAAAAACTTTGTAGTGCTTTATGAAGATGATTACGGTACGCATATATTATTTTTAATAAGGAAACTCATTAGAGTTGCAATAATTTCGAAGATAACGATATAAAGTATTCTCCCTATTACAGGATTATTACGAGTACAAAAAATTATATCAAATCATTCAACAAATTTCCCAGTCGTATTTAGGCAACTGGACATCGAAAATGTTAACTATGAGGTTGAGTATTGTGAATGTAAGGAATAAAATGGTACCTATGTATGAAAAGGAAATAACTTCATTTGCTTTTTTAGATATTCAAAGAAATACGTACAATGCAGGAAAGTCGCTTTATATTAGACTGTCATGTGGATAATATTTTAACATATTTAACTATAGCCACTAATCTGAAAATGGTCAACTCATATCAGGTATGTATCTCCTAGAGGTTTAGTAGACATTTGGACAATCGACTTATGATGTTAATATTATTATTATCGTATTGACGAGAGACATCATTCTGATCTTGACATGTTTTATTGTTATTTACCCTGTACATCTCTGACAATTTAAAATTATTGTCCCTTATACACCGTATACATCTCTAAGAACATTAGAATAATAATTATTCATTGTATTTGGACGCTCAAAAACGTTATGACATCTCTGGAATACTAAATTAATATCACTAACTTCAGACCTTCTATCGAATATAATGGTGATATTTTAATATTTTGTTTTGTTTTCATTTACTTAGTGACATTTAGTTTGTTAACCGTTTATATTGATCCCTAATCTGCAAATTCTAAATTATATTTGTGAAAGTACCCTAGTGGTCTATTTGCAGAATAAATAATTGAATTTGATTTTGATTTGCTCCTGCTGTAGCGTGATACACTATGGAACAATTTTCGGTAGAAACTTGTTCTTTATTTTTTGCTTTGATGTCGCTGTTAAACTATTGGAAAATGTATTCGCTTATGTAAATTATTTAAAATGTATTTAATTAGCTTACGTAAATTGAAATTATTACAACTACATGTTGTATTCATGTTTTAGCATTATATATTTACATCGATGGATACATCCAAGGTCGCAGAAGAATTAACCAAATACTCCTCGGATTTTACGTGGCTTAGTCTCACTGAGTACGAGAAGCTTAAAAGTGCACAAGGCACAGACCTGGCTCCAAGAGTAAGAAACTGGACAATTGATGGTATTTCACTACCAGTGGTAAATTTTTCGGTACGGTTTGACAATTAAAACTATTACAAAAACTGAAAACCATCCCAGATCATATTTAACGAAAAAAATTAATGTATTAGTGAATGTAAAAGTATTAATGAAGATAATATTGGAGAGATCAGAAAGATTTACAGGAAATCGCAGTGAACAAAAATACTGTAATAACAATAATACTTTCCAGACTGACGCATTGTTAATGGATGACGTAGCAAGACACGTCTTGAAGGCGTTGGAAAAATCTGGCATTCCCAGAAAATCCCAGGGAAATCTATGCAGCGGTAAGCCATGGAAATATGGCGCTAAACTACAAGGAGCAATATTAAGTGTAAGTATAAGGGTACTTTCAATACTCTTTTTCAAACTCAATCAAATATGAACTTATGTAATATTATGTATTAATATGAAAATTAATTGCATTTCAAATGTTTTTGAAGATTTTTACTTGACTCTTTCACTAATTTGAATAATTAAATTTCAGACAACAACTGCGGGCACAACCGGAAATATATCATTTGATCCGATAACTGGCCGTAGGAAAGACTATAGCCTGTACTTAAACGATATACACCAAAAATGTTTTCATACTATTGCCGCATGGAAATCTGATACGCAAACGTTTGTTAGCGATGAGAAAGCTGTCGAGAACCGAAGTATCAAGACTACCGATTACTATAATTTTACTGTTAGTTCTATCGTTCCGTTTAAAATGATGTATAAAATTAAATTAATTTGAAGCGATTTTAACCATAGTAGTTAAGCCGTAGTAGTAAGCTACGGTAGCCCAGTGGTTCAGGCATGCGGCTGTCAAACGGCGATCGTGGGTTCGAATCCCGGCTCGTACCAATGAGTTTTTCGGAGCTTATGTACGGAATATAATTTCATATTTACCGTTAGCTTTTTGGTGAAGGAAAAACATCGTGAGGAAACCTGCATACATCTGCGAAGAAATTCAAAGGTGTATGTGAAGTCCCCAATCCGCAATGGGCCAGCGTGGGGACTACTGCCCATTCCCTCTCATACATGAGAGGAGGCCTGTGCCCAGCAGTGGGACGTATACAGGCTGATGATGATGATGATGAATATTGGTTAGTTGTCAATGAATTTCTACTTTTGCAATTAATTGTACACAAAATATTACTTTATTTTTATTTACGTCAAACAGGTAATGTCCAGAGCTGCTGAGCCTTACATTGCTATAAAAAAATGCTACGTAGACCATAAGGCGACTGCTGACTGCAAAGAAGACGACGACGGTCTTGAATTTGAAGGTTTCTCAGTCGATTTAGTCAAAGCTATATTCGAAGTGCTTAAAAACGATGGTTATAAATTCACTTTCACATTTCTATGGGATCAAAATATCACTTACGGCAAGTACGATGAAGTGCAAAAGAAATATAATGGACTTATTGGGAAATTACTTGACAACGTAAGTAGGTATCTGTAGTCCTATATTTTGGCGACTATTTGTTTTACAATTACGAGTAGGTACTTGCAATTGCCCTCTAGTGTATTCAGAGCTATCCCAAGAATATCACAAAATCGATTCTGTGTGCAACTCTGCACAACCGTATTTCTTAAAGTTTTCTTCCGTATTTTACTTGCATTCCTGACTACCTATAGTCTAGATTCATCACAATAGGGTGGGTAAATTCCATTATATTTTAATGTTGTCGTTGGAATCAGGTATAGACATTTTACTCCAGGGTAGGACAAAAATACTTTCAATTCCGGTAGTAATCACCTAAGGGGCTGCAAAGCCGAGTACTTTTTGTAGGAGTGAATAAAATTGACAAGTTCTACGTGTGCCGTGCTGCGGGAACTGCCAGTAACACATTTAGTACCAAAGATTTTGTAGCTATGCTCGTAGTCAACAACAAAGACAAATCCTTAAGTAGAGGAATACACCTACGAGTAGAGCGCCCATTTAGCCAGCTGGTTCCTGGCATTGAAAGTGTTTATTTAATTAGCTTATGCACCCATTGACGACACTTTTCAGGAAGCCGACCTCGTCGTTTGTGACTTGACTATGACCGAAGCACGAAAGGAACTGATTGATTTTTCGGTACCGATAATTACTCTTGGTATAAGCATCCTGTTTACTAAAGATCATAAAGTGGAACCTGATACGCTGGCTTTCCTTAAACCCTACTCCTTGGAGATGTGGATCTACTCCGGTACGGCATACTGTATCGTTTCCATCGTACTTTTTGTTTGTTCGAGGTGAGGACAGTACAAGAACTTATTAAAGTGAGCCACTTAGATTTATGCATGTAGATATATATTATCTAGACCTTTGGCCCGTTTTTGATTAATACCAATGAGTATGATGTATCTCATTTTAAACCCCCGACGCAAAATGAGGGGTGTTATAAGTTTAACGTGTCTGTCTGTGTATCTGTGTATCTGTCTGTGGTAGCGTAGCTCCCTAACGGATGGACCGATTTGAATGCGCGTTTTTTGTGTCATAGATAATTACTTATATCCCCAGTGTTCTTAGCCATGGTTTATGACAATCTGTTCAGCCGTTTTTGAGATATTGGCTTTTGAAATAAAAATGTCGGGGGCTTTTCAACTTTTCTAAGTTGTAATTTTTCATTTTGGTTAAATAACTAACTTTTTATATCCAGAATATCACCAGCTGATTGGGAAAATCCGCAGCCGTGCGATAAGGAACCAGAGGAGTTGGAGAACATCTGGAATTTCAAAAACAGCACTTGGTTAACAATGGGCTCTATCATGTGTCAAGGATGCGATATTTTACCTAAGTACTTATTATAATTATTCTCTGTAAAAAAATATAGTCATATTTTCTGTAGAAAAGGATGAATTTTTTTAACGTAAAACACGTAGTCAAATTTTATAAGAATGACTGGCTAACTTCTGAAGTGATTTTAGTTTGAAACTTCATATTAAGTAGCACACTCTTTGTATAAGGATCTTTTTTTCGTACTCTTACTAAAAACACCCAGAACCTGTTTGTGTACGTAACGGATCGATTAGAATTTTACAATAACAGTTAACTCTAAGGTTCCAAAATGTTCAACTAATGTTCCACCATTCATAATCGGTGCTTTAAATGCGCTCAGAATGTATCAACCAATTCTATTAGACCATGCCTCAGTAAATCATCGTCATACTGCTAGCCGAAAGCCGTCCAGTGCTAGATATAGGCTTCCCCCAAAAGGGTCATAATTACCGGTCCTGCGCCACCCGTATCCAGCGGACTCCCGAAACCTTTAGCAGGTCTTTTAATCCGCCTTGTACAGGCAGATCTCGGAAAGGGTGAGCTACCTGTATTTTGATGGTATTTGTCCAATGTGTAATTTAATTACTAATGAAATGAATATTTTTTATCCTGCCTTTTCGCCGTCAAACAAAAACACTAATTAATTTTAATCTACGGAATGTGATAGTTCCTCAAAACAATTACACAAAAAGTTAATAATTAAAACAAAACTTAGTCATCCTGAGCCAAACGACGGTTAAATCTACCCGACCCCTTGGTCTCGGGAAAAGCTAGTTTACCTCATTGATCATTCTAACGTCTAACACTTGTAATATTTAGACTAAATCGAATTCTCAACAGTTAGATAACTATCAACTATATCTGTACGTGCGCGTAGGGGCCACAACTAAAAACGCCACAACCAAAGACCACATTTTAATATTGTACTCAATATATTCGGAATTAGGAATAAGTAATAAGTACGCGAGATAGCAGGGTGTTTTAAATTGAATGTTCTACTGAACCGCGAACTTATCACTTATTCCTAATAATCAACGTACAAGAAGATCTGGGCATGGGCTCGGCTCCTGGGCATGGCAAACACCTCTACGTCCTTGCAGTAGAAACGCTGACGGCTGGCGGAGTCACCGGAACGGAACGGAACGTATCCGTATTAACACTTGAGTAGCGCCCTAGTCGCTACTGGGTCCAACGGACCCAGTTAATTATGTAGAGATAGGGTTTACCCTATCTCTATGTACTACTGAAAATAATATTAGGAACTTTATTTATTTCTGCAATTAAGAAATAAAACTACCATACATACTACGTATCATTGGTCTGCAATTTTTTTTATTTTTTTTTTATTTAATTTTTATATAATCGACAGTTAAATTTGACGGTTTATCGTAAAAACCGCTAGGTAACAAAAAATATCAAAAATAGTTACTTACTTATAGTTTTTTGGCACTTTCATTTGTTAACCTAATATATATATTTTTTTATTCATAGTTTCTTATCTTAACTATATTTTCTAAGTAACTATTATATCCTTATTTAAATCCACAAAAAGAGATCAACATTTATTGTATGAAAAAATTATATGTGAGCTCCTAAAACAGAACTGAAAAAACTCAAAACATTTAGTTATTTTACTCTAAGATACGGAACACTCTTCATTCTCGATCTCTTCATTTATAAAATCAGCTATCTCCTAGTCTGACAAACCCCGCTAAGTAACCATTTTCTATGCTAAAAATTATTGCACATGGATTTCAATCACTTAAGAAATGAAATATACAAGTTACAAAACTAGTCGCTACATGGGTCCAGCGGACCCATAACACAAAATATTAAGATTTCATAAAATGGTCGCTACTGGGTCGAGCCGACCCATACGCACCTTATACATCCTTAACACACGAGCGCGGTGCGCCGACTGATTGGTGGGGCGACGATTCGACGTGTGGCGTGGAACATTCGTTAGAAGGTACTAAGAATGGCAACGCCGCGAGATGCAAAACGACGAAGTTATTGCTTATAATGAACACTACTGGGTCCCGTGGACCCATAAGCGACTACTTACGTGTTAATATCTACTCATGACATAGGAATAGCTCACGCTTTCCGAGCTCTGATTAAAAAAAATACTTTTCCAGAGCATTTGGCTCCCGTTGGGTGTGTGCGATGTGGTGGTTTTTTGCCATGATTGTCTGCCAAACCTACATTGCTCAGTTGGCTGCTTCGATGACAACCGCTATGGAAAATGCGCCCATTGAAGGAATCGATGATCTGGTGACGCAAACCAAGGTTCTGTACGGAGCATACGAAGCCGGTTCTACCTTAGATTTCTTTAAGGTAGTATAATAATACATTGGAATACATTCTCTGAATTTACCGCAAGTAGAATCAAATTTTATTTTTCATTAATATCAGAGTATAGTGTATAAAAATACGGCTGTTCTTATGACAAATACCTAAGAATTCGTACATTGATTTCTATCAAATAAATTACAGTATTCGAAAGACAAAATGTACCGCAAGATCTATGACAATATGATGGCAACGCCTGGTGTACTAGTGGAGAGCAATGAAATCGGAGTGAAGCGAGTGCTGGCAAGCAAAAATAAATACGCTTTCTTCATGGAATCTGCCAACATCGAGTATAAGATGAAAAGGGATTGCAGGCTCAGGAAAGTAGGTGACGAGCTGGATTCGAAGGATTACGGGATTGCAATGCCTGCAAGTACGTGAAACACCATGTTTCAGCTTTATTCTGTTCTTATCTGCATGGTATGAATGAATGCTAATGCTATATTAATAAATTTTATGACCTAAGTAATTAGATAAATCAAATCATTTTTACATATTAACTATTATAAAGAATCCACATTATTTTGGACATGTAAAATTTTATATTTTATTAATAAATGAGTATGAGTATAACATCTAATGCGTCACATTTTTGCGTTTATCGTGACAAAGCGCTCAAATTTGTCTGACGTTTTACCTTGCTTGGTTTTTTCGAACCATCGTAAGTTACGCCAGTTAAAATCTGTACATAAAATGTGGTCAATGCAACCCCCGGTGTTTATCAATATGGCTAGCACACATGAACTTTAAACTATCATTTGTTCTAATTTAAAAGAAGCATACTTATCTCACGGACAGTTTTTCGGCACTCGTGCTGAGCGAGTATTTTTCAATGTTGTATAAAGTTTTTTTCTGATAACCAACAGGCAATTGTATTTGTTTGGGTGAGACCCTTGACCAGCAGTGGATGCTTACCATAATAGCGACTACGTTAATTGGTTCTATTTTCAGATTCGCCTTTCAGATCAACTATCAATGGAGCCATTCTTAGACTCAAGGAGACTAATAAATTGAACGAAATCAAGGACAAATGGTGGAATGAACAATTTGGCGCCACCCATTGTGACGTAAGTTCATCAATTAAATTAAATGAACAGTAATCATTTTTCAACAACCAAATGGACATAACTAAGTACTTCTATTTTTCTAACCCCGGCCTCTTTTAGGCCACAACCGGGAATAATGCTAAAGGGATGATGATCTTTAGACTGATTAAAACAACATGCCAATTTAAAACTAGAGCACATCATCATCAGCATAAACTCAAGAGCCGGGCTCTTGTCGGTGGAGTAATCGCCACTCTTTTCTTCTCTCTGCCACTGTTATGAGCTGTTGATACCCGCTCAATTGATTTCAGATTTTAAGCCTAATCTGTTTCTTCCTAAATTGTTCATTATCAAAGCCGCCCATACTTCGATTGGGAACCACAGTTGCCACTATCAGTTTAGGGGTCCGCGAAATTGGCAACTGTGGTTGCCACGAGCACGTGAGTGATTACGACATGACCTTAACTGTCTCTTTAGCTTGGTCCATAAACGCACGTCATGGTCTTCCCCTGCCTCTACTTCCTTCTATCTTTAGATAAGATACAATAGACAAGAAGATCGAAGAAGCACGTCAAAAATACTTACATTACAAATATTATAACCCTCACAAGTAATTGAGTGGAGTTTTGACTAAGGCGTTCAAGTAAAGATTTCGTTAATATATTTCAGGAAACGAAAGATGAAAACGATGTGGAAGGTGATCTGGAAATGGAAAATTTGCTCGGTGCTTTTCTTGTACTGATTGGTGGACTGTTTATTGGTGTGCTTATTACTGCCGCGGAGTTCATGACCGAAGTCCGCAACATAGCGGTTCGAGAACAGGTATATAATAATTCACAGAAAGGTAAAAGGACGGTACAACAGGGCATTGCGCGTATAGTCAGGAGGTCCCTCTCTTTGTCTCCCTAATTCGGCCCCATCGGCAGCTTAAGAATTTTATATTTTACTTAAGAAAGGAAATAAATAAGGCGGATATGCATATAATAATAATGATTGTGCAGGTAACTCACAAGGAAGTGTTCATGAAGGAGTTGAAGGCATCGCTGAACTTCTTCCAGCTACAGAAGCCGGTGATCCGCAACCCGAGCCGCGCGCCCTCCATCGCCTCCGGCAGCTCTTCCCAGAAATCCCTCAAATCGCAGAAGTCGAACAGGTCGAACGTGAGAGAGCAGCTTGTTAGAAACTTTTTAGATTCTGAAAAGTATGAAGAGGAAATAAATAAACTACATAAATAAATATTAGGGCCCTAACTAGCCCCATAGTAAGCTCATTAAGGCTTGTGTTATGGGTACTATACGACGATATGTCTAATATATAAATACTTAAATACATAGAAACCAGCCAAGACTCCGAAATAAATATTCATGCTCACAAATATTTGACCTTACCGGGATTCGAACCCAAGACCAACTGCTTCGCAGGCAGGGTCACTAGTATCACTACTAACTAGGTTAAACTGATGGTTAACTGAAAACGGAAATGTCTATGAGATTGCAGGGTAGTCAGTTTATTTTGTTAGTGTATGAGTTATTATTTTAGATAATTGTATTGATCGGTGTTATATACCTATATTTAGTGCTGTATGTGTTTTAAAGTGTGTGTTACACCGTGGGACCACCGAATGGTTCCATCAGAAGACCAGAACCATGCTGAGATGGAACCGTTTCGTGGCACTACTAGTATTCATTGATTTTAATTATAAAAAAATGCACTAATGCTCTTGTCATTAATACATGATTATTCTAATTTATTCTATCGTTTGTCTGACCATAACATGGAGTTTTTCACCGTACCGAGATATGCTTGCAGTGAAATCCTTCGAGTGGGGTTCGAGTGGCACGCCTGAGGGCACATTTATCGGAACGACCTCGGGTTTCGACCTTGTCGGTTGACCAACATCTGCATTTTATCTGAAAAATACAACCTCTTAACCCACCCTGTGACTGTGAGACGTTCATTCGGAGCCTGCTGTAACTCACAAAACTTAAACTGGGTGGTAAATATGTATAATGGTTCAATCATACCTTCTTGATCTGTCCTGTCTGTCAGGAATTTTGCGTTTCCTATACAAAAGTGGTTTGGGCGGTTTTGTTTCTGACATACTTTGATTTAGTTTGATATTGTAGTGTATTTTATTAATTCTGGTATTATTTGTTTGGAATAGAAAATAAATTCACTTTATTATTTTTGTGTAGAAATATTTATCTTTTGAAGTGTTCCGAAAGTTCCGAAACCATCCGCCTTACCCTTTATATCGTATGGACTCAACTCGGCGCAGTTCTCTGGTAGGCGCGAAACCTTTTCAACCTCGTGACGTAACAACAAGAAAAAAAATCAGCAGTCATTAGTCCGAAACCATCATTTATCAAAAATTTCAAAATTCAGAACTCTATTTTCTGCTAAACGAAAATGTGGACGTAGAGATGATTTCATGGAATCCATAATTCCATTGACTCCCGGGGAAGGACATAAGATAGTTTTTATCCCCGAAATCATCCCCTAAGGGGGTGAAAGTTGTTACGGAGCGGCGATATAAACGAGTTCCACGCGGACGGAGTCGCGGGCAGAAGCTAGTACTTATATATATATATATAGGTTAGGTTAGGTTAGTACTATATCCTGAAAAATCAAAAGATCCTTCAGCGGAACAAGTGCTCTTCAAGTGGCTCAGTCGCGCACCTATAGGGAATATGCATGTGATTCAGAAATGGACAAAAAAATCATGAGTAATCTTTATTGCCTAATAAATATACACACATGATTATTTTTACAAATAATCATGTTTCTATTAACAAATTTAATTATTAAAAAGTAGTAATTTTCAAATAATAATAATAATTTTCATTTTCTAAGAGAAACTCCCAAAGTAAGCAAAACTGTTTAAAATCAATAACGAGTTACTGTCGACTAGCTAGCTAAGATAAAACTTCAAGGATAAAAGTACTCACCTACGAGCATGCCTAGTTTTAAGTTAAGTTTGTTAAGTTAAATGCATGCAATGCGCTTTATTGTACACAGAAACAGGTTAAAAACACGTCATAACATATAAGAGGCAAACTTATCCCTATAGGGGAAATGTTACTAAATAAAATTTTTAATGTAAGTAAGTCTCATTAAAAATTGTTAGATTTAAGTAAATAGGTTACTACAAAACATGAGCGTTTCTCGCCATCAAACGTCACAGTTTGGCGAGTTTGTATATAAGGTATAAAATGTAAATTCCTTTGTTTTTGAATAAAAAAAAATAAAAAAAAAAATCCCGCAAATTTCCAAAACGCAACGCTATTAGCGGAGCGAATCGTGACGTCACCGTGCATTCGGTGTCTACTGTCAACAGGTCGTTTGTATGATTATTGAAAGTTATTCCGGTTATTCGCAATGTTTAGCCGTTGTTGATGATAAATAATCAGTGTTTTATGGGAATTATTAACTGAAAGCAGTGACTCCTTGTGAAAAAAGACTCGCCACAATGACTGGAAGCGGTTTTGTCAAGGCGCAGTCGGATAATCTGCCTAGAATTAATGTGTTCATGATGACTAAGTACGTAGGTACCTCGTAGAGGTGTCTTTTTTAAATAAGTGTAATAACAAACTAGTACATATGTATATTATATAATCAAAGATATGTAGGTATTAGGTATGTTACATGTTGAGAACATCTTTATGAACATAACAAACTTAGGTTGTTTTCGTCAAGAGTTATAAATAAAACAAATTTGAGTTGGGCTCTCAGTAAAAACAAAGAAACTTAGCTAAAATGTTTCGTGATCAAAATCAACACACGTAGTTAAGTAGAGCCCTTAGCCCAACGTTAACATAATAATAATGATGATGAAATGATGGCGCAATAATGTAGAAGGAAGGACGGGTTTTTCTATTAAATATTCAAGGACTCAATGTGCGTCAATAGGAGAGTACATGCGCAACAATGTAACATAGTAATAACCTGCTTATCTTATTTTTAATAAGCGCGACATCGGTACATAATTATGATGATGATTTACTGGCAGTTTTTACGACCGTACCTAAATCGGGTGTCGATAACAGAATTTTCCAGAATAGATAACCCTTCCTCCCGCCAGATTTTCACCTTGGAAAATCCGTATAAGAACTCGTGCGCAGCCTCGGAGCTCATTCTCTCCTTCCGAACATTCCGGCTACATAGCTCTGAACTCGTAACCCTTGTAAACTTATGTATTAAAATTAATAAATCTCAGTACTGAAAGTCAGTAGTTCGCTATTGAAGACATTCCATGTAGAAGCGTTCCTGATTGTAAGAGGCTGACCCTGCCACGGCAACTTCACTGGCGTCGCATCACCAGCACCACCAGAAAAACGGTTTGAGTACCGAACATCCAGTAAGTGACCACTCATCTTACTATTCTGCTCTGCTGTATCGTCGTTTTTCTATCAAGGATTAAGGATACCGCGAACCTATCCAAGACAAATAAATTTTGTGAATTGGCCAAGCAGCTGGGAAATATTCTAGCGAAAATCTCTGCACATTGCGAACGTCGAAACATAATAATTGTCACGAGTCGTAATCGTACAGAAACAAATACGATTATAATCGGGACATCCATTAAGTCTCGAACAAGATCCTGCACATCTCGAATCCAGGAAGGAAGAATCAGGGGGATCCGTACAGTTACACCAGATAACTTTCCCTCTTTACCAAACCCTTATGCGCATAGGATAGTAAAGCATAGAATAAGCTTTTTTTTTGTATTTTTGTGTACATTAAGCAGGCCTGTGTTAAGCGAAATCTTGGGGATAAGAACCCAGCAAAATCAAATTTTGGGATAGAAATCCCAGTCCAATTAAAATATTGGCAATAAAAATAGGGATATGAAATCCCTTCGCAAATAAATATAGGAATAAAAAAAAATTCCTTTGCGAAAAACGCAATAAAAAAATATATATAGATAAATCGCGTAGAAATAATAATAATAATTGCGAATTTATTAATTATTTCATTATTTTTAAACACGGATCGTTTCTAGATCTGTTTTTTTTCTACCCGTATTTAGCATAGAAATGATCGTTTCTAGATCGATATTTTAACTATTACAGTTAAAATATATATTCTTGGATGTTCATCGTGAGGCTGATCACACATTGATTTACACCAGAATTTTTCTTAGTTTTAATGAATCAAAGTAATTCTAACAGCTTATTTAATTCTAATCCGAATAATAATAATAACGGAAATAATATTCCAGACAATCAAGCTCATGATCCTAGTACGAGGTTAATATTGAGAGCCATAATTGATTTGATGAACCAAATTATAGAAAAGATTTCGGAATTATTTTCATATTGTGTTCGTATGCTGATTTATAGTGAAATCAACTTTTAATGCCTAAGAAATTGGTAGTTGAATCAGAAAGAACTGATAATATTTTGTACCTTATAGTTAAATACGTAAATTGTAAAACAGTTGGTTATACACTAAATTGTAAAAATTGTAAGTGCAAATGTAGTTTTCATTCTAAAAATAATATATCTTCCTGAATTAGACACATCTCGGTGGTCAACTTATTACAATTCGAAGCGGTTTCGTTAATAAAATTAAATAATATAATACTACTCTTCTACTCTTCTTCTCTTCTACTCTTGAGTGATTATTTATCAAATAGGAGACAGACAGTGAAAATGGGGGAACACCTGAGCACTGAAGAAAATGTCATCTACGGGGTGCCGCAAGGAAGCGTCCTTGGGCCCACTCTTTTCTTGATATACTTAAATGAGCTTTGTCTCCTTACCCCAGTGAACGGACAAATTGTAGCATTCGCTGATGACACTGTGCTTCTTTTCCAGGATAGCACATGGGATAACCTTAATAAAACGGCTCAACTCGGGTTCAACCTTGTAACGGAGTGGCTAGACCACAATCTCTTGACTTTGAACTCCTCAAAAACAAAATACATGACGTTTAGTATACGTGATAACAGTCAACCCCTCCCTAGTGCTGTATCGATTAGAGCTCATTCTTGTTCTCAGCTATCCGACTGTATGTGTCTCTCAATTGAAAGAGCCGATTGTATTAGGTATTTAGGCATAGAATTCGACAAAAACCTTAATTGGAATACCCATATTACCAATCTAACTGGTAGAGTACGAAAGCTCATTTATATATTTAAGAACCTCCGACATGTGTGTGACAGCAAGTTGCTAACCACGATATACTACGCACTCTGTCAATCCATTGCATCTTACTGTATCACAGCATGGGAAGGCGCTGCAAAAACTACATTATTAAGACTAGAACGTGCCCAGCGCGCGGTTCTAAAAGTTATGACATTTAAGAATTTTAGATACCCGACTCAAACCCTATATAAAGATACATCGGTGCTCACGGTAAGGCAATTATTTATGAAAGGGCTAATATTAACTCAGCATCGAAAGCAGCCGGACTATTCTCCATTACGCCGCAGACTTGACTTTGTGTATTCCGTCCCTACTTCCACGTCAGCGTTCTCACGTAGATTCCTAAAAAAGATCGGTCCTCAACTATATAATCGCATAAGGAAATACATTAGATTGCGGGATTTAAGCTTCTATGAATGTAGACGTGTGTTAGATACTTTTTTGAATTCACTGAGCTACGACGAGACAGAAAAACTTATAAAGTAAATGGCAAAAAACACCACACCCTTATTCACGCATACACACACACACATACACACGCACACGCACACACGCACGCATACACACGCGCACACAAACAGACACACAGACACACTCTCACATATACACCTACACTTAACACATACACACATATTTGTTGAGAGACAGTTAATATATTAAAGTTTAAGTTCATTGTATTATATAAAATGCATCTGTACTCTTTGCATATACTACTTGTTTACGTTTATAATAACTGAGTTACCAGCGAAGAGTCCACTACAAATGAATACAATGGATATGACATGCACCAAAGCGCTTAAATAAGTGAATGAGAGTCTAAAATTGCTTAATCCGCCTGCGTATTCTTGGGATTTGTTGTACTCGAATATTGCGGGCTGTATAAATCACCCTCAACTTGTTTAAAAATGTTGCAGCTGTTACAAATGTAATATAATAAGGAATTGTAACTTAGCGTATTTATACTCGGATATAGCATTATATTTATATCTCTTTAATGACGGATGACGGAACTTACTTCACCGTGATACAGTTTTTAACTAGTACGGGAAGTAATGGATATCATTCTGCAAAAGGATGTAAATTACAACTAACATTGCTATGTGACTATACCTACAATAGGCTTTTTTTTTCTACCAATAACATATGTATGTTGTAATGAAATAAATATTTGATTTGATTTGATTTTGATTTGATTTGATAATAACACGAATTAATCAATTAAATATATAAAATGGAAGACATCATTGTTAATCAACCAGCAGCACCTGGACCCCAGGAACCCCAAATAAATGGGCAGATTCCGCCAGAGTTTACTGTACAAGAAATTCCTGTTATATTAACAATCATTCCAAGCGATATTGTTAAATTAGTACCATTGTATGATGGAAACCAAAAACAATTAAAATTATTCATTTCACAATGCGAATACTTGTTGAATAACTTCGCCGGGAATAGTGAAAACCCAGTGCAAGCACAATACGTCTTTAGAGTAATCAACTCATGCTTACAAGGCAAGGCCGCGGAGCTTATCAGTGAAAGTGGACACATAAAAACTTGGGCGGCACTAAAATCCACTTTTACTCAACACTTCGGTGATCAAAGGACCGAAGATTGTTTGTTGGTCGAATTAGAAAGTATTTCTATTCATCCCAATGAATCCGTAATTTATTTTGGTAAAAGAATTCAGTCATTAAAAGGGCATTATTCTCTAAAGTTACTGAACATCAGGATGAAGGAGTTAAAAAAAGTAGATTTGACCTATATAATCACTTAGCCTTAAACAATTTTATATATAATTTACCAAAAGATTTAATGAGAATAATAAGGTTAAAAGCACCAAATAACTTAGAAGAAGCTTTACAAAAAGTTCTGGAAGAACAAACATTCCACGTTAAACGGGAAAGCTTTCATTGAGACATTTAAGAAACCTCCATATAATTCATCATTTAAGAAACCTATGTTACAGCCTAGGACACCAGCGCCAATGCGTCAGAATAATCCTTTTATAATCCGGTGTTCACACCGAGACCTACTAATAATAATAATAACTATTACGCACCAAGACCGAATAATTAATTATTTCTTTTGGTGGTATCTCTAACTTCAGCTTTTTCAAAGCGGGGTTTATCTTTTCCCTTTCGCTGATTAACTAACTTAGTAAATATTACGTTTCCTTTACTTAAACTGGTAGAAGGAATGTCCATTTTATCTTCTAACTTATTTCTAACCTTTTCTTTATGTTCCGTCATTTTTTCATTCAAATGCTTGTAAAGTACTTTAGTTCTTTTTGCGTGATCTTTCAATAGCTGTTGCATATATTGTTGTTGAAAGTTTATATCAAATGGACTTCTGGACTTGGTATGTCCGAACACTACTTCAAAAGGGGTCCATCCTGTCGTAGAGTGGATTGAATTATTATATGCTACAATAACGTAAGTCATAACTGAAGAAACATCGCTAAATTTATGTTCATATTTTGCTAATCGATAGATTTTAATAATAGTACTGTGAAATCGTTCCACTATAGCCATGGAATTTGGATTATTAGGAGTACCAATATCTAAATCTATTTTGTACACTAAAAGTGTTTCTTTTAACAATGGATTATTAAATTCGGAACCTGGATCTGAATTAATTTTCATTGGCGTTCCGTAAAATGAAAAATATTTAATTAAAGCTTTTAAGACATCTGTAGTTGATCTATTTGCAAGTTCAAATGCTTGAGCTAATTTGCTAAAAGCATCAACTATTGTTAGAAATGTTTGTCCTTCTATGGAATGACTGATTTTTATTTAAATTGAACAAGCGACAGCTCGGGTTTTTTAACGATGTTATATTAAAAGGTTCAAGTATTTTAAGTGTAAAGTCTGTGTCCGACATATTCTGTATTACTGTGTGAGCGTATCCATCGCTACACTTTACTAATGCTCGCGGCATTCTTACATTATGATTGAATTCGGTGTATTCTAATATTCCTTCTCCATTTTGAATGGTCGTGGGAAGTCGTACTTTTTGTTCCGGTCTTGCAACTGTTTCTAAAATGATGATAGGCAATTTTCTATCCATATATAGATGACTTCCAGCCTCCCGAACAAGCCGGTTTCCGAAGAGGCTTTAGTACCGTAGACCACATCCACACGCTTCGTCAGGTTACACAGAAGACCGAGGAGTATAACCTGCCTCTCTGCTTAGCGTTCGTGGACTACGAAAAAGCCTTCGATTCGATTGAAACCTGGGCTGTACTACAATCTCTCCAGCGGTGCCAAGTTGACTACCGCTATATCGAAGTGCTGAAGTGTTTGTACGAGGACGCCACTATGTCAGTCCGACTCCAGGACCAGAACTCGAAACTTATTCCGCTGCGCCGGGGAGTCAGGCAAGGAGATGTTATTTCTCCAAAACTGTTCACCGCTGCACTGGAGGACGTTTTCAAGACTCTGGACTGGAGAAGGCTAGGCATCAGCATCAACGGCGAGTACATCACTCACCTTCAGTTTGCTGACGATATAGTAGTCTTGGCTGAGACCATGGAGGACTTAAGTACGATGCTCGATGACCTCAGTAAAGCATCTAGCTAAGAATGAACATGGATAAGACGAAGATCATGTCAAATGCCCATGTAGTACCAACTCCCATTACAATCGGACACTTCACGCTCGAAGTTGTAGACGATTATGTATACCACTGGACAGACGATCCAGTTAGGTAGGTCCAACTTCGAGAAAGAGGTCAATCGTCGAATCCGACTCGGCTGGGCAGCGTTCGGGAAGCTACGGCAAATCTTTTCGTCCAATATTCCGCAGTGTCTCAAGACGAAAGTCTTTGACCAGTGTGTGTTGCCAGTGATGACATATGGCACTGAAACGTGGTCGCTTACTATGGGCCTCATAAGAAGGCTCAAAGTCACCCAAAGGGCGATGGAGAGGGCCATGTTGGGAGTTTCTCTGCGTGATCGGATCAGAAATGAGGCTATCCGCAGCAGAACCAAGGTAACCGATATAGCCCTCCGTATCGCTAAACTTAAGTGGCAGTGAGCGGGGCAGATAGCACGTAGAACCGATGGCCGTTGGGGCGGAAAGGTTCTCGAGTAGCGACCACGTACCGGAAGGCGCAGCGTGGGTAGGCCCCCGACAAGGTGGACTGATGACCTGGTAAAGGTTGCGGGAGTCCGCTTGATGCGGGTGGCGCGGGATCGGTCACTTTGGCACTCTTTGGGGGAGGCCTATGTCCAGCAGTGGACGTCTTTCGGCTGATATGATGATGATGATGATGAATTTTCTATCTTGATACTATATTTGAATTTCCACTATCTGAGTTATTAATTTTTGTTTACGGACATCTATGACGGCATTTAGACGTTTTAATAAATCTATACCAATTAAACCATCGTAACTGTCGCCTATGTCGTAAACGTAAAATTTATGAGTCAAGTCGACACAAAATAATCGAAACAGTGGAATAACAACCGTTTCGTTACGGCAGCTGATAGCATGCGTACTTACGACTTCGAAAGATTCCGTGCACTTATTATATACAAAGTAAGTGTTAGCTAACGTATTAGATATGAAACTTCGTGTTGAACCTGTGTCTAACAAAAATATTGACTATATTTCCGGTATATATAAAAGGTAATTTATTTAATTCTTTTTTATATTCGAGGCCGTTATCTGAAAATTTTCGATAGGCCTTACAAGTCGTTCTTCCGTATTGAGATTTACGTGAATATTAGGGATATTTTGATTGGCATTTGAAGTCGAAGGCATTGGGTTTATTCTTAGGAATTTGCGTCTTGCGCTTGTAATTATTGTTATAATTATTCGGTCTTGGTGCGTAATAGTTATTATTATTATTAGTAGGTCTCGGTGTGAACACCCAATTATAAAAAGGATTATTCTGACGCATTGGCGCTGGTGTCCTAGGCTGAAACATAGGTTTCTTAAATGATGAATTATATGGGGGTTTCTTAAATGTCTCAATGAAAGCTTTCCCGTTTAACGCCTTTTTCATATACCTATCGTGGAATGTTTGTTCTTCCAGAACTTTTTGTAAAGCTTCTTCTAAGTTATTTGGTGCTTTTAACCTTATTATTCTCATTAAATCTTTTGGTAAATTATATATAAAATTGTTTAAGGCTAAGTGATTATATAGGTCAAATCTACTTTTTTTAACTCCTTCATCCTGATGTTCATTAACTTTAGATAATAATGCCCTTTTAATGACTGAATTCTTTTACCAAAATCAATTACGGATTCATTGGGATGAATAGAAATACTTTCTAATTCGACCAACAAACAATCTTCGGTCCTTTGATCACCGAAGTGTTGAGTAAAAGTGGATTTTAGTTCCGCCCAAGTTTTTATGTGTCCACTTTCACTGATAAGCTCCGCGGCCTTGCCTTGTAAGCATGAAGTGATTACTCTAAAGACGTATTGTGCTTGCACTGGGTTTTCACTATTCCCGGCGAAGTTATTCAACAAGTATTCGCATTGTGAAATGAATAATTTTAATTGTTTTTGGTTTCCATCATACAATGGTACTAATTTAACAATATCGCTTGGAATGGTTGTTAATATAACAGGAATTTCTTGTACAGTAAACTCTGGCGGAATCTGCCCATTTATTTGGGGTTCCTGGGGTCCAGGTGCTGCTGGTTGATTAACAATGATGTCTTCCATTTTATATATTTAATTGATTAATTCGTGTTATTATATTATTTAATTTTATTAACGAAACCGCTTCGAAATGTTATAAGTTGACCACCGAAATGTGTCTAATTCAGGAAGATATAATATTTTTAGATTGAAAACTACAGTATCCGACCAATTTAAAGATTTGCACTTACAATTTTTATAATTTAGTGTATAACCAACTGTTTTACAATTTACGTATTTAACTATAAGGTACAAAATATTATCAGTTCTTTCTGATTCAACTACCAATTTCTTAGGCATTAAAAGTTGATTTCAATATAAATCAGCATACGAACACAATATGAAAATAATTCCGAAATCTTTTCTATAATTTGGTTCATCAAATCAATTATGGCTCTCAATATTAACCTCGTACTAGGATCATGAGCTTGATTGTCTGGAATATTATTTCCGTTATTATTATTATTCGGATTAGAATTAAATAAGCTGTTAGAATTACTTTGATTCATTAAAATTAAGAAAAATTCTGGTGTAAATCAATGGGTGATCAGCCTCACGATGAACATCCAAGAATATATATTTTAACTGTAATAGTTAAAATATCGATCTAGAAACGATCATTTCTATGCTAAATACAGGTAGAAAAAAAAACAGATCTAGAAACGATCCGTGTTTAAAAATAATGAAATAATTAATAAATTCGCAATTATTATTATTATTTCTACGCGATTTATCTATATATATTTTTTTATTGCGTTTTTCGCAAAGGATTTTTTTTTATTCCTATATTTATTTGCGAAGGGATTTCATATCCCTATTTTTATTGCCAATATTTTAATTGGACTGGGATTTCTATCCCAAAATTTGATTTTGCTGGGTTCTTATCCCCAAGATTTCGCTTAACACAGGCCTGCTTAATGTACACAAAAATACAAAAAAAAGCTTATTTTATGCTTTACTATCCTATGCGCATAAGAAATGGGTTTGGTAAAGAGGGAAAGTTATCTGGTGTAACTGTATGGATCCCCCTGATTCTTCCTTCCTGGATTCGAGATGTGCAGGATCTTGTTCGAGACTTAATGGATGTCCCGATTATAATCGTATTTGTTTCTGTACGATTACGACTCGTGACAATTATTATGTTTCGACGTTCGCAATGTGCAGAGATTTTCGCTAGAATATTTCCCAGCTGCTTGGCCAATTCACAAAATTTATTTGTCTTGGATAGGTTCGCGGTATCCTTAATCCTTGATAGGAAAACGACGACACAGCAGAGCAGAATAGTAAGATGAGTGGTCACTTACTGGATGTTCGGTACTCAAACCGTTTTTCTGGTGGTGCTGGTGATGCGACGCGGGGACCCGTGGAATGAATCTTCTACCGTCTGCGCCAGTGAAGTTGCCGTGGCGGGGTCAGCCTCTTACAATCAGGAACGCTTCTACATGGAATGTCTTCAATAACGAACTACTGACTTTCAGTACTGAGATTTATTAATTTTAATAAATAAGTTGACAAGAGTTACGAGTTCAGAGCTATGTAGCCGGAGTGTTCGGAAGGAGAAAATGAGCTCCGAGGCTCACTCAGTCAACTGTTGATCAACAACAATCATAATATTTGTAACATTTATAACTTAAAAATTGGGACTCAGAATAGTTTTATGAATAAGTACCTATATAATTAAATTTTTAGGTTAGGTTATTGTTTATATTGTTCGTGAGTCTTAAAAAAAAAGATTTTAGGTACAAACATATTTAATACTCACTTCGAAATGATCTTCACAACAATATAAACTATTCAAGCACGATACATTATCTCTCCTCATCGCCTTACACCGCTTTTTTCTTATATTTGCATCTTTGGGCATATGAAAATATGAAAATGAAAATATATCAGTGTGCAGTTTTCATGTTATTTTCACACATAGGGGCAATACAATATTTATAATAAGCTTTTGTGTGCTCTTCCGTTACAATAAGTTGATCTTACAAGCTTTCTTTCAATAAAAGTGAGTGATTAATCACTCACTTTTATTAAAACTGTGAATCAAACACTTCGTTGTTAATTTATTTTAAGTGCACGGTGACTTCACAAAATGAGCGCGCTAAAATGGCGGCGTTTCAATCGTCCGAAAATGATAGTAGTTTTAAGTACATTTTTTTAGCTCATTTAATTATAGTGTGAAAGTGTTACATTTTTTTCCGGTTTTATAATTACTTATAGAATAGTTTAAAAATATAAAAAAAACATAAATATACCCTATTATTATGCCCTTATTTATTATGACTTATTATGAAATTGACCTGTAATGTGAAACTTTTTTAGCAAATATTTAATGACTTTTATTTACTAATAAAAAATACAATAAAATAACATTTATGTATTGTATATATTTTTATGTGTTTTATCAATAAACCCCTTTTACATTTATACAATAACATGGTTTTCGGAATGATGTAATTCGGAAATCATCTTTTCGGACAACAGATTCTTCGGAATTGTGTACCCCGTAACAACGGTCGTGTGTGCTATGCCTAAAACAGTCAATATCGACATTCGAGAATGTGTCCGCTTTATCAGGAATCGCAGCTCAGCGGCAAAGGGCGGGATTTATGGTGTATCAGTGGGACAATTGCCACTATCGCTCAATTTTATTACCTCTCTGCGGCTGTTACGCTGGTGCGATCTAGTTCGTACGCTGTTAGAACACTTTTAGGAGGATGTTTTTGGTACCAGTTCTAATCTGGGCAGTAATAAGCAAAAATATTGTTTGTTTAATTTCGGAAGTTAATCCAATTCACTTCCAATTTGTCGAAGAGCTTTTACCGGATTTCGACTATATATTGAAATTGTTTTAATTGAATACATTTCATTTTTTAAGTTTTTCATTTTATGATTTAGTTCGATAGAAAATGATATTTTAAGGTATACGTGTTTTTTTATTTCTCCCTTAATGTTTATTTTCATTCAAAAATATCAAAATTAAAAGTAGTGAATTCCAATAGGTCGTAAGTAAAATATGACGTCATTATTATGTCTCTCTATGGCACCTGTCCACATCTTTCACTAACAGACGTAGGAATGACGTCATGCACGGGGTATACCGCGTTTTACAGATTTTAGTGATTTTCTCCGAAACGAGTGAGAATTAAAATGGGAAAACCACTTTATTACGTTCAGATAACATAATTACCGAAATGGTTTTCGATTTAGGCATCATTACATATTTTGAAATGTTGTCAATTGTTTTAATTGCCATATGCCAGTTTCTGTTTCTATCTTTAATGATACGATGAAACGACGATACAACTTCCACCAATTTAATCGAGTTCCCAAGACGTAGGTGTAAAGATACTAGCATTAATATCTGCAACAACAATGCGCATATCTGACACGAGTCTATTACTATGGCACGACACGTGTCAGATATTTTACCAGCTTTGTTATTGCAGATGTTTATGCTGGTGGCTGTACATATTTACAATCGAAACGACAAAACTGTTGATAGCTAAGTGAGTGACATTGCATATTATAGGGACATACAAAAAAATTGCGCTTTAACACATGTTCTACACAAATGACTTAAGTCTTCTAACATTGCGTGAAATGGTTTCACAACTAGCTGCAAAACGAAAAATAATAATAATTATTCAGTAAATCAAACAAGCGTTACGACCGGCGTTTGAACGAGAATTTAATCACGAACAAAATGACAGGAAATTCCACGCGTAGTGGTACGACATGGACCGAAAATGTGGAAATAAAAAGGCCGCATTAATTTTCCTCCTTAAATGCATTGGGGGTTTGTGGCCATTTTGTTTGCAAACGGCAACAGCAGCAACATTTAACGTGAATTAATGTCGGGCCCATAATCATGTGACCCGTCGGGTCAGCAAACGGCGTGCCGCAGGACCGTTCCAAATTTAATGAAAACCCACGCGTGATGTATGTAACACAAACCGTTGTTTCCGCATTTAACGTTACTTATTAAAATAATTAAAAGTTTTTTTGTTTTTTTTTATAAATATACTTAATTACGATATATATTTTTAAACAAAAGCCGCATTAACTCTTTTCGGATTAAAAATCTCTCATAGATATATATAGGAACATTTTCGGTGGTTTTATTATTGTAACAACTAAGCTACCGAATATAAAGCTACCGCACGTCCTGGTCATCGCGCACCACTTTGTAACAACCAAGCCATCGTCGTCGTCCCCGCAATGAAGTGAAACCCCAAATACCCGACGTGAAAACACTGCGCACTAAAACCTACTGAAGAAGCTCCACGCCGAAGCTCGGAAATACTCAATAAATTACTCCCACAAAAAGCTGATCAAGTTATCATAAGTTCTAACACTAACCCCTATTGTAGCTTGCCCTCTATTTACATATTTAATAAACCTACTCTTGTTGCTTGCTTTTATTACGAATACCTGAAGATTTGGCCAAATGTGATCATCTAGTGGTAGAACCCTGAAGTGTTGTGAACCGTAATAACCCATGTCCTTTTATGAAAGCTTGACAGGTTTTGGACTCTTCATTATTAAATTAAATCTAGTCTATTCCTCGCAATAAATGAACCTATCTGAACGCTGCTTTCAGCTACTAATCTCCTATTTTTAATGTTAATGAAGTCCTAAGGTTTGGAAGAAGAAATCATTCGCTGTAGGTATCTTATAATTATACGTTAAGTATTAGTTAAGTTAAGATTATAACCGCTATTTTATAATTATAAATATTTTTATTTTTGGGTAGAAAATCCCCTACCACTTATTACACGCTCGGTTGGACTTGGAAGTAGCTTTTATAAAACATAAATTAAGATTATTTATTTGAACCTAAGGTAAACTAGTCGCTTGTCCTAAATACTTGTATTTTGGAACAAAGGTACTATCGACGGGTTGTGTGGACTTCTTGTACTCACACATGCTACTTCTCAAGTCTAGGATGGGGAAAGAGCGTCCTATCCAAGTTACCTTCCTAGCTACCTATGAGTTTATGACTCTGAGAATGAATCTACCAGTGTCTCCAACCTAGCGGTCAGTTTCGAGAAGATACACCGAGACAAACTCGACTGACATCTTTTAGTGTTAATAATTGTTGTATTTACAACACATATGGCCAATATATACCTAGACCATTCTATACCTATGGCTATTGGAGTAATACCAATGCAAACCGTACCTTACATGTGAAATATTTGTCCTAAAGCGTACCATAAATGAAGAGAGTCCACTCACAACAATAAATTGCCTTGAGTGGAGAATATCTACTCATAATATTAAGATACTTTAAATGGATTTGATGAACTGCTCTGCCTGTCATCAAAACCAGAGTTATTTCATCTTTCTAAAGCAACCCCGATATCTCAATGTTATGAATAGAAACGTTACCTTACTATGATGGTTGATAACTGCCACACCGTTACAATACCTCACATGCATTTCACAGAAACTAGACATTCATTTACATTAATTATTATTATTGAAGTGACCTCAGCTATCCTTACAATGTGGTCTTCATGAAAACCATTCAGATTAATGACTAGTTTTAGCTAATCAAAACAAGTTATTGGAGTATCTTTCGTTGTAGTAAATATAGTTATAAACCTATCATCCCATAACGCGTGAATTTATCCCTAAAGTCTACCCCACAGTCCCTATTCTGCTTACTCCTGGAACCATACCTTAGTTCAGAAGCAAGAATGTATCCCTATTGAAGCTGTAATTAGTTCAGTCGGCGAAACTGAGATGACAACCCTCTAGCAGCCTGTGTAATTCATCTCCCCTCGCTGCGCCCGTAGGCTAAAGGGATACAGCGAGTAAGATGCACTAACTGGACATACGGTATGTTGATATATAAGTATATTTAACACTGAACGACCCCCCTCAAGCAACTGATCGGTTTCCGCGAGCGAAGATATCCTTCTATGCTTATCGTCACATGAATGACCAAGCCACGCTTCCACCGCCAGTTGTTTTGAGAGACGTGAGGGCCCCGGTTAAGAGGTTTCGTCTCCTGTATTAATAAAAAAGGTAGACGCCAGATCACACCTCAAATCTGGTAGCAAAGGACTCTGGATCACGCTAATTGACACCGTTATACGCTAGCATGATCCCTCAGGTATACTGTAAACCTGGACAGTGTTCTGGCTGATTAGGTAGTAATAGTTAAACCCAACTAAGTCTCGAAAACGATCTTACAAACATGTACAATTCCAGGGATTGGACCGCCTGGCATTAAACACGCTTGATTAAACTATATAAACCTCACAGATAGTATCCGAAAAGGTATATACAGCCCTGATCGAGTTCCGAAACCATTTGTCATCCATGTCCAAATTCAGCGCGTAGCCGCTCCTGAGAATTAGACATGTTTGATTTAGCTATATAAACCTCACAGAATATATCCGATAAGGTTAATATAACGTAGGCCCTAACACCACTTTTGAATTTACATATCACTATAATTTTAAGAACTGTAAATGACTCATAATTACGAAGAGAGTTTCCCCGCAACGACGAGCCATTCACTACAATAATTAAAGCACACACCAATAAATTCCCAGCCTACAACCAGAGACACTGTCAGTCCGAACGATGAGAATTGAATAATGAGAATTGAATGCCGCGAATCCCGAATCCTTCTCCCGCATCTACCTCCATCCCCGCCATATTTAGACACCACCGATTTTGTTAACCGTTTATATTAGTCCTTAATCTACACATTGAAGATGATTATAACTATTATAAGGTACGATTATTGTCATTTTATTGTAATTTACCGTTTGACATATAAAAATGCCCCCGTGGCCCATTTGCAGAATAAATAATTGCTCAATTGATTGATTGATAATAGTATCATCAAACACTTAAACTCTTTGGTAATAAGGTCGAAAATCGGTTGTACGTATTCACGCGCCAATACTCGGTTTGCAATGAACATGTGATTTTATCCATCCCACTCCCCGGCAATGGTCGCACCGCCCATTTAATTTAGCTCCTAACGCTCTAGCTATTAAGATTGAAATCCGTATGGTCGCCCTACGCTTCTAGAAAGACAAATGTTGCCAGAGTAGAAATATTACTTTTCCCATAATATATTGAATGACTATTATAATTCTAGTTTACATGGAACTCTTATAAACCCTTGTAACCACTGTCATTACGTGGAATAAACCCATACAATATTCTTTGAATGAAGTAATGTTTTGATACTGACTAACTACACTATTAATTGCTAGCCAAATTATTGATTTCCTTTTCTCCCTTACTTATTAAATCTATTCCCCAACTTTTGTCATGAAATAAAAACTCGTCACTCGCCCTACTCTTTCTACATCAATGATGTAGTTGATTGTTTTATTTATACAGAAACACACCGACGAGTATGCCTGTCCCGTTACAGCCGCCCCCATGAATGATTCGCAATGCATGACCTAGGTCATGCATGTAGAATCTTCATTCTAGTCCTAGATTTGTCGGTGACGACCCTCCCTTGATTAAACTCGTGGTGTGTTTTTAACCAGTACTAAATGACCACCAATGACTTCGTCAGTTAACACGATTCCCTTGAACCATAACAATGAGTAATGACTAGCTTTTCCTCAAGGATTTCTGTCTCATTCTGGGATGTCAGGTTGTGAATCTGCCAGATCCTGTGATCCGATTAAGGAGGATTTACCCACACATTGTCCAATCGGTGATCCCAGGAAACATTGTCCTTCCTATAGATAACTCCCGCAAAATCTTCCCACATAAGACAGAAAACTATTTGGTCGAAGTACCGAGGTGTTCATTCTCCATTGCATAAGCCCGAACCGTGCTCTCAGACTTCATGATTGGTACTCAGTCTTCTTGGTGCTTGTATCAAGTCTTATAAAATAAGCCAATTCCCATTATAATTTTATTAAATAAAATATGAACTGTAGTGAAAGGAAAATACAACCAGACAAAAATGTAAGAAAGACAAAATCTAACCAAAACAAGTGATTATTTGAAAACCCAGTTTCCATATTCGTTCACCTTATCAGGTAGAACAGTCAATTAAATTGACGTGTTTCATTAAAGCTTATAATAACCCCAACCCCCCCCCCCCCCCCCCACTTTGACTTATTTTAACCGACATGAGATGTGTATAACCTTGCATAAAGCAGCGTGTGTAGTATAAGTCCCCAAACAATACTCCATCCTAAGAGTCGAATCGTTTTCACGATTTTAACCTATTGATAAAAGTTTAGGGACTTATTTTTTATTTATTTTTTTTGTTCCCCAGCAAAACCCAACAAATCTAGGTTATTTGATTACACTCCAGCTATTGTCAGACTGTAGCAATCCATTTTTACAGAAAACTTCAAACATGCCTCCCCCCCTATAATCTTTCCATTCATCACCTTTCAATATCCCCCATTAATATGTTCAAAACATCATATCATCTCATACCTTCCTCATTCGCCTGTGCACTCGATCACTACAGATAGCCAAAGCTTATGACGTGTAATCACTTGGTAAACAGACTAAACCTTATTGAATCTTAATTTGCATAATGTATATTCCCATAAAAATGTTCATACTCGCCAGCGATTCGTCTACTACAAATAAGAACCAAAATAAAATAAATATCTTCACCCCTCAAGTTCATCCCCCGTAATAGATATATCATAAATATTATACACGACATTCCTAAAAGTTAGTTCCGCCATTCTTTATCTCCTATTCCTAAAATTTGAATCCCACAACAGCTACTTGGTTGCATTTGAAATACATGACGACTTTTCCCAAAAGTCAGAAAAAACATCTAGAATTTAGATTTTAACCCAAAATTCTAACTTAGCATCCGCAAATTAGTCAATATCGAAATACATGATGATCTTTTCCCAAAAAGTCAGATAAATTATCTAGAATTTAGATTATACCCTAAAATTTGAACTTAGAATCCGCAAATTAGTCAAAATCGACATACATGACGACCTTTACCCAAAAAGTTAGATAAATTATCTAGAATTTAGATTATACCCTAAAATATGAACTTAGCATTCGCAAATCAGTCAAAATCGACATACATGACGACCTTTTCCCAAAAAGTTAGATAAATTATCTAGAATTTAGATTATACCCTAAAATATGAACTTAGCATCCGCAAATTAGTCAAAATTGACATACATGACGACTTTTTCCAAAAAGTCAGATAAATTATCTAGAATTTAGATAATAACCTAAAATTTCAACTAAGCATTCCCAAATTAGTAAAAATTGACATACATGACGACCTTTTCCAAAATGTCAGTTCCATCACCTATAATTTCAAAATTTACCCAAAATTTGAATTTAGCAACCGCAAAATAGTCAAAATTGACATACATGACGACTTTTTCCAAAAAGTCAGTTCTGCCACCTTGAATTTCAAAATTAACCCAAAATCTGAATTTAGCAATCGCCAATTAGTCAAAATTGACATTCATGACGACTTTTCCCAAAAGTCAGTTCCGCCACCTTGAATTCCAAAATTAACCCAAAATTTGAATTTAGCAACCGCAAAATAGTCAAAATTGACATTCATAACCATATTAAATTAGTTGCATACGCGCCGAAAAGACGTAACAAAAGGTGAATACCATTTTTCCCGCCAATTTTAAAATATTAATATTCCCGCAACCATCACCACCACCAATCGTATAGCTATGCTGTTACTCGCTTCCCGCTCACCTCACCTTGCCTCACTCCCAAAAGCCAGTATAACCGGAACCCTAAGTCCTTACTGTCAATACTCAACCAGAGGTCAAGCTATTGGTGATATTCTCATGCGGTAATTTCGATTGTACCTTAATCGATTATCCTTAATAGTATATTACCCATCTCAAGGTATTCCTAGTTGATGACGTCATTTGTTAAAGTATAAAATATGTCTCACAATAAAGTCTACATCCATATTTTTCTAGTTTTTGGCTGTACGCCGTAATCTGTTGGAAACTTAATTTATTTTAAATTATGTATGGAAAAGATCGCACAAGAAACACCTTTCCCGCCCATCACCCTATTTCATTGCTGAATATGTGTGTTAAAACCACAACCAAAATCAACATGCATATAGAAAATGTTAAAAGTTTCAGTGCCAGGAATCGAACCCAGGCCATGATTTAGAAAGCCGACGTTCTCCGTCTGCACCACCGTGCTACAGTAAGTTTCAGTTGAAATATTTAATTACATTTAAAATGTCGAATGATAATAGGTCACTCATTACATGAGAAACGTAACTAGATCCTATTTATCATGAATGAAAGGAATTGAATTGTTACCTAATTGCATGGTTTTAATGACCATTATGGCCAGAGTGCCCCGCAAAATTTAACAATACAAAGACAAACTGACTAAATGAGCTATTACAGCTTTACACCCTTCATATCAGCAGCCTAAAGATTTATAATTATTAACACTCAACCTATCACCTCCAATACTCTACTGACAAACAAAATCCGCGCGCGTCGAACTTCGTTACACAATTCACAAATACCTATATCCCAACTCGATTCACCACCCAACGCCAGTGTAACCTGATCCATCATATCGTATGATATTAATACGTATCGAGAGGTCAAGCTAGTTTTGACAATCCCGACACGGCGACTGCGAATGTACCTTGATAGAAATAAACCGTCCTAATATCAAGTGTACCTATTGTCGAAAAAAAAGTATAATTAATGTCTAAATACGACCGAGGACGGGTGATGAGCGAGAAAGAAATACGTGATATACGTACGCGCAAACATTGCATAGATGACAAAGATTAAAGTACCTACCTACAGTTACTATTGATCCGCGATTATTCTAGTTATTATGAACACCATAATTAAATGTACGCGTTGCCGTAACTTACCGAAACCGTAAATACACTTAATTATAAGTACGGATGAACTATAATATTATTAGACATACGATCTACGTAACCGTGAGAAAATGTCGCACAATCTTCAGTGTCCATACATACAAACATTGCCCTTATCATTTATAGCATTTATACCATTTATATTACAAGTTATGAGTACCTCAAGCGATGACTTAAAACTGTTTCCATTTTTCTGTTGTTATATAGTACCACTGCCCTATATCAGTTATATCACACTCCTACTTGGGCGCGAAATGAAACTATCTATGGTAAACTCCCTATATAGAACTAAATCATCATAATATTACGGCAGTAATTAACTTTCTTGATTGTAACAAAACGAAAGATATTGGTTTTGATGTAAAATCGACAGCTTACGCGGTCACTACTGAGTAGGTAGATTTACCTGTTCCTATTATTTGCTACATGCCAACGCGGCCCACCACGCCAGTCACCCGTCACGAAACCACTCTACCCACACTCAATCACTACGCATCGCGAATGTCAAAATATACCCGCGGGTGAGCGCCGAAGTGAGCCCAAACAAGTTACAGAATAGAAGCTGTACACTAGAACAAGTACCATTTCTTATTTTGTGTCATGACCTAATATCAAAAGGCCTATATGGAATTATTATCTAATGAGTTCCTAATAATTACCTGTACTACATAGGTAAGCAAAATAGTTTAGGGAGATATTTAACTGCGCCACTCAAGCGAGACCTTAAGATAAACATGGATTATCTACTATTCCTAACACGGGCAGTGTGTAAAGTCCACGTAATGAAAAATAAATACTTGTGATATCCTAACACTAAAATATTTAACGATCTAATCCGATTACACTTATAACTATAACTAATGGCTTGGTGAGCTGTACGAACAAGTCTTTTGACTAAATCTTTTTTTTTCTAGAACCTACATCATTAAAGCGTCTAAAATTGGTGCACAAAATTTCACGATTAAAATAACGCGACTTGCATAGGAGAACAGACGGACAGACAGACATCCAAACACATTATATATTCTTTGGTTAAGCAAAGACGGAGAACTTCGTTCGCTTCGCTCGCTTGTTCATATCAGTTGGACAGACGGACGGACGGATCGGATACACGATATAATCTTTTGCCATGCCAAGCCGAGGAACTTCGTTCGCTTTGCTCGCTTGTTCAATTCAGACGGACGGATGGACGGATGGACAACCGGATATACGATACAGTCTTTGGCCAAGCCAAGTCGGAGAACCTCGCTTAAAAAAAGGGAGAAGTGCCGTACTGCTTCATTTCAACCAAAACCGATGTCCCCAGTTTTCTCCCACCACAGCGCCCACGCACACATTGAACCGTGTAAAAACAAAGACTCGGGCGTTGCTAGTGAGTCTACGGCAACATGCAAACAAGGGCTGTGATTGGCTTAAACGCACTACACTAGGGGGCGACAAACGTTAAAATGATGTCTTATCGATATTGATATTTAAATTATTATGTTAAGATATGGGTAACAAAATGGTAAGTTTATGTGGTGGTATTTAATTATCTAGCTACAAGTTTAAATAACACGGGTTGTTAACTTACTACAAATCGCAAAGGTAAAAAATATCGACGAATACCAACCTAAAGAGTATCTAAACGGCTTTTTATAAGTTCGGGTTCACATACATTTAAAACTCTGGTAGCATCGATATTTTTGACCTGTACCAGGCCTATCCCACGCGCACTTTGGCGCGAAATATCCACTACTCATATTACGAGATTTAATGCTAAGGGCGAGTATCCAACAGAAAGGTGCGAAGATGTGTTTCCATACATTTGACACCTAGGTTTCAAGCGAGCGAGTTGTCAAATATATGAAAACACATACTCGCACATCTCTGGTGGATATTCACCCTAACCGACACTTATCGCCTCAGCACCGAAATAATAAATAAATCACTACATAGTATAAAACAAAGTCGCTTCCTGCTGTTGTCTGTCCCTATGTACCTATGCTTAGATCTTTAAAACTTCGCAACGGATTTTGATGCGGTTTTTAGGGTTCCGTAGCCAAATGGCAAAAAACGGAACCCTTATAGATTCGTCATGTCTGTCTCTATGTCTGTCTGTCTGTCTGTCTGTCTGTCCGTCCGTTTTTTTAATAGATAGAGTGATTCAAGAGGAAGGTTTATATGTATAATACATGCATCTAGTATCAGCATTGCACCCGTGCGAAGCCGGGGCGGGTGGCTAGTAAGAAATAAAATAAGTACTATAAATCAATATCTTTATTATTTTTCACTTCTCATACTCAAAAAGTGCGTCATATTAGGCTTAGCAAGCGGGGCTAAAGTAGTACATTTAGCCCCTAGGGAAAATATGTATACATATTTATGATTTACAAAACATTTTAATTTGACCAATCAAAACAGTTCACCGTATTACATCCACCAATCACAACTCTTTAAAAAAACATTTGTATTTGCTATCAACTAACCAGAATACAGCTAGATTTAAAATCGACCAATCAGGAAACAGAATTAATTACAAATATTAGGTGTTTTATAGTCCCTAATTCACAATCATTAAAAAATATTTGACGCGGCTATATAATAATAGACGGTCAGAGGCGTTTATTCGTGGTGTCAATATTTTGTATCTGTGCCTGTGTCAAAGCAGTTTATTAAAGTAAAGTAAAGTATTTATTCATTGTAAACTGTGTACATACAGGTGTTAAAAAAAATATAGGAGGTAACAACAGTTGCTCATTTCGAGCGTACAATGTTCAATCTTAAAACTAAGAGTTAGTAGTGATACTGTGCACTGACTTAATATATAGCTATTCTAATTCATGCGCTGCTGGTACTCAAAAAATTCGTTTAAACTATAAAATACATTATCCATGAGAAAAGATTTCAACTTCGATTTGAATTTATTACCCTCTAGCATCTTAATACTATTAGGTAGGACATTAAATACACGTATCGCAGTAATGAACGCGCTTTTAAAGTAAAGGGAATTACTGGCCTTAGGTCGCGACAGGTTGTACTTATATTTTTCACGCAGATTTTCTTTTAATGAAGACTTCCTAACAAAGTAGTCCATATTATTTTTAACAAAAACGCACAATTCGAGAATATATATTCCAGTAAGAGTAAGTAATTGTTTTTCTTTAAATACATTCCGAAGTGATTGTTCAGCACTCATACGGTATACTATTCGTAAACACCTCTTTTGCAGGATAAATGTACTTTGCACATCAACAGAGTTCCCCCAAAAAATTATTCCGTAGTTTAATATAGAATAAACGTTCCCAAAGTACGAATTTCTAACAACGCTTTCCGAACAGGTTCCCGATAGAATGGATAAAGCATAGCACTGACTTGATAGCGTTTTGTTGGTTTGAGCAATATGTTCCTTCCAATTCAAGAAAGTGTCAATAGTAACACCTAAAAAAAATATGGCGCCAAATTGAACAATCTTTTCGTCATTGTATTTATTATTGATTGTGGATGGATAATCTTTGTTTTTACTATTTTCTCGCAGTCGAAGTGAAAAGTAGTGTATAACTCTGGTCTAAAAGCCATATTACCCCTCGAACTATTTCCCCTCACTTCGTTCGGGAAAATAACCATCTCGTGGTAATATGGCTTATTTTAGACCCTTGTCATACAATCTACTATTCAATTCACTGCCCAGTAAAATGGAGGTATTTATTTAACACTTGCCGTTTGGACAATCTAGGCGCCGCATTTTTTGTAAGGTAGTGTAATCGAATATTTAAATACTTCTCCATAACGGCCTTCGTTAAGAGAATCAAATGGTTGGTCAGAGGTGACTGCTCATATTGGTGAAATTGAATGTCATCAAATAAGTTTAGGCCAATGAAATGAGGCAAAGCTTTTGCTATCAGTTGTGCTTTAATATTCTTTGTAGTCACCGTAAGTTTTTGACGGTCTGAAAGAACAGCTGATTTAATGATCACTTCCATTCGTTTACAGATAGTAATGACATCATAGGATGGATACATTAGTCCGCCTTTATCTTTCAAAGATATAAACCCATGATGTACATCTTGAATTGTATTTGCAATTAAAGCTCCGATACAAGTTTGACATTTCATAACTTTCACTAGCGCATGTACCACAAATCCTGCAATGTACGATATAGCCTGAGAGCTAAACTCTGTCAAATCTCCGCAAAGAACATTGACTTCATCGTCGAAAATTGCCTGTTCGAATAATTGGCTTATGTCATCCCCATCATCCTCGGAGTTGTTGAGATACCGCGCTTCAACAGACATATTTATTTCTTGCAATGCTGACGAGCACGTAAGAATACCAATCTCTTCAAGTGACTTGCAGTTGCCGGTTTCTATGTCCCTAAGGTCCGCTTTCACAGTAAGTTTCTTGTAAATCGCCTGAAATTGTCGAGCTGTGGGGTTGGTATTACAACCGCCGTGTGCGCGTATATTCCCAAACATGAGTTCAAGATGATCTTGACTAAGTTTATATGTTGGAATATATTTTAATTGCTTCTCCTGCTCGACATGCTCGGTGAACAATGCTTTCGTACTTTTAATACAAGTTAAAAATCCCACAAACCCTGTTTTACGGTCAGATTTTATAACCTGTGTTTTTTCTTCATCATTGAGCTTCAGCGATATTATGTATGATTCAAATCGGTCAAAAAACTCGAATACTGCTACCTTGTTTCCAGAGTAGAGCGGTTTTTTGAAGTCAAATTGGGCCATGTTTCTGGAGTTGAGGCAGTCGAACACATTATTAATGTACCTAATAAAGGCAACTGTACCATCAACACCTTGGTCATCGTTAATTATCTGACGTTCAGCACAAAATCTCAAGGCATCCGCCACACTGTTGCTAAACAATTGTGAAGCTAAACGAACCTTCATTTTCTGATTTTTGAAAAAGACGTGTCCTCTCCTTAGTTTATTGGCTAAGTGTAGATTTTCCTTTTCCTGGATGTCATTGAGGTTTTTTACATGACTCCATTTTAAAACTCTGTTTGAGCCATCAATAAACGTGCCATATGCTTCAAAAGCATTTCTTAACAATTTGAGCATATGGCACGGATCGGGCATTATGTATACGAGTTTATGAGTCACCGGGTGTTCAAACCCCGTTTTCATGTTGTTAACCTCAAATGAACATCCAAGATGCTTGGCCATGCTCATATTTGCAGGACAACCATCAAAGGTTAATGAGGTTATTTGAATGCCCGTCTCATGTAGTAGCTCTAAGCATTGCACTACAAGATTTGCTCGCTGTTCTGCAGTTACACCCGCCACAAAGAAATATCCGACTGGTATTTTCCAAGGTGCATTGATGGCAGTAACTAAAAACACTAGTACCTCTTTCGCTTCTGGCAAATAATCTCCCGATTTGGCAGTATTACTCATGTCGACATACCCATGCATTTTTTTTCCATCCCACTCCACTCGTTGCCTGATTGCCATTTCGTCCATTACTAAATTGCACAACAATTTGTAATCAGTGGCTTCAGATTTCTGTTTCAGAGCTTTGAAGGATTCATGGGTGAAACCTGGCTGAGCATCAACAGTTTGATACCATTTTTTTATGGTCCGGGAATGAGGTAGACACGTGTGAAATTTTCTCCGAACATATTCGTAAGCCTTTGGTGAATAGAAGTGAAGAGTACAAGCAAAGGCTCTTAAAGCTGGCGAATATTTGGTTGGTATGTTTTGGCCCAATTTTTGTTTTTGATTATAACGTTGAATTAAGTCATTTACACCCAAATCTTCTAAATGCGCGGCTTGCTCTGCATTGACTAAATTTTTTGCGTTGAGTTCTTTCAATATGTCTTCCAGTTTACTTATTCGTTTCTGATAGCGACTATTCTTTTTCTGAAGCTTTTTTATTTGGTTTTTCTGTTTTTTCAGCAGGCTTTCACATTTGCTAATTTTCTGTCGCATTTTGATTTTTCGGGGATTCTCAAATAGAACGTTTGACTCTGACGGATGCTGTAAAAAACATTTTAAAAGTTACGTAAACAATAAAATTGTTATATGGTACTCAAAAAATGCCATTTGTTGGTTATGGAGCTATAAGTTCAATAACAACTATGGTTATGAACGGCTTTTTTCTTAAAAAAAGTATAGAATTACAGACATCTACTATACGTAATATTGTTCGAATAATCTATCTTCCCTGAAACAAGATATACAATTCCTTCAGTTGGACAATATAACATTAATTATGAATACCAACTTTTAATTTATTTTGAGGTGAGTTGACTTGGTCAGAAAAGGACTCAACCAGTTTAACATTTAAAGATGATGAAGCTGATGCAGTGACGGCTGTTGGAGTCTGAAAAAAAAATGCGTTTGATAACGTTTACTGACTTTTAAACTAATTTCAAACACAAATCGATAAAATGTTTATAAAATGTTACCTGATTGTTTTGATTTTCATTCGTTGGGCTTATTTTATGGCCACAAGTCACGCAAGTGAAATCCTGCTGAAATATAACAAGTACTTAAATTACTAGTGGGGAGGAATAAACCAAATGAGGAGAATACGACTAAACTAAATAAGTGTTCATCCCAGGAAAAACGTACCACTTTGTCGCAACTACTAGCTATTGACAGAACGATTTAATGTAAAATACATATTGGCTACCGACAAAGCAGTACCTTTTGCCTAGGAACGACGCACATAGAGGTGGTCGTAAGTGACCATGAGAAGTATAGATAAATCATAAAAGACAAAATTATACTACTATTGTCATATGCCTCATCACTTACTATGATTTCTTTTCTTGTTGTATTGACAAGAACTGGATTTGGAGATTCCCTTAATATAACATCAGGCTTTGAAGAACTCTAAAATATAAAAGACAATATAGAAATGTGTCACAAATTAATTCACTCAAATCTAGAGCATTTAATTATTTATTTAGCAAGAAAATTATACGAAAAGAACTAAAAATATAATTTTTACTACTCCTTGAGAGGGTTCCAGTGAGCTCAAAAATGACGGGTTCATCATTGTGTAATTAAAGAGTTCCTATGGCCACCTTCGCTCTCCATCATAAGACCTGCTTTATGATATTATAGAACGACGGGCAGCGAGGCGACGAACAGGCGTTGATACATTAACTCGCTCAAATGAGCGCCCGATCGACGCCACGCTGCCTTAGCTCTGTTATACAGCATAACATACCGATGAAACAATTTGACAAATCTTCAAGGTTGGTATGGCCCATTCGAAAAGTCTACGGCTCTTATTAAGTGGTTGGAAACATTTTTCTTGAAAATGTTCCGAACAGATAACACTTCTCTGTACAGGAAACCAGTTGGGACCTCTGCCCGTAGCATCTATCCACTTTTCTTTAGTACTCGGATTCTTTGGAAAACTGTAACAAGAAACCGAAATTTCTTCTTTAATTATCACAATTCAAATGAAAGTCTGTATGTATGTATCAATACTCAACAGCCTGCCCTCTGACATCAGGCAAGAAGCCAATAAAGCTTATCTTAGTAAAAAGCTGCATAGTTACCTTGTGAAACGCATAAAATAATTATTGTACCTCTAGACGTAGATAAATAGCAGATAATTTATAATATAAATATAAGAGAGTAGAGACTGCTCGATCCCACAGTCACACTGTTCAAACGGTTTTGCGGGACCCTGTACCTGTTTATGTTGTATTGTTTATTTCTTAATAAATAAATAATAGTAAAAGCAAAAATATTTAAAAGAAATCATTTGTAATAATATCACATTTAAAGTTGTTCTGGAGCCATTTACAACTAAATTATATACGTGTATATAAAATTTTATAATGTGTATTTACCGTCGTACTGCGACTTAGTGGAAATCTAACTAGTAGGTACCTTAACAAAATTGTACCTTTTAATCTTATTAGTATCTTATTAGTTACCTTTAAGATATATGCACCCAACCAGAACAAGTAATGAACTAAAATAAAACGGCGAAAGTAGTCGAAATAAAATCACAAGTATGATATCGTACTTCTATTTTATCGATTACGCGTAAACTGTAACTACATTTTGGCACCGCTCTAGTTCGCGACGCCAAGCAGCGGCCGTACCACTAAAAAAATCAAGCAGCGTTCATATCGATAGCGGTTTAATACATTGCGCCGTGATTTAGCGCTGTACAGGTTGCTTATTGTATTGAACGTTCAATGTACAACGCACTGAACAAAAATATGCTTTTTCGTTCGATATGTTATTTCGATCCCGAGAAATGATGCGGCGTTGTGTTTATTTGTTAAAATATTTGTTTTTACTGACTTATAAGTGAAAATACTAATACTTACATGTGGTACGTGACTCCACTATTCTTATAGGTTTTCGTTTCACTCCTATTTCTGCATGTAACCACGCTACAAGTCGGCATTTTGCGTAAATGTGGGCGAACATTTCATATTCACGGCAAAATTGCTACTAACCTGCGGCGAGCAGTGACATGCCCGTCTGGGCATGTCGCGGCGACACGCGCCACGCCCCCGTTTCATATCTATTTCTTTTTATGATCTGAGCTTCGCTCGCTCGTTAAATTAGTCGGCCGGACGGACGGATACACGATACAATCTTTGGCTAAGCTGAAGAACTTCGTTCGCTTTGTTCACTTGTTCAAACACCCGGACGGACGGACGGATACACGATATATTATATTATAATATTTGGTCAAGGCAAGTCGAAGAACTTCGTTCGCTTCGCTCGCTTGTTCAAATTTGTCGGACTGACGGACGGACGTATAGTTTTGCTTGCTTGTTTAATCCTGTCGGCCGGACGGACGGACGGACAACCGGATATACGATATAACCTTTGGCTAAGCCAAGTCGGAGAACTTCGTTCGCTTCGCTCGCTTGTTCAAACACTCTTCGTATAATAAATACTACCAACACTAAACTAAACGTAAATTACCTTAATCACGAAATGTTCATGAAACCAACTTCTTAAAATTATATGCAAATATTATTACCACAATGTTGGCAAACAAACCATCGGCCTGCCTAGCTCGTCATTCACTAACTTCTCATCGAGAATCCAATTTAATTTCCTACAACCTTTACTATTTATTTACCTTCAACTGAGCCCTTTTTTGACTAAATATTGTTTACACGTTCTTGAAAAAGACTAACGATTTCGACGAAATCTAAAATACATCGGTCTTCGCGGTCGATTGAGTGAAGTAGGTACCTAACAATCGTTATTGACTGTGTCAATCCTTAGATAACTACCGGTATTTACATCTACCCTACAGCGCCGTACAGTATTAATAGTACATCTTATGTTTAAAACAATTGATGTGAAATTTGGTCTATAATGCGGAAATGCAACGCAAATACCTATACTGGAACTTGCAGTGGTGTATGGAGATACACCTTGAATAAAGACGTTATTACCTGGGCCCTTTTCATTACATTAAATACGCAATAAATCCTTTCATTCATAAATATTGCACTAAAATTGTAAGAAAACAGCGAATACCCACATAAATAATCATCCTATCAATTTTATAAACTTGGACCTTGGACTTGGCGTCACTCTGCCTCGAATTATTTAATCACGTCACTTTCGCTATGCGCCGACAAATTCCATATTTACACCCATCATTCATCATTTCATACTCTATCACTCAAGTCACAAGATTCATAATCCCATAACAGTTATATAAATTTTATAATAGCCGGCCACATTAAATAATTCTATTGTACGTAGTTACCTTCAAAAGTACGAGTATAAAAAGACGAACATATACATAACTGTTGCCACCTGTTCCTAATCAAAGTCATTATGTACAAACTTTGACCCCTAAACGGCCACGTCCCGAATGCGAAAGTCTTCCCTCTCTTTCCCTCCCTCTCAACCGACTACCTGTCGTACGCTCTTATAACATAATGAAATAAGTAATAGGCATCATACATAACTACAACATGACCCATAAACCATAAATGTTTGTTGCAGCAATATCTCATAAAAATAGGAAACCAATTATTCGCTCGCCTTAGATTAATAACTTAAATTCAATAAAGCATATCACATCCCTATATTATCTAAGCCCCATTACTAAATCGTGTACCTACAGATAACGTAAACCGTACTACAAGCGTTCCGTCTCACTCTACCAACTTGCCATGATAGAAAGAGAAGTATACTTTGATGTCTCATTTTTAATTACAATATGTCACTGCAAAAAGTTGTAAGACATGTAACGTCTGTCCTATGTCTATGGTCCCTTAAGGCCTGCTACACACTGACCTTTTAGTATGGCAACAAATCGTCTATATCTATGAAACCTCGCGCTTAATTAAACGTTTCGTCTTCGTATTATCGTATGCATTTCGTCATACTAAAACGACTGTAACATTAAGTCTTTATTTTAAAACCATAAAATAATAATAGGGGAAAATAACACGTTGCGTTAGTAAATACTATATGATAATTGATATTATTATTTTCGCAAATCTGATTTACGAGAGTACAAGATTAAGTGGAATAACAAAACGTAATGACACTAATAACAGAACAGAGGGGTACCGGACAAAACTTTGTTTTAATTTGTTGTTCTACCGCAACTTTCTAATAAGAATATAAAGAATTTGTATAAGTGAACGGAAATAGTAATTTATATTTTACATTCACGGCTCATTAACGTATGTGCATTCCTACTTATGCTTCACTTACAACTATGGGTATCGCAATGGGCCGCCGGCGACTTATGAAGATGACTCGATTTCGAAAACTACTTGTTAAGTATACAAAAGAGAAATTCTTATTTTATATGCCCTAAAATCTGTATATGCCTATACAGAAACCTATGACACACGACACACACGAAATTATCTACACTTGCCGGCTTGGGATTGACAACTATGGTAAGCAAACTTTTGTCCCTATTATATAAACGAAAAATACTTTTAGTTATCCTAATGTTTCCTACTTACAATGACTAGACAATCAAATATCTGGCTGCCTTTGCCATGATATATTTATGCGCAACTAAATTGTCATTCTAGAAATATAGAATTCAGCAAGTTCTTGCAAAGAAAAGGTGTTATTCTAACTTTCTACCTACACTACATTACCCAATAGTCAAATTTACGAATTGCTCGAGAGCCGAGAATGAATTTAGGGTACATCTATCTTCCTTATTGCTAAATTTACGGACGGACTAGCGCAGGATTATTTCATTATTAATGATTTTTGTTTCAGAACATACTAGAAGCACTAAAAAATAAACCCGTCCGAGCCTACCATTCCGAAAGACAAATGATGATCTGTTTTGTTATTACAAATGACAATCAATAAAAAGGAATTTAACCTTCTGTGTCTGCACCATACGGAGATGATATTGTCCAAATGTTCACCGACTTCCCAAGGTACATATCAATATGAATTTAATATTCTAGCAGCGTTTTGTGTCAAAATCTACCTACTACCAAAGCAGTTAAAATCTCGCTAAAAATATACCTATATCCTGACTATCAATACCAACAACGCGTTGATCCTAAATATTCTCAAAATACTAGCTTTCTTTTACGATTAGTTGGTATTTTCATTTAAAATACCATTAACAGAACAAAATCGCACCGAAACCCTTTTATTTCCAATAATGTACTAGCCACCCGCCACTGCTTCACACGCTAATCACTATCACTATGTCCCTGCGTTTTGAATTTGTAATATCTTTGAAAATAATCATTTAAATTGCACGCTGTAAGAGGCTATAACGATCTATATTATTTGCACAACATACTTAAGGTACTTATTTTGATGAGGATTAATGCTGTATTACTTAAAATCGCCTAGTAACTAAGCCTTTATTAAGCAAGATAACAAAATGGTTATAGTGGGTTACCCTAAGAGATAGACGTATACCACCACGGACGTTTTTGTGGACCTTTTTAAGTCGTACAATACGGTAGTACTTTATTTTGATCTATTTCATAAGGTTCGGCCAACGTTTGCAATGTACCTACGCGCAAAATTATCAGTCTTCCTCTACTATATTAGGCATGTATTCATACATATAAACTCTCCTCTTGAATCACTACCCATCAACAGAAAAATCCGCATCAAAACCCATTGCATAATTTCAAAGACCCATGCACACACAGGGACAGACAGACAGCATGAAGCGACTTTGTTTATACTATGTAGCGATTTTCATGATACATGAAAGTGAACTTAAAACAGAAAATGAACAAACCCTCTAATTTGAACGGAACTATGAATGTACTTAATAAGTCGGCGCTTAAAGCAGGGGTGCGCAACCGGCGCTCCGGTTCAGAGACGCGCGATAGTTGAGAACGTTAATTCATAAAAATATTGATATGTTTCATTCGCTAGTAATGATTATGAAGTGAATGACTTCCTTATTCCATAGTTACAAGTGAAAAACCATCCTTATTACGTAAACGGGAACGAGACCCCCAAAACCACGTCATTTTGCCACAAGCTTGTGTCAAGTGATATCAAAAATCTAGTAAATAATACAATTCTAAGAATAGTTTCACCTATCCGTTTACCTAATATCCACATACGTAACGTAATAAACCAACCTCTAGGTTAATTTGTATAATTTACCTAAAATTTCAACTAGAATTGTAGTGCATAAAAATGAAACAAGTGAAATAAAGCCCTGATAGTAAGTTTAGATCTAAATAGATTCTAGATAAAACCTCTTCTCTTATAAGTTTATGATATCGAACTGCTAACTACCGAACATTAAAATTGAACCTTAATGAAAAAGTTGCGAACCTCTGATTCAAGTGGTAAAACGCTTTGCGTTCTTTGAACGTAATAAATAAATTGAATGAATGATAAACGTAACTATGAAAATAAAGCGTACATAAAAATGAAATATTTGCTAAACGAATACCAACTATGTATACGACTACCCACTACCGTAAAACATACGACGGCGCCGACGCGACGGCGAGCGCGGCGCGGGCTACCCTCCGATACGGTCGAACCCCACCTACCCCACGCTTCATACATTTTATGCAGGCACTAATTTTTCCTAATCATTAACGTGATCACAATGGATAAACGTGTGCGGAATTTATGAATAAACTTCGTTTAGTTTCTACTAGCGATGAAGGCTCGCCCCCAAATAATAAAAGTTCATAAATATTGCCGGAGTTCCTACTACAAAGTCTAATTATTGCAAATATTCCTTTCTCAGTTGTACTATACTATAACCTCTTCTCCTTTCTCCTCGACATATTAAGAATTAACCCCGGCACAAGATTAGATTTCTTAACTTACAATATATGCTACAACTATTGCCTAAAGCCACTGAAATCGCCCCCCTGCGTCCATAATTCTAATTGTTTATATATATAGACGCCCCCCAGAGTCTATGATTCTAATTATTTATACATACTCGTCCCGCTGATTCTATGCTTTTATATCTTAAAAATTATACCGAAAACGTGTGATATGCCTTAATTACAGTAATGATTCTTTTTCTTTTTAATTTTCAGATGGAATACTAAGTTAGCAGCTGACCTAGCGAAGTTCCTAGTTCATGGTTAAAGAAAATAATGAAGAGTCCAATTCCTGTCAAGCTAACCTCCAACTTCACTGCAACAAATTGTAGCCCGAAGGCTACTGAAGATATCCCAGGGAAACGGCTCCAAATTGTAACAACTAAGCTACCGAATATAAAGCTATCGCACATCCTGGTCACGGCACCAAATTGTAACAACTAAGCTACCGAATATAAAGCTACCGCACGTCCTGGTCATCGCGCACCACTTTGTAACAACCAAGCCATCGTCGTCCCCCACGCAATGAAGTGAAACCCCAAATACCCGACGTGAAAACACTGCGCACTAAAACCTACTGAAGAAGCTCCACGCCGAAGCTCGGAAATACTCAATAAATTACTCCCACAAAAAGCTGATCAAGTTATCATAAGTTCTAACACTAACCCCTATTGTAGCTTGCCCTCTATTTACATATTTAATAAACCTACTCTTGTTGCTTGCTTTTATTACGAATACCTGAAGATTTGGCCAAATGTGATCATCTAGTGGTAGAACCCTGAAGTGTTGTGAACCGTAATAACCCATGTCCTTTTATGAAAGCTTGACAGGTTTTGGACTCTTCATTATTAAATTAAATCTAGTCTATTCCGCGCAATAAATGAACCTATCTGAACGCTGCTTTCAGCTACTAATCTCCTATTTTTAATGTTAATGAAGTCCTAAGGTTTGGAAGAAGAAATCATTCGCTGTAGGTATCTTATAATTATACGTTAAGTATTAGTTAAGTTAAGATTATAACCGCTATTTTATAATTATAAATATTTTTATTTTTGGGTAGAAAATCCCCTACCACTTATTACACGCTCGGTTGGACTTGGAAGTAGCTTTTATAAAACATAAATTAAGATTATTTATTTGAACCTAAGGTAAACTAGTCGCTTGTCCTAAATACTTGTATTTTGGAACAAAGGTACTATCGACGGGTTGTGTGGACTTCTTGTACTCACACATGCTACTTCTCAAGTCTAGGATGGGGAAAGAGCGTCCTATCCAAGTTACCTTCCTAGCTACCTATGAGTTTATGACTCTGAGAATGAATCTACCAGTGTCTCCAACCTAGCGGTCAGTTTCGAGAAGATACACCGAGACAAACTCGACTGACATCTTTTAGTGTTAATAATTGTTGTATTTACAACACATATGGCCAATATATACCTAGACCATTCTATACCTATGGCTATTGGAGTAATACCAATGCAAACCGTACCTTACATGTGAAATATTTGTCCTAAAGCGTACCATAAATGAAGAGAGTCCACTCACAACAATAAATTGCCTTGAGTGGAGAATATCTACTCATAATATTAAGATACTTTAAATGGATTTGATGAACTGCTCTGCCTGTCATCAAAACCAGAGTTATTTCATCTTTCTAAAGCAACCCCGATATCTCAACGTTATGAATAGAAACGTTACCTTACTATGATGGTTGATAACTGCCACACCGTTACAATACCTCACATGCATTTCACAGAAACTAGACATTCATTTACATTAATTATTATTATTGAAGTGACCTCAGCTATCCTTACAATGTGGTCTTCATGAAAACCATTCAGATTAATGACTAGTTTTAGCTAATCAAAACAAGTTATTGGAGTATCTTTCGTTGTAGTAAATATAGTTATAAACCTATCATCCCATAACGCGTGAATTTATCCCTAAAGTCTACCCCACAGTCCCTATTCTGCTTACTCCTGGAACCATACCTTAGTTCAGAAGCAAGAATGTATCCCTATTGAAGCTGTAATTAGTTCAGTCGGCGAAACTGAGATGACAACCCTCTAGCAGCCTGTGTAATTCATCTCCCCTCGCTGCGCCCGTAGGCTAAAGGGATACAGCGAGTAAGATGCACTAACTGGACATACGGTATGTTGATATATAAGTATATTTAACACTGAACGACCCCTCAAGCAACTGATCGGTTTCCGCGAGCGAAGATATCCTTCTATGCTTATCGTCACATGAATGACCAAGCCACGCTTCCACCGCCAGTTGTTTTGAGAGACGTGAGGGCCCCGGTTAAGAGGTTTCGTCTCCTGTATTAATAAAAAAGGTAGACGCCAGATCACACCTCAAATCTGGTAGCAAAGGACTCTGGATCACGCTAATTGACACCGTTATACGCTAGCATGATCCCTCAGGTATACTGTAAACCTGGACAGTGTTCTGGCTGATTAGGTAGTAATAGTTAAACCCAACTAAGTCTCGAAAAAAATCTTACAAACATGTACAATTCCAGGGATTGGACCGCCTGGCATTAAATACGCTTGATTAAACTATATAAACCTCACAGATAGTATCCGAAAAGGTATATACAGCCCTGATCGAGTTCCGAAACCATTTGTCATCCATGTCCAAATTCAGCGCGTAGCCGCTCCTGAGAATTAGACATGTTTGATTTAGCTATATAAACCTCACAGAATATATCCGATAAGGTTAATATAACGTAGGTCCTAACACCACTTTTGAATTTACATATCACTATAATTTTAAGAACTGTAAATGACTCATAATTACGAAGAGAGTTTCCCCGCAACGACGAGCCATTCACTACAATAATTAAAGCACACACCAATAAATTCCCAGCCATAACCAGAGACACTGTCAGTCCGAACGATGAGAATTGAATGCCGCGAATCCCGAATCCTTCTCCCGCATCTACCTCCATCCCCGCCATATTTAGACACCACCGATTTTGTTAACCGTTTATATTAGTCCTTAATCTACACATTGAAGATGATTATAACTATTATAAGGTACGATTATTGTCATTTTATTGTAATTTACCGTTTGACATATAAAAATGCCCCCGTGGCCCATTTGCAGAATAAATAATTGCTCAATTGATTGATTGATAATAGTATCATCAAACACTTAAACTCTTTGGTAATAAGGTCGAAAATCGGTTGTACGTATTCACGCGCCAATACTCGGTTTGCAATGAACATGTGATTTTATCCATCCCACTCCCCGGCAATGGTCGCACCGCCCATTTAATTTAGCTCCTAACGCTCTAGCTGTTAAGATTGAAATCCGTATGGTCGCCCTACGCTTCTAGAAAGACAAATGTTGCCAGAGTAGAAATATTACTTTTCCCATAATATATTGAATGACTATTATAATTCTAGTTTACATGGAACTCTTATAAACCCTTGTAACCACTGTCATTACGTGGAATAAACCCATACAATATTCTTTGAATGAAGTAATGTTTTGATACTGACTAACTACACTATTAATTGCTAGCCAAATTATTGATTTCCTTTTCTCCCTTACTTACTAAATCTATTCCCCAACTTTTGTCATGAAATAAAAACTCGTCACTCGCCCCACTCTTTCTACATCAATGATGTAGTTGATTGTTTTATTTATACAGAAACACACCGACGAGTATGCCTGTCCCGTTACATTATCCCATGAAACAGGTTATTTAACACTGATACTTAGTTTCAGCGACCGCATAGGTTTAATTATCAAACGTATAGAGAACAATTGCTACGGGTTATTACCTTGAATGTAACTACTTAACTGTTAAACTGAAATGTCGCGAGGCGTGGCACAATTTCAGATTTCCACTAAGTTACCTACTTTTGCAATTTACAGTAAAGTTCATAAATATGTATACTTTCCCAAACGGTCAAAAATATCTACAGGAAACTTTACTTTACAGGAAAGTCGTGTTCACATGTTTTTGATCACTTTGCACATGCACATATTGTCGAAATTAACTAAAGGTATTTATATTTTATGTTGCGACGGTAGTAGACACTTTTGTGGTCTGCCTGATGTTAAGCAGACACCATAAGCCTTTTTTTGAGTGGGAGGAATAGTTATTTGTTATGCAAGGCTGCAAAGTTGTTGTTTGGCGCAAGTGCTTAGTTTGAAAGCCGAGCTAGCGAAGGATTGTAAAATTGGTTCAAAAGTACAATGCTGAGCATAGCGAGGCTTTCAAGGCACGAGACGTCAAACAATTTTGCCGCCGAGCGAAACACACAATTTTTCGCCTCGCCACCGCGAGGAAAATTGTAGGTAAGTAAATGTAATGGAAGTAATTTGGACCTTATACTCATTTTCAATAAAGTTTTGTTTACATCTCATCAAGATCTAGCATTTTATAATTATTAAATGTAAGATAAATATTTTTGCATCTTTAAATAACCTCACGCTTACCTACACTAAAAAAGTCAAAGTATTGTTGGGTACTCACGGTTTAAACTAAGGCTCAAATACGCTTTATTTCACTTTTTCCGCTAACTTAGCAGGCATCAAAATTCATATATGTATATCTTCTGCACAAAAATCTATAAATAACCACCATTATTTTGGTTTTACTGTCTGTGGCTTTAGAACAAAACAAAATTAAATGTATAAGTTTTTTCTTAAATTAACGTTTCAAACGATGCGTTCCAAATTTGGAAGAAGCGATTTTTTTAGAAAAATAAAACGACATTCTAAAATTATTTATTCGTATTTTATCCTTATAAGTCAGTCTAAATATTCATTATTCGTATGTACCTACCTACTTAATTAAGTGAATAAGTATTATTAATTTTATTTTATAAAAATAATAACAATTTATTATTGGCATAACACCATCAGTTTCTGAACGCACCTCTCATTCTGTATAGAAAAAAGTTGGGTTTCGCGATCGACCGTCACGTTCCAAATTCAAAAACTCTTTCCACGCTAGCGGATAAAATGGACTTTTGGGCGCAGATTTTGAGCGATAAAGCAAGCCTTTTCGAGCCGGTGAGGTGAAAAATCCTTTATCCTACCTCTCGCCACGGGGATAGCGCGGAGGTTATGTCGGACTCGCACCGACTAAAAACCCCCCGATGGTCCTCCTCGACGCATTTCGTACGGCTCTGGGATCTCCTACGGAACGCACCAGTGCCGCCCTAGCGTCATGCCTCTGTAGGTTTTTTTTTGACGATTGCAGCCCCCTACTCAATCGTGTATCAACCCGAGGCCCCCTTTTAGTCACCTTGTACGATAGGCAGGAGATACCGTAGCCGTATTCTAGTGCCCGGGCTACAGGGCGCAGACACCATAGCCTATGGACGCTTGCGATCCCGTAGGAATCACAAGCGCGTTGTCGACCCTGCATTGATTTGATGATTCTTTGTGCGAGTGTGTTTTTTTTATTTAATCGTATGACATACATTATTTCGCCTTTAAAGTTTGTCACTCTTTAGCACAACCAAGGGGACACGTGCACGTGTGTGGTTGTGTTGTGGTAGGTAGCTCCAGCGGACACGAGTAACAGTTGTCCCCCAATGTGAGAGCGAGTGTAAGAGACGAACGCGGGTCCCTCACTCTCAACGCAACACATCGTCAGTCTAGCGAACATATATATAACAGAAGGCCGTATTTCTCCAGCATCATCATCATCATATCAGCCGAAAGACGTCCACTGCTAGACATAGGCCTCCCCCAAAGAGTGCCAAAGTGACCGATACCTCGCCACCCGCATCTAGCGGACTCCCGCAACCTGTATACCAGGTCATCAGTCCACCTTGTCGGGGGCCTACCCACGCTGCACCTTCCGGTGCGTAGTCGCCACTCGAGAACCTTTCCGACCCAACGGCCATCGGTTCTACGTGCTATGTGCCCCGCCCACTGCCACTTAAGTTTAGCGATCCGGAGGGCTGCTCCAAATGCGAGCGAGACATTCCGCTGGTCCCTACTTCTCTTAACATTTTAACATTATAAGACCAAATTAATAAAGATAAAATATAGTATTAAAACAAACAACTAAGAGATCCACAACACAGACTTCGTTGAAAACAGTAAGTAGGAGAAGGTGGGGGTGGCTTCGTACACTTTATCATAGCCTTGTAAAAAAAAAACCGCTAATTCAAAATGAAAGAAGACATTTATTCACTACACAAAAGACACACAGAGACAAAGGGAGGAGAAACAATACAGTTGACACATAATTTGTGTGATCAGATGAATGCTTATGTATTTCAGTTTTGATTCAAAGCATCTTTGCCACGGTGTTGGTCTTTGGTCAAAAAGTTGGAATTGTACGAATGCACTCCATACGTGGGGTGGCTTCGAACAATATTCGTTTTTTCCCAGCATTCATTTTCAGCTATTTCACCAGTTTTAGTCACCTTTCGGCATATCTTACTGACCTGGTATTGTAATTATAGGTAGTTGGGGTGTAGACACTAAATCTAAATCAACACACTTCGTCAAAAATCCAAACAAGCCAATAATCAGCGATATGCATCATGCAGCAGATCAATAGCATACAAATAATATAATCCGCAACAACCTTTCACGAAGTTAACCCTCAAGTTAGCGCATCTGATCCCGGAATGGCAGGTACCTGGCGCAAATGTGCCCAATATGCTCGCGACATTTCCCCGCTGCACTCCCAATTAAATATGGTACGAGCCAACTCTGGGATCGCCACCTCTCTCCCTCAAACGCTGATCTAACTTTTTAAGATTATAAGTCTTTTTACAATCTTTTATTTAGTTTCACCTGGCCCGTTGTCTGTCTGTCTGTAATCAAATCTAAGTTAAATTTGGCCTACTTCCTGATGACCGATTGAGCTGCAATTTTGGGTGTAAGTATAGTTTGGATGACAATTCAATATTATGGTACCATCGAGCTGATCTGATGATGGAGACAGAAGGTGGCCATGGGAATTCAGTACTTAACCGACGTAACTCCTTTGAGTTTGGGCTCGTTAGAATCGTCTCAATGAGTAGTGATTGTATACAGAAAAGTACAGTCGGCAATAAAAGCTTGTACCAAAAATGAAATTTTTGCCAGAAACTTGTTAACGTTAAAAGTAGAGACTTTTGATCTGTCAATGTCGAAAGCTCATATTTTTTATCACTCGTAACAGTTGTTATTTAACGGTGACGTACAGCAAAAGGCAACATCGCAGTAAACGGCACCGATATAAATAACGTGGCGACAGCATTTGCTGTGTGTGTGTATCCGGGTGATTCATATCGTGTGATGCGTTCGGAACGTGTTGATGACAAAGACAAGCCTTTTTATGGACACGCATTTTTAGAAAAAATGAAGATCACGAAAACTTACTTTTTCAAGAAGTAGGCACTTTTATTGTTTGGAGCGTTTCTAACTTTGCTGGTAAACGACATTACTTATGTTTGAGTATTTCATGTTAACGGTATGCTTAGGCTTAAGTTTGGTTATGATTGATATTGCTTTCACTTATATTTAAGAGAAACGTGTAGGTTGTACAACTGCTTCCTTATCATTTGGACGGGACATTAAGTGACTAGGTATAATTGTTTATTATGTTTATTATGGTTAGTTCATTTACGGCTTGGTAGGTAAGGGGACTGATACACTGTATTATGCAATGCACAGACTAGTCTAGAACTTTGGCACTGGTCCAGAAAGTCCTTTTTTCGTGGAAAAAACCTGCGAACACTACCAGGTGTCGGGGGAAGTCTGGGTATTGTGGGATCTCTACCCACTAAAAACGCCACGTCAGCCGCCATCTGCGCTAAGTAAGTTATTCGGAGGATTCTAGCTAGGGTCTCAGATTGGACGAAGTAAGCGCTCTTCGCGCATTGCCCCTGTGGGCTCATTATGGGCATCCTCGTCGCTTTTTCTGGAGTACATGGCAACTGTTATACAAAGACCACTGGCGACTCCGTTGACCCCCTTAAGTAGCCTTCTACTACAGGCGGGAAGGACCGTAGACCTATTCTTGCCCGAGTGAAACTCCTAGTGTATTCAGGAAACTTATAGAGCAAATAATATGTTTTACCTTACCGTTCCATATGTTATACGTCATTGGTTGGGTTATCCGCACCGCAAACTGCTCTCTGAAAGGTACTTTAAATGCAAATCGGAACAAAGTTCAAAACGTGCACCGCAATGCAACGTGGCTTCCCAAATTTATATTAATGGGAGGACTTAAATCCGCAGTTACTCAAAAATTTTCAATATTTTTATCATAGCTTTTCCGTCTTGTGGTTTTACGACGATTCTGACGGTTTTAGAGCGCAGTAACTTCGTAGAATATTGGATCTATTTTTACTTTGTATACAAGGTGGATGGCGCCTTCAACGGAAAGATAAGTGTTTTATTACTTTGATATTAAATCATAATCATTTATTGTAAGTCGTCTTATCGATGGACTAATAGCCATTACACCATCATCATTATCCTCATGGCGTTTTTTTTCGGTTGATCCCATAAATAAGAGTGGTTGATGCTAAATACGCCCGGGGTCGCATTGGCACCTAATTAAGATTTAGCGTAGACGAGACGCCAGTTTCAGACCTTGATTGATGTGAGGTGAATCCGAATTTATCGTATGTATTTAGTATAATCTGTAAATCCAATTTCTGTTTGACCAAAATGTGGTTTGTAGATTTCACTCATCAGATCAGGCAGCCTAGCGCAACTGACGCCGCGCCGCGACGCGAGACGAGAAAGATCTACTCTCATCTTTCTAATTTGCACGACACGAGTGAGACAGGAGATGCTAACTCGCGCGCGAAGCGACTAAGCAGCATGTTAGACGTACAGACCCCTTGACAAGCTTTGTCGCTTATGTAGGTACTTACTTTATTGCGGTTTCATGATTGAATATTTATTGTCCATGTCGCAGAGAAAACGAAATGATCAATTTTATGCATTTTGAAGATCGTTTCTCTCGCTCGCTGTCGCACAGTTTCGGAGCCCGTTTTTGATGTACAGTCGAGTACAAAGATATGTATACGCCTGAAAGTTACAAAATTATGTAAGCATTTAAAATTGTAGCCATATATTTGATTACTATAATATATGCCCAAATAAATTGACAGTACCGAGTTCACGCCCAATGTTACAAATTTATGTATACACTAACAAGTAAACAATAATGTGCACCTATTGATGCAGATTTATATGACTACAGATACTGTTACAATTTTATGTATACACGTCAATCAAATTAATTTTTCGAATATATGAACCTATCAGTAAAAAATATCTCAATATTCTGCAATAATGAGCTTCATTAGCTTTGACATACGGTCGTAATTTGAACAAAGTTATTTGACGCTTCTTGAAAAGAGTATTAACCTGTCATTGGATATCGCCGTCTCGCGATTTAAATAGTGAATTTGACAGAATTGATAATAAGTCAAAATTACCAGATGGGCCTAACATTGCGTTTCTATTCAATGCCCTATATTCATAAGGATCCGTTGAATTGATTGACAGCTAGTCCCTAATGTAATTTGACCCCTAGGATTGTAGCACATATGTGGGTATTCAGTGGTGCAATTTATACTGGTCCATATATAAATGCAGCTAGTAGTCGGAGAGCTTTTTGGATTCCTCCCCAGCAGTACGAATTACAAAATGGTTCGACTCGCCTAGAGCCTATATAAGAGGGGTGAAGTCCTCTTTGATATAACTTGAACCCGAAATTCGTAAAATTAAACGAAACGATCTTTTTTAATTAACATTATTTTTTTTATTTAATGCTAGTCGTGAATTTCTAGCTATAGAAAAATAAGATTGATGGGCAAAAAACCCACTTTGAACTTGGTTAGGTAAGTTGTGTTTACATGAGTTTTTTTTTCTAGGCATCAAAATATATATATTCTGGATTACTATTATACTTATACCAGAATAGATTTAGATTCATTTATTTCAAGTTAAATATTATAACATAAATTTGCTTACAATTAAAAATTATCAGAGTCCTTATCACGATCCTGAATAACTAAGAAATAAAAATAAAAATAATATTAAAAATGTCTATACAGAAAGTGGATGTACATAGTATTTTCGAAAACAGATAGTCATTTTTTGAATTTTGACAAAACCGCCCCAACATTCAACCAAATATCTTCAAATGACGTCATGCATAAAATGAAAGAGACAATTATATATATCTGATATGAACCTTCATATATTCGGAAAATAAATTTGATTGACGTGTATACATAAAATTGTAACAGTATCTTCAGTCATATAAATCTGCATCAATACGTGCACATTATTGTTTACTTGTTAGTGTATAGATAAATTTGGAACATTGGGCGTAAACTCGGTAGTGTCACCTTATATGAGCATATATTAAGTAACCAAATATGGCTACAAATTAAAATGGATACATCATTTTGTAACTTTCAGGCGTATACATATCTTTGTACTCGACTGTACCTACCTACCTAATTAAAAATCATGCGTCTTTCGCGGATATATTCCCGATTGTCCTGAATTTAGCATTCTGAATGAGTTAAGAAGCTGATTCAGGAAGATGCAATCGCATTTAGTTAATAGTAAAGATCCTAAATCTAAATCTACACCTTCCTGAATCAGCTTCCTATTAACTCATTTAGGATGCTAAATTCAGGAATACCCGCTTTACTGAACGGGCAAACGAGGCGAACAAAGTTCTTTGTTTCAGCTTGGGTCGAAATTCGGTTGTATGTCCGGATTTCTCGGTTGTGTCTCCGGTTTTCCTCTACAGGTCGCATTTCTCAACCGATTCTTGTGTGAGCAGGTTCAATAACTGTATAGTACTTTTTTGATCCAGTCGATCGAAACTTTAAAAAAACTACAGCTCACAAAGCCACTGGGTAATAGTTAAAATTATTCATACACTTGCTTCTGCCCGCGACTTCGTCCGCATGGAACTTGTGTATATAGTAGCTCAATACAAATCAATACAAACTACCAGTCCCACTTGCGCTAGAAAGAACAAACCTGACAAGTGTTTGCACGAGACGTCCTGATATAGATATGAAATGAAGAAAGAGTAGTTAATTGCAAAATGAAACCCCAACTTATTTCCGTCCAAATCAATATCCTACGAGTTCTATTTTTTCCCTATTGAAAACATTAGTCGGGTTTCCTGGGCCACATCCAAGCTTATAGATTGTTTAGCAGCGTCTCGCCTTACATCCCTACACGAGTGGTTAATTTTCCGTCTATATTCTCATTAGGCTTAGTGACTGGAATGTAATAATAGTATGTAACATAACGTACATTCATTTATTATGGTCTTTGGAAGCTCACGCTCGGACAAAATTAAGCGCAATTATTCGCCGATAATTTTTGTACACCCGCTTTAAAATTAACTTAACCTCGGCAACTATGCGAGACAACATGGACATATATTTTCTGAATTCAGACAACAAGATCCACAGTTTTTTAGTATTTTCCTTAGCCCTATGTTCATAAATATATGTAGCGAAAGATATAATATTTTTAACTAAGGCTTTCTTACACGTTCCGATTCACATAAAGTAAGTACTTCAAATCGTAATTAATGTTTAAAATTATTATAAATTAAAATGAAAACGTTTCAGAAGTTATGATTTTATGTTTTTACAAGTTTTATATTAACTTGCCCTGTTAGTATGTATGGGACAAATCTTGCAAGTTAAATTTGACCCACTTCCCGGTGACCGATTGAGCTGAAATTTTGGGTATAAGTGTAGTTTGGATGACAATTCAATATAATGGTACCATCGAGCTGATCTGATGATGGAGATAGAAGGTGGCCATGGGAACTTGCCCTGTTAGTATGTATGGGACAAATCTTGCAAGTTAAATTTGACCCACTTCCCGGTGATCGATTGAGCTGAAAATTTGGGTAAAAGTATAGTTTGGATGACATGGTACCATCGAGCTGATCTGATGATGGAGACAGAAGGTGGCCATGGGAATTCAGTACTTAACCGACGTAACCCCGTTGAGTTTGTAGTGAGTAGTTATTTAATCGTATGGCATACTTATTTTGGCCTTTAAAGTTTGTCACTCTTTAGTACCACCCAGGAGACACGTGCAGGGTTGTGGTAGGTAGCTCCTGCGGACGCGAGTAACAGTTCTCTCCCCTTTGTCAAGTGAGTGGGCAAAGACTCGACTGTTAGAATTTCTTAAGCCGACCGAAGGCCTCTAACTCGGCTTAACGACTACTGTCATAGACAGCAACCGGGATCAACTGCTTAGCGTGCCTTCCGAAGCACGGAAGCGCTCATTTATATTAACCACTCAAACATCAGGCGGTCACCCATCCAAAGACGGACCGCTGCCATCTTTGCTTAACCTGCGTTAACTTTTCCGACTCGCAGGCGCCTAATGAATGATGGTGTACAGAAAAGTACAGTAGGCAAATAAAAGCTTGTACAAAAAATGAAATTTTTGACAGAAACTTATTTCAACATTTTGGTCACAAAATAATGGTAAATATCCCTATTGATTGATGCATCTTCCCTATTGAAAAGTCAAGTAGGTACTACGTTACACTGACAACAAAAGTAACCCATTTGGATGAAATATTGCTTATAGTCTGGGTTAAACTAAAGGATAGTTTTTATCCCGGGTTCATGCAGATGAAGTTGCGGGCGGAAGCTATTTTGTACTAAAAAAGCACCCCTTAAAGAAACATTTCGACCCTCAAAATTCAGTGAATGGGTGAAATATTACATGAGCATTCACAAGAGGGTTATCCCATACCCGCCCCGCACCAGTTTGATCCCTGTCGCAGATTAGATTATTTACAGCTGCGGTGTATGGCGGCCTTTGAAAAGCGAGTGTAGCTGTATTATGCACGTTTCTGTGAAATATGCATCAAATCCTACTAATATTACCTACGTATTCTGTTCATACTTGCTAAGTTTCAAATCGATACGATAGATATAATGTGAATAAGTGGATGAATACATTTTTTCAAGATTTGATAAGGTTTATTGTTACTTAACTACTTCCTTTTAGTCGCAATTTCACCACATTTCTAGAGCGTTTATCTTCCTTCGTTCTTCGTTACTCTTCGTTACTTCAAATAGCGTCCACGTCTTTGCGGCGTAGAGAAATATGAGGAACACAAGCGCTCAAGCAAGCCTGATTTTCGTTGCTCTATAAATGTTGCGGTTCTTCTAAATTTTATTTTAGCCTATCCATCGGTGATCTAGCAATCGCCATACGCCTCTTGACTTCGTCGACGCACCCGCCACTATTCGTGATTAAGGCTCCCTAATATTGGATTGGACCACATCACAATTCACATAAGTATTTAAAGGAAGTAATTGAATACCGCCCGTGTATTTTGCAAGTAGGTACAACTCGTATTCATATGGTTACTTAAACAGGAAAGCGTTCCCGAAATTCTCCGTACGCTCGCTGGTGGCTGACATGACGTTAATGAGTTTTCCGTTTCGCCACTTTGTTTATGTACGTAATATAATTTACAGAAAGATAGAAAAGTAAGAGAACTAGCTATGATTTGCTACAAAACTCGAGAAGCAAGGCATCGTATGACAGTAAGGCCAGCACTATTCGGATGTACACGTCAATAATTGAATTAAGAAAAAGAGACGATAGGCAAGAATCAATCAATCTTCTTGCGGCATAATTTGAAAGAAAGTAGTCGACAAACTAACGAGGAAGAAAATAATGTTACACTTCCCTTGAATTCAGCATAACGACGATACAAACCTGTCGAAAATATTGTTGTTGCCATAAAAAATTACATTGTTGAAGCAAGGTATCAAATGTCACATAAAAATACCAAAAGTGTGGTTCGATATCGCACTGCTCGGCTAGAAGCTCTCCGGGGATATAATTTCAAAGCGAACTCCAAGTTGGGAGGATTTAAGAAAGATGGCGTTCGGACTGGCTCAGGGGCGTGTTCATACTTGCCCGGGGGAGCGCCTGTCATACTAAACTTTTAGCTGCGATAGCGAACGACGCGACGCGACCGTCATAGAGACAAATACCTAACCTAACAGTCGAACAATTTCACCTCGTATATCTTTGGTCTAAGTCATAACACTGGAAGGGCATTTGACATGAATGTGAAGGATTAGGTATAAATAAGAGAAGAGGTATGCAATGGAAAATATGGATGAACTGCGTGAGAGACGATACGACTAGGAAGGATGTGAGTGTGGTGACGGGCGATAGGTTTGGAAAAAAAGGAAAAGCGACGAAATTTTACAATTCTAATCTAAAAACAGTTTAAAAACATCTCCCGATATTTTTTTGTACATTTATTGACTTAGTGGCCATATTGAATGGAGTTAGATTGAAACATCACATAATAAGGAAAATAAATCAAGTAAGCATCAGATTTTTCAAAAAAAGGGAAAAATCAGATGCTTACTTGATTTATAAAGCGAAAACCGATAGTAAAGTTTAAAATAGTTTACCACGGCATGAAAAGAACCTGGATTAAATTATTAGATAGATAATTAAAATTTCACACCTTTTTATCAAAATTCATTTGGTCTACAATTTTACAAGACTATATCTATTTCAAGAATCTTTTTAATACTTCAGCAACTATAAAGTAGCCTTACCTACCCATAAATTCCAGGGCACATTTTTTGTGCCACGAGACGAAATTAGACATTTAGGTCTATTAGAATGTGTAAAACTTGAACTGAACGAAAACAGTTTTCTTTTGCGGAAAGCTATTGATCAAACCACTGATTCGAGAATAATTCGCTCGAACGTCGTATTCCACTTTATCCGTATTTTTACAAGCTTTGACTCCGTTCGAAAGAGGGTTCGGAATTTAGAAATCACATGAAATGAATACCGTGCAGAACATAAACTGCAGTAGCTCCAAATTCTCAGTTTAGAAATAAATGCAAAAAGCTCTTTGGTAGTGTTATACTTCACATGAAAATATTATGTTTCTATAAACTCTCGTAGCTGTAGCCGCCTTTTTACGAAATTTGAAGTAATTTTTCGTGGCCTGCTACGCCGTCAATACTACAATAATTTTACAAAATACGATCGTCTGTAAGAGTAAGGACACTTAAATACATATTTTAGGTTCGACTCGGTGTGCTGATCATCAGATCAATGAATCGCATAATTTTCAGTTACTGCACTCTAGCATGCATACAACAGAAGAATGCATACACAGATGCAAAAATCAGAAAGACATATTTTTTATGTCATCATTGTTTTAAGCATAGTAGTCAAGCTTTAAATGCATTACTTTTTACTATTTCCTTAAGTATATAACTTAGCACCATCGCCTCACCATCGGGAAAAGGATAAAATAACTAAATGTTCGGCGTTCTTAAAGTGTAATGAACTATATAAGAGATACTATAAATGTTTGGGGTAAGTTCCAAAACGAGGATGCTAATGAAGGCGAAGCCGAAACGTCGCAATTAAAATGGTAACAAAATATAAGAAATGGCTAATGTTTGTAACAACATAAACACTAATTCAAAAAATATATAATTAAGATAAGGTGATCCATTTTGCTAGTAAAGATGAATGACTTCGTTTTCTTTTATTAGCTTAAATTTGGCACAAGAGCATGTTACAATTATAATAGAAATAAGATAAATACTAATATTATCAATATCATACGCATTCCTTTTTTTTCAATACCAATTTTTGGTGTCATTTTTTAAAGCTAATTACTTAAAACTTACCCGTTATTATAAAATAGTACATTTTACAACTAGTGTGAAAAGAATGTCTTTTTACCACTAGTACCGAGGTATCTTGCCACGAGCTGAAAGCGAGTGGCAAGACTCGGTACGAGTGGTAAAAGACATTTCACACGTGTTGTAAACGACGTTTTTTAATACAATTGCGAAAAATAATAAATTAATATATCATTGCGATAAAATATGCTTGCCTACAAACCGCTAGCGCGGTCAAACAGGTCGCGCCCCGCCAGCAACCCGCCGCGCACAGGCCGCGCACCCGCGACGGTCGCGCCGCGCGACCGCCACTTACTGCGTTTCGAAACTATAGTTTGGAACTAAAAAGTAAAAAGCACTAGTTCGAGAAATTGAGCTTCTCGTACGCTACGCAGCCACAAAAAGTACCACTTTTTGAGCAACTGTATTAAAAATGTATTTCTGAAGAATGGGTTTGTTTCTCAATGTATAAATGTCTGTTTATGAATGTAATCTGTCAATACCTACGACATTCGACAAAACATAATTCATTCATAATCAACTTTTCAGTGTCCTCCAATGTTTCTACTAATTGCTGTTATAGGGGCAATTAAAAGAACATTCAATGTCTGCTGTTGCCAATTATTGTTTCATTTGTTACTTAATTAATTATAGCCTAAAACAACATGAAAAAGGTATTAAACAGATATTCATTAACCTTCAATTTCAGCGGACGTAAAATGTCCCCCAATTTGTATGGAAAATAGTGGATTGTCCCCTGGACAACCGTGTATATATATTTATATTTCTAATCAGGCTTTAAAAACTAATAGATATTGTCAAATACACATATTGGGGTACTTAATTAAAAACGAAGATAAAACTAAGGGTCAAAAAAAAGTTGATTGACCCATTTGCTGCTTCAATGTTTATTTGCTTGGAACGCTTTTTATACTACTTACCTATTGTTATAATAGCTAGGCTTCCCTTTCCCATCCATGAGGATTATAAAATATTATTTAGAGCCGTGAATAGGTTCCATCAATTCAGTATTCCATTTTCTAAATTAATTAGTCTACGGACATGTGTATCTGTGAGGACATCATCAACACTTGCGTGGGTGCCGTCACTCAGTAAAAGCTAATAATATGATTGGGTTTTACTTTCTATTAAAATTCGACTTGCTTTATTTTATGACTGCTGAACTTGTTGCCATAATACATTGCCGAGCCGTCGACGGGAATCTGTCATGAGCCAGCGTTCTGTGGCCAACAAATCACTCGTTCATATTCATTCTTGTATTTATTTGTTTGCTCTCGAAATGCCGGCTGTACACTACAATTTATTTTATTTTATTAATGGAACCATGTATTCATCTTTTTTATTTTAATAAACATTATGATAACGTTCTGCTACTGACAAGTTCAGGAGATTAAATCCAAATTTAGATACTTTCAAAGTGAATCTGTAAATTTCTTGATATTATACCCTTTATAGAGGAAAATGTGGATATTTTATTCCCTGCATTAGCCTCCACTTATTTTCTGTGTTCTGTACTGTTTTTTAGTTATATTAAAGTGCGCAATAAAGACAATTTGTATTGTATTTCATTGAATTAAAAAATTTATAAAAGACAGTTTTTCCATAAATGAATCCACTGTAAAAATTATTCGGTTTCCCCATGTTAAACTGTATATATAACGTCAAATAACAATACTATAAGTAAATAGTGTTCCATTCAACGTCAATATTCCAATGAATGCCAATAATAGCCATCGCGCCTAACCCACGTAAAGCAAACATTTTTCAGGTGTCCAACGCCGGGATCATGAGTAAATACGAGTAGATGGCCATTTGCAAGATAGTGGGACCTTTGCGTCGTGACATACTATTTATCAATGACTTCTCCTCTTGTCATATTTACTCTGGTAACCTCTTATCTCTCGCTTACGTTCTTTGAAAATTTAACTCAATTTTGTAAGAAATAAGGTTATTTTTAACGTGATAAATGGATGGATGGTTTGAGATGGGGTTGATAGTAGCAATGGGGGCTTGATTTATAACTGCCTCTCTAGGCCCTTCATTAGCGAAGATAATACCCTAACGTTTACATACTTCACAAGCTTGTTATGTTCATAAGTCGTTATCGTATGACACAAATACTCACTTAATAACATAGGCCTGAAAAACTAGTCAAAGTAGAAAACAATTAAATTTTACTTCAATACACATCAAAAATCAAAACACTTCATGTTTTTTCTTTATTCAAGTTTTCACCTCTTCAAATTTAAAATTATGTTATCGACTTAACCTCGGCATGCATTGCAAAGATCCAGAGGCCAACACAAACAAACTCTCAACAAAAACACCAGTCAAAGAATTATTGAAATCAGATAACTGGTCCGGGGATTACTTATTTACAAAGCTACATTCACACTGAATTTGGTTTATTTTAATATAATATGAGTATTAATATTATTAGAATAAATAACGTTACACACATATATAACATTAAATTCATTCTCTCGACTATAAGCTAATGTAAAAAATAATGCATAAACCTCGACAGTTTTATAAGTCAAAAGCGATTTCCAAAATGAATTTAAATCTATTTTAATATAATTCAGGCCCCTAGCTTTTAGTGTTACTTTAATGATAAGTTAGCAAGGATATAAATAAATAAAAATATCATATATATTCATGATATTATATAAAATATAAAGTAATAAAACGATGCATTATTTCCCTTAATGTTATTCTGAGAAGCAAGTAATTTCGAGGAGCATTAATCATCATGAATCAACATTATTATACTCCAGGTCACAAAAATACTGCGATAATCTTATTAATGATGACTTTCTCGGAGGAAGCACAGATTTCGAGGAAAACTTATTACATATTATAGTGCAGAAACCACAACATCTTATGATATGAAGTAAGCATGTTAATATTAGACTTTCAAATGTTTATATTTCAGCTTAATTAAGAGTTACCTATTTAGGAGTTATCTTCATAGAATGGTGTGTAGTATAAGAAGTATGAGAAATGTTATTGATGGCTTTGTGAGCTGCACAATTCGCAATTCAAATTTGATACTTACCAACACCTGAATTGACAAAAAAAAAACATATTATTATCGAACCTGCTCGCAAATTTTCATGAGTATCAGTTTAGAAATGCGACCTGTACAGGAGAACAGCCGGACATCCGGACAGACATGCGAAAGGTGTTTTGAAATGCTACATTAGAAGGACAGATTTATATGTGCGCAGTAAAGAATCTGTAGGAACCGACTAGACTGGAAGCTGACAGCTTACAGACACTGCCTCGACCACGTATCGGCAACTGGGAAGTGGTTTAATGCAAGTAAATGATATGTGGTTGGAAAACGGTACCACGAGGAAAATCTAAATAAAAAAGCTGAGCGTGTAGAAGGTGCTACGTTACAGCACTATTACCAATGCGGCATTTGGCTCCGAACCCTTTTCCCTTCGCTGTCATAACCTGGAATCCACTCACAGTATCAGCAGGTACTTTGGTAAAGATTACAATTATTTGGGTCTAGTCTGGGACTAGGTCGATTTGTGTAAGATTGTCCCCTAATTTTCTTATTTGAGTACATTGAACATATTTGCGTTCTGGGAATTTCCTGGCGGGACCATCTCTCTCTAATTCCAGGTTATGGGAGTTGGAGTTGACCGCCCAAAATCCTATCGCCACTGAGATACGCCTTATAGGAAGTGGTGCTGGATAGGGCATGTGCTGCGAAGGTCAGACAATCACCTGTCTAGGCAAAGTTTGAGATGCCAAGCTTTTGGGAAAAGGAAAACAGGCCCCCCTCGCACCGGTTGGAGATGCACAGTTGACAAAGAGGAGACGAGGAGAGGCTGCTTCTAAGAGCCTTGGCTGGAAGAAGATTGTGGTTGCCGCCCAGGACAGAAATGGACACGCCCAGGACGAGAGGATATCATCATCATCACGTTTAAATCTGGGAGTCTTCGTTCATTTGTAATAGTGTTTTTATAGTTTAGCTGTTGATTTTTCGGCTGAACAGAAGGTAAGTGGTATTTTAATACAATTTTGTCAAACTATTTCATAGGTAAAAAGGACCTATGAAATAGTAGGCATTTGTCTACCGAGCGAGCGGATAGGGCCGAGAAAATCCATACCTAATTAAGTAAATACGTAGACATCGGCGGCGGGTGATCCAAATGAAACTTCACCACAAAAACGACTAATGAAAATCTGATACGATCCTGCACTTCAAAGATATGCAATCAAAAGAAAAAAGATGGATAGTTTTAAGAATTAAGTTGGGCATTTTTTAGATGTTATTATTGAAGAATTGTGTACTAAAGATTATTAGATATGCTACAAGTTAATTGCTGATACTCATAAGTAACAATTTTTACCTGTACTAATTGTTCTCAAGTGGCAAACACTAATGAATACCTTTCTCAGTCTCATTGTAATGCCTACGCAGGTGTTTGTTTGAGTTCGTGTACATGCGGACACGGGTACTTCATTATGTTACAGCCTTTTGAAATTACTTCATTTATTACCATTTAATTGTTGTTAGACACGCCACGTTGTTAAGCATCGTGAGCGGCAAATGAGAGGTCGGGTAAGAGTGCCTTGTTTCTGACGTATTACCGAAATATATGGTATTTAAATAAAATAAATACATATTTGAGTAAAAACTTACACAAATCGACCTGTCCAATCAGCCCTGACAATCTGACCTGTTGAATTGAACAAGTCAACAAAAGCGGAGAAAACAACCGTGAATGAGTGCCACTATCGTATATGCAACATAAATGTATATTCACGCCTTTATTTCCAAAAGGGGTAGGCACATGAAACGTATGTTCCAGTTAGGCCTTTTAAACGTTATGAAATAATCGATATAATAACGATAAAATACGGTTGAGTAACGTTATAAGGCTACGCGCGCACTACGGTGCGGCGAGTTGCGGTGCGTTTTTAAAATCGCAACGGAAAAAAAACCGTGTGTTTCCAGTACGCGCACAACGCGCACGTTTTGCTATTCTAGCCCCAACTCAAGTCAATAACGGACGTTAAAAATGGACTGTCACACCACAACTTACTGTCGCGCAAAAAAAAAGAACCTAAAACGTTAATAACGTTAGTATCGTTTTAAAATATTTAAGAGCCTCACGCTGTTGCCGCTCTGTTCTTATCTGATACGCCCGGGCCGGGCTGCGGATTCATAACTTGCGCTACGCGACATACGACGGTCACCTGTGTGTAGCTTCTATGTAATGTTTGTTTACCTACCGATGCATTGCATATTTTTGTATATGGGTCAAGGGTCGCATCTTGGAAGCTTAATTTGAACCCATTCCCATCGAGTTTGGGTTCAGTTGTTTCGTCTTGTGAAACAATGCCGTTCGGGATGATTTTCAGGGTCTGATGATTTGGCTGCAAGGTGGTCATAGGAACTCCTAAACTAAACAAGATAAACCTGGGGACCACTTGTTTTGTCTTGGCAAACACTCTGGATGATTTCCAGGGTTCCAGGGTCTTATGATGGAGCTAGAAGGTGACTATGGGAACTCTTAAACTAAACAACATACATTTATCGAGTTTAGGGTCATTTGTTTTGTCTTGGTAAACACTCCAGTGCTGGATGATTTCCAGAGTATATTGATAGAGCTAGAAGGATGCCTTGGGAACTCCAAAATTAAATAAGATAAAGTCATCGAGCTAGGGTGCATTTGTTTTGTGTTATCAACCACTCTGGTACTGATGGTTGATTTACATGCTCTGATGATGGAGCTGGAAGGTGGCCATGGGAACTCCTATACTAAACAAGATATATCCGTCGAGTTGAGGCTTATTTGTTTGGTGTTAGTAAACACTTCATTGCTGGATGATTTCTAGGTCTAATGATGGAAAATGTTACAAGGAAATTCAATTTCTTCAAAGAGAAACCTTTTGTAAGGAAATAACGATACCCCCGTTTTTTCTCATTCGGTATAGCAATCATCATTAGAAAAATCGAAAGACGTCCAGTGCTGGATATAGGCCTCCCCTAAAGAGTGCCACAATTACCGGTCATACGCCACTCGCATCCGGCGTATTCCCGCGACCTTTACCAGGTCATCAGTCTACCTTGTCTACTTTTCGCCCCAACGGACATGGGTTATACGTGCAATGTGTCCCGCCAACTGCGACTTAAGTTTAGCAATTCGGTATAGCAATGTCTTTTACTAATAAACTTTGTCAGTTTTATTGCATCCATTTTTTTCTTAATTCTGTTGTAATTAAAGCATTACAGAGATTTTACCTCATTGAAAAGTTGTAACGTCAACACGTGAATTCTAGTAGTTTGCACGTCACATCATTCATATAAATACTGGGCACTATTGCTAGGACAAATGCTTTATCTAAAGAAAAGGCGATGTACAGCTTCATTTCCTATATAAAGGTAAACATATTGGAATTGGCAGTGATTCCAAGCGGTCACTCTTGAGGTCAATACATTCTTTGGTAGCACCTCCACAAATACAACATCCAGGTAAGTATCTTCCATCTCCAATTAAAATAGCTTGATAACAATCCGCAGATATCTATAGTTAAAATATTATCCAATTCGAATATCAAACGTTATATGCTATCGAGAGCTTTTTTGCTGGGGCATTTCCAATGTTATAAAACTTAAGCACAAGTTCCAATTTATATAATACTAGCTGTCCGGCCCGGCTTCGTACGGATTACCCGTTTTCCCGTAGGATTGAAGCATTTTCCCGTAAAAAGTAGCCTATGTCACTCAGGGTGAATGTAGCTTTCCAATGGTGAAAGAATTTTTAAAATCGCCACAGTAATTTTTGCGTTTATTCATTGCAAACATACACAAAAGTACAAATCTTTCCTCTCTATAATAGTAGTATAGAGTATAGATATAGAAGTATAGAAGTATAGACAATATGATTAATCAGCCTATATACGTCCCACTGTTGGGCACAGGCCTCCTCTCATGGATGAGAGGGTACGGGCAGTAATCCCCACGCTGGCCCGGTGCGGGTTGGGGACTTCACATACACCTTTGAATTTCTTCGGGGACGTATGCAGGTTTCCTCACGATGTTTTTCCTTCGCCGAAAAGCTAACGGTAAATATCAAATGATATTGCGTGCATAAGTTCCGAAAAACTCATTGGTACGAGCAGGGATTCGAACCCACGACCGCCGTTTGACAGCCGCATGCCTGAAACCACCTGAAACGCTAGGCTAACGTTGCTTTTGCCAATTTATACTAACTGTAAATATGATACCTGTCTGACAGCCAGCATGCAGTGTGTATTCCTGCTTCTCTTCGTGATTACGACGGCAACGGCAATGGTCTCCTTGGAAGACTTATTCCGAGAGGAGTGGGGGAAATTCAAGGTAATATTGCTTATAATTTCAGTGTCAATTTTGAAATCCGTGAACTCGACAGTTCTTTAAAAAAATAAAGACTACATTAGCTATCACTGGCGGAGCGCCCATACAAGCCGATTCTTGCCAGCTTCCCTCAAATTTCTTTTTAGGGAAGTCTATAGTAATACGACTTGTTGTTTTAACCGTCTTAGAGCCGAAGCCCACGCAAAGTATCCAAAACTTACTTATCATTCGTGAACAATAAAAGGAATTAGTTAAGCATTTAGTAATCAAATGTAATTAAGTTTGAAAAATCCTGTATGGCGCGAGGTGCGAAGTTCATTCACCCGGTTAGAGTTCGTACCCAATCTACAATAGATAGCGGCTAGCGATCACTGCGGTCACTCGGATGGATGGTTAAAATAATATTAATACAAAAAAAACAATATGAATATTTTTTTAAAAAAACACCTTTTTTAAGTTTGTTGTAATGTAACATTAACTGGGCTTCGGCTCTAAGACGGTTAAAAAAACACCCTCAATACTGTAAATTCTTTCAAAAGTTTTTGTGTTCCGGGTCGCCCATCGTAAATATTCACGCACCGTCAATGACAGCTACCTATATGTATTTAATTCACATGCATATACAGATTTCAGTTATTTTATTTTGTCAATTGAAAGTTATCATCAGTATGTTACTAATAAAATCGGCCGATATTTTCAATTCATAAATGTTTCAATTTTCACCTACCTATACTGTTTAACAACAAAGCCTGTTGGATAGTGACCCTGCCTGGTTCAAATCCCGGTAAGTGTATGTATGTCGTGGGCATGAGTATTTGTTTTATGAGTCTTTAATGTATTTTATGTATTTAAGTATTGCATCAATTAAATATATTGTCGTCATTACAAATTTAAGAGTGTAAGAGTGTCCACTGATATTAATTTATTTATCACTGTGTATTTTTGTCAGGCTATGCACAAAAAGAGCTACAAGTCAGTAGCCGAAGACATGCGTCGCATGGGTGTATATGCCCTCAACAAATACAAGGCGGTTCAGCACAACGAACTCTTTGAACAAGGCCTGGTGTCCTACAAGCTTAAAGTAAACAAGTACTCTGACATGGAAAACGACGAGTTTGTGCGTACCATGAACGGTCTCATCTACCATGCTGAGTAAGTTAAGATGTTGACAACAGCCTGTTGTTTACTCATTAACCCCTCGTATGCTTGTGCACAGATCTGTGCAAACATTTGAACTTATTGTTTTACATCTCAAAGTCCTCATTTGATTGGACAATTTTGACATCCGCATAGGAGGGATTAAGGATCACTTAGTGGAATGATCGATTGGCCGAGCTGGGCGTTTGGTCACTTAATTTGCCAGTGCCTGGGAGACCAAGTTTTAGCCGCGTTTTTAGTGCTTTTCCGGCAATAATCAGTTTTCCTAGATCTAAGACCAAGCTAGGGCATTGCTGTTTAAACGATCAATTGCTTATACAACCATTACTTAATCTTGATGCCTCAAGAAAGGGCAATGGATTATTTGCCGACTGTCTAGGTCATGTTAAAGTTGTCAACATGGCAGTCATAGATAATATGTAGTGCAATCCAATCCTAGTTAATCTGACTGTAGTGCATACATTGTCTTGTTTCTACAGTAAATCTAATAATTTTTAAATGTTCCGCTTTGATCTAAATTTTTAAATAAAAATACTTATGTCAATAATTTAATTTTTGGTGAATGCTTTAATCGTCGACTGTAGTTTTCTGTATACCATCATCAACAACATTGAGTCGATTCTAACGAGCCCGAACTCAACGGAGTTACGTCAGCTAAGTACTGAATTCCCATGGCCACCTTCTGCCTCCATTATCTGAACATAATATTGAATTCTCATCCAAATTGGTATAATTTACCAAATTTTAGGTCGGCTCAATCTGTTAAACATATTTGCTACAAAATTGAGTACATAGTTAGCCTACATACATTGCAAGTGAACGAATAAAAGCTTGTAATAATAAACTAACCATTACAAATAAAGATACATAAAGTATTGCAGTGGTTGTTTTTAAACGCGATAAATTAAGTTGTACTGTAAAAAGACACTCCGAGAAATCCGAGAATACGAGAAACACATTAATAATTTCTAATTTCGACAAACGCGCCAGAATAGAGGGTGCACAATCACATGCCTGAAGTGTCAAGGGCTGGAGCCTCCCAGGGGCTTCTTGTTCTCTGAAGGCACTCTCAGCTACTAAACGGGCGAGCAGATCTGACTTACCACCGGTCTTCGCCTAAAGATACCTCAAATACACAGCCCAAACTCTCTTGATGTGACGTGCACTCTTAATACTAGAACTTTTAACTTCTATATGGAAAGCGCGATCTTTATATGAAATTACGATAAATTAGGCGCAGCGTGTGCGACTCCTAAAGCAGAAAATTGTGGTAGTAATGGCCACAGGAAGTAGTTCCCCCTAGTGTTGCCCTATGTAAACGGAAGTTATATTTAAAATTACCATACATAAACCAATATTCAACGCGAGAGTTGAACAGTGGTCAATAGTAAACCATATGTACCTATAGAAGTTTAATGGTTATTTACTATCCTTAGTGATAATTCCACAAGTCACGGCACTCGATTCACGAGATCAGCTCCGAACTTACCCAAGCAGGTGGACTGGCGGGAGAAGGGGGCAGTGACGGACGTCAAGGACCAGGGGCAATGCGGCTCCTGCTGGGCTTTCAGTACCGTGAGTCGAACACTTCATAACAAACTAGCTTCTGCCCGCGACTCCGTCAGCGTGGAACTCGTTTATACCGTAGCTCTATTCAAACTTTCACCCCCATTTCGCCCCTTTAGGGGATGTTTTCCGGGATAAAAACTATTATATGTCCTTTCCCGGGATTAAACCTATCTTCATACCAAATTCCGTCTCAATCTGTTCAGCGGTTGAAGCGTGAATAGGTAACAGACAGAGAGACACTTTCGCATTTATAATATTATAGTATGAATAATATAAAAAAGTTACACACAAACTTTATCTACTGTTAGTATGACAGGATCTACCTCGTGTTTAAAGACACTTGCGGCGTAGACATTTTGTAACCAGCATTTACTAGTATATTAAAACGATTATTAAAAAAAAACTAATAACACTGCTGGCTGAGAATCAGTGCAGCAGGCGGTAATGCCCCGAATTATTTTTAACGAAATGTCTAACTCCAATAATTGCTTTGTTCCACAGACAGGTGCTTTAGAAGGCCAGGGCTTCATCAAGAACAATCTCCTGACATCCCTGTCAGAACAAAACTTGGTTGATTGCACGGGCAAATACGGATGTAATGGCTGCAAGGGCGGTTGGATGAACAGTGCTTTCTCGTACGTTAAGGACAATGGCGGCATTGACACTGAGGTTTCTTATCCCTACCAAGCAAAGGATGAACAGTGCAGGTAATCTTAATCATCATCATCTTCTTCATCAAAGTAATATGAACCAGTTCCCATTCGTTCCCATATCTATATCGCCACCTATAATAATAATTTTAAACTGCTTTCAAATCCTCTAATGGAGATTCAGTATCCGTCTCAGGGCATAAATAATGATCTGTTTTCAAGGTAACAAACCGATGTTTCAATTCATTACAATTGGGAATACTTTTTTAATGTTTCGTGCAAAAGTGCTCAATGAAAAATATGTTTATCAGGTATTTTATGTCATTGCCCATAGATATTATTCCAAGAACAGTGGCGCAACTAACAATGGATACGTGCAAATCCCTAATGACGAAGACAAGTTGAAGGAGGCGGTAGCAAATATTGGTCCTATAGCAGTTGCAATTGATGCTTCACACGCGTTCCAGCAATACGCAGACGGAGTATACTACGAAAAAGACTGTTCCTCCACCAGTCTCAACCACGGGGTAAGCTCATATGAAGTGTAGGTAACTGTACAATTTTGAGGTATGGATGGCTCTCTCTCTCTCTCTCTCTCTCTCTACAATTCCCTCCCTCCGCTTCAGCTTCTATTCGTCGCCTCTCTCACAATAGGTTACTTTCATTAAAAAAAATATTTAGGTACTCCGCCAGTTTATAGACTAAAAATAATCACCTCAAACCTCAAAAAATATTGGACATATTTCTTGTTTATCAATTAAGGGGCTACCCGAGGTTTCCATCGATTTTTGACAAGTTTTGAATCGTATCTCCTACTTTTGCACTACAGATAGAAGTATAAATCAAACGGTTATCGGTTCTTCAATCCGTTATCTCCATTCTGGTCTACCGGATTTTGAAAGAAATGAATACTTAATTTTGTATGATCTTTTTAAACATTGTCTAAAATAACACTAATTTTGTATCTCTATTGACGTGAAAGATCTAACACATACGAAATCTACATATTTGGGTTTGTCTGTGACGTCCCTAAATACTGGTCTAGGGTTTTCTTTCTAAACCAATTAACACAAAAGTTATGGCTAGAAACCGGTTTTTTGGCCTTAAATTGTTCATCTTTGATGCCAAATATCTCGAAGCCGTTGTTTTTAACATAATAAGCTACAAAAAAACTAAGAAAACTAAGAGATTCAGATCGAAGGTACGATCCCATACGCCAATTCTGGGAGCCCCTTAAATAAAAGATATGAAGATATCTTCCGCCCGCGACTTCGTTTACATGGACCCGGGATAAAAACCATTATGTTTTTTAATCTAGGCACTATTTTCGTGCAAAATTTCATCCAAATCGTTTGAGCCATTTAAGCATGATTGAGTGACAAACATCCAAACATCTGAAACATCTGAATATCCAAACATCTAAACATCCATACGTTCGTATTTATAATATTAGTAGGATATTTAGGATCTAGCCCGTTAAAGTTCCGTGTGACGTCACATTATGATACACTCCTTAGCAATACGTGTCAAATATTTTTGATATGAACACTGACGAAGTAAATAGATTATTTATTTACCCAGGGAAGTACCCAATTAATTAAAACCTAGAGGAAGACAAGTCCTTCGGTAGATTCGTCTGTTTTCGGTAAAAAAAATCAAGTGCTACCATGTTTTATTCTTCTCATATTCTCGTCGCACTAATTTCTAACTCCAGCTATACGAGTATGACGAATTATGACATGCCGTTTTAATGATGAACTGACTACTCAGCTACTCGTTTTGACAGGTCCTGGTTGTGGGGTATGGCACGGACGCAAATGGTGGTGATTACTGGCTCGTGAAGAACTCCTGGAGCAAGGGATGGGGCAAGAACGGCTACATCAAGATGGCGCGGAACCGCGGCAATAATTGTGGTATCGCTAGCGCGGCTTCCTACCCAACTGTTACTACTGTTCCCCAAACCTAACCCCCTGCAAAGCAACAAGTGACTTCGATCACAACCGGGTCGAAAAAACAGAATGCATGTTTATATATAATATGTATTTATCGTATAGAATTATAGAAGAGGCGACGCCGTTTATGCGGATTTGGCAATGTCCACAGAGAGACGCGAACCTAAATCTGACAACGACCCGACCACTTTACTGGATTGGAATTTCATGCATTAAAGTAATATGATGCTTAGGCCATTTCCTCGTTTAGCGGTGTGGAATCAGTAAGTCAGTACAAATATGATTCATTTTTGCGCTACTACAGTTATAATATAGTGCGCCAATAAAATAATAACAAGTAAGGAAATCTGGACGACACCAGTAAGCTCTCGACAGAGTAGAAAATACCGCATACAGTTTCCGCCCCGCTAAATCAGAAAATGGCCTCTGTTTGTTGTATTCAAATATGTTGTTTATTTTGGAAGTTAGTTCCCAGATTTATCTGTTACCGGCAACTCAGCCTAGCCTTAAAGAAAATATAATATTTCAGGAGAATAAATATTACTTTTGCACACCTGTCATTCAGAAAATGAAAATGAAATGACGTCGTTGTACTTTTCTTCTCTCATATTTCCTGGTTTATTTCTAATATCCTTATTTAAACGCAGTAGATATGTGCCACTCGGTGGCAAAATTATTCCGTCTTGGGCATAAACACTTGAACCCCTCGTTACGCTCAAGATCTATTTTAGATACTTTCGCTTCACTCAGGATTCAACATTCCACTCTCGCCGTAAACGTACCATTTTGCTCCCTAGAGACACAATCGACTCTTATGAACGCTTATGATAATCATTGTACCCATTGTAAAAAAATAACTGATATATAATTTTTAACTGTGTAATTTTTACAAAAAATATCCTTCTGCTGAACCCGTTAACAATTTAGTATGTAAGCAATACAATATCCTGTCACTAATTGGCTTGTCCAAGACTAAAATAGGCATAATAATAAGATTAAAATAACACCGTGAAGTATTGAGTAGTATACATAATATTAACGCACAAAAACTTGCTGGTCGGTAAAGAAATCAGGCATTCAACATGGTTTGAATTTTTCCATGATATAAATAAGACAATTACTTATCCTTAATTTATAATGTAGTTCACAAGATTTAGTCTGAATGTACCAAGAGAAGAACAGGGTAATGTGGTCCGGATAAGTAAAAAATCGTGTGGTAAAAATTGAATATGATAGATGAAATTGTAATAAAAATAAGTACCAACGTAGCATGGACCTAAAAAATCGCCCAAAAAGATATCTTATACTGGATTGAAACTTGTCGGACAACATTCAAGTTATAGAAAAATACAAAATTTTACAGCATTACAGCAGATGTCAACTTGCCAAGGGCCAAGCGTAAACTGTTACGATACTATGCAAGTATGCACTGACCAAATAAATAAAAAATAAAAAAACAGATTATAAAATATTCAAAGTTAAACTAATAAAAAAGTCCCAACAGAGCTGGATAAATTTATTCTATTTCTCCGCAATAAATCACAATCTGGTGCAAATACAAGGAGCTAATTAACCTTTAATTACGGAGGTGGTTTTTGAGTAGCACTTACACCGAGGTACCTTACATATAAAAAAATCGAAATGCTAGTTTTTGTCTAGCTTCTGGTTTGCATATGTAGTGCAATGCCGCAGGTGGCTTAGTTTAAATAATAATTTTGAAATAAAATTAGTGCCGTCTGGGAGACGTATACCTCGATACTTAAAGGGAAGCATACGTGCGCAAACAATCGGCGAGTGTTTATGCGCACCGTGCCAGTCGTCTACACCGTGAGCAGACAAAGGCTGCGAGGCTGCGACCACTGTTGCAGCTGTTAGGGAAAAAATACTACAGAACCTTACGACCAAATCGGAACAATCTGACTGGCCTCTTATAGTCTAGTTAGTTGTAGTAGTTAGTTAGTGTAGTTAGTCTCTTATTCAATAATAACAATAATTTTGTATAGTGAGGTTATTTCGCTCGAACTTCGTTTATCTTTTAATAAAGAAAAACAACAACAACAAATAACAAAAATAACTTTATCATAATTGATCTTGAACTTTGCTTCCTCTTCTTGCAATTGGTCACTCAACTTTTTACGTATTTTAATGGGAGAAACATTGATTTTCGGTTAACAATAAGACTGACAATATTTTACTGACTTTATATAAGCTTCTGTTGAACCTATGTAAAAGCATGTGTAAGACCATATCCATCTGCGTATCGTAGGTAATATTATATGATTACAATCCATCTATATATGGCATCCTTATAATATTTATTATTAGGGCCGTACTAAATGCATTCAATAATCCATCCCTTCCCTTCTGCCTTTCGTGCCTACTATAATCTCAACATAAAATGAGTCTTTATTAATTTTTTATTGCATAAAAGACGTACGTACCGTACAAAAGGGAATATTCATAATTTCTACTTAATCTACCCCGGTCTCCTCTGTGATGCGCGGTAAGTAATGAATGAGCACACGCAGCCATGGGCACTCTTTTATGCCGAAGCTTATTGTAATTGGTGACATTTCATTATGTTAACTGCCAACAATCACCGGTCTCGGTTGTCACTATAATCATGCGCACCTACTTACCTTTTCGGAATCGATGACATCGTTTTGAATAAACAAAACGCCGTCACGGCTATCTTTGCCCTTTCACGTCATGCCGTCCCTCTTTTCTAACGACTGATATTGCGGAAGATAAAAGAATCGCTCATTAAAGGCCTAAACGAATATAAGGCCAGATTTCAGTGAACATTCTTAAAATAATTAGACTTCTACACCCAAGCAGTCACTTCAAATCAGTGCTTTAAACCACAATTGGTTGGAAAAATACGGGTAATAAATAAATCATTATCCTACAGACAAGTGATAAGATATTTAAGGAATAAGTTTCTAGAATCAAAATAAGATTATTTTAGACCATTTTCTTATAAACGTCTAAGTATAGTGTTAAACTTAGACGAGGTATGCAGATTTTTATTTTCTAATGAGCGAAGTTATTATTTTATTAGATTTTTAAGTTTTACCATACAGAAACTATTCCATGTCAGCAATATTCGCGACCGACCAGTATTTGGAAAAGAAAACTTTAAATCTGTCATAATCAAAGAAAATTTAGCTGAATGTGGTTTCCACTGTCGACCTAGGTTAACAACTTTAGTGAAGAGTAGCGTACGTAGTTATTGACTGGTCGTATTAAAAACGTAATTTTCACCTGTGTTCCCCAGACGTAAGAAAAAAGTAGCAAGTACTCCACGGTCAAAATGAAGTTAATCATCTTACTTTTATGTGTTATGACGACATTGGCGGCTGATTTCACTTTCGAAGACATAGTCCATGAAGAGTGGGAGGATTTCAAGGTAATACTTCGCATTTTTAATGTACCTAATTGCATCCACTCACTTGCTTTTGGATTTTAGAAAAGGTAGCCTAAATGATTGGAATTTTGATCGCGTTATATTTTGATTGGTCATAATTGATTATTTTTACATTATCAAAAAATACGTTACAAAAATATTCGGAGAAGATCAAGCTTATATTATTATAATGATAAAACATTTTTCAATATTTAAAAACCTAAAAGTGAACCCAACAGGTCAACTGATTTTATCATAAAACACTTCAGACTTGGTATTTATTTAATCGTATGGCATATTTATTATGGCCTTTTAAAGTTTGTCACTCTTTAGTGCCACCCAGGGGACACGTGCAGGGTTGTGGTAGAGACTTGATATAAAGAGTATTTAAGGTTTCACAAAAAAAAGTACATCCACCTCCTGGGTTTCTGTACTTTTTCAAAAGGAGGGTTATGTTTTTTGAGCGTATGAATGTATATATATATATATCTGTATGCATATACATATTATATGAGGACAAGTAAATTACATTTCACGGGCTACCGTCCAAACGGCTTGATGAATTTTGGCATATGAGTGTCGTTGGATTCCTCTTAATTTTAACAGTGGCATACCCTATAACATTTGTAATAAAAAGCAGTTGGGTTTTTCGAAAAATCTTTTATATCACTGGTTTAATACTTTTTAAAGTGTTGGGATCGCATATTAAACGCTCGAGACAACCAAAAAGGACGATTCGTTGATTTGTGTTAGAAGCTTACATGGTTCATTCGCGATTCAAATATGACAATTATTGGCCGAGTACGTGTAGGTACATGCAAAATGATATCTCTGTTATTCGTCACTCTGTAATTTTTGCTAACAGTTGCAGTATCATAAACACTACAAATCAAAGGCAGATGACCGCCACCACATGGGTATATACGCCCTGAACAAGTACAAGATAGCTAAACACAACGAGCAATATGAGAAGAGGATGTGTCCGTACAAGCATAAAGTGAACAAATATTCGGACATGACGGGAGCAGAGTTTGGACACAAAATGAAAGGCTTCATGAACAGACCCGAGTAAGTTTTACTTTAATTTGAATTAGATTTGTAAGCTTTGTAACTTATAGTAAGGACAAAGTATAAGTATTAATATAAGTTGAAAGACTATCTTTCAGTTCAGCAGCAGGTCAGCATTTTCGAGGGAACTTAATGTCTGTGGCTGTTTATTTTAATGAAATAAACTAATCTATTCTCATTTTCTGTGTGGGATTTATGAGAGTAACATGTTAGTGATATTTATTTTAAAGGCAATCTGTTATGTTTATTTATTTTAAACTTCACAGATTTTATTCTTGTTCTTTTTAATGCATATCGAAAATATCAAATTTATTTAACTTATATAAATCTCGGTTTAGTCGGCCTCCTTTTTAAACCCAAATTACCCCAAAATATTATACAGTTCTGTTAACCCTCAGGCCTAATGCTGCAAATCACACTTTCATGACGAGACCAAGGCTCGCGGGCCTCCCCTCCACGGTTGACTGGCGCCAGAACGGAGCTGTGACGGACGTCAAGGATCAAGCCCAGTGTGGCTCATGTTGGGCCTTTAGTGCCGTGAGTTCTATTTATATAGCGGGTTTACAGTTGCTTGATTTACCACTTTTTTTTTAAATAAGTACCTACTAAGTAGTACTCTATCGATCGATCGTACTACGGTTGTTCGTTTATATAATATCGACGTTAGATACACAGCTTTTAGCTATTAATAACTGCACTCTCAAATCTCATAAGGTTGTGTCGTTGCTAATTTCATATCCGATTAGCGGTGTTACAGAAGTATCATCTGGTTCATCACCGTCAGAGAAAGGAGCATCATGCATTCTGCAATACCATTGCTACTCTTACCTCATACTTATCAACCAATTTTGCAAACAATTGCTATTTGTAACGTTGAATGATTTAATGACGGAGCTACGGTAGCCTAGTGGTTCAGGCGTGCGACTGCCAAGCGGCGGTCATAGGTTCTAATACCGCCACGTACCATCAAGTGGAACTTACGTATGGGATATTTACCGTTTGCTTTTCGGTGAAGGAAAATATCGTGAGGAAACCGGTCTAATCACAGTCAGAGGGGTAATCACGTAACGTTTTGAACGCGCGTTAGGACAGTCTAACTGTAAAGTTTCCATATAAAAGTTGACACTTAGATCTACCTGACCGCGTACAATGCGTTACATGATCGACCTGCAGACCCCGTGTCATGGTCCTTATCACACGATAAGTGACAGGATAGAGCATCCGTCACTGGCTGACACCATTCGATAGACGGAGACGACGCTCACTTGAAAACTGACAAAAAATATTAAATGCTAGTTTGTAATAGCGCAAGAAAATTAAAAAAAAAACGAGGGGTATTAACTACTCGTATTCAATTCTATTGGTAGAAGGTAAGTGCTGGCCATTTTGACACTACAAACGTATTTACTTTTATTTGATTTTCGAGCGCTCGAAAGTCAAAAATCGGTTCCCAGATGGCAGTCGCTTTCGTAAAACGAGTGCCTATGCCGAATCTTGGGATTAGGTGTCAAAGCGGACCCCGGGTTCCTCTAGGGCACAACCGGGAATAACTCTCGGAGGATGATGATGAATGATTTAATGACGATTCTTTTGATAAACAGACGGGAGCTCTCGAGGGCCAGGTGTTTCTCAAAACCAAGCGCCTGGTATCCCTATCGGAACAAAACCTGATCGACTGTTGTACGACTAACTACGGCAACTATGGTTGTACGGGCGGTTGGATGAACAGTGCCTTCTCGTACGTGAAAGACAACCGTGGCATGAACGCCGAGGCCACTTACCCCTACCAGGCGTCTCAATCCCAGTGCAGGTCAGAAAATGTTATTTTTTACAATGATAGCAAACAGGCTTGGCTTAATACTTGGTGATAACCGAAAACCTTAACTTAATTAATCTATGATGATGATTGAATGATGATTTACTTTATTTCCGATGGATTACCAAGGGTTTAATTCTGGAGCGTGCTATTAAAATATGTAATTGCTCAGATGAGATATAAATAATCATATAATCGGATAAGGGTGTAGACTCAAAATTTATTATTTAATGACGAAAATCACATTCAAATATTTCAAAAAAACACGGAGCTACAACCGTCTTAAAGTTGCTTTTTAGAGAGAGAAAATGCTAGCATATCGTGACGTCACGATCCTCGCGTGTCATAGTAAATAACAGCCGTTTCATATTGACACATGCTTGACAGGTAGAGTGTGGTCGATATGAACGTGTCTGTCTGACAAACGGATTCATTGATGCGCTCGCACTTGAGCTACACATATCGAATACCTACGTAATAGCACAGCAGCATTTTTTCTTATTAAATGAATTACTTTCCTCAGATACGACTCTAGGAATCCAGCTGCAACCTGCACAGGTTACGTAGTCATCCCAAAGGGTGATGAAGCCAGCCTCATGAATGCGGTAGCGACCGTGGGCCCCATAGCAGTCGCTATTGATGCTCCGAGCTCATTTCAGCACTACGCCCAGGGCGTGTATTATGAGCCAGCTTGCTCTACCAACAACCTTAATCATGCAGTAAGTATTAACACCAGATTGTGTTCAATAGACAGTGTTCATGACATTTACTTCGCTATCAAATCTAATCCATAAGTGGATCAACTGGATCATACATTTAAGGAGAACGCTATCTAAAATGTCAATTATACAAAGTAGGACTAGGTATCTATTCAAAAAAGTTTTTGGCCCAAACTGAGAAATGTTATCAGGTCGTTGTTGTTGGCTACGGCACGGACCCAAGCGGCGGAGATTACTGGCTGGCGAAGAACTCCTGGGGCAAGTCTTGGGGTATTAACGGCTATATCAAGATGGCGCGCAACCGTGGCAACCACTGCGGCATCGCCAGCGTGGCTTCTTATCCAACTGTGTAACTGGTTTTAGAACAACCGTTAGGACAACCTAACTGTCATTTTTCCATGTTAAATTGTCATTGAGATCTATCTAGTGGACGTACGGCATGTAACGCAATCCACCTGCAGATTCCATTTAATTTTAATTTGAAATTAGCGTTAAAAACTCGCATGACTAATCTTGGACTAAAATCTATAGGCCAATACCACGTGATGTTATCCTTCGGGTGGAATTCAGATTCCATTAATGTATACATAGTATAACTTGCACTAGATAAGTATAATTACACTGAACTTGCAAGGCAATATATTTTGGGTCTTACAGCATTACGTTTGAATTGTAGATATAATATAATTTAATAGGGTTATTGTATTTATGAATTTAAGTTTTAGTCCCTTAATATTTAATGAATAAATAAATAAGCACACTTCTGAGTATTTTTACCTCCTAAGAAAGGTCCTGAAATTATGGTGTAAGATGTAATCTTTGGCGACGGTTCCTTATAATTGTAACTGTTTATTCAAATACGAAAATAAAATATTTTGTAAGATAACAACATCCTGTTTTACTTAGGTAATAATAGGTATAGATATTAATTTGAATTTAGGGCTATGCGTCGTAATTGTCTAAAATACACAATTACTAAATCAGTAACATTATTTTCGTGGGGAAAACCAGCTTCCCAACTAGGTACCCCTTGCAGCCGTCGGGGGATGAATGGATTATATGATTGATATTATAAGCTTTTCCGCGTGACATCGTCGGCTTGGAACTGGTTTAAATCGTAGCGCCATACAAAATTTCACCGCCCATTTAATCTTCTAAGGGGATGATTTCCGAGATAAAAACTATCGTTTGTCCTTCCTCGGAATACAAACTATGTTACTGACACAACACGCATGTGTAACTTTTGAAAGGTTGTCTGTAAAGCTAACAATGTGTTCACTCACTGATATTTGTGAACGATTCAAAATATTATCACATTAGCTTCCGCCTGCGACGTCGTCTGCGTGGACACAGGATAAAAAATATCCTATATTTTAATCCAGTCTATAAACTATCCTCGTTCAAAATTTAATCCAAATCGGTTTAGACAAAACATTCAAACATCTAAACATCCAAACATCTAAATATTAGTAGGATAATGTGAAACGAAATTATTTTAATTCATTCTCGATTACCGGTTCAAAATACGTAAACGATCAAAGCAAATAAGCGCAATAATCACATTTAGAGCGAGCGGCTACAATCTGCACGCTGTGTAATGGAGCACACGAGGCGGGCAAAATAACGAAAATGTGTTGCTTAGTATAACAAAGGCCTAACTTAATATGACTTACCCTTAATATACAACCTTGTCTGTCCAAAGCCACGGAACGTAACAAACACTCGTGGCCATGAATCTCGTATAAGTCTTATACCTATAGGTACGAACGTATCTTGTTTAAGCGGACACATGGTACGACTGTGCCCCAGGGATCTTGCAAACAATGCTCAAATTAAAACAGGGCAAGCTTTGTATTAAAATATTCATTTGTTTTTCGGAGAAACTACTACAGTCTGTAGTTTGCGCAGCTCAAAGATTGATATTTGCATCCCGATAGGATTTAGAATCCGTTCATTAATTCTAAAACAGTCGATAGGAGGACCAGTTCGGCTGCTCAAAGTAAAAAACAAATAGAACCCATGTATCCAGTTGGATACATATGTATTTGCACAGTCAAATATTATTAGTTTCAGTCTAATTACTAAAACTACCTATCTATAATTGTGTCTGTCTCAATTTAAAGAACGTATAAAAATAACGGTTTCGAATCAACAACATATATCCGCAAAATTCGGATTGTCGCATATTTTGCATTTAAAAGTGATAATTTTATGACAAAATATTAAGTGACACTATTTAATTTTGCTGGTTGACAATGTTGACAGTGACGGGTTCGTTCAGAAATTGTGAATAATGTTTGCATGTTGGCTAGGTTTAGGTGTGGTGTGTGTAGGCCGGTATAAGACATGACCTTATTTATTTAAATAGAATAAAAAAACAATTTTTAAAAGATACGATTCGATTTGAAATTTCGAAAGAAAAGCTAGTTGTGTTCTCTGTCAGTCAGTTAAGAGCACCTAGATAAGTATAATTATGTTATATGACTACTTACCTACTCAATGATCAAATTGTAGATAAAATTCCTGACATTTTAAAGAATTACGAGAGTTCTGACGCTGTGGTTGTAGACGATCATAATCATACAGACGTTTTAAACTATCCTGTAGACTACCTAAATTCGACAACGCCTGCAGGACTACCACCACATGCTTTAAAATTGAAAGTTGGTTGCATTGTTACGCTTTTAAGAGATTTAAACCTGACTCTTGGTTTGTGTAATGGAACCCGTCTTATTTATTTATTTAAACTTTATTGCACAAAAGAAAACTTAACGTACAAAAGGCGGACTTAAGGGCACGTTATCCGAAATCGAACTATTTTACATTCAATAATAAACACTGAAATCTTGAGTTTAATGATGTGATATTGAGATATGTTATAGTTTAATAATCGCCCTTGTTACTTTTACGGACCAAAATACGAAATTTTAAACTTCGCTCGATCATATCATGCCTAGAAAAAAGGGAATATTCTGATCTTATTTCTAGTCATACATAAAGTGGGCGCAAAATTGACTCAAGTGAATAATGACAAAAAATAGACAATGATGTAAAGAAGATCTTTTTACGGACACTTTCTTTAAAAATGGCTTTAAATTTTTCTATACACAATTTATCTGGGAAAGTGACCTGCGCGTCTCGTTTTAGTAGGCAGATGGCCGCGCGGCCTCAGGCTGGACGGACGCACAGAGTACTTTTGACGGACGTCTGTAGCGATTTATTCATTTTGACAACCGTGATTTTCGAAAATTTAATACCAGCAACCAGATAATAATATGATTTTAGGGAAAAAATATGAGATGTGATTTGGTTGGATAAGCACTCAAACTAGATAATATGGTATTTTTACAAACGCACTAATACAAAAGTTCAAAAAACATGCCAGTACAACGCAATTTTGCATATTTTTCTTCTTCGAGCCCTTTCTTAATGTAAAAAGTTTCAATTAGTTTCTTTAGTATGAGGAGTATTTCTTTATTACACAGGCCACATTGCCTTTTACGCCGTATAGGAGTATGTGTGTGTATTTTTGATAGATTTATCGTGACATATTTTAGTACGTCTGACATTTGACGTATATGTCATGTTGTCTTACGCAATTATTGATTTTGCAAAGCTAATATTCTAAATAAATATTATGAAGTACAAGGAGCACTGTATCTTGTACCTACGAGAAATGCAGATTTTGCCATTTATGACGCTGTAATTGTCATCCAGCCATTATGTTTACGCCACCCAGTGAAGTGCAGTGCTGCAGTGCCAACGACTTGGATCCTAATCGAGAAAGACAGTCACAATAATTAGATCAACTCGTAATCCTCTACAGTTGTACGTTCCACTGGTCTCCCGCTAATACTGCTGCTGCAAAAACTATCGATGACATAGTAGGTATAGCACGCCCCGTCATGATGCTATTGAACAAATTGTGAACAACGCGACCACTATTGGATACCAATCTTCAAAATACTAATCTAGCTACAGCACACTTCAACCTCTGGGTGTTTTTAAACTGAAAGTGAAATGAAGACCCCAACAATTACTTAAAACAGTATGGCGTATACATCTGTTTAATATGTATTTTGTTACCTATGATAACATTGATAACTCATAAACCAAAGAATAAAGCTATTTTATTCTCGAATTTAATTGTGTCATTATAAGGTGTAGTTTACTTGCAGGCAGTTACGTAGGTACCTATATACTGTATATACTTTTCGTATAAGTATAATATGATAAGGCAAGTAATTGTTTCATTTTATTTACTCTGAGGCTAAGGAATTCTCTTAATTCTAGAACATTATAACATTATAAAATATGCTGGTTATATACTGTGGATGAACTATTTTATGTATGTGTCGGAAGCACGGCGTGGTATCTTCGTATCTTCGTATCACTGTTTGAATTTACACAGCTTCAAGATTGCCACATGATTTTGTATGTTTTAAGTGGTTAATGACTCTCCTTTAGGTACAGTCACCAGCATAAATATATGACTATGGGCAACGCTGCAAAAATATCTGATCATCAATTGAAGGTATAGTTATATGACGATACATCATCATCATCATCATCAGCCTATATACGTCCCACTGCTGGGCACAGGCCTCCTCTCATGAGAGGGAACGGGCAGTAGTCCCCACGCTGGCCCAGTGCGGATTGGGAACTTCACATACACCTCTGAATTTCTTCGCAGATGTATGCAGGTCTCCTCACGATGTTTTTACTTCACCGAAAAGCTAACGGTAAATATGAAATCATATTCCGTACATAACTTCCGAAAAACATGACGATACAAAGGCGGTAAAAATATGTGATGATTTACAACCGGCATATAAATCATTTTCCTGTAACAGCATAAATATCAGATCAGACCACGTAAAAATATCTAATACTTCACGAAATCAAAATGATGTGACATATGACCAGCGTAATCATCTATCCGCTGTAGAAGCATAAACATCGGATCACGTAACGACAGCGATATCTGATACGATTGGCAGTAAAAAATATCTCTAAATTCTGCAAAAATGAACTTTTTCAGCTTTGACGGTCGTAATTTGAACAAAGCTATTTGACGCTTCTTGAAAAGAGTATTAACCTGTCATTGGATATCGCCGTCTCACGATTTAAAACGTGAATTTGACAGAATTGCTAATAAGTCAAAATTGTCAGATGGGCCTAATATTGCATTTCTGAGCCTTATATTCATAAGGAGCCGTTGAATTGATTGACATCTAGTCCCTAATGTAATTTGACCCCTAGAATTGTAGCACATAAGTGAGTATTCGGTGGTATACTAGTCCATCTATAAATGCAGCTAGTAGTCTGAGAGCTTTGTGGATTTTTCTAATGAAGGTAGCATACTGTGATATGGGGTCAGTTTTATGTACATGCGTGGTGGTGGTGATGATGATGATGATGTGGTGTAGCAATTAATTTTGTAGGACCGTGGATATTCGGGTTGTAAAAGACAGCGCACACTTGTGCAAGATACATTCTAAAGTCATTAACATTTTTATTTGTGGACTGTGATTAATTGAAATCAGTTGCATTTTTCTTGGATTCTCTTGAAATTAAGTTATACGATAGGAAGATCCATATTTTCCGTAGAAGTTGGCAAAATCATAGGAAAATTTCATCAATGTTCTCCTGCTTATATTCATGCGATTTTGCACCTTAGTGGAAAACGCATAGAGTTACTATAACGTTGTCAATCTAACGTAAGTACTATTGCCTTTTTAATTGTATATCACCTACCGAAATAACCGAAATGTATCTAAGAAACATACTTGGAATAAAATACGAAATGTCAACAGGTCTCTGTCATTTTCCAGTAATATGTTTTGACAATTTCAGTTTCTCTAAGGAGGTTGGTGACTGGTTTTTATTCTTAATGTCACCAAAAAAATAATCAATCCTAGGTCAGTGACCTGTCTCATTAAAGTGAGATAGTGTGCGTGAAATGTAATGGTGTGCGTTACTGGGGAGAATTACGATAACGTTGCGCCGCCTAGCGGATATATTGTGTCGCGTAAGTAGCTTTACTCGAATAAGAAAGCCTTAATGCCATATGGTATCTTATCATACGAACATTAGGCTCACGCGTTATTGATGCTGAAATTATAAGTGGGGACCATGCGGGAGACAGAGTATTCATTCCACGAATTCGTCTCCATAGCCATCAAATAGTCAACTGCCTTTTAATTATAGCAGACTTCAGTTTCCTATTCGTCTTGCATTTGCAATGACTACAAATAAAAGCCAAAGACAAACTTTTGACAAAATTTGATTATTTTTACCGAGCCCAGTGTTTACTCACGCGGCCAGTTCTACTCGTACGTTGCGGTTTCTAGAGTTCGTAAAGAGGATATTAAGATCCAAATTATTGAGACTGATAAGCAAGGCTTGATCGCCGGTAGGTATTTTACAAAGAATATTGTGTACTTATAGAGAAATCTTATGATTTGCCAAAGGAAGTATTGTGAAACTATGTTGTCGAAGAGACTTATAGAGTTTATAGATGTTTTTGAGCACCGTGGCAGTATATGTACCAGTGCTTAAGAGGGAAGATTACTTTAGTTTTTGTTGTACAGGCAATTCGACTGATTGTTATAGATAATGTTTTCATATAAATAAATAAATATTTGCGGACAATCTTATACAAATCGACCTAGCCCCAAACTAAGCCAAGCTTGTGCTAGACGACGATAAACATACATATGAAAGACAGTTTGTTTTGACAGCGGACGTCATAACACTTAAAGGCGTTCTTGGCGCTGCGGGCACAATACACGACACCTTTAGGCGTTCTTGGCGTTCAAAGGGTTAAGTAATAGGCTTAACCTTTGTACCATATGTATGTTTCAAACGTCATGTTAAACTGCCATATGAAGTAGTCAAACGAGTGAAAACGACAAGGACAACGTCAAGTTGCTGAACACCTAGTTCAGCAACTTATCAGGCCGTCTGTACTTAATTTGAAATCACTGATTATTATCAGTAATTAAATACTGATTGAAGACTGAATGAATATATTAAAGTATAATGGCTTATTATACAACTTTTAATACCCTTATGTACAAATAATGTATTTCATTTCATTTCATTGATGATTCTTCGCACTCACTTGATTAAAATAAAAAAAAAACAAACTCAAGCGTTTTATTTTAATAAATGTAAAAAAATAATGGCACAAAAACTGTCAATTGCCGCAAATACGCTTTCTTAAATAATAATTACGTAATTGCGGCACTTGCAGTGGAGGTTCAGGACCTTGGTCTTCTGACACAAAAGGTTTAGTTAAAAAAGTGTCCCAGAAATTGATCCGGGTCTCAATCGGTCTCACGTCGGACTCATATTTCACCCAAAGGCTGAATCTAGCTATCCAACAAGGAATCGCGACGAGCGTCTTAGGAACGATGGCCCGCCCTGGCTGAAATCGTTTGTGGAGCTTATTAGGTATAATTATAGTCGTTTAAATCGTCTGTACCTACTTGATAGGTTAAGATTCTATAAGAAAATAATTACTTTATTCAAAATTTGCATTATTATTAATTATTTTACCGTTTTTTTTTTATCTAGTAATAATAAATTTGACCGGTGAGAAATCGGCGTGCGCGGCGTAATTTCGTTTTTCTTGGAATGGAACCAGTGTTCATTATTTAACTAATTTTATCTCTCTATCTTCTTCTTCTTTACAGCACATGTCAACATTATCAACCCTGTAATGTTCTACATTAAAGACTTTGATTTAATTCGCTTCTAAATAAAATACTAATAGGCAATTGTGCAGCGGGACTCGCTACGTACGAAAATAATGCCCTAAAGTGGTTCACATTCGTGCTGTTATTATACAAATACAACATGCATAATTACGTATAACATTAGTGCGAATTTCATGGCATGGTAGACATCGGCTAGAGTCACAAAGTGGACTAAAGTACGATGCTCGATGACCTCAGTAAAGCTTCCGAGCGAGTTGGTGAACATCGATCATGTCAAATGCCCATGTAGTACCAACTCCCATTACAATAGGACACTTTACGCTCGAAGTTGTAGACAATTATGGTATGTCCAACTTCGAGAAAGAGGTCAATCGTCGAATCCGACTCGGCTGGGCAGCGTTCGGGAAGCTACAACACATCTTTGCGTCCAATGTTCCGCAGTTTCTCAAGACGAGAGTCCTTGCCCAGCGTGTATTGCCAGTGATGACATATGGCACTGAAACGTGGTCGCTTACTACTCATAGTAAATGTACTAACTACGGAGTTGATGTAGCGAGCGCATGCCCGTACAAATCCTTGTAAAGAATACTAACCGCTCGAGGCGAAGCGGTGTGGGTCGGGCGCCGCGTGGCTTTAATGAGCTGTGACCCTAACAAGGCTTAAAGTCACCCAAAGGGCTATGGAGAGGGCTATGTTGGGAGTATCTCTGCGTGATCGCATCAGACATGAGGCTATTCGCAGCTGAGCCAAGGTAACCGATATAGCCCTCCGAATCGCTAAACTTAAGTGGCAGTGGGCAGGGCACATAGCACGTAGAACCGTTGACCGTTGGGGCCGAAAGGTTCTCGACTGGTGGCCACGTACCAGAAGGCGCGGCGTGGGTAGCCCCACAAGGTGGACTACTGATGAGCTGGTAAAGGTTACGGGAATCCGCTGGATGCGGGTGGCGCAGGACTGGTCACTTTGGCACTCTCTGGGGGAGGCCTATGTCCAGCAATGGACGTCTTTCGGCAGATATGATGATGATGATGATTCATTTTTGGTGCGTTTCAGAAAACGTGAATTTAATGAGACTTTACGCTTGGTTATTTTTCCACACACCGCGAAAAAAACTACCACGCTGATTTCACGCCGATCACGCCGCCGCCGCCGATCAAAATCCCACCAGACCACCTATTACGTCCTACCACTAGATTGGCACCCAAAATTACAGTATGTTCCAGCAAGCAATACAGAAGAGCGAAAAAAAATTTAGCTCGGTAATTTGATAAAAGGGTCAATTTTCAAACGAGCTGTTTTTGCTGTCCCACGGCCATAATTTCAAGTCTGATTAACATGGAGTATTGATTCATATACATTTTTATTCCGTGTGTTATAAAGTACTTAAAATATATATAAAAATACCTTAAACATTCATTGATTCTGAGAAAAAATGTATTTCAAATCGTAAAACAGCGAAATTTACCGCTTTTTTGCGTGTCCCACTTGCGGTTTTGCTCAAACAAAAATTCATAACTATAGACTATGGCAACGTATAAATAAACAACTTGTACTGTTATAAAGAAAATTTATTAGCGTATTCATTAATATATCTTGCAAATTTAATCCGTGAATAATTAAAACCAGTGAAGTATTTTTGTAGTTGTCCCACGCGCGACCCATTTATTAGGACTGAAGCTCAAAACCCTTAAAATCTAGTTTTTTAATATCCCACCGTTACATTTACTTTACGATACGATAGACAGGTTAGTTGGGCTTAAACCACTAACGGGAGTGGACGCAGTGCCGGTATTTTCGAAGGAGGAAACAGGTTTTCTTGATACGATGTATTTTGGTACGGCTATCACGACATTTGTATGGGCGTTAATATATTAATATACGATTGAAATAAAAATGTGTCCTTCATAACAAAGGTTAGCAATATGGGGTAAGAGTTTCGTGTTTAAATAATTAGTGAATTCAATTAATAGTGTACGAAGGATCGCCAAAAAACATTAATGTTGACATTTGTATGGCGACATTTGTACGGCTTTTTTGGTCATACAAATGTCGAACGTGGCATACACATGTCGATTCAAAACAAAATCTAAGTGATTTTATATATTTTGGAACATAATCACAGAATAAGTAATAGTACAATATAACGACCATCATAAACCATAAACCGAAGATACTGTATCGAAATAGTGAGTTTTTTTATTGTACAAATATGTTAAACTGTTTCAACAATTGTATGGTAAAATCGTCATTGTGATGGCACTCGTCGACATTTTTATACCGCTATCGACATTTATATGGCAGTATCGACATTTCTATGGCATTATATCGACTTTTGTATAGCGCTGTCGACATTTGTATGGCGCTGACGACATTGGTATGGCACAGTGATTTTAAAGCATCAATATCTAGCTAACCATTAGAAGCACAGTGGTGCCTCATGCACCATATTTTTTCTTTTTAAAAACCCTACCTCTCGCTGTCGATACAAATCTTATATTCCAAAAAATAAAAAAAACCGTTCAAATGTCGAAAAAACGTCTTGTTCAAAAATTGACCCAAAAAATACTTAAAATTCCTTGCTAAAAACATTAACTGAGAAACTTTGATTTAATTAAAATTAATCCTTTTTACCTACTTGTTTTTAACGTTGAGCAGCCGAGTTGAATAAACGCACGCACACTACGAATACCATAACAATTTCAAATTACTGAAATAAACTCACTGAAGTAGCAACAATAACTACTAACGGTTTCATAGCGAGCCTTAAGTACGTATCAGTACCAAACCGACCTGTAGCGCACTAAAAAATACAGTAAAAATAAAAACCACTGTTTATTTCATGACGACGCAATACTTGATAGGCACTTTTACGAGATCGTATACCTAAACGACAGCTGAAACAAGTTTGCGCACCTATGTCGTATAAAAGTAGTAAAACCGACATGACCACCCGTCATTTACCTGGCTTCCTTATCAGTTACATTTAGTACTACCTTTATTAGTTTAGCCAACACCATTATAAGCATAGAGAAATCTGGATGGTAATTATCTTTATGCATTGCCTTTTTGATGTTTACTTTTACTTACTACGAAACATTTATCTATTAGAGTGTGGTCGTATCATTTGAAAGGTACACATTTGCATGTTTATGAAACTGGGGATAAGGGTATTGTTAGTTGTCATATGATATGAAACGGGGGAGTGTTCTTTGAATTAATGTATGTAGAACGAACTAAAGGCTCATGCAACACGATATTTTGTTTCCGATGTTGTAAACGTTGCCAGGGTATGGATGATGATATTGATGATATTTAACAGTATTAAACAATTCAGTAGGTAATCTTTGCGAAATGAAACATCAACCCAATTTATTAAAAGTATTTATTAATTTAAAATTGAGGTCGGAACATAAACTTATTATAACGATAACATTTAGTCGAAGTTTTCGCTTGGCACAAATTTGAACAGATCACAAAATTGCTTTAAATATAAGACGCCCGATACCTTTAACAAGCAGCCTAACAGCCCGGCCACGATATTGCGCGGCGGCGGCAGTGACAGCGGTTTTACTAATTCATTGCGTGCGATCCCATCTAACCACATTGCGTTGTGAGTTTCGACCGCGCAATGAACAGATAAAACACTTGCCGCGCCACAATTCGCGTAATATCGTGCCGTCGCCTGATACTTACGTATAAGGCATTGCGGAATCGGTATGCGGTATTGTCTACTTTTCGAGAGCTTACTAATGTGTTAATTGTTACATTGCGCGGACGCGGCGCGGTACGCATGCAGTGCCGCATTCTTACCGCTCCGCTTCAGCATATTCCGCGCTAATCAGGACATCGTTGTAAATAATCTATACTTATTAATACCGCACTGACGTGGCACTGCTAATTGTAACAACACTAAAGTGATCCTCTCTGATCCAAGCCTCTTTGATCATTCTCCCATTAGCGATCGACGTCGAATGAACTATAGTCTACCATACAAGATATGGAACGATGCCAATTGCCGTATTCGGTGGGGTAGCACCCAAATTTTCCGTTCCATTCAAAATGTATAATTGATGTCATCCAAATGGAATGGCGGCTATTTACCATCCATAAGGATTAGCAGATAATGTGAAAATATAGTGTGGCCAGCAAATAGTCAGTAGGATCCTGAAATCAAGATGTAGGTACATGTTAAAACAAATATTGTTTTGTGTTCACCAAGAAAGATAAAACAATAACAAGAACTGGCTATTCCGGGCTGCCAAGCACTATAATCACTGCAACCATTGTTGATCTGTGGTGACCACCTACAAGTCCTGGTCAAATCCTGCTACTCGTATTTCACAGAATTGCAGGACTGTAGTCAAGAAACTTAATATTGTTTTCCAGGTACGTTAGCCGGAATAAAGCTACGGCTCCGCATTAGGCAAAGCAAATCGGTTATAGTATGTGTGTAGGCTTCATCGCCATCGTCTTGTTTGGCCTGCAGCGTGGCCAGCTATAAATATGTTGAAACCACCTTGGGAGCCTTGTGGGCCTGGACACCCAGGGAGAACCGCCCAGGGGGAAAATGTGAGTAGGCGTCTCCTCCGCTTCAAGGCAGAGTCTGCACCGCCGTGGGCCACGTAGTCCCAACGTGTCTCAACTTATTTAAGCAGCAATATCCCGTAAGCACCCTTACCGTAAGGAACTCACACATTAACATAAGGAACTTAATCTATACAACAGTAAACAATAGGCAGTCTAATCGCTAAGCTTTTCCGGGCAATCTCTGGGAAGTGTAAATGTATTTCTATCTGTGTTCCCTAGAGTTTATCGCCGTTTTGAGGTTGTCAAACTATAAGAGATTTAATGTATTTTTTTTATTATTATGTACTATATTATGTACAGATTTCTAAAATATCTGCCCGCAGTCAAACCGCAACATGTTATTAATAAAGTATGGAAACACTAATTATAGTACGTTGTTTCAATTAAATGGTCATTTATTGTATGTTTAGTATTTGATTAATATATTGCTCCTGTTATACACGTATCACCAATTACTAACTAAATTCCAAACTGGTTGTGTTTTTATTAAATATTCTTATTGTTAATTAATCAAACAAAAATATGTACCTACATTAATTGCTTCAACTTCTTCTAATGAAATAAATTGGCAAATATATGGTTACATATTTTTACCTGTATCAACACAAGAATGATGGTTACATACATAAAACATTCCTCGACTGCGAAAGACCGATTACCTATAGGCACATAATAGATAATAGTACAAGTACAGAAGGGACACTCCTTTGATCTTAACAAAAGGCCCTTTTTTATCAGCCAAAACATTAAGATTTATGGCCCTCTGACGCCGTCGACCTTCATCGCTACAAGTACGTGCCGGTTCCCCAACGCAAACGCGATTAGCGATGAACGTAAATCGCGGAGTGTCCCGCGCCTGCTATAGGTATTTGATGGTATTGCAACCCCGTGGAACGCAACCACATGCATGTGACGTGAACTTTGATGGTTTGTTCAATCCAATATCAAAAGGACCACCTAGATGTTGAGTAGGTACCTACTTATATCATTTTACATTAAGTTGCTGTAGGTAACGAATATTTCAGGAAAAAATGGCAGTATTATTGTATCTATTTACAACCCTATTACGAATAGAAACCTGACTTATCTTCCTTCTTACAGTATATTATCATCAATTATCCTTATTTTAAGACAAAATCTTCATCAATAGTTGCATAATAAAATACACAATCAACCATAAACATTTAAATAAAACAACATTTAAAAAACCACTCGATGTGTCAAAATAGTACATAACAAATGGTCACTGTCGCTTTGTACATTTAAAGTCTTGTTCACAATTTCACTAGGAAAGTTGGCACGTTAACATTGATTGCACTGTCAACTAGCTTACACCAATACACTCTTACATTTATTTAATTCACCATCGAGATATGAGTTAGATATTTACAACCACCAGACTAGCTAGCCCGATGGTTTATAACCAACATAAGGCATTTGTCCCTCACTGCTACTCAATTGCGATGAGTTAAGGAAAGGAATAGCGGTCAGTTCAAGTTTTAATTTATATGGCAAAACTGTCAAGCCCAATACCATTCTAATCGCGGTTTGCTAGCGAGTGCGACAGGAAGAAATGCTTTATGGCGGACATACAAGATCGAGCTTGCCACGCAACGGCAACGCACGGTCACTCTGAAAAGTCCATGTTCGCCTACACATCGCTCGGCGATGAGCAGGCGGAAGTTGGCCGCTAGTGAAGCTGGCTCTTAGTGCTGAACCCGTAGTGCAGGTAGGGGGACGTGGCGCCGTCCCTCGGCCCGGAGGAGTTGCCCCCCGCCGCCCCGCTGGGACACTTCAGCGCCGATCGCAGCTCCGATGCCATTTCAGAACACAGTGACGCCTGACCACACAAAGTCACGGTACAGTTTCACACTTTTTACAAAAATTATAACTTATTTAGAAAAATTGTACCTCTTCTTTCTGTTGTTCCATTACAAAGCAGCGTTGAAAAGAAATAAATAAAGGTTAGAAATCGCACTGCTTATTCTTAATTTGTTATCAACACTTGGTGCTACCGTAGCAGTCTACTGTGTATTAAAAACGGATGCTAGCCAATGTCCAGTATTGCATATATTGAATTACTTTACCTATTGACACTATCTGCAGATTAAAAGTAAACCTAAAACAAAATAAAACAAAACAATAAAAATTAAGTTGGCTGTCAGGTAAACAAACATATCAATCAATCATTTGATTTTAACTCGTGTTCATTAGGCAAAAGTTGCGTTATATCAGGTAAGGTTAGAAATAGAGTTTGCACAATATAATTCGAAAAAGGAAATTTTCGTTTTTTCGCGCCACGACTGGAAAATTTGGCTAAAGATGGCGGTCAGCATTCAGTTCATTCACGAGCAGGCTTTCTTTGATAACAAACTGTATAACGATCTTCACTAATCACGTACTGAAGCAAATAGTTACGTAACTACCCTTATGCTGCTAGTCGATCACGTAACGCATTGTACGCGCGTTAGGTAGATCTACATGACATTTTTTGTACGGGAAAATGATCGTTGGATGGTCCTAACGCTCTTGGGTTTAGTATTATGATCTTAATTTAATATATAATTGTTTGCAATTTTCTCGCAGTATAGCTGAATAGAGCTTTGTAATGTCTCGGCGTGATGATAAACGTTTTATTCTATTCTTCCGCGCTTGACTACGCGCGCTGAAAAGGGCTCCACACGTTGGGATTATTTAAAACAAAATACATGCGATAAAACAGATAAAAAAAGTTTCCTTAATATATATTTACACGACGGCCATCAATGGGCTGAGATAGATCACAGTCCTAAATAACAAAAAAGGTAATGTAGACAAAATAGTACATTACGTAACTAGGGCGGTGAATTCGTGAAAGCCCCAGATCGCAGGTGTTTGTGGCCCGAACGGAAGGTGAGGGCCATAAATATGCGCTCTGGGGCTTTACGCTTTTTAGCTTGGTTATCTGCGCATCGGCACCCGAATCGCAAATAGGTGTACTATTAGTTAAGGACTTTATTTTATTTTATTTTATGTATACTTATAATCATATTTTTACATTATTATTACTATTGTAATGGGTTTATTGCCTGAAAATAAAGAATCATTCATTCATTCATTCATTCATTCATTTTACGAATTACCGCCCGTGTTGCGTACAAAATTTTACGTCTTCACCTGGCCACAATGCGAGTTTTCCCGTACGCGCAGCGTGCAGTAAAACTCGCATTATGGCCAGGTGTGACGTAAATAAATTAGCAGCGAATGAGTGTGTATTGTTTAACAACCCTGTTGCCATTTGCATAACAGATAAAGTAACAGTATTATTAATTAATTCCCAGAATTAGAGAATGGAATATCTGAATCGCTTGAACGGGCTTATTTTCAGTGCTCACAATAAGCTCCAGCTTTGAATGGTTTAGTAATATTTAGCGAATCACTGTACATACAAAGAATCGATACTGTAATCGTAATGTTGTTTATGCTCGTAGCTTCACAACATACAACTTAAATAATCGTCTCGACAAAAAAATGTTGATTATTTTATTTGAATTCACTGTCGGCAAAAATACCTTTAGATCCTTAAGATCCAATATTATTACTATTATTAGTGGACTCACCCGCTCATCAACAGCCACTTTGCGACTCTTCCAGACAAACTCGCAGACGGCGATGACGCAGGCGACCCCCATGCCGCCCATGAGCACCACGAACACACCGCCGACGTTCGCGAGACCCAACTCGTTTGCCGTCGATGACGATTTTGAGGTCTCATCCTAAGAAATAAAAATATCATTGGTAACATTCGGTAAAGAGTTAATAATTTCTTTAATTTTATTTTTAATTTCAAGAAACGGAATTGTTATAAAAATCTATGTAATTATTAAAACGGCTCACAAAATTTCACGAGAACCGGTTGAGAAATCCGAACATCCGGGCAAACGCTGGACATACGAAAGAATAGTGTTCGCTTCGTCCGCTCATTAAAAAAATACTATTCACATTACGAACCACCCTTATACAATAACTCAAGTTTAAATCTGTTTCATACAGATCATTAATTACAAGATTTTAACAGTGTCATTTGATATTAGAAGCCATGATGGAGGACCTGTGTACTTCGATGTGCCTCAGAACCCGACTTAACTTACCCTACAGGATCCCCCGCCTCTTTTTTCCTTCCACCACTTTGTTTTAAGAATGTGTAGTTTTCCTTCCTCTTGCAATTTTAATACGGCACCACTAATAGCAGTACGATATGGTGAATCTGGAAAAAAATTAAACAACATGGTATTTATAAATGACATGATCACATAAGGTAAAGGAAAATAGAAAATTATTTAATAATTACAAGTCGTACGATTCAAATTTTAAGGAGCCCTTATTTGTTTATTTTTATTGAGTTCCCAAAGCAAGTCCTTAGAAACAAGAGTGTGTGTTTATAGGAAGCAAGGACATGGGTTTAATATACGTCAATCAGCTTACTTGGAGGCATCGCGATCCCGTAACCTTTGGAGTCGAGCATACCGCCCACCTGCGTAAGGTCACAATTACGCTCAACGACGTACTCGATAGTGGTGGATTCCATCAAATATGCGTATGCGCCTTTGCCCCGCATCACCCGCTCTTCCCCCTCCTTGTTGCTGGTTGCGAACACTGAGGGCCGCGCCGATTCCATGAACGACCACATTCGTTGGTAAGTTGAGAAGTTGGAGTCCTGTAACGAATATTAATTAGTAAATTTCACCAAAAACATAAGCTGAGTCAAGTTCTCTTGACCCGGTCAAAATCTGCTAAACTTCTTAATTACTTGATTGTGTTTACTTGGCATAAGTTAACAATAACAACGTGTAACATCCATGTTACACGATGTTATTATTAACTTATGCCATGCCATGCCATTCCATGGAATTTATTGATGATACAACAGACAACAATTTGAAACTGTGTAGGTACAATGGCATTATATCCTGTGTTGCTATTCATTGACACTGAGAATTTGTTAGTTTCTTAATAACTCTATTTTAATTTACTGAGAAAGGGATTACCTCATCTCTTAAAAGAATCCATCAACCAGTCACTTGAATAACAAACACGCGTAAATCCCGAGAAGAGTAAGCGAATTAAAAAAGATATTGTTCATTCCAGTTTACATTTCTTTAACGTTGGCTTGCCTTTATCATTCTTCACCCCGCTTGAATACATAAGTGAGAGAACTTATTATTTATTATGCAAAAGGCTTAATTTTGTTGTCTACTACTTTATATTTTGTAAGAGTAATCAGAAAAAACCTTACCCTGAAGAAAGCGGCGGTGGAACCTCCTTTCAAAGCCCCGTACTTGATTTTTGTCTGTTTTGCGAGATCTTCCGCGCTCTCAATGGGCGAGTCCATACGCTCGACGGTTAGAAAAGCGGCCAAATTCGCGGTGTAGGACGATATCATGATCAAAGTGAAGAACCACCACATTCCAGCCACCATTCTTGTTGAAACCGCTCTGGCAATACATTCAGATGATAAAGTTAGTCACTAATTTAAAAGGTTTCTAAGTGCCGCTACATCCAATCAGCTGAAATCACTAAACTAACTCTTTATTTACTTAACATGTTGAGCATCTACTTGATCTGAAAGTGATTTAAACTTGTGAAGTTGTGTGATCTCAAAACGGAAATGTTCGTAACTTATCTACAAAATACTCAAATGTTTCGTCAATTTAAAAGAAGAGATCGATGTAGCATGTTTATTTTATTTTAAATTTCGGAAGTAATTAGGTATTAGTAAAATATAAAATTGCATTGTTAATTATGCGTCATCGGTCTGTTAAACTTATCCATGACTTAAATTTAAATTTTGATGCAGCAAGCTATGGATACTACTACACAAGCACGGAAGTATTATCAAGTGCACAGTAATCTGAGAGCCAAACCGGTTTTTTAAATCATTCAAATAATACTATATCATCAAAACCTTTAGCTAACTACTGTGAACCCAAATCTTATTGAAAGTACCGAGACATTTCTATTTAAACCGGACGGTATAGACTTACTTACTCCGTTGTAACTACCGATGCATGAAATTCACAAAGGGATGTGGTCGCTTTGAAACTAATTAGTGAAAAGGAGTTCTTCATCCAAGCTTTGTAGTAACCGCTGGCTACATTTCCGTATTTGCACAGAGGTAGTTACGTCGTTAGCAAGACGATATTTTCAATGTGACAGAAATGCTTCTAGCAACTCTTTGGGACCAATATGCGAATAAGTTGAAGGTGCAAAATTGTAGCTAACCGTTAGTAGATTAGATGGGACTTACTTCGGTGCGATATCCGAACCTTGCTGCATCAAGGAGCCGATAGTGAACCACAGCGAGTTCAACAGAGTGAATTGATTCTCCAGAACCTGCGGCTCGTCTAGACAGTTCCTCGGGCTGTCCCACTCGTACGGGCTGAACCTGCGCCCAAATACCGCCCATTTAATCACTCTCCACTACTCACGCTCGCCATCTAATGCTATTTATCTATTTGATGGTCCGAGCGCATACTTATGGAAGGGCTCAGTCTATCGCACGGAAAAGGTAGGTACCCAACTGTAACTGTGCCTAACACTATTCCAGGAAACGGGACGCGCCATTCTCGACCGGCCAAGCTTGTAGTGATTCAAACTGTGATTTCGCTGAGGTTACTATTCTCCAGCGACGCTAAAACCACAGTTGAAACATTTTAGCCTCAAATGTGTTTTCAAAATCGCTTTTGCGTTTTCCTTCTATCAGTTATCTTACTTGGGTAAAAAGTCACAGCTTTGCTGCATGAGAGATCCAATGGCAAACCACAAACAGTTAGCGAGTGAAAATATATTTTCCATTTTCTCTCCGTCCGGCGACCGCGTTTGATGCCATTCGTACGGAGTAAACCTATTGAATTAGCGCATTTAGCACACGATTAAAAAGAGGACAACTTTAAACGAGAGGATTTTGTAATGAAACACTTAATAAAATGTTTTTCTGTAGCCATAAACGAAAGAACGTACCTTGCCAAAATAAACAGTAATACAGAAACACCCAAATATGCGGTGGCCATATAAATCCAGACGTCCAAAGACAATGGCGAGAGAAAAGAAAATAGGTTCGGTGGTTGTTTTATAGGTTTGCGGTAGAGCACCGAAATTCCGAGATTCATAAAAGGCATGGTGAAGTCGACCACTTGCTCCCTGTTTTAGAAAAACAAAACACTGTTAAATCTGTGTAATTTCCTGTGTGCAAAACATACTGCGCATTCTTTTCTCGAATGTACTTACCGGTCATATGTAATGGTGAGATCTGCAATGGCGACATCAGCACGCTGTTCCAACAATTCTCTTATCATTCCGTCCCATTCCTTAGTCTCCCGATTGAAGGAACCGTATCGGCCGTCGGGGGCGAGCTTGAATGTGTAATTGAAGCCAAGAACTTTAGATATCTCATGAATGAGATCAATGGCATACCCTTCAAATTGAGCATTGCCTGTCAACTTTTCACTTGCCTCCTTTCGCATACAATATGGTGCACTCTACGGACATTAAAAGATTGTGAGTATGAAACTAAGTATATAATTGATACAAAATCAAATATGATATGATCAGACATGGTACATTTTGTAGCATTCTCGGTGCAGCGTAGTGGTATTAAGGGAATTGGTATTTATACCAAATTGCTTATAAGCAATTTCAATAATTAGCTTAATAAGCGTAAATAGCAATAAAATTAACCTTAATTAAAAATGTTGATTGATATTGCCTGTACTAACTCCGTTAACACAACCATGCTGCACCGAAAATGCTACAAAATTTACGATGTCTGGATATGATACACCTTGCTATGGGAAAAGTACATATTGCCTTCGTAAATCTAAGCGAGTACATGTTTCTTACTTACGGGTGTTGTGATTTATGTTATACGTAATGTGAGTCAAGAGAGAAAATGTACACGAATATTGGGGTGTTCTAATTTAGGTTTTGTGGGACTCCGGAGAGCAGTAACGTGTTATTGGAAGATATATGTCGGTGGGCCTTACCAAAATCGTTGTCACTACGAGGGTTTTGTTCTGTAGAATCTCGACTATTTGCTTTTGATTTTCGCCGTAAGATCTGGTGTAGTTGACACCTTCAGAGGAGTTCCAAATGCCGGCCCTCTGAAGGCCGTCCCTCGTGAGTTCTATTATGTCGAGCGTGAAGTCGCTCCTGAATCCTTGATGGTCGAACTTTATAACGCCGCTTAAACCCTTCATCTCTACCTGTATATTGAAACAAACGAGCGTTCTGAAACTTGCCTGTTGAACTATTTAGTTGCGGAGTGGGAACTGTTCCATGTGTTTGTAGCACGTTTATGTGAAATTATAAAGCTTTTGATTAAAATTACTCCATATCTGTGACTGACTAGGACAAACAAACTAAGACGGTATAAATTATCCCTTCTAAAATACGTTACATCTAACTGCCACAAGGAAAAGTTATCAGAAATTGCAATAAAATGCTCATAATAATGTTTGAGCAAACACATCAAAATGGAGAGTGCATTTCGTGCTTCCTACCTTCGCAGGCGCTTTTATGATTGAATGTTAATCCTGTACATAAATCATCAAGATTTACGTCTATCGTGCATTTTTAATTTAAAGCAATTTGTTTCGAGAATACTTTTGTTTAACTTTAGAGGACGTTTGTCTAACATTAGGGTATGAGTTAATGCAGTGTTTCTGGTAGAAAAATCCAAAATTTTAAGGCCGATTTTGTCACCGTACCCATTTATTTATTATTTATTTTATTTATTTATTATTATTACTAAACAATGGGATACAAAACTTAATCTAATACATTTTCCTGCAAAACTGTTTTAACAGTTTGTCTGCAGGTACGAGTCTCTATAAGAACTACATATCACAATATATATTTTTTTACACTATAATTTTAACTATGTATCTAATATAATTGCATAATGTGTCGCGCTAAAACATTTACGTGGAATTTGCTTGTTGTCATTTGTCACTAAGTGTATGGAGAAAGTACTTTTTTAATGAGTTTTTAAATTTATGCTTATGTGGCTCGTGTCGAATGTCTTCGGGTAAGGTGTTTAGTAGGTACGGAATTCGTTTAGCTAACATTCTATCTCCAAAATAGTTATTTACACGAGGTACTTCATACTTACCCGCAGACACTGATCTAGTGCCATGCTTATGCTCTATAAGTATTGGACTATGCACCCGACTGCCATGATTGTTTACTGCAAGTAGATATTTATGTTTTAAACTAATTGGAAGGATTTTACAAATTTTAAATAATTTTGGATAATCTCCCTTGCAACTTTTTCTAGTTTTGCTATTGACTAATAGTTTTAAAAATCTTGTTTGCAATGCCTCCAGTTTATCAATGTAAGATTTAAATGTGAGTCCGTAACAGTCAAGGGCATAGCTCAATATAGAATCTACTATTGCAAAATAAAGACTTTTCATTATGTTACTAGGAACTTTCAAACTTAGATGGTAAAATTTTCCTAAAAGGATTCTTAATTTACTGGAAATATAACTAATATGTTGGAGCCAGGAAAATGAAACATCGACCTTGACACCAAGATATGTTACACAATCTACCTTTTCAATTGGTTTGCATTGACAATTATTTAGACTATTATGAAAACATTTAAAGCTATGGGTATACATTAGTGGCGGAGTTTCTGCTATGGATAAATATGGTGATTGTATGAAAAGAAGTTTTGTTTTGTCTGTGTTTAATATGATGCCATTATCATGGGACCATTTCACAACCGCATCTATATCCTGCTGAACCAAGCGACATGTCTCGGTAACATCGGTTCCGGCTAGTAGAGTGCATAGATCGTCAGCAAACATGTGGGCGGAACAGTGCCGCAGTATTCCACACAAACTATTTACGTGCATGAGGTAGCACACGGGTCCACACACGGAGCCCTGGGGGACCCCGCAGCGCACCCGCGTCTCATCACTGAACTCGTCACCTATTTTAACACGGTATGAACGCGATGTGAGGTAGTCCCGGAACCAGCAGTTCAGCGGCTGCCCCCCACCACATTCATCCATTCCATTTAAAAGCGTGTTGGTTTCCAAGGTGTCGAATGCTTTTTTTAAATCGTAGAATATTGCTACAACAAACTTCTTATCTCCTAGGTATGAATTTATTTCGTCAGTGAATCTGGACAAAAGAGTAGCGGTGCTTTTATTTTTCTGGAAACCATGCTGACTTTCGCTAAGGACGTTATTTTTATGAAGAAAAGAATTTATTTGGTTGATGACAGTTTTTTCGATCACCTTGTCAATGCTAGAGTAGCATTTTATTGTGTTTTACCTCTATGTCTTCATTTATATTTTAAGTCTTATTCTAAATCTTTCACAGTGCGCGCTGTGAAGTTGTGGAATGGCTTGCCGTTGTCCCTTAGACAGTCGCAGTCTGTGGCATCACTCAAAGAAAAGTTTAAAAAGTTGTGGCTCTCCAACGACTTGTGATTTAAAAGGATACTGTTTAAGTATATTGTGTAAACATGTTTATTTGTATATATACATATATATATGTGTGTATACTATTTATTTATTTTTATTTGTACTTGCATGTAGTATATTATATATATGTATTACATACGTCTGTACACGTGTTAGTTTGTCTATCTTTCTGTTCCTGATCTCAACTCAATTGCTCAAAGGTTAACTGGAAGAGATCCCTTACAGGGATAAGTTCGCCTTTGTACTGATTAAACTTTTTTGTCTGTATTTTTACCTGTGTCTTGTGTACAATAAAGTATTTACATACATTACATTTACATACATATAGATGGCTACTGTTGCCCGGTGGAATGCGGCAAGTCGCGTTAAGCCATCCCCGCTAACAATGTGGGGACAGCTAATCCTAGTACCAACTAATCCGCCCTGAATGTATCATAGCATCAAAACCGTGGAACTATTATCTTGTCTGTTCTATATAAACACGAGCGCAGTAGAAAGCCCTATGTTGAAGCCCTTTTGTCTAAGTGATGCTTAATCTCGCTATTTAGACAGCTTTTGTTCATCCGTATTAAGTACACTAATGTGTTTTGAAAGTCTTGTTTACCTAACGAAGCCAGCGGATGTAGGTAAAAACTCTAATTTTAATTGGTGCTCACTCTACGTTATTCTACATCGTTTGTTTTAACTGTAGTTGAACAAGCAATTAACACATTTCCACTTGAGCTGGTGGGTTCGTTTGCATAAATAAAGCTGATTTTTTGTGGCACTATTAAAGAAACGATCGAGTTTAATGAAGATTTATCAAATTCTATTTCACTAACGAACGCACGACCGAAAAGCTAATTTGATGTTAATAAAACACCAAGTGGATTTATATAAACCGCAAGTATACACTATCTCCACAAAGAGTCGTGTTGTCTGCTTCACACGAAGTGTCGCAAATGCACACCGATTATGGTAATACTAAGAACTTGCTTTCCAAGAAGCTGAACAAAACAATAATATTCACACTCCACTCGTAGATAAATATATGTACAACATAGGAGTGCACATAATATAAGTTCCCCGTCTTATCTGTAGCGCGCGCGTTTTCACAGTCAGTGATTTCATGAGCTAGTAGAATAGAATAGCGAAAGTGCTCGCGGTCGTCACGAACTCATGATTATGAAACTTCATCCGGGAGGTCACAGATCTTCTGTTTACAATTATTAGCATTCCATATTGTATATTCAGTTTGATTTATTTTAAGTAGATCACCATCATTTTAATAAGCTTTTGGCAAAAAAATACTGACTGTTGACTTTGTTTCGGGTTTTCTTTTTCAGAAACGCTGGTAGAATGTTTACTAGTAAAACTGCCATTAGGTACGGCCTACTTGAAGAATAAAAATAATTTATCATTTGTCGTATTATTTTCTATATTTCGATCATTTAATTAACTGTCAAGAGTTACACTTTTTATTGATTTTGGCTATGTTGTTCAGTCACAACGCGGTTACGATCACCCGAGCTGAGAACATTGCATTAATTATAATTGCACTGTGTTGTAAGATAAGTTCAGTGGTTCGATTTTAACCTGAAAACGATTTCGATCGTCAACCCCAGTTGATGCATCATGGCAAGGAAAGTTTAACACGCTGAAAGTCCACGACTTTCCTATAGTAGGTTTGGCTTTTCTAAGGATACGTACGATTTTCATGTAATTGATGAGACTGTAACCATGGGGCCACGTGTCTTCTGCTTCACATGATAGTGGTCGAACGTCTATCTGTTGCGACGTATCCAGGTCATGAAGTGCCTTCGCGAACAAATGTACCGCGTCGTACATTAATGCCGTTTCCGTCTGTGTTCAAAAAAACAAAATCAATTGGCTATAAATCGGCCAAGTGCGTGTCGGGCCACGCGCAGTGTAGGGTTCCGTAGTTGCCTGTCTATCTTCGTTACATCGACACGCGCGAGCTAACTAAATGGTAGCGTCGGCCGAATTTGTACGAAAGTTGGCCTTTCGAAGTACCAACATTTTAAATTGGTCGACTATTACTAGGTAACTAGTTATGCGTACTTAGCCGTGGCAGATTTCCTTTTAAATACATTATACGCCACTGCCACAATTTTTTTCACATTACCAGTAGTAGCTATTTAGCCAGCAGGGGGGACACATGACTCAAATAAAAATTAGGGCTTTAAAGCCCAATAAATATATCACATACGAATCACTGAGTTGAAAAATGGTTTTAAGACCCTCATTTTTTTTTTGAACATGCTATCCAATAATAACACACTATAGACTTAGCGAGAAAAAAACCCACTTTAGTAGGGGAGGTTAAAAAAAATCAAGATGTTATTCTACTGTTTTGTCGGCGTGATTTATTTATATACCCATGCCGAATTACAGTTTTCTAGTAGTGTACGTAGTAAGGGTAAGTAAGCTAAGCCGAATACGGACGGACGGAAGGACAGACAGACGGACATGGCCAAACTATTAGGATTGCTTGTTGACTATGGAACCCTAAAAATATAAAATCAAAGAGCGAACAATGAACCTTGCGGAAAAAGTAATCAGTTCGATTTATTTACAACAGTTAGAAATTGTTTCACGTACAATGGGTGGGTACCCACGCTAAATTTATAAATCTTAATTGTTTATTCTCTTCGTTCAAATATTCCTAATTTTATTCCCATGGGAAAACAACTTAACTTAGAAATTAAATATTGAAATAGCTTTGTGAACTTGTATACTCACTTTAATAAAGGTCATATTTTCCTGGAAACAGATAAATTATGATAATTATGCAAAACAAGTAAAATCGCTATTATGAAGAACAGCTACACTAATTGCTATGTGTGTGCGACTACGATAAGAAGTTGTACATCGCTACTTGAGTAGCTGGTGAAACAATTGAATGTACCTTAGCAGAGGTATGTCCAAGTTGTAGCTTTCTTCCCTTCTTAGCATCAACATAGACCCAATCTCTGACCACTCTTTGCACATCTGCCCTCTCAGGATCCAATAATCTCAAGGAAGTTATATTAGTTCCACCATACTTGAATTCTTCTAAATCAACGCTATGTAAATCCTGTTAATAGAATGAGTATTAAGTAAAATGTCCGGTGTTACAATTTAATTAACATCGCTAAATTTTTGCACAAAATTAACAACGCTGTAGGTTTTTTCATATGGTAAGACAGTTTAGTGTCGTGGAGGTAAAATTGAGATGAAGAAAGGTAGACCGCCCAACAATCTAGACGACACATTTGAACCAGGCAAGCAAAAAGTTTTTACCGCAGCGCACAAACTCGCGATCATCGGATGGACAAAGAGAGAAGTGACGGTTACACAACCGTCAATAACGAAGCTGATGTCATTGATGATTCTATAAAGCCCGCTCCACATTCTCGACAAAACTACATCGGAATACACACGCCGGAATATTTGCCGAGACCGGGCGAAACCGATAGCGGCCCTCTACATTCTCGCCTTGCGCAGTTGTAATTAATCTTTCATACAAGATGGACGCTTCGTACGGTTGCCGTCGGTCGACTGACGGAAGCGCAGCGAGAATGTGGAGGAGTTTCGCGCAAACGCGAAACTTTACGAGACGTCTTTGATGTTTCGCCATTTTACCGACACGAAACGGAGACTACACGAATATACGCAAAACAATACAAATATAGACGAATACTCACTCCACACTCTCGTATTCGGCAAGTCTCGTGTAGTTTTGTCGAGAATTTGGAGCGGGCCTAAGACGATTAATTTCTGTGGACTACAAGATGACGAATGTCGCTTGTATAAACTAGATAACTGTTATTCGATTCAAATTCCTTAAAACAGAGCCGGCGTCCCGTATAAATTGACTGTTAACCAAATGAGTGCAAGGTAACGGTATTAACAATGATAATGCTTACCAGTGAGGTGATTAGATAGCTGTGGTAGTCCGACATCATGCCAATCTGCTGCGCTTGCTGCAGCACATCCCGTATCCTGTCCGTCGCGCAGTCGAGCACAATGTGTGACTCCGCAGAGTTCTTTATTTGCTTCAGTAGAGGCCTAACCGGACAAACATTTCACTTTAGGGCAACATGTCATGAGAACTACTTTTGACTTTGCTTTGTCACTATAGAGTTACTATAAATTGAGTAAAAAATTTTTTTTTACACATGCCCTGAATAATTGGGTCATCTCTATTGAGCTAAAGTAATTAATATTTAATTTGCAACATTTAACCATCAACTGTAGTTACACGAAGTTAAGATTCTCCACGCCAGATTCTTAATGTTTCTAGCAACACTACATTATTTTTCTTAAACGCTGTGTTAGGAGTGTAATGCAATTATTTGACTAAATGAAACAATAAACAAACATGTCAGAACCGATGCTTTCTGAAATTATTTTATCGTTTCGCATTACTTTGTTGTTTCCTCTTGGTACTGATCAGATGCTCAGAAATTCTATAAACTCCAGGTTGTTAAGCGTGAAAATGTTTAATACAGAATTTCCTCAGAAATCAGTACCTATAATCGTGAGAATCTGGCAGTTGTCGCACAGCGACGGGCAGTTCCGAGGGACCGTGGGCCTTCAGCAGTTCCTGCAGCCGCACCAGGCCATCGCTGTTCTCGTACACGATCGTGAACGACTTCCAACCCCACGCCCGCACCAGATCCACATATGCCTGTTAAATAAAGCGTATTTTGTACACGCTGTAATTAATATCTGTTCAATTAACCATAAAAATATATTTCGGCACAATTGCACGAAGTTCGTTCATATTCATATCTGCAACGCTTTCCAATAAGTGTATATATTTGGCGAATAAAATATGCTTTACAACGCCTCATTAGCTCATTGAAAGTGTATAAAATATACGATATTGAAACAAACTGTTTTACACACATAGTTTCACAACCAAGCACAAGGCCGCTACAGAATCAATTAAACGATAAATTATGTAAGTTAAATTTTGAAGTAGGTACCTCTAATTTCAAAAATGCCAAAGGATTCTTTAACTTACGTTAACTTCGAAGTCCGTTGCGTTCATACAATTAACTCCATCAAATCTTCCGTGAAGTCTTCAACGTTTAACGATGTAGACTTGTTAAGCAGTGGATAAACTGACAGCGAAGTTTCATCAAATATTCGATATTACCTATGCCTTTGCTTTCAGTAACGGTGATTTATGCAGTGAAGTGGAATTATTGATGAAGAATCAGATGAATATATTGGAACCTTTAAATGACTTAGATAAAAAAAGGTAGTAACTTTTGCTCATAAAAATACATGATCATTAAGTGAGCGTTTTTCAAAAAAAAAACGGATACTTTTTCTGCAACTTATATGTTATTTCTACTCAAAATCACGATGTCTTTCCATCCCAATTGGAGAAAAAGAGTGTCCCAAAATGTCCGTACATTTTTAACTTTCCCATTGGGTTACCACCAGATTTAAGTACAAATGGTACATACCCGGCTCAAGTCAGCGGGATGAGGGTAGAGGTTGACGAGGCAAGGGTTGTGCGTGCGTTAGTCCGACCGGATCTCCAGATGTAGTAGCTCCATGGTTTCGCATATGGCGCCTTGGAGGGGAAAGATGCGCGCCTCATTCTTCCCAAGATTTAAGTACATACCCGGCTCAAGGCGGCAGGATGAGGGTAGAGGTTCACGAGGCAGGACTCGCGGCGCGTGCGGTAGTCCCACCGGGTCTCCAGATGTGGTAGCTCCATGGTGTCGCAGATGGACTGCACGTGGGCGGCAGCCGGCGCGCTCTGTGGGCCGAAGATGGCCGCGACCCCGCTCCGAAGCAAGTGGCATACTGCGTACGATAAGTTCAGATCAATTTCTGGACACTTATTATCACCATCCGCCTATTTACGTCCGACTGCTGGCCAGAGACATTCTCCTAGGCCGCGTTTATGGGTACGCCTGCTCAGTGGAGACATCAAATGATATTCTTATACGTTCCCGATAACTCAAAGACGCGAATGAGGATCAAATCCGGAAACCCTCATGTACAGTCATGCACACACAGTTCTAAACATTTGAATTTATTGACATTCGTTTGAGTTTCTAATAATATACAAGCTAGAAAATACGTTCTTGTGCACAAAAAGCTTGAAATCCCAAAGTACTTAAATACGCCTTGTTGACTAAAATGCCACTCGGGAAACGTGTTTATTCTGAATCCCGCTCTTGACTTTGACACGCTGGAAATAACTTTCTGCGAAAGGGTAAATAGTCAGACGTTTCTGTATAAAAAATAGGTACTTAAAAAGTTCCCAAGCTACTTTGTATTCAAAGAAAGAGTTTGTCTCCTCGTCAACCCATCTCGTGAAATTGCATACTTACCTACGGGCAAGAGGGGCTAAACAGTGCTTGTTAAAATGTACCGCTTGACCTTTTTGATTTATAAAATATTCAATTTTTTTTCTGATTCGGAAAGAGTGAATACTTGTGTTATATCAATAACAAAAAGGGTGTAGTACACATACACATGTGTACTGCATTGAATCTTGTTTTTTTAGTTTTCACGGTTAACTATTTTTATGGCATCAAAAGTTTCTCTCCACCAATATGTGACAACATTAAGTGGGTTCATTCTTAAGTCCTGAAAAATGTTCCTCACACGCACGCACGTTTAATTTTTTACGTTACACCTGGCCATAATGCGAGTTTTACTGCACGCTGCGCGTACGGGAAAACTTGCATTGTAGCCAGGTGAAGACGTAAAATTTTGTACTCAACACGGGCGGTAATTCGTAAAGCCCCAGAACGCATATTTATGACCCTCACCTTAGTTACGTAATGTACTATAGTGGTACAAGTGTATAATCTCCGTGGTTTCTAATCTTCTTCACAATAATAAAACAATCTTAAATCACTCTTGTGTTGGAAACTGTCTAGACATAAGTAGTTATATTTATAATATAAGGTGTTGATAGGTTCGAAACACGTCGCAAATAGTGGGAATTGTTCGTAATCAATACTTTACTTTCAACTGTAACTTTATTAATATTAATATAACACTATCATTATCTTATTCAATGAGCTAAAAAAAAATTAAAACTACTATCATTTTCGGACGATTAAAACGCCGCCATTTTGGCGCGCTCATTTTGTGACGTCACCGTGCACTTACAATTTTACAACGAAGTGTTTTATTCACAGATTTAATAAAAGTGAGTGATTAAAGCTCGTAAGATCAACTTATTGTAACGGAAGAGCACACAAAAGCTTTTTATAAGTATTGTATTGCCCCTATGTGTGAAAATAAGTTTAAAACTGCACCTGACGTGATATATTTTCATATGCCCAAAGATGCAAATATAAGGAAACAATGGTGCAAGGCGATGAGGAGATATCTCGCCTCATAAATCGTGCTTGAGTAGTTTATATTGTTGTGAAGATCATGTCGAAGTGAGTATTAAATATGTTTGTACCTAAAATCTTTTTTATTAGGAATCGCGAACAATATAAACAATAACCTAACCTAAAAATTTAATGATATAGGTAGGTTCTATTCTGATTCCCAATTTTTTAGTTAATAATGTTACAAATATTATGATTTTTGTTGATCTACAGCTGACTACGTTTATTGATTTTGATCACGAAACGTTTTAGCTACTTAAGCTTGTTTGTTTTTACTGAGTGCCCTACACAAATTTGTTTTATTTATAACCCTTGACGAAAACAACCTAGTTTGTTATGTTCATAAAGATGGTCTCAACATGTAACATTCCTAATACCTACATATCTTTGATTATATAATATACATATGTACTAGTTTTTTATTCCACTTGTTCCTCGAACGAGCGCACTGGTTCCTTTTTGTTATTTTCAACGTCACGGACTCTAATCCGTATGAAACTGAGAGATATATAAATAAATGAATCTAGGCTTACCCCTTGCCTTGGTGCTTCGGTCGTGTATGTATGGTCTTTTATAAAAGATACAGTCTTTTCCTTCTTAAGTAAAACTTATTGCGCCGCTCGCAATTACCGCAACATATTTCTTCATCTTCAAAATTTGACAACTAAACTTCGTTCTTCTTCTTCCATAGACCGTAAAAAGTATATGGCAGGGTACTCCGACCGCAAAGAGACCGCATAGCCCCACCCCATGCCGAAATAAATATAATAAAATAATGAACGTGATAATAGCGTGTTATAAAAGAAACATCCCCCCGCCCGAGAAAGGCTATAACCTGAAGCCTTTATCAATAAGAAAAAAAAAATAAGGTGTTGAAATAAACCGCAATATTACAACAACTTTATAAATCAACTAAAAAACTGTTTGTTACCAACTTAATCATCCAGGGGAAGTCTACAAATTTTAACAACAGGCCGCATGAGTGTACCTGACGTGGTTCTAAGCTGCACAACTCGAACAATACCGTCTTTGCCAGGTAACAACCCCTCTATTCTACCTAATCTCCACTTCAAGGGAGGTAAATTTTCCTCTTTTATTAGGACAAGATCACCTAACTTTGGCGGATCCGTTGGAGATGTCCATTTCCTACGCATTTGGAGAGAGTGGAGATACTGGTCACTCCATTTTCTCCAAAAATGTTGAGCCATAGCCTTAACTAAATTAAACCGCTTTAACCGTGAACTTGGGACGTCCTCAAAATTATATTCCGGAACAGAAAGTAAAGTTCTACCTATGAGTAGGTGAGCAGGTGTCAGTACCTCTATTTCTTGAGGGTCCTGAGTCAAAGGACATAACGGACGACAGTTAAGCACCGCTTCTACTTTGGTAAATACCGTTACCAATTCATCGAATGTCAAAACCTGATCACCTATGACCCGCCGCAATAAGGTCTTAGCAGATTTTACTGTGGCCTCAAACAGACCACCGAAATGTGGAGCTGCCGGTGAATTAAACCGCCATGTAATAGACTGTTTGGCTGCGCCATCACTAAGTCTCCGCTGAGCTTCCTGAGAAGCTAAGTATTTCTGTACGTCATCCAAATATCTGCTTGCGCCCACATAATTAGTTCCGCAATCTGAACGTATCACACTCGGCATGCCGCGTCGAGATGTGAAGCGCGTCAGAGCCGCAAGAAAACCTTCAGTCGAAAGGTCTGTGACGCATTCTAAGTGGACCCCTTTAGAGGCAGAGCAAATGAACACACAAAGATATGCCTTCAATATCTTCGCATTCCGCAAACGAGAATGTTTTATCATAAACGGGCCTGCAAAATCAGTTTGCACGGTGTGGAATACACCCGTCGCGTTAACCCGATCCCAGGGCAACGCTGCCATTAATGGCGCCGTAGGCCTAGCCTTCGTCCTAAAACATTGTACACACTTGAAAATCCGTGTACGAATCACCTGCGCCGCAGAAACAATCCAAAATTGCCGCTGTAATACTCCCATCAAAACTGTAGCGCCCGCATGGCAATACATTACATGAAAATGATCTACGATCAAGACCGTGAGGGCATGTGACTTCGGCAAAATCACTGGATGTTTCCGCTCAAAGGATAAGCTGGAATGTTCCAAACGGCCTCCAACGCGCAGTAGGCCATCATCCCCAATATAAGGCCTAAGCCGACGTAACCGTGTGGAACACTGCTTATTCTGCACTAGACAATGAATGTCATCGCCAAATTCCGCTTCCTGCACTAATTTTATGAGCCGCTGCAAAGCAAGCTGTCGCTCTGCTACTGTTAACCCTCCTACAAGTTTCTGAGACGACGATTTTGAATTGTTGACAAACCGGAAACAGTATGCTACGACCGCCAGTAACATATTCAAACTGCTAAACCGAGTAAATATATTATCTTTGTCAACAATCCCCACCAGAGCTCCAACATTTACTTTCCCTTTCCGCAACCCAGGCAATGGATCTTCCGCTTTATCCATAATATTCTTGGGCCAGGTGTCCGCATCACCTGTCAACCAATCAGGTCCCCACCACAGAGGGTGTTCGAGCAATATCGATGCGCGACAACCGCGACTAGCAACGTCGGCAGGGTTCATTTCGGAAGGTAAATGTCTCTAAGTTATATCTAGACCGCAATTTATAATCTGTGAAACCCGATTACCCTCAAATGTCTGCAACAAATGGGGTGATACCCGCAACCATGACAGAATAATGGTGCTATCAGACCATCCAACAATGCTATCTATCTTCATGTCATCACTGATAGCAGCAACGACGTACTTTAGAAGGCGAACTAACAATGTAGCACCGCTGAGCTCAAGCTTAGGTATAGTTAGTTTCGACTTTATTGGCGCCACACGAGACTTGGCCATCATCAAGCTAACCTTGACCTCTCCGTCTTGTCCTACTGTCCTAAGATAGACCGCAGCGCCGTACCCGAGCTCTGATGCATCTGAGAACCCGTGTAACGAGCAAGTCTTCACGCCCGCGAGCACAAAGCGCTCCAATCTAAGGCTGGAAATTAAAGGCAGATCCTTTAGGATGCCTTGCCATTCTGAAATGACGTCTGCAGAAGCTTCCGCATCCCAAGATAAATTATTTAGCCAGAGCTGCTGCATAAGCACTTTGCCTTGAAATACTATTGGACTGATCCACCCCAAAGGGTCAAAAGTCCTAGCCAATATTGACAATATTAACCGCTTTGTACATCCGCTGGTATCATCTAGTTTTGTTCGATATGAGAAACAATCGCTGCTAGAGTCCCATTGAATGCCTAGGATTTTAAAGAAGCTAGGCCCGTCCGCATTATCAAATATTTTCTTAGGCTTTTCCAAGTGCTCTTCCGCTACGTCTTGTAAAACCTCCTTGCTGTTAGACGTCCATTTACTTAGCTCGAAACCGCCAGAGCGAAGTAGATCGGTCAACTCCTTCTTCAACCTAGTTACATTTTCTATGGTGTCTGCTCCACCTAAAATATCGTCCATGTAAACAGACGAACGAAGAAGCCGCGCCGCCGCAGGAAAATTTGCTTCTTCGTCATCTGCCAACTGCCTCAGCGCCCGAATCGCGAGGTATGGACTAGACTTCATACCATAAGTCACCGTGTTGAGCTGATAGATTTGTAAAGGTAAGTCTGGGGACTCCCTCCAGAAGATGAGCTGGAACCGCCGGTCTTCTTCCGCAATCAAAATCTGTCTGAACATCATTCTGATGTCTGTTGTAAAAACATAAGGGTGTAACCGAAATCTGCATATTATTTCCGCAATATCCCGCTGTAACTTCGGGCCAGCGTGCAGACAGTCATTAAGAGCCACTCCATTGTTTGAAGCACAGCTAGCATCAAACACCACACGAATTTTGTCCGAATCCGATTTAAATATGCCGTGATGTGGTATCAGGTAACTGCCACTACTATAATCTTGTGGGTCTCCATCACAGAGAGACATGTGCCCAGTCTCTAAATATTCCCGCATAAACCCAACATATTTTGCACGAAAGGATTCGTTCGTGGAAAGCCTTTTTTCCATAGCCACGAACCGCTTCAAGGCTATTGGCACCGAGTTTCCGAGATCAGGGGCATCCGATAAGAAAGGTAACCGTGCCTGGTATCTGCCACCTTCAACACGTCGGTGGTTATTTTTAAAAATCATCTCGCATTCCAAATCCTTCGGGCTCTCAAGTTTATCTGGAATATCCTCCACTTCCCAGAATCGCTCCAAAATCTGATCTGTAGTCGTGTCACAGAAGAAAGTCTGAGAGAAATAAGTCACCTGAGGATATGGGTTGTATGCCGCAAAAGTGACCGGACCTGTCAACACGTGACCGAACACAGTATTCATAGCCCGAGGTAAGTGATCATTGATCTTCAGGCATCCGCCGCCGAGCACAATGTCACAGAGTAAGTCCGCACCGATTAAAATGTCGATCTCCCGACTAATGTAGAACTGTTCGTCCGCAAGATACAGTCCCCGATAATTGTCCGCTAACTGAGCCGGCAATGAAAATCCAGGTAGGTTGTTTGTGATTTTGCTCAAAACGGTAGCTGTAGTCACAAGCGTAGGCTGCTCCGATAGCCTTGGTGCCAGAGTCAAGTTAACAGCACCTCTGCAACCGCTCACAGGGGCACCACTCAGACCCGTGATTGACACCATGTTGGATTTAAACCGCTTCAAACCCAACCTCTGCACGCATCCTTCTGATACAAATGTGCTCTGACTACCTCCATCAAGCAACGCTCTTGCTTCCTGGTAACAGCCGCTATTGTCGAGTACCCGTACTACTGCCGTTGCAAGTAGGACCGTCCGCTGATACATGCTAAGCTCGTCGACGTGTGACGCCGTCAGTCCAGTGATTCCAGGTCCCGCACTTCCCGGGAGGTCACTAGCTAAAGGCGCGCTCACTACTGGAGCATTTGCCGAGAGCGTTGTGGCGTTATAGAACCGCCCATTCGGTGATATATCGTTTGACATCAAACGTTGTTGATCCGGCACCGCAGTTGGAAGATCAAAATGCAACAAGTAATGATGCTTAGTCGAATTGCATTTATAGCAATTCACATTGTACTTACATTGGTCAATATTGTGACCGTTTAAGCATCGGAAACACAATCTAAGCGATACAGCCTGACGTTTCCTAGCTGTAGGTTTCATTGCCAAGAACTTCTCACACTTGGCGATGAAGTGTCCGCTTTTCCCGCATAATCTGCACGAAGTTGGCCCCGCATTCTGAAAGACCGCATGAGTCTTTACCGCTAGACTCTGCCCACCTCCACTACGTCTAACCGCTGATGACGCACCGGTTTGTGGCTCCGCGCTAGATTCCAAAATCCGGATTTCAGTTTCCAAAAACCTTAAAAGATCCGAGAACGTAGGCAACTCCTTGTCAGCATGCTTGTCTTCAAAGTGCTTCTTCAAGTTGCTGTCTAATTTTTGGAAGTTAATATAAAACAACAAATAACACCACGACTCTACAGGAAAATTCATCTTTTCCAGTGCCTTTGTGTTTTCCAATAGGGTATTCAAGAACGTTTTCAAACCATTTAACCCTCTGCTGTGCACGTGTGGTATATTTAACAGGTTGTATAACAACCGGTCCGCTAATAATCTTTTATTGTTATATCGCGCATTTAGCAACTCCACTGCTACCGAATAATTATCTCCAGTGACTGACAGATGCTGAATTAAGGTTTTCGGTTCGCCTAACAATGACCCCGCTAAGTAATACATCTTTTCAGTGTCCGATAAAGATGTGTCATTGTCCACCAGGGACCGAAACAATTCCATGAAGGAAGCAAACTCCTCCAATCTTCCTGAAAAGGTAGGAATTTGCAAGCGTGGCAAGACCGCTCTATTGCTCACGCTCCTGGCATTGTTGTTACCGCTAACACTGCCGGTTTCCAAATTTGAAGTTGCTAGTCCCAAATGACGTTGCTTTATAAAATAATATTTTTTATTGTACGTCTCGTACATCCGTTTATGATCGTCTAGATCAAAGTTCTCGATCTCCTTGGCCGAAAGTTGAAGTTCGTAATGCATTTCCGTAAATGCCTCAAACACCTTTTCCAAATCTTGGAAACGAACCATAAAATCGCTTTCCTGTTCCGAAGACAGATCCGTATTACGAGCTAAACCTTCCAATAAATCAATATTTTGGATAGCCGTGAAATATTTCATTTGTGACAACTGTAACCGCCTAGCTGCCGCCATTGTTTGTTTGAATTCAGAATCCAAATCAACAAAATCAAACAAAACCCTAACAATAAACACCACAGCATGAAAATAATAAATACCTAAAACTCATCATAAACCGCGCCGTAAATATAAAAACAATAAACCGCACTATTGTTTTAAATATACGAAGTATTTCCCGCTAAACTATAGTATATTTGTAATTTACCGCAAAATATTTTCTTAAAAAAAGTTAAAACTTAAAAAGACCATCTATTTCCATTTATTATTATTCGGCGCCGCCTAAACAAGAAATAAAACCCTTTTAAAAAAAACACAAAAAGTTTACTCGTGACCGGTCACGAACCCACGACCTGGTGCTTTGTAGCCGATGTGTTGTGCAACTACGCCACGTAAACAATTGTAACACTCGACGCAATATTGCTATGTACTAATACTAAACCGCAATCTGGTTGCTTAGTAACAAACAGTTTCGATCAATATGACAATAAAATATGTAAAATGCAGAAATTAAATCAAATTTACCGATAAACCGATTGAATTGAATGAGTGACCCGCATATTATGTCAAATAGCAACCGCAATTTAATAAATGTATATCCAAAATGTGTTAGCGTAATTTTGAAAGATGAAAATCGATATTTTCCCCAAAGCCCAAAGTAAAATTTTGAACTAACACTTTTCGACCGCTCGAAAAGTGATGAAATGAGAGGATCAGAGTAGCGTGGCGTTGAAAATATATGAGTCCGAAAGTAAATAAATCCGGTTCGAAGGACCAAATGTTCCTCGAACGAGCGCACTGGTTCCTTTTTGTTATTTTCAACGTCACGGACTCTAATCCGTATGAAACTGAGAGATATATAAATAAATGAATCTAGGCTTACCCCTTGCCTTGGTGCTTCGGTCGTGTATGTATGGTCTTTTATAAAAGATACAGTCTTTTCCTTCTTAAGTAAAACTTATTGCGCCGCTCGCAATTACCGCAACATATTTCTTCATCTTCAAAATTTGACAACTAAACTTCGTTCTTCTTCTTCCATAGACCGTAAAAAGTATATGGCAGGGTACTCCGACCGCAAAGAGACCGCATAGCCCCACCCCATGCCGAAATAAATATAATAAAATAATGAACGTGATAATAGCGTGTTATAAAAGAAACACCACTTATTTAAGCAAGACACCTCTACGAGGTAAGTACGTACTTAGTCATCATGAACACATCAATTTTAGGCAGATTATCTGATTGTGCCTTGACAAAATCGCTTCCAGTCATTATGGCGAACCTTTTTTCTAAAGGAGTCACTGCTTTCAGTTAATAATTCCCAGAAAAATACTGATTATTTATCATAAACAGCGGCAAAACAATGCGAATAACTTTCAATAATCATACAAACGACCTGTTAACAGTAGACATCGAGTGCACGGTGACGTCACGATTCGCTCCGCCAATAGCGTTGCGTTTTGGAAATTTGCGAGGAAATTTGAAAAATACTACTTTTAAATAATTAAATTTGTTAATAGAAACGTGATCAATTGTAAAAATAATCACGTGTGTATGTTTATTGAGCAATAAAGATTACTCATGATTTTTTTTGTCCATTTCTGAATCACATGCATATTCCCTATTAAGGTGTTGTTAAGCTTTGGGAGTTCTGCCTTATATATTACTTACCTCTCTTAGAAGCGTGAAAGCTGTCTTGTGGTGATATGGTTTCGACTTCAGCCAGCAGTTTCGCCCGCGGCAGAATCGCTCGGTCGGCGTTGACACGCTCCACGGCGTAGCGGAACGCTACCTCTTGCTTGTCATCTTCTGGATGGAAGAGGCCACCTGCCACAACCAACGACGGCTTAATGGATGACTATAGTAGCGCTTGATGTCGAGTATATTATGCAGTGAAGTCTCATATTCGTACGCTCGATTTTGTTTCGTGAAAGCGGCGTCAACGTATTTAATACTGTGCACAATTTATGAAAGGTCTGTAAGATTTTGTAAGATTCAATTGTAATAATATAGTTACCCTTATCGTGACGTGGTTGGTATATTGACTGGATATAATTATGTCTAATTAACGGGATCTGTCATGACGTGTTTATCATGACAGAGTTATAATGTAAACATGGACCTTATATGTCAAAGCAATACAGGTTAAATTGGAACTCAAAGGATTTTTCTCCGTTCGAATCTTATCAAATGTTTCTTTGAGATAACTAGGACTAGAACGATTACCTTATATATAACTGATTATATTTTTAACCTCGATAAGTATATTATTTATTTTATTTATTTAAATCAGGCAACAAGGCCCATATTACAAATACCTTAAAGGCTAACATACATATCAATATAAACTTATTAATAACTACAATACACACGCCGAAAAAAAAGGCCGGCGGAGGAGTTGGTTCCTATCAAAAACTTAAAGCTATGGACCTAACAAGTGCCTGAAAATAAATAAGTGCTTTTGTCCAGCGTGTCCACATTGACGACCATTTGTTCGAGCACTCTGCCCCACTATCATCATATGGCTACAAAATACCTAATAACAAAATATTTAGGGAACTAGTTCCAAGTGGGGATCGAGTATTTAAAAAGAGTTTTCCCCAATAGATAAAGTTGAGATCTTTGTCATAGAAGCGACGGAAATTACGAAGCCAATTATCCTATTTCTAAAGTTTCGTTATTTCGAAACACTTTCAGATATAGCCATTTTTGGCATGCTAAGGATCGGTGTATTAGAGCCACGTTAATTAAAAAAAACAACTAGCTCATCGACGCAAAAATGGGGGAAATCGGTTAGACAAATAGACATGGCGCTGGGTACCCAGTTGGGACGAATCCCAGGAGGAATCGTACATCCCAGGTATTGTTGGAACGACTTAAGACGAAATAAGCACACGATCGCGCCGAAGGCCAAGACTCGCTTTGGGTCTTTGACCCATTGAAGTTTTATTAGTTCAGTATCATCATAAAATGAAGAGCCAAGCTATTGTCAGCGGAGTTGCCATTAATTTCTCAATATATCTTAAGCAGCGTCTCCTCTTTTAAGATTTCATGTAATCAATAAATATGTTATATGCACGGAAGCCCTCAACTACACTGACCATAGGAAATGACTATTAACTCATATCATTTTTATAGTTTTATTTGCGTTTATTTAAGTAGTCATTGCACTACCCAACCAAATCTTATTCTACTGTGAATAAAAATAACTTTCCAAGCGAAAGAAATCAGAATAAATTTAATAGCGATCTTTCTCGGAAAATCAAATCATATTTCTAACTTCGAAGTTATTTGGCATCGATCTCCAATTTAATGTCTTGGAGTCTGCCGTAATTTTCAAAGTTTAGGAAAGTTAGAGTGATATAAGCTTTACTGAATTGACTGTTAGCTTACTACCCGTATTGGCTCCGATTTCCACTAGCTTATCTTAAATTTATTTTATGCAAGCCAGGTATATACTCTAAACTCTTTTATAACTTTTTTGTTCCGGGTGGCCCATCGAAAATGTTCACGCGTCGCCACTGCAAGGTAGGTACCCAAAAGCTTCTTTTCTTGGCCTAAAATGTTCGGAATTATACTAAACCCATCACTAGGCATACAGAGATTTAGGTTCCTATCTTTCTTGTTCATATAGCTAATGTTGAGAGTCCCCAGGGAGCTTGACACACTTCGGCTTCCCATACAAACATAGTTTGGCTCGCATTTTAAATCCGCATGCTGGACAAATGAAACTTTTTGTATACGGAATCCATCATATCTTGGTCGAAAACTAGATTCTGTGGCTAGAAATTATGATACAAAAAAATATATTATTAATTATTATTAAGAGCCTCAAGTGTCCCACTGCTGGGCAAAGGCCTCCCTCTTTTTCTTCCACACATCCCTGTCCTGGGCTGACTCCCACCAGTCTTGGTCAAAGACGTCAAGCTCGTCTCGCCATCTCCTACGTGGTCTACCGAGACGCCGTATTCGGTTCTGTGGGACCCACTTGGTGATAATTGTACTAACAAAATTGTATAACAAAAAAATTGATGTACAAAAAGTTTTTCATACTTTCTTTTATCCCTATTTTTTACGTTTGCTTCGAATGTCGTGACATCTGGGGACACTTGAAAGAACCACAACGCCACAAAATTGATTGGCCTTACAATAGAGTAAATGGCGTTTTTAATGTGTTTTCTTTTAAATACATGTACGAGTACAGCTCTTAGACCACAGGAAAGACTACCTTGTTTCTTTAAGTCTGTATGACGCAGGTATTAAGAGGTGACGCGTTTTACTGTCGCACCAAGAACAAAGCTAAGTTTACCTAACCAAGAACCTACTGAACCAACGCTTTTGGTTTTTTTATGTTTCAAAGAATAGCTTTAAAATTCAGTATTCTTACCAATCCTAATTGTATCTGGTAGAGCAGAAAGGTGACCGAAAAATAAGATCAGGTAAATCGCCTTGGCTCCTCTCATCCTGAAACAAAAAGAAATACCTATGTTAATTTCGCGCTTCTTGGGTTAGTCAGAAACGTGTCAGTCTATTTCTGTGTTTGCCCTGAGCAATAGTTTAAAGGTCAGTAGTTAAATTAGAAAATGATTAGGTATAAACGCCAACACAGTTAACCGACCATCCTGTATTTATAAAGCAAATAGATTCACACAAGATATAATTTATTTACTTGGATCTTGTGACGCTTCAAGAAATTGAACGGTGCAATTTATTTATTTGTTCCTACAGCGAATTCCGTGACGGGCGGAGTCAGTATGCGTTATTGTGTACTCTGCCGAGAGCTTACTGATCTCGCTCAGGTTTACATACTTGTCGGTATACATGCAGTACATTTATACAGGTAGCATTAATTGTGCGGACGCGGCACTGTTCATTTGTACCGCCTTCAGGAAGCAAACATTTTAATAGTCAGCATGCAGTAAGGACTACTAACTTTACTGTTCGCTTACTGATACCGTACTGAGCCCACACTGGCAAAAGTGGAAATGGCATAAGGCTAAAACTTACAGTACATGTGGGTTATCACGAGCGATATATATAACCTTGTAATGACGTCAGTGTCACAGTAACTTCTTCGTTATTTTTATTTAGTTTTTATTATTTATTTATTTTCAGTCATATCATTAATTTATTTCATTCATTCATTTATTCATGTGATTCATTCATTTAATGTATTCATCAACTTGTTAATCCGCCCCAATAGAAATTATACCCATGTGGGTTCATGTAAAATATTTATTTTTAAAACATAGAATATCTTTTATCGCGGAAATCGTCCACCAAAGAGAGAGAAGATGAAATTGAGGGTCGAAGTAGGAGTTTACGCAGATGAAAACGCTGGCATTAATTTAATGATTATTGTTATAACCGTATTTTCTATTCAGCCCTCAAGGACAAGTTAATACTTGTACATTACTAATATTACTACAAAAGCCCGGAAAGGAAGCGGGCAAGCCGGCAGTTTCCAAACACGTCGGCAATTTCTATACAAGTTCCATTACCGACCTGTAAATTCGTGACGCTCATATCATAACTCCGTGTTTCGCAGTCTATTTTCGGGAACATAAGGTCTACATTTTCGAGCGTGTATGAGAAAAATTACTAATTACATGGACATTAATAATATTACACTGTACTCGTATTTATATCTTCACGGGAAGTCTCGTAGAAACATGTTGAATCCTGTTTTAAGTACATTTTGTGTCTGTTTATTTATTACGTTAAATGGTATGAATAAAGTATACCGTGATAGATTTTGCGTGAAAATCGCAGGTAAATAGTTTATGCCTAGTTATTATAATTGATTAAGTTTAAAATGTTCACTATAATATAATTCACGCATGAATAATGCAGGCAGTTTCAACAACGAATGGTGCTTGTATCCAAACCGTCGAGGCCAAATACGAATTCATATACATATATGTACTAACAATTTGTCCGTCATTTAGTTGCATTGTGATAGCCGCTATTCCATTGGTCTTAGCAGCCAGAATAGCATATCCCTAGGATATAGCTTTTGTTTCATGTCATGGAGATATGTACCTACTTCGAATAGATTCAGGGGGTTTTCAGGAGTTGCAGTTGTGTACGGCCCAATAATCTGCGTCCACTTAGCTTTTTCTCTCTTTTTGCATTTGTTAAAAGCTGCACCCGGTTTCAGGCAACACTGCTCACTGGTCTAATTCAAATGGCCAGTCATTATTAACTATTGGTACCACTTAAAAGGCCTTCTACACGATCGGGACCAACCACCAACCAACGTGTCCTTGGTCGGGTTGATATAAAAATGGACCGTGTAGAATGCGGTTGACCCGACCGATATTAGGGCTCGCGGTCGTGTCCGGGTTTCGTGTATACGTGTCGGGTACCCGTGTTCGTGTAACCCGCCCGCGGGTCTAAGCGACCGGTCCGAACGGATCCGTGTAGTTAGCGCACGGGTACCCGTGTACACGTGTACACGTGTACACGGGTACCCGCGTCCTGTTTACTCGCGGGTAGTACTACCCGTCCTTGAGTTGTGATGTGAAGCTAGGAACTATCCCGTTGTTCTAAGAATGTACATACAAGTACTAAATGAGTGTTCGTAGCTTTGCAATTATAACATATTATTTGTGAATAAAAATAGCATAGGATAAAATGTAACATATTATTACAAAGTACGTAAAGTTCGCCTTCTCAAATTCATATTTTAAAAAAGTAAGTACGAATCCATGCTAATGTTATAAATATGAAAGTGGGTCTGTCTGCCTGTGTCTTTCTGTTACCCCTTTACGCTTTAACAGCTGAGTTGATTTAGATAAAATTTGGTATAGAGATTTGAGTCTGGGGGAGGGACATAGGATATAATCGAGTTCCACGCGGACGAAGTCGTGGGCAGAAGCTAGTAAGTTTTATCCCATAAAAAAACATTCCATGTAAAAAAGAGGCCAAGTCTCGAAACTCTTCTACCTTAAAAAGCTGTGAGATATTTCGTAGTACCAAGTCTCAGGCATTCTCATTATTCTTTATTTGCCAGCTAAAAAGAATTCTGCCACTTGGCAATCACACCACTTTACTGCTTTTATGGATTTTTGCTACTATGAAGTATTGTGTAATTGCCAAGTCGCAAAATTATATTTAGCTAGCAAATAAAGAATAATAAGAATGCCTGAGACTTGGTACTATGAAATATCTCACAACTTTTTACGGTGGAAGAGTTTCGAGACTTGGCCTCTTTTTTACATGGAATGTTTTTTTATGGGATCTTACTTCTTTTTGTAGGTTATTGTGTCATCAATACATACAAATTATGAATGCAGTCTCATTCTTGCTTTTGAATTTTTTCTCCCATTCGCTGCAAATGTAACTTTGTAATCCTATATATTTATATGGGATTACAAAGTTATTTATGCGTATCTAGACATCTGGACCGAAATTTGCAAAATATTTTATTTTCATCTTGATTTTAACACTAAACACTAATTATGTTCTAAATTAGTGTTTTTGTTGATCGTTCAGTGAGTATGTGAGTGACAACATTTAGAAACTTTGACTAGTTATAATTCTTAAGCTACTGCCTCAAATTGAATGAAATTTGAAATATACCATGTTTAAACAATGCCTGCTTGGTTACTGAAACTTCAGGCTTCCAGTTTTATTCACAACGAAGTTATTGGGGGGTCAAAAAACGGCCTGAACTGCTTCGAAAAACGATGCTACGGCAGTGCCGCCCGTGCCCCCAGATTTTTATTTGAGCTTAAAATGTGAAAAATAATGTAGTCACATTAATCTTGAGTCAACCGCGGTCGCTCGGTGCGGACGTGTTGGTCTTGCAGTCAAATCTGTATTAATTTATTCTGGAATTTAAATTGTGATTGGTGGAAACGTGTAAAACTGATTCCTTGTTCCTCCTGTGCATCTGTTATGCGTTGGCTCCTCCTTGTGGGCGGTCCTAGAAAGAGACGTCAACTTTTTGGAAGTTCTCCGGAATCGAACCCGAGGTGCGTGATTGCGAAGCCACTGTCGTCGCCGCTAAGCCAAGGTATTGTTCTGCGCCAGCGGCGAAATCAAGTACTGCAACGCACAGAGCGCGCTGACGTCACTGCAACCGCGAGCATCGGCTACGCCAGCGGCGCTACGGAGTGCTACGAAGTGCTACGGGAGTGACGTCATCTTCGAACGTTGCGGCATCGGCTACGCCGATCTCTGTGCTGCAGTGTGGCAATTTAAGCCCTATTTGAAGCGGAATAGACGGCAATGCAGCGAGACGATAGTGCGGAGATGATTTGCCACGGCTGCGCGCGGGATCTGGAGGTCGGCGAGGGATATATTCAGTGTATGGTGGCGTCATGCGGTAAGCTATACCACACACTATGCATTAATAGGACTCCTACTGTCGAGGAACGTGACGCTTGGATGTGCCCAGAGTGCAAAATCACATATAAAAAAACAGGAGCTAATTGTGGGACTCCAGTCGGTACGCCTCTAACGGCCAAGAACATTTGCGTCAGAGGTAAAAGCGGAACGCCCGATGCACCTGCACAAAACTCTCAAACGTCGTCAGCAGGTGAAGCAGGGTCCGTGTCCGTCAGGAATAAAAGCGGAACACCAGTACCACGGCCACAAAACACTCAAACGTCGTCAACGGGTGAAGCTGGGCCCGTGGTCGTTAGGAATAAAAGCGGAACGCCAGTAACACAGACACAAGGCACTCAAACTTCATCGCCGGGTGTGGCTGGGTCTATGGCCGACAGGGACCAAAGCGGAACGCTAGTAACACAGACACAAAGCACTCAAACGTCGCCGACGAGTGAAGCTGGGTCCATGGCCGTCGAGATAAGCGCTATTCGTGACCAAATGAGCATGTTATCGGAGCAGCTAGCTGATGCCCTTGCTGCTGTCGCGCAATACCAGACTGCGCTCACGCTCTGCTCTTCTAAACTTGAAATGGTTAGCGAGCGGCTACAGCAACTTGAACGGAAGTCGGCAAACGACTGTCGTCACGAGAAACCGAGTGCAGCGCCTCCTTCCGCCGATGTATCAGAGCCGAAATCAAGACGAAAGCGCAAGGTGTGGAATAGAAAGAAATCTGCGTCAGTGCCGGAGGAAAATGTGAACGAGACTGCGGCGGCAGGGGCTGCGGCTCAGGTCGGAACCGAGGGTGCAGCTTCGTCCTTGCTCGAATCCAGTGGCGATAGTCTGGTACGCAGTGGTGACCTTCCTGCGGAAAAAGAAACGGACGCTGCATTCGTTAACTGTGACCCGGGTAAGGAAGGAGCTATTCCAAAGAAGCGTTTCTCTTCACTGCGGTGCACAGCTGGGCCTGAAGTTACGTCGCTTAAAGCGGTTGAATCCCTGAAGTATATACACCTTTGGAACATGGTGTCGGGCGCCGACGAAATACGTGCGTATTTGGCGACAATGTGGCCTGAAAGAACTTGCACAGTCGTTGAGCTCAAACCGAAGGGGTATTACAAGTCTTACAAAATTGGCGTCCCGGGCGAGCTGTATGACAAATGTGTATCCACGGAGATCTGGCCTGAGAACGCCCGAGTAAAGGCATGGTTTTTTCGAGGGCGGCGAAGCAACGGCACATATCCGGAAAAGCCCAAGTCCCAAGACAACAATAGGATCGATCTTGCACATTACATACCAAAATGTCAGGGGCCTGAACACGAGGCTTCACTACTTCAAGCAAAACCTGCTAGCTCTTGATTGTGACGTCGTCGCGGTAACGGAATCTTGGCTTACCGAGGCCGTTAGTGATGCTGAGTTGGCGTGCGGTGGATGGAGCGTGCTGCGCCGGGACCGCGCTACCGGCGCGCGCGGCGGTGGCGTGCTCCTCGCGGCGCGCCCTGGCATCGAGTTCCAACGACGTGCGGATTTAGAGACGCCGAACGGCGAGGACTTATGGGTCACATTCACGGTGGGTCAAGTAGTGATCTATGTGTGCGTCGTGTACATTCCTCCTAGGGCCTCGGAGGAGACTTATATGCGGTGGTTTCACAAAGTGGAGTCGGTGATTGACACTCTCACAGATGTGCTAGTGATCGGCGACTTGAATATAAACCCGGTGTATATGTCCCAGAGTATCCTTAGTTATTATTGTTATTTCTTAAATATTTGTGGTTTGAAAGAGATGAACGAAATAACGAATGTACGGGGAAGTACGCTAGATGTCGTGTTGGTGTCTGAGCGCATCACTGGTGCCTTGGTCTCAGAGATAACTAGCGAAGGACTGGTCCCGAGATCTGATATGTACCATCCTCCATTGGAGATTTCGGTTCCCATGGGTAATTGTGCGCGTCAACTAGCTGCGGAGCGTCTAGAACCCAGCAATGTGGACATGTGTCGGGACTGGAACTTTACTAAAGGTAATTATGAGTTTATGTACAAATTAGTCTCTGAAATAAGTTGGCAGGAAGTTCTCAGTGCTGGCAATGTCGACATCGCTGTTGACACATTCTATAGTATTCTGTATGGAATTTTTGACCTCTGTGTACCTAAACGGAAACGATCAACCGGCCCGAGTAGACGCTATCCTGTGTGGTTCACGGCTGACCTGATCTATGATATCAAACAAAAAAGTAATCTGCATCGGAAGTGGAAAGCTACACGGGATAAAGATGTCTACAAAAAGTTTGCAACATTGAGGTCAAAGGTTAAAGAGCGTTTAGCGTCTGCTTATAATAGCTACATTGAGGGAATCCAAAGGACAGTTAAAAACAATCCCCGCGCTTTCTGGCAGCACATAGGTAGTCTAAAGACAAATGGTGGTTTTGTTTCCCGAGTGAAGTTAAAAGACAAAGAATTCGTCGGTAGGGAAATGGCTGGCGCTTTTGCAAACTATTTCTCGGATGTTTTCCTACCCGACATTCCGCTTCTTGATCCGAGCTTGTTAGGTAGTTCTGATCGGAAACCTAGCGCCAACTTCATTGATGTAACCACAGTGACATTACAGGAAGTTGAAGCTGGGATTAAACGCCTAAAGGCCAATAGCTCAATTGGACCCGATAACTTGCCAGCGTATATAGTAAAGGGTTGTATGGAATTCATAAAGACCCCAATACAGTACATTTTGAACCTGGCGATCTCTTCTGGGACATATCCTCGATGTTGGAAGGTGTCTAGAGTGAAACCGATCCCGAAGGCTGGTGACACTTCCGCCGTCGAGAATTATAGACCCATAGCCGTTCTTCCTACCCTTGGTAAGCTGTTTGAGGCCATACTTCACCGGACTCTGTCCTCACAGGTTCGGCCCTTCTTGTGCGACGCGCAGCATGGCTTTCGTCCCAGTCGCTCGGTCAACACGAATCTGCTGATACTAACAGATAATATTGCTGTGCATCTTGATAGAGGTATTCAGGTCGATGTGCTCTATTTCGATTTCACGAAGGCTTTCGATCGCGTGGATAACGATGTGTTGCTTAGCAAACTGGACAAAATTGGTTTCTCTCCCAAATTGCTAACCTTTTTCGCCAGCTATCTGCGTGATCGACAGCAGTTCGTCCGACATGGTTGTTTTGTCTCGGCTCCATACCACACCCGGTCTGGTGTCAGCCAAGGCTCCATTCTAGGGCCCTTGTTATTCGGGATCATGATTAACGATCTTCAATCGGTTCTTAGGGCGGCTCAATGTCTCTTGTATGCCGATGATCTAAAGTTGGTATACGGGGTTGAGCAGGTAGCTGATTGTAAGACGCTACAAGGGGACATCGACTTGGTGTTTCGGTGGAGTATGGCGAACAAACTGCATTTTAACCCTTCCAAGTGTTATGTGTGTACATTTAGCCGCTCTCGTGCCGCCATATATGCTCAATATATGTTAGGGTCAGAGCCGATAAATCGTGTCTTCTCCGTCAAGGATTTGGGTGTAATGTTCGACTCGCGCCTCACCTTTCACGAGCATATTTCTTCTCTTGCCACCAGCTGCTTTCGGAGGCTAGGTTTTGTGGTCCGAAACCTCCGCCACTTTCACGACCCGGTGGCCATAAAAATGGTATATAATGCCTTAGTAAGGAGTAAGCTAGAGACTTCGTCGATCGTGTGGAACCCCTATGAATCAACGTATGCGTTACTTCTTGAGAAGGTTCATAAAGCGTTTTTAAGGTTCCTTTATAAAAAAACTTTCGGATATTACCCGTATCTTTACCCAACGAAGTACCTTCTCGGTTCCCTTGGGTACAACTCCTTGGAGGTCAGGCGAAATTGTCAGCTGATGATCTCGGCATGTCAGGCCTTGCGTGGCGAGTCGGACTGTCCCGAACTTGTAGAGCGTCTGGTGCAATTGTTTGTCCCGGATGTCCCGAGGATAGCCCTGAGACCTCGACAGCGCGACTTATTGGCTGTGCCGCCGTCGAGCACCGTGTCGCTCAGGAACTCGCCGTTGCCTCGCGCCCTCTCACTTCTCAATGCGCTCCTGACATCAACACCCGAGTGCGACTTGTTTGCGTGGCGATGGGCTGCAGTGTATAGTGAATGCTTGAGATTCTGCGAGGCGATGGATGCTAGATGCTCAACTGTTCCAAATTAAGCTGTTTGATATTTATTATTGTGAACCTTTTATTATTATCTAAATTTTGTGACGCATAGGTTTATAACTGTAATGTCATAAAACTGTTTTTATAAATAAATAAATAAATAAATAAATAAATAATCTAGTTTTGGTTTTGAACCATAATAGTAACGAAGCTGGTGGTCTAAAATTGGCCGGTCCCAATTTAGAAATAATGATGAGACTTTACTGCATTTATGAAATTTTGCATACCTAAATCTATGTAGTATTGTGCGATTACCAAGTCACAATAGTACATTACGTAACTAGGGCGGTGAATTCGTGAATGCCCCAGATCGCAGGTGTTTGTGCGCAGCGTGCAGTAAAACTCGTATTATGGCCAGGTGTGACGTAAAATTTTATTTATAAAGTAAATAAAGCCCCCAGGTGGCACAAGGTGGACTGAGGACCTGGTAAAGGTTGCGGGAGTCCGCTGGATGCGGGTGGCGCAGGACCGGTCACTTTGGCACTCTTTGGGGGAGGCCTATTTCCAGCAGTGGACGTCTTTCGGCTGATATCATCGTCATCATCATCATATGATGATGATGACGATGATTAAATAAACATTAATGAATGCCTGAGACTTGGCTCTACGAAATATTTAACAACTTTTTAAGTTAGAAGAGTTTTGAGACAGCCTCTTTTTTCCATGAAATGTTTTTTATGGGATGAGACTTACTAGCTTCTGCCCACGACTCCGTCCACGTGGAACTCGTTTATATCCTATGTCCCTTAAGACCCCTTCCACCTGCCCCTTCCACTTCCCTAATATAGCCGTTCAGTGGTTAAATACCACAGCTCAGGTCGGCGAAGATAACAGATAAAAGTACATTATTGTCGAAGCAAGGGAAGTAGGCAATTGCTAGCTGAGTATTAATTTTAAATGGATGACCTTGGGAGACCCGTTTCGACGACAGGTGACGAACAAAACAAACAAAGTAAGCTTAAGAGTCTTAAGGCGTAAGCGCTTCCATTTTTTTGTTGAAATTTCGACTTTATCGCAAAGGCTTAAAACTTAATATGGCTTTGGAATTCAACCACTATAGTTTAGTCGCTAAGACTTTTGGGGTATCCAAAAAAAGTTTCAAACACTGATAATGCCTATACAAATGATGATCTCGTTACTGAAAATTATTTTTACCTCGTTAAACTACATCAACGATGTTTAGTACGTCCGAAATTGTAAGATAAAATCCCGTCAAAAACGCAAGCAGCAAACGACTTTTTCATGAGAGCATAAAATCGTACCGTTATCCGATATCGAAATAATTATGGTATACTTTAAATCGGTAACGTAAAATCGTTTTGTTTGAGTAGGTACCTTTATTTTAAAATGATAACGGTATAAATTGAAGCAGTAGCAAAATAGTCGCAATATCGTAATGTTCGAGTACCTTTCTTTTAAAATGATTACTGTATCCTTTAGATAGGTAGGCACAGTAATTATGCAAGTATCGTTTTGATTCAGTGCCTTTATTCGGTGCTCATATTCAACCTCGTGAGTAAAAGTACGGTTTAAAAAGGTATACCACATTCAGTCCCTTATTTAGAACCATGTACGGTGGAGGAAAATGAAGACTTAGCAACTGTCAACTCTATTTGAATGTGTCAGCCATGACAATGGGCTACCACTTTTGGACCTTATTTTGCATGCAATAAAGTATAAAAGTAGTAGACCACTTTTGTGGTTGACTGTACTTACCTATTGTTTTTGTTTAGCTATCATATCTATAAGCGGCTATAATAAAAGTTAAACAGTTTGCGTGCCCTTTGTCGGGCAATCATAAAATAAAATACTGGGTTTATACAATATTATGACGCAATAGAGAAAACATAGGCTTCCTGCGATATTTCCTTTTGCCACATACCTAATATAAAACAACATCATACACACCAAACCCATAGAGTTGCTAATGCAAATAGAGTAAAATGAAATAAATAAATTATATTTGCCTCAACTCAAACGGCCTCGGACGGTCCGAACCCGCGTGTAATTAGAACCCGCGGGTACGTGTGTACGGGTACACGGGTACCCGGGTACCCGCCCGCGGACCGGGCGGGTTCTGGCGTGTCCGTGTGGAACGGACGCTTAGCACCGCGAACGAGAGGTTCTGACCGAATTTATGTCTTTATATTTTGATTTACCATGTCTTTGGGACATTGGATCCGATTTATACAAAAATATGAACTAAAAAACTCAAGCATTGGAGCTTATGAAAAAGAAGTACCCCAGGAAAATTACGTTTTTTTCAAAAATGAATTTATAACAGCCTTTTTTTTGTTTGTTTAATTTTTAAATGTTATTCTAAGATGCCTTATCCACGAATTCACCAAAATTTCCACCGGGAAGTAAATATATAAAAATAAATGACACATCCATTATGTTTTTTGTGTGATTTATTTATTATTCTTGAAGAGCTTCTGGAAATTAACCAAAACAAAAATTAAAATATGTATTAATATTATTCATCTTCTTCTTTTATTATTCAGGAATAGGTTAAATATCGATTGTTTTGATGACTAATATTTTGGTGGATTTTGAGTTTACGTAATTACTAAAATGATAATACATCAGTTGCACACAAAAAAGCTACTGTTATGAATTATTTCCAAATTTCCATTTTTTTCCATACTAATGAAAATATAGTGCTTGGGCTAAAGCTCAAATACATTTTTCTTCTTCACTCAAACATAAAAAAAGTTATTACCAAACCGATCTTGTGTTGCTTTGAAAGGCAAGTAGCCATCGCTACAGTTCTGTTCAGATACCGGTTTGGTGTTATACTGTAAACTTTGGTGTAAATGAATAAATTATCTTATCTATTATGGGCCAGACGCCTCAGTTTTGCCAACTGGACTTGTAAAATAATATAACTTGTACTTAAACTTATGTAGTTTCGTGAAACGGGCTACAGGTGTCATCATCATCATCATATCAGCCGAAAGACGCCCACTTCTGGACATAGGCCTCCCCCAAAGAGGGCAAATGCTACAGGTGTGCTCTTTAATAAATAATTTGTATAAATTCAGTATTTGACAATATTAAAAACATTTTATGTTTGCATTACCAACAAAAAAATACCTAGCGCAAACACTGAAAATATAAATTTATTATAAGCTACAATTCATTTTTGTTATTTTAAAGATTTTTAATGACGCTATTTAGTCATAGAGATGAGACCAGAGGAACTTTGATAGTATCAAAACGTTTTAGAGGTTTCATAAAAATGCCATAAAAATGGTTGAGTCGAGTATGCCACCACTGTATCTGTGTACGACGCGGATTTCTGGGCCGTACATTTAACCAGACCCTAAAGAAAATGAGAATGAAAACTATTTATCAAAACTTTACTTATTTACCTTCGTGATAAATATTATGAAACACTCGCTACGTCAGCAAATTCTAGAGTTAGATAATGACAACAAATTGAACACTTGATAGTTCACAATCAAGCCGAACTAATTGCCATCGCGTCTTGCACCGTTGAACTACGCAAAATAGCGATACCGTCGTCATTTGCTGTCCCGGAACGTGCTTAATGAAATTAATTAGAAATGCCGTGGCATACTTGTCGTAGGGAATGTGGGGCAATTGAGAATCTCGTAGGATTCATACATTTCAGGAGCTACTCATTAAGGCCGTATCAGAGGGAAATTATTACTGTAAACTTAGTAATATTAGGTCGGACAACAGCTCACATAAATCAAAGTAAAAAGTTGCGTCTTCATAAGTTTATTTTAATCCTAACAGCATTTTCTGTACCGTGAATCGTGTAACAGGTAAGTGAGGCAATCGTAGTATCTATTTTATCACGACGAGTCTTGCCGCAGACTCGGACTTAAGTTCAGTGTCAAGAAGACTGAGGTGATGTCACTCACAGTCAAGACACACTGGACATTAGTTGGACTGACAAAGTCGTTAAGTTACATTAGCTGGGAAGCACGATACCTTGATGCAGTAATCATTACCAGGATCGGAGCAGCAGCTGATGCAAATGCTGCATTTGGCAGATGATTTACTAAGATGTTTAGTTCACACTTAAAGCTAGCCTTCAAAATCTCTGTCTTCATGGCGGTCGTGCTGCTCTTATTCCGCTGGGCACCCACCTATCGCCGCCATATCCGCATGCTGGATCGATTCCACATCAAATGCCTACGCAAAATCTTCAAAATCTAATGGTCTGATCGTGTTCGGAATACCGAAGTTCTCCGTAGGGCAAATGTTCACAGCTTCGGTGGCCACGTATTGCGAATGAAGGACCAGGGAGCAGCTAAACGCATCTAAGAGTTTTGGAAATACCTACCGTATGTATTTTCCTCTAAAGGACGTCGATTTGACTTTGGAAATGAAATAAGAAATATTAACGAAAGGCTTCCGCGTTCTCACAGAGCGACTAGTTTATCATTGGTTAAGTAAAACTGCCTTTAAATTGTCTCCTATTTGGTAGTTGTATTTATAGTGCTTCCTTTGAGAAATAACAAACTGTCGTTGTTTGTCAATAACAGCACGTGGGATGTATAAACGGGAATATAAATCTTGCTCGTCGTCTGGTTGCGAGTTTTTATAACGAACGATTTAATATAGTTACCGAACGTCTCTTTGATTCTTAGCCTTAATATGTTCGACATAAAGCTTATTTCTTACTGGACACGTCACGTCCTAACCTCTAAAAATGTATTTGTTTTACTGTAGGTTAGGTTGGTATGTGAATGAATACTAAGGGCGGGTTGCACCAACTTACGATTACCGACCGATCAACGTTAATAAGCCGTTATGACGCCGGCATCTGTCATCCCATAGAAACTTGTCAAACTTTCCATAGTATCGGCTTTTAACGAACACCGTTTACGATTACAAACGGTCTTATCCAACCCACCCTAAGAGGCGGATGCCTCTATCCTCGATGGTATCATTAACTTCATATCTACCCCTGATTTTATAAAGATCCTTCATCCGTCGTCGTCGATATGTCGGTCAGTAATAACAAAAAAATTACTGAGTTACTAAAATTTTATCTACAATTTGGTCTTAGGAATATTTATAAAACCTTCTGATCGATCACGTAACGTATTATACGTGCATCAGGTAGCTCGAAATGTCACTTTTTGTATGGGAAAATTACATATTAATATGAGTTGTCCGAACGCGCTCTCGAAAAGTCCAGTCAATGAACTGACAACTTGTAGGGAAAAAACAAAAAATGACATTTTTGGAAATAATTTATACTAGCTTATTTTTCCTGTGTAATGGATATATATTATCTTATTAATTAAATAGTCACCCAGCGACAGAAAACGACAACATATCAGACATCAAAACAAAAGTTAACTAGCTTCTGATAAGTCAGAAAAAATATTAAGAAATATGTTTGTCTTTATTTTTGTTCATTTACATTTGCTCTATAATATTCAAGATAAATCATACAAAAAAGACTCCATTTAAATCTACATAATTACTTCCGGGTGAAAAGTTTGCCGGATTCTTGAAAAAAGCATCTTAGAAAAACGTTTCAAAATGAAATAAAAAAAACACTATTTTAAATTAATGTTTTTCAAAAATGTATATTGCCTGGAGTATTACGTGAACACCCCTCCGGCCAAAGCGTTTTTGACGTTTCGATAAATAGATATTGATTTGACCATCAGTCAATTACCGTATTGAAGTTTTTTTTTAATAATGTAGTGATATTCTACCGTCCACAACGCGCTACAACCACAGTCTACAACCCTAATTCCATAGTCGACACTTACGACAGCCACAGAAAGAAACTTAGTCCTTAGTCCTATTCTAACCCTAAATCACACGAACATTGAATACCTATGTAGTTTGAATGCAAAATGCAAGTCTCTGATCGACCAGTCAAATTGATTGCTTTCAATGAAAACGTAAACATGTTGCTCAGTGGTAACGTAGTGTACTCATCGATCAATGTCATGCACAAGCTCGTTGACCCGCGCACAGGGCAAAAGGAAATCAAAACAACGGATTCGTTAATGGTTCAAATCTAAATATAATGAGTTCTTACGCACCCTTACTTTCTATATTATTAATTACTAGCTTCCGCCAGCGACTACGTCTGCGTGGACCCGGGTTAAAAACTATTATATACTTTGACCCGGGCTATTTAAACGATCTTCGTGTAAAATTTCATCCAAATCGGTTGAAACGTTTAAGCGTGATTGAGTAATAAACATGAAAATTTAGTTAATAAAAATAAGTGTAGTGTGCACATAATACTATTGATTCCTTCCGTCCAGTACTGATTTGCAATAGGGTATTTTGATATTTTTAGTGTGTAGCTACAGCTACCCTGTCCCCTCAACTAGACCTACAAGTAAAATATAAAATATTATATTCTATTCTTGCTGCCCAGAAGCTTTAATACGATTCCTAATAGGAACAGAGTTGCATTTATCAAGAACAAGGTGACCACCTCGTTCTTCGTAAATAGAGTAGATTAGATAATTCTAATCTACTTCATATGTTTGGGTTCATTAGAACCCAAACATATAATATGAATATACCCTGAAACCATCAAGCTACAAGTTAGTATTAGTCAAAAACGAAGCATTGGCTCAAAATGAGACATACGTTTCATATTCCGATTGGATTTCAGTGTTTCGTGCGCCAACTTAAGGTGCGACCACACCGCCGCTTAAAAAACGGTGACGGTACGGAATCGCAGTGACGCGTCGTATGCGTGCCGTTTTTGACGCATGCTCCCCACACCGCTCCTTAAAAAACGGTGATGGTACGGAATCGCAGTGACGTGCTTCACGCGAATCTTTTTTGACGCAAACCTTCCAAACCGGTGCTTAAAATACACTGCGTCAAAATCATGCTTCAGATACCTATATGACATAAATAGATGATCAACTGCAACAATCACAGCAACATGTGTACGTCATCTGATGAGGAAGAAGCTCTCCTATTAGCATTAGAAGCTAATGAGAATAACAGGTAAGTTATTTTTAAATTATTTAACTTTTCTGAGAATACCTAAGAATACTGATTTGCACAACCAATCAAATTTAAGTACACCAAAAGCGTTTTGTCTTTTTTTGCGTTCAGATTATTTGATGTGCTAATCAGCATTTCTTGAATGGTCGGTTTAATGGTTTTTTTTTAAAGGTATGTCTAGAATCTGAACGAAGTGTTAACGACAATAACCGAGAAACCCCGATTCGCAAATCTTTGCGTAAAAAACGCTGCATTTACAAAACAGTTGCGTCTTTTACGTCACCGGTGTGGTGTCTGCCATAAGATCTCCGTGTAATATTTTTTGCGATTTTTACGCAGATCAATTTACGGTGCGTCAGCGTATTTTGAGCAGCGGTGTGGGGAGCATGCGTCAAAAACGGTACGGATACGACGCGTCACTGCGATTCCGTACCGTCGCCGTTTTTTGAGCGGCGGTGTGGTCGCTCCTTTATAACACGCGCGCCGAGCTAATAATGGGTCGACACAAGCGCGTAAAACAAACTAAACCATAGAGAGAGATACACACATATGATAAAGATATAAGCATAGACAATACAACAAGTGGGAACGACACATACATGTCAAATCTCCTTTCCCTCAGCGTGCATAAGGTTTTCTTGTTTAAGGCTTGTTTGTCACCACCTGTCAATAGAATGTACTGAAACTGATGTCACGGATATAATACGACTAAAGTATATAAGTAGACATGAGGTGTCCAGGATTTATAAGTCTTTGGATCCTTCTCAATTTTGTCTGGTTACTAGTCTTATTTTTCAGGACTAGCCTACCTTTGGGTTTAGGAACTTACCGGTTTTGTCAACTATTAATCAATAAATATTTTTCGGACAATCTTACACAATTCGACCTAGTCCCAAACTAAGCAAGGCGTGTACTATAGGTACAATCAAGTGCAAAAATTATTATTGATTTAATCCTCTCATAAATACCAAGACCGTAATCCACTGACATAAGAGCGATAGGACACATTTATGAGTAAGTTGTATGCACCCATATTTTTACAAGCTTCTTTCTGTTTACCTTGCAATGTATTTATGTTTTCCGGGTGGAATGTTGCAAATGATTTTTTAAGCAGATAACTTCAAACGATTGAGCTAAAATCCCGATTTTAGCTCAATCGGTTGCAAGCGGTACGATATATACCTTTACCCCGGTAAAGGTATATATCGTACCATCGAGCTGATCTGATGATGGAGACAGAAGTTGGCCATGGGAATTCGGTATTGAACCGACGTAACCCCGTTGAGTTTGGGCTCGTTAGAATCTTCTCAATGAGTAGTTGATGACGGAATACAGAAAAGTATAGTCAGCAATAAAAACTTGTATCAAAAATTAATTTTTTTATAGAAACTTATTACTTACACTTGATTATATAAGACGACGATAAACAAAGTCCTATTTACATAGATAAAAATATCCTTAAATACGTGGAAAATATCCACGACTCACAAATATTCGTGCTCATCACACAAATAAATGCCCATCAGATTCGAAACGAGGACCTCTTATTTCTTAAACTGGGTCGCTATCAACTAGGCCAAGGCGGTCGTAGAATGCATTTACGTACGTAATTAATAAACCGATACTCGTCAGGACTCGAACCTACGACCGTTCTTTAGTCCTTTACCTCATAAGCATAAATTACCTGTAGTTATTCACCGGATTGCATTTCACCTCGATCCTATATTTAACTATCGCGTTGTGTCTTAATCCTGTTTTTTTTGTCGCTATTTGTTTTAGTCGCATTTCACATCGATCATGTATAAAATTTTCGCTTTGTATCCTAATCGTTCATTTTTGTATTAGACAATATCTTTAGTCGCAGTGCACCTTTTTCGGTTATCTCTTTTCTAGCATATCGTCGTGAATAGGTACAGTCAGCAGCAGAAGTAGCTACGCAGAATAACACGCTCACAATGAGCTACACAATCCTTACTCTGTTGACAATAGAGTCGTGTGTCGATCATTGTGACCACTTGGAACGCTTAGCTACTTCTGCTGCTGACTGTACAGGCATGTTAGAAAGGGCGGCAAATATTGATATTGCAAATTGTAGCTACTTATATAAAAAGCGTTTCAGGAGAGAAACTACAACTGCGAAATGCGTTTAAAAAACAAAACCACATAGATATAGTGCTTGAATGAAATATCGCGTTAAGTAATAACGCTTTACAAACAAATGTTTATAGCGGTGAAAAGCGACTCAAGTAAAAAACTACGCGAAAAGTAAATAGCCTATGAATTTTATACACCGTTGTGACTGGCGACAATAAATTTTACTACAATAAAAAAATCTGTTCAGAATTTTTGAGATCGCGGCGAAACGCGATCCGGTGAATAACTACAAGTAATTTATGCTTATGAGGTAAAGGACTAACAAACGCCTACGACGCCTAGGTACTGCAGATTACTATGCATGATTAGTGCTCATTGAGAAAGTTACTACCCTTGATGATATTAATATAATTAATGTAGGATTCTAAAACCCGTGTATTAGATTACTCGACATTTGATAGGTATTTAACTCATTAAAGATGTTTTAATCACGAAGATAACGAAACAAAAGTAATCATGGTTAAGCTGATTCCATGAATTAGATTGATTTCCAATGTGGTGTTTTATTATATTTAAAACAACAGTCGAGTTCAAATATATCTATACACTTTTCCACCTTATTCGATTGTAATAAGGCGAATTATGTAAGATATCTTTGACGTCGACTGTACCAATTAGGTAAGAGGTTAGGGATATTGTTCATAAAATTACTAAACAGGTGATATTTATAGAGGATATCCATCGGAATCAGAACGTAAAATTAAGAGAATGTGCTATTTTTATATTTTTTCGAGCTCCTTAATAAAAACCGTCATTCAAAGACTCAACATTACAAAAATTAAATATAATATTATCATAATTAAAAATCTAAAAACAATTCATTCTACAATACTTACTTAAAACTCAGCGAACACTTGTAAACACACACAGTAAAAATTAAATATAATTCGTTGTCATCGTGAAATCCTTTAATGTCAGTTGACAATTGAGCACTCGATGTTTTGGCACTGGCACTCGATTGTTGGATATCGATTCAGGAGCTCGAGGCCGGTGTGGGGCCGGTCGCGCGTTCAGGCTGGCTCTGGCTGGGCGGGCGGGGGCGAAGCCTTACCGCGCTTGCGTACGAGGCCTACGCTCCATAGCTCACCATCCATGGGGATGGAAATATTGTACAATACAAATACACTATTCACACCTCATACAAACGCAACACTTTTAGCTACAAAGAAAAACAAAACAATAATATTTAGGTAGAGGTAGACGACGGGCGCGCTTATTATTTATATAAAATTGTACTCTTGTGGAGTTTTGCAGCCCAAAAGATAGGTAGTTATTTTAAAATTTTACTTATGCACTAAACACTAATTGTTACATACTTATTACAGAAAGTTGAGACTGTTATGTGGAAACCAGGACATTTGCTATAGTCGCCGACTATTTAATTTGCTATGTCAACAAACCGCCATAGTTTAAGACAATTTCAATATGGCGGTTTGTTTACATAGTTGCTATGGGTTAACACTAAATACCCAGGCGAACCCATACGGCACCACTAGTATCGGCAAAGTATCACATAGCAGCTACGGCGAAGACTGAATCACCGCGAGACACCTGTGCCCGGCTCCCAGCGACGTGGGAGGTCGCCGCTCCGCGCTACCAGAACGAGGGAAGACAATTACTTAATTCGGATCTTACATCGACCGGTTTCACTCGTTCATAATTAAAATAATTTATTTCTTGTATTAATTAATTAAATCGTGTGTGCTTAAATTGGACTAAGATCATTCATCTCCATCCTCCGCTGCCCGAAACCATAAGTGGCGCAGTCGAGTGAAGTTCGGGAGTGCGAACTATTTACGCAAAAATCGTGTAAAGACTCTCTTATATCGGGAACGTTCGCGACTTCGGAATCCAGAACCTACGGGCGGTTGCAGCCGGAGGAGTATCCAGCTATCGATACCGGAGACCGATGATGAAACTGTGAGTTTTATATACTAAGAATTTTCTATTGTGTTGCTATCCTTTTCCATTCCCAATTTTAACTGTCAAAATTTTTTATCCCGGGAACCAGAGATCCCAGGAGACCCTACCTCCTAGGAGAATAAGTAGGAATAATTTAGTAGATACGAATAGAAATTTAAGTGATAATATGGCGCAAACCGACCTTGACTCAATATACAAGGCGTTGCGTGTAGTGCCCGATTTTGACGGGAACCCCAATACTTTAACAAGATTTATACGTCTGTGCGACCAGTTAGTACTTACTTACGTTTCGAATAACCCGGGAGCCGAATTAACGAATCTTGCTCTACTTAATGGCATCCTTAATAAAGTCACAGGCCCTGCGGCCCGGACAATTAATACTAATGGTGTTCCTGAAAACTGGAATGGTATCAGGTCAGCGTTAATTAATAATTTTTCTGATCAGCGTGATGAGACAGCCCTCTACAACGACCTCGCTTTGCTAGCTCAAGGTTCGAGCACCCCACAGGAATTTTATGAACGATGCCAAACTTTGTTCAGTACTATCATGACCTATGTGACCTTGCATGAAACTTTAGGAACAACCATCGAGTCCAAAAGAGACCTATACAAAAAACTTACCATGCAAGCTTTTGTTCGCGGATTGAACGAACCTCTGGGTTCTCGAATACGATGTATGCGTCCTGAAAGTATTGAACGGGCATTAGAATTTGTTCAGGAAGAAAGTAATGCCATTTACGTACAGCAACGCAACGAGCAGGCAACAGGTAGGAAGACACCTGCATTTCAGAAACCGTTTACCTTTACCCCCATGGCCAATATGCCCTTGCACAGGCCATTCAACGTACTACCGCAACCGAATAATTGGCAGCAATTTACGCCGCAACCACAACCATGGAGGCCCGTGCCCTTCAATAATCCTGCTCCTAGAATGCCATCTCGCACCCAACAGATTTTCCGCGCAACCCCACCGAATTATAACCCCCAGAGTAACGTTTTTAAGTTGCCGAATAGGAACTCTAATCAAGGACCAATACCAATGAGTGGAGTCAGCCACTTTGTAACAAGACCACTGCCCCCCACTCAGAATAACCCCAATCGGCCAACCTTCAGAAATACAGCACCGAACCAGTGCAGAGCCTACGAAATTAACTTAAATGATTGCTTTGACTACTACAACCCCTATGACTCTACGCACTATTACGGAGTACCTGAAGCTTACGAACCAATGTTCACATACGCTGACGAATATAATTACTATGACAATACAGCTTACGAAACCATCGACAACTTAGCCGTTCCTCATTCGAATATCAGTCATGATGCTCGTGTGGAGAGCAATCAGACACCCGCCGATTCCCAAAATAATCCAGACTCTTTTTTTCAGAAGGATCCGAAATCCAAAAAGTTAAAATAGAACTAAATCTGCAAGCACAGCGGCAGTTGCCATTCATTAACATCTCAAACCCCCCTCTAAAGTTTTTAATTGATACCGGGGCTAATAGATCCTTCATAAGCCCCGACGCAGTTCAAACTTACTTTCCGGACTTCCCGCTGTCATTTGACCCTTTTGAGGTGACCAATGTACATGCAACGACAGTAAATAAGTATTCTATGACAATACCGTGTTTTCCTGAATTCAGAGACACGCGAGACATAAAACTATTCGTCTATAAATTTCACAACCACTTTGATGGTCTTATTGGCCTTGATCTGTTATCAAAATGGAAAGCAAAGATTGATTTAAAAAATAACATATTGAAGACCGAAACATCCACAGTCCCCATCCGAATACATGATTCCTGCAACAACAATTTATTTGAGGAAATAATTCCCGCAAATTCATCAAAGCTCGTTAATATTCCTGTAGATGTCCATGACGGTGAGGCTTTCATAGACGAACAAGTTGTTTCGAGTTGTAAAATTAATCCCTGCTTAACTAAGGTATCCAACCAATTCGGTGTAATTGAAGTAACAAACCCGACGAATGATGACATCATACTTACATTGAACGAACCAATTTCCGCAGAAATTAATCACATTCAACAAACATGCGTCCAAAGTAATGCAGATCGCTCAAATAAAGTTTTATCCCGGCTACGCACCGAACATCTCAATCCTGAAGAGAGAATCAACTTAGAAAAGCTGTGTTCGCAATATGCAGACATATTCTATTTAGAAAATGAACCCTTAACGTTCACCAATAAAATAAAACACGTAATCAGAACTACCGATGAGATTCCTATCTATACCAAGAGCTATCGATACCCGTATGTCCATAGAGAAGAGGTTAGAAATCAAATTCAAAAAATGCTTGATCAAAATATTATTCGCCCTTCAGATTCAGCTTGGAGCTCTCCAATTTGGATCGTTCCTAAGAAACTTGATGCTTCCGGAAAGACAAAATGGCGCCTGGTAGTAGATTTTAGGAAACTCAACGAAAAAACCATCGATGACAAATATCCCATCCCAAATATAACAGATGTCCTTGATAAGTTAGGCAGATGCCAATACTTCACCACCCTCGACCTGGCTAGCGGGTTTTACCAAGTCGAGATGAATCCAACAGATATTCCCAAAACCGCTTTTAATGTTGAACATGGGCATTTTGAATTTTTAAGAATGCCCATGGGCCTGAAAAATTCGCCATCCACCTTTCAGAGAGTAATGGATAATGTCCTTAGAGGACTACAGAACGAAATATGTCTAGTATATCTTGATGATATAATAATTTTTAGCACCAGTCTTCAAGAACACATGTCAAATTTAGAAAAAGTATTTCAGAGACTTAGGGAATCTAATTTTAAGATTCAGTTGGACAAATCGGAATTCCTTAAGCTAGAAACAGCATACTTAGGACACATAATCAACGAAAAAGGAATAAAACCCAACCCTGATAAAATAGCAGCTATTGAAAAATACCCCCTTCCGAAAACCACTAAGGAAATCAAACAATTCTTGGGACTCTTGGGTTACTACAGAAAATTTATTCCGGACTTCGCTAGAATTACTAAACCCTTCACTAATTGCTTAAAAAAAGGTCAGAAAATTCGTATAGACTCTGAATTCAAAAACTGTTTCGAACGATGCAAACTCTTGTTAACTAACGACCCAATATTACAGTACCCTGACTTCAACAAAGAGTTTATACTCACCACAGACGCGTCAAATGTTGCTATCGGAGCCATACTGTCTCAAGGTACCGTGGGCTCAGACAAACCCATTTCCTATGCATCTCGAACTTTAAATTCTAGCGAACTTAACTACAGCACTATCGAAAAAGAACTTTTAGCGATCGTATGGGCAACTAAATACTTTCGCCCTTATTTATTTGGCAGGAAATTTAAAGTAATAACCGACCATAAACCATTGCAATGGTACATGAACCTGAAAGAACCTAACTCTAGACTCACAAGATGGAGGCTTAAGTTGAGTGAATATACCTTTACAGTCATATACAAAAAGGGAAAGTATAATACAAATGCTGACGCACTATCAAGAGTAGAAATTTATAATGAAGAGGTTGATTCAATAATAGCGAGTTCAACAGAAAGACCTCCATCTCCTGCAAGTTCAGACACACTAACAGCCGAAACTGAAAACCCTATCAATGATGAAATAGACTCAATAATAGCAAATCCCACAGAAAGACCTCCATCTCCTGTAAGTTCGAATACAGTGACAGTACATACAGATAGTGAAAACCCTATTCTAGAAGTACCCATAACCGAAGATCCGCTAAATAAATTCCAAAAACAGTTATGCCTTACTATAGTTGGTGACGTTAAGAGACCCCCTGTTATATCAAAATTCTTTGACACTCACACCCGAACATCTGTTCAGCTGTCAGAGTCAAATTTAGAAAACGATTTAATTGATGCAATTAAAGAACACGTTAATCCTAGGGTAAAGACCGCTTTATTAATTACACCTTCACTAGGGATGTACACAATAGTACCAATTTTACAAGAGAAATTCCGAAGCTCTGCCATGAAGTTAGTTTTAACAAAAAATGAAGTAGAAAATGTTAGTAATTTTCTGAAACAACAGCATCTAATCCGACAGTATCATGAGGGTAAAACAAATCACCGTGGAATTAACGAGTGTTACTTGGCTTTATCCCGCCGGTACTACTGGCCCAAAATGAAGGATAGTGTAACCAAATTCATAAATGAATGCTCGATTTGCGGCCAGGCAAAGTACGACAGAAACCCAATTCGACAGCAATTTAATATCGTGCCCCCCCCCCTAGTAAACCTTTCGAAGTCGTCCATATGGACCTGTTCACAGCCCAAAACGAGAAGTACCTAACATTCATAGATGTCTTCTCAAAGTACGGTCAGGCATACCACTTGTGCGATGGAACTGCGATAAGCGTAGTTCTCGCTCTCTTGATTTATTGCACACATCACGGACTTCCACTAACCATCGTGACTGACCAAGGAACTGAGTTTACCAATCAATTATTTACGGAATTTACAAAGCTTCATAAAATAAATCACCACAAGACCCTGGCACACTGTCCAAATGACAATGGACATATAGAACGTTTCCACTCCACTATATTAGAGCACCTCAGAATATTATTACTTCAAAAATCTAACGAACCTGTCACTAACCTCATGCCTTACGCTTTGCTTGCTTACAATAGTTCAATCCATAGTTTCACAAAATGCAGACCCATTGATCTTATTACAGGACACTATGATCCTAGGGACCCCATAGACATAAGTGTAACCGAACACCTACTACAGAGATATATGCAAACACATAGAGAACGAATTCAAAAGGTTTACGATGTAATAAATCAATCCGCCTTGGCACGTCGAACTGAAATTATAGAGAGTAGAAACAAAAATCGCGAACCAGAAGCTAACTATCAGGCCCAGCAACAGATTTTTATTAATAACCCTGCTGCAGCTCGTCAAAAACTGGCACCCCGGTATACCCAAGATGTCGTTATCGAGAACTTACCCATTCATATTTACACGTCAAAAAAAAGAGGTCAGATAGGTAAATCACGATTGAAACGCGTACCTAAAAGTGCACGCTTGTTACAGGATACTGGTGCTGACGATGACAATGACACTGACGATCCACCTGCAAGCTCGCGAGATAACACTTGAAAGCCTAGACAACGGACCCGGACTCCTACCCTTTAAACTCGGAACAGCAAATCTTATCACCCATTACCATACATTTTTACAGTACATTGAACTGACTGACATAGAAGACAAAATAACTATTGTTATTAATCAGTTAACTGACATTAAAAGACGACTAACCAAAGACGACTATCCGTCATTTGAAATACAAATTGAACACATTAACGCAAAATTAATTAAAGCAAGGTACCAATTAAGTAGTTTTGAACCGAATCCAAAGCGTAAAAAGAGAGGTCTTATAGATGGTCTGGGTACGGTGATAAAAAGCATAACCGGAAATCTCGATAGTAAAGACGCTGAAATTTTTAATGACGCCATTGCACTTTACAAAAGAAATGAACATAAATTAGAAGCTGAACTTAATAGCCATATAAGTCTCGGTAAAGATTGGATGGCTCAATATACCAGGGTAATATCACAATTAACAAAAAATCAAATCAGTATCAACAGTACACTTAAGCTATTAATACAAGATAGCCAAAAAGTGGAAAGAAAAATGATTTATCTTAGTAGATTTGCTCAGATCTTATCTATTGTTAGCGAAAACGTAGACGATTTATTGAGTGAATTACATAGAATAGAAGATATTTTAGCTAATGTGAGGGCATCTAGTACCCATCACTCTATGTTACGTATAGACATCTTAGGTAATATGATAAGTAGGCTTAGAAAGTTATACAATAAAGACCAGATACTAGATCTGGAACGTAGAGAGTATTATAGTATTATAAAACCTGGTTCCTTCTACAATAGGAAGCAAATAGTTTTAGTTTTTAGATTTCCGATAATTTCCCCAAATCTGTTTAACTTTTATAGGCTATCTATAGTTCCGAATAGGTACAACGTCACCCTAATTCCCCCGTTTCCCTATATAGCAACATGTAGAGATTCTTATGTATATGTAGAGGCTGAATGCCCGAAGTATAACACCCGGTATCTCTGTGAGGAGAAGACGAATCACCAAATAAGGACCCATGCGGACTGCATCCTTCACCTCATCAATGACCAATCTGTCAGCGAATCCTGTAAGAAGACAGCTGTTCTACTTACTAAGACGGCCTTGGAGAGACTGGATGACCGAACTTACACCTTAGTGTTCCCGCAACCGACAAAAGTCCAGCAAATTTGCGGCAGGGAGGATTATAATACATATCATGGAAGCTATCTCGCAACGATTCCTCAAGGTTGCATATTAAAAACTCATCAATTCACCATCATCAATGTCAATGACCACATCGAAGGCCAACCCATGAAGATAATGAAACTTCCAAACAGGAACGAAAACTTAACTGCAGCTACTCTACCCACGCTTAACCTGAGTACTGTGGATCTCAGAGCCCTTCATTCGATCGAAGAAAAGATCATCCACCAGTCACCTGTACTACTGGAAGTACCCAGCGCTCAAAGCTTATACCATACTACTATACCTTTCTACGGCATCATTGCAATCGTCGTGCTGCTGCTAACAATCATCCTATGTCGCCGTCCTGAACTTCTACGATGCGCATCCTGTAAGGAAGACGCTGCACCTACACTTGCCAAAACCGATGAGAATAAGAGAAGCCCAGACGACAAAGCGTCGACATTTTCACTAAACGTTTTAAAATAGTCGCCGTTCTAAGGGCGGAGGTGTTATGGGTTAACACTAAATACCCAGGCGAACCCATACGGCACCACTAGTATCGGCAAAGTATCACATAGCAGCTACGGCGAAGACTGAATCACCGCGAGACACCTGTGCCCGGCTCCCAGCGACGTGGGAGGTCGCCGCTCCGCGCTACCAGAACGAGGGAAGACAATTACTTAATTCGGATCTTACATCGACCGGTTTCACTCGTTCATAATTAAAATAATTTATTTCTTGTATTAATTAATTAAATCGTGTGTGCTTAAATTGGACTAAGATCATTCATCTCCATCCTCCGCTGCCCGAAACCATAAGTTAGTTAACAAATTGTATTGACGGCCACATTACGAGCTATTTCGTTATTTATAATCTTTGTAGCACTATACTAAGTTTGGTTATTCAGAAGCACAGAGGTGCCGGACCTATTCATTGTTTCGCCATTCTTAGATTTACGACTTTCTTTGCAATTAGCAGCAAGTACTTAAAACAAAAAAGCTCAGTAATTTCTTGACAGGTGCCTATCTCCAGTACACATTTGTTATGACAGCATAAACCATAAACATGCCAGACTTTTACAATTGGTAGTTTGACCACCAAACCAGTCAGGTTTCTAAATTAATCCGATAGTCCGCAGCTTTTGCACAATAAAAAAGATCGCGTAATTTGACCGATCATCGATAACAAAGACATAATTACTCAACAAGTCAACAAAGTCTTAAAAAGTATATTAGGTATGACGTCAAACCCCGTGTGGTAATTTCTAAGTGGATGCAGAGCAACGCGAGCCACGCCGCGCCGCGCCGCTTGTCCCGCCGTCCGTTGAACTCGCAAGGATTCGCATCGTCAACGCAAATTGTCTTTTCATTATTCACGCCGCGATTCTTTCGCCCTTTCACATTCCACAATAAAAGTCTCTGCATAAAAATGAAGGGTGCAAGCCTAATCAAAGGGCTGCAGCGACAGGACCAGCCAGCAATTATTCCAGCGACAGCCAAACGGAATGAAAAACGGTACAATTGCGCGACCGTTTTGTTTTAACAAAACACTGGCGATTACGGCGACAAGGCACAAGTTTTAGCAGGATTTGTGAGAAGATTTTCGATTACTGCTCTTAATTGGAGCTAGGCTCTAACTGGGCGGCGTTAAGTTCTCGAACATTGGTACTTTTATAAGTGTTCCGGAAAAATAATGCGTACAATACACCTGTGTTTGTGACAGGCACTTATTTTAAAAAGATTTTTAGAAAGTTACATTGATAAGGAATGTAACACCTTGATTTAGGCTACCTGAATATATTTGAACATTAACTTATACTAGTAGGATAACGATACCGAACTTGACCCACTGAGAATGGGTTGCAAAAGAACTTGGCCCAATTTATGAATACAATCCTACGTACTTACTTATCACTGGCGGCAAATATGTATTAAAAGATGAATTGCTCCCAAAGGTACTGATTATCAAAATGACAATAAAACATAAGGTAGGTAGGTACTCGTTTCCAGTGTGGTAGGTATTTAACATCGATAGAACTTACTGACGTTGAAAAAAAGAAGTCTATAGGTATAAGTCATCCTCAATAACTGTACGAAAATTATTTTTCAACATTCGAATAAAGATATTCCGAAGACGAATTTATCTTTTCATTCGATATCGCTTCAATCGGATAGCGTCTTCGTCTTAGTCGTATTTTCAGTACAAAGCCACTTCCCGGGGACTTCGAGATATTACACTATTTGTCGAGAGTTCTAGACTCCTACTGATCTGGATTTAGTGCTGTAGTTGTCTGTAAGAGGAGCTTATCGGTTGGGGGTAGATATTCAGAAATATTACAATATATATTGCGATTTTTAAGCGTAGGTAATTTACGGCATATGTACACTCGGTAAATTCGCGAAGTTTATTCACCCACAGCATATTTGATTTTACTTAACATAATCTTACATTTAAAAAACAAATGTTTCCCTTTTTTCATACAGGTAATAAAGAAACTCACCGACAGGAACAATTTCAGATTTATAAGTAAGCAGGGATTTGGCGCTGGATCCAGTAGCCATTAAAGTTTCATTCGTTGCATTCCGAGCGACCAGAAAAAAGGTCGCATTCACATTTTACGTTAACAAAAATATGAATAAGTCGAGGGTTGGTTGGTTTCCCTGGCAAGCGGGAAACCATTTTTTTGTATTTTTTAAACTTAATAAATATAATTTCGATTGGCACTCAGCAGAGCGCGAACGCTTGCTTCTGGCTTCCAATAATTGCCACTATAGTTCTCAGCGAGCCACGAATTTCATACCGTTCGTTATGTTGTATGAAGAGAATAAAAATATTTTTTTATCGACACTGGGATCGTTTTATCCTTAAACAGCCAAATGTTGACAACATCAGATCAACTTTTTTTCTTTACCCTTTTTGTTCAGGACAAAACTAAGATGGATCTTATCTAATCTACAGTAGACCTATAGACGAGCGTCAGGTAGATCTAAACGTCTCTTTTAGTATGGAAAAATGACAGTTGAGTTGTCCTAACATGCGTTCGAAACGTTACGTGATCAACCCTCTGAGGGGTAATATAAAAAGAGATTTCGACATTTCAGAATAAAATGCATTTGATAAATAGTACATTACGTAACTAGGGTGGTCAATTCGTGAACGCCCGAGGTCGCAGGTTTTGTGGCCCGAACCGAAGGTGAGAGCCATAAATATGCGCTCTGGGGCTTTACGAATTACCGCCCGTGTTAAGTACAAAATTTTACGTCTTCATCTGGCCATGATCTGGGCACAATGCTAGTTTTCCCGTACGCGCAGCGTGCAGTAAAACTCGCATTATGGCCAGAGGTGACGTAAAATATATTAATCCCAGAGCAGACCGAAAGTTATTACTGTGCTTCTCTTTTCGTAAGTACAGAATACAGAGGACCAATAAAATAGTAGGCGTAGAAATTTGAAATTTTCAATTAACACGATATCTGTAGTTATTGCCATTCACTTAATTTAGGCGTCTAATTCAAGCATATGTAAGCTCAGCGGCATTGATCAGCACCGACCTGGGTGTAATTAAACGCAACTGTTATTGGCATGACTTCTTCGTTTCCATACGGGTGACTCAAAATGTATTATTATATTACTTCATCCAAAAGGAAGAAGGCAAAATAATATGCCTAGAGACGAAAACCCCATTACGATATCACAAACAATTACTTATACTTATACAATACTTATACTTATACAATATTGCTTTTAAGAGAGGGAAACCGCTCGCAGATAATGACGTCACAATCTGCGAGCGTCATAGTAAATGATGAGCGTTTCTTATTTTTATTTATTTATTTATTAAAAACTAAAATAAGACATGAACATATGGTACATTTCTCCACAAAACTACATTGATAGTTTGACTGTGGAGTCAAAGAGGCCTTGCTGATTACGGAACCCTTAAAAAAACGTATACTTTTCAAATAAATACTTTACGGATATTGACAATATGGATAGATTTTCATTTAGTTATACATTTCAAACATTATGACATTCATATTTTTACGGAAATGTGATTTACTTCTAAAACTTTAAAAATTGAGGCACAAATATCGCTATCTATGTACATCGCTCGAATTATGCGTTTGCGATAGAGACGGAGAAATTCGGACTTTGACCGTCGATCTTCCCGGTATTAGCCCTGAGACGCTCATCACCAGGTCAAACATAATTGATCTCATGGATAACCATTATCAATATTAAAATATTCAAAACAACGTAATTGACCAACGACAATAACATTATTGAAAGAGATAATATGATAACGTTGCGAATTTGTTGAACACAGGATTTATGTAAATAACCACTAGATCTCTAAATTTGCGCAAGCCAGAACGCAAACTCGAGGAAGGATAATTATGCTAATAGTAGGTACTGTCGCTTGGAACACTGTCTTCGAGCAAAATTTCATCCAAATCGGTTGAGCCGTTTAAGCGTGATTAAGTAACAAACATCCATACATCTAAACATCCAAACTTTCGCATTATTAGACTTCTTGGAAATTGGACGATTCGGCAATTGAACGTTTTGGCAACTGGACGTGATATTCGCTAGACATTATAACAATTAGGCGATTCGGCAATAGGGAATTTTGTCAACTGGAGGTTATGTTCACTGGACTTTTTGGCAGTTATATATTTCGGCAATCGGGCGTTTTTTCATTTGGTTGTTTTGACCATTAGATATTTTGGCTACTTGGTATTGTGTCCTTGGACGTTTTGGCATTCGGACGTTCCTACATTTGGACATATTGACACTTGGGCCAATACAGCCCGGAAGGAACGTTTTAATTTAATTGCTACTTTATGTAAAGTTTACAATCGATACCTACTATATTTGACGGTTTCAAGTGGCGACCACATTCACAGAAAAAATACATACTTGATGCGAGGGAAAGTATTCTTCAACCTAGAATCTAATTAGGAAGATGGTAAATTATTTCGTATGATACGAAATTATCTTGAGCCAATATTTTTTTCTGTTGGTTCGAAAGAAGCATCGTAATTCAAGAGGATATCTGATCTGTTTAATTCAAGATATAGACGGAATTCCTAATTTATTTCTTAATTCAAGTAATATTTTTTCTGTGAGTACCGGAAGGCGCAGCGTGGGTAGATCCCCCACTAGGTGGACTGATTGGTAAAGGTCTCGGCCGTCGCGGGTGGCGCATGACCAATCAGTTTGGTAGTCTTTTCGGCCTCCCCCGAAAGACGGTCACTGCTGGTTAAAGTCCTCACTTTAACCAGCAGTGGCCGTCTTTCGACTGATATGATGATGATGATGACTATATTTAACGCAAATATAGAAATACCCATCCACCGCCTGCGCATCATTGTCATAGCAAAGGTTAATCTGATTAGAATACAGATCCCAGTATAGGTGTGAAATCTGCCTTTAGACGTCTCAAAGAGATGATGACCCGCATCCGGGGCATGCACGTGGTCATTGCGGTTGCGTGAGCACGAATACTTGTTATTCATGAACACTGACCAATGTATCTGCTTCAAAGAAACGTGCTCGTCTCTGCATAGAAGTCTGTATACTGACTGTGACTGTTCACAGTATGTGCTGCGCGCTCGCTTTCTGTTCTTTCTCCTCTACATTGTAAAGCCTTGTCCCGGATTGGATTAATTGAGTAATGTGTACGAATATTTGTCCTTATAGTCATAGATCTTTTCCCTCTCTCATAAGGATGTTTATCGTCGTGTTGTACACAATATATACAGCATTTATTTAACTATATAAGTATGTTTATCGCCGTCTACAAGCTTTGCTTAGTTTGGGACTAGGTGGATTTGTGTAAGACGGTCCGCAAATATTTATTTTAAGTATTTATATTTATTTATTGACACAATGTGTACAACTGGATATCCATCTGATACATGTTACGTTCAATATTTACGCTAGTATAGGTTATCGAATTTGAAGTATAAACCAGCCTTTTTTGAATATTCATACTAATATTATAATGCCAAAGTGTGTCTGTCTGTCTATCTGTCTGTCTGTCTACGTTACTACTGTTACCTCTTAACGTTTAAACCGCTAAACCAATTGAGATGAATTTTGGCAAGGAGACAGATTGAACCACGGGGAAAGGCATAGGACGTTCTGTCCTATACCAAACTTTTACCTCCGGTTTGACCTCCTTCGGAGATCCTAGGAGGTCAAACGGGGAGTGAAAGTTTGTATGGAGCTACGATATAAACGAGTTCCACTCTGACGGATTTGCGGGCAGAAGTTAACGATTAAATTAATAATTAAATACCGATGGCACCGGCCCCAATATGACATACGTCTTAAAACGACGATGTTAATCCCTGTTATTTACGTGAAACAGGATTTGCAGGATACGTAGGTAATCCGCAATAATATCTGCCCGCTAACAGACTGGTACAACTTGAAACTCGGATTCGAAGGCCAAGTTCGTGCCACCGCAATCACCACTAACCAGATTAGCCCTAACCTAACCCATTACTATTTAACGAAACTGACATTTGAACTAGTTTGACATTGTTTGATACAGTATCTGTATTTTTTCTCAACAATTAACACGCGTGACAACGAACCCAGACGACAAATCGTCATTCGCTTGCCCATATCGCATTTACTTTAGTCGGCGCAGCTTGTTTTGTAATTCCTTTCTTCTTGGTCACCCGCCAACTACTCACTTCCTATCGTCTGTCACACATACCCCAGGAAAATTACGTTTTTTCAATCATTAATTTATAACAGCGTTTTATTGTTTATTTAATTTTCAAATGTTATTCTATGCTTAATGCTTGGGCTAACAGTACATCCACCTTTTGCTTGGCTTACCTTCCTTTGCTTGATCTTACATCCCGCCACATTCATATCCCTCCACAACAAATATCAACCTGATATCAATTCACTATATATTTGGTCAAATAGGGCCCTGGAACGCGGCAGTGGGCAGAACTTTGACGTGGAAATTCGCATTACAATCATAAACAGCTAAATTGAGAAATGGCCTCACCACTAAATGTTTCCAATGATATAGTGATTATTCAACTATGTCAAAGGTGGACGGAATTGCCTAATTGAATAGGCAAGGTAGGTACGATGGTGAAAACAGTTGATTTAAACTTTCACGATTCTCACATATTATTTTAATTAACGGGACTTAATTGCGTATTGAAAAAGGAAATCACAAAAAAAACACTTGGCGAATTTTTGCGCAGGTCAGGGTTCTGTGAGCGTGGTGGCTTAGGTAAATAAATCCAAATGTTTGTTAGTATTTGGCAATACGCGTCCAGGTCGCGTGCTTTGCACGATACTCGATCGGAAGTGTGGGAACTGTCGGAAGCCCCTACACAATCACTACCATCACCACCACTATCGAAAACGTCTGCCACCGCGCTATCCACGCCTCGTCAAGTACCGATGAGAAAGCAAGACTTTTCACGTCTGTTGTGGGTGACGCGTAATGTATGTTGCGCAAGAGTGGGTGGCTGATAAGGCGAGCGCGTGTCGAGTGAGCTGAAGTATTCAGTTCAGTGGCGCGTTAGCCACCGGCTGAGATGGCTGTATCGTGGTACGCCGTGGTAGTCCTCGTAGCCACCGCGCTCGGCGCGTCCATAGGCCGTGAGTCTCTTTTCGTAATCGTTACGTATTTGCAAATGCAAAAAGTGCGCGCAATTGTTTGTCGTTTAGTTTTTTAACAGTGTCTTATATAATTTTATTTTTATTTCCGGCGAGACGAGCGGGAAATTTTAAATTACTGTCGATGAAATAGCCAATTGTTTTCGTCGATTGTTTGCAATTTAAATATAGTCCTTACTCGCCTTGCCAGTGGAAAACCACCTCTAAGTGTGTGCAAACGGCTAAGATCATTATTTCTACTTATTAGGCGTCTGTTACGGCACTACTTACAGACTAGAAGCCCTTAGACACATAAGTATGAAGGCGCCGTAGGTTCATGGTCCTCTCCCTCTCACTGAGCATAAGTGTATTTTAGACCCTTTTAGACCTATGTTCGTGTTTATTTTTCTATGGAGCGAAAAATGCTTAATCATGTTTCGAACCACTGATCTCCCTGTAGAAAAGCTTCAAGATTACTATTCTTTTGTTTTGAAACCATATTATTATTAAACAGAAGCATTGTATTGTTTCAAAAATTCTGTACGCTTACTTCGCTGAACCTACGGCGCCTTAATTATTTAGTGTACGTCAGGATGGTGACCTCGGGAATTTCGGGAGGTTACAGTTATTTGGTAGGTACCCTTTGTACCTCTGTGTACCTTTAGTAAAATTCAGTATAGGTACCTCTCTTGAAAACGAGTTATCTTCTTAATAGGTCCTCCACCCACCACCGTGACAGCTGAATGGCGGGTGGGCCTATGAAATATATACCAAACTTCCTTTTTTTTTTACTAAATGTACTTATGTATTACTTAATTTGGTACGCTCCACCTTTCAAAAGTCTGTGTACCTTTAAACGAGCTATCTTCAAAAATAGGTCGTAATAGGTACTTACTTAAGATCATAGTTTGTAAACAATAAGCTCCTGTTCTATTTTAAAACCAACTGAAGAAAATAATCTGTGCAAGTTGATAACACTGACGTCACTAAGCTTAGAGCCTGCCACCACTAGCGCGGCCTGGCCGCGGCGGACAATAGTAAACGTGTCCGCCGCTGTCAAATTTAGTATTGACCGCCACCGCAGGCCGCGCCAGTGTGTTTCAGTCTTAACCCTGATATATTTTGACACAGCATACCTAATGGTACTATCATAATTTTAAAATTCAACAATACGGTTTGACACCTCCGGGTCTCGGACTTCATGCATCCGGAATCCCTGCACCTTTTTGTACTTAGTAACAAGTGCGATTCGGACTCGCGCACAAAGGGTTCTGTACCATTATCCATTGAATGAAAGGTAAATTGCGGTTTACTGTTTATGACGTACTTATTAAAAAAAAGTACTCACTAGATCTCGTTCAAACCAATTTTCGGTGGAAGTTTGTACATCATATTTTTAGTTTTATCATTCTCTTATTTTAGAAGTAACAGGGGGAGGGACACACATTTTACCACTTTGGAAGTCTCTCTGGCGTAAACTATTCAGTTTAGAAATACTTAAATGATATGATATCATTTTTGAAGACCTATCCATAGCCGTAGGGATTGATGAAAAATAAAATTTTGAGTTTCTAAGTATGGGGAACCCCAAAATTTATTGTTTTTTTTTGTGTGAAAATCTTAATGCGATGCAAGTTTCAACAGTATAGTTCTTATAGTTTCGGAAAAAAGTGGCTGTGACATACGGACGGACAGACAGACAGACAGACATGGGTTAGGTTATTTGCCATTTGGCTACGGAACTCTAAAAAAAGTAGCAGTGTGAGTAAGACAAAAGTTTCTGAGTCACCCGCAGGTGGACTTGGTATGTAGAGTCTGGCCAGGAAAATATGAGTCTAGCATGTTACACACTGTGTATAACGAGATAAAATAATAATGATACTTGAACAATTATTATTTTTCTTCAATTCACACAATGCAACTACTGATCAAGGAGAAGGAAGTAAAGTTATATGAAAACAAAACTTTAACTTCATTCTATTTTATATTTAAGAAGAATAATCAAATCCACTCTCCAAAATCTTTAATGTAATAATATTATCAGTAAGCCACCCTTTAATTCACTTAAACGCAAAAACATTAAAAATTATTGTGGAACAGTATACTTTCTTAGTTACAAGGATCAAGATTATTCAATTCAATTCAATGATTAGATCATAATAATGTAAGACGTTTGGCACATTTGACAATGATATTACTGTTGCCATATAAAAAAGGTACATCTTTCCCCGACCAGCACGTCTGTCATGGACGGCCGCGACATACTCTCGATTTTTCTCGCACTATGCCTCTTGTTTTAAGTGTTCTAATAAGTGTGAGACAGATAGTGCGAGAAAAATCGAGAGAGCTCGCGCGCCATCGCGTGATAGACGTGCAGACTCTATAGTTGAGCTTGCCCCATAGCATACTCCAGATTCGGGAGCATCGGATGCATTTAGGCCAAGATCAAGACTTGGAGCCCGAAGAGACGTCATCATCATCATCATAGTATCAGCCGAAAGGAAAGACGTCCACTGCTGGACATAAGCCTCCCCCAAAGAGTGCCACAATGACCGGCCCTGCGTCACCCGCATTCAGCGGACTCCCGCGATCTTTACCAGGATATCGAAGACACGTATTGAAATAAAATGTTGTTGTAGTGTTTGCTTTAGCGCATAGCTAAGAGTGTGAACGACGCATTAATAAGGAGTCGGTTAAGATTTAAATTAGTTGCTAAATGTGGAACCCACTGTCGTTAAATTTAGCTTTCTATTTTATAATAACTTCGAGCTAGTATAGCCGTCGCCGGCTGTCGCTTTACTTAAGAGCCGGGACATTTCACGTAACGGATGGCCGTTGGGGCGAACAGTTAATCGAGTGGCGACCACGTACCGGCAGACGCAGCGTGGATAAAACCCCGTTAAGAAGGTGCACGATGACCTGCTACATACAGGTCCACTGGATAGGGGTGGCACTGGACCGGTCACTTTGGCACCTCTGGGAAGGCCCTATGTCCAGCGGGCGTAGCACGGTTGACATTTTATCACTTATCGTTGTGGATAAGGCATCCGTCACTCTCGCACTCCCATACTAAATTTGTCAGAGCGTGATGGACGTCTTTACCACAACGATAAGTGATAAAATGGCAACCATGCTACGGCCACAGCATTGGACGTCTTTCGGCTGATATGAAGATAATGATGATGATTAAATAACGATCTACGCTAATAATATATCAAGTCCAAACATTAAATTTCTTTCAGACAGACTAGGTTCCAAAGTATCCATTCTGCTACAAAAATTACTCTTGTAGTGGCTTTTAATGCCAAAAATAATGTTCTTATAAGAGCCATATTATCGCTAATAAGGGTGCATTTGACCACAAATTATAAGGGCAATAACCTTATACCCCCCCTTATAGTTGCTTTATTGTTAGCTTTTTGTCTTGTATGTGCTTTATGACAAGCAACAAGGTAGTCAAACTTATAACAATGGCATGGAAAATGCTCATAAAAAGCTAATATAGTTATAAGAACCATATTGAAAGCGTTAATAAGGGCGATCGCCCTTATACGCGTTTTGTTATCGACAGATTCAAGGGAGTAAAACTTATAATGGCAAAAGAAATGCTCTTATAAAACCTTTGGCCCTTTCTAACACATTTTTGTAATACTTTAACAAAAAATATGTCAACAATTTTAATGGAAAGGCAACGGTAAGTTATTGATACCCGAATATGTGCTTATTTATAGTGAAAACTGTGTGGGAATTCAAATTCATGATAAAATGTGGTATGCGGTGTCTTGTGTTATCAACGCGCCCTTGAAATTAGGCGGCTTTGTGTTAAAAATGTGGTAAATTATTTTGTCATGTTTTATACAAGGCCATTATAAGAGCAAAAGCAATTCTCACATCGTCTACAAATACTTTATAACAATAAAAGCTTTATAATAGCAAAAGGTGTTAGCCATTTTACACATCGTTAGGGTTCCTTTCTCACAAGTGAAATCTCGTGTACAGTCGAGTTCTCCAATATCTACTACACAGACAACCTTTCAAAAATATCTATACAGAGACTTTATTTTTACTGACTTAAGATGCATGTGTCGATATTTCTGAAAGGTTGTCTGTACATATATATTGGAAAATTCAACTATACCTATCGAAGTATTAATCAAGGACAGCATAACCGAAAAATACCGGTATATTTTTAAACCCCTATGACGTAATATCAGTTTTCAAATAGCGGTTTCGGTAGCGGACTAATTACGGATACTTTTCTGATTCATTCGATTTCATTATTATCACGACATTAACAAGTACGAACGTAACGTTTAGATAATAATAGAAACATAGCAAGTGCTTCTAGGTATTAGTTTTTATTATTTAAATAATGAATGTTTTGCATTATATGTTTTCTGTTCGGTTGATTCTCATGTTACATAAAATGATCCTCTACGGAACCAATGGCTGATAATTCGGTATCAGATTGGTCATTTCGAAATTCGTTCGTGATTCCGTAATCGATTCACCATCTCCTGCACTTTCCAATAAATGACGAATCTAGTTATGTAAAACCTTTTAATATAACACTATAGAGAATAATGAATTTATAATTATTATGTAAGTGAATATGGATTGCTTTAATTCTTGTAAAAGCCTTATAAAATGCTATAATTTGTTTGTTGGAAAGACATCTTATAAAATGAAACAAATTATTTATTTAAATAAGGATTGAAGTATACAAACTTACTTAAGTCTAGTAAAATGATCTTATGAGTCAAAAAGCATCATAGTTCTTTACCTTGTGCATTACTTTTATAAGAATAGTTGGCCATATTAAAAGCCTTTACACAGCTTTGAGTATTATACAGGAAAAAAGCATTGTAACAAGCCTCCATAAGAAGAAAACATTTTGAACCCTTAAAGTAGCCATATAAATTGGATTTATTAACGTTTACATAGCCAAATTATAAGTGTAAAGGTAATATTAGCCAAATCTTCTTATATTTAATGAGCCGTTAAAAGGTACATTGACATAATTAATGCCATTTAAAAACCACTATGAGAGATTATTCCTTATAGATTTAATTTTGTGAGGCTAGTTCGTTTGTTGGGAATGTACTAATCCCGCAACTTAGCAGATTGTTCAGGGCATGCTTGGCCTTCGCACACGTACCGCGTGTGTGGAGGATGGTAAAAGTAACCTATCTACCAAAACCAGGTAAGGCGGATTACAATGAAGCCAAATCGTATAGGTCGATAAAAATATCGTATTTTTTCCTTAAAACATTGGAGAACTTGGTAGATAGGCTTAGGCACATAAGGGATGGCCATAAGAAATCCGCTGCACGAACTACAATGTGCATATCAGCCAGGGAAGTCAACGGAAACGGCACTTCACCTGGTAACAACCAGGGCTGAACAAGATTTAAAATAAAGAATTATGTCTGGCAGCTTTCTTTTGCGTGGAGGGAGCATTCAGTCGTCGATCGTACCACGTATTAAAGCTATCAGCGAAGCATAGGCAACATGCTAAATGGCAGACTAATTAAGTCATCTCTCTTAGGGGACGAGGTTATCACCTCGGCCACAAAGAGATGTCCACAAGGTGGAGTAGGTACTTTCACCAACTCTTTGGAGTTTAGTGGTGATTTCACTCTTGGTAGAACTTAATAAAGGTCCCATCCACACGGTTCACGGTTTCGGATATTCTGATGATTTATTAATACTAGTTCATGGGAAGTTCCCAAGTACGGTATCAGAAATCATTAACAAGTCACTGCAGATAGTGGAGAGATACTGTTGTCTACTTTACTAGGAAAAGGACCCTTGGCGGCGTACAGCAGTTAAAACTGTACGGTGGGTACTAGAAATGTCCAATGACGTGAAATATCTAGGTGTCTCACTGGATAAGGAACTGAACTGGAAGATGCATACAGATCTCACCATACAAATACCCTCGTATTTAGAATGTGTCGATCAGCATATGGCAAAACATGGGGACTAAACCCAAAGGTACTGAAGTGGATCTACACCATGATGGTGAGACGCATATCACTGTATCGTAGTGTGATATGGCAGCCACAGACTTCATGGTGATTGGCTCCACAAGCAGCACAAACATGGAGACTGACTGATTCTTAGACAGAATAACAAACATGGCATGCGACAAAATGCTACCTAAGTATGTATTATCATAGAAACTATACAACAAAAGTTCAGGCCTTCGGGCGGCTTAAGAACTCCTAACAGTCGAGTTGCGCCCAGTCACTTGACAAAGGGGGGACAACCGTTACTCGCGTCCTCAGGAGCTACCTACCACAACCCTGCACGTGTCCCCTGGGTGGTATTAAAGAGTGGCAAACTTGAAAGGCCAAAAATAATGTATGCCATACGATTAAATAAACAAAAGTTCCATCCAGGGCTGAATGGACCGAAGGTCTAGAACCACCGAGGTCTGGTATCGAAGACAGCATATGGTGACCGGTCGGATCAAAAATGGGATCCGGTATGGGAGCAAGCATTTATGCAAATGACTATAGTAGTAGTGTAAGCATGGGTATGTTGGCAACCGTCTTCCAGGCGGACACATACGCCATAATTGCTTGTGGACAAGAGAACACTTAGACAGGCAAACCAGAGGGCAGACTATCTATATACTCAGTGACAGTCAAGCGGCGCTTGGAGCGCTTACGGCGCTGAAAGTGGATTCTAGATTAGTCTAGATAAGCACTGAACAAGCTTGGAAAGCACAATAAGGTGCAACTAGTTTTGATACCAGGGCACGGGGGAGGGCTTCATCGGCAACGAAAGAGCAGATGAACTTGCAAGAAGGGGATCTACAAATCACTTTGTAGGTCCGGAATCATTTGTGGAATACACCAACATGAGTGGAGGAATGAGGCGAGGCGGGCTTAAGGCACTCTAAGCTCTTCATAGAAGGAGTGGATTCGGCCTGGACCAAAAAACTCTGGAAATCCAGTAGGATGCAACTCAGAATTATATCTGGGGTGTTCACAGGACACTCCGGAGTCAAGGATCTGTTGGCCAAGATGGGACTATCGGATAGTTTAGACTAGAATGTGTGGCGAGGAGGATGAGACTATTGAACACTTATTGTGTGATCTCATGCCCTTGCCAGATACAGAATGAATTCCTTATGCTATTCTAACGCGACACCACCCGGGTCCTCACGGGGGTATATTTTAGTGCCGGTTAATGTACGGCCCGATAATTCGCGTCCATCTATCTTTCTCTCACTCTTTTTGCATGAGTTGAAAAGAAACAGATATAGTGGACGCCGGTTATTGGGCCGTACATTCTAAAATAACATTTCGTCTCTACACCTCATACACCTCGTTGGTATAGGATATACATATTGAGTCACACTTAGTTCTGGATAATATATGTAATCGCTTCCATATAACATTGACCCGTGTTATCTATAAACGACTATAACGCTGCACCAAACAAAAATGTTGATACAGTAAAAAAACAGCGCCTAATAATAATCATTTTTTTAATGTCGCTTTTAATAGGGGCCCATCTAGCAGTTAGCGAGTCACCGTCTGCTGTGAGATAAAGATTGAAACAGTTTTATTAGGCAGGCGGCCGATGTTTCACCCAATAGCCCAGCCACTATATAGTCCATCATTTCAACCCAATAACCCGTTTTATTTAGATTCCATTAACCATCAATAGTCCCTATACACCCTAGCGGGGGCTATCTCTGTGTGCGTCCCATGACACGGGCAGGGACAGCAACCGCTCGGTGTACTCCTTGCATTTCATTAAATTGTCAAAAGGGCCTCGACGTGTTGTCTCAGTTGGTACTTTGTAGGTACCTAGCTCCACGCATGCCTCCCAAAGGTCCGGGACATCATTGTCCCGTGAACGGGAAAGACATCATTCATAATACTACTTAGTCATAACAGGCGTAGAGGAAGTATGCGTGCAGACTCAAAAGCAAAGCCTACAATAATTGCAAAAAGTAATATGTTTGATAGCGCCAAAAGACGCATACGCTCTTTAGGCAGCCCAGTATTACGTACGAGCATTACTAACCACCAATTATGTCATTAGAATCCGCGTTTTGTAATGTCGGAACTAACGGTTAAGGCTTACTAAACCCTCGCGAGGAGTTGGACAACTTAAGTACCACCTTAATGATATTTTCTGCGGGAGATCATTATGACAATTATAATAATAATATACTGTATTGCGCGATATTTTATCCTATACTATCTACCAAGTAAACAAGCAACATTATTTGTTCGCTGGTGGTCGAAATCGCTTAGGAGTCACGCGGGCAAAAAAATGATCTAGCAAGGTTCCAGAAAACCTCAGTTTTTTCCATGTTTTCACGGAGCAAAACTTAATATACCGGGTACATTTTAATAATTATGCATACCTAAGTACATACGAATAAATAATGCACTGCTCCCGTATTGAACAAAATAATTACTTGATCTTCTATCTATCGTCAAAAGGTGGAAGTCGCAGCTTAGGTAGAAATTGAACAGCGATCCTAATAAAAATAAGTGCTGTCGGGACTATTCAAAGTTCCTCTCAAACCAAATAAACCTACTAGATTCTCGTCCTGAGAAAACTTGTAGACTACCTATTAGATAACTCAGATATTTTTTATTCCTACTCTTACAGGATAGATTTTAAGCAAGTTTTTTTTTGGTGTGTTGGTAACCTAAAAGAATCGACTATTACATGGAAGGCTTTGAGGGCTAATTAGTCGAAATAGTTGCCATAAATATTTCGAAATAGTTGCCATTTATATTCGACTCGTTTGGCTTGTTCGTATTATCCTTGTAATCAACTTTATAATTTACTCAAAGGATTATAATTCTCATTCGATTCGTGGTTATTCCCATAGTAAAAGAGTTACAGTATGGCTTATATTATATCACATCAATAAATATATTACTCCGTTTTCTTTTTTTATCGATTTAGTGATAGGAATTAGATCTTATTTACTAGATTATTTATATATGTTGATGATGATATATTGTTGTTAGATCGATGTTTAATAGTTCACGATTATGGTAGTAACCTCAATTGTTGGTATATGTAAGTGACAAAGATTATTCGATTGATCGTTGGCATGAATACGCAACCTTCACTAACTTGCATCCGTCTGGGAATTTAATGTCAGTCAAGTTCAAACCACTATCGTTATCAGTAACATGTACGGTCAAAAAGAAGATTGTCGTTTCTTGAAATCCATATTATACAAGTAACTACTAATAGTGGTAGCCCTACGCTTAAAAAAACCGCAAATCGATGTACAGTTTAGCCGTTTGGCACACACAAACTATAGGGCAAAACAATTTTTTTGACCCGCAGTTCCTAAAAAAATTTCCCTTAGGGGGGGAGTGCCGAAACATTTTTCTTTTTGTATGGGAAAAAAAAAAAAATTCAGAAACCTATCGTGTGTAGTATCATATGAAAGGGCTTTTCGAGGCGATTCTAAAAATATACCATATTATTACATTTTAGCCATATTTTTTTTAATTAAAACAAAAATAATTTTCGAAACATACCAAGTTTGGGCTCCTCCAGACACGATATGGCTGATTTTTTTAAAATTCAATATACCACAAATGATACGTGATATCCTCATATCTAACCTCAAAAAAGCAATTTTGAAGGATTGCATTAAGTATTTTTTTTTAGTTTTTCAATATCACCAAGGGACACAGTTCTACTTGAATACCTATTTTACGTGACTTATGGAACTGTACTGCAGATACGTTACTTATAAATCATAAAATGATACGTATTATCCATATCTCCAACGGGAAATACCTCTTTAACCCTTTAACTGCGCTTTTTCATCAGTTGGTATAGTTTGGTTAGTTTTTGTCACAAAATATCAAGGTAATATATAAGTGATGTATATGACTTTATTTAATGAAGTGACATCATGTAGAATACAATATGTAGTAGAAGAAATATAAATTCAAAATTTTGATTAGCCAGTATTACAACATACTGCCCCGTAATCAAAATAAAATTATAAACATAAACCTATTCCTTTTACACAATTCTGATGCTTAATGCGAGCTAAAGGCTTAGTGAGCACATCAGCCCACATCTCCAAAGTAGGTGTATAGACAACACTAATAACACTATTAGCTAACAAATCTCGTATAAAATGAAATCTTGTGTCTATATGCTTGGTTCTATTGTGGTGGACCGGATTCAATGCCAATTTTTGGGCAGACTGCGAATCATTGTAAATTGTGACAACAGTTGACTCACCAGTTAATTCGAACATCAATCGCTTCAGAAACACAGCATCCTTTGCCGCACTCGCCAAGCTCATGTATTCACTCTCACTGGAAGATGAGGCAGTGGTAGTCTGCTTTTTACTCTCCCACGAAATTGCTCCACCAGCCAGGGAGAAGTAAAATCCAGTATATGAGCGACGATCCTTAGGACAGTTGGCCCAATCTGCGTCCGCAAAGCCAACTAAACAGCCTCCGCCTTTCCTGTAAGTAATGCCCAAATCGATAGTTCCTTTCAAATATTGTAATTCGCGTTTCGCTGCAACCCAATGACTTTTATCATATTTAGTATTAAACTGGCTCAAATATGATACAGCGAAAGCAATATCAGGTCGCGTATTAACGGCGAGAAACATCAGGCAGCCGATTAACTTGTGATATGGGTATAATGAAGAATCATCATTACCTTTTTCACACGGCAACAACTTTTTAGTTTCCAGTGGAGTAGGCATAGCCTTACAGTCGGACATTTGAAACTTTTCGAGCAAATCGCATATATAAGTTTCTTGCGACATTTTAATTACGTTAGGTTTACATTTTATATTTAAACCTAAATAATAGTTTAAAGGGCCTATGACTTTCAGGCTAAAATAATTCTGTAAGTCAGATATGAGTGATATGACAGTGTCAAGCGTTTTATTTTCCTTGTAAAATATGACAATGTCATCGACGTGAAAGGCAAGCATTATTAACTCGTTACCAACCTTTTTAGTATAAATACACGCTTCGGAAGGAGTTTGGTTAAAACCCATGCAATGTAAAATTTCCGTTAATTTTTTATACCAAGCCCTTGAAGCTTGCTTGAGGCCGTAAAGTGAACGCTTAAGTAAGCACACTTTGTCTTCTTGGCCAGGCTTAGCAAATCCTTCTGGCTGACTCATGTAGACTTCTTCCTCCAAATCTCCGTTTAGAAATGCTGCGTCCACATCTAAATGGTGCATTTTCATTCCTGCTTCTGCAGCCAACGCAAACAGCATGCGAAGAGAAGAGTTACGGACGACTGGGGAGAAAGTTTCCGAGTAATCAATGCCATACACTTGATTAAATCCTTTCGCGACAAGTCGCGCCTTATATTTGATAACGTCACCATGCGCATTTTTCTTCAACTTATATACCCATTTGCAAGGTATGACCTTTTTATCTGGTCTATTGACGAGAACCCAAGTTTTCTTCTCAAGTAGCGACTGAAATTCACCTTGCATAGCTTGATACCCCTTATCTTCATCTTCTGCATTCATAGCCTGTGAATAACTTGTAGGTTCATCCATATACTGAGGGGATGAAGTCTGCATGCATACACAATTGGCAGCAGAATTAGGTTTTCTCGGTCTCAAATTGTACCTTGGTTCTACAATCTCAGTATCAGAATCAATTTCTTCTGATAAAGGTGAAATACCGGGTTGAACTGACTCATCTTCAGTGGCAGTATTATACCACTGTTCTGCAGTAGTAGTATTCGCCTCAATTTCTTCTGATATGGGTTGGGCAGTATCGGGTTGAATCTGCACATCTTCGATGACAGCGCTCGTCCGTTTTGAACTACTCGACGAGTTCTCTTGTGAACTTAGCAGAAGAGGTATAAATGCTGACTCAGGTAAGTTATCGCCAGACTGACATGTAGTATTACCTTTACCTTTCAAATCTTGAAAATAATTTTCAAAAAAGGTTATATCTCTGCTTTTCACAAATCTTCTTGGATACGTAGCGTCCCTAAAGTAATAACTTCTTGGATCTTCTGAATATCCGACGAAAATATGTTCAGACGCTTTCATGTCCAATTTCTTCCGAGTACAGTCGGGGACATGGATCAAAGCTCTACATCCAAACACACGTAGATGCGATAAGTTCGGTATCTTACCGTACCACTTCTCGTACGCTGTCTTGCCTTCAAGAGCACGATGAGGAGATCTATTCTTGAGATATACGGCCATTTCAGCTGCATCCTGCCAATAGGCTGGAGACAGTGAACTATCGGACAGCATTGACCTCACTTTCTCTATAATAGACCTATTGGTCCTTTCTGCCACACCATTCTGATTTGGAGAATAGGGAACCGTAGTTTGGTGTTGAATTCCTTCATTTTGTAAATACCTCGAAAATTCAGCATTAACGTACTCTTTCCCGTTGTCACTCTTCAGTGTCTTAATCTTGGCTCCCGTTTCCCGTTCTACTAAGGACTGGAAAACACAAAACTTATCCTTTACTTCAGCTTTTGAAGAAATAAAGAAAACAAAAGTCATACGAGAAAAATCATCTATAAAAAATAAAAGATATCTATTGCCTTGAAACGACGTTTCAGGCAGGGGACCACAAACATCTGAATGAATAAGTTCCAGAACTGAAGTTGATCTTTTATGCGAAGCTTTCTTAAAAGGTTTCCTATTCTGCTTACCTTCAATGCAGGGGATGCATGGTTCCTTATCGACATCTGAGTAGTCGACGCCTACCGCGTGACCTTTCTTTAGTTGATCCATTCCGATGCGGCATAAGTGACCTAATCGTCGATGCCATAGCTTGAAGCTAGAAACATCGGAGTGTGTCTCAAAAGCGGTTAATCGACTCGTGTTTGGGTTAACTGTACAATCTAAAGAATACAGTCCACCACAATGAGAACCATGTAAAATTACATCACCTTTACAAGAAAAAGCATCAGAATCATAAAAATTACAACCAGTTTTATCAAAAACTACGCTAAAACCTTTATCTACCGCCTTCTTCACTGAAATTATATTAGAATTCAAGTTCGGCACGTGAACGACATCCGTAATCTTCTTAACATCAGTATTGTGACCACAACTGGTAATAGAGATATCTCCAACTCCTTGGCTCGGCAATATATCGCCATTGGCAAAGGTCACAGTCCCTGTATGTGAACCTCTCACGTTTTCCATCCAATCATCGCGTGACGTCATATGGGCCGACGCACCAGAATCGATATAAAACTTATCACGCTCTAGTCTGTCATTGACATTTAATGCGCATAAAGAATTCTTGTGATTCATAGGTTTCTTCTTCTTGTCCTTCTTATGTGGACAGTCTGGACGCTTATGTCCTGGCTCCATGCAGTCATAACAAACAACAGGTTTCTTAGGTTTGGATGTACTCGTAGGTCTAATTTGGTTCATTCGGGTACGAAAAGCAGTATCAGGGTTTTCTAAAGCTGGCTTATTAAGTTCATTCAATAGTTTAGTCTTAATCAAATCTACAGTAATGTCTATGTTGGAGTTTTCCAAAGCCATTACTAAAGGTGAATACTGAGGACTCAAACCTCCTAGAAGTATTGCAGCTATTGAAGCATCTTCCATAATTTTGCCTATATCGGCTAAATCTTGAACAGTTGACATGACAGCGTTTATATACGTCTCTATGTTGGAGTCAAAATCGTCAAGGCAGTACCTGTACAGTTTCCGTTCGAGGCTTATACGTCGGCCTAAGCCTTTGTCCTCGTAAGCGGACGAAAGAGCATCCCAAGCCTCCTTGGCTGTCTTGCAGGACCTTACATGGGTGATCGCCATACCATCTACCGTAAGACATATTTTCGATAACGCCTTTTGATCGTTACGTAATTTCTTTTCAGCAGATATAACGTTACCTTCAGGATATCCGACGATAGTTTCCCATAGTTCTTCATGCATGAGGTACATACGGATTTTGAATTTCCATACGGAATAACCGTCTCTATTTATAAGCGGTTTTATACCAGAAATAGCATTATTTGACATATTTACATACGCTCAGCTGTTCGATGTCACAACAAAAATATCTTATGAAAATTATGTTCGTGAACTATTAAAAATTTTCACGGATTTTCACAAATCATACACGTACACATTGGAAAAACTTTCCTATTCACTTTTAATTAAATAAAATGGAGTTTTATAAGTGTATACTCAGTTAAATAGAGTTCTCGTGCTGATAACGAATGATGTATATGACTTTATTTAATGAAGTGACAGTAGGACATCATGACAATATGTAGTAGAAGAAATATAAATTCAAAATTTTGATTAGCCAGTATTACGACAATAAGGATAAGGATATCAAGATATAATTTATCACAAATGATCCGTTATATCTTTATATCTAACCCCAAGAAAGCAATTTAGAAATAATATCCTATAGTTTTTTTTTTGAATTTTTTTATTTGATTGTTTCACTTGGTAATATTGAAAAATTAAAAAAATAACTTAATGCAATCCTTTTCAAAATTGCTTTTTTGAGGTTAGATATGAGGATATCACGTATCATTTGTGGTATATTGAATTTTTAAAAAATCAGCCATATCGTGTCTGGAGGAGCCCAAACTTGGTATGTTTCGAAAATTATTTTTGTTTTAATTAAAAAAATATGGCTAAAATGTAATGATATGGCATATTTTTAGAATCGCCTCAAAAAGTTCTTTCATATGATACTACACACGATAGGTTTCTGAAAAAAAAATTTTTTATTTCCATACAAAAAGAAAAATGTTTCGGCACTCCCCCCCTAAGGGAAATTTTTTTAGGAACTGCGGGTCAAAAAAATTGTTTTGACCTCTAGTATGCGTGTGCCAAACGGCTAAACTGTACATCGATTTGCGGTTTTCTTATGAAATTGGGCTTGTGGGGCTTCCACTATTATAGTTAACTTTAGTCTAGTTGGTAGGGACCGTGTACCAACGAAGCCGGAGATGCCAGGTTCGAATCCCGGCACAGAATAGATAATAGTACAAGTACAGAAGGGAAACTCCATTGATCTATACAAAAGGTGCTTTTTTCTCATCCAAAACATTAACATTTATGGCCCTCTGGCGTCGTCGACGACGACGACGTTCATCGCTACAAGTACATACCGGTTCCCCAACGTTGGGGCACCGGCATGTACCTACCTACTTGTAGCGATGAACGTAAATCGCGGAGTGTCCCGCGCCTGTTCCCGGTAAGAGCATTTACTTGTATGATGATGAGCACGAATATTTGTTCCTTAGTCGTGGATGTTTTCAATGTATTTAAGTATTTATTTCTCAGAAGTATGTAGGTATATCGTCGTCATTTACCCATTGTACAAGCTTTGCTTAGTTTTGGGTTATGTCCATTTGTGTGAGATTTTCCCCTCAATATTTATTTGTTTATTTATTTCCTATAGAGACGTGTTATATATTTCGTATGGCATTTAGTTCTCTCCGGGGCTGGCATCAGTTATCCGCGACACGACGCGAAACGAGGACATCTACTGTCCTCTTTCCAATCCTACAGTGCGAGTAAGACAGGAGACGATGAGTTGCGTGCTGACGCTATACTGATATTTTTACACACTTTACTTGCCACTCAAACTTGATTGCCTCTGGATTTTTGAGGGCGACGTTGTAAAACCATATCCGGGCATCAGTCACAGATTTCCGACAAAACGGATATTAGTCTTTTTTATGAAATTCTCTCCGGGAAAATTAAATGTAGTACTTACATAAATATATAGCCGCCAATAAAATGTCTTTATTTACGAAACAAGAATGATAACTGATTAGGTACATAAAAATATCCGTAACGCAGGCTTCGTCAATTGCGTTCAAGCAAGCCCCCTAGGCACTTAACTAACAATGATAGAATCCGCAACAGGCTTCGTCAATAATACGTTAATAACCTAAACTAACAAAAAGGACCGCCCCGGATCGTTGGTGGCCCGGAAGTTCCCATGGCACAGGCGGCGTTGCCACGCTGAATGGCCAAAGAAATCAGGGGCCGTAGACAAGGTTACAATCGACAAGCGCTAACGCCAATAGAAAACAATAAAATGTATGAGAATGACAGATGCCGACGAAACAGTTTTCGTTAACCTTGTCTAGGCCCCCAGTTGAGCCAGGAACGATCCGGGTCGAGGATCGCAGCCCCTATCCCTAAGCCGCCGACCCCGACCAATATACAAACCCACTGAAATCAATAAATAATGATTGTTTTTCGTTTAGATGCTTTACCTGCACAATAATTGATTTTGCATGCCTTGGTTGTGAACGGACACCTAAAAAACTAGAGGTAGGAAGCTTGAACGTAATCTGTTGTCATTCACTTTTATGGTTTGAACCCTTAAATGGTCCAATTTACTTATTTAATAAAACACACCAAAAAGATATTACATATAGAATTTCATGCTGGGCTACTGCCGGACTGCGGGCTCAGACCCCTTACCATACATTACCTTACATTTTATTATTACGACGTCTTTTCGCCAGTTTATATACCTACTTCCTGTGCTGACCAGCGACACTACCATTTATTACCATTATATTTTATTACAATCGACGACTAACGCACTACCGCAGCAACCGCAAGGCCACGCAACTTTAACACTTACCAACAACTTGCATTGCAAATAGCGGTGTTGCATGCTCTGTGGCATGAGCGCGCGGTTATATAACGACGCTCGGTTTTTGTTTTTGCTGCGTCGCGTGCATTCAAATGTTTACGAGCAATATGCGAGACATCCTTGCTCTTGCGACACGGTAATTGGAACTGGGGTAGCATATGCATTTTAATTGGACGTCAGACTAGGATCGATCTAAATATGTCGTCGTTAGACGTAATTTGTTCATACAAGGTCCGTGACGGTCTTTCTATTTATATATTGAACTAGCTTTCACCTGCGTTGCAAGGGTAGGTATACCTATAAAGGTTCAAATCCCTCGTGAAATGTGTATTTTTATGGAAACGGATGTTAGGGTCTTTCTAAATAAACGTAATCGTCTCACACTCCTGCAAACTACAATTGATTTTTCTCAAAAATGGCCCGCAAAGTGAACATAACTCGCTACATATTGGAAGGTAAAGTGTATAGTTTAAGGTCAGATCTAAATAAAAAAATAAAAAACATTGCAGGCCGCCTGGAATGTTATATATAAATTCCTTTATTTGTCGAGTACCAATTTTTTTAAAGAGTAGAAACTGGCATAGAAAAGACGGCACTGCTCGTATTCAGCCAATTCAACTCGTATTTTTCTGTTGCAAACACGACATTTTTGTATGTGTCTCAAATAGTTTGGGTTTTTTTGGTGGAAAAATACACTTGCGATTCTGTTTAAAAAAATAACGGCGGGAAATCGTAAATATTTTCACGTTGAGCATCGATATTTAAAGTTTATGTAAATTTAGTATTTTTACAAGCTTTTATTTAACTTGCCCAGTTAATAGGTATGTATGTACCTATGTTAGTATGGGACAAATCTTGCGAGTTAAATTTGACCCACTTCCTGGTGACCGATTGAGCTGAAATTTCGGGTATAAGCATAGTTTGGATGAAAATTCAATATTATGGTACCATCGAGGTGATCTGATGATGGAGACAGAAGGTGGCTGTGGGAATTCAGTACTTAACCGACGTAATCCCGTTGAGTTTGGGCTCGTTAAAATCGTCTCAATGATACAGAAAAGTACAGTCGGCAATAAAAGCTTGTACCAAAAATGAAATTTTTGACAGAAACTTATTTATTCCCCCATTTTTGAGAAAAGCACTGTATTAGCCTCAGCCGGAATGGCAATTGCAGGCTTCGTATTATAATTAAACGGACTCGCAAGCTCGTCCGTTTAAACAAATACTCAGCCTGCAATTGCCTCCTTCCCGGCCACGGCAATAATGTACTATTATAGGGATAGTAGGTACACCGGGCGGCCCGTGCGGGTCACACACATCGTGTTCGTTTGCAATCGTAGCTTGTCAATCGGGTCATTATTTAATCATTATTTTATTATCCTGTAACTAAAATAGGTCAACCTGTACTAATTCACCTAGCGTTACATCACATCTAACATCGTGGTGTATCACCGGATATTCACACTCCCACACGCCCAAGGACAGATGGACATATATGTTATTTTTTCTTCATTTTTTACTTTAATTGGTTTTAAATTAAATCTATTTCAGTATTCAGTAGGAGAATTGGAGTGTTATTGAGTAATATGTGCACTTCTTCTATCAATAGCTTATTTATTTAAGTATTTATATAAATACCTATATATTTATAAATCATCATCATTGTGTGTGTCCATTTTCAGTAAAGTTCCTCCCATACCGCGTGCCATCTAGCGAGCCCGTCATAAAGACGAGTCGGATCCTCCGGACGCTTAAACGTGTATGTACGTAAGTCTTCCCATAAAGGGACGCACCATTGGTGGCGGTGGCACGCAAATGTACAATTGTACATCTATATATAGCTATATACTTATCTTTTGTAAATTGTTCCTGAGGGGCTACCGCTAAGTGAAAACGAACTTCGTTCGAGTATCTCCCTCTTTGTCACTCGAACTTGCAAGTGCAACAGAGAGGGAGATCATCGAACGAAGATCGTTTTCACTTCGCGGTAGCCCCTCTGGAATTGGCGTGGCTAATACAGTCCGTCGAAGCTCACCAGTCTCCTTAACCGTCAAATACGAGTATCCATCAGCGAAATAATTATCACAGTTAGGATCGTTGTTGCCAAATTATTTTTTACACAGTTAACGTAGACGCATTCTTATAAGGGGGGGTATCAGTATCACATATATATTTTTTTTCTCTTAGAATCTGGCCTTATTTATTATATTATGTTTCGTTACATTTGCCATAAAGGTAGGTACTATATTATGGTAATGGAAAATAAACATCAGGTTATACACGGTGGAATTTAATCGGTGATCAGGAATCCAAAAATCTTAATTATCAATCTACACAGAAACCAATACGTGAGATCTCGTGCAATATAGCTCAAAATCTAATTAATCACACTTAATTAACATCGGTAAAGTGTACACTGACTGAATAAATGGACACCCTACTTTTATTGAAGGGAAGTTACTCGTAAGTTTACATACGTCAAGTGCTTGCTGGCTTTGGCGGGAAACTAGACAGATCAGACGTCAATTTGTTATGAATTTGACAATGACAAATTGACATCTTATTGCTCATTTATGTTTTAAGTTTCTATGGCTGATAGTTTGAAAAGAGGTATTAAACTTTTCAGACTAAACCATTAGTAGGGTGACAATAAATTTTAATTAAAATTTAATTTCAACTTAAAAATTAGTTATGATAAAAAAAAAACTTGGTTCCACTTAAGTACTACATAAACGTGACCGCCATCGATTACTGAATTAGAAAAATGGGTTCCTGTTCACCGATTAAATTCCACCGTGTATATTACAAATTGGCGTAATATGTAAAATTGACAAAGTGAAAAAAACTGAGATATTACTTTTTATGGAACTACCGTAGCTTATATGCAGTGTGTATAACCCAAATATTGCAACTGAGAATCATTATGATTAAGTCACATGATCAATAGTAAGTAGTTAGGTATAATCTGGGTAGTCTATTTTATACTGATTTTATAACTAAATATTTTTAATTCTATCTATAGTACTTAATCACTTATCAATTATATGATATAATTAATAACTATGCACCCCTAATTAAAAACATTTAAAGCGAATTTAGCGAATTTAGCGAATTCAATGCGTATAAATTAAGAACAATTAACCCGAATGAAGCATTTAATTACGCTCGAGATAATTTAATCCGAGAGTTTCTCAGCAGTTTCCTTGACAGTGACGCCTAAGCATTTAGAAACTCTATTCTCATATCGGTACAAATTAAATATGAATCGAATTGCTTATTCACTCTCTCCGTCTCTGTCTCATCAATAGGGCAAGCATTAGCACGACTGACGCCTCGACGCAACGTGAAGTAGGTAATGCGTACCTTCCTTCTTCTAATTTTCACTGTGCGAGTGAGACAGGACTCGCTGATTCACCAACACTGTTTTTCAGTATTTATATACCTGCCGAGAATTCCGGCGGCATCTTCAGCAATTTCTTCGAAAGCCGGGGTCCACGGGACATTGCTAGTGCAATCATGCGTCTATAGGTAGGCTAAAGAGAGATACATGATAAATACCAATTAATCCAATTAAAGTTATCTATGAGCGGTGCTAGAATCGAGGCAGTAGTTAATGAGAACCTTCAACTTATTAAATTAATATTAAACCAATTAAGGAGCCGATGAAAAGGCATCAAGATTTTTACGGTTTCGGCTTAAAAGTACTTCGTGCAATAACATTTATTTTCGCACTAACGATCAAAGTTACTGAGAGTTATATACCTACTCAAATTAGCAATATCGAAATTCTGTTTTTAAGATATTTCTGAGCAGTCTCATGGTCGTCAGGTAATTATAATATGCATGATCATTATTTGTATTCTAGTCAATAATAATAAAAATAACCATGCAATTTCAAAAACAAGACCTGTCTTCAATGTAAACAATTAGCTGCATAATAACTCTCGTCATGGCCTTTGTCAATCGTAATATGCATAACTTGCAAAGCAATACAATGTATTGTTTTACGTATTTCCATGGTTGATCGTTGCCTGTGAAGCGACAATTTGTGAATTTGATTTCCGATACAACCCCAACAGTGTCTACAAGGTAAATTCACTCATATTGTCAAAAAGAAGTCCGATCTCCGAATAGTAGCAGAAGAGAACAGGAATAGGTACACTTGTATCTCAACAATGGCGTCAAAAATTTCAGGGCCACGCCATTGTTTTAATACATGATTAATTATTTAGTTACTTATTAATTATTATCATTGGTAACGGATTTCTACTCATGTTAATATAATGTAATCATAGTTGTCAGTTAAAGACTGAAAGACCATAATATTGTCGAATTTGCCTATAATACTATTGTTTTCATCCACTCACGTTGTATGGCAGCATTTATTTGAAGTATGTACCGTTGACTGTGGCAATTTTGCCTTCTTGATATATTTCCATTATTTCTCAGTCGCAATAACTGGCAAACACATCGCAACTGTGATCTATTATTTATTGGTTGGACGGATTTTTCTGCGATGCAAGTTACTAAGAGTAACCACCTACGTCGCGAAAAACTAACTCATCGTACTCCTGCATCGTAGAAGTGGCTAAGCAGAGTTGCCACAGTTGTGCATGCTATAATAAAAGTCAAGTTACGTGCAAATCCTAGTTATTGTTGTATTTTGGCAGCGGAAAAGCAAGTCTTGGAGAAGTCAGCGTGCGGCCGCGTGTGGGTAACGGTGCACTCGCCAGACGTCAGGCAGAGCACCCAGGTCCTGCTCACTGACGCACTGGAGCTCAATTGGGACTTCTCCAACTGCGAAGCTATACCCAAACAGGTACGTTGAAAGACGCAATTTGCATGGCTACTGGATGCCACCAGCGCGAGTTGCAGATGAAAACCAGTTGGCGCTGTGTTTCTCAGTAGCTAATTTAGACAAATGCGGGGCCCCGCGCCTAATAGGCCCTCCATGGGTTAGCTCTGGCACAGGCTCTGGCCAGTTCTTAGACTAGCCTTCATTATATCGCGAGCCTCGTTGTCTCAAGGCCTCCTCACACCGAACGCGGGTCGTGCGCGGCGCGGGTCGGGCGCGGCGCTGGTCATGCGCGGCGCGGGTCGGTATATCTCTCTCACTTACCAGCGCATTAAATATCTCTCTCACTATCTCTATCACACAGTTGCGTGGGCCCGCGGAGGGCCCGCGCTACGGCCGCGTACGACCCGCTTTCGGTATGTGGAGGCCTTAAGTGCCTAGAACCTAAATAATATAATTATATAATAAGACGTCCGAAAATGCATTACGTCTAACTAAGATAACCCTACTATATGAACAACGCAATAATTATTGAAGAGTACAAAGATGAAAACACAGAAAAATTTAAACGTGTTACTTAATTACGGCGACCACAGTTACGATAAACAACAGGAAATAAAAAGTTTATGTCATCCGATCAGTAGCACTACGCGGAATTATTACAATACCTTGTAGTCCGATTAATCAAACCAAGAGGACAAAAAGTTCATGTTGTCCGATCACTAGGACCAAGTGGAAATTACAATTCCGTGTAGAACCACGTGGCCAAAGCTAGGGAACAATATACCTACTCAGTTCTTTCATTTAGTATCCAGCTCATCACCTACATCATATTAGTTAGCGTCATATCACACATATAGGTACACTTATAGTGGAAGCCCCACAAGCCCAATTTCATAAGAAAACCGCAAATCGATGTACAGTTTAGCCGTTTGGCACACGCATACTAGAGGTCAAAACAATATTTTGGATTGAACTGCAACTAAAAAAAAATCCCTTAGGGGTGGAGTGCCAAAACATTTTTCTTTTTGTATGGAAAAAATTTTTTTTTTTGACAGAAACCTATTGTGTGTAGTATATATGAAAGGGCTTTTTGAGGCGATTCTAAAAATATGCCACATCATTACATTTTAGCCGTATTTTTTTAATTAAAACAAAAATAATTTTCGAAACATACCAAGTTTGGGCTCCTCCAGACACACTATATTATGGCTGATTTTTTTAAAATTCAATATACCACAAATGATACGTGATATCCTCATATCTAACCTCAAAAAAGCAATTTTGAAAATAATTGCATTAAGTATTTTTTTAAATTCCCCTAATGGATTTTTTTTTAAGAACTGCGGGTCAAAAAAATTGTTTTGCCCTATAGTATGTGTGTGCCAAACGGCTAAACTGTACATCGATTTGCGGTTTTTTTAAGCGTAGGGCTACCACTATTACAGAATCAATTGGTTTACTGTTTGAATGAACCAAACTGATGTGACTTGTGAATTTAACTTCAAATTCACCATTTATGGTGAGCCACAAAATTTTATTACAATCAAATTGAATCTTTTAATACAGATATCAAATACTAAGAAAACATTAATCTTGAGCAAATGTGTACATTTGAATACCACGGGGGATGTCCGGTTTTTTTCTGAGGAGCAGGAGGATAAGTAGAGTCAAATGCAATAATATATATTATATAGATTTAATCCTGTCATAAATACGTATCGAAACCTTAATCCGCTGACATAGGAGCGACGATGAACGACATTTTTATGAGTAAGTTGTATGCACCCATATTTTTACACTTGACCGAAAGTACCTCAATTATCTTTAAATGTTCAACGCAGTGCTATTTAATTGAAGAAATAGACGATGCGTAAATCGATAGATATATATTGTACAACATACATAGAATAATTTAATGTAAAATGATTACACAGATTAAGTATATTACTGTTATTCGCGAGTCCGATTGAGCTTGGCACCCGGGACAGCAATAAGTCCGAATAAAAGTGGAAGTCTCCGTTTTATTGCGGAGATTGTTTAGATTATTCAAGCACTTCATTAGATTTTAAAGGAAAATGATACGGGTACGGGCTGACCTTTTAGGCCACCTCGTAACGGATTTCAATACTAAGCGAAATCAGAAATAACATTAGGAAAATATTTTTGGTGCTTAAAATAAGTTTTTTTGCATTGTAGGTATTTTTTTTGTAGGTATTTTTTTTCCATAACTTCAAATTATTTTTGCAAGCTGTAAATAAAATAAAAAATTTGAAGATTTGACTCTATGATTATTTTTTTACGGTTCCGTACCCAAAGGGTAAAAACGGGACCCTATTACTAAGGCTCCGCTGTCCGTCCGTCCGTCACAAGGCTGTATCTCATGAACCGTGATAGTTAGACGGTTGAAATTTTCACAGATGATGTATTTCTGTTGCTGGATAACAAAAAATACTAAAAAACAGAATAAAATAAATGTTTAGGTGGGCTTCCACACAACAAACGTGCTTTTTGCCGTTTTATAGATATGGTACGGAACACTCCGTGCGCGTTTCCGACTAGCACTTGGCCGGTTTTTCTTATTTTATTAGTTTAAGATTTTATACTCTTAAAACCTGTGGATGTTCTCGCAAAATAAATCATTTCGTTTAATGTTTCCCATTTTCTCTTACGTAATGGCTAGTGAATTGGATGCGACTGTTATCACTGAAGATCGCTTTTTATTTACGCATCCAGCGTCGTAGTACCACATATGGGTCAAACTCTGTCATACACAATTGTACTCCAACACCTTAGCACTCGTTACGAAACGTAATAACAGTGGAAGTGGCCAATCACGAATCACACCGTTTACTCGCCTGGCACCACCCGTGTTTCCATCGCATGTTGGAAACAAATCACTAATCATGCTTTACTGACTCCAGTAATAACGTAAAGTATTTGCCAGGGTTTGCATAATTACATTTCATTGTAGACGATTCCAAATAAGAGTGGTTACACGATCAATCGATTACCCAGTGTTTTAATTAACGGAAATATTACGTTATAATTTCCATCCCCGATCGATACTTACTTTCTTTCATGAGTGGTTCTGTGTCGATATTTATCACAGACGCAAACGAAGATTAAAATTAAACGAAGGAGCAAATATGTATAGGGAAATGAACGGAACTCACTATCTAAATATCACCTGCTTTTTAGGGTTCCGTACCCAAAGGGTAAAAACGGGACCCTATTACGAATACTTCGCTGTCCGTTTGTCTGTCTGTCACCAAGCTGGTTACAGCCTGGTTATCAAGAACCGTGATAGCTAGACAGTTGAAATTTTCACAGATTATGTACGTCTGTTGCCGCTATCACAGCTGTAATTTGATTTAATTCCCAATTTCATTTTTTTATTTTATTTAGATGTCTCGGCAGCGAGTAAAACTTTGTACCATTTGGCATCGAGACCCTCAGTCCGTGGGGTCCCAGTGCGCAAAAGTTATTTGCGGAAATCGCAAAACGTCTGGTTGACGTAACTGGTGACCGTAGAGCTGGCGGCTTTCTCGCGCAACGCATCAGCATTGCAATTCAGGGATAAAATGCCGCCAGCATCCTCGGTACAATGCCTCGAGGGGCTTTTTTAAATTTAACTTAGTTTCAATTTATTTTTTTATTTTTTTTGTATGATAATTATTTATTTTCTAAAGTAGGTATATACAAGATGATAACTATAACATTAACTAAATTAAATTAAAGCTAAGTTAAATCTAAAAAAGGCCCTCGAGGCATGGTACCGAGGATGCTGGCGGCATTTCCTCGCTGAATTGCAATGCTGATGCGTTGCGCGAGAAAGCCGCCAGCTCTTCGGTCACCAGTTACGTCAACCAAACGTTTCGCAAACGTTTTAATTTAGTTAATGTTATTCCGATTGTATATATTTTATTCCCAAATTGTTCACAGATCGGCCTATTTGACGACAGACCAGGGTCATGGAACAACGCTCTCCAAGTATTCCCGATAGACACGGATGAGGGATACGTCATCACCACCATATCCCTTGGAGAGCCTGCCTTGCCCGCTGGGTGGGACAAGGGTCCAGGACTGAAGGGACCTCACTGTCTGTGGCCGTGGGCCGGCGCTGGTGATGTGTCAATCACCTCCTACAATTGCTTAAAGATCCAACCCTCCTGGATGGAAGATAACCCGTAGGTTAACCGAATTAAAGCCTAACTAACCTTATTTGTCCAAAACTCCTAATCACCATATTAACCGAAAGACTTCTACAGGTCACAGCTCATTAGAGCCACCCGGCGCCCGACCCGCACCGCCTGGCCTCGTAAATGTACTAACTACGGTATTGATGTAATGAGGCGGTGCGGGTCGGGCGCCGGGTGGCAGTAATGAGCTGTGACCCTACTTCTGGACGTAGGCTTCCCCCATTGAGTGCCACAGTGTCTGGTCTTGTGCCACTCGCATCTAGCGGACTCCCGCGACATTAACCACGTCATCAGTCCACCTTGTCGCGAGTCTACCCACGCTGCGCCTTCCGGTCCGTGGTCGCCACTAGAGAACCAAATCACTCGAAAACAAATGCTGAACGAGCATTATTCAATAGTTATTATGTTCTGAGAGCATAAAATAAAATCAAAACAAACGTTACGCGACAGTGACTGTAGTTAATGCATATGTAAATACTTTCAGTAAGCAAATACGGGATTATGTAACCAAAACATAGAGGTGACAAAATGTGGCACACTTTCCCACCGTGTATTTACTGCTGTAATTAATGCAATAACGTGGAAAACAATTTGTTTCACTTTGTTTAATTGCAATAAAATGAAATTAGATTGGGTTTAAATTACTATTTCAATCCCATCAATTACCAAAATTCAATATAAACGATACTCACTTTGCAATAGTACGGTGAAGATAATATTTTTTTACAATATCGGTATGCAGAGGCATAGGTACCATATTACTGCAATTCCAATGTGTCAGTTTACCTAAGAGTAAATTAGGTTAGTGAGACTATTTCCTTTGATACGAAAAAAAACTTTTCTTCTCTTACGTTGAAGAACTCTTACGCGTAACATACACTTCGTGCGTCTTATGAATCCGATTTCGACAAAGTGAAAACGCTTTTTAAACTTCGGTGTAACAAATCCCCTTTGAAATAGAAGGAAAGAAAATCAAACTTTTGTCAACAATGCAAGTGTTATGTATTAAAGAATTTAAACTTGTTCCAGCGAAATCAACAAATTGCGAATCGGCGAGCTGGCGCTAGCAGGCACCCACAACGCGGGCGCCTGGCGCTTCGACACGGAAATCAGCACTGTGGCCCGGGACAGCTTCGTGCTGTGCCAGGACCGCTCCGTTTGGGCGCAGCTCGTGCACGGCCTCAGATACTTCGACTTCAGGGTCGCGTACTATGACTTCTACACAAATGAGGACGATAGGTAACAAAATCAAATAGAGTACATTGGAACAACCGAACACTCTTTCGCTACCTAATACTTACATCTTATACAATGTCTTATACATGTTTTTTTAACCCGTGTTTTTTTAACCGTCTTAGAACCGAAACCCACTTAAATAAGTTCTTTGTTACGTATACAATAACTGGGCTTCCTCTCTAAGGCGGTAAAAAAACACCCTGTATAAGTACAAAAAATATTATTTACATCAATTATCAGGCCAAACGTTTGTAGGCAAAATTTGTTAAGCGACCAGAAAATCCAACAATGAAAAATAATGGCATCCGATATAGACCCGATTAGCTTCTGTGACTAAACATGTGAATACCTGGTATACATGGTTTCAACAAACTTTATACTCACAAACTATAGGTATCGAATCTTTGACGCAAAGACCAAATTCATTTCCAATCTCTAGAGCTACCGGAAATTAGGTCTCATCCGCTAGTTTATTCTTCCAATATGTTGTGCCTGGATTTTGATAGCAATCGTTCTTTAGATACTGGTTTTTTCAACATATATTATTGCCAAAAAGAAGTTATCAATTATACTGTGTTTCACTTTTTTTATTGTTATCTTAGAATATATGTTCAGATAAATAAAAGTGTGATACGCACCTTCTTAGCTTAAGCCGACCCCCCATTGCTTAAATATTATCAGGCTCATTATTATATTATCTTGACAATTAATCTTAATTCATAGCAATTTAGGTGAAAAACCAGTTTCAATCATTGGAATCAAGGTGTCAAGCATAAGCACTTTCAATCAATTATCGCAATCTCTATCAAAACGCTGACAAAATTATCCAGGTGTTTTCCCCACAGTCGCAGCATATTTCTATTTGCGGTTTTATTCTCTAGTAGGTATTTACCCACAATTCATCGAATACTCGTAAGTCTCGTAACCTAAATTGATGACCTATTAAGATCGTGGTAACCCCCTTGCTTACGTCCAGTAACTTGAAATAAGTGTTTCAACTTCCGGTAGGGCGACTTGAAATTAATGGGTCCTATATGATCAAAACGGAATACGCTGTCTTACATTTCACGGCCAGTATAACATTTTATACTTAATAGAGAATTCAAGACCTATCATCGTTATTTATTTTTCTTGTTCATGTAGTTATACACAGATAATTGTTACACTTTGTCTGAAACGAGCAACTATACTATGTTTTGGGCCGGTGAGGGAGACGGGACTTAACAGGTTAGGGGGCCTAGGGGCAACCCATTGATCTTGCTCAACGTATAAAAACTACGACACTGTGTTAATTGACACATTAATTTACGAGTATTATTGTCTTAGAGATTAAGTAAAACAAAAGACTTCTTTCCTATGGTCAATAGTTAAGAACTACGCGTATATAAAAAATCTTTTGATTCCATGAAATCATATAGGTAAGAGGAGACCCCGGATTATGTGGATTAAGCGTCCGAACAAAAATCTGGTTATAAACCTCATAACTTTGGCAATTTTCACAGAAGAGACGTCAACCCAAATCTCTGTATAACCTATTCGTCTTTATCTCACTGCATTATTTTTGGTCTGTTGCCACCGCATGGTAGCAATATACCTTTAACAGAGCTCTGTTAAAGGTAATATTGCCTTCTTATTTGCATTCTCATAGTCACCTGGCTAAACAAACGTTTTCGACTGTGTGACTTGCACATGTGACGCCGTCACGCTATGAAGTTAGTTGATACATGGCGGTACATCCGGTCAACAGTTGGATAACGCACAACTCACGTTTCATGTCCTCTGCATGCGCAACCAATGTTATATGATATACAGCTAATTACCGCGATACAACGCTTAAAACGTACGCCCCTAACTTTAAGGAACGTTTATACAATAGGCATGATTTCTACGATATTTTTAGATGCCATTATTTGTACCAGTTTTTAGAGAGCAACAAATGTTTGTATGGGACCAACTACAATCAAAGTAAATAAATAGACAAAAAAATAGTCAACTGTATCAGAAACGCTTCATACTAATTGACACAGAATTATGACGTCACCGCTGTCTATTTGTACATACTAATCGTTGTATGGAAAATTAACTCAATTACTGTTTTGGTCGTAAAATACTGCATTTGGGTGCATAGTTGTCTTGCAAGTTTTTTTTATTGAAGTGTAAGGATCGGATCGGCAAAATTATATTTACTCTTGAACATTAAAAAAAATATATATTTTTTCTAAACTTTCAAGGTCCATATCTTTTTATCATTTTAATGTAAACTTATTACAATCATTTGATGGTTTTCTATCCATTTAGGACCATTACGTTATCAATTTTAGCATGAGTCTATAAACTACGTGTGCCGGCAAGGCACATTCTATTGTAGCGATAAGATATTCTTAAATACGTGTATAAGATTGATGTATATGAGATTAAGTACGTGCGAGATGTATGACTGATTATGCATGTAGCTACTAGTATATATATCGTGTGAGAGTATGAATAAATAACCATTGTATCGACAGTACCTACTTCAGAGTGTCTCTCTGAGTGTGGACTGCCCCCCAGAGGGGTTTATGGCAGTTCACACTCACCCTCTCTTCTCCCCCATCAACATTGTAATTATTGCTAGGCAGTGGACACGATCTTCAACCACCTACCACTGCCCGGCAAACCACGCATTGGCTATATTATTCTTTGATTAGGTGAAAATTTATTTGAAATAACATGATCACTTGTTTTACGTTAAGTACTATTTATCGACTAATTATATTTTCATAGTAGAATTTTTGTTACGGTTTCCACTAGCACGATTGATTCGCTTTCATACATGAGAGGAGGCCTGTGCCCAGCAGTGGGACGTATATAGGCTGATGATGTGATGTGTGATGTGTGATTGATTCCGTAGTTCATACTACTCGAGTGTGAGCGAACATGATCTCGTAAATCGATAAAGTTTTCACCGTATTACGTTACAGACACACGAACCGAGATAAACATTGTTACGTGGAAACAGTGCAAGCAATCGGCTTTGCATGCCTTCCTTGGTTGCGTCTTGCATAACTCGAACCTAACGTCTCACACATAATGCCATGATACCGATAGAACATCAGTCATGACTCCACTGCAATTCCTCAGTAATACGAACTTTGCATGCAATCAACTTGTTTTTCGAATGCTAAATAGCTCTACCTAATCCTTATATTCTTATCGCTGTTATTGAGCTTTTTTTGTTACAAGTGACAAGTTATATATTTTTGAAGTGAAAACTTCTTTAGCGGCGCTGTGCACTTTTTGGGGTTGGAGAGAGGGGAGGGGGTGTTTTATTGCAACATTAATTATTCAAGTTTTCACTTCTGCCGGCACTCCCGGAGTGCAACAAGTTTTGTTACAATATTATTACCACAATTTGTCTGCTTTGCCCAAAGGTTGACTGGTAGAGAATGCTTACGGCATTAAGTCGGCCTTTTGTACGATAAGTTGTTATTTTGTGCAATAAAGATTAAATAAAGAAATAAAAGGTCAAATTGTGGACATATATCTTTACGTTGAAAGTGCTAACAAAATGAGATGTAGAGCACATAAAAAGCGAATAAATGTACACGAGCCGCAATTCGATACGGTTTTTACGCTTTTGTTTTTATTTTGACGTTGTCATTATAAATGGGTTTGGAGGGTGAGATGGATGGGAACATGACAAAACCTATTAACGTGATACGTAGACGTCTTACTTTAATGTTTCATCAATATCATTGTTGGACACTTCCTTAATCAAACATTAGAATCTAATATATACAATATTAATTTTATAAATATAGAGAATGATGCCAGTTAGGGTTGTATTTTTGATCTCCCCTTAGAACACTAATTGATCAGGTACCTACCGTACACTTCTCTAATCATAGGCTCTAGTATAAGTTTTACCGAAACAAAACGTTACGATCGCGTTCGCGTTTAGCTGTCAAATCCCATACAAATTGAGGGTAAAACGCAAACGCCATCGTAAAGTTTTGTTTCGGTATAACTTATACTAGAGCCTCTGAATGCACGCTTCTTCTTGGTCAGTGATAAAGCCTAGGTTATTTCACGAATAGTGTAATTATAATTCAATTTCCGTGGCGATAATGTTTTTTTCTTTATGATAGTTTTACAGAAAATACTGTGACAGAGTGGTCGTTTTCTGCGGGGACCACATTTTGGATTACCACTCTGTCACGCGATTCTATGGAAAAACCACCATAATGAAAAAACATTATCGCCACGGAAAGAATCATGAATTAGTCCTAATAAAAAATACATGCAACGTTTATTAAAATCAAACATTAAAACCATCATTATCAATAGTTGAAAAACGCAAAAAACAGAAACAAGACGATTCATTGTCGGTTAAAAAGAAGAACGACCCGGCTATGAATCGATATTGCAAGAATTTTTTAAGTTAGTCTTAACTACCAAGCGTAATTAATTTTTGAAAATTTATCGAGCGGCACTGTATTGCGAACACTGTGACATGATTATACATGGAAGAATTGGGTCACATGTGACAATTTATTGTGACGTCACGCCAGTAAGACAAAGTAGTGACCCATTGCGTGCTGAATTATTTTAAAAGGAAAAAATAAAGATGGTGGTTAAGAAAAAAATATTGCAATATCTGTTCTTAGCCTTAACGCCATCCTCTGGTTACAATTTGAGGTAATATTAAAAATACACGCTGTATAAACGTCAGTCATTTGATTATTTTGTTTCGTTTCCAGGTATTGGTTGAACCATAACTTAATAAGAGTCCGTCCGTTAGTCCCTCTTCTCAAAGAAATCAGGGCCTTTCTGGATAACACAAAGGAGGTAAGAGAATTTTTTTTAAAAACAGTAATAGACAAACCAATCATGTCTCCCCTACCCTCACATTTCCACGTTCAAAGACTAAGAAAGTCTGAACCTCGTTTGCGATATTAAGCATGTTATTAAGTTAAAATAACAACTTGAACCAATGGTCAGTCGTGTAGCTAATAAAATAACTATAAGCGCGTATAAGATGAAAACAACTTTCATCGAACGGCTAAAAGCGAGAGGATTATATTTCACGGACTTATATAAATCGCGGATAATTTGTCACGGAAACGGGACTCCATAATAATGCCAATTTACGAAAAAAATATCGGTTAAAAAGTGTTCTTTTTTGTTTATTAGATAAAGCTACTATTCAATATTATTATGCCATGTTAACTTAATAGCCCATTTAGGTTTTGACCTCTGGCGAACTCTCAACCTTTGGGTGTACTTATTTGCTTAAAAAGGGATCGGAGAATTGAACTGAAGAGCGCAAATAGACCTTTGACTTTAATACTCTTAAGGCTGCATAAACAGAACTGGGTTAAATAGGGGTCAGGTAAAACATTTGTGAAGGCTAAAATATGTTGAATGGAAAATATACAGTTCTTGGGGCGCTCCATAAAATATTTCACGTTAATTTTTAAACAAAAAAGGAAGCGAATACATTATTTGTTAAAGAAACTCATCATGATAAAGCGATTTGAAAGCAGTTCTCTTTAAATCCAATATCTTGTCTGACGAGATGGTTCTTATTATAAAACAAACCCTTGATATAAAAAAATACTTTCAAGTTTTTCAACTCTTGCCAAGTACTTAACGAAGCGTGCAGTTCTCTCCGCGTCTATTTAGACCACTAGGTACATAACTCATGATCAATAAGAGACTTTATCTGTTCAGTATAGGGACGGTAGGTACAGTTAAAGTCCAGTTGTGGCTTATGCTAGGTTTTACGCGTTTTTTCGTATTCGCAATTCTTCACAAACGCAATTTTTCACACCAACAATTTAACATATTCATTAATCTGCATAGTGCACATTTTTATACAAAGTGTTTCTTCCAATTCGCAATTGTACACACACAATTTTTCACATCAGTGCATTCTTTATTCAGAAGAGTAGAACGTTTGTGAGGTATTGCGATTTGGAATAAACGCTTTTGTGTCATCAATGTCATCATAAGGCCTTTTACATCTCGACAGATAAATTAAGCAGCGTCTGTACGGGAGGGACAACACCTCTCGTGACTAAATAAGCCAATCGGGGATCGACCTTTGCGTCCACATTTGTGTAAAGCCTACCATAATCCCCCATCATACGCTGCCTTACTTTCCCCAGCTCGTCTTCCTCGACGCGCACCACTTCCCGATCGGCTTCTACGAGCCAGATGGTTCGCCGATCAGGACCGTCCACCAGGGTCTAATCAGACTGGTGCAACGAGAACTTGGACCGCACCTGGCGTTCGCGAGCGACTTCGGCACGGGCGCTGGGACCAGGGGACCCACTGTGCAGTCGCTGCTGGACGCTGATAAACGGCTGTTGTTCAGCTACGTGGATAATGCTATTGTGTCAGGTAAATGTAGTAGTTTTTACCACTGGCGTGACCTATGTGACCTGCCCACTGTTTTTCTGGTGTCGGTAGCTCCCCCTCTCTTTTAGTAAGTCGAGCACAACTTGCTGCCAAGGCACATCGTATGCGGCACAGCGACTCCTGCCTTCTCGCACTATAAAAATTAGACAGAGGAGAGTACATTTTCTCGTAGACATGGGCGAAATGTGTCACTTTAAAGAAAAGATTGAAATATATCTTTTGCTCCCTGGGATATGAATCACTCTTTTATATCATTATATCCGTATTCCGTCGCTCCGGTTAGTATCAGCTCTCGTCTCTCATGCGATGCATTGCAATGCGTTCACGGACTGATATATGAATTGGATTCATTCGATTGATTGAATGAATCAAGTACACATAGATGACAAGAGTCATTGAGTGAGCGAGACGGTGAGTTGCATTTGGCGTCAGCGCGACCGCGAATGCGATGCTAGGAGTGAGTGAACGGAGTGAGTTGTACGGATATACAGATATACGCCGATTCAGTCGGATATAAAGAGTGATTCGTTCGCCCGCAAGGATATATATCTTTTTTATCAATCACTCCTGAGTTACCCATCACTATTTTCTCGTCGCATACATTTTAATGATTGCTTCCTGACTGTCACGGAACACGTGCAAGCGGGACAGTAGGCACCGCCCTGCTCCCGCGCATGATAGTACTACTGCGCAAATACTGACAATACAATGACTCGTGAAGCAATCTATCTAACACTAGTAAGCTCACGTCAAAGTAATAAATATCGCTTTCCGAGATATCACGTCCCGCCAAGTCACGAGACTCGCTTACCTTGAGTATTTTGAAACAGAGAATCTTGACAACGCGCATACAAAGGTTAATATATAGCAGCTAGACGCGAACAAAAGTGTGCTCTTCAGCTACTTAAATATAACATCATTGTGTCGGGTAAAGCAGAGTTAGGTTCACTGAAGCGGGCTCAGCCAGCGACAAGTGGCAGAACGGGCGATTGAATGTATAAATCCCAACTTAATGTTAAAAACCGACTCTTTTCGGATATATAGGTAGTGAACGTAATTATTTTGAAATTAAGATTTAATAACAAATGTTCAAAGTTTTCTAAATCCGTCATACATGAGCCAATTAGGGATAACCTCATTATCGTCTGAGGGGAAATCATTCGTCTTTCATTTAGGTAAAGAATATAAAATACTTACGATAAATCCGAAATAAATCAAGGGAGGTGATAAAGGAGCTTTTATTCCAGTAATTAGCCTCCCGTAACCCTAATGTCAACCTTTCGATACCCAGTGAAAAAAAAAAAATTTTAAAATTTAAGCTGTTTATTTCAAGTTTTATACATTGTTTTATCTGTTAGTAACTTAGCCAATCTCTAATTTTAAAGATTATAGGTGCTAGGTTATTAATGTATTTATATCTAATTAAGTATTTACTTTTACAACTTATTTATATTATTTATCGTTACATAAAAATTTCTTCAGTACAGGTTTAGTTTTATGGGGTTTATCCACTATTATATCTACTATTTCTCTGGGCAAACCATTCAGTATATGAGGTAAATGACTGGTCCATACTCTCTGTCCATACAGGTTGGTGCTTTTTGGTACAATTAAATTATTTCTATTTTCTAGTGCACGGAGTTTCGTTGATCTTTCATATCTGATTAGTTTACCCAGATTATGACTATATTCTAATATCACAGCCATTTTGGCTTTATCAAATATGCTTAATACTTTACAGTGTTGGAACAGTTTATCATAATTATTTTTATATTGGTACTTAATTTTTAGCGGCACGATGACTTTTAACATTCTTATCTGTATATTATATATGCGCTGTAGATAGGTTTTGTAGGTTCTCCCGTAGCTAGACAGCCCATAGTTTATCATGGAGTCTGCCATAGCCATGTATAATAGTCGAAGTGTGTTATATGGCATTTTATGTTTGAGTATGCTTAAGTTACTTAGTATTGCTCTTAGTCTCTTACATACACTGTCTATGTGGGGGCCCCAGTTAAATCTGTTATCAATTACTAGTCCGAGATATGTGTGCTGTTCTACTACATCTAGATGCTTACATTTGCAATTGCAGCGCGATCCCGAGTCGTGCATGCAGGTGTGTTCATGTGCTAGGTACTACGTTGGTCTTGATGTGGGGTGAGTGTATGTGTACGACCTTGGTTTTTTGGTAGTTGATGGATAGCCCTGCATCGTGTGACCACTTGCATAACGAGTCGAACTCGCGCCGCATCTTGCGTTCAGCCACATTTATGTCAGAATCAGCTGTTATTATGCATGTGTCGTCGGCAAACTGGTATACAGATGCCTCCCTAAAGATATTGCACATGTCGTTGACGTAAATAAGGTATTCAGTAGGGCCGATTATGGAGCCCTGTGCTGTGCCATACAGAGACTGGTGCAGCTCGCTTTGCTCTCCTGCGATGCTGACTGTGTTGTACCTATTCATGTGATAATTTTTAATCAAGTTCAGGGCAGGCCCCTGTATACCAGTTTGCTGTAGTTTGTTATACAATTTTTCATGATTTAAGGTATCGAAGGCCTTGCTGAAATCAATCATGAGTGTCAGTACATGCTTCCTTTCATTTAGGTGCATGTTTATTTCGTCTGTGAATTTCGCTAAGAGCTGCGTGGTACTTTTACCTTTTTGGAATCCGTACTGTTTCTCATGTATTATCCCATTGCTTGACAAGAAAGTGTTGATTGTTTTACCCAGATATTTCTCAATTATTTTATCAATGACTGGTAATATTGTAATTGGCCTATAATTGTTTGTGTCAGTAAAGCTACCTTTTTTATGTATTGGCCTGATCAGTCCAATTTTTATTTTATCTGGGTAGATGGAATTGACTATACATTGATTAATAAGGTGGGTTAGCACAGGTGATATGTCTTTGTTTATATATTTAACGTCTCTCGCTCTTATTTTGTCATATCCTGCACTTTTTTTTCATTTAAATTTCTTATTATTTTGCTCACCGAGCCCTCCTGTATTTTGTTAATTTTAAGAGTTAGCTGTGGTGTGTTTTGATAGGTACTCTCGTCAAGCAAAGGTACACTACACGAGTTTAATACATTTAATACATTGTCGTTGAAGTCTTTAGCAAACTTGTTGCATAGGGAGCTAACTTTCATTTTAAATGATTTCAGCAGGACGTCATCAACTGCTTTTACTATTCTACCTGTTAGGTTGTTGACAATTTGCAATAGTTTTTTTGAGTTTTTAAAGTTTTTACATATTTCTCGCTTAATATAATTATTCTTAGCTTTACTCATGAATTTATTTGTCTTTTTTCTATATTTATTATATATTAACTGGTTATGCTTATTATTAGGTTCTGAAAGGTGTATCTGCAGTAGTTTATTTTTGGTGCATGACATATCTATGAGTTTATCTGTTATCCAATTACACTTTTTGTTTGTTATTCTATCGTCTATTGTTGATTGCTTAGTGCATTTATCATATACATTGTTAAATTGCTTACCTATAAAGTTATATATGCTATTTGGGTCACTCAGTTGCAGTGCGGGTTCCCAGTCGACTTTGGCGAGCTCCTGTTGTACTAATTTGTTGTCCAGTTTATTGTAACTTGTTTTTGGATTAGCTGACTGTCCAACCAGTGCAAAACCGATAATAAAATGGTCCGCAATTGTATCACGCACTACAGCGGAACTAACATAGTGAGCCTGTAGGGTCCCTGCACTATTGTTTACATCTCTGAAGTATATGTGGTCAATACATGACTTGGATGTGCCTCTAGTTGTTGACTCGATCCTTGTATACTGCGTGATACAACATTGTAGGCCCATTTCTGCTAACGTGTCTTGATAGGAGCTAGCCATTCGACTAGGCACACTAATATCTAAATTTATATCCCCACATAATATGAAGTTGTAATTAATTGGATAATTTCTTAATATAGTGGCCAACTCACCAATGAAGGCACCTACATTTAGGTTAGGGGGACGATATATAGCACACACATATGATTTGTAGCCATTCGGTAGGGTCACTCGCTAACGGAACGGGCGCCGCGGTTGACTATGGGGATTCACTTTATTGATCCCAAAACCCACCCAGTAATCCCAGTATTCAGCCTCATCAAATAATAACTAAGTACAGCAGCTGAAATGAAAATGTTTTCTAAATCATAAATATGTATGCATGTTTTCCCTAGGGGCTAAATGTATGTACTAATTTAGCCCCACTTGCTAAGCCTAATATGACGCACTGTTTTGAGTATGAGAAGTGAAAAATATTATCTCCCTAATACAGTCACCAACAAACAATGATTATATTCGATAATTATAGATAATTCCAGATAATTCTGATACCTTCATAATTATCACTAAACAGCTTAATACTCATGATAATGATGACCTTAATACTTGCAGATCTGCGGATCGATTTCGGCTACCAAAACATACGATTTTACGAATTTGTTATCAATTTGATTGATAGAAAGTAATCGTTTCAAATAAATCAGTGTAATGAGTTTATCGGGGATCATGCGTAATAAATATACTTAAGGAGAAAAGATGGCGGACATTGTTTTTCGAATTTAAACTTAATATTGATTTAATATTTTATGTTGATCCGTCTGAGTTATGCAAGCTGCAAGATAATAGAAAGCTTGTAAAAATACCGACCCCGACCATAGTAAACCTTGCACATCTTTTGCACATATATATCAGCTGTCAACCCAGGTCTTTTCATCCTATTTTGTCAGAGCGTGTGGAAAGCGCCATACATAGCGCTCCGGCAGACCGGCCTTTAATTGGTACCTATCCAAGAACAATCAAGAAAGAAGTATTTACATATTATTATGCATGCGCCCAGGGGCTGCGCCCCGGAGTGACGTGACAGTGCTCAGTGTCACGATTGACATTTATTTTTAGTCAAGTATCTTCTATTAGTTTGTGTTTTTATTCTCAAATGTTTCTTTTGTAAATATTGTGTATAGTGTTCTTCTACCAACCGTAAGTTTTACATTTATTTCGTCGTTTATTTTGAATGGATGCATACCTCTATACCATCTGCAGACGGCACGTTTCCCCAAAATCACCCCTGTACCCAATGTCACAAGTCTTTCCTTTCGATCCACGGCTTGCGTATTCACGTTGGAAAATGTCACAAACCTACAAACCCATTATATACCGCCACATGCCCAGCAGCTAGCCCACAGCCCAGTACTTCGATAGTGCCACAAAATGACAGTTTAAATAACTTTCATCTCTATCTTAGCCACCTTAAAAACTCCATCCCTATAGTGAAAAGAATACCCCGCGGAGCGAGAATCGCCGTAGCTAGCCGCCTATCCGATGTCATCAACTCCTGCGTAGATGTAAATAGCCCCGATTCTTGGAAAAATCTTCTCTGTTTCTCATTTTCTACACTTCATGCTAAACCAGATAACCAAGCAAGTTTAACTCGTAAAATAAAAAACAATTGTGCCGACCCCCTCAGCCACCATCCTACTTTAATCAACCACACTACGGTTCCTAGCAAATTCAATTTAAAAAAAAATGTAGAGGGCAAGATCTGTGATGGTGATTTGAAAGGCGCCGCGCGAATTCTCTTTTCTAGTGACGTGCTGTCTGCGGACACGTCTGAAACCCTTACGGCCTTACGTTCCAAGCATCCCCCAGCTCCAACCACACCTTACTTTTTAGATCCGCCTACAGGGCCTGACGTCTGCCTACATGTACAAGAAAAAGATACCATGAATGCGATCCTTTGTTTCAAAACCGGATCAGCGGCAGGCCTTGACGGCATCTCTCCTCAACACCTCAAGGACTTAACCTCACACTGCGTCGGTGATGCAGGCAAACGTTTACTAATTTCTATTACAAAATTGATAAATTTAATGTTTTCCGGTAACGTAAACCCTGTTTTTGTACCGATCCTATACGGAGCGAATTTGATAGCCCTGACAAAAAAAGACGGAGGAATAAGACCCATAGCTGTTGGCTCAACTTTTCGGCGTCTTGCTTCAAAAATCTCCGTTCGGTACGTTTCGTCAAAACTTCAAAAGCAATTTGAACCAGTGCAACTTGGTTTTGGTACAAAAGGAGGATGCGAAGCAGCCGTCCATGCCCTGCGTACCTGTTTAAACAACGACCAGTGTGAGGTACTCCTCAAAATTGATGTAAAAAATGCTTTTAATTCGGTAAACAGGGACATTCTGCTTTCAGAAGTGAGAAATCACATTCCGGAATTATATAATTATCTATTACACTGTTACGCGGACCCTTCTAAATTAATGTACAAACACAACGAACTTTCGTCAGAAGTTGGCTGTCAGCAAGGCGACCCTCTGGGTCCAGCCATATTCAGTTTAGCAATCAATCCGATAGTTCAAAATTTAAAATCTAAATTCAATGTATGGTATTTGGATGACGGAACTCTCGGTGGAGATGCGGATACAGTACTCACAGACCTTTTGGATATTAAAAACAAGTTTATATCAATGGGTTTAGAACTCAATTTTAACAAGTGCGAACTGTTTCTGAACTACGACCAAACAGATGTCGTTCAGAAATTCAGAGCAGCCACTCCTAATATAAAAGTGGTCGACAAAGAGTCCCTCAGCCTTCTTGGGTCACCAATATATGAGCAAGCCGTCCCCAATATCATCACAAACGCTATATCAAAATTCAAAAACTGCGCCGAGCGCCTACTTCTAATAAATTCACACTACGCTTTAACAATCTTAAAATTTTGTCTTTTCGTTCCGAAATTTACATATTTGCTTCGCTCTGGTCCTTTTTTTAAACATCAAAATTCCCTGGTACCAATTGACTTCTTGATTAAATCAAGCCTCGAATCAATTTTAAATATACAGCTCAGCGAGCAGTGTTGGGCCCAGGCGTCCTTACCCATCAGGTTTGGTGGACTAGGCACGCGCAAAATTTCCAGTGTCGCTTTACCAGCTTTTCTATCCTCCGTCCATGGCACTTCCGTTCTCGTAGGAAAAATCCTGAGGGCTTTTTGTCCATCAAACTACGAGACGGCATGCCTGGCGGAGGCTAGAAATGCTTGGCAGATGACTTGTCCCGGTCAAGATCCTCCTGCAAAATTACATATCCAACGGAGCTGGGACGACATGTTGTGCAAAATTGATTATACATCCTATTTAAATTCTAGTTCTGGTTCTAACCGCGCACGACTACTGGCAGTGGCTGAACGGGAATCCGGCCAGTGGTTACACGCTTTTCCCTCCCCTCCCAGCGGTACTTTTCTGAACCCTGACACCTTAAGACTGGCCGTAAGCTTGAGACTAGGTGTGAAGGTATGTACCCCTCACAAGTGCCCCTGTGGCACTTTCGTCGACGAGTTGGGACACCACGGCTTGTCGTGCCAAATGAGCGCAGGCCGCCTCTCGAGACATGCCGCCTTAAACGACATTATCCGCCGTACTCTTGCCACTGTCAACACACCATCAATACTTGAACCAAACGGTGTCTCAAGAGACGATGGTAAGAGGCCGGACGGGATGACCCTGATTCCGTGGAAGATGGGGCGAGTGTTAGTGTGGGACGCTACATGTGTTGACACGCTGGCACCGTCCCATCTTCCACGAACTACTTCCAGGGCCGGCGGCGCAGCAGAGGCGGCTGAAACAAAAAAGGCCACAAAATACAGGGGTCTCGGCTCTCAATACCATTTTATGGCATTTGGAGTCGAGACCCTTGGGCCTTGGGGTCCAAGTGCTCGAGGACTGTACAACGAGCTTAGCAAAAGGCTTGTCGACACTACAGGCGACCAAAGAGCTGGCAGCTTCCTCGCACAGCGGATTAGCATTGCTATTCAGCGAGGCAATGCTGCCAGCATCTTTGGTACGATGCCACGGGGGCCCTTTTTAGAGATAGTTTAAATTTTAAGTTAGCTTTAGATTCTTCTACTTTTGTTATTGTACATAGTTTTATATTCATACAAATACAAATACACTTACGTAGTTTAATCATATTTATTATAACAAATTCCATGAAACTTCAACTTCCAGGGGTCTATCTAAATAAAAGTATTCGATTGATATCATATATTTCATCGGCTAAAGCCGCAAACCTCTTATCTCTTGTTTTGAAGATTATGTACTTAGACCTTTATACAGAATAAATCTGAACGCATGTAATGGCAAACCTCTTAAATATTACGAAAGCATAAACAGCAAACTATATAGAAGACTGCTCTCAACCTCCGATCGCCATTTTTGATGATTACATTACTTGGAGCAATTTAAGTTGGTTGGGTTGTGACTGTAGCCGACATGTCGCCTAACGCGCCTAATCAAACCAAACCGTGGACAAAATAGACTTCTAGTCTTAAATATCACGTCGTAGGGAGGTAATAATTCGATAAACTTTGTTTTTATGGGCTACTTTCGCTTCCATTTATTATTTGTTGTCACAAATCATATGACCTGACCGCAATATCACAATATTCGCTGCATAAGATACAATACCCACTTCCAATCGTACGACAAAATACTATTCAATTAGCAACAGATTTTGAGAAGTTGCCGCTTCAAATGTTTCGACTTAGACTTAATTTAAGGGTCTATTTGTTCAGCACCATGACGAAAAGCTACGATCTACTAAGTATAGAGGGCAGTATGCCATTCATCACTTAAGGGAAGGCTTCGATTTTTAACCGACTTCAAACAAAAGGTTCTCAATTCGGTTGTATTTTTTTAAATGTTTTTTTTTTCTATGTTTGTTACCTCAGAACTCCGTCATTGATGAGCCGAATCGATTTTTTTTTGTTTGTATGTAGGTATATGCTTCCAGGTGGGTCCCATTTTTAAAAAAATTGAGTTGTATGAACTCGTCAATTTTATTAGGCACGCGTGTAGTAATTTTGGTACGTTCTATTATAACTCCTGTATTTACATCCGAAAATCATAAATTTGGTGGCGAGTGTGTAAACTAATGAAGTGCCATTGGTGATGATCTTCGGGAATCGACGGAATTCCTCAAATATTATCGGCCCACATACAGCGATTCGCGCGATTTTTTTCTATAGTAATCATTGCATTTGCTATCGGAAATCAGTTCGTGTGGGAAATTGCAAAAAAAATGTGGAAATATTCTCGTGTCTTGGCGGAGTACTAAATTGAAGTCGGTAAAAACTTTGTTTTCAAAGTAAATTATTGTATCCCAATTGAGAAACACGTTTATATTTTCGGCACACGAACAAGCGAGACGCAAGCCTTTTCATAACTGGCTTTATTGGACAATTTTAGGTAAATACCTACTGATTAAAATGAATGCCTAATGATTTGCATTTCTAACCGACTTCAAAAAAAGGAGGAGGTTCTCGTTTCGGTTGTATTTTTTTTAATAAATGTTGAGACACAATTACAATAACTTTCGTTCGGGCATTACATGGAACACAAAAATATCTTATCGTATCGATGGCCATTTGGTAAACACAGACAATTCCTAAGTAAGGATTGTGAAAATTTATGCACAATGGATTGCCGAATTAGATACAACTACCTACAACGGTCTTTATACAAAATCTATGAATCGGAACTACGCTTTACTTATATGTAGATAGCTAAATAAATTACCAACAGGCAGGACAACAAATCACTACATATCTATCACTAAATATTCGTTAACTAATACGTAAATGATTCGAAAAGATTGAGAAAAGCAGGTCATTGATGTCATTATCCTGACGAATAAGCAGATTGCAAGCGTATTTAAATTGCAGCTAGATGCTTCTAAATCCTACCTATTACTATTGGAATTGCACTTAAAATTCATGACTATAGTTAGTATGCAGGATTCAGACGGATTTATTCACGGATCATGATTTAATAGCTCCCGTAGAGGATTGTTACGACGTTTAAATTGTTAGTATTTTATATCAAGTTATGTAACATTAACTAAATGGGAAAAAATTCTAATTCTAGCCATAGTAATAGTCATAGTATTTTATTCATGAACAAAAGGAAATTAGTGCGGCGTGTGAAAATATGTGTGAGATGTTAGTTTACTAAAGAAAGGATTATTCTTATTAATAGGCAGTCATCTACTAAATCATAGGCAAGCCCTAAGAAAATAAGGGAATAATATTTCTGCCATCATAACTCATAAGCTACGGTACCCCAGTGGTTCAGGCATGCCATGTGGCTGTCAAGCGGCGGTCGTGGGTTCGAATCCCGGTTAGTACCGATGAATTTTTCGGAATCTATGTACAGAATATTTACCGTTAGCATTTCGGTGTAGGAAAACATCGTGAGGTTACCGGTGTAATCCCAATAAGGTCTAGTTTTCCCTCTGGGTCGGAACACTTGGAACGTCAGATGGCAGTCGCTTTCGTAAAACGAGTGCCTATGCCAAACCTTGAGATTATCCTCCTAGCGTTGTGCCCCTAAAGATGCCCGGGGTCCGCTTATTTTTAAATAACGTATGATAATATGGATAGGCCATTCCATTTACCACGGGCTCACTTATCTACTTGCTTGTTCCAAAAACTAACTTTCCCATATACGATGAATATTTTTATAGCTACGCGCACCTTTTCACATCTTACCTGTTGTATGAATGATTGTTACAGAAAACAATTGGCTGTGGCCAATTCTACCTCATCTTTGGGCGAACACAAACAGCCCAACAGAACTATTCACGTACTTAGACCAGGCGATCAGCGCAGTGTACCAAAGCAACGCGCGGTCGCCCATGCACTCTGCGATGGCGCAGACCACGCCCAATGTCCTAGACATACTGTTCCTCCGCGGCTCGCTGCGACACAACGCCGACGCTGTCAACCGCAACGTCACGCAGCGCCTCACCACGCGCTGGCGGCAGAACGCCAACATAGTCTCCAGCGACTTCTTCCTAGGAAATGACGTCGTCGATGTCTCCATAGCCTTAAACCTCGAACGCGGCAGAGCAGCCAAACAAAGCAGCCAGTTATGACGTCGCTCGAGCCCCCGCCGCGGCGGACTACATCTCCAAGTGTTGACGTCACTAGTGCGCGTCACGCACCGCTCACCCTGGCTCCCGCAAACACGGATCCGCACCGAACCGCCTCACCTTAATTGGCCAATTTAACCAGTCGTCAGCTGATCAGAGACATCCGCTGCGCTAAGATCACTGCCTGAGATTCTTATTATAAAGTCCACTGGACATAGTGAGATAATTTTTAGTATTCTATATTTACGGCCAGAGCTAGTCCTTAGGTACTTGTCGTTACTTATGAAGTAACGGAATAATGTATATAAATAAATATATCTTGTGACAAATGAAGTGACGTTTTATTTTTCTGCTCACAATATAACGCTTGACGCAGCACGTGGAAGTTTTATTACAATATTTACGACAACTTATTACGTTTACGCAAGCGAGAAACATCTGCGGGAAGCTATAATAAAATAACAATTACGGGTCACTTTTTTACTTAAATAAGATACAATAGTATCAGCAAACAATAAATATTAAAAATTAATATTGTACTTGTACAACAAAAACGAGGTAGATAAATCGTGCTCCGTGCACAAACAGTCTCTTTTTCGGCATCAGGCGTGCGACGCGAGGAGGGACAGGAGTTCGCTATGGCTCATGCGCGTGAGGGCGCGCGCGTCCAGCCCCATGGCGGCCGCGGCGCCGCGCACGTCCAGGCCGAAGCTCTGCAGCAGCGCGGCCAGCGCCACCTCCTCGCCCGTGCGCGGGTCGCGCAGTCTCGGGCACGACCCGTTGCACTGCGGCCACGAACATCGCTCGATCAGCCGCCGCGGCGCGCACCCGCCTTTGCGACGCGCCGCACCACCGCCGCCCCACAACCGTCGCTCCCAGCACCCCAGCGCTCGCGGCAGCGCTATCCCCGATACGTTTATGGCCAGCCACTCAGGTCGCGCTAGTGCACCATGCGCGAGGCATGCCGGCGCGAAAGTAGCACGTACCCGCTTCAAACTGTCCCGAATAGCCGAGCCCATGTCGTGCACCGCGTCCCACTGGGCCCGAGTACGCGGGGCGCGCACGCCCTCGGCCGCTAGCTGCGCAGAGTCAAATAGATATTGGAACACGAAAAGCGGCGTACGAATGTGAGGGTACAATCGGTAGCCGAAGTAGCAGAGCCACGGTTTCTGCGGGTGTTCCCGTACGCATGAACTGGGGGGTGAGCCTCGCCACAGCGAGTGCCCGAGCCGGGCGACAGTGTCTGCAGAGGAAGCGCGTCGGGTTCTAGCCGGGCGGTCCAGGAACCAGCCGGAGTCTGCGACTGCGGCGACTCTGATGCCGTAAGGGCGGAGCATTCTCCTAGCTGCATCGGCGTGGAAGAGGACACCTGCGGCACCGGCGCTGGAGCCGACAAGAAGGAGGCGACCGGAGAGGCCAACGTGGAGCAGTTCGGCGAGGACGGCGCGGACGATGAGCCGGCCGACGAACGCGAAGCTGCCGTTGCGCGTGGTTCTAGTTCCGGCCCACATGTCGCTGGAGCAGTAGGGCAGTAGCACGTGATTGGAAGCGTGCCAGAGCGGGTTGGAGGCGGGGTCGGCGGAGAGCAGCGCGGGTGCGCGACGCGCGCGAGGCCAGCGCGCCGAGGACATGAGGCCGGGCCGCCGGCGCCAGCGCGCGCCGCACGACGCCGCGTCCCAGCAGTACCCGCCGCCCTCGAGATACACCACCCAGTGATTGCTATTGCTGCCGCGTCGGATGTAGTACCTGAAAGTTACCAAAATTTCTATCAAGCAATTTGGAAAACGTGAACATCAAGTAGGTATTGGTATAGAAAAAAACCCTGCCTGGTCAAGCTAGCATGCCCGGGACAGGCTTGGCCGTGATCGGCATACATGTATATCAGTTACGTGCTCTCCACACAGATGAAATGTGAGATTAGCAATGCATCCTTAGGAGAATCCGATAATCTGATGGACATTGCTCGTTGTCTAACAACAGACTATTATAACATGTCCACTGGTAGTTAAAGCCACTCCGTTCTCTGTTCACCGTAGAAGGAATGAGGCAAGGGGAGTGAGAGACTGAGTAGAGACTAGAGACGGGCCAGGGATCCAGGCACCCATAGCCTTCGCCACGCTCTGGATCAGTCGTTATCGTGTCCATTGTGGCTGGACCTATCCAGATCGAAAAATAACTCTGGCAAACTAAGTAATATTAGTTAATGAAAAAAATCTTACCCGGCAGGAGAAGCATCGTTGCAAACGAGCGATGAATTTGAGAGCCACGTCAATCGTAGACTATCAGGCGGCGGGGAGGCCGCAATAGACGTGTTTAAAAAGACCTGTAAATAAGTATTGGTAAGTTAATAACTTTAATACGATTTTTTACGTTGAGAGTCCGCAGTAGCTCGATCCTCCATACAAACGTAGGTACGCTCTGATTTTAAAACTACCTGGTGGATTGTAACGAAACTTTGCATGCACATTAAATGAGCTATATCCAGGTCTGTAATTAGTTTATGTAGCTTCAGATACCATTGTAAAAAAATACAGCGAATTTAAGTTTTGGCTGTATTTCGTTTGTTTTATAAACTGGAACCATATAAACTAATTACAGACATAGATATACCTCATTTCATTGTATATGCAAAGTTTCGTCACAATCCAACACGAAGTTTTAAAATGAAAACGAAACTCCGTTTGTATGGGGGAAGGTGAAATTCAGCCGAACTTACTGCGGACTCTTAATCTTGGCTATAAAGTAGCAATTATCTGCGTTATGTCTTAGTAATTTTTGATTTCCGCCCTAGGTAAGTTACTACGAAAAAACCGGCCAAGTGCCAGTCAGACTTGCACTCCGTGGGTTCCGTGCCATATTCACTTGATAAGTAGCTATTTTGACTATTTTGGGCAGCTTATCTAAGTATAACATGAGCTAACGTCACGATATGTGTCCGCGCCTGGTGCCCTTTACGCTGGTTAGGTATATTCAAACAATATTTTTATGCAACACAAATTCATAAACAGACTCTTTCCTTTATTTTTAATGTAAGACCTTAATAATATAATCATATGTGTATAATATAATAAAGTGTATATAGACCGCGAGCTAGGAGAATTTTTTTGTCAGTCAGTTTCGCCCGGGTGATAACTTGTGAGAAGGGTAAGAATGGTGTATCATGAAGCCCCGTGCACGACAGCTGCGGCTCCGTTGGTGGGTTGACCAGCAGCAGCCAACAAAACACGTCAAAAAAAATTGCTATTTACTCCTGATTTATTTTATCATCAAATGATAGTTAATCCAGTATTATGATGAAAAAAATGGTCAGCTGGCCTGGCTGTACAGTAGTGGAAAACCCGTCAGATGGTCACATGAAAATGTTGAGATATATTTTTACTAGAAACGCGCGGTTAAAGCGACGGTGCGATACTTTGCTATGCACTTTGAAGCAGATTAACGCCTGCTAAACTTACGGGTTTTACACCACTGTACAGTCAGCTGAATATTATTTTGATGTTTGATTTGATATAGATTATTATTTTTACGTGCTTTGTAGGCCAACCCACCGACGGAGCCGCAGCTGACGTCACGGGGCTTCATGAAACAACATTCTGAACCTTCTCACAAGCTATCCCACGGGGGCCTGGACAAAATCTGTTGCTAACTCGCGGGCTCATTAATAGGTTTATGATTCCATTGGGAATGTAGGGAATGTGCAGCTAAACGACTATATCTTTTAATTGCGTTAACTATGAAATTTGAATTTTTCACTACAACGAGGTACCGAATACGTCTTTATTTGCTTTAAAATTGAACTTTTTCTCTCCAAACGTTCGTGGGAAGGAGGGTCTTTATTAGGAACTCGAAAAAATAAGTCATTCAATTGTCAGTGCAACTTCTAGGAATTAAAGATGATGGAGAAAAATTTACATTGCAGTATGGGTTGCTAGCACATCGCCCACAACACATCCGGTCACTGTCACCGAGTCACCCTATTGGCATAGTACGTAAGTGCACTGGATAGAAATGCGGTGGTGCTACTCTACCACCATACCACGAGGGGGTATAACAAGCGTAAGGGGAGACACTAAATAAAATAATCAATAATGTTGTATTTTCTCGAAGCAGGTAAAATAGAAAAAAAGCAACAGGACAGGTTAAATAATCACGTTAAGAGGTATGTTCTGTCCCTTTTCCGCAAAACGCACCTTCATATTAAAACGATTGTCATTTACTATGACGCTCGCAGATTCTGACGTCATGATTTGCGAGCGTTTTCTCGTTTTCACAAGCGATATTAAAGCGGTTGAAGCTTTGTAATTCTCTGAGATATCTGAATTTCCTTTACTAAGTAGGCATATTTTATTGCCTTCTTTCTTTGGGAGTTATAATAATTATTACGTCTAGACTTAATTAAAAGTATAAAATAAATACTCATCTGGGCCATTTTACGCAATGTTAGTACACTCGACTTTTTTTTAAATTTTGATATAATCGAGACTTGAATCGAGAGTACTTTTGAACCTAATAGGAGAAAAAAAGTGTCCCAAGATTTTTTATGTTTATTCCATTCCGTTGGCGTTTCCATACTAACCTTGTATGGTGGAAACGGAACGGAAAACCGAAAATTATATGTAACTTTCTGGACAGTTTTTTTCTCCTATTAGGTTTGAAAGTGCTCTCGATTCTGAGTAGAATAAACCTGATTATATATCAAAGTTAAATAAATGACGAGTGTACAACTTTCCGTAAAATGGCCCTATATCTTCATCATAATCATGCGCGTCAAATTAAGAGGTTATCAAAATATATCTCAGGTAGTCCAATACTACCGTGTAATCTATTCTACTTACTTACTGTTTTTTTCTCTTATAAATAATATTTCTCTGTTACTAACTATCCTCCTTAAAATCTTGTTCATATTTTTACTTTTATTTGTACGTGTTAATATCTTTATTAAGCATTGCTTGCAATTTTTTTAATGAATAACTTTGTTGATTAATCGATAATAGCGATGTGCTGTTGCGGGGAGCATTGAAATATTACCGGTTAGGAAATATTGCCGACAATATTGGAAATGACAACCACTTTTCAAATGCATAAAAATAATTAAAACTGTTAATATTTAAGCTACCAAGCTAAGGAAACTATCTAATTGCAACATTAACCGATGAGGCAGGACAGTTTTCAGAACTTCTGCCTTTTAAATTCTGTCACAAATTGTCTTATTTATTATTTATTAGTAGATTCCTACATTATTTCCGCATTGACGACCATCGAAACGGACACAAATAGGTAAGCTTTGCTCACGGGATCCATTTTATAACGTAGGTACTAGCTTCTGCCCGTGTCTTCGTCCGCGTGGAACTCGTTTATATATCGCAGCTCCATACAAACATTCGCCCCCATTTTGCCTCCTCAGGGGATGATACCGGGGATGAAAAGTATTATAAAAGTACGTTAATCCAGGCTATGGTGGTATACATAGTGTATACAATACACTATACATACGTTTTTTAAAAAAATGCTATCTGTTTCACCCCGCTCTGCCTCCCTCCTGGCGCGAGCGATAGAGAGAGTTGCAAGTTGCAAGTCCTGGAGGCAATTTGCTGCAACATTCACTTGTTAAAATATTGTTTCGGGTGATAACGTTTTTAACCACCTGAACCTTTATGAAATGAATCAATTTTGGTATTATTGGATATAGAACACTTTGATGTATGTCTGCACGTTTTCCTTTTTTTGGAAATCAGTTTAGATTAATTAAAAAAAAACTATAGACAATGTTTTTGAGTCAAAAATATAGATTTTTAGATGCATAACTTTAATCGTAAGCAATATTTCTTAAAAATCAAAACGTACAGACCTAGTTTTTCATTATATCTACGAGATATCCTCCTCCTCCTGTCACTTATCCCGGGTTACCTTTGTTTTACCAAAAAAAAAGACAAATTATCACTTCCCAAAAACTTTTTCGTAGAATTTCATTTGCCAAATTAACACTCGACAAATAATTCTTACGCAAACCTTATGCTTGGCATATTCATGTTTAGGCAATATCTCGTTTACCAACTGGTACTTTGACCAAATTTCATTCAGTCAAATATGTTAGTTGGCATAATATGTTTTAACCAAAACAAAATAAGGCAAAATGATTTGTATCGTCAATATTTAATTGACCATTTCTATTCCGTCGGTTAACCAGCAGAGGAACTCTTCAATGATAAATCATTTGCATCTATATTTCAATGGTGTATAAGATACACAATAAAATAACAACTTTTTTTGTTATGTGGGTAGGGAAAATTAATTTGTGTAGAGGTCGCAATTCTAACCGCCAGCGTGTCGACGTCACCCCGCTTATTTCCGCTCTAAGGGACACAAGCTAACCCTAAACTAACCTACCAAATAATACAATACGATTGTTTGTTTTTTTACTGCTAGGAGGCTTCGCCCCCCGAGCCCCCCTTTTTTGGCTGTCCTAACCTAATTTAACGCCTTTGCCTACCGACCTACTTAACCGTGCATTTTTTTATTGAAGGGACCGAGCCGTTTCATTAATAGTATTTTGGTAAAATTTCATAACCCAAACAATTGTGATTTTTGTCTTTTTATAGTTTGCCATAACATTAACTTGACGAATTGTTTACTGTCTAATGTTTTTTTGCCTAATTAAAGCATTTGCTAAAAGACCACATGCCATAATGTAATTTTTCGTAATAATATTTTGATGAATGAAAATTTGACGTAATGAAAATATTCGTATTAAAACTGTGCCAAAGTTTGCATTGGCAAACAAAATAGTTGCTGTTTGTTTGGGAAATGAAATTTGACCAAAATAAATTTGGCAATACAACAGGATCCCACTTATCCCATTTACATAAGGAGTCAAAGTTTGATTGCATTATGCTTGAAGCCTGTTGCACATCCTTGATACTGCTAACCTAAACTACTATTGCTGTCGTAGACGTGCATTCAGTTTTTGGACCTTATAAGAAACTGTATGCAGCCTCCAGCGTGCCCCTAAGTGCTGCACAACATATTACATAAGGATGAAGATGATGATAGGCAATCGCTGTGTGCGCTTTATTTTCTTCAAAACTGAACGCACACCGCCGCTGTCTCCAATATAATTAAGTAGATACTTATCCGTTCCCAGGAGCCCTGGAAATACCTACAATCTCAGTAGATTCAGATAATTTATCGTACCGAATCTGAATCACCGTTCCACATGATTAACTTTCGAACAGAACGGCGCTTGAGGAGAAATCATACTTTTAATTTTGTAGCCCTGCTGAGAACTCAATATCTGCTCAGCTCGCTTCATTATCTCGGGATAACGAAGCTAATTGGACTGAAATCCTTGCTAATTATGATTTCATCTTTCACTGTTTAATACAAGGTTACTTTAGATACCTACATGGACCATTTTTTTTAGATTGGGCTGTGTATAGGTAAATAAATAAAATAAATAATAAATATTTGCGGACAATCTTACACATATCTACCTAGTCCCAAACTAAGCAAAGCTTGAACTATGCGTGCCTACTAGACGACGATAAACATACTTATATAGATAGATAAATACTTAAATACAAAGGATTTGAACCCAGGACCTCTAGCTTCTTAGGCAGGGTCACTCAGCCTTCAAACGTGGAGGCTTCCTTTTGGCGGCAATTCGTCACTTCCTTCTGGCTGTTGTTTGAAGATATGACATAAATGTGTAGTTAAGTACCTATATACGACTAAAACACTACCTAAATAAAATAGGCGTTCCATATGCAGTAGATAAGACATTAGTAAATATGGTTAGCTAACATCGACGTTGGACATCATTCGATATATCTTTGATAATAACTTGAAGGATGTCTAGGAACTTTCTTAATAAAGTATCTATTCTAGGAGATACCTACTTAATCACGCTAAAAGTCGCACAAGTTGCCCTTCGAACTTTCAAACCGCGCGACTGAAAATAAGAAAAGAAAGTGAAGGAAATAAATTAGATACGTTACAAAAGTGGTGGGTTTTTCGCTAAAAAATACTGCATTGTTTTGGTTTAGAAGAGCTTTTAAATAAAGTTTTAGTTTGCGTGGTTCGACTCGAACTTACTACGAACATTTAATGTTTTATTTTACGTGTTATATAAGTGTATAATTTTAGTCATAGGAGTAAAGGTCAAGTGTTGCGGTCGAAGAGTAAAAGTACGACCGCAGTAATTGGCGTTCTTTGCTCTGCCTAATACCTACCCTAAAGTTGTTATTCTCAAGTACGGAATAACAACTTTGTATTCCGAATACCTACTTCGGAATACAAAGTTGTTATTCCGTTTTCACTGAATTTATAAATTGCATATGTTCGAACGTGGAATGAAATCCTCGATATACATTCCAGTAAACTTTAATTACCTATAAGACTTCACATGCGTGTCCGTCAGTCTGTTCGCAATAAACGCGGCAACTATGAACATACATTAGTTACTGATTATGTTACAGTTTTCGCATGCATTCCTATTCTGTTTAATAATCAACATAAAAAAATTGTAGAGCAACCATTAGACAAACCATCAGTTTTATATACTTAGTTTAAATAAGTAGGTACCTACCTACCTACATTCTAACTCAGTACCTATATAGGTATACAGTTATTAAAGTTATTAAGGTGCTTTGGGGTAAATTCGAAAATGGGGATAAGTCGAAAATCACACATTTCTACTAAACTAGGAACAATTTCTACGCTGGGATCACTTAATATTTGTTTTTAAGCAGTAACGCTGCTAAAGAAAATTATAAATTTTTAAATGACAGGAAAAATCGCTGGAAATGCGCTGGGATCACTTGTCAAGACGCCATATTTATCTGCCCCCCCCCCGCTTCAGTTCACTTCGCGTCGCTAGTCGTGAGAACACGTGTGCTGCGGTCGATTAAATATAAAAAGGGCGATTTTGTGCCTTATGAGGACTTTCGAAATTACCCCATATCACATAACTCGGGAATCTGGTAAGTTAAATCATTGTTCGTTGGTTTTTACGTTAGATTGTCATTTTTGTCGTATTAATGAGTACAGCATAACGGTCTATCTGTAGTTTTAAAAAAAACATTCGAACTTACCCCACGGGGGAAATTTGAATGAATGTACTTTCGAAATAACCCCAAACTAGGTTTAGGTAGTTCATTATCAGAGGTTGTCAACCCAGGAACTGTAACGTTCGGTTATTGTGGTTTTATCATTCCTGTCCTTTTCAGTTTTTCGCGATTTCCCTGTTGGCGCCCGTAAGGAGACGCTCCACGGTCCGATATCGGCAGGACTGCATGCCGGCTGACGCGTGAATCGGCCCATGTGGATACGTTTTGGAAGCACGGCTTCCAACCAAATCAAGGTCACTCCATACTAGATTTTTCTGCAGTCCTGCCGATATCAGACCGTGGAGCGTCTCCTAGTTACTAGTAAATGTTGTTCATAATTTACCTTAACAAAAAATCTCTTAGGTATGGCCAGACATAACAAAATAACCGTGTATACAATAAGTACCAACTTTCATCAGATGCACATACAAGATAACCTTATAGTTAATAAGTATTAAATTCTTTTTTTGTCATCTCATGTTGGGTCGGTTGTTTAATTTTCAAGACGGCCTCACGTTAATCTTATCTTTTCTTTATAAATGAGTTATGGAATTCTCTAAATGCGGTTTTGTAGATTATTTTTATTAAACATTAAATATAATCGTTATTTAACAAAAAAATGTTTACAATCACTGATCATTACTGATCCCAGCGCGGGGGAAATTCGAAAATAAATTGTGGGTTTTTTTTTAAATATTTGTTCCATACCTTGAATCAGCAGGAATTTTTAAGGGGGTAAATAAGAACAAAAAAGAAATATGAATCTTAAACTCATATAGCGTAAAAACTATTTTTGCAGACCTTCGAAATTACCCCACTTGCTTTCGAAATTACCTTAAAAACTGGTATTCAAATTATTTTCTATTTTTGTTTACATTTATTTCCAAAACCAAGCAACGTATTAAAACGCTGTTTTCACAAACCGTTGATGAATATATCCAATTTCTCAAAGATCTCATTGCTTGTAAGGAATACTTCTTAGGTTCTGTTTTACGAGCCCAGACTCTAACATACTCTACACTCGCCTAAAAATATGTCGAATATACCCCAAAGCACCTTATAAAACGGAAGGTACGTAACTGGCATTATTTCAGCAACATTTTCACTTCAAAACGATTGGCATTACCAATATAGAGGCAAGCTCAATTGAACATCACAACATAAACAAACACTGTTATCAAAATAATAAATGAATGCGTACACAGAGTATCCATGTGATCCAGAGGGTTCGGGCCAGGCAGGCGCGGCAGCGTCCGCCGCGACTCGCACTCATCACTGGCAGCGCCCGCGCCGTGGCTGGCAGCAGGCAGGGTGGGCAGTACACAGAACACACCCCATAATGACGCGCGCGCACGGCCTGCCGCAGCGCACTACACTGCAGGCTCCTAGCCTGCGCCCGCGCACGGTAGCTCTCCCGCTGTTTACAAAATAAAGCCTCTATTTAGAGCGAAGGGCCGAACTTCTCGCTGCGCGGCGTCGGACCGAATAAAGGTAAGGCAAGCGGCGGCTCGTTTGTGCGCAGGGGCAGCGGGACCGGCTCGCGGCGAGATCAAACGCGGCGCAGATCAAAGGCGCCGCCGCGCGATCGGCATCCGTCATTATTATTATGCAAGCATTACGAGCGCGTGACTCAAGCGAGAGGGCCACGCGAGCGCGGGCGCCGCGCCGGCTGTCCCTCCCCTCTCCCACCTGTCAACGGCATCCCGACATAATAAAATATGACGTCTTTTATCCCTCACCGACTACTTGGACGGTCACCAACCCCGACGCGAAAGGATACTTCTCGATTCCCGAAAAGTCTCGAGCAAAACATCCCGCAATGACGGATAATGAATGGCTCGGGATCATGCCTGTGCGCCTGCGCCGCTCTGATTAGCCACGCATTACACACATGTTCTTTTTGAACATTTTTGGCACCTCATTAAATTTTATAACTTTGTTTGGTGAGCACTGCTAAATCGCTACCGGAGCAGCGGTGTTTACATTTTATATTCTTATTCTGATCTTAATGACCGAAGACCGCACTAATATTATATTATGGAATGGTAGGCAAGGTGTCTGAAAAGTTTGTTAACCGCCGTTTGCTAAATGTTCACACCTAAGTTAGTAGATATGGTTAATTTGCACGTCTAAAAAATAAGTGGAACAGCAAAAAGTAGTAGGTAAAGTATTTTGAATGTCAGACAGAATTATACTGATTCATAGAGCTTTTAAGTTTACTGCGTATGTCAATACTAATAGTTAGTTTCATTTCAAATACCTATATCTCCGCTATCTTGTAACTCACTAAAAATTTACTTCACGCCGCCTTTACATAATTCAGCGACAATAGAATCGTTGTTGATAAATAGATCTTTGTTTGTAACTGCTAATTATAGGTAAATTTAACTATAATTAGGTGTAGCAGACAAGTTCGCATTATAGGTATTATGGTTACTTAAAACGGCCCAAAACATAACAATAAAACCTATAATGCTAGGTATCCAATATAGCTACGTATGCAAACAGCCACAGTCGGCTGTGGCCGACAGCTAAAAGTCGTGTCATTGACGCCACGACGGCCACGGACGACGATAATTTTCATACTCGCTCATAGATTCTAATTAATCACTGGTGTCAGGTAGGAAGCGTTTTGTTTTGCACGCTGCGCTGGCTGTCAAAAGGTTAACTACTCGGATGATAAATTCTAGTGAAGTAGAAATTACACAAATAAATGAATTAAGTCATAAGACATAGCGATAATAAAGGTCAATGAGTATATACATACTTGGAAAATCTGCAATAGTTATTCAGCACGCACGCGTATATCTATTTAAACCTGATAAATGAGATACGTGGGCAAAAGCGACATACACCCATATTTTATTAATATGAACCTGCTTACACTTGCGACCTGTCGAGGAGAACAGCCGGACACCCAGTCATACGAAAGAATTTTGGCCCAAGCAAAAGAGAACTTCGTTCGCTTCCGCCCTCGGTCAAAAATCGAATAGTGGATTTAATTATTAAAAAATACCAATCGCAATTTTTTTTGTTGGTTAACTTTCTTGCTTTAACAAAACCCACAAAATCGGACACTTGGACCGACCCAAACATGACAAACGTCACAGAGCACTTTTTTTTCACTCCGTGGACGCTTTAACCATTCTGCCCGTCCATCACGTACTCGTAATGTCTCCCAAATTCTTGCATCACTCGATAACTTCATTTAATAGTTCAAGGCAGACCGAATAGGTGCGAATCGGTCTCGATGAAAAACGACCTCCCAACACCTGCTGTGGGCGGAATAACAAAATAATTTACTACGAGCGTCGAAGACGTTCCCTCGCATGTAACCAAGTAATTGTACATCGTTCTGGACTAATTTACGCTTCTCAGAGTTTTAGTCGTAGCGTGTAGAGTAGCCAAGGTTCGGCTGGATATTTTAATTTGAATAACCTGACCCAGTTTTTTACTTCATTTAATGTTAATTAAACGGTAGTCATTGTATTCAACGAGCCCAGTAAAGCCAGGGTCTGGATGATAGCGGACAGCGGGCTGACGAGCGGGCGTTCGCAGATTTGACTCGATTAATGTGTGAACTGCTGGCCCCGTATCATGGTCGGCCGTACCACGCAATAAGTGCGTCCGTCTCGTTCTATTGAACGGGGACAGCCAGTGACGGACGCTCTATCTTGTCACTTATCGTGTGATACGGGGTCAGAAGGCGTAGCATGGATGCCATTTTATCACTTATCGCTGTGGATAACACGTCCGTCACGTTCTGACAAGTATGCGAGTGCGAGAGTGACGGATCTCTTATCCACAACGATAAGTGATAAAATCGCAACCATCAAACGACCTAAGTCACTATCGTAGTCAAAATTAGACAAATCGCAGGAAAAAAACAAATAACAGTTTTCGTGAGTCCTTAAATAATGATGACCAGTAATATTCCGGTAATATATGACAGGTTTTGCTGGAAAATATATATTATTTTTTAATGTCACAAGAGTTTGCAAGGGACAACTTGGGAGTTCACGTACGCTATGTTGTGAACTTTTTCTGTAACTTAAGTGGGTATTGAGCCTGACTTAAAGTAAAAAAACAACGGGCTGCACTCCGGGAGTGCCGGCAGAAGTGAAAACTCAATGACATTATAACAGTTTTTCGATCAGGTCACGTATTCGTAAGACTGACACGAATTTTCAATCTGTCGAATCTGTCGGTCACGTGACCTGTCGCGAGTTTAACATTTTTCCCCCATCACAAAAGTGCACAGCGCCGCTAAAGAAGATTTTACTTCAAAAATGACTTTGCAGAAGACCTTAGGTTCATAAACGTTCATCAAACTATTTTAGCTAAAATACCTTTAGTATTCGTTCGTTTCTATCTGTCACTTAGCTTTTGTGTTTGTTAAGAAATAAAACACATTTTAGTTGCCAGAGGTTTGCTTGGTTTTTTAATAATAAAACCCGTAAAGTTCCCCGGCAATATTCCCATACTCCCGTGACCGCCTCACCACCAGAAGGTTGTCGGACGTCCTAAATCTGTAAAAAATACGCCAGCAATATGGAATAGCGAAACGCACTGATAAACTATTCGAATTCTAAATTAATTGAATTGTTTGTGACATAATGTAGACTCAGCATCTCAAGGATACTATCTCAATATTCGATACCATCACCCCCGTCTATCATAATTTTAAGTACTCCCTCCAGTACTGTGCTATTATCATAAAAAAATCATTCCACACCCTACAGGAGCTGTCCCGCAAAAGCCATGCGTGCGTGGACACCAAGTTAAGTAGAATATAATTGGCGGGCGGCACGGCAGGCGCTCAAAGCCTGTACCTGCCTGTAAAAATGCCATCATAAAGCCGAGCCGCCACAACGAGCCCTTTGACAGTTGCACCGGCCTTATGATGCCGCTCTCATTAAACGTTTTATCGGCTGCCAGCATCCCCGCTCTGCTCACGGAATAGTAAACCAATACTCCTATCCCTTCTTCATCTCCTAGTACCCACAACCGATTCAAAGAACCTTTTAAACCATTAATGCTTTAGGCCCGTATTATTCAATTCCATTAAGATTTAGTAGGACGGCCTTTTTAAAGGCGTTTTAATATAAAAGACTATTATGCGGTTCATTTTACTTAACAAAGAATACAATATGTTTTTTTACTCGGGGTCGTTAAATCATGTCCTTCTGTCTTATAAATACATAAGAAATACGTCGGTCTGTTGTTAAGATTTTTTTATTCATTTATTCTTATCCGAGAATTAGCTACCGCGTGCGCTTTGGTTGATAAGTAAGTAGTTCCTATAATTGATTGTTAGTAAAAGTTTATTCATCACACTTGCTCGTAAATGGTGCTATTCCATGTCTACTGTATACAGAAGCAGAATGGACTATTTTTTTCCCACGGGAGTTATGGATTTTCATAACTCTCTAGGGAGTTATGAGCTTGTGAGTGGTCTGATTGGTTTAAGCATATCTAGTTGGCCGCGTGCCACTAGAATTCTGCTCTGTGATTGGTTGAAAAAAATGTAGTTGGCCACGCGCCGCAGGAATACTACTGTGCTGTTCTGTGATTGGTTAAAATATTGAAGCTGCGCGCTCCACACGCACTGATCAGCGCGTCTATCTTGAGAGGACCGCGACATACTCTCGATTTTTCTCGTACACACATTACCTCTTGTTCTAAGTGTTCTAATAAGAGAGAGACGGATAGTCCGTGCTGGAAGTGAAGTAGTAAATTATGGAGTGGTGCGGTTGTATGAAACATAGATTTTTCTGTCTTTTGTAGTTATTATTTTCTGTAATGGGGCAGAGTACTCGAACTAATTGTCGTAAATGTGGACACGCTGGACAAACTCCCCAATTTTTTTTCAGTTAGGTCCATAGCTTTAAGTTTTTGATAGCAACCAACTCCTCCGTCGGCCATATTTAATTTTATGGCGGCAATATTGAAATATACGTATATCATTAATATATCGAGTTCTAAATAAAGTAGAATCAGAAACTTAGTGTCTAAATATACATATTTGGGGTATTTAGGGTCGAGGAATTCAACTAGATACATAATCACCTGAAACTGCCCTACACCTAATGAAAAACATTATAACACGGGCGTAAGAATATTGCAAACTCGAGTCATCAAAATCTCTTGAATCTCTCAATGAATGAAATAGACTCTTGTTCGCGGGTGTCAAAAGGTACATTTATATGGTTTTGATACTTGTATCACATGGTACAATGCGGGCCACTTAGACCAGGAGATACTGACACAATTTTTCCACCACATTTTTGTACCAAATAAGGTGACCCTTACTTGATAAATTGTGTCAGTATCTCCCGGTCTAACTTAGCAAGAGCTCAGCGGGCCTCAGGTTGAGTTTGCTGTATTGGTTGAAACGTTTTACAAATAACTTCTTCAACAAGTTTTGTTATTTTTCTATCATGGTGAAGAATTAAGACCCTTATGAGCATTTGGCAGTTATGTGCTGTGAAAATAGGGTGAGGTCATACAGTATTGCGGCGCTACCACGAAAATCGACTCTCGAAGTTTATGTACTTGCATCCTTGTCACTCGAGTATAGTAAGTGCGGTAGAGATAGAGATAGAGATATCCGAACCTCGACATTCGAAGTTCGTGGTTATAGCTCTGATGTCCTCATCTAAATCCTGAATGTCCAAGATGTCTCCAAATAAGTCAATCTGTGAATATGCATATGAATGAGAAAGTTACCTTTCAAATTTTACCAACCATTTTCATCCAGTGGATCCATGACATCCACTAGCTAGCTGGTATCTGATTGAACTAGGAAATATGCTTAGGTACTCATGTAAATTGACGGAGACAACGCAAATTATGGTACCGTACCACCGACCTGATCTGATGATGGAGTCTGAATGTAGCCAAACAACTCTTAAACTACAGAAATGTCGTGTTTAGGCTCATTGGAACTAACTGAACGAGTCGTTGATGTTATGCAAAAAAGTACAGACCGCAATAAAAGCTTGTAGGTCCTAAATTATTCAGTTTCGACTGAAACTATTTAGTTTTAAAAATAGATAATCTGAAAACGATGGACTCACATTTATCAGTAATCAATGTGTTAACCGGCCCTAAGCCTAATAATACTCGACATATCCAATCGGTTATCGAAACACTTTTGCCAAAGGCGAATAAACATCCTAAACGACACCCGAATAGCGAATCGACCGCTTTTTAATAAAAGTCGTAAGCGTCACTAAGCTTTTATGGATTCAGGTCGTTTTGCATTCACAGCACGGCAGTAGTAGCTAGTGGCTCCCCGCGGCCCGCATCACAATAAATCTGAACCGATAAGTAGCGGCCGGATTGTCGGCGGATCAAAAGGGGGAGGCACATGAAAGGTGCCGCCGCTTGCCGAGATGGTTCATTTGATTCTGTTTCCACCGCCAACCGTTAGCTTCGAGCCCTTTGTGCGATGACATTTTAATTAATTTCATTTAAATTGTGCGTGACGCGTGCGACGTGTCGGAATAATGAGAGGGCTATTTGATTTCTTAAGTCTCGATTTTAATCGCTTTTTGATTTATGGTACCTACTGAAGTTAACGGGGATTTATTGCAAAATTATGATGATGATCTCGGAAATAAAACGAATTTATTGATGGATTAAGTCTAACTCCTATACACTGTAATACCCATGCCATACGGCTTTTCGAACGGATTACGTTGATAAGTACAATTGGGCTAACACATATAATTTTAAGTACTTACACAAATTATTTACCTCATATAAAAATTCAAAGACACAACACGAAGTAAACTAAACATATTTTGATAGTTATTTGTCCGAATAGGCCCCTCCTTTCTCTCGTGCGCCGAAGTCACAGACGTTTCTCTAAACGAATGAGACGGCCTTAATCTTTATTATGAAGGATTAGTTTTAGTTATCTGCTCCCATTTATATTCCTTTTTTTAAATGATTACTTAGTAATAATAATAGACGTATCAAACGTAATTGCGAACGAAGGCGTCAAAAGTCTTTATTAAAAGGGAATATAAGAGCTTTTGACGTCTGCGTTTGCTCAGTTAAGTACTTTTGATGCTGACGGTACTAGTCAGTACAGTACAGCAGTAAAAATAAGTTCGCTTCAAGTTCATCATTCCCAGAGTTCGCACCGTACATAGCAATGGACTCTGAGAAGTAGTGCGCACTCCCCGGTGGCTTATTGCCCACTCTATATGCATGAGGCAATATCCCGCAGTGGAGTGGTACACCTTGGTCCGATACCGCCTTACCTAATTAATTTTCCATAAACTCCGTATGTAAATACATAATTATGTTTACGGGCCGTAAAACAGTAAGATGCGTATGTTGGTACAAACAAGGTCTAACAAGATGCCGCCGATTGGATTATAATTACAATATTGCCATTTATTGAATTACATTTTTATTTCCAATTTTAATAACAGACTGGATATGAATGTTACAATATTAGTAGACAATGAATTGGAGTTTAAAAAATAAAATTACATAAGATACATTTTTTCGCTATATTTTATAATCATCTATGTTTCTTTAGAATGGATTTTTTCAAACAGTAGTGTTTACATAATCGCGTTATTGTGTAAATATGGCTTGAGTGACTACGTCATAGGATAACCTAGTATTTATTAAATAAATGGCACTGCCCCGGCCAAGTCGAGCAAAACAGCGGCAGGGCCGTACTTTCCTTTTCTCGAAGCAGTTCAGCCCATTTTTGACCCCCCCCAATAACTTCATTGTGGATAAAACTAGAGCGTGAATTTTCAGTAACCAAGCAGGCATTGTATAAACACGGTATATTTCTTATTTCATTCAATTTGGACCAGTAGTTTAATAATTATAACTAGTAAAAGTTTTGACAGTGACTGACTGACTCACTGACCGATCATCAAAAGTCTAAGTTAAAGTAACTCTAGCCGGCATGGAAGCTTAAAATTCTAATTTAGAACACAATGAGTGTTTAGTGTATAAATCAAGGGAAATTATTTTGTAATTTCGGTTCGGTTTTCTAGATACACCAACAGCATACATAACTTTGTAATCTCATATAGATATATAGGATTACAATGTTACATTTTCAGTAAATGGCACAAAAAATTAAAAAGGTAGAATTGGGTGTGCATTCATAATTTGTATGTATTGATAACACAACAACCTACAAAAAGAAGTGAGATCCCATTAAAAAAAAACTTTAAATGTAAAAAGGAGTCTCGAAACTCTTTCACCGTAAATAGTTGTGAGATATTTCGTAGTCTCAGGCATTCTTATTATTCTTTATTTGCTAGCTAAATAAAATTTTGTGACTTGACAAACACACGATATAGATATAGAGCTAATTTCCTCCAGACGCCAGAATTAGTTTTTAGCTATTTGGGGGCTCGTCTGAAAATCAGCGCTGGGTATTATACCTACATATCCAGCAAATGGCTGAGACGGGTACCCATTGCCCCTTGTGTTTTCATAGCTTAATAAGAAAAAAAACATAAGGAATATATTTTTGTATTGCTGGTTATGTTTTTTTTTATTAAGCTATGTTTAAGTTTTCCATGACTATTTAATTTTTTGTGTAAAACTCAAATGTGGCAATAAAATGTTATTTATTTATTATTTGTAACTTAAGAGGAAATGCGGGTTGAAGCGTGGCCAATACAAAAACTTGCATTTCAAGTGGCCATAGTCCCATTTACTCCTTCAAAATAAATTAAATGACGAAACAGTCAAAACACCTATAAAACATGTCTCAATGAAATATTTGAAGATTGTGTTGTGTGTGGCGCGGACGGGACGGTCATAAATATAATCATTTTACATACTCGAGTCATCAAGGCCCTCCGCCTTTGGCTTCGTCGTTGTAATAGACTCTCATCCATAAATAATCTCTTACAGACCTAGACCCACAAAGTATACCTATTATTACATGTCAGGATTTACTTCATAGATAATATCGGCTGCCATATCGTGGCAAAAACATCATAAGAAACTATTGTTATGTCGTTGAAAGTAAGTAAATCCGAAGAATCCGACATTCAGTCGAGGTTTATAAAAAAATTGTATTTTATGTAATCGTTATATAGTTTATGCTTTTTCAGAGTGGCCTAATTAAGGTACGAGACTTAAAAAGCTAATTATATAACTATTGTATACAATACTTTTTCTACGAGTCAACTGAACTAATTAAACAAACTTGGTAACTATTGAAAACGAAGTGCAACCAACGGCTTTTTCTTTTTTGTGCGTTGATGTCTAGTTACCTTTGACTTTCTCATGACGGCGTCCTATTGGTCAAATACATTATAGTTCAGTAAAGGCGCCACGTGATTGGTCAATTTCATTACAGTTGTCTCGACAGTTATGAAATGTTGAGTTGGGAGCTTCATAGTAAAAAGTATGTGATTTAAGTTTGGTGTACGAAGTCTTAACATTAAGATATAAAAAAAACTTTTTATGAATAAATACGTAGAAGATAATGACAAATGTATAAGTAGAGAGAAAATTAAAACCAATTATGTATAAATATAGAAACTAAAACCATTTAATAGTATTGAATTATACGCACAAGCATAAAAACTTTGAAAAAACTGTAAACTAACTGAAAAAGACGGGTAGCCTAGGTGGGTGCGTCTCATAACATATAACAATTCATGATATAATTTCATGTTACTAACGTTCACTAAATATGTATAATAAACGTTAGACATAACAACAAATACGATATATTTTTATAGCAAATTGCCAGAGTCGGGCCACCGCATTGGACGAATTATTCGTGTGCGTTGGACCTTATGGACCTATCTTTACGAAGTAACATATTTATATATCTTATTTGTAGTGGTTGGGCGTATCCTTACTTTCGATATCATTGAGTCCTGGCTTTTTGCCCGACTACGGCAGAGCCGGAAGGAAGAGATATGGTTTCAGGAGTCTTTGTTTGTACTTACGTGTATTCCACGGGTAAGTAATGGCACGAACGAGTCATATATATTATGTTGCGTCCACACCACACGTCCGACAGAGGTGGACGGCATGCCCGGTACGAAGAAAGAATTTTTTTGCCGTGCATCCTGCAACGGTCACAGGGGCTGAAATCTTACGGCGGACATGCGTCTATGCGGACGCGCGTAAACCTAGGGCTAATTCGCTACTGCGCGCGCTAATGCAGCTCACCCCGCCGGTCACCCGTTACGAAAATAGATCCCTGCCTACGCTTAGTTACTACGCATCGCGGTGTCAAGATATATTTGTGGGTGAGCGTTGAGGTGAGCTTAAAACAAGTTACAGAATAGGGGCCTGGTCTTCATAGGTGCATCCCCACGCTCAAGCGCGGCGGATGGCTTACGCTACGAAGTGCTACGAAGTCATAAGATGGAGGTAAAAAAACTTAAGTAAAGGCCTTTAAAGGCTTTAATTAAGTTTTTTACCCATACCGCTCAAGACGTCCGCCGTACTGGAGTGTGCATCAAATGCCGCAATTTCTTAAAAATCTTCTGTGCCTTCACATCCTGTCGCGATCCCAATACTTTTATCATATCCTCATCTGCAACGAAATTGAAAACAAATAATCAATAAAAGTAAAGGTAAATCGTGTAAACTTTTCTAATATTTTACAAAAACAATACAAAACAGTTTATTTATAGACAGTGCTGCATGATTATCAAATCATCGCTGCTTGACACAAAGTAAATAAGGGTAAACGCAGGTATTAACGACCCCCTTAAGGCAATTTTAAAATAGACCTTACTTTTTAAGTATACTGGTGGCCATCACATTTAATATTTCAATTTTATATGTTAGTGTTAAGTATAAAGATTATATTTTCTCAGTCAAATGCCCATAAATAAAGGGCTATTGTATTAAAAAAAATATACAAAGTGACGAAGTCGATTCTTACTGTTACCGTCCTAGAATAACGGCTGTGAATCTATTTACGATTTTTATGCAGCTATTACCGATCGTTCCCTGGGTATGTCTTAAAACTGCGACTATAAATTGCCCACATTTTATGAGTCGGTAATACTTTGTCCTTACATATTTTATTAACGACCCATAGGAGTCGGTAATGGCAACCATAAGAAACCATTACCGACCCATAGAAGTCGGTAATAGCAACCATAAGAAGCTTCTTCGGTAATAGCTATTACCTATCGTACATACTATATACTATTACCGGTCGGTAATAGTTTCATATTGTTGCTATTACCGACTCCTTTGCTAAGGTTTGGGTCGTTAATAAAATACCTACATATTTTATTACCCATAGCAGTCGGTAATGGCAATCGTAAGAAACCATTACCGACCCATAGAAGTCGGTAATAGCAACCATAAGAAGATATTAACGATCGTACATACTATATACTATTAGCGGTCGGTAATAGTTTCTTATGGTTGCCATTACCGACTCATATGGTTCGGTAATAGTTTCTTATGGTTGCCATTACGGACTCCTTTGCTCGGGTTTGGGTCGTTAATAAAATATATAACAACAAACATAACATTGATTACCGACTCATAAAAAGTAGGCAATTTTTAAAATTCGTGTATAAAGTAGAAAAATTCGATAATAATCATTTTCACAAAGTATAAAGTGACAAACTAATTTCTCAAATAATTCCAGTTTATACAAGTTTATTCTAGGAAAGGGGGGCTTTCGCGCAAATGGAAAGCCAATTTATGAAAGCGTGTTACATACATTTCTTAAAATATCACGCCGTTAGCCTGCGAATGTCAAAAACGTTTTGTATGGTTGTCGAACCACCTTAATTGAAACAATTAATTATTTTCTCGGCATTTATTTAATATCAAAATATAGATACTACAAAAACAATAAATATATTGATTTTATGGCGAAACAAAACAAAAAAACTTTAAAAAAAAAATACGTTACAGAGACGAGTAGATGCATAAGAAATAAGGTAAGGCACATCTCTTTATCACAGAACATAGCCACTACTAAAATTACATCTATAAAAAATAATAATGATATACTTAGTACAAAAGTTTCTACATTTCGTAACTCAAAAGCGAAATGCCTCCTTCATAATGCGTCTAACTCTTTCGCATTCATACGATAAAATAATGCACATAAATATACCATCGAGCCTGCCAAACAAATACGGTAACAGTACGAAAATAGGTTCGAACGTCGATACTATCGACAACACAGCTAACTAACCCGTGCACTTTATGTGCATTGGAATAAAGGTTCTATATAAGTACAGGATGGTTAGTTAACTGTGTTGGCGTTTACTGTTAAGCTTACAATTTACACGCAACAGATAGGCAGGGCGGACAATATTATTCATAAAATCGCTTTATTTTAAATCGGTAGTTTCATACCTGATTTTGTAAAAAGAATGTTACTTTTGATAAATTCATAGGCCTTTAGGTAGAGATGTTATCTTACGGTATATACAAATGATGTTACAGCTTTCATAACACAATAGATAATAGTCAGTGGACGTTTTCCAAAACACTTTCAGTGTCAGAAACCCACTAAGTGGGCACTTTGCTCGTACGCACTTTCTTTTAAATAGCGGGAAAACTATTGAAATTTCTACGAGCGTAGCACTGGGAAATCGTTAGCACTGAATATGTTTTAATTAAAAAAGGACTGAAGTATTTAAATTGTAGCGATACAAATAGTAGTCGGATAGTACCTACTTCAAACGGAGCCAAGTTGTAAGAAAAGGCAAGACTCTTAAATTCATTCTACAAAGGTCGAGATTCCGAGCCAATATTAAATGCTATCTTCACTCATTTATACATTTTATCAAACATCATCATGTGCGCATCAGTCTATAGAACACACGTGTACTTAATATTGCTTATGATATAATTATACTCGAGTACAGATGTAGAGAATAATGGTTTTTTTTTATAGAATTTTGTCACTTTAGTAATCACTTAACGTGTTTTTTGTTTCAGTAAGCTATTTGAGATAGCACGATAATAACGAGCGTCTCCGACAAAATACGACAGACCAATCATTATTTAGTACATCTGTTAACTGGTCCAAACAAAAAACATTCAAAATAAGAGAAAATCTCATAACACGAGTATTAAACAACCCGGCAAACGTTTCTTTTTATTTACTTAACAGAGTACATAAAATTATTGCCACTATTCGAAATATAATTGAATAAATTATTGCCAGTACATTTCTGAGCTGCAATCAACACTTGTGTTGATAATGGTAACGCTTTCGCTACCTTAAAGCCTGCATCACACTGGCGAAGCCTGGCCGCGGCGGTAAAAAGTAAACATGTCAGTAGCTGTCAAAATTAGTATGGACCGCCACCGCAGGCCGCGCCAATGTGATGCAGGCTTAAGAGTCCGTGGCGGCCCGGCAAAAGTTCGATTGTAGGTATATTACCCGTCTCCCGAGCGCGCCAGCGCAGGTGTCGTGGTGGGGGTCGAGCGAGTGCTAGGTCGGCGTAGAAAAGTTTTGATACTTTAACCGTTTTATCTGAGTTTTTCGTTACTTAATATTTATATTCATATAAATATATAAATGTTGTATATATAAATACATATACAACACATGTGTTGTATATTTGTTATACGTGTTGTGTTGAAATAAAATATCAGGCAATCAACAAAAAAAAAACTCATGTATTTTCTGTGTGAACATGATACGGAGTATCAAAATTATGCACAAATAATATTCGGGCTATTGAAATTCAGCGTAATCGAACTATGCGAATCTCAATTCTGCCAAAACAGTTTATTATGCGAAAAGTCAATTATGGCTACATAGATTATGCGAAATTGAATTCCTACTAAAAAAAAGACCGGGTTGCACTCCGGGAGTGCCGGCAGAAGTGAAAACTTGAATAATTATAATTTTGCAAAAAAAAACCCTTACTCCCCCCTCCCTCCCCCTGCGTGCCAATATATCTAATAACAGCCTTATTAGTAGTACGCTATAGTTCAACTTAACTCAGCAAAATTGATGAAGGAGACGATGAAATAAAATACCAATTTGTTTTGCCATTGCTAAATATTTTTCAAAGCTCTTTAGAAATAACGTCCAAATTCGAACTATTCGAATTTATTCAATGGCAAAACGGTAAAGGACGCGTGGACAAAATTACATATTTATTTGCAGACAATGCAATTGCAAAAAGTGTTTAACGGCTTTATACTCTTACGAATAGTGTTCAGTTTTGAATGAAGTCGAATCGGCTAACAAAAAATATAAGAGTTTGCTTTTTTAAACAAAATGGAATTTGCATTTACGGAAAATGTGTTACGACCTTATACTGTTAACAATAAAGTACAAACTAGAACTATGTGCCCCTAGTCAATCCCCCGTTTTCCCTCCCGCCCCCATGCCTCGTCCCGAATCTCTCCCAATTCTACGGTCACGTGACATCACAAAAATCTGTCACGACTGTCACGAGTTTATCAATTTTTCCCCATCCCAAAAAGTGCTCAGCGCCGCTAAAGAAGTTTTCACTTCAAAAATATGCCAAAACAGAGGGAACGTACTTAGAACTGTATCGTTAATTATAATGTATTTATGTAATTACTAGAAATTCAAAATTCATTCAAGTACTTACTTGTTTGACGACTGCTTTAGCCTAGTTGGTAGTGACCCTGCCTACGAAGCTGGAGGCTCTGTTCGAATCCCGGTATGGGCATTTACTTCTTCCTGAGTCATGGATATTGGTTTTCTATGTATTTAAGTATTTATTTACCTATCTATATAAGTATGTATATCGTCGTTTAGTACCCACAGTACAAGCTTCCCTTAGTTTGGGACTAGGTCGATTTGAGTAAGATTGTCCCCAATATTTATTTATCTTTATTCATCTTAAAACTTAGTAACTTTGGCTTTGCTGGAAACGTATGGCCAACTGGTGCCTTTGTTTAGGGTTCCGTACCCAATGGGTAAAAACCGGGACCCGTTCGCTGTCCGTGTGTCTGTCACCAGGCTGTATCTCAAGAACCGCGATAGCTAGACAATTTTGAACGAAGCCCTTTCACGTCGGTTGAGAAATGCGACCTCTAGAGGAGAACAGCCGGAAATCCGGACAGACATACGAAAGCATTTTTGTCCAAGCTGAAACGGCGACCTTATTCGCTTCCGCTCACTAGGTCGATAATTAACTACTGTTAGAGTTTTCAGTTTCCAGGTTATTCAATTCTAGGTGAATAGTTTTTACCTGAATTATAGTATAACATTAGTGTATGTGTTGAAATAAAATACTAGGTAATTTAGAAATGTAGGTACAGTTTATTTTTGATTACAGTTGATTGACCTAACGTATGAGCTTAATCACCTGATAAATATTAATAATTCGTTAACCTTTCCAGATTCCAGCGTTGTGCTGATTTCGTTATAGTCTGGTTTAAATCTTTAGGACAACTGAATATTTTCTCTCTCTTTACTTTACCAAATGAACGGTTTGTCTTCCTAGGCGCCATACTTGAATCTAAAATAATAAAACCAATCAATTTATGAATATTGTTTTATAGTATACTACATTAGCGACATGAATAGTAAGAATCTGACCAAGGAAAAGATGGGCGATAAAAAGATATGGAGATAAAACATGTTGCACCGTACGTCCACAACTAAAGTGAAAGATAAAACAACTTCAGCAAATATTATCACTATACGTAGGTCATAAATGACTTACAAGACGCAAAACGATAATACACTTTAAAAGCGCGAGTTCTATACAAGTGGTGGAATGATATTGTACAAATTACTATCAAAGCTGCAGAAGAAGAAGCAGAAATAGCTTAATTTTTTTTGTGAAAAAAGCCGATTTTAGCTATAGCCTTTAACAGTGCTATTGAAAAAAGCGCTCGCTCAGGATTCGGTATTTTGAGACGCGTAGTGCGTAGTGTGTGTGTAAATACTACTAGCACGCACACAAGCTTACTGTAGCTGTATAGCGCACCGTTGGAGCGAATGCGCGACCGATATTAATACTTGCACTATTCATATTGTTATTTTTGTCAACCCTGCATATTATGGCGGTGGTTTGTAAGTACTTGTGAATGTTACAAATGAAAAAGTGATGGCCGTTGGACCTTGGACCCCCCACAAAGTGGACTGATGTAACTAATAACAATAACTAATTAACAAATAATAAAAGCTTGTTTTATAACAAGCTTTTCTCCTTTTATTAAATTTTTAACTTTTTAGATTTTTAATTTTTCCTATATTTGTTGGAGTTGCATATTCACGCCATATCATATAGATATGTCAAACGAGCCCAAAGTCGATGGGGCTGCGTCTTTTAATTACGGAGTTCCATGGCTACCTTTCAGCTCCATTATCAGACCCTGGTTACCATATAGAACCAAAGTACTCGTCAAGACGAATTACACGACCCCAAACTTGATGGGGTTGCGTCGTTTAATTACGGAGTTCCTATGACCACCTTCCAGCTCCATCGTCAGACCCTGGTGACCAAAGTACCCGTCAAGACGAATTAATCAAGCCTAAACTCGATGGGGTTGCGTCGTTTAATTACGGAGTTCCCATGGCTACCTTCCAGGTCCATCATCAGACCCTGGTTACCATATAATACCAAAGTACTCGTCAAGACAAATTAAACGAGCCCAAACTTGATAGGGTTGCGTCGTTTAACGAGTTCCTATGACCACCTTCCAGATTCATCATCAGATCAGCTTTATGTCATAATAATATTACATTGTCATCCAATTTATACATGCATGCAAAATTTCAGCTCAATCGGAAACCGGGAAGTGGATCAAATTTAACTTGCAAGATTTAATTACAGACAACGGATAGGTGAACTAAATAAAAGTTTATAAAAATTCATCAAGTATCACGATCACTCGTAAAATATTTGACATTGGAGCTATACAATTCGTAAGTTGTCTCGATTAGCCTCACGAATGTCTCACTAGTATAGTTTGACCCCGACGTTGGTAACAACTATGTCTAGCCGGAGATCAAAATAATATTTCAGTCGAGGGGTAGCCTTCGTGAATAGCCACAATTACACGACGTACAGGTCCAACCCGGACAACGGCTAAGCCGGTACTGCCGAATCGAGCGCCGTGCACGGTGTTTTATTACGAACTTTAGTGTGATTTCAAATATTTTTTATGCTTAAATTTACTTCTACACATAGATATATTTTTGTTTGTACGAATAGCGCTTAAACTAGAGTTTCTTGTTATGGCTTCATATTTTTGAAATAATGAGCTAAATGGCCAAAAATACTGGCGATTCTTCGCGTGTTTTTACTCAAAAGTTGTTGGATGGAAATACGGTTTTACTCAACAATTTAATATGTAACTTATAAAATGTTTTCCGCTTATTCCTAAGAAGACTATCATTCCAATATGGATATATTTGTTTCATGTCGGTTAGAAATCAAATAGTTCTTCAAATCCACGTCGTTTTACACGTCTCCGAGCGAAAATTGAGAAAACAGCGGTTGGACTGAGCCAAAATATGGTAAATTGAGGGCTAAATGTAAACAATTCTTCCGCTTATTAAACTTGAATTGAAATGATCTTTCATATTACACAATAAAATCTTTAGGAAAACGAATATTTAATGAGATATGACCTCAAAAAGTTTAGCGAATTCAGCAAACGGCTATATACGGACTCTTAAGCGTGCATCACATTGGCGAGTGAGACAGCAGATGAGTCGCGCGCGTTACGTTACCACCATTACCATTATCATTATCAGGTGACTTTACGGTATTTGAAAACAGTAAAAACAATATACGAAAATACTTTACGTACAACAAGCTTAAATTTTTTTCCTATGCGTATTAAATTTTTTTTTACAAACTTCGATTTTAAAATGTACCGAGCTGATTGGCCAAAGATAATGTGACGCCACAATAATTATGTATTTCCTCACAACTTCATATAGCTTGGGTGCGGTGCCACGTGTCATTTGGCTGTCATACCAATATGATTTAGAATAGAGGTTATAACCTGTACTGCGGTGACTTATGTCACCGAACCCAAGACATTTGAAAACGCATTGTAACAGAGCCTTTTTGACATAAAATTTCACAAAAAGTGTTAATTTGACCATCAGTCAAATACCGTGTCAAGTTAGTATTAGTTATTTGGAAGAACGCTGTGTTCAACTGAGGGAGAAGAACTGCTTGCCCGGCATTTTTTGTCGCTGTTTCTTGAGGAACTCCCGTGCTTGTTTGTCGCCCTGTCGCGACTCGAGTGCCTTTATCGCGTCTCCGTCTGAAAGAAATTTTAAGTAGAGTTAGTTATTACCAAAACCATGTGTAGGGTCAATTTTGGTTTTCAAAACAGTCGCGGTCGCTAAAATAACAGATTTTACTGACAATAGATTTCGACCGCGAAAATAGAACAAAATAAGACCCGACTCAGAACATAAAGGGCTGTACAGAATAGAATAAAACAGGCAGACTTTATGCACGGCAGTGTTTGGATGTCGAAATGAAGTAAGTAATTCCAGTGCCAGTGGATCCGATTACTTGGCCTAAAACGAAATTATCTCACTTTTAGACATAATATTTTAGGCGGCAGATTAAAAACGATATGTTTAGAATAGCATTTTGGCAGCTAAGGTAAGTTGAATAGCCCGCCTAAAATGAGAAACGTCAAATTCAAATTAGCGCTGTCATTACGACAGCTGCTCATAGAATAGCAGTGTTTTAGCGACACCTAAATAAAATTGGGAAGTTTAGAGGCCACTGTAAAATCGAGTCCAGTAATAAATTAAAAGTAATTATGGGTTTGCGAGCCATATATACGTGCCTATCAGAGAAACTCGTAAGGGTCGCTATGAACGAGATTGCACTGGGTCTGGTGAACATGTTCTTGTCTTTGATCAGGAAGTGGACCAGCCTCGCACGTAGTATACATACACAAGTATAACATTTACCTATGGCACTGGGCCTGGTGAGCGGCAGATGCTGCTGCTGCAGGCTGGAGATGGGCGCGGGCGTGTCCGGCACCTCGCCGAAGCTGAGGTACGCCTCGCCCACGAACGCGTTGCTCACGCTGAACATGTCCTTGTCTTTAATCACGAAGTGGATCAGCCCGTCTCGCACGCGCCGCTGCTCGCTGGTCAAGGGGCTGAGTAATAAAGGTGATATGTTTAATTTATTCGAGCGATATTCCGGCTGGGCCAAATTTTTATAGAAGGCAATAAAATATGCATGATGACGAAAACCCCATTCAATTATCCCAAGAAATTACAAAGCTACAACCGATTTAATAATGTTCCTTGGTACAGAGAAAACGCTTGAGCAACTAATACTAGCTTCATAGTAGATGCTAATAGTAGCTTCATCTGAAGGCGCGGTTTGCGGAATAGGGACAGAATATATCCCATCTTAAAACTTTGGACCCAGTCCACATCCCTATTCATAACTTTCATCCACTAAGTAACCGCTTCAAGACCGTCTACATGACATTTTGCTTAATCTAGGGCTTATACGACAGGACTGATTATAAATTACAGCCATATTACAGCTAAGCTAGATCTGCCTACTTCTTGGGGCTTCTCAACCAATCTTTCCACAGGTTTTAACAGATTTTTTAAGCACTACGTATTCCAGTGAATTGATATACCTAACCGAAAATGCGACGCAGTGATTCGCTACAAGTACCTAATTTGTACTTTTTGGTAAAGTACTAACAAATGGCAAAACCCCGGTTTACAAAGCTAGTAAGACAAAGATACTAATTCATACATGATAGCGCCGTTACGGCGTAGCATAACATTTAAAATAAAAATGCTTATTTAAGTACATGCACAAGATGAATCTATACAAAAAATAGCACGATTGAAAACAGGATGGTAGACCAAGTGTCACTCACATGTGGAACATTTCGTCGTAGAGGGGGAAGAGGTTCTTGTTGTGTGTCTGCGTTTTGGGTTTGACCACGCTCGCGAACGAGTCCTCTGGAAGGAGGCCCACTCGCACGTACGAATCGCACAGACCTGGAAAATTAGATCACTCGTATCCATAAATAAGTCATTCCTTTTGGCAGGCTACGTGGCCCGTATTTACAAATACCTTACAGACTAACATACTTACATATAAATATACAGAACTTGTAATAAGTAGCAAAATAACACGCTAAGGCGGCACGCGCGGCATCCTTTGCGCTCAACGACCTTTAAAATATTATGTCATAAGACTTTAATAAAACCAGAACCGCCCGTATCTGGGTCAAACGACCGAGGAGTCTCAAGATGATCTACAGGTACACCGTTTAAGAGTCTTACATTGGATGCCCTTAATTGACTAACCAAACACACGAGGTAAACATTTACCCCCATAATCATAAAAAATCGTTATTTACGATACAAGTGCCGAAAATAGGAAATTCGCAACGAGTGGTGATAAATTAAAACACGACCGAAGGGAGTGTTTTAAATCGACACAGTTGCGAATTACCTATTCGCACGTGTACAACGTTTTACTGTACATATGGCTCTTTAAAGTTTCGACATATGCACGAAAAGTGTTCTTTTCCGCACTAGTGCGGGAAAGTAGCACCATATACATACTGTAAAAGTGTTTTCTCCCTTCCTCAGTTATCAAAAATCTGAAAGTGACCGATACAGACAAAAAACCTGCCACTTTTAGCATAAATGTAGGTATAAAATATACACAAAATATGATATCGCATTGATAGGTTGCTAGCCCATCGCCCACAACACACCTACGTACTGGATTAATTTATTCAATTAGGTTCAGTCAACATCATATAGTTAGTAGCAGCCAAAGTAGCCAAATATATCGTAACACACCCTTACTCCTACCTATAATAATAAAGACGTGTTCCGCCTAGCTGCTTCACGTACCTGTAGGTGTCTGTGACTACTCCGTAGCATAAGATTTCTAATTAGAAACAAGCAGACTCACCATTAGAATCCGTCGCCACCAAATTCCTAGCATTCAATATCTCCAGCTTCAAATTGTCCTCTATAAACTGAGCTCTCACAGTCAGTATTCCCATTTTGGGTTCACTAATTGCTTGTTGTTCCTGCCACCTTTCTAAATGATACTGTTGTATGAGTTCCCTCGTCTCCATGCCGTGTAGTTTCAGTAAATATTCTACGCGTTTCAAAGTCTCTGACGAGTATATGTCTTTGTTATCTTGGCGGAAGGATCGGATCATTATTTTGAGGCATTCGTGGAGATTCGAGAAAAAACTAGGTGGTCTTCGTTTCTGGAATATTCAGAGCGATTATTAATAATAGAATCTTTAGAAATAATATAATTTAACGGTGAACTTCGGGCAACACGGACAAAGTTATTGAATTAAAAAACTAAAGGGTTATATTATTATTAAATTGGGTTATTTATTTGACATGTCAGAGTTTCGTCACGAGTTTAAGTATTCTCCTTTGTTATAATTGTTATGATTTCAAATAGGTGTAAGATTTCTTACACTATTAGATGTTATTAATAAACAAGTCGTTAAATACTTAAGTAGGTATTAAAATATTTTATTGCACTGCACAAACACAGTAGACATCAGATTATTAAGGCAATTATTTAAAGCATAGTAAGGAATATCTCATCACTGCCCTGCAAATAAACTTATTTAAAAAATGAAATCTTTTATGAATTCATGCAAATAAAAAAGACATGCTATGATATAAATATGTAGGTATTAAAAGTAGGATTAATTGTGGTAAGTATATAAATATATATGTCTAAATAATATCCCGTCGATAAACCTGTATCAGTATGGAGATCGCATTCGCTGAAAACTATCGGAAATAATTTCAAGACAGAGGAGAGCATTTGCTGTTCACAACACAATCGAAACTATCCAGATCACTTAGGTACTAAAAGCAACATTCATCGAAACAACACAAACGAAAGTTTACATGAAGTTGTAGGCTACTGTCCTGATGAGGCGAGGAACATAACAAGCCCACGTTGCATAAAGATCTATACAAGTACACATTCAACACAGGTAACATAATATAAAGTAGGTACATAAACAAGGTGCTTTCTAAGAACTATGTTTACCGCATCTAAATTAGCAGCAGCCGATTTGTTCAGGCGCCTTGGGTCGATATACCGTGTAATCTTTGCCTTTCGGTGCTATATTGAAACATAAAATTATTTAGAATCAAACTGCAGATACATAGAACAATAAATAAAATATAAACAATATGAAAACAGGGTGCACTCTCAAATATTGCAATAGCGTGTGGTAGTATGCAATATTTACCCGAAAAAGAGTGTAGTTGCTATTGGGAGCTATTTTGTTTTTGTCGAAATACCTACGCCTAATCAAGCGGATACGGGTGGAGAGCCTCTCTTTCTACAATACAAAATTAATGTACAGTTAGTGTAACGAATGATAGAAATATTAATTACAAAGAGCATCAGGTGAAAGGAGTCGAAACCCATAGTATTTTTTTGAGTATTTGAACTTGCGTACGAAATTAATTTCATGTGTGTTACAACTTACAAAGTCCATACTTGGTAACACACAAAAACACACGTATGTACAGGGCCATCGTATATGTGTATTTTCTAGTATAGGTGTTGTCTGGATATCAAACTGAGCCTTTCCTCTTAAAAATACCAAGGCCTCTTAAAAGTACTTATATACATTTGTTTTGCGCTAAAAAAAACGACATACTTAGGTATGTCATTGTAACACTAAATATCTTTCGAGTTTATTGGACTGATGTTTGTCTAGGGTAATATCATTAAAGTTCTCTTTTTTTGCCCTGTCGGTTGCGGTTTCAAAAAGACTAAACTATTGTGTAAGTACAATGCTATTGTTTGTTTATTTCAACGTCATAACGTTGAATGAACAAGCTCAGCTTAAAAACTAACGACTATATACCCGTATTTATTAACTTTAAGACGAACACATCAAATATTCGAGTCGTATTTAACTAACTGCATACCCTTTCACCAGATCCTCCAATTAAGTACAATAAAATTAGTTAAAAGATAAAAATGATAAAAATCGTTAATACTCCAAGTATGTTACAAATACAAGCAATATACTGTGTAAAACATTTCTAACCTCCAAGTTGGCCTGTATAAGCTCATAAAGAACCTCTCCAAGCTGCTCCCATACGATATCAAGGGTCCGAGAGAAGTTATCGTTATTGAGCTGCTGGTAAAGTGTGTCGAGGTTAGCCTCGAGGTAGCGCATAACGCGGTCCATGCTCGAACAGTCTTGGTGGAGAAGCTCCGCGCCCTCCATTAGGAACCGAGTGATGGATGGCATCATCTGAAAATAACCAAGCATTGATTCGTTAAATCCTGGCAGTGCTATTTTTTTATACAAACTCAGATTGCGTTTCATGTGATAGGTGAAAATAACGATTGTTTCTTTTTTATTTATGGATTAAGACAAAAGACAAAGACATACATGTTATAGTTACACGGTCCATCTAGACAAAACCTTAAAGAAGTTTGAGTGCCGATAGGGAGTTCTTAACTACTGATTAAAATAGATAAGTTAAAAAGTGCATCTTCAAGACACCATATTCATTGTACCATATCGATTTCCTAGTTCATAAAAGTACTAAGTAGGTATCACTCACCTTTTTGACCATTATTTCCAGAATTTCCACAATCTTATTCTTAACAGTATCTATGGCGTTTGCAATGACACACTGCAAAGTGTCCTTGCATCTGTAATAAAAGAATCCTTTTTAGTTTGAGATCTGAAAGTATGTATGTATGTATGTAAGCACTTTATTGTACACAATAACAGGTTTAGGAATATACATGTCACACAATAGATCAAAGTACAAAGGCGAACTTATCCCTATAAGGGATCTCTTCCAGCTAACCTTTGAGCAATTGAGAGGAAGGTAGGTAGAACGAGATAGGCAAACTTATACCGTGTACAAAAACAGAGAAAATGAAAGCAAATCCTAATAAGTATTAATTCTAGACAAATAAAAACATGCCAATTCATATATAAATATACAGTATAAAATATAATACACACTAACATATGTAACATATATATCGCAAATATACAATAAATAAATAAATACTATATTCAACCAATTCACAAGTCATTGGAAAGCCACAACTTCTTCAAATTCATCTTAAGTGACGCAACAGACTGCGACTGTCTCAGCGACAAAGGCAACTCATTCCACAATTTAACAGCGCGCGCAGTAAAAGATCTGGAGTATGTTCGAAAGTCATGTGATTGGATGGTTTTCATCGAGAAAATAAGGTAAATATTTTTGTAAGTAGGCACAATTGATAGGCATAGACTAAGTAATATACAGAGGCAGCTCATCCCTTAAATTAAAATATTGACTAAATATAGATGGCGTTACTAGTCTATGATACCACCGTGCACTATCAACGCCATCTACATAACGGCAGTATGATAGTTTCAGGGAAGGACCGTCTAGGATTTATTATTAGCTTCCGCCCGCGACTTCGTCTGCGTAGTCCCGGGATAAAAACTATCCTATATTTTAATCCAGGCTATAAACTATCTTCATGCAAGATTTCACCCAAATCAGTTGAGCCGTTTAAGCGTGATTCAGTAACAAACATCCAAACATCTAAACATCCAAACATCTAAACATCAAAACATCCAAACATCTAAACATCATAACATCTAAAGATCCAAACATCTAAACATCCAAAAATCGAAACATCAAAACATCTAAACATCCAAACATCTACACATCTAAACATCCAAACATCTAAACATCAAAACATCTAAACATCCAAACATCCAAACATCTAAACATCTAAACATCCAAACTTTCGCAGTAGGATGGTATAGAATCTCTACCTCTGTGCCTCCACCGGCGACTTGCACTCGCACAGCTTCTGTATAATATCGTCCATGTCCAACTCCTCAACGAAGGGCTCCAGACTCTGGCGCACATAGTCGATGTTGTTGATGGCCACGCACCACTCTGTGGTCACCTCGAACCGCTCTTCGAACACCGTGGTGACATGGCCCGCGTTGTCCACTCGGCCGGACATACGGTCGGAGTAGAATACGCAGCATCGACATATGTCCTGGAAATAGAATCGGTGAACGTCAATCTCGACTTCATTCTTCATGATCTACCATGTCAAAGGCTTTTGACAGATAACAAAATACACTACACTTTAACTTTTGCTCTAGCACCGTGTGAACATGTTTCATGAAAGCTGCTATGGCGTCTTCTTTAGAGAGACCCTTACGGAAGCCAAATTAGAATTAGCGATTAAATAGTACATACTATTCACTATCTACACGAACATTAGGGAGATACCCATTTGCAATTAAAACGAGTACTTCCTCTTTGAAACTCAGCTGATAAGATCACAGACACCTTCAAACTTGAATAAAACACAGACTATTCCTTTAAAATACATTTATGCATATTGACTAGTGACGATGATCAGGTAATTGGACTTTTAAGCGATTCCCGGCGATTATCTTGCATATCCAAAGATCGATTGAGAGGTTCTTAGCAAAAAAATTTTATTTAAATCTGCTAACTCGGTTTGAGTCCTTTCATTATGACAGTTCATTTCAAAAAGCATAGGTGGTCATGTGGCCCAATCATGTTACTGCCAATTTTTCGGGCATAATGGACCCGATTCTACAGTGGCCTCTAAACTTCTTAATTTTATTTAAGTAGGTGTCGCTAAAACACTTTGCTATTCTATGAGCAGCTGTTCATAATCAAATGACAGCGCTAATTTGAATCTGTCGTTTCTTATTTTAGGCGGTCTATACAACTTACTTAGCTGTCTACATGCTACTCTAAATGTCGATTTTAATCTGCCGCCTAAATTATGTCTAAAAATTAGACAATTTAGTTTTAGGCTAGTTAAGCCATGTGCACGTAGAATCGAGTCCATTGTTCTGTTTAAGTAACGTTTTTAAGAAACATTTCTAAAAACGTTCACTAAGACTTCAAAATAGTAATGACTGAGAACACGCTCATGTCTGATTTCCAGTTCCAGTTGTAGGAGTATACAAGACTATCTTTACACGACCTCAATCAAAGTTAACGAAACAGCACATACGAAAGAGACTAGTCTTTCGTATAGCAGCTTTTACGCCAAAAATGCACAAACAAATGAACACTTACATCAACAATCTTAGCCACAAAAGTGTAGCTCCCCTCAACATCAGGCCAGGCCAACTGCGTCCAGAATATCTTTATCTGATAGAATATCTGCAACGTATCTACAGCAGAACTGCTGTATTTCACATTACTATCAATGACTGTCAATGAGTCTAAATCTACGGCCTTTTCGATGCGCGATAGAGCCTTGTACGCAGCGATGTCGAGCCACTGCGCTACGCCACCGAAGAACCATCCGTGGAAGTGAGATATGGCGTATGAGCTCCAATCCGTTTCATTTAACCCCTGGCCGAGTCTGTAATATTAAGGATCGAATGATTGATAATCATTATTAAACGTTATTCGAGAGGTAGCGTGTAGTATGTAGGTATCAGTGACGGTAACTTAAGTGGCAGTGGGCGGGGCACATTGCACGTAGAACCAACGGCTGTTGGGGCGGAAAGGTTCTCGAGTGGCGACCGCGTACTGCAGGCGCGGCGTGGGTAGGCCCAAGGTGGACTGATGACCTGGTAAAGGTCGCGGGAGTCCGCTGGATGCGGGAGCGGTCAATGTGGCACTATTTATGGGACGCTTATATCCAGCACTGGACGTCTTTCGGCTGATATGATGATGATGATGATTAGTGGCGGCGCGTGAGAATTTTCACTGGACAACCCGAAGCAAAGAAAGGCATTTTTTTGATGATTTACAAGTTCGGTAATATATAGGAACAAATTTTAGCCAAACCGTAAGTATATATTACAACTACTGTATGTTATGAAATTAGTAAAGTAAACATAACGTGGCAAAATAAATATTAACCCAAGTATATAATATTTACTAATATTTGATCAGCCCGTGTCGGACATTGTTTCACCGGTAATACCAATTAGTCACGGTTATAATTACTATTCTAAACTTGAATATAGCATTACACACTCACGTCAAAAACCTCTGCAAGGCCAGATACAGCTCGAACAGCGTAGTGCCCATAGCGAGGGGCTCATCCTCGACCCGCGGAGCCCCAAGCCCCGTGGCCCCGTTAATCCCACCGGCCAGGTGCACACTGGTCGTGGAACCCTCGTTGTAGTGCAACCTCTTCAGACTCTTGCACACCTCTATAACTTCCGGTTCCACTAGGGAAGCGATCTTGCTCTCGTAGAGGCCGTACAGCACTTTGGAGTAGGGGAAATTCATTACCCTGGAAAAAGATTTGATCAGAGGCTTTGGAACCTGTTTAACAGCCATGCAACTCGAGGTTTCTGTCTATAAAACGAATTTAAGACAAGCTTTTGATGTCGATCGAAAGGGCTCTGAAGAGTTCAAGCTCAATAAGGCGGCGTTGTTTGAGAGTTTTTGTTGCCGCCTTCCGATTCTGACCATTTTTATGAAATACTGCAATGCCATCTGATTTACAAACCTATGCGAAATATTAACTCAAACGAACATCGGATTATCAAAAATATAGACAGCCAGACAACCGAACTACAGGACAGCTAGCATCATCAGTTTTATGGTCATGTCTTACTTGCCGATTTGGACCATAAACCACGTAAAAAATAATGTGCTAGCTGGATGCAAGAGTAGATTACCTAGTAAATACCTAGAGCATCATCCTCCTAGCGTTATTCCCGGTAATACCCCTGTAGGACCCCGGGGTCCGCTTTAACACCTAATCCCAATATTTGGCATAGGCTAGTTTTACGAAAGCGACTGCCATTTGCCTTCCAACCCAAAGGGAAAACTAGACCTTATTGGGATTGGACCGGTTTCCTCACGATGTTTTCCTTCAACGAAAAGCTAATGGTAAATATTCCGTACATAACCGAAAAACTCATTGGTTCGAGCCGGGATTCAAACCCACGGCCGCCACTTGACAGCCGCATGCCTGAACAACTAGGCTACCGTAGCTCTAGTAGGTAAATACCTAGATACCGACATAAAATACTTCATCATCATCATTACTTAAGAGCCTTGCTCTTGTCGGGGGAGTAACCGCCACTTTTCTCTGTCCATTGCCAGCCTCTTGGCTTCCTCATATAACTCGACATCAGCTTTATCTTTTATTTGGCTAAAATATGTTAGCACAAAATACTTACTCAATAAAAACTCTGTCATGGTATTCAATAGCTCTCTGCAAGTCCGAGCGCACAAGCTGAATGACCCTAATGAGGTGCTGCAGTCGCGAGTCTTCAGTCTTATCCTTCACCTCGTTGTTGTCCAGAATATGGACGAACCAATCGGAAGCGCCCTGGATAGCCGCCTGGTTCAAAACCTCATGAATCGTCAACTTCCCCTCTTCAGCAGCCCTCAACCAACCATACAGGTTGGATGGAAACAGATCGACGGGCTCTGGAACGTCCAGCATCGATAGTCTGTACAGTATTTTCATGACTTCTCTAAGTGTTTTCATGACGGTTTTGTCGCCAGCCGTCTTCTTCCTCAGCTTTCTGATTTGTCCGAAGCATGTCGGGAGCAGTTTTTTGGCGCCATCCCAGAATAGCTTGACGTCCTCTTCTTTTATTAGACCTGTAATGTAGATACATTGGCGTAAAGAAACATCACATGTAATGATACATCGAGTTTATTACGGGATGATATTAGGTTGATCCACCTACAAACAGTGTTTATAGGTGTTAGTCACTTGTAGGTATGATTAGTATGACCGTCATCTCGACAAACAGATCTTATCTGTTTTTATCTATTCAGGCATTGTAAATATTCTAATCTCCTTCTAGCAACAAGATGGCTTACAGCTGGATTCCACAATAAACGTTCATGAAAATTAAACATAGCCAATATAGGTAGCCCTATCATAGCCATGGGTACGATTACTGATCATTACCGGGTAAGGACCAAATTCTTGGCCAGTAGTTAGCCTGGTGAGTCGGTAGTTAGCCATACAAACTGAAGAAGTGAAAAAAGTTCCGTTGTGACACAGAAATTAACCATAGAATAGTACAGCCTATGTATGTACCTATGGTTAATTTTAGTGTCACAAAGGAAACCTTTCATAGAAATTGAGTGAGTTAACCGTAGCCAAGAAGAATTTGGTCCTTAACCCCCGAAAATTATCATAAAACTACCAGTTCTACCTACCAGTATAGTTGTAATAACCAATATAGTTCTTACCAGATTGAAGTGGTTTAGTGATCTTCTCTAGTAGCGTGTTGAAGAGGGCGAAGCTGAGCGGGTGGTCGACAGTGAGCGTGCAGTACACGCTCCATTGCGCTAGCGCGTTGTCTATCGCAGTCAGCCCGCTCTGTGCCACGTGCTGTGTCAAGATGGCCTCCGCCGGCCCGCTGAAGTTTCCGCACCACCAGTACGGCGCCACCTAGAATGTTAATTAATCGTATTTGACTTCATCTAAGAACCCAGAGCGACTATACCGGCTACCTTCACATTTTCGCAGCAGCTGCCAACCTACGTAGCACACAATAATGCCCTCGCATAAGAAGACTGACTCGTGCGATTGCTCGTTGCACATGTTTCCCTTTACTGCAGCCTGCACTCAGGCTAAAGCCACTGCTTTAGCTGCGGGTCTTGGCTCTTGGCTGGCTTGGGGGTACGCGCCACTATGGGGCTACCCGACTGCCGAGGTGCCCGCCTGTCATGTATCCCTTGCATGTCATACAAGGCGACTAAAAGGGGTACGCGGCTCCAGCTCTGGTGCGTACACAAAGCCGTCGCAAATGCGTCGAGGACCATTGGGAGGTTTTTAGTCGATACGAGTCCAACATTATCTCCTTGGTGCGGAAGCATCCATAACGAATTTTCATCCCAGTATTTTTCATACTCACCTTGGAATTCTCCAGTTCGTGAAGCAGCAGAATCCTGAGAAGATGTCTGTGCTCTTGCGCAGCGACCTGCGAGTTCTTTTCCGAGGAGAAATTAAGCCGCACTTTCACCACGCCCTGCCGCCGGAGCTTGCTTTTCTTGCTCAGGTTGAACCACATCGTCATACCGCTCGCGGGGATCGACTGGAACCATGGGAATAATATGGGTGTAGACTCGAAAATTATTATTCCTCCAAATGAAAGAAGGCAAAAAATCTGCCTAGTGACGAAAATCTCATTCAGATATCTCAAGGAATTACGAAGCTACAACCGTTTTAATATTGCTTGTTAGAGAGAGAAAACGCAAATAGTGTGTGACGTGACGTCACATTACAGGATGCTACCGGGGGTCGCGTCGAACACGATGGGGCGCGGCACGTTGCCGTCCATTAGTGACGTCACAATCTTCCAGTGTGATCGTTTCATAAGAAGTTGCGTTTTGCGAAAAAGGGACAGAATACGAGTATAACACCCCTTCTTAAAACTTTGCCCAGTTAAGTATTACTTCGTGATTATTTCACCTTTTGCATTGAATTTTTCTCCATTTGACAAATTTTTTCATCCTTTTTCGAGAAAATATGACATTATTGTTTATTTTATAGTGTCTACTCCCCTGTTGTGTTGACAGACTGTGACTGGTGACCGAACAGTGGAGTATTGTCTCCGACATTTTAAAAGGATGACAGGCTGTACGAAGCCTTTTGATGCGTGCTGAGGTGCACGAGAATATCGCTTACGAGTAAGTGACCTCTTACTACTTCCGATAAAGCTGGTGGCCATTTTTGATGTGATATCTGATGATATTCATGACTTGGCTTAAAAAATGGACAGTGGGTACATTCTACAGCGTTACTAATTCATTTTATTCTTGTAGAATGCCCGTCTTTGCGAATCTCGACTCGTTCACCAATTTTGTATGCGTACGCACCTAAAAGTTTTGTATCTGGTTTGCCCTTTTGTACTTAGTTAAAGAGATAATGTGCGATAACGATTTCGGATTTCCAGGACTCACAATTTTTTATATTTGATTGGAAAGATACAATATGAGATAGACTACAGCATAATCCCGCACACGCAAGAACAATTTGAAAACCAGAAAAAAATGAAATGCTATTAAAAGTAACACAGGACAGATATACCGCTAGTACCGTTTCGTGGCAATGTTGTCCTCTATTTTGAATAGTAATAACTGTTCATTAAGCAGAATCGTCCGCTAACGAAATTCCAAATTTCGATCATAGTGGAAAATTGGAAAAATTGTTCGCCACGAGCGGGATTTGAACCCAAAAACTTTGGAATCCGTCCATTGCTCTGCCAATTGAGCTACCGTGGGTCCGATAATGGCGACGAATCTTTCAATCCTTTTCACAATTGTATTTACACCTCAGGGAGGCTCGTAGCGACATCTGCCGCGAAGTTATTATATCTTCTGTATTTATTGCGATTGCGGATGTTATATATTTATACATGCAAGCCATGGAATGCTTAATAACCATCGACTGTTTATTCTAGATACATAGTTAAATTGTGGAACTTACTTTGAGTGGAATATTAGCGGTACCGATGAGCTCGTTGTCATGTTTTCCGTACGAGGCGGTGATGGCGATCTCCTTCATCAACTTCCGAAACCCTCTCACTCCTTTCACGTCGAACATCTTTGTCATCTTTTCTTTTACCGTCTCGGCTGGGTCAAAATCCCTGTTAATATTGGTGAAATTAATAATTTGGTCAAGGATCAGTACCTAAGTAGGTACCAGTGGCGGAGCACCCATACAAGCTTGTTTTACTAAATAAATCAATAAAATTAACCCATTCAGGGCCAATGACGACACATATGCGTCAGACCGCCGTAGTCGCTTTCCGCTACATACGAGGAAAACACGGGATCGGCTACGAGCGTAGCGCGTAGCGATTCTTGGCCCTGAATGGCTTAAATAAACAAAGAATAAGAAGTATATTGTTTACGTAAATATTGGGTGCGTCTTTATGACGCGTCATTTGAACAAAAGAATATCAATAAAAATGCAACAATAGTAAATTAATTGACGTGTGTGGACTTACCAGACTTCTAAACAAAGTGAATCCTCATGAAGGTTCTCTCGCATCGGTCTGTAACGGAAGAAACAAGGGAAACGTTTCATAGTTAAATGTTTGTTGAATTTTTGGCAAGAGCAAGGCTGTTACACGTTCGGCGTGCAATCGTAAAATTACGTCTATGATTGGCCCACCTACATTTCAGCTGCATTATGTATAGAACTCTACTTTCGAGTATTATTATACTTATGTAAATACATTGTTTACGATGATTGTAAAATGTTTCTGCTAGATTGATATGAAAGGAATCAAATGTGAAAACTGCCTAGTTTTCTAGATACGTCGTCTGGCTAATGCATAGAGCAAACATACTACATTGTGTGTAGATGGTTTGTTTAGTGTGAACCCATGTTTAAAACAAGTGTGAGTTTCTGTTTTGATTATTTATCAAAATTGAGTTAAGAATGAATAGACTTATTGAAAAAAAAACATTTTATAAAGCACTTACTAACAGGTGCGAAACACGTGCTTACCTACCTTTACATGTAGGTAGGTACATGTACACAGGTAAGCAGTAGTATAGGTACGTCAAGTGCGAATCATTTTTTTAGAACGAATTCGCTTCTCTTTGTACTATTAGGCGTAAAGAGAAGACAACGCCTGTATTTTTCATTCATTTCGAAGCGTTTGTGGCACGTGGCTAAACAATGGGCTTTGTTACACCGATGGGCCCTGAGATAAGATCCTTTCTAGAAATATGGTTTTCACTATACAAGCTCATAAAATGTTACACTTATACTTACAGCGAGAAATACTCTTCCCAAACTGGATTTAGCGTGCCGGACTTCACCGACGTATTATACCTATGCGAGGAGTTGGACATCAGATAAATCGTCACGAACGGGTCGCTCAGACCGTTAGGGTCCTTTGGCACTAAGTCTTTAGCCTCTACTAGTTCCACGTTCAACATCAGTTCTGGAGGTTCCTTGGCCTCCGCCTGTGTGAGGAGTAACGTGTGTTTCTCATTGGAGATCTTAAAGGCGTCTTGGACGTAGGAGAGCATAGGCAGCTGCCCGGCCTCGCAGGCTACGTCACATCCGCCGACATTGTGAAGGATCTCGTAAAGTATTTCCAGGTAGAGTTCATCGATCTGGAAAAGCAAGACGTGATTTAGTCGCTAAGCAACTTGCGATTTGCTTGTTGTACCTGGGAGTTCATTTGTATGCGTAGTTGAGGCAATAGGTATAAACTATCGTAGGTACATATGGAAATCAAATTCTACACAATACAAGATTCTTATAAACTACTTTATGTACAATGTAGATACCTGACCTAACCTAATACCGGCATTTGCACAAAATAACTTAGAGGGTTGCTAATTAAATTGAGTGCCAACGCAATGAAATGATAAATTTATTAAAAACGTAGGTTAAGAGCTAAATGGAGTAGTACTTAATATTGTTTTTAGTAATATTTTTCACGGGAAAATTTGAGAACGCACGTAAATTTTATTGCGATTTCAAGTAAGATCACGGAGACTGGATAAAGAATTTCATGCGCGTGATTAAATTACATCATCATATCAGTCAAAAGACGTCCACTGCTCGATGGAACAATTGACGGTGAAACAAGGTACAACCGGTAATGTCGGTTCGCTTATGTGGCCGGTTGTCGGTTAGAGCTGACCTTAATAATATGTCTGCACTGTGGCACTCTTTGGGGGAGACCTATGTTCAGCAGTGGCTGATATGACATTCGAATCGAATGGATATTTAATTTCATCGAAAACTATTTTTTTTTTCAATATTAGAAAACTTTTCAGGAATGTTATAAAGCAGACCTAACCTAATGGGTTCTACAGAATGACCAATAGCTGTACCTAAAAAGTGAACGGTTTCTGAACAGAAATTCGGTGAAACGTTTGTCGGTGAAATAAGGGGACTCCCATTTTTACACCACGGTGGTGGCAAACAAGCGTACAGCTTCCCTAATGCTACTCGTATGCAGAAATTGTAACCCCCTGCAACCCCTGAGGAGTCATATGTGAGTTGCCACCTCTTTACGGGTTTGAGGAGTTGCTGTGTTGACAGCAAAGAGACAAATGCGATCAACCTCAACACAGCACATACTTTGGGACTCACGACCTTTTACACAACCAGGAACACAGCAATATAAGTGGATACCTACAGAGCGAATATTGTGCTATTATGTTTGCGGTTTTCACATAAATGCCTCCTCTCATGGATGAAAGGGAACGGGCAGTAGTCTCCACGCTGGCCTAGTGCGGTTTGGGGACTTCACATACACCTTTGAATTTCTTCGTGATGTTTCGTTTCCTCACGATGTTTTTCCTTCACCGAAAAGCTAACGGTAAATATCAAATGATATTCCGTACATAAGTTCTGAAAAACTTATTGGTACAAGCCGGGATTCGAACCCACGACCGCCGTTTGACAGCCACATGCCTGAACCGCTAGGCTACCGTAGCGAGCGTAGATTTCACATACATAGATACTTCTCCAGTTGGGCTACTCCAGATATAAAAGTATTAGCTTGACGTGTGACTATGCATAATTGATATGAATATCTGGATCAAGTTATAGCATTGACTGGTGCGGTGAGTCGCATAGCAGCAGTGTAATTTATCAAACCGACAGCGACAGTATTAGGCCACACGCGAGCCTCTATTACTGGAAATTACTCACAGTCTATCAATTTTAAATACGAAACTGAAACAATTGTGAACACTGAACACTGAACACTGTGACAGCTGATTTATTGATCGCCTTTTAAAATATAACTCCTAAAGATCATGTAGTATAATCGCCTGAGTTCGCAATGTTGGTCCTTGCAACGAGCTAAACTTTACCTTTCCTACAATTAACTTGAGACGTTCAAACGATTAAAGGTGGAGCAGGCCCCTACGTAAACAGTAAAGATATAAAAACAAATCAACCAAATTGAGGAACCTCCTACTTTTTTTTGAAGTCGGTTAAAAATTAGATTAAAGTAGGACACCATTCGTTAAGTTTACAACAATAGCGAAGCTTGGATAATTTAGCGCTATTTAAAGTTAAATACCTAATGCTTTTTTGAAACAAAGACATACGTTTTTTTGTATTGTAAATGTTAAAAATGTCGCTCCAGTGATTATTCTGTTCCGTAACCTTAATATTTAAGTAATAAAAAATATTGTGTTCTTCCATTACCTACTCATTTTAATTCTAAAATCTCTGAAAATACAAAGTATTTGCCAATATTTAAATAACATACCGAGGTGTCGTAATAATATCGTAATTTCATAGGCGGTTCGGAGAAACCGTATGTATCTCTTACTGTCTCACTGCACTACACGTTGTTGAATGAGATTGACGGGTTGTCGTTACTACGATACCAGAGGAACCAACTATAACACTAATATACGATCAATTCTAAAATGCCACCTCACTAGAGTTAAATATTTACAATGCGGGTGTATCCCTAAAACGGTGGGGTTACTGCGCGGTCGTGGGAAGCGAGCTATTGATCTAATACCCAGTGCTGCTTTCTGTTAGCCGCTTGGCTCACTATGAACTGTCTAGCACTGTGTGTCTCAACTGAACCGCAAATCAGTTCTCAAGTCAAAGCAGAGTGTGTCAAAGAGTGGTTTGTTGTAGGTACCTAAGTTGTAAACTTGTCTGTAGAACAAGATACGTAACCTTGCAAGCTTCAAGTTTCTACGTCTACTATCTGACGTAACAGATGTTTAACATTTTTCTAAGTAGGGGGCAGGTCTCTGTACCTAGTTAATTTTGGTAATCTCAACGACGGATCTTGCCTTAGATCTGTTAAAGTCGACCTTTTGTAAATGATTCAATCGGTTAGTTAGTCATAATTTGCCGAACTAAGCCTAAGTGAGGCCAATGTGCCCCCCTATTCTGTAACTTGTTTTAAGCTCACCTCAACGGTCACACCAATGCGTAGTAAATAAGCGTAGGTAGAGGTATATAGTTTCGTGACGGGTGACCGACGGAGGCGCGGGCGCGGTGAGCCGCATTAGCGCGTAGCGAATAACAGCCCTGCAGGCAAAGCAAAACGCTGCAGGGAAAGGGGTCCCAGGTGAGGTTATGAGGGTTAGCCAGGAATCAATTTAATAAACAGTCCCGGATCAAGTAGCGGCAGGGTTCTCAGGGCGTCGTAGGTTAGACGGGATGACGGGCTCCTCAAATTCGCCTTATGACGACTTTGAGACGTTGGTGTGAAAATGCCATCAAATAGGTATTCCCTGTTACAGAGCAGCAGCTGTATCAGAATTGGCAGTAGGCCGTGGAAGCGGGTTCCGGTAGGACCCTTCACCAAACAAGTAATTGGCGAGTCAAGCCACTTATACTGCCATGTGGATGGCATGTATTGTGGGATAACCATCAAATTGCCAGACCGTCAAGAGCTCGGCTCTATTTATGAAGCCTAAATCTATTATTCTTAACACTTGCTAGGAAAAGATTTCATAACGCGCAGGCATACAGAGCTACAATGGCCGATATTACGCCCACGGGCGTAATCGTTTTTTACTTCAATTGTACCCGTGAGAACGAGGTTTTAACTCTAATTCGATGTTTAAAAAGGTATTTATAAGTAAATTGAAACGTAAAAACAAATAAAACATGTCAACTGAATTATTTAAAAATTAATATTTAGTAATTGAGTCTTTGTGTAAAATACTTTTAAAAGTGGTTTTAAATCGTGGTTGCTTTACGCGCATCACGTCAAATTCAACAAAATGGAAGACTGACATTTTGTAGTTTTCATTATATAACTACTAATGGTACCTACCATTAGTAGTTATTTATTTCGTTTAAAATGTATTTGTTTCCTCACAAATGTGATCCAAAGACATTGTGTGCGTACAGTAAGAATTTTCCGGTGTATACGGCTTGTAATAGTCTCTCGTTCGTAAAATATCTCTTACCGTTCTTGTGGCACATGTAAGTACCATTAAATACTCTAACTTACTAACGCCATTGTAACGACAACGATGTTTCTTATTTTCGCTCGAATTATGTTTTTGCCTACTTTAACGTGTTAGTTAGCAACGCACGCAGCCACTAAACCTATCGACTGAGCGACTATCAAGTAATGACACAAGTTATGACAGGTAATTAGTTAAGGGCCCATTCGGGACCCAACTTAGAAAGATAGGAGGAAAAAAAAAGACACAAGTTATGAAAGTTACTCGTCCAACGAAGCTGACAAGAGCCTTGAAAAGACAACACACACAACACAAGCGGGAATTCCACCTAAACGGGTTAATTATGACTTAAGTATGATTTTAAACCCGACTACAATTATGTTAAGGTAGATATTTATCTGCCTGAATACAGACCGAATTCAAACGAAAGTCAAAAGTTAATAGTTCTGTAGGTAACATACATGTATGCTTTATTAATAAGCAGTGTACATGATTTTCACGGGCTGACTGTTCATATAGTTTTGTTATCGACTGACTGAATTGTGAAATCGCCTATAATAAGTGCACAGGTATAACATGCATAGTGTACCAATATTTTCAGGTTACTTCCTTTATAGTCAAGCAAAGTTATAAAGACCCTGTTATAAAGAGGAAAAGTCTGTGAGATAAGTTTGTATGGTAGGAGGTAATCTCCGGAACCGCTGATCCGTTTACAAAATTTTTTTCACCTGTGTATGGAATGGATATTCCGGTTGGACATAAGCTATAATTATCCCGCGGGTTTACCTTCGTTTTTAGCAAAGGGTAGCTAGTATGAATAGAAAAGAAAATCAGAGTTAATAAAAGACAACTAAAGTTACTGTAAAGATAATTTGGAATGGGAAACCCTAAGTTGGCCGTGCAACCGCTTGTTTCATTTCAAGTTTCTTCAATACCACACGATCGTAGCATTTTTATTTATTACTATTATATTCTATTCTAAATACACACAGTCATAGACTGAATAAGCAGGCTGTTCTGCCTCTCAATCAGCTCCTTCTTCACTCCCCTGAACTTGGTCCGTAAAGTCGCTGTTCCGTTCATTTTCACTGCACTATGCACAACACATCACTACAAGCTCCAATGCTGAATGAGCCCACAATCTGTAAAATAACTTATTGTCTTCATGAGCAAGTCCCTCGGGACGTGAGTCAAGAGTAAACTCGATAACTCTCAGGTGGGACTCCCCGATGCACTGCGCTCGAGTCCGCCCGGGACTCTGGATCGCACCACACTACCGCCAAATTCTATTTTTGCGAGACGCCGCAGACGTATGTGAACTCAACGAAATAATAAAAAATGTTTAATTCACTCTCCGGGACGTCATTTCATCGTAACGATTTCATTATTTGTTTTTTGCGCTCTACGTCTACGTATTGATTTTGAGCAAACTGGGACTTACGTCATTCAAAAATCGGAATACTGTCTATATAAAATGCATTCATCCTTACTTGTCTTATTTGGTAAACAACATTCTAACCTCAAAATGCATCTGTTTAGGATAGAATAGCAATTTTGTGAGTATTAGATCATGCCGAGAAAACTTTTCGGACATCACTTCACGATTTTTTGTATAGCAACTCTTTTTTTACGATAAAATAGCTGCTATAGTCTAACAAGATACATTTTGAGGTTAGAATGTTGTTTACCAAATAAGACAAGTAAGGATGAATGCACTTTAGTGGTAAAATTTTAATTGAGCTTATAGGTAATTTAGGATTATCGAAATCTCTGGCATATGTATAGGTAGTATTTTATAGACAAGGACGTCTTAATCAGTTAAGTGGATAACTGAGAGAGAGAGAGAGAGAACCCAGTTGTTTAAGTTTCCATTACAGCTAATGATTCCCTAGTCCCGACCCATGCTTTCACTTTCTGATTAGTTTCAGAATCAATAAGAAAGAATATGCACACGAAAAATCCAATCGTTTAACTTACGTAGGAATATAATTATTCCATAGAACCGAAACAAAAAAAGACCGGGTTGCACTCCGGGAGTGCCGGTAGAAGTGAAAACTTGCGAATTGAATAAAAAAAAAAATTTTTTTCAACAAAACTTTTAAAAATTATCCGTGATAGTTTTTCTATCAAATTCATTTTACTCATGTACTACTTCCTGCCATAAGTTTTTCATACACCCAGTTAGGTAGTAACTATTTAGCCGGGAGTGGCGGCAGAAGTGAAAACTTGAATAATTTTAATTTTGAACAAGCTATCCAACTATGGCCCATACCCAATACCTAAGGTTTGCCGAGAAAAAAAATACATCCCCCCTTGATATGTATGGGGAGGTACCCTAAACAAATCCCACTAATAGGTGTGATAAATGCGAAAGTTTGGATGGTTGGATGTTTTTTACTCAATCACTCACGGCTGAACCGATTTGGGTGAAATTTTGCACGAAGATAGTTTATAGCCTGGATTAATATATACGATAGTTTTTATTCCAGGCTCACGTAGACGTAGTCGCGGGCGGAAGCTAGTATTATTATATTTTAAATTTATTCTAACATTTTGACGGCGTGATTGATTTATACCCATTCCAAATTAACTAATCTGTCAAATAAATTTTATTGGTATAATGCGGGAACAATAAATTTATAATAATGATAATTCAATGTCTAACAGTTATTTAACAGGATATAGCATCAAGTATTAGCTAATGGATAAATTCGAAATTTATGTATGAGTTCAATTAAATGAATACGCCTATAAAACATTACGAAAAGTTTTATGGATACCATTTAGGCTTCCCAGCCAAGTAACTAATGTAAAACTATAAAAAATCGTTTTGGGCACTTGAGCCGAATATCTGAGATGAGCTAAAACTACCTCTCTATTGCAGAATACCGTGTACCTACATTAGTGTTAAAGTGTTATGTGCAAATTAAAAGGAACATTATTCCACAACGGGAAGATTATTTAACTACTTAGTGGCCCTGTAAGCTGAAGAATTCGAAAAAAGAAATTTTATTTCCAAATCCTACTGTATCAACAAAAAAGTTACATAATTAAAGAATCTGCTCACAAAATTTCACGGCAATCGGTTGAGAAATAAATGCGACCTGTAGAGGAGAGCAGCAGGATAGCGAGACATACGAACGAATTACGACCCAAGCTGAGACATACAAATTCGTTCGCTTCGATCGCTCGTTCAATAAATAGAAGGCACACCTGCCACATTTACGCGAAAAAATACAAGGATTTGAATAACAAATAATCATGAATCCAAAGTTTAGTTTATCAAGTATACTTAGGTACATCCAATCTAAACTGAATCGGTATTTCACATCTATCCATTGCAAAAAAGTAAGACTGCATTATGTAAAAACGTAGGTACCTGAGTATCTGCATAATCGAAGCCCATCGACTGAATACGGTCTACTCCAGAAACGTTTAGCCTTACAAAAAAAACTATTTTAGTGTTATTTCAGTGTTATAACACTCGCCAAGGTTCCTGTTTCCACGCAACACACGTGCCGAGCGATTTATTTATTTTATTCGGCACTTCGTTTACATCGCCGGGTGGCCGGAACCACCAAGGATTGTTATAACATTAACTGTTTTATTTACTAGTAGGTAATCAGCGATTATCAAGTGAAGTGGTACGATATTATCGCAGTATCCTAGGGCCTAGATTCTAGGCGATGAAGTAGTCATAACAACCTCTTTAAAAGTATTTCTACGAATAGGTTGGAGATACTCATGATATGTACTAATTTGTTGTCTCTGAGCACCTACACATAACGAAGTCATGGAAATTATTCGCTGTGTTTTTCGTGCGTTGCGTTATAGAAAACTTCTAAGGCGAGTTTGAGTTTTTTTTTTCTCAGCAGCTAACTGGCTACATAATAAATTATCAGATATGCACGCATCAGAAATGAGGCTATCCGCAGCAGAACAAAGTTTACAAATATAGCCCTCCGAATCGCTAAACTTAAGCGGCAGTGGACACATAGCACGTAGAACGTAGAACCAATGGCCGTTGGGGCGGAAAGGTTCTTTAGTGGCGACCACGTACAGGAAGGCGCGGCGTGGTTAGGCCCCCACAAGGTAAACTGATGACCTGGTAAACGTTGCGGGAGTCCGCTTGATGCGGGTGGCGCAGGACCGGTCACTTTGGCACTCTTTGGGGGAGGCCTAAGTACAACAGTGGTCGTCTTTCGGCTGATATGACGATGATGATGATGATGATGCACGAACCTTAGCAACACATTGAACATAATAAACATGGACATTTATTGACACTATTTTAAATGTTTCATCCCCGCAATAAGTACGGCAAATTCTTGGTTTCCAAATTCCGTTTGATCGGCAAAGTACCTAATGCAACTCTTGAGCCTACGCAGATCTACCAGATGCGTAATCTAGACATTACACTAAAATAGGTCTGTTGTTTGAAGACAGCCAGATTCTTAAGGCGCTGGCCAGATACATTTCAAATTGAAGGGTTTGTGATCAAAGCGATGATTAACTACCTGACCGCGCTTCTTATAAAAAGGCATTATTACCTAGGTACACAATTTCCAGAGATATAGTATTTACATAGATGATCTATGTATATTAGCCAATATTCGCGTACCGTGTGGGTTGAGGGCGATAGTTAACTTATTTATTTGTTCTCATGAAGTCATGAACAGATAAATAATTAATAGTTAGCTCTGCTTAAAAATATCGAAGCGAAAACAATAATTTGAATTGAATATCACCTACTTAATAGAAGAAGTGAAATAACGATTGTTTTGAGACTTTTAATATAAAATGAAGTTGTGCCTTCATGTGCGTTTCCTAGCTTTTTCTAATAGAAACTAAAGGGGAATGACATTGGAAACGAGAGCGCATTCCTTAATGACGTGGGTCACATTCAGCGTCCCTGGCGGGAAGTTGACAAAATAGCCAGAGGAAAGTAAGAGCTGGCAACGCGCCATTCGTGACTAGGTATTGTGAACTTCTGACTTCTGTTATGCAATGCACTAACTCAGTTCCACTCGTCTCACAACTCTTTGCATTTATTACTTGACCCCGAGATCCGTTACAATCATGCTTATCAGAGATCAGACGAACAATGGTCGGCCATGGCGAAGTGATCTGTAAGCGTTTGAGAATAGGACTACTCTGCAGTTAATACCGGGTAACTTTAGAATGAAGCACGAGCCAAAGACAATCGAAGGTTCACGATACTTTTGAATTTGTTCGGTTATAGAATCGGATATTATAGGACGAAATATTTGACTACCTCTACTTCATGGTTTAGTGGTAAGGCCAATAATGAAGCCATTTTTAGAAAATTATACCTACGAATATATACTCAGAAATCTCAGAATCATCACATAAAGCTGAATAATATACTGGGAACTGACTGGGATTTCATCCAATACTGGCATCTTAATAAAATAGAAAAGACACGTTATGTTTATTGGTTCGTCGTCACCGTTCTTTATATGTATTGGTTAGGTACGATTACGAGTATATAATATTTATGAATGGAATGAATCTTCTTAAAGTTTAAACAGACCAACAAAAAGACCTTGCAGGCTATCAAAAAGACATTAGGGTGACATGAATAGTAGAGTTTTTTGATATGTTCTTTACAGTAGTTATGTTTATGTATCTTAGGTAACATTCTTTACCGCACTCGAAACTTTCATATAATGTCTAGAAAGTTATAGATGTGATTATTTTTTGCTGATTATTTCTGAAAACTTCATAGACGAGCTGATGTCTTAAGGGTCATTGTCATAGTGGAACAACTCGCATGCGATTTTTATTAAATTCCAGGGTTTAATTGAATTAATCGTATTTCGCTAACCCAAAGCCGCACAATGTAATGAAAATCGCATAGAATACAATAAGTATGGGGAAAAACTATACGGCAGTGGTATATAAAATGAACTTAAAAGGTAAACTATGACAGCTTAGTACCTACCTAGTGATCTATTTCCTACTGAATCCAATAGTTTCCCAAAATAGCTGTAATCTCTGAAATGTTTAGGTGAATCTATTGCGGAGAAATAACACTCTTGTTTCTACATCACGGCTCCAGAGAATTGGTAGCGAGCCTCTGACTCCCTTGGAGTCGAATGCGTTCATCAGGAGGTCCAGCGAACGAAAAAACCTTAGAAGTCTACGTAGAGCTCGTATTCTATGTTTTTTTTTCGTTCCTTTGAGGACCATAAGCTTGTTTGCCACCATCGTGGTTAAAAGGTAAATCGCAACGAAATTCGCGCATGTAGCATGTTTAACTGTTTACATAACATTAATTATGAATTCCACGCGTGTAGGTGTCCCACTTACGCCATACCTCAATGTCTAGTTCAGCGCGCGATAAAAACAAAACTGACCGAGAAATCCGCTTATAAACCGCTAAATATACTGCACGACCCTATGCTACGTCATTCCGCTGTTATGGAATGATGGAACTTTCATTAAGATTATATTGAGAAATTATATTAGTAATCCATTAATGATGTATTTATAAGTTCATGAACTTCCATAATAGAATATTGTAATTTATCTAAAAATATTATCGTTTTGCAATAAGTTATGAAGTTGAATTACACGAAATAATATCTGTAAAATGGAATAAGTGTTCCGTTGGTCCAATTTTGGTACGGACCACTAAAAAAGGATATATTAAAGCAGACTCGCGAGACCTGGCTAAGGTTGATATGGACATGGTGTTTTTTTATGGAAAATTCAAATTTTTCAATTGTATAGATAAAAAGCCAAAAGGTTATCGCGAACTTTGAAAATATAAATTATATGCGCCTAACTGAACTTTTTCGCTTGTTATATCTTAATCTAATCCTTAAATCTTTAAGATAGACTAAATAAATGAAATAATGCAAGTTCCCTAATAAACCGTCGGTTATCGTAACTGACGTCCAGTAAGTTTGGCAGTTTTTCCTGGGATGACATGACAGCTGCCAGCGTCTACCAGCTGGGTCATTGCCAGTCATATATAAACAAAAAAACCGGTTAAGTGCGAGTCTGACTCGCGCACCGAGGGTTCCGTACAAACAAACAATTAACTAAGGTAAAGTAAATGTCCCAATATTTGTTAAATTACTTATTCTAACCTAACTTTTACACCAAGACCATCGAACTACCAAGACAATTGAATCCCGATCTTTTTTGACCTGCTATTGAAACATACGCGTCGCAACCCCATTCATTCTAGAAAAATCTTAACAGCGCGAAGTAGGAATGGGGTCAGCGCCATCTATCGGCCCCATTTGGTACATAGTACATGCAAGAGCAATCAGCTTAGTATGTATGTTGGTGTTTTAGCGATTATTGTTTATCACGTGAACCGACCTCGATATTTTTTTTAATTTGAAAGAACTTCTTTTATGGTCTTATAGGAATTTCAAAACGAAAAAATACTTATAAAGTTGATTAAATTGCAAACTTAACTAGGAAATTATTTTTGAAAATAAAACAAAAAATACGCTAGCTAGAGAAAAAGTTATACTTTTCCAGTAATAATTTTAAATTTTTCGCTTGAGTGCAACTCAAGCCCTTTCATATGATACCCCGCTTTACCTAATAGTTATTTTTTTTTGCCCCCTTCTCAAAAACAAAACGAAACAAAAAATACGCTAGATACAGAAAAAGTTATACTTTTCCAGTAATATTTACGATTATCTTAATCACAAGTAATAATTTCAAATTTTTCGCTTGGACACAGAATAAGTAATAGTACAAGGCTTGGATAACTTCGGATGGAATGGGTACAAGGGGGGAATGGTATTTTTTCATTTTCGTTCATAGATCGAATTTTACCGATGTAGAAAAAAAGAAAAACTGTTTCAAAAGTGCACCTCAAGCCCATTCAAATGATACCCCACTTGACCTAATAGTTGAATATATTTTTTGCCCCCTCTTCATATTCGTAATTTTTCATAGAAAATTAAAATGTATATTTAAGTTTTTAATTTTCCATGCACGTGGATAACTCTCATTTATAACCATTCCAAATTTCAAATTGATAGCTTAAGTAATTCGTGAGATATTTCACTTTGTGACAGACAGAGTCGCACCATAAGGGTTCCTTTTTTACCTTTTTTGTTACGGAAACCTAAAAATCGTCTTTTCTGTCGTCATAAGGGCTTACGTTTATTATAATATGTTTTTATCGCATAGAATTATAGAAGAGGCGACGCCGTTTGGTCAGATTGAGAGTTCAACCAAAAATTAGGCATTATAGCCCTTAACTTTAGCAATGTCCACAGAGGCGAACCTAAATCGGAACATGACCCAGCTTGTAAAATGGAAATTAGCTACTTCTCACTCTATAGAGAGACTTCTCGTTCTGCGACTGTTCGCAGAAAATTTCACGCCGGAAGACTATTGTATACCTACATAAAGGTAAGAGAAAGAAGGCCTCACATCACATACTAGTAGGTAATATTTTAATCGCGCTTGCTTCAAATTTGACGTGGACCTACGATCACGGACATTCTTTGGTCAAACCCTAGGTAGCTACGCACGGTACGAGTACGTAAAATAGAAGAATAATAAAAATTGAAACCATTATAGCAAGCCATTAAGGGTACCCCAGTTAACTCATTTGCCATAATTCGTGAGTCACCGGAATGGGAACGAAGGCAAATAGATCGTTTAATTCATGAGGAGGCATACTCGTACTCTCACATTACGTAGCTAGTAGTTGTTTGTGTTTTGTTTCGTCCATAGCGTAAAGGCCTGCGAGTCCACACATTTGCTACTCGCAATTGTGGAAAACGTATGAACTCGCACTAAAAAAGGGGGCGTCCATTAATTACGTGAGACGTTCAAGGAGGGTGGTGGAGCCGAATCTCATCTAATCTTACTTTGGGGAAAGGGGGGGTCAATAATGGACGGGGCCAAACAAAAATCAATGTGTAAACAGGCCTTAATGGAAATAATTCCGTGGATTGAACGATTGATGTATGTGTAAGCATTTTATTGTACCTCTTACGAAACCCACAGGAAGAAAGATATTCTAACCCGACACGTTACCACATTGATAATGTATATGTATACTAGCTTCCGCCCGCGACTTCGTATGCTTCGACCCGGGATAAAAACTGTCCTACTTTTATATTTTACTCCAGGCGATAAACCACGTATCTTCGTACAAAATTTCGTTCAAATCGGTTGAGCCGTCTATGAGTAACTAACATCTAAACTAAGAGTAACTAAAAAAAAAAAAGTTTGAAAACTTTCGCATTTGTAACTAATAATAGTAGGGTAGGGTGTATGTTGACGACCGACTTAGCCTAGTGGGTAATGACTTAGCCTACGGTCCTGGGTTCGAGTCCCGCTAGAGGCAAGTATTTGCGTAATAGCTTCAATATTTGTTTCCGTGTCTTGGATGTTTTTTATCATCCTCCTACCGTTTTCCCTGTTGTAAGGTAAAAGTATCCACGGCTAATATTACGTTTTGATTTTTTTCCTCGCTAGCTAATTACCTATGCCTTCCACTACGCGGCAAAACCGGCCTTTTCGGACCTCATTCGAGCCACGATAATTGATCGAGCCGGTCGATCGCCGTTTTGTATGGGACTCCTTACGAAAATCGTTAAGAAATTGAGTGAATTTCTTAAGGTCATAAAATCTTTAAGAAGCAAATTTATGAATGAAAATTGGGTTTTGCGGGGTCATTATTCAATTGGTTTTAGTTATTTGTCCAAACAAGTTCATTTAGTGATAGTTAAATTCTTCAAATATGACTTTGAAGAATTTAACTAAAATGTGGAGTCGGTGATCGGTCAACCCTAGTTTTGACTTGAACGTTTCTACGAACAGCGTCCGGAATCAGGGAAACCTTATGTTTTTTTTAATTATTTATTTATAGGTTCAACAAACTATTTATATAAATTATTTCGCTTTTCAGATAACTAAAAGTATAGGGAATTTTATAAGCATTTACCGAACATTGATAATCGAGAAAGATTTCTCTAAAACTGTGTTTGAAATTAATCATTTTCAAGATTTTTTGACGTAAGAATAAGCTTTTTGGCACGGCGATTTAAAAAAAACATAACACTTATATTACATCAATAGTATCAAGAGCCGTATGTATTTATGGTTTCGCAATAAGTTCTAATTCCTTGGAAAAATGTAAGGTTTGTAATTGTATCATAATTAATACCGTATAAACACTATTTTTAAAATTCTGTTCGCGTGATAGGTTCCACATAATTTGTTTGTCCAATTCACCGAACGGGCGTCCGGTTAAACGTACCCATAGTGCCTGCTACCGAATCCACGTTTGCCTCAGCCATGCTATTATTTAGTATTTTATTGAAATACCAACCTTATTTCGTTACGAACTAGGTCGATATTAAGGCGCCGTAGGTTCATGGTCTTCTCTCCCTCTCACTGAGCATAAGCGTGAGCGAGATGGAAGTGCGTGCTCGGAAGCGCGGAAATCATGTTTTTTTTTTTTTTTTTTTTGCCGTTTAAATAAATAATAAATTAAACACTGATTTCTCTCAAACATGATATAGCCGATTTTTAGAAGCCATTTTAATATTTTTAGCTTTTGTGCATAATTTGTAAAGAATATTTTGAGTGTATTTTAGACCGTTTGAGACCTATGTTCATGATTTTTTCTATCGAGCGAAAATTGCCTAATCATGTTTCTAAACACTGATTTCCCTGCAGAAAACCCTCAAGATTACTATTCGTATTTTTTTTAACAATATTATTATAAACAGACGCATTATATTGTTTCAAAAACTCTGTTCGCTTAACTTCGCTGAACCTACGGCGCCTTAATGTAAATTATTTTTCGAACGTTCTTGTAAAGGCCAGCGGCTCCAAACATTTGACAACATATTGTGAAAACATATTTAGTACAATAACAATACGATTAATTATTGTTAATTTGATGCTAATTATATATTCAGTTCTAAGTTTTTTGCATACATTTACTATATTTTTATAAATTAAATTCAAATTATAAATATTTAAACCCTGACACATTTATAAGTTTGACATCTCTGTCTTTGTGTCTGTGCATCTGTGTGTCTGCCTGTGGCATTGTAGGTCCTAAATTAATGGATCGATTTTAATGTAAGTTTTTGTCCGAAAGCTGACGTGATTGAGATGGTTCTTAACGAATGTTTCAACAAAATCGGTTCTGCCAGTTGTGAGATAAGTGTTGAACTTTGAAATAAAAATGTCGGGGGTTTTTCGAAAAACCCCGAATTTTGGCCAATTTCGACGTTTAAAATGTATAATGCTGATAAAGAAAAATATTATAATTATAAATAAACATGAAAACAGAATTTATTTATAATTATAATATTTTTTTCTTTGATTGTTAAAATTCAACCGAATTTTATAGAAAATTATGACGACTCGAAATTAACTTCTCTATTCTATTAATTTGAAGGTTACGTGAAAATACTTTTTAGACTTTTAGTCGATAAAAACTGGATTTTATTTTATAACTTGCATTTTTTTTCTATTTCAGTTATGTAATAATAATAATATCCTTATTACACCGCCAATAACACATATTTACCAGCATGATCTAAGCTTTATCACAACTTTTGTTAAGTTGTATGGTAACGTCACGTATATTTATTTATGTTAACGTATTGCGGCGTAACCCGTCAACTAAATATTTATGATGGAGAAAAGTATTTTTATTGATATACTTTTATTCTACTTAGGTATATAATAACCATCAGAAAAACCAAGTATATATAAAAAAGTAGACGAATGAGCCGATTTATTAATAAATAATATATAACATGAAGATTTTTGGAGTCTCAAAAAAATAATCTCAATCAACTGTTTACCAACTAAAGTTTGAGCACCACGCAGCGCTCAAATCCCATACATTTCTTCCTTAGTCCGGTGAAACGGCACGCCGATTCGGTATTATGTGCAAATCACGTTTCTTAGTCCGGTAAATGGTACAAACCACGGAAACCGACCCAAATGACTTTAAAAATATTTTAAGCGTATAAGTATGTTATTAATTTCTAGGTTCATATAAATGATGACAAATTTATCTATCTTACAATTGAACTTTTATTCGTAGCCCTATGAAACTCGCAGTCCTTATTAAAAAAATAAACGTACATCCAGGTCTTAAGCGTCCGGTGAATCGTACTTTTACCTTATCCTAATATATCCATGGATCCGCGTTGGCACCTAAACCCAAGATTTGGTCGTTTACTTTGTAAGTATTTATATCTATTAGTAGGTACCCATAATACAAGCCTTATTGAGTTTAATAAGGTTCTCGAGTGGCGACCACGTACCGGAAGGCGCGGCGTGGGTAGGCCCCCAACAAGGTGGACTGATGACCTGGTAAAGGTTGAGTCCGCTGGATGCGGTTGGCGCAGGACCGGTCACTTTGGCACTCTTTGGGGAGGCCTATGTCCAGGAGTGGACGTGTTTCGGCTGATGTGATGATGAAAGATCGTGAAAAAGGTAGGTGATAGGTACTCACATTCCACCCAATAGCCTCAACGAGTCTGTCAATCTTATCAGGATCCTCGGGCTCGGAGTCCGTGTCCAACAGCGTCTCGTTCCCGCTGTCAGAGTCCCTCGCGAGGCTCCTGCTCTCCCCCTGTAGGTCTGCCTCGACTTTCTCCCCATCTTGTTCTTCCACCTCCTTCAAAGGGGCGAGAGGTGTCGCCTCTTCTATGGCGGCCTTCTGTGATGCTTGCTTCAATATAGATCCAAATTTCTCAAAGAAACTGTCATCCACTTCTTGTATTCTGTGAAATAAACAAACTATATTAATTAATTGGAAAAGTGTATTTGAAAATTTAAATTATAGAAAATTTTAAAGATTACCATTTATGTGCAGCAGTCATTATCTCGTTACGTAATGAGTAATGATGTTATGTAATGAAAATGAAACGAGAATAAACGAGATAAGAGTATAATTCAACTCATAATATTTATTTAACACAAAATTACGGTGTACAGCTAGCATCAGATTCATCATCATCATATCAGCCGAAAGACGTCCACAGCTGGACATAGGCCTCCGCCAAAGAGTGCCAAAGTGACGGGTCCTGCGCCACCCGCATCCAGCAACCTTTACCAGGTCATCAGGCCTACCCACGCCGCGCCTTCTGGTACGTGGTCGCCACTCGAGAACCTTTCCGCCCCAACGGCCATCGGTTCTACGTGAGAAATGGGGGTATCCGCAGCAGAACCAAGGTAACCGATATAGCCCTCCGAATCGCTAAACCTAAGTGACAGTGGGCGGAGCACATAGCATCAGATTGTATCAACCAAAATGACCACAATAGGCATCGTAATTCGTGCTATATTCCTGTAGTAATAAAGATGTTTTTCGATGTCTTTGGTTACTTTCGTTGCTATGGCAACTATATTGATGCTGCCATATTACTTGGCAGCAGTTACATCAATCAATTAGTTGCCATATTACTTGGCTTACTCAGATCGTACGCCAAGTACGCTCGACAACAGAAGTATATAGCTACATGGGAGTGTTCGAAAAATGTTATTTCCCATTTGTCTCTATAATGCTACCTTTGTTACTGAATGCAGGTACGAAAACTAAAATATATCTATAGGTAGGACATATTTAGTAAATTAAAACACAATATAAATTGTAAATGCATTATTAATAATTATTGCACGTGTTTACATACCTTATTACATATTATACCTACTAACACACTGAGTATTAAAATGATTGCGTTTTTTTCCTATACACTGTTATTTTTTTACATGTTGTAACTACAATAAAAGACCTAGTTTATACATTTGGCAAGGTCTGACCAAATATCCAACTTCACAAACAGGAATCTAATAATTTTATATCTAAATCACAATTTTCTGGAAGACTCGAATGGTTCAGAAACAATTCTTATACACTTACATCTATTACTATGACAAACAAAATGCGAACCAAATAGAACAAATGCTGTGCAAATGCATACTTGTTTTGTAATATAACATTTCTAATACATTTATACCAAGAAATTGATCAACAAATGCTTAAAATACCTATTATAGTTTACAATATGAACTAAAGTAACAAATTAAATTACTCATACAACTTTGTCTTATATATAACATGGCACAGGCTTAAGATAACATGATTTATTTATCCAAACCAGACATCAAAGTATATTTGATATCGGTGTATTCTTCAATACCATGCTTGCTTCCCTCTCTCCCTATTCCAGATTCCTTAATTCCTCCGAAAGGAGGTTCAGCAGCAGATAATATTCCATCATTTATAGCAACCATCCCAAATTCCAATTTCTGCGACATTCTGAATGCTTGGCCTAGGTCTTTAGTAAACACATAGCTGGCCAGGCCACTTCTAGTGCTGTTTGCAATCTCTAAAGCTTCGGCTTCTTCTTTGAACTTATAGCAGACAGCTACAGGCCCAAACACTTCTTGATGATAAATCTCCATACTGGAAGTCACGTCAACTAACAGCGTAGATTCATAAAATTTGCTGCCCATTTCTTTGGCGAATTTTCCACCCTTTAAAACCTTTGCTCCTTTGGATACTGCGTCTTCCACAAGACCGGAGACCTTGTCGGCTTGCATTTTGTTGATAAGCGGGCCACAAGTCACTCCTGCCTTGTTACCGGGGCCTAGAATACATTTCTGTCCAATGTGACTCTGGAATGCCGCTACAAACTTATCAAACACACTCTCATGTATCAGAAACCGATTGGCCCCGACACAAGCTTGCCCGTTATTTCTAAACTTAGCTAACATGGCTTGGTCAACAGCATTTTCAATGTCAGCGCTGGGAAAAACTATAAACGGAGCATTGCCGCCTAGTTCTAAAGACACCCTTTTGATACCTTTTGCTGCCATACCATACAATATCTTTCCCACCTGCGTAGAGCCAGTAAATGAAATGCAGGCTACAGAAGGATCCTCACACAGAACTTTACCGACATCAGCAGCATTATTCCGGCTAGATGTGACCACATTGACAACACCTTTCGGGACACCTGCTTGAATTGCCAATTCAACAGCTGCTAATGCCGTCAATGGTGTATCTTCTGATGGTTTAATCACACAAGTACAGCCTGCAGCCATGAGCGCTCCAACTTTACGGGTTATCATTGCAAAGGGAAAATTCCAAGGTGTAATAACTGAGACCACACCAATAGGGTGTCTCGTAACAAGGATCTGTTTATGCGGCCAAGGACTTGGGATAATTTCTCCATTAATATGGCGCGCTGTATCCGCGAAGAATTCAAGGAAAGACGTTCCATAGATAACTTCACCCTTCGCTTCAGCCAAAGGCTTTCCCGACTCAGCAGTCAGCACTTCCGCAAGGTGATCAATATTCTTCAAGCAAAGGTCATTCCATTTACGTAGAATAGCCGCACGTTCCCTAGCTGTTGTGTCTCTCCAAGTTTTGAACGCTTTGGAAGCGATTTCGACGGCATATTTAGCGTCCTGAGTCCCCATGTCCGGCACTTCAGCAATCACGGAGTCGTCCGCGGGATTAGTGACAGGAAACACAGCATTATTTGCCGCGAGCACCCATTCTCCGTCGACAAAAGCTTCCTTTTTCAATAGATGCATGTTTCTGTAACCCGTAGTAAACAACTGCAAATGCCTCGTCGCACTGAATTGACTGAATCGCAAGAGTTCCATTATCACTGTTTTTATATGTATGTACCTGCACTAAGACTGATAATGATAGCACACGGGCGAACCGAGTGGCGGGCGCTGCCGCTAATCGAGAGCAATTCAGTCACAATTTATGTAATAATATCCACTTCTCAGTATATATAGTATACTCTTTGATAATATCTCAATTGAATCTTTTATCAACAACACAGACTATGACAGACTTGACAGAGTCATGTCAATGTCATGCGTGACTTGATACGAATTGGATATGGATGGTAACTTCATACATAATAAGAATACGTAGCATGTCACCTATCGGTTATTGATGGAACTACTTCATCTTGTAGTAATGTAACTGAGAGGTCTGAGGGTTATCGCGAGTGAATGCACATTATTATTAATGTGTTACAGCGCCAATCTCAATATTTCCAAACACCTAGAAAGTTAAATGATTTACTGTTAATACGACCGGCTGGTGGGATAAAAATAAGTAGGTACTAGCGCTCATATTTAAATACAGCACCTATTTCAAATTGAAACTTTGAAAGTCTATGAATCGGGCTGCACCATCATACCTACCTCCAGGTCGGGTAGAGTGATTGAAAAAAACCGGCCAAGTCGAATTTGCACACGAATTCGATTCCGTACCATACCATCGTACAAAATTTCACGTTTCATGTTTTTTTTATTAGGTATATGTTATTATAGCGTATGTGTGTGTGTTCAAAATAATATCAGCCGTTAAACCAAGATGTTTGGATTTCAAAAATGTTCGATAGGTATGTAGTTTAATGGATCGCCATAGCATACATTGTAAAGTGGTAATAATTAAAGAAAAGGTTTTATACTCTGACACAGTACACTAGATGTCGCTACTTGAACGTCCTGTGAATAGACAGTATTCTATCGGGCCATAGATGATGCGAGTAGTGAAATGAAAGTAAATTCTGTGATCGCGACCTGCACGCACGGCTATCACAAGACGGCGCGCGAGCTCTCGCGATTATTCTCGCACTATCCGTCTCGCTCTTAACAGAAAACATAGAAAGAGAGGGTCGAGAGAGCTCGCGCGCCGTCTTGTGATATCCATGCAGTGCAGCCGCATGATATGAGATTAGCCATGACTTTATTTATTTTGCCCCGGCCACACTTCGCCCGAATGTTGTTGCTGTCCTTGCCTAACGTATAATATAGGTACCTACGTTAGAAAAGGACGGCAACAACATCCGGGCGAAGTGTGGCCGAGGCATAATGGGTTAACATAAAAAATCAAAGGCATGAACAAAGTTTTTATTATATACTAGCTTCTGCCCGCGACTCCGTCCGCGTGGAACTCGGTTATATCGTAACTCCATACAAACTTTCACCCCGCCCCCCATTTCACCCCCTTAGGGGATGATTTCCGAGATAAAAAACTATCCTATGTCCTTCCTCAGGACTCAAACTATCCCTATACCAAATTTCATCCAAATCGGTTCAGCGGTTTAAGCGTGAAGAGGTAACAGACAGACAGACAGACAGACACACTTTCGCATTTATAATATTAGTAGGGATTGCGGTGGCAAACAAGCGTATGGTCTCGCTGGCGGTAAGCAGACACCGTAGCCTATGGAAACTTGCGATGCCAAAAAATCACCAGCGTGTTGCCAACCCTTTAGATATTTGAGGATACGTCTTGGAAAATAATTCATAAGATAGCTACTAGCTACCTACATAATAGTCTAGTTCGAAAAAATCGTGACGACTAAAGTGCGTTTCAATAGATAGCGTTCAGACACCGACCGGGAACTCCATTCAAAATATGCGTACATACCTATACGCTGCAATAGTACATTACGTAACTAGGGCGGTGAATTCGTGAATGCCCCAGATCGCAGGGGTTTGTGGCCCGAACCGAAGGTGAGGCGCTCTGGGGCTTTACGAATTACCGCCCGTGTTGAGTACAAAATTTTACGTCTTCATCTGGCCACAATGCGAGTTTTCCCGTACGCGCAGCGTGCAGTAAAACTCGCATTATGGCCAGGTGTGACGTAAAATACTAATCAGTGGGAGAGAGAACTAGTAAAATTGCTAAATATACTCGTAGGTACGTTGCTGATACTGATTGATGACGCAAAATGAAAATTGTGTGATAAAAATTCAATAACTTGCTTTTTGAGATCGTTTGTATGTACCGATGTCTTAGTTACCATTGTTACCAACCTACCCAATTATTTTCATAGTGCTATATGATTTGGCGAGGCCAGATAAGGAAAAGTACGACTCGCACACCTGCCCACGGCAGGAAATGTTTAATTAAATGCACAGCAACGCCGATAACAAAGAAACATTCACATTAGTTTGCTATGTATAATCACGACCGATAATCTCATAACGTTTTCATTTAACTACCCTCAATAAGAAAACGGGACTTACTTGCTTTCATGCACTTGTTCTTCTATCGATTTTTGCTGCTGCAATTTGTCATAGAACCCTTTCCACATAGATTCCTCATCCATTTTAAATAGTTTTGAGAGCACAAACAACAAAAATAACTACGTTACAGTGTAACTACATTGAGATGTACCGGTACTGTGTTACCATAACAATATGCAGATGTAGTGAGTCACTGAAATAAGATCGACTCACTATTCTTCCAGTCAATGACGCAAACGGTACTAACTTCACGGGAATCTTTTACCGAAACGAACTCCGTCTCGCGGCCGAGTTAACCGAATACTGATTCACGTTCACGATATCGTCTTTGGAATATAAAAGGTCACTGACTCTAAAACTTTTATATATGTGATGTGGGCGTTTGCATTCGCGGAACACTCCAAACCGAATCAAGAAAATAAGAAATAACCGGTTTGTTTTGCTTAACGTTTGGCACTGGCAGCTAGCAGCAACAGCCGCGTCTGTATTATTGCTATTTGCTACGCAACTTGGTACTGACGTAATCCAAAGACAGCTGATGAGCTGTCGGGGCGTTTCGCTTCGGCCAAGTCGGCACACAGACTAACGCAATGCAATAACTCACGTGCTTTTAATGTCATACAATCGCTATGTAAACAATGCGAATATGAGCTCATTAACTCGCCTAATACCTATGCATTTCCTTAGTTAAAACGCGATCGAGTCAAGTTTTCATCGCCAGTAGGTGGCGTTCCATACTTGCAACGTGCAAACATACCGCATCCGTGTTACATGTTTTAATTTAACATTTAACGGTGATAATACCTACATATTTCGAGAAGATGACAAATCGTTCGTTAGAAATTATTTTATATTTGTATGTTATACAGTCGAAGTAGAGCGGCCAAAGTGCGCACAAAATTCTGAAGTCCCTATTGTCGAGGCATTAGAGAAGACACGTGTTTAGATATTTGTGAGCACTTTGGCCGCTCCAATATATCTGATGGCGACCGTACCGTACCGTCGCATTAGATGGATTTTACACCCTGGATTTTCCCAAGGGGCCTGGGTTTTCAGAACTCAGCTAAGTGGTCGCTAACAACCGGCACATGAAATTCGTTGAAAGATTGGTTGAGACAGTTTCAACCGAATGATCTGCCTACATACTGATTGCACATGTGAAGTCTTTGTTAACCCCGAGTACTCGGAGTAACTTTGCATATTTATAAGGAGCTACTGCATCCCAGCAAATATGTCGACAAAAAAGGGCCGTAGAGCACTGCACTAAAGTCCCCTTTTCCTTGAGTAGGTATGAGTAGTATGACACCAATAAAAATCCTAAGTGAGCTATTTACCCACGCCATAAAAGACACAGACATGTGAAGTATGTAATGGACAACGCTAATAGTATGACAGTTATCGTTAGTTAATGAGCCCTAACTAATATAAGTATCTCGACAAACACCATTAAGTAGGTACTTAAGGGCATTTACACCTTACTAGGTACCTGTTCTGTTATTGTAAATATTGATTTTAAACGGATTAGTCAACTTTTGAAAAACGTGTGTCACTTTTTTTAGCTAGACAAAAATAAACAATTGGCGTGGTAGGTGTATTAGGTAGCTAATTATTTAAACAGGAAAAAATAGGTACACCGAGGAAAGTATTAACTTAGAAAAGTTGAAAAACCCCCGATATTTTCATTTCAAAGTCCAATATCTCAAAAATGGCTGAACAGATTTTCATGAACCATGGCTGAGAACACTATATGGTCTATCCGTTAGGGAGCTACGCTACCACAGACAGATACACAGATAAGACACGTTAAACTTATTACACCCCTCTTTTTGTATCGCAGGTTAAAAAAGATTTCAATGTTATTAAGATTGACTGTATTTGAACGCCGCGGTGCCCCGTAGTTACATCACGGGAAGAGGGTTGCGACGTCTGGTGCCTGGCTTCAATAGCCTCGGACTAAGTGGGCTGACCTAGCGAGGTCGCTAGTCCGAACCGCGAAGTAGGTCGACGCGCCCACAAATTAGCATGTGTGGCCGTCGACTGTTTACTGCAGCAGCGGAGGCACGGTGCGAGCGTGACGGGAGCTCAGTTGTCGTCGCGCTCACACACAAGCGGGATCCACAGGCGGAAATAAAACTCCGATACTCTTGAGAAAGCTTGATGGCACGGCTGGTTGGTTGGAGCGAGATGGGTATATGTTGCTCTAGTGATAGTCGAGCTTGTTATGAGAACATTTTTTTTTTTTTTTTTTTTTTTTTTTTTTTTTTTTTTTTTTTTTTTTTTTTTTTTTTTTTTTTTTTTTACCCTGACTGTTGCTATAATAGGACGGACCCAATATAGCGGTCGAACTGCGTGGTTGGAGGGTGGCCTGGGGAAAATCCAGGGGAAGCCTCCGGCACGACCACGCGGGGAAGTTTGTACACTGGAATACTCTAAGAGTTTGCGCTCCAGTGAGATTGGTTGAACGGTATCAACCGAATCTGGGGTGTGAGTGGTATCGAACTACTGGGAGTTTTATCGCTGGTTCGCTAAAACCTAGCCTAGCTGAGAAGAGTCCAGCAAGAAACTCAGCTAGGCCCGACTTGCGTCGGACTGACTCTACCCGGTATGCGGCGGTACCGGGACGAAAGCGGACTGTATGTGTCTGTGTTGTCTCGCGGTGGACGTCCCCGCCGGCGGGAACGCTGAAGTGTACGCGATGTGTTGGACGCCGAAAGCGCAGCGTTCCATCTTTCGATGGACGCTGTGATTTCGTCGTCCGGGTCCGTGAGTGTGTGCCTAGGACGCCGGACCGTGCGGCCCCTAATCAGTGAGCGCCGAGTAACGACAGAGGGATAAAAAAACATTTTGGAGGTGGAGTACATTTTGCTTATACTCCACCTCATATAAACCTTCCAACATTACCATAAAGTGAAACATCTTTATTTCAAATAAACAATCATTTCTTTACACAAATTCGTCTTAGGTTTTTAGCGTTTGCATTCCAGTACCGTCTTAATCTAGGTAAACCTAGGTCTTAAATTATGTTAATCTTGTACAGAATTACTTAGTGCATAATTGTTAATAGGCTAAATGAATACATTGCAAATAGTTTAGGCGAAATACCTATCTAAACACTGAACCTTTGTAGTTTTATATAAATTAATACTTTTGATTCCTTTGTTATATCTAACAGAGGTCGTAAGCACTATTCTCAGTTATTTCATTAGATTAATATCACACTGTAGATTATTGATGTAGTAAAGTTTACTGTATTAAGCTTAAGGCTTGTCTAATATTTATGAATTATGAGCATAGTGCAAGCGAAAACTACCATAATATGAGCTATGCAAAGAAAATGATTATAATACATGTTTCTAATTAGCTTAAAGAGCTTTACCTAGCGTGGCATAGTGCCGCTTATGCAGATTTACTACAGAAAAAGGAGGCAAGTTATTAACTTTACTATCAAGCTTGTATGTAAACAACTCATGTATCTAGAATATAATTATGGTTACAAAATTAATGCAATTATATGCAGATTCTACTGAATATAAAGAAAAGCTTGCTAGAAGCTAGTGAAAGCTCTTACGGTTAAAACTTATGCTAAATCCTTAACTACGTTCGGCGCATTGCCGTTTTAAGCAGAATTAATTACGGATAAGCAAAGGTTGTTTTGTGATTCTACTGTCGAATGTAAATTAAGTAAATTTAGAAAATATGGAAACAACCTTGTATGAAAACTAAATGAACCCAGCTTTGGTTATGTGACTGAAAGCTTTGCAAAGCGCACTCTGAAAGCTTTGCAGCCACCGGCTTTTCAGGCGGCCAGGCCAAAGTCACAATCAATGAGGAATATTTGAATCATGAGGCACACCTACCAAAGGTGTGACCTCTATAAATGGTACAACTTGGTCTACCTATTTATGTTTGGAGCTTAAAGCTCTTAACGGAGGCTTTTACCTACACGTTATTGTCAAGTCCGGGTATATTTGGATGGTTAGTAAACTAAACCAATCCGCTCATATAAGATGTTAACTGTAGGAGAAAGTATCTTGACATAAGTCTGAAACCTATGAACCAAAGAGAGCTGTTAAGATGGTAAAATAAAGAGTCAAAGCTATGTATTTGTCTTACAGACGGCTGCCTTGAACAGTCTCCCCCTAATACGTAAGCACAAGAAATATGCTAACCAAGGTAGCTTAATCGAACAGATATGAGTATAAATTTGTCAATCCAAATTTCGTTCTCACCTTTACAATACATGCGTGTACATCAATTTTCAGGTACTACTGAAACGCGCGCTGCAGTCATATTTACGTATCGATTAAAAACGAAATAAAATATCGCGCGCCGCGCTTACTACTTATTTTTCGTATTGTAGGTGGATCGAAATACTCCCATTCAAATCTACCCACCATACATTTTATGATTAGAACGAGACGCAAGATAACAAGCGCCTGCTCGCTCAGTGCTCTTTTTAAATGTAGGTGGATTGAAACAGTCCCATTCACATCTACCCACCACATGTTTTATAATTAAAACGAGATGCATAATATCGAGCGCCTGCTTGCTCAATACGCTTTTTTCTTATGTGGGCGGATCGAAATGTTTCCATTCACATTTACCCACTACATGTGTTTATAATAGTAGATGGGAATAAGACTACGAAATTTACTAAATAATGACTGTCTTGAACAATCTCCCCCCAGTACGCAAGTACAAAAACTAATCAAGACTAGTCGAATCTATCAGTACGAGTCTCGAGGTCGGGCGACGGATGAGTCCAGCTGATGTTCTTACCTCTGTGACACGTACCTTGCCATCAGGTCCAGGATAAACTTTCTCTATACGCCCGCGGGGCCAAATACCTCTAGGCAAAGTGTTGTCCGCTATTAAAACAATATCGCCGGGTTTTAAGTTTGGCGAGTCGGAGGCCCGCTTGCGTGGTAACAAAGTTGGTTTATATTCTATGAGCCACTTCTTCCAGAATCTCTCAGCGAGCTGCTGAACTTCTTGCCAGCTATTTTTAAGAGATTTTTTATCGCTGAAACTACCGAAAGGCATCATGTCATTACCTAACGTACTCTTTACTTGCCTAGAGGCAAAAATTTCAACAGCCACCAACAAACGACTGAGAGCGCGCTGCAATCTGACGAAACGTGAAAAACGCTGCGGATCTGGCAGGTGAGCGAACCTATCCTTGGTGACATTGCCGGCGGTGGCAGTATTAACCGGTTTACGTTCTTCACCGGTGTTAGACGTAGCCTGTACTATCGTTTTAATTTTAGGCCACTTATCTGGAGACTCTAAAATAAACTGAGGGCCTCTAAACCACCGGTGGTTTATATCGAAATCTGATTTTATACCGCGTGTCGCAATGTCCGCAACATTTTCACTGGTCGGTACCCAGTGCCAATCGGATGGTCTCGTAAAAGTCTCTAATTCGGCTAAGCGATGTGCTACGAACGGTTTAAACGTCCTAGGATCCGAGTTTATCCAAGCGAGTACGGTTCGAGAATCAGTCCAGTAGTAGGACTGGCAGATTTCGTAGTCCGTTTCACGCCGGACCGCGTCTGCCAGTCTGCAAGCTAAGACGGTTGATTGTAATTCAAGTCTAGGTATCGAAATACACTTTAAAGGTGTTATCCTAGCTTTACTACTGACCAGATGTGATGTTTTATTGCCGTCAAAGTCGGTAACTACAATGTATATCGCAGTTGCAAAAGCTTTCTCGCTCGAATCGCAAAAGGCGTGCAGATAAGCTGGTCCTTTCGATCTAGGTATATGCCTAGGTATATCAAGGTCTTGTAATAAGTCCAGACTATCCAACCACTCGCGCCATGCTTTGTTTAGATGTTCGGGTATCGCTTCGTCCCACTGGCAAGACGCCCTCCACAAATCTTGAATTAGCATTTTGCCAAAAATCGTTACTGGTGTCGCCATGCCAGTCGGATCGAAAACGCTAAACACTGCGCTTGTGACCTGTCGTTTCGTAGGTACCCTAAGTCCCTTGACTACGTCTATAGGTGTATTGCGTAGATTCAAGTTGAAACCTAAGCTGTCATTTTGGTGGTTCCACAAAAGTCCTAAGGTACGCTCGTGGTCCGATTTTCCTATTATCGTGGTAGAGTCCTTAGACACATCCTTAACGTTGCACACAGCTCTAGGTTCATTAGATGCCCAGCCACATAGCGTGAACGAGGCCTTTCTGAACACCTTGTCCATGTCGCTAATGGTTTTCTGCGCCTGCTCTACCGTGTCAAATGCGCCCAAAAAATCGTCTACATAGAAGTTACGTTCCGTGAGTCTAGCTACTTCAGGATACGTATCGCGATATTCGTTTGCGTTTTTATTCTTAACATAAATAGCTGTAGCAGGACTCGACGCACTACCAAAAATCAAAGACGTCATTCTATAAGTCTGTGGAGGCGAGTCCCTGCTTTCCCCGCGCCATAAAAATCGTAAACTATCGCGATCCGCTTCCATGACTTTAACCTGAAGGAACATTTGCTTTATGTCCGAAATTACCGCTATACGGCCCTCACGAAATCTTATCAAAACTCCGAAAAGCGATTGAATTAAATCGGGACCAGGTAAAATCGCGTCATTTAGTGCTTTACCACTTGTTCTACAAGCAGCATCAAAAACGACTCTACTTTTTCCTTTTTGGGGGTGAATAACATTAAAATGCGGGAGGTAAAAGGCGCGCGGTGAGTCCGTGATAGAGTCAACTCTTTCAGCGAAACCTTGTTCTATAAGATCATCCATCTGCCTATTATATTCAGCCTTAAGTTCCGGGTCTCTATCTAGTTTTTTCTCTAACGTGTATAAGCGTCGCAATGCGTGAGCTTTATTATCCGGTAGAGTCTCATCATCAGTTTTCCACAATAAACCTGCTTCAAACCTATCCTCGTTAGGTATACGCTTACACGTAGATTCTAGCAACTTAACAGCTCTATCTTCTGGATCGTTAATTTGTTTACGCGGCTCTATGCCCAATGACTCTATACTAAAGTGCTCGCGTATCAAAGCTAGAGCTGGATCTTGATTATCGCAAGTAGGTTTAATGTGATTAACTGCCCCTAACAATTTACGAGGAAGATCGTTAACTCCATGAAGCACCCAACCGAGGTGCGTCAGGGATGCACAGGGTAAAGCTCTACCTGCTTCACATACTTGCCTACTCACTATCAAATGCCATGAGTCTTGACCTATAAGTATAGTGGGTTGTGCTGACTCGTAACACAACTCATCTTCTAAATGCCGTAAATGAGCACATTTACGAACGACCGACCTATCTACAGCTTGCGACGCAAGGTTCAACTTATCTATCGTATGCGCGGTAAAATCATGAAACTCTCTACTAGAGGTACCTCTAATTCTAAGTTTTACTCGCGAAGAATCGTTGTCTATCACCTCGTGACCACCTACTCCTTCGAAGGAGAGGGTTTCCCGTTTACCGGGATGCGAAACTTGCAAAGCTATATCCTTCTGGATTAACGATAGCGTCGCGCCTTCGTCCATCAAAGCGTATGTAGAGATGGTACCTTTTGAACCCTTTAGCTCTACCGGAATTATTTTTAAATACGCTTGAGACTGGTTCGAGTAGTTAACCGAACTAACTTGCTCTTTAGTCGCTACGGTCTTTTCTTTACGCTCTAAGCTCTTTCTCCTGCCATGCAATAAAGCATGGTGGGATGCCTCGCATTCTCCCTTCCCACATGGGTTATATTTGCATTTATTGTATGAGGATTTATGCATGTCGCCTAAACACCGGAAACAGAGCTTATAGCGTTTTAAAACGTCCCATCTATCGTTAACGCTCAGCTTAATAAAGTCAGCACAACTTGCTACAGGATGATTGCCTGCGCAAACTGCACACTTACTTTTCTGACTGTTATTAGCAGAGACGTTATTCCTATTTTCCTGTGGTTTAAACTTCCTATCATTATTACGCCTAGACTTGAAGCCGCCTCGCGTTGTGCGCTTGTTTGCCGTTGCAACATAATGTTGCTCCAAATGGGCTTCACTATCAGAATCATTTGATATAGGTAGAGTTTTCCTATCCTGCCTATGTGACGCAGACGCGCGAGAGTCGTGACTTGATACGGAATTGTCATCGTAGAAATCACTACCTCCCTCATCGTCGGACGACACCGAGCTCTCCCTATACCTATGCCGTGAATTAATGTTATTCACCCTACGTGAGCGCACACCCGACTTGATCTTGGATTGTTCGTACGCGAACATACAGTTAAAGTTCTCACTCAAGTCCTTCAAAAATCTTGACAATGATAAGAGTTCCGGCACATCATTAGCGTTGCTTTTGTACCTATACCACTCAAATCTAACTATATTATTCATTTTTTCTACTATACGGCTAACTAATTCAGGAGCGTATAGGTACTGTGGCTTATTCAGGGCTTTAATAGAGGCTACTACATTACACACACGATTGCTGAATTCAGAAATGTTCCGACTATCATCGCTCAATCGCGGCATCCGCTTGACATTCTGAATTTCAGACAAAATAATTACGTCTGGCTTGCCGAAAGCTCTATCTAAAGCGGCGATTACTTCGTAAGGATTACTGCATGTGTGTAACATAGACCTTACTGACTCACGTGCCTGTCCCTTGACTGCCTTCCGAAGGCGTCCCATATTAGCTATGTCGGAGAACGAACTCTCCGTATCTAAATAAACACGTTTAAATGCAATCCAATCCGAGGGATTGCCGTCAAAAAAGGGCAAGTCACCTATATATTTGCCCGAGGTGAATTGCTGTGGCATGGGTGAAACGTGGTTGTCAGTCCTATTCATACTGATGGCTTGCACTATAGCGTCGCGTAGAGCGCTAATTTCCCCAGCCGTATTGTTTGGGCTGTGGTTCCTATCTATACCCTTGGTTTCTTGGGGTCTATGCTGTGGTGGCCTACTGCTACCTGGCTGTCCCAGAGTGGGAGAGGCGTTAGCTACGTTTCTACCATGCGTGGCTTCGTTGGGCAAACAAAAAGGGTTGGGCGGCGGCGCTCTTATAACCGAATGTTGACTTTCAGCTAACAACAATTCGTACCTAGAAGCGGCATAAGCGACGGCTGCCCTGGCTTGCTCCAACTGCGACGCGCGGAGTTCCGACTCCGCACGTAGTCTAACTAACCTATTGTCTTCAGCTCTTACGGCGTCATAATCAGTGGCGTCAATGACCCTAGGTGGCGTTTGTGCCCGCTCACCTTCTACTGAACCGGTTCTCGAACCACTACGCGGATTTACAACTTGATCGACAACGCCCGCGTGAACTACGTTGCCTACATTCGCGCCTAAACTGTTGGCGTCTAGAATTTTACCGTTATTGGCTAGAACGGGGTTCTCATCCTCACCGCTGTCTGACTCCTGCCTACTCCTCGACCTCGTTACTCGACCCTCCCCCTTACCTGTCATCCTAACCTTACCCCCCTAACACTAACAGTCCCTACCTGCCTAGCACTAACAGGCCCTATCTGCTCGCTCGGCGTACTACCGTATTGATGCCGATTGAGAATGGGAACGTAGGGAGGAAGGAGGTGATAGGTACCGTCTGGCAGAGGACCACTGTGCGATATAGGTGCTCGGGACGTGGTGGAACGCCACGCCCTTCAGCTTGCCAACCTGTGGCCAAACACCGCAAAGTATCAATACCAGCAAACGGCCGAGTTATAAAGACGCTCTGAAAAGAGCGCTGCAGTAACCACTCGGTATACCGCACTAAGACGTGTTATGAGCTCTGGTTGACACCGTTAGGCCAGAGCCACGCCACCTACCAGATTACAACGGGGATTGACATATACCCGGTTCTGATAGGATTTACAGATGCTCGATGACCACGACGACTTGACGCTTCGATTTCGAAGTCTTCCTCGCTGGTGTGTCTTCCTCGCTGGTACGCCTTTTCTTGCTTCTTTATCCCTGTTGAGGGCTTTTCGGTCTTGAGGCTTCGTTATCCCTTTTGAGGGCTTTTCGGTCTTGAGGCTTCTTTATTCGTTAACCCTGTTGAGGGCTCTTCGTGCTTGAGCCTTCGTTATCCCTATTGAGGGCTCTTCTTGTTTCTGCTTTCTTTCTTCATTAACCCTGTTGAGGGCTTTTCTTGCTTGAGAGTTCTTTGTTCTTATTTCCTGGCAGCTTCTTCGTACGGCGCAGATTGTTCGAAGTTCACTTTCTTTAAGGCCAATCCAACAGCTTGATTGTTAGAAAGGAATCTTCTTTAAGGCCAATCTGTTCGCGCTGAACTGCTTGCTTCAAATGGCAGCTTCTCGTACGATGCTTGAAGATTGTTAGAGGATGTCTTCTTTAAAAGGGCCAATCTAATGCTTGATTGATAGAAGAATCTTCTTTAAAGCCAAATCTTCTGCTTGAACTGCTTGCTTCGTCAGGGATCCGGCTCTCGAAGGACCATTGAACGCCGCGGTGCCCCGTAGTTACATCACGGGAAGAGGGTTGCGACGTCTGGTGCCTGGCTTCAATAGCCTCGGACTAAGTGGGCTGACCTAGCGAGGTCGCTAGTCCGAACCGCGAAGTAGGTCGACGCGCCCACAAATTAGCATGTGTGGCCGTCGACTGTTTACTGCAGCAGCGGAGGCACGGTGCGAGCGTGACGGGAGCTCAGTTGTCGTCGCGCTCACACACAAGCGGGATCCACAGGCGGAAATAAAACTCCGATACTCTTGAGAAAGCTTGATGGCACGGCTGGTTGGTTGGAGCGAGATGGGTATATGTTGCTCTAGTGATAGTCGAGCTTGTTATGAGAACATTTTGCTTATACTCCACCTCATATATAAACCTTCCAACATTACCATAAAGTGAAACATCTTTATTTCAAATAAACAATCATTTCTTTACACAAATTCGTCTTAGGTTTTTAGCGTTTGCATTCCAGTACCGTCTTAATCTAGGTAAACCTAGGTCTTAAATTATGTTAATCTTGTACAGAATTACTTAGTGCATAATTGTTAATAGGCTAAATGAATACATTGCAAATAGTTTAGGCGAAATACCTATCTAAACACTGAACCTTTGTAGTTTTATATAAATTAATACTTTTGATTCCTTTGTTATATCTAACAGAGGTCGTAAGCACTATTCTCAGTTATTTCATTAGATTAATATCACACTGTAGATTATTGATGTAGTAAAGTTTACTGTATTAAGCTTAAGGCTTGTCTAATATTTATGAATTATGAGCATAGTGCAAGCGAAAACTACCATAATATGAGCTATGCAAAGAAAATGATTATAATACATGTTTCTAATTAGCTTAAAGAGCTTTACCTAGCGTGGCATAGTGCCGCTTATGCAGATTTACTACAGAAAAAGGAGGCAAGTTATTAACTTTACTATCAAGCTTGTATGTAAACAACTCATGTATCTAGAATATAATTATGGTTACAAAATTAATGCAATTATATGCAGATTCTACTGAATATAAAGAAAAGCTTGCTAGAAGCTAGTGAAAGCTCTTACGGTTAAAACTTATGCTAAATCCTTAACTACGTTCGGCGCATTGCCGTTTTAAGCAGAATTAATTACGGATAAGCAAAGGTTGTTTTGTGATTCTACTGTCGAATGTAAATTAAGTAAATTTAGAAAATATGGAAACAACCTTGTATGAAAACTAAATGAACCCAGCTTTGGTTATGTGACTGAAAGCTTTGCAAAGCGCACTCTGAAAGCTTTGCAGCCACCGGCTTTTCAGGCGGCCAGGCCAAAGTCACAATCAATGAGGAATATTTGAATCATGAGGCACACCTACCAAAGGTGTGACCTCTATAAATGGTACAACTTGGTCTACCTATTTATGTTTGGAGCTTAAAGCTCTTAACGGAGGCTTTTACCTACACGTTATTGTCAAGTCCGGGTATATTTGGATGGTTAGTAAACTAAACCAATCCGCTCATATAAGATGTTAACTGTAGGAGAAAGTATCTTGACATAAGTCTGAAACCTATGAACCAAAGAGAGCTGTTAAGATGGTAAAATAAAGAGTCAAAGCTATGTATTTGTCTTACAGACGGCTGCCTTGAACAGTCTCCCCCTAATACGTAAGCACAAGAAATATGCTAACCAAGGTAGCTTAATCGAACAGATATGAGTATAAATTTGTCAATCCAAATTTCGTTCTCACCTTTACAATACATGCGTGTACATCAATTTTCAGGTACTACTGAAACGCGCGCTGCAGTCATATTTACGTATCGATTAAAAACGAAATAAAATATCGCGCGCCGCGCTTACTACTTATTTTTCGTATTGTAGGTGGATCGAAATACTCCCATTCAAATCTACCCACCATACATTTTATGATTAGAACGAGACGCAAGATAACAAGCGCCTGCTCGCTCAGTGCTCTTTTTAAATGTAGGTGGATTGAAACAGTCCCATTCACATCTACCCACCACATGTTTTATAATTAAAACGAGATGCATAATATCGAGCGCCTGCTTGCTCAATACGCTTTTTTCTTATGTGGGCGGATCGAAATGTTTCCATTCACATTTACCCACTACATGTGTTTATAATAGTAGATGGGAATAAGACTACGAAATTTACTAAATAATGACTGTCTTGAACAGTATTATTTCTCTTACAGGTAAGGCTGAAAATCATGAGATGTGTGAGCTCTTACAAGTGACCTAGAATGTATAGCTAGTCAAGTGTTAAAATATGGGTGTCTTACTCATAAATTTATGGATTAAATCGATACATATTTTAGCACTTGACTGTGCCTACCTAAAATGTACAGTAAAACCCAACGAAAGAGCGAATTTGGGTAATTGGTACCAGTGCTTTATATTATAAAGTACTTGTAGCTACCAGATATTTTATATATATAAATACAAGTTAATATGTTCAATATATAATTTCCTGGATTGGAACGTTTACCTGGTTTGCGAGGTTTCCATCCTTTCCATCGACAAGAAAAACAGAAAACAGTACCGGGAATATTTGAATTACGTCATAGTCCGAAGTTACGATGAAAAAACATTATTCACTACATCTACGAGTATATAGGTTGTAGGTACATCGGATGTCATACGAACATCAATTTTATTAATGGGGTATCTTACAGCATTGGTTACATAATACTGTCGATGTACTCGTAACTACTTATAATGCGGGTAGTCGAAGACACATGTTTTAGGAACCATCATTGTATGCAAATTGTAGCTTATTACCATGGCTTACCCATTCATACTTTATACCTAGTAGATGTGCTAGTTAGGGATGTTGGACCTCTACTGATTACTGAGTGATTTGTCATGTTCTCATTATATGGATGTAGGGTATATTCCTTTACTATTTCAATGAAACGTTTGTCGCTCAATTATGTCGTAGCGTTAAGCGTATTATGTGACGTCATCTCGGCCATGAACATGACGATGCCTGCAGTGCGCTAGATACAAATTCTTTTACTTAAATATTAAAGTTGAACTCATTAAGATCTATAGCCTATAATTACAATGTTACTAGCTTCTGCCCGCGACTTCGTCCGCGTGCAACTCGTTTATATCGCAGCTCCATACAAACTTTCACCCCCTTAGGGGATGATTTCGGGGATAAAAACTATTTTACGTCCTTCCCCAGGACTCAAACTATCTCTATGCCTACCAAATTTCACCTAAATCAGTTCCGCGGTTTAAGCGTGAAGAGGTAACAGACAGACAGACAGACAGACAGACAGACAGACAGACACACTTTCGCATTTATAATTTTAATATGGATATTATAAACAGGTAATGTCTGTGAGGTAGTAATTATAAGTTTGTGTTTGTGGGGAATCCCCGGAACCGGGAACTTATACTCATCTAATAAAAAAACCTTTACCAGAGAATATAATGGGGTCCGGATGGACGTAGGGTATATTTAATAAGTTTCTGTCAAAATTTTCATTTTTGGTACAAGCTTTTATTGCCGACTGTACTTTTCTGTATACCATTATCAACTACTCATTGAGACGATTCTAACGAACGCAAACTCAACGGGGTTACGTCGTTTAAGTACTGAATTCCCATGGCCACCTTCTGTCTCCATCATCAGATCAGCTCGATGGTACCATAATATTGAATTGTCATCCAAACTATACTTATACCCAAAATTTCAGCTCAATTGGTCACCGGGAAGTGGGTCAAATTTAACTTGCAAGATTTGTCCCATACATACTAACAGGGCCCATGGCCACCTTCTGTCTCCATCATCAGATCAGCTAGATAGTACCATAATATTGAATTTTCATCCAAACTATACTTATACCTAAAATTACAGCTCAATCGGTCACCGGGAAGTGCGTCAAATTTAACTTGCAAGATTTGTCCCATACATACTAACATGGTCCATGGCCACCTTCTGTCTCCATCATCAGATCAGCTCGATAGTACCATAATATTGAATTGTCATCCAAACTATACTTATACCTAAAATTTCAGCTTAGTCGGTCACCGGGAATTGGGTCAAATTTAACTTGCAAGATTTGTCCCATACATACTAACAGGGCCCATGGCCACTTTCTGTCTCCATCATCAGATCAGCTCGATAGTACCATAATATTGAATTGTCATCCAAGCTATACTTATACCCAAAATTACAGCTCAATCGGTCACCGGGAAGTGCGTCAAATTTAACTTGCAAGATTTGTCCCATACATACTAACAGGGCCCATGGCCACCTTCTGTCTCCATCATCAGATCAGCTCGATAGTACCATAATATTGAATTGTCATCCAAACTATACTTATTCCTAAAATTTCAGCTCAATCGGTCACCGGGAACTGGGTCAAATTTAACTTGCAAGATTTATCCCATACATACTAACAGGGCCAATGCCCCCTTCTGTCGCTACCACCAGATCAGCTCGATAGTACCATAATATTGAATTGTCATCCAAACTATACTTATTCCTAAAATTTCAGCTCAATCGGTCACCGGGAACTGGGTCAAATTTAACTTGCAAGATTTATCCCATACATACTAACAGGGCCAATGCCCCCTTCTGTCGCTACCACCAGATCAGCTCGATAGTACCATAATATTAAATTGTCATCCAAACTACTCTTATACCCTTTCGGCTCAATCGGTCACCGGGAAGTGCGTCAAATTTAACTCGCAAGACTTGTCACAGGGCAAGTTAAATAAAAGCTTGAAAAAATTTATCCCGTAATCTTAGTATCTAATTAATATGCGGGAAACTAGTTATGAATCAATTCATAATTATATAAAATCATTCCTGCTGGATCATGTACAGACTAAAAAATCCGACTGTTACTTGTACAAAGGATACCTACTAAGGAAATTACGGAACCTACTTAAGTGAGGTCAAATGTTTGTATTTGAACTCTAATCGCATTAGCGTAATATAGAAATCCCATTCCTGTCTGTATGCAAACTTTGGGAAACTAGCTTCCGCCCGCGACTTCGTCTGCGTGGACCACGGATAGAAACTATCCTTAATCTATTTAATCCAGGCTATAATACATATTCGTGCAAAATTTCATCCAAATCGGTTGAGCCGCTTAAGCGTGATGTGACACACATCCCAACTTTCGCATTTATAATATTAGTAGGGTATGTATGGAAACTGCAGGGATACACATATATATTGCTCTCTCTCTCCTTTGCTGACTCTACTTAACCTAACACTCCTAACAGCTTGATAACTTTATAAAAAAAAAGTCTCAGCTAAAGTTAACGTTATTTTTTTTTTATTAAAATCCCAGTGATTCAGGCAATTGCGTAGCGTCTACAACAATGGTGTACTGCTATGATGTAAACGCAAGTCAAGGTTAGCTGCACGTACTAGCTAGAGGCACTCAATTCAAGGCTATTATAACAATTTGACCGGACATTTTCACGCTTTTTAGGACAATTTGCTTATTTACGTGACTTAGTTTCTTGACCTGTACAAAAAAGTACCTACAAAGTTGCTGTTATTATTTTCAAGTACGAGGTTTAGAGGCTATAATCCATTAATGGCTTTATTTCCTATTTATCACATTTAGACAACCCATTCATGGTGAATGATACATTCATACATTGTACAGTCACCAGCATTAGTAACTGTCATAACAAAGGCAGCATAACTGATACGTCCTAGCGGGGGGGCGCTTTGTTTCACCTATTGTTTTAAGTCCTATTATTGGAAGTCCGAAAATGTTCGTCATAAAATTTTACGCCATAATAATCGTTAGTCCTAATAATTCTTGATCCTAAAGACCGTAAGTCATAACCATTCGAAGTCATAATGACAGTAATCATAAGTTTCACAGGTCCTAATTTTTATTTTCCTAATTTTTTTCGTCATAACACTCACTTGCCCGTTTTATTTCAATTCATAATGACACTAGTCATACATTTTTTAATCCTAAATTTGTTTTTCATAATATTTCTCATCATAAATGTTACTTGGCGTTATCGAAGTAAATAAACGTGTGGTTTTTTTATCGCTAGGTACAAGACGAGGTCACAAGGCTCTAGCTAGACGTCTCTTCATTGACACATCGACTCTACATTGACTCTACATCGACTCTACATATAGACTCTACATCGACTCTACATATCGACTCTACATCGACTCTACATCGACTCTACATTAACTCTACATTGACTCTACATATAGACTCTACATTGACTCTACATTGACTCTACATATTCGCTCTACATCGACTCTACAGACTCTAGCCGCCTGTCTGTGCGGACGTAGACTAAGGCAGGTCCGTGTAGGTACGACGACGAGCGAAGCGAGGAGGAGTGTTAGTTGTACTGCGACCCAACGCGCGCGAGCCGAGCGAGCGAAGCGAGCGTGCCGCGGCAGCGGCCGGCGAAGCGCCAGAACCGATTTTTTTTTCAATTTACTTAGCGAAAGCTTTTATTCATTAGGAAAAACAAAATTAGGAGTCAAAGTATGTTCTTAGTTATGATATTAGGACTAACAAAATTATGATGTATGTCCGTTACGAAGAAAAATGTTATGATTAACAAAATTATAATTATGATTAAGTTCTTAGTAATGAAATTAGGAAGAAAAATTTTAGGACAACTGATCATTATGACTTCCAATGATAGTGACAGAAATTTATGAACAAAAAAGTTAGGACGAAAAAAATTAGGACTAGCGATGATTATGACTACAATACGTTAGTACAAAAAAAATTAGGATCACGAATTTTATGGCAGCCAATATGGACCCGTCCTAGCGGTCGTAGAACATTGTACAGTCACCAGCATTAGTATCTGTCATAACAAAGGCAGCATAACTGATACGTCCTAGCGGCCGTAGAACATTGTACAGTCACCAGCATTAGTATCTGTCATAACAAAGGCAGCATAACTGATACGTCCTAGCGGCCGTAGAACATTGTACAGTCACCAGCATTAGTATCTGTCATATCAAAGGCAGCATAACTGATACGTCCTAGCGGCCGTAGAACATTGTACAGTCACCAGCATTAGTAACTGTCATAACAAAGGCAGCATAACTGATACGTCCTAGCGGCAGTAGAACATTGTACAGTCACCAGCATTAGTATCTGTCATAACAAAGGCAGCATAACTGATACGTCCTAGCGGCCGTAGAACATTGTACAGTCACCAGCATTAGTAACTGTCATAACAAAGGCAGCATAACTGATACGTCCTAGCGGCCGTAGAAATAAAGTCTTGTCAGATATTTATGCGAGTGACTGTACCTAAGACAGACAATATATGGGTGGCAATGAGTGACACTCATCCAAAAAGACCTACCTGGAGGCCTATTCCCAGTTGTCCGCACCCCGTTAGTACTGCAAGCTACTGGCGTTTTTTTTCAGTTGTCCGCAGATTGAACAAATAGGAAAATACACTATGGCAACTTGGCAAGCTGAAGCAATAAATGAGCATCTTGATTAGTATGAAGTGAGTGGGAAAGAAGTGAATCAAAACTGGAGCAAATGTAGAGTTGATTTTGATCCCTTTACTCGAGCAAGGGGTATCGTAATAGAACTAGGTACTTAACCCATTCCAGGCCCATGACTGACATATGAGTCATGCCTCTACAAGCGATTGCCGTTAAATGGCGGAAAAATGCGCTACGGCGTAGCACACGTAGCGTTGCTTGGCCAAGAATGGGTTAAAAGCTAAAAGAAGTGAACAATTCGATCTTATTATCTACATTAAGAGTGGATTAAAGCAGTGGCGTATTCAACATTATTTTTCAAAGATAACATGTGTCGAGCCAAATAGCCCTCCAGTGTAAACAAAGATAGAGGCGCCCCCTGGATCCGGTAGTCCTGGGGCCGTAGACAAGGTTACAATACAAATAAGATGTATGAGAATGACAGATGTCAACCAAAAGTGTTTCGTCGGCATCTGTCATTTCCATACATTTTATGCGTTTTCTATTGGCGTTAGCGCTTGTCGATTGTAACCTTGTCTACGGCCCCAGGACTACGGGATCCAGGGGGCAGGGGGCGGGGGATCTTATATCTTTTGGCGCAACACGCGAGTAATGAACTCAGAAGCCCTTAGGTATTCGGCAGTCTCAATGAGCAAGAGCCACCCAACAAACAAATATGGAATTGGATATAAGATACGTAGGTATACGAATTTCGATTTTCGATTTGTCGTGGTGTATTCTGTCGCTTTTCGCTGTCCCTCGGTCGGTCAATCACTGTCGATGTCGATGAGAATATCAAATATCTTAAATTACAGAAAGCAACATTCCCCGTCAAAGCCTTTACGACATTGACAAAAGATTGAATTTCACATAAATAAATAAATTATATGTGTAGTCCGAGGCTCACATGTTTTTTGGGTGTCCATCGTTGCTCGAGTCTAATTCAATCTTGACTATTAACCAGTGTTCAAACTGTGTTCAGTACTTTTACATCTCCAATTCCGGAACGCGTGGAAATTACATAATAAGAATAAGATTCGGATTGGTTGTTGGCGTTGGTGCGCTGTGTGAGAACGCGGCGCACTGCTAATTAGATTGAATATGGCTGTCGTATTAGTCTAAGTATTTTAAGTCGAGTTTTCCCCCTGGGTTGAAACGGAAGGTCAAATGCCAGTCGCATTCGTAAAATGCCAGTCGTTTCGTGGTTTGTTGGGATGCAACTTTTTGCAGGCCAACAAATCATTACCACTATTTTATATTTAATACTATTTAATTTTATAAAAAAAGCTGTTTATTCCTTTTTTGTAAGTTTTTAGTTGAGTGTGTATTTCCTTTAAATTATTTTTTGTTGTTTTTTTTAATTAATACTTTCCGTGTCCTCACCAAATGGACCCTGCGGAAGACCAGCGCTGGCTGCAAAGCTAGCAACATGCTGAGCCGGGTCCATTTCGTGGCAAAGAAAATGTGTTTTTATTTTTTTATTTCTTTCTCTTTTATCTGCGTTGTTTTGTCACGAATAAATGTTTTGAATTGATTAGATTTTTTTTTTAACTAGTGCTTAACCTTTTCACCGCCAAACACGTGAAATCACGTCATCGATTCGTGACACGGACGCCAAAGACGGCATTTGCCGTCATTTTTTTTATTTTTTTTATTTATGAAAACCTACTCTGAAATAGCCCAATTTCATGTTGGCATTATTTCTATATCCATTATTTAAAACCCTTGTGGCGTGAGGTGGCACGGCAAGTTGCTTTACCATCTGGCGGTGAAAAGGTTAAGCCACATCTTGGGATTTGATGTCAAAGCGGACCCCGGCCTCCTTTAGGGCAAAATGGGGAATAACGCTAAGAGATGCTGTGATATGTTACGACGATCGCTGTCTTTTTAGAAACTTCTACCGACTTCAAACCAAAGAGGAAGGTTCTTTATTCGGTTATATTTATTGCACAGTCACGGAACAAAATGATTAATCCCGTTTGATTGAACCATAGCGGCATTGCAATATAGTCGAAAGTTGCAAACCTGTTCATTCCTCGACTATTCAATGTGCGCTCGCTATATAGGTACCTTGGTTCCTTAGACTTTTTTGTACGCGCAGCTTTTGTCTACGAAGACTCTTTTTACAAGCCATAGAAAACAAAGTCACGATTGGCCTATGGAGCCTGTGTGAGAGTTCATATAAAGTTTTTTGCAGTAACTAAATATTATAGTATACTTATGGGTTAGGTATATACAGGGTGACATTTTAATCAGTGTCCAAATTTTTTGTAGGCATTTGGTATCACTAATAGACTCCATTTTTCAAAAATCTGTTAGGTATTTATAATTTGTTTATCCCAAAAGAATTATCCGTACTGCGTGGTTACTGGGCATTCAGTACTGTGCGGAGCGGGGCGGGGCCGAGGGAGGGGAGGCGTGCCATGCGCAAACCTTACTACCCGCTGAGGTGCCCGCGCGGTAAAGTTTTTAAGTAAAGTTTTTTGGGATAACTTTAAGCAGCAATTACTAATTTTTTTTGTACGGAATGATATGAAACAAAAAAACGTATTTTATAATTTTGCTGAAGAATCTTATACTTGAATTTGGACACTGACTAAAATGTCATCCTGTATAGCATGTAAGGGCCTATGCATACTGCGTTTATTCTCGCGCCGTCGACGCGCGCTCCCCTAATACCATGCGTTAGGTACTAGGAAAACGCGCGTCGACGGCGTGAGAAAAAACGCAGTCTGCACAGGCCCTAAAGGCCAGCTTTGTTCGACACTTACCCGCAAATGTAGGGCCACAAGAGCATTATCGTGCGTGTGTTATGAGCTAGGATAGTATGCAAAGAAAGATAGTTCAATGATATGGCTGAAAAATATTTACGCTATGACTATGTCAACGGATGTACATTTCCTTCCTTGGTACAGTTTACTTTGTTTAGTTTTTCCTGATAAGTAAGCGTCTCAGAGATATGTGACATGTGTGGTTTATGAATAACACATCCAATGCGTGTGATTGCCCTTTAAAGTTTAAACTTAAAAGGGCAATTAAACCTTCTTCTAGAAAACTTGGTAGAGACTAAGGATGAGCGGTGAGTATGCATGATAGATAGGCATGTGATTTTATATATGTGGTGGTTCGCATGCTTGACAGCTATAAGGTGTCGGAAAAACAGGTTAACACACGGAATAAAGAATCCATGGATTATCTGGACACATCTCTAGTGGAAATCCATCCCAATGGCGGGGTTATACAGACTTACAAATAATTTCCACCGGCTCAATTTGACTCCTAATCCCTACATACTTCTTTTAAATAAAAAAATAACCACATTAGCACCGCACCGGTTTATATAAGGATTTAGTTTCACTTCACATCTGTTCTATACTATCTATCTATTCTAAGATTATAAAGAGTCTGATGTGAGATTGTAGCTTTGTATGTTTTGGGTGATCTCCAGAATGCTTATCTGATGGCAAACATTATTTCAGTTGCGTGTAGAAAAAAATGCCAAATGCCTGAATGAACTTTACCTATTAGTACATACTCTTTTTTTTAAACATATAAAAGACATTATAATATATGTACTAATTTCATAAGAAGAGTACTTACATGAAATATATTATGTTTGAATTAATTTAATCACTTACTTTCTCTTGCTGATAACGTCCGTGTCTCGTAACTTTCTGAACACAAACTTCCAGGGATCATCGTGTCTCGACTTATGTAACTTTACTGCTGAACTCATTATTCACATAAAACTGCACAAAGCACTATGTAATCTAACAAGCAAACACACGAGTCTAACGTCTAATATATTTTCTTAAAACTGCCCACGTAGACCCAAAAATAACTAGAAACTACTTATATAGGTCGTTCGCTGCGAGAAACACTAAGAACTATGAATCATTTTAGAAATGTGTTTTATGGTCCCCTGCAAAATTTCAGGCTTCACACAGCGCAGAAGGTTAAAGACTGACGGCCGTTCTCAGAACTGTTTGCGTGAGGTTTACCCGCTTTACCGTCACCAGGGTTCGTTGGGAACTACTAAAACCCAAAAACTAACACATTAGCGATAGGTTATTTAATATTTAAACATAACAGGGCCCTTTTTACCCGACTGCCGAAGGAGAGGAGGGTTATGTTAAAACAGGAATGGCCGATTTTTCACCTCATTATGCATCTCATTAGATATGAGTAATCTAATGAGTATTGTATTTATTTGCACTCTCTCTAACTTAATTACCTTGTTTCATAAGTAACCGAGCTTTAATCAAAAATTTCGTATGTGCAAATCTGCTATCCTAGTACCTATCTATGATTTTATTAGAAAATAAGTTGAGTATTAAATAAAAAAAATAGCAGAGAGCAAAACAACAACACTCCAGTCATATTGTCACACAGTTGCTGTCGTCAAAATTGGTCAAAACTGCATCATCATCATCACTTAAACTCGATAAAAAAAAACATTACTAGTTTAGGCGCTGTGTAGGTACATTTTTGCATACCTACTTGGGATAACCATCCAAGATTAATGACTTACATATATTTACAACGTACTAAATGGTAGATATGATGTATATTTGTGAACTCTCGGGACGTGCGCCCTACTCACACTTGTCCGATTTTTGTTGCTCTACTAAAGTACATTGGTTAGAATTAGAACTCGGAAAGCACATTTAGGCACTATAAGTACGCTTTATTTCTTAACCCCGTGTGGTGTAGGGTTAGAATAGCACCACCCCCATTCTTCATGGACCTGTGGGTGTCGCAAGAGTAGTGCTAAAGGAGCAGGGTTAAGTGGTCCCATTTAGACGATAATTTTAACCCCCGACAAAAAAGAGGATGTTATAAGTTTAACGTGTCTGTCTGTGTATCTGTCTGTGTTATCGTAGCTCCCAAACGGATGGGCCGATTTGAATGCGGTTTTTTCTGTGCCATAGATAATTTGATCCCGAGTGTTCTTAGCCACGTTTCATGAAAATCTGTTCACCCGTTTTCGGGATATTGGACTTTGAAATGAAAAACTGTAGTTATATAACCACATTTATGCTAAAAATGGCTCTGGAACATACATTTCATGTGCTCTGCCTAGTGCCTACCCCCTGTTGGGAATGAAGGCGGGAATATATGTGTGAATGTATTTCTTGACGATTGGTATCGATCCTCGTCTGTGTCCGATGAACACTTATAATGCACCTTAGGTACCGATACGTACTCAGTATTTGAATGAAGATCAATTTTATGTACTGGTGCTAAAAGCTTCGAGTGAATCATCATGTGGCTTGATAGCAACTCATTAGCACAACAAAAAATGTACGATGTTGTTTGATGAATGACGGCGTTCTCATAATAATTAGGTAGGTATTATCTTGAAATGCGAGCAATGTCTCAACTACTAACAACATACCTAAGATATGTATATGTCTATCTACAAACAACATCCATACACGGTGTTATTTCGGTATAGTTTTGAAATGAAATTTATTGACAAAAAAAACACGTTATATACCGATACGAGTCGTTGGGTCCTGAGCTAGGATGCCCTGTGTTACAGGTACCCAATGAATTAACATTATTTAATACAATTTACTCCTTAATAATTAACAATTGTTAAGTTCGAGAACCTACTTCGATGACTGTATCTAGATAATTATGTAGGTGTAGCTGCTACTCACCACCGAGTAGAACATGACACAATTAATTGGATTAATACTTAAAGTTGCCAAATCAGTCTCACCTGAATAGGTTAGAACTTGCAAGGGTGTATTTATTTTAACATTTAATTAAAATAACCCAACATATACTTAATGATTTCTCTTCATAAAGCCGGTATATTCTTCAGGTTTTTTTAAATGACAAAGACTCATCTTTTCTATCTCTTTATTGACACTGATAAAAAAGATGACCGTCAATGTGCTCATATTTCATTTCCAAAATAAAAATACCAAAGTCTGAATTAAACCCATATTTTTCCTGCTAACGCAAGCTTAATTTGAGGCAAAACGTTAGCAAAATGTTCACATCTCATATCTATATATGAAATTATCCTGTTTAGATAATCAGTCATTTTGGTCCAGAATCATATCAAGGCAAGGTCAATGATGGTAAACAAATGCCCGCATGTCACGTCACGCAATAATCTGCTACAAACAAGCCGGTTATCGTCAAGGCATCGCGATAAAATGCCTCCCGACATAGTATGGACTTCAAACATATTTTGACACTTTGCACCTTATTCCTTTGCAATAAGACGAAAAGTGGATGTACCTTTGAGGTCGACTGTACAAAAACGAATGTAAGGCAGCCAAGCGCGTCGGCGAGGGCTGCCTACGATGTCTAATTGCCATAGGGAGGCCGCTACACGACTACGGAAAAGAGGGTATTGACTTGTTTGTATTTAAGAATATGTTCTTTAGTACGCTCTGCAGCTTAAAGTGACAGACTGATTTCAGCATTTGAGAAGTTGTTGGATTCGTGTCGATTCTGGAAGTCACATAGTACTAGTGAATACAGTATGTATGTACCAATTATTTTAGGTTTACTTTTATTACCATGTAGCTCCTCTTTAGAATCTAGATGCGTTTACCTGGTTTCCTTTATGTAATAAGTGACCCATCCCACATGCATTTTTGTGAAATCATCATATCAGCCGAAAGACGTCTACTGTTGGACATAGGCCTCCCCCAAAGAGTGCCAAAGTGACCGGTCCTGCGCCACCCACATCCAGCGGACTCCCGCGACCCTTACCAGGTGATCAGGCCACCTTGTGGGGCCTACCTACGCCGCGCCTTCCAGTACGTGGTCGCCACTTGAACACGTTTCCGCCCCAATGGCCATTATCGCGCACCGACAGAGAATCGCGATTAATATTTAATCATTAAAATTAGGTACCTACAACCCTCTCTTACATCATCGACATCAGGGTGTGGATTTTCAGCAGATTTGCAGCTTTTATCTCCAGAACGTAACGCCCACTTCGAAAAAAAAAAGATCTCTTTACGAAGTTCTGATTTATTTATTGACCCGTTCACGTGAGGTAAGCCTTATGTCGCGACGTCTATAGACGTTGTGCACGTGAACGAGTTAATCAAGCAAAAACTCAAGCTGAAGAGATACTAACATATTTAAATAATCTAACAAAATCAGTTGAAGTGTTTTTTATAAAGGACATGTTATATATAAATATCTACAGATAACATGTTAGTCATGTCTGCTTTTGTTTTTCGGAGAATGAGCTCGCGACGTACTTTTTGCAGTGACGTGTCTTAACTAACATACTTAACATAATAAATATATTGTATATAGATGACCAAGCCAAGGACATAATTTTTTATTGTCTATGCTTAACGACCCACAAACATTAAGCAGGTAATTGTGTTGCGTTAAACTAATTATAATGTTCTACATCTTTAAACACACAGTGATGTGACAATCAAGTGTAACCTATGTATTTAGGTACAGGTATATACAGAGGTGTTATGAACATTTTCAGCGTTTATTCGTAAAACACGTGTGTAATATATGGGTGAGGACCAAATTCTTGGCCAGTAGTTAGCCTAGTTAATTGGAAGTAGTTAAAAAGTTCCCATAGAATTGTATACATGGCTAATTTTCGTGTCACAACGGAATTTTTAACTACTACCAATTTACACGCTAACTACTGGCCAAGAATTTGGTCCTCACCCATATCCATACTAATATTATAAATGGGAAAGTGTGTGTGTATATGTTTGTTTGTTTGTCCGTCTTTCACGGCAAAACGGAGCGACGAATTGACGTGATTTTTTAAGTGGAGATAGTTGAAGGGATGGAGAGACATGAGATAGTTTTTCTCCCCGAAATCATCCCCACCTTTGGGGGTGAAATGGGGGGGTAAAAGTTTGTATGGAGCAGCGATATAAACGAGTTCTACGCGGACGGAGTGGTTCAGGCATGCGGCTGTCAAGCGGCGGTCGTTGGTTCGAACCCCGGCTTGTACCAATGAGTTTTTCGGAACTTATGTACGGAATATTTACCGTCAGCTTTTCGGTGAAGGAAAACATCGTGAGGAAACCGGTCTAATCCCAATAAGGTCTAGTTTTCCGTCTGGGTTGTAAGGTCAGACGGCAGTCGCTTTCGTAAAACTAGTGCCTATGCCAAATCTTGGGATTAGGTGTCAAAGCGGACCCCGGTCTCTTTTAGGGAACAACTGGGAATAACGGATAATATTAGCAAACCTATTCGAGGCAACGGAACGCTACGTCGTGTGCTACGCCGTAGCGCGTAGCAGCATTTTTTCGCTTTGTAGCGGAAATTCCACGTGGCTTATATGTGAATGAGTTAAGTAGGCACGCATATTAAAAGCTACAGTAGCCCAGTGGTTCAGGCATGCGGCTGTCAAACGGCGGTCGTGGGTGTTCGAATCCCGGCTCGTACCAATGAGTTTTCGGAACTTATGTACGGAATATGATTTCATATATACCGTTAGCTTTTCGGTGAAGGAAAAACATCGTGAGGAAACCTGCATACATCTGCGAAGAAATTCAAAGGTGTATGTGAAGTCCCCAATCCGCACTGGGCCAGCGTGGGGACTACTGCCCGTTCCCTCTCATACATGAGAGGGAGGCCTGTGCCCAGCAGTGGGACGTATATAGGCTGATGATGATGTGATGTGTGCATATTATTACTAAAATTCATTGATTTATATACCCATGCCGAATTACAGTTTTCTAGTAGTAGTAGGTAAGGGTTACTGAGCTAAGCCATAGACGGACTGACGAACAGACGGACATGGCGAAACTATAAGGGTTCCTTGGATACGGAACTCTAAAAAGCAAGCTCCGAATCTTCAATTCGCAAGAGTCAGCGCAGAAAAATCGCGCACTCGCGTGTCGGAGAAAGAGATTCATTTTGGGATGCTGGCCAACGGAGTAGTACTATTCTTAATAACATAATAGATTAGTATGATCAATAATAGTCATACAATAATTATTTTATTATCACGTCAACAAGTTTCAGTCAGTACAATTTTCTGAAACTGTGGCTGTAGGTACAGGTTTCAGCTATTGCTTTTTTTTTTTTTTATTAGTTTTCAGCCCTAGGGGCGACATGCCTCACTTTCAACCCGCTGTCTAGATAAACAATGGCCTACTTTCACAGTATAAGAGCTGAAAATAGATTTTAAAAAATATATCATTTCATTGCCTAAATGACCACGGCATTCTATACATTGCCTAGGTATAGGTAAACGCAGGTATAGAATACCTGCGTTATACAGATTGCCTATAATATATACACAACCGCGCACTACCTACATATTAATATTAGCAGTCAAAAGCTTCCATATCGATCGAGTTTGAGACTGTCCACGCCATCTATCGACGTGGTACCGAACGTCAAGGCAGCGTAACCGGACATTGCCCAAGCGCATGAAGCGCATGGGAAGCCAATTGGAACGCGAGTCACCGCGTAAGTGGATGGGGGCGCTAGGGTCGTAGTCCAGTCAATGAACTGACCACTTGTATGGAAAAAATTACAATTTTGCAAATAATTTATAATAGCTTATTTTTATGTGTAACGGATATTATGTATTTATCAATTAAATAGTTACCCAGCGACAAAGTCCGACATCAAAAGAATCATAAATTAACTATAGCTTCTGAAAAGTCAGAACCATATTAATAAATATTGTTGTCTTTATTTTGGTTCATTTACTTTTGCCCTATAATATCCAAGATAAATAAAACAAAAAAAGATAATGCATGCTTCATTTAAATCTACATAATTACTTCCGGGTGGAAAGTTTGTCAGATTCTTGAATAAAGCATCTTAGAATAACATTTTAAAATGATATCAACAAAAAAACGCTTTTAAAAATTAATGCTTTTCAAAACCGTATTTTTCCTGAAGGCGTAGTACAGTTGCCATTTTATCACTTATCGCTGTGGATAAGACATCCGTCACGTTCTGACAAGTATGCGAGTGCGAGAGTGACATAAGACCACAACTCCTTATCCACAACGATAAGTGATAAAATGGCAACCGTGCTACGCCTTCTGGAGTATCGTCGATGCAGCACGCACTTGCTAGTTATAGCAACAGAGACGGAGATACACTTATGTCTGTGAAGTTAGCGTATCAAGTTTTAGCAGATCACAAAAAAACTGGAGTTCAAACAATCTTGTGTATTTCAAACAATTGATATGCTAACTTCACGTACCTAGCATATCATTTACCTCCGAATCGACTAAAAATTAATATCCTGCCTTTTCAAAGTGTTCCCAAGAGTTCCTGATACTTTAAATACAGCTAGCAGAGTTCTGCTAGCTAGTTATCTAGCATGAAAATTTAAAAATAAACTTTTCTTTAATTCAATGATATGCTAACTTCACACGTGATCTGCTGATAGTTTTTGAGGAGTTCTAGGCTTGTCTTTGGTCTTAAATGATAGCTCTAGCCATGTAGAACCTAGAACTCCGGAGTTCCAGGCTCTAGTGCTACATCTTATACCTAAAGAAAATTTATGAAAACTGAAAGTTTTGACATGCAAGTGCTATACGATAACAAATAAATTTTTAAATGGCTCTGGCTTGTTTGCTAGGCAATAAAACAGATTTGCCAATAGAAAATAAAAAAATCTTCAAACCTAAGCTGAAAAACTTACTTTGAAGGACGAAAATAATTTTGATTGTCTAAGGACTCAGACTAATTATATCCAAACTTCACACGTGATCTGCTGATAGTTTTTAAAGAGTTCTAGGTTTGTGTTTGGTCTTAAGTGATAGCTCTAGCCATGCAGAACCAAGAACTGCGGAGTTCCAGGCTCTAGTGCTAAATCTTATACCTAAAGAAAATTTATGAAAACTGAAAATTAAGACATGCAAGTGCTACATACAGATTATATGCAAACTTCACACGTGATCTGCTGATAGTTTTTGAGGAGTTCTAGGCTTGTGTTTGGTCTTAAATGATAACTCTAGCCATGTAGAACCTACAACTCTGGAGTTCTAGGCTCTAGTGCTACAACTTATACCTAAAGAAAATTAATGAAAACTGAAAATTTTGACATGCAAGTGCTATACGATTACAAATAATTTTTAAATGGCTCTGGCTTGTTTGCTAGGCAATAAAACAGATTTGCCAATAGAAAATTAAAAAATCTTCAAACCTAAGCTGAAAAACTTACTTTAAAGGACGAAAATAATTTTTATTGTCTAAGGATTCAGACTAAAATTATATGCAAACTTCACACGTGATCTGCTGACAGTTTTTAAAGAGTTCTAGGTTTGTGTTTGGTCTTAAATGATAGCTCTAGCCATGTAGAACCAAGAACTCCGGAGTTCCAGGCTCTAGTGCTAAAAATCTTATACCTTAAGAATATTTATGAAAACTGAAAATTGTGACATGCAAGTGCTATATACAGATTATAAGCAAACTTCACACGTGATCTGCTGATAGTTTTTGAGGAGTTCTAGGCTTGTGTTTGGTCTTAAATGATAGCTCTATGCATGTAGAGCCTAGAACTCTGAAGTTCCAGGCTCCAGTGTTACATCTTATATCTAAATAAAATTTGTCAAAAATGGAAATTTGGACATGCTAGTGCTCTAGGATGAAAAATAATTTTCAAATGATTCGAGCTTTTTTGCTTGGCATTAAAACAGATTTGCCAATAGAAAATAAAAAATCTGAATACTTAAGCTGAAAAACTTACTTTAAAGGACGAAAATAATTTTCATTGTCTCAGGATTCAGACAGATTATATGCAAACTTCACACGTGATCTGCTGATAGTTTTTGAAGAGTTCTAGGCTTGTGTTTGGTCGGAAATGATAGCTCTATCCATGTAAAGCCTAGAACTCTGGAGTTCCAGGCTCTAGTGTTACATCTTATATCTAAAGAAAATTTTACAAAAATGGTATTTTGGACAAGCTAGTGCTCTAGGATGAAAAATACTTTTTAAAGGATTCGGGCTTGTTTGCTAGGCAATGAAACAGATTTGCCAATAGAAAATAAAAAAATCTTCAAACCAAGCTGAAAAACTTACTTTATAAGACGAAAATATATTTTTTTGTCTAAGGATTCAGACTAAAATTATATGCAAACTTCACACGTGATCTGCTGATAGTTTTTGAGGAGTTCTAGGCTTGTGTTTGGTCTTAAATGATAGCTCGATGCATGTAGAGCCTAGAACTCTGGAGTTCCAGGCTCTAGTGTTACATCTTATATCTAAATAAAATTTGTCAAATATGGAAATTTGGACATGCTAGTGCTCTAGGATGAAAAATAATTTTCAAAGGATTCGAGCTTTTTTGCTTGGCATTAAAACAGATTTGCCAATAGAAAATAAAAAATCTGAATACTTAAGCTGAAAAACTTACTTTAAAGGACGAAAATAATTTTCATTGTCTCAGGATTCAGACAGATTATATGCAAACTTCACACGTGATCTGCTGATAGTTTTTGAGGAGTTCTAGGCTTGTGTTTGGTCGGAAATGATAGCTCTATCCATGTAAAGCCTAGAACTCTGGAGTTCCAGGCTCTAGTGTTACATCTTATATCTAAAGAAAATTTTACAAAAATGGAAATTTGGACAAGCTAGTGCTCTAAGATGAAAAATATTTTTTTAAGGATTCGGGCTTGTTTGCTAGGCAATGAAACAGATTTGCCAATAGAAAATAAAAAAAATCTTCAAACCAAGCTGAAAAACTTACTTTAAAGGACGAAAATATTTTTTTTTGTGTAAGGAATAATTATATGCAAACTTCACACGTGATCTGCTGATAGTTGTTGAGGAGTTCAAGGCTTGTGTTTGGTCTTAAATGATAGCTCTAGCCATGTAGAACCTAGAACTCCGGAGTTCCAGGTTCTAGTGCTACATCTTATACCTAAAGAAAATTTATGAAAACTGAAAATTTTGACATGCAAGTGCTATACGATTTCAAATAATTTTTGAATGGCTCTGGCTTGTTTGCTAGGCCATAAAACAGATTTGCCAATAGAAAATAAAAAAATCTTCAAATTTAAGCTGAAAAACTTACTTTGAAGGACGAAAATAATTTTGATGCTCTACATGCATCGAGCTATCATTTAAGACCAAACACAAGCCTAGAACTCCTCAAAAACTATCAGCAGATCACGTGTGAAGTTTGCTTATAATCTGTATATAGCACTTGCATGTCACAATTTTCAGTTTTCATAAATTTTCTTTAGGTATAAGATGTAGCACTAGAGCCTGGAACTCCGGAGTTCTTGGTTCTACATGGCTAGAGCTATCATTTAAGACCAAACACAAACCTAGAACTCTTTAAAAACTGTCAGCAGATCACGTGTGAAGTTTGCATATAATTTTTGTCTGAATCCTTAGACAATGAAAATTATTTTCGTCCTTTAAAGTAAGTTTTTCAGCTTAGGTTTGAAGATTTTTTAATTTTCTATTGGCAAATCTGTTTTATTGCCTAGCAAACAAGCCAGAGCCATTTAAAAATTATTTGTAATCGTATAGCACTTGCATGTCAAAATTTTCAGTTTTCATTAATTTTCTTTAGGTATAAGTTGTAGCACTAGAGCCTAGAACTCAAGAGTTGTAGGTTCTACATGGCTAGAGTTATCATTTAAGACCAAACACAAGCCTTGAACTTCTCAACAACTATCAGCAGATCACGTGTAAAGTTTGCATATAATTAATCTGAATCCTTGGACAAAAAAAAATATTTTCATCCTTTAAAGTAAGTTTTTCAGCTTGGTTTGAAGATTTTTTTATTTTCTATTGGCAAATCTGTTTCATTGCCTAGCAAACAAGCCCGAATCCTTTAAAAATTATTTTTCATCCTAGAGCACTAGCTTGTCCAAATTTCCATTTTTGTAAAATTTTCTTTAGATATAAGATGTAACACTAGAGCCTGGAACTCCAGAGTTCTAGGCTTTACATGGATAGAGCTATCATTTCCGACCAAACACAAGCCTAGAACTCCTCAAAAACTATCAGCAGATCACGTGTGAAGTTTGCATATAATCTGTCTGAATCCTGAGACAATGAAAATTATTTTCGTCCTTTAAAGTAAGTTTTTCAGCTTAAGTATTCAGATTTTTTATTTTCTATTGGCAAATCTGTTTTAATGCCAAGCAAAAAAGCTCGAATGCTTTGAAAATTATTTTTCATCCTAGAGCACTAGCATGTCCAAATTTCCATTTTTGACAAATTTTATTTAGATATAAGATGTAACACTAGAGCCTGGAACTCCAGAGTTCTAGGCTCTACATGCATCGAGCTATCATTTAAGACCAAACACAAGCCTAGAACTCCTCAAAAACTATCAGCAGATCACGTGTGAAGTTTGCTTATAATCTGTATATAGCACTTGCATGTCACAATTTTCAGTTTTCATAAATTTTCTTTAGGTATAAGATGTAGCACTAGAACCTGGAACTCCAGAGTTCTTGGTTCTACATGGCTAGAGCTATCATTTAAGACCAAACACAAACCTAGAACTCTTTAAAAACTGTCAGCAGATGACGTGTGAAGTTTGCATATAATTTTAGTCTGAATCCTTAGACAATGAAAATTATTTTCGTCCTTTAAAGTAAGTTTTTCAGCTTAGGTTTGAAGATTTTTTAATTTTCTATTGGCAAATCTGTTTTATTGCCTAGCAAACAAGCCAGAGCCATTTAAAAATTATTTGTAATCGTATAGCACTTGCATGTCAAAATTTTCAGTTTTCATTAATTTTCTTTAGGTATAAGTTGTAGCACTAGAGCCTAGAACTCCAAAGTTGTAGGTTCTACATGGCTAGAGTTATCATTTGAGACCAAACACAAGCCTAGAACTCCTCAAAAACTATCAGCAGATCACGTGTGAAGTTTGCATATAATCTGTATGTAGCACTTGCATGTCTTAATTTTCAGTTTTCATAAATTTTCTTTAGGTATAAGATTTAGCACTAGAGCCTGGAACTCCGCAGTTCTTGGTTCTACATGACTAGAGCTATCATTTAAAACCTAACACAAGCCTAGAACTCCACAAAAACTATCAGCAGATCACGTGTGAAGTTTGTATATAATCTGTATGTAGCACTTGCATGTCACAATTATCAGTTTTCATAAATTTTCTTTAGGTATAAGATTTAGCACTTGAGTCTGAAACTCCAGAGTTCTTGGTTCTACATGGCTAGAGCTATCACTTAAGACCAAACACAAACCTAGAACTCTTTAAAAACTATCAGCAGATCACGTGTGAAGTTTGGATATAATTAGTCTGTCCTTAGACAATCAAAATTATTTTCGTCCCTCAAAGTAAGTTTTTCAGCTTAGGTTTGAAGATTTTTTTATTTTCTATTGGCAAATCTGTTTTATTGCCTAGCAAACAAGCCAGAGCCATTTAAAAATTTATTTGTTATCGTATAGCACTTGCATGTCAAAATTTTCAGTTTTCATAAATTTTCTTTAGGTATAAGATGTAGCACTAGAGCCTGGAACTCCGGAGTTCTAGGTTCTACATGGCTAGAGCTATCATTTAAAACCAAAGACAAGGCTAGAACTCCTCAAAAACTATCAGCAGATCACGTGTGAAGTTAGCATATCATTGAATTAAAGAAAGGTTTATTTTTAAGTTTTCATGCTAGATAACTAGCTAGCAGAACTCTGCTAGCTGTATTTAAAGTATCAGGAACTCTTGGGAACACTTTGAAAAGGCAGGATATTAATTTTTAGTCGATTCGGAGGAAAATGATATGCTAGGTACGTGAAGTTAGCATATCAATTGTTTGAAATACACAAGATTGTTTTTTGTGGTAAAAACGCCAGAACTATTGCTAAAATGTATCAGGAACTATAGAACTATGTTGCATGCGAATAGAACTCCAGTTTTTTTGTGATCTGCTAAAACTTGATACGCTAACTTCACAGACATGATACACTTTTCGTTTTGCGGTAGGCCCTCAGAACGGTTTTAGCATAACTACGCTCAAATATTGACCTTATATGCTTTAGAAATACTTACAAGAAGATTCTATTGTACTTACTAGTGAATAATAAAGTTTTTACCAAGTAAACTTTAACGTAATATTAATAAGAATTACGCCATTTGCCATCGTTATATCGTGAACGAAACGATTAAACCTCATCATATCACCTCAATCACGATCATACATAGTAATGAACCTGTTGAATAAATGTCTATTATTATTATTATTTTGTTTCTTGAAATTTCTCAGTATTTAGGTGAATACCGGTGTAATGGGGAGCACGGGCCGAAGCCAAGTGCATCTCATATACCTATTAAGTTTTAATTAAGACAAGATCTTGATGATGATGATCTGAGGGAACATCTTGATGATGATGATGATGATCGGAGAGTTGTTCTATATTATGGTTCTGGCACTGCGCACCTGTAACTGCAAATATGTGGTTTAGGGAATTTACGTGCGTGACGTTAGCAGTTACGTTCGTATCATTTCAATGTAATTGACGTATTTCAGGCGGTTTATTTGCTTGTTTCCATTGATTTTTGACAAGTTTGAATCGTATCTCCTACTTTTGCACTACAGATAGAAGTATAAATCAACCGGTTATCGGTTTTTCAATCTTTTATCTCCATTTTGGTCTACCGGATTTTGAAACAAAATGAATATTTAACTCTGTATGATCTTTTTAAACATTGTCTAAAATAACACTTATTTTGTATCTCTATGGACGTGAAAGATCTAACACATACGAAATCTACATATTTGGGTTCGTCTGTGACGTCCCTAAAAACTGGTCCAGGGTTTTCATTTTAAACCAATTAACACAAAAGTTATAGCCAGAAACCGGTTTTTTGGCCTAATATTGTTCAACTTTGATGCCAAATATCTCGAAAAGAATGAACTTTGAAGTAAATATGGGATACTATATTGCATAAAGCCGTTGTTGTTAACATAATAAGCTACAAAAAACCTAAGAAAACTAAGAGATTCAGATCGAAGGTACGATCCCATACGCCAAACTGAATGCAGTTTTTTGTGTCATATATTATTTTATCCCGAGTGTTCTCAGCCAAGTTTCATCAAAATCTGTTCAGCCGTTTTTGAGATATTGGACTTTGAACGAAAATGTCGGGGGTTTTTCAACTTTTCTAATAAGTAACTAATCCCATACCATGCAGGCCTATCCCACTGTCATTTTCGCGGGAACGTATATGCTTATCTATGGTAACCTACTGGTGGCTCAGGTGGTCTAGAGCAACGCCTAACTCATGGCAATAGCAACGACAATTTTTTTTTCATCGCACACCGTTAAACCAATTTCAATTTTAATTTATTTTGCTAAAGTAAGAAGTAATCGATAAGAGGGTTCGACTCCCGGCTCCTACCAATGACTTTTTGGAGGTTATGGTCGGAATATTTACCGTTTTTCCGGTGAAGGAAAAACAGCGTAAGGAAACCGGTCTAATCCAAATAAGGTTTAGTTTTCCCTCTAGGTTGAAGGTCAGATGGCAGTCGCTTTCTTAAAACTAGTGCCTATGCTAAATCTTGGGATTAGGTGTCAAAGCGGGTCCCCCGGGCTCCTTTAGGGGCATTCCCGGCAATAACGATAGGAGGATGATGATGAACGTAAGAAGAAATCCCATTGCAAAAGATTAACTGATGAACCTGGGTGAGGACCAAATTGTTGGCCAGTCGTTAGTCTGGTTAATCGGTAGCAGTTAAAAAGTTCCGTTGTGACACGAAAATTAGCCATAAAATTCTATGGTTAATTTTTGTGTCACAATGGATTTTTTTACTATTACCGATAACCAGGCTAACTACTGGCATTCATGTATTATTTTATTTAGGTAAACTTGCCTGGTTTTCCGGCTATTGTATTTGTGATTAAATATCATATTATTATTTCCAAAATGGATGATCATTTCGATAACAAGCATTATGAACTAAAATTGTTGTACGTAATTTTGGAGTTTCAGTTATGTGTGTACATCAACAATCTATCCTATAGGAAAAAAAAATACCTATAACTAAAGTTATCTCACGTATGCACTGGACATTCTGTAGGTACATTTAGGGACTGTATTCCTACCAAAAAAAATACTATTTTGGAAATAATTTATAAATACTTAGCAGATTTTTTCTATGTAGCGGATATTATCGATTAAATAGTTACCTACAGACAAAATCCATCAAAATTTCAGACATCATTAAAATTATAACTTAAGTAGTTTCTAAAAAAGTCAGTATATGTATATGTATACATACAAATAAATGTTTGTATCATTATTTTGGTTATTTTTTTATACGACGGTGGCAAACAAGCGTACGGCCCGCCCGATGGTAGGATAGGACACCGCACTCTTACATTTGCCTTATAATATTCAAAATAAACCACGAACCAAAAAAGGTCAGAGTGGAAAGTTTGTTGGCTTCTGCAATAAAGCATCTAAGAAATAACCAAAAAAACGCTATTTTAATTTAAGGTTATGTTTGACTTTTGTTTTGTATGCTGACAATTTTACTAAACAAAGAAAAATGTATGTGACCGAACATTACATTGCAGTGGGTCTGGCGCGATACACGCGGGCATACAAAATACATAAAGTTAAATGGAAGCTACTGGAATCCGTAGAAGAATCCCTGCGATCAATGTCGATGGACACTAGAACTGCACTCATTTCAACACAAACAGAACAAACGATTGTAAACAGTTCATAGTTCATTAAATACCTACCTATAAGTAGGTTCCGATTGTGTTTGTAATGCTCTCCTATCTTTTTATGTACATACCCTACTTCCTCTTCCTCCTAGCGTTATTTTCCTGATTATGCCCTAAAGGAGCCCGCGGGGTCCGCTTTGACACCTAATCCCAAGATTTGGCATAAGCACCAGTTTTACGAAAGCGACTTCCATCCGAGTCATCTGACCTTTCAACCTAGAGGGAAAACTAGACCTTATTGGGATTAGACCGGTTTCCTCAGGATATTTTTCTTTACCGAAAAGTTAACGGTAAATATTCCGTACAATACGTTCCAAAAAACTCATTGGTACGAGCCGAGATTTGAACCCACGACCGCCGCATGCATGAATCTCTAGGCAAGGTATGAACCTACTTATACTTTACTAATTGATTTTTATTTGCTAATGCTCAATTGTTTAAGATATAATTATTAAGTATAATATTATGTCCTCGGCCGATATGTATTGTTTAGGTACACTGAGAGTAATTTAATCTGAAAAAGTAGAGAGAATGAAGTAGTAGTACTTTAAAAAAAAAATAACCGACTTCAATTCAATTTAGTACTCCGCCAAGCCACGAGAACATTTCCTATTTTTTTTAACAATTTACCACATGAACTGATTTCCGATAGCAAATGCGTTGATTACTATAGAAAAAAACCGAATCGCTGTATGTGGGCCGATAATATTTGAGGACTTCCATCGATTCCCCAAGATCATTCACCAGTGGCACTTCATTAGTTCCTATTTCAACGGAATCTTATCAGAACCTGTGACGTACTATTGCACTTTTAAGTACATAATTGAGGAATTCGATAAGTCATCTGTGGTCTTCATCATCAATTCCTCGCCACCAAAATGATTCTGGATGTAAATACACGAGTTATAACAGAAAATAACAAAATCACTACACGCGTGCCTAATAAAATTGAGGAGTCCCCACAATTCCTCATGGATCCCATCATCTATATGAATTTTGAAAAAATGGGACCCACCTGGAAGTATATACATACGAACAAAAAAAAAATTTCGAATCGGCTCATCAATGACGGAGTTCTGAGGTAACAAACATTGAAAAAAAAAATACAGCCGAATTGAGAACCTTTTTTTAGAAGTCGGTTAAAAAGAGGCCGAGTCTCGAAACTTTTCCAACGTAAAACCCTCTTGCCCTCTTTTTTAAATAGAATGTTTTATATGGGATCTTACTGCTTTATTGTAGGTTATTGTGTTATCAATACATACAAATTATGAATGCAGTCCCATTCTTGCTTTTTCATTTTTTGTCCGATTCACTGCAAATGTAACTTTATAATCCTATACAGGGCGTAAAAATCGAATGCCACATGGATGGCAACTACCTTAAAGATTGTAAATAGCACATTTTGTGTAAGGGAGACTTTCCTTTGTTTTTAAAAACAATAAATACTGCATTTAAGGATTTATGAAAAATCGCTTGCCTCAGTCGGGACTCGAACCGGTCAAATGTGACAAAAATTAATGTGCTGTATTTTATGATGCAGATTGAAAGGGTTACTGATAAGGTTCATTTTTCTCTAAATAACAAATACAATCGGAATAACCGAAGTCCATGCAGCTATTACTAAATATTCACCACAATTCACTGCAACGAGCTACGAAAAGTCAATTCCTCAAAAGATGAAATTTATGCAGACGCCGAAACGGGGCTCATTTTGAACAACTACTTTTGTTAGCAAGGTTTTAGTAAGGTTATTAAATGAATATTGTTTTATTTTGTGTGTTTTAATTTTTCGTTTACAATTTTCATGGCTTTCCGTTATTCTGACTGTATTTGTTATTTAGAGAAAAATGAACCTTATCAGTAACCCTTTCAATCTGCATCATAAAATACAGCACATTATTTTTTGTCACATTTGACCGGTTCGAGTCCCGCCAGAGGCAAGCGATTTTTCATAAATCCTTAAATGCAGTATTTATTGTTTTTAAAAACAAAGGAGTCTCCCTTACACAAAATGTGCTATTTACAATATTTAAGGTCGTTGCCATCCATGTGGCATTCGATTTTTCCGCCCTGTATATTTATATATTAGTTATGCAGTTGGTGTACCTAGAAAACTGGACTGAAATTGCAAAATATTTTAGTTTTTCCTTGATTTATTTATACATTACATTAACTACACTAATTGTATTCTGAATTTGAAGCTTCTAGTATGTCCGCTAGAGTTTTGATGATCGGATCAGGCTTCTAGTTTTATCCAGAACGCATAGGGGGTTGAAAATGGCCTGAACTGCTTCGAGAAAAAGATGGTAGGCCGTGCCGGTGTTTTGCTCGACTTGGCGGGTACAGTACCGTGCCCCCAGATATTCACACTCGGTAGTCACGTTTCGCATATTTCTGAATGTTCCTAATGGGCCGAATCATTTGATTCTACTGCCGAATACTTATTTACCGAATAATTATAGAGATGCATAGATATATATATATATTACTTCGTAAAGATAGGCCCAACGCGCACGAGTAATTCGTCCAATGCGGTGGCCCGACACTGGCAATTGCGGGCCACGGTGCCTTAGTCTTCAGCTGTCACAGTGTGTCACAGCATGTCAAGCGAATATTGTTCGGACAGAGGCGTGTCTTTATTTCCGATATCATTGTAGAGATGTTACAAACCGCCTTCATCTATTCCGGTCCGAAGTAGCCCTCACCAATTGATAGAGTTAAGATGAGGAGGTGGCTCCTTTCATCAGGTCAGACCATCGTGTTGGCGGCTCGTGCTCTCTTCACCAACAATGACCAGTTTTTCAAGGCTGCCATGCCCGCTTCGCATTATGTGTCCGAGATACGAAAGTATGCGCCGCAGACATGAGGTGGACATTCGGGTGAGTCGGGTCTTACTGGCGAATCAGTACGCTTACCATGAGTTTGACAATGACGGCTTACGCTAACGAGTATAGAGTTTTCTATCTGTGCATCTCTATTGCACTTCGTCAGTACGAGCGGGATGCACAGATAGAAAACTCGATACTCGTTAGCGTAAGCCGTCATTGTCAAACTCATGGTAAGCGTACAGGAGAGAAGAGATATAATTGTGCACTTGGCCGTCCATGGTATTCTGGCTGGGCATTAAACCTCCATAGCCACATTTCGAATGCATCTATTATCTGTCTCTCTCTTTCTTGAATTGTCCATGTCTTAGTAATTAGAGGAAAATTGGGAATATTAGGGTTCTCACTAAACACGCTTTCATTTCGTAACTTATTGCCCGGTTTCGCGAGATTTTGGTATTTACGTGATCTCACGGAATTTTTCACTGAAAAAGTATGCAAATGCGAAGAATTCAATTTAATTATTAACTACATGTGAAATAAAAATAATCACTGCATGTAGTGGTGTATTATATACGTTTTATTTCAATATTTAAATTAAAAACAAAAATGTAACCATCAGGTTTTGATAGATTTAAAAGTACCTACCTAATATAATTTAATTCAAATAATAGTATGTTTTAAACATCATCAATTCATCACTCATCAGTCAAATGCAACTTTTTTCATGCCTTGTTTTGTATAAAGAAAGTTCAACCTCGCAATCAAGCGAGATCATGTACGAAAATTGTACGAGACTCAATCGATATTGCATTCCCTAATACCGCCAAATTAAACGATATTTTCGCGCCGTGGAATTTATTATTCCACAATTTCAATCGAAGTTAAAAAGTAGAGTTTTAACTGGTCTAAAATTACGATCTCGTGCTAATTTGGCTTATGTTAAACCCTCCTTAATCTAATTACACAATTTACTTTTTATAATAGGTATAGGTAAACCTTTAGAAATAGGCAGGTGCATCAATATAACACATTAATAAGTACCACCTTAAGATATCAGTATACGTTAAGTAGCGTCACGCTGATATTTTAATCATGTTCTAGTTATTATCAATCTTAACAACTACTTACATGCCCCTTGAGCGCAATAAGTACGTAGCCTGTAGTCATTTCATTTAGCATTTTACGAGGTTGACCGTTGTACGACCGCGCGATTAAATATCGAGGAGAGCTTCCGTGTGGAAACATCCACTTCGCTTTCAGCATCTGGTTAAGATCTAAAACTCGAGCAATTTATTGCATGCCGCAAAAAATGGCTGCTGCACAGAGTAGGTACCGTCACGTTCTAAAATAAATGATGACTCACCTCGTTTCCTGGGGGCGCTGCTTCTTCCCTCTCCAACGTATCAAACAATCCAATGTTCCTTTACGAAACTGAGGCCTCAGCAACTTCCACCTACTCTTCAAAGTCTTTTTAGAATCCAATGTCCCCACAGATTCCTCACTAGGACTAACACTCAGAATATCCGGCTCTGAACTGCCTTTCCTTAATACACTATCGCAACTAGAATATTTATTAGAACACTTCTCGAAACCCGGCACATTTTCACTCACTGCTCTTCTCCTAGACATAGGAGTAGAAGTAGCGAAATTGGGTGTCCTCACTTCTATGCCACTGTCCTTGAGATCCGATACGTCCGAAACATCTTCACTGATACTTTGTAATCTTTTTAGTAACACGTCCTGAGTAGCGACTTTAGCATTTAAAATGCTGTTTTCTTCGAAATGCTTGCTTTTCTTGTTGCGATCGATGTCGACAAACGCAGTGACATCTTCACAGCTTCTGGCGTTGTATTTGCTGAAATTGAATCGTGATTTGACTTCCGAGGGGTCAGGGTGATCCATAATCGTCGCTTGCACGAGGTTATCTTCGCTCTTGGATAATTTTAAATTAGATTGAATCTTTTTGTGTCTGGCAGGGCGTTGAGGCGGCGTTTGGACATTATTTATCGGTGCAGCGTTCGGTTCGACTGTCCGCTTGTTGGGCTTGGAGTACTTTGCGATAATTCTGTTTATTTCACCGCTGTTTTTGCGTCTGTTTGTGTGTCGCTTGAAGTTGAGTGGTTGTTGATAAGAGTCGGCCATGCTCGCCCCGGCGACCCGCGTTGACCTCTCGCGCCACTCACTCACTTTGTCTTCGAGCAGTCGCTGCAACTCCAGAGCCCGCATCACTGGTCCTATCTCGGGCATTTTGATTTCAGATTTATATCAATTTATATTCTAAGTTTTGGTTTTATCTTTGGTACCAAATTCTCATTTTAAAGCTGCTCACCATTTATAGCTTCAAATCCATCTTGTACCTGAAAATTTATGCAATTTAAACAGTATTAATGACAATGAAGTTTCAGACGTCGGAAATTATTATTCCAATGAAAGAATAAAACAAGATAGATACGATAATACAGGATTTGGTAATAGGAGTACGTACGTAATAAGGTGTCATTACCCGGAGTTCGTTTAATTGCCTTTGAGGCGAATTAACGGTGCGAGGCCCTTGAGGAGCAAAATTAGGTAGGTACTTACTTACAGCTGTCTTTAATTAGTAATAATCGCTCTAGATCTATGAGAATTAACTACAGTGAATCACTGTTCTAGACGAACAGCGGCTAATCCAGATAAACTTTTACCCCCTTATTCGTCAAGCTCTCAAAGACAAAAGAATTTTAAAGGTTTTGTAGTTAAAATAGCTTTGGTGAACATTTATGACTTAGGATTTACTAAATCGCTGCAAAATTAGTCTTAAACTGAGTATCACGATATCATTTATCGCCAAAAATGAAAATAATTATTTACATGTCAGAACTAAGTATATATAAATTAATTAATTATAGGTACCTATAATTATATTAAAAAAAAAAAAAAAATCAGCCTATATACGTCCCAATGCTGGGCATAGGCCTCCTCTCGTACCCATAATTAAATACCTATCTAATATTTATCTTTGATCTAGATGTTTTTAACCGCTATACTATAACAATTAGCTCTTGATTAGGTATGTGTAACACATTACCATTACACCTAGGTGTAATGGCTAATCGCTTTATTCCGCGGATCTCTTCTCAACTCAAAACTACGATATCCCGGGAACCCGACGATCTACGACGCAATCCTTGTCGTGGTACAACGATCACATCATAACTGGGACAACGTTGATATCCAACTAGTAGCTAATCATTGATTATTGGCCGTATCCGAGTTCTCTTGACATAGGATGTGGCACGATTTCTATAATAGCCACCGCGTCCTTCCTAAGTTCCTAGCAGCAATGGGTTGGATACCGCCGGCGGCCTCCGGTAACGATTATCTATTACCTTTGCCGGCTCCGACCAACGCACCTTACTCGGGAAGTATCGAAACTCATTCAATTAGATATTAATCTTTGCGTTAAAAGAAACTAAGTATTGATGTTTTCCCGTTTTCCGACTTTACGAAGGCTTAAGAGTTTCTTTAACCGATTTTACTTTGTATATGATAAAATATTACTATCGTAAACGGTTGTACGTACGACTGTTTGTTAACTTTGTTACTCAACTCAACAAAAACGACTGAAGGGATTTGGATACAATTTCGCACACAGATAACTTATTTTTAGAACTTCACACCAAGCCGATATCTATACCTATATAGAGTCGAGTTTATGTAAAATATTGGATTTTTAGTACCTACCTACAATATTTTATTACAGACTACCTCCTTGTTTTGCACAGTCACTAACTACTCGTCCAGAGGGCTCCAACGAGTTCTATTATCCAAGGGGAGCGGCCCGGCAGGTTTTTTTAAAGTGGTCAGCTTGGAATCATGATTCTATAACACAGCATCCTGGGTAGTCTGTAATACAGACTATAGTGTATACAGACTCTGTAGGTATACACCCATTTCAAACACGACTGGTTCATCTTTTGTAGTTTAAGAATTAACATGGCCACGTTCGGCCGCCATCACCTGTACGCTTACCATGAGTTTGACAATGACGGCTTACGCTAACGAGTATCGAGTTTTCTATTTGTGCATCCCGCTCGTACTGCCAAAGTGCAATAGAGATGCACAGATAGAAAACTCGATACTCGTTAGCGTAAGCCGTCATTGTCAAACTCATGGTAAGCGTACAGATCAACTCGGTGGTGCGATAGGTACGTACTATAACATTTGTCTGCGAACTTACATAAGTGTACCAATGGCATTCAGCTCAATCGGTTACCGGCACGTGCTAACCTTATTTAAGAAAAAGCTTGTAATAAATGAGAGATTGCGTAGTGGAAAATATCATAGAGGCAAAACACAACCTGAAATTCCTACCTATGGCCAAATATGACAGGAGTCTTTTCAGAAGTCATATTTTCTTGCTAATCTGTGTACTGTACTGTCATTTTCCTTCAGACCCTCGCAATCATAGTCTCATAGTTTAGGGTACGACGATTCTTAACTACTGCCCGGATAAATATTTACCACATGTACTTATCACTTCACAACAGACTATACTTAAGCATTGTTTGAGACGAACTAGTACGTCAAATGTTTGCTAAACGTAAATACCACTAGTTAAGATAACCGATAAGAGATATCGTAGATATCAGACTACAGATAATTCTAACCACATTGTGACACAGTAGAACTTCATGTTTGCTGAACAAACTTCACACCGATGTGGATGATAATTTCAAATATTTTATTAGACTCCTTTAACAAAGTTCTCCGTTTACTTATTTATTTATTAGGTACACTTTACAGACATCATATATCATGAGATACTTACAATGGTTCTTTATGAATACCTAGCTTATAGAATAGACTAGCATGACATCCAAGGCAAGTGCACACATCATGATCAGCAAGTTAGTTCGGCTAAGGCAAAAATTATTTCGTATTTCCGGCTGTTCTCCGCTGCAGGTCGCATTTTTCAATCGGTTCTCTTGAAATTCTTGCAGGTTGCAGTCTTCTGTGTTGTCGGCGAGTGCTGCCTACAGAGCCACTAGGTTATTTTTTAAAGATAATTTATATTTAGGTATAATTTATACCTGTTATGAATCATCAGTTTTGGAAGGCGCGGCATTTGGTTTTGTGAATGGCAAGGCACTCACAAACTTTGAAGAAGAGTTAGAGTGGTTGGTGTAGCGCTACCACGTCTTTTTCACGCAAAATATGCATATATTTTTTTTGACGCAGAGGTTATGAGTTTACGCATCACCCCCTTCTAGGGATGGCCCATTGTGGAAAGGGAACGGAATACCCACTAAAGCCTATGCGGCGTTAACCCTCGCGGCCGGGATGTCGAGTTGCGGAATGTGCCCGGTATAACTAACGAATTCTTTTTTTGCTTAATTGGTGGGATTGAAAACAAAGGAAGAGTGTTTCCTAATGCATAATTCCCTCGTAACCTATGGTTGGTTGGCTAACTAGGTGTAGTGTGTACAATTCCGATCCTATTGTTATTTTTGAGTCATCATTGCGTGTAAATTGAACCGCCTTTCTCTTCTACTATAAACGGTTTTCTCATAATTTTCACCACAAAGTTTACCTAGTTTTACTGCAGCATACCAAAGAATTTACGTTTTTTGACAAAATTTTACTAACATTATAAGCGAGATGGTTGAGGACGTACGGAAGTTTGTAACTCTTTCACGCAATAACTAGTTACAGAACGGTTTTTGAAATTTTCCAGTATACATATAAAATAGTATAAAAAAAGTACTTACGAAACGATATCCAGCGCAAATCGGAGCGGATCCAAAGCACTAAACTTTTCACAGTAATCCTCGTATAGGCAAGTACACAGGCTAGAACACACTGCCTTCTCGATCCTCGGTCTTATGCAAGCTGGGAATGTTATGATGCGTCAACGCACGTGTGTCGACGTCACGTGCGGGCTCCACAGTGCGCGCGCGCAGCGTTCCGACCGACCGGCTCTGCACTTGACTCTGCCCTGCCCATCATTTATAACAGGCTAAATGGGCCACCATACATGTATCATTGTTGGAATTGTAACAATGGGGAATACTAGGATGCATTTGATCTATGCGATTGCGCAGTGACTGTCTCAAATCCAAAAGCCACCTCGCATATGTATCGTACTTCGCATCGTGCGATCTGAGACTTTCTTTGTTTTACCGCCTTAGGTGAGTAGGTAACTAATGCTAGGTATTATGCACTTTAATGATTGTAGTAGGTAAGAATATTCCATTACGTGATCTAAAGAATTCCAATAATGCCCTTCTAGAGAACAAGATAGTATTACGTTGATTATTCTACGTGTACAACTAACTAGTTATCTATGCGACCGCAGATGTGATTGACTCATGTTAGGTAATTGATTAGCGCAGATATTTCATTTAGACGGGAAGGCCGAACAACAAAAGGACGCTAGTGTGAAGTAAAGTAAAGCAATATTCACTATGAATTTTTCTTGGTAGTAAATAACCATAACATGCAATTAGAATAAAAACTTTTGAGTTATCTACGTAAACTGCTGTAATCAGTTTTAATCTAATAAAAATATTTATTTTGTAAGTACCTAGTCTTCAAAACTACTTCTACTACAACTCTACTACTCTTTTACAAGTAACTTTCGAAGCTTTTTAGAATGTTCTTCTTTATACGTTTTTGGACAGTACACGGAGGATAGACAGTAGGAATTGATAAAATATTATTCTGTTTAGCTACCACGACACTGATATTACTATCTAATATCGTTTTTGAAGCGGACCCCAGCACCTTAAAGAGCTGGTACCTACCTATCATAAGAAGAGGAGCTACTGACACTGAGCTCCTAGATGCTATGTACAACCTACTCAAATCGTGCCTAAAGCGGCAATGGTTGTATGTCAACCGGTAGCACTCTTGACTGTCCCAAATACGAGTGTTACTGGTGTTAGAATAGCTAATTGTCACTATCGGCTGGGGGCATTGTTCGGCGCTGCGGGCGTGACAATGGTTTCCGCCAAGTTCATTGTCGTGTCAACGCTCATGAGCCCCTAGTAAACTGAACATACTTACGTATTCCGTATCTGTTAGGTACCTATGTATAGTGGCGTTAAAACCGAAAGAAAATAAGCTTCTTTACTACGAAATCCGCGTACAAATATTATCATCATCATCATATCAGCCGAAAGACGTCAGCTGCTCGACATAGGCCTCCCAAGAGCGACCGGTACGAACGATTTGAACCCGCGACCCGCGACCAGGGGACCGATTTTTGACTTTCGAGCGCTCGAAAATCAAACAAAAATATTACGTTTTTAGTGTCAAAATGGCGGGTACGTACTTTCTACTAATAGAATTGAATACGAGTGTTCAATACCACTCGTTTTTCAATTTTCTATCTCTATTTCAAAATAGCATTTCATAAATTTTGGCAGCTTTCGAGTGAAAGAGTCGAGCGCTCGAAAGTCAAAAATCGGTCCCCTGGCCTGTTACTCTTGTCGCTTCGACTAAACTTAGCTCTCGCACACCTCCTAGATTGTTGGTTACTAGAAATGAAAGAGAACTTACAATGCAGGATTGCAGAGAGCGCGTGTGAGCCGAATACTAATACCTATTAGAATTTTCTAGCTGTCAAATATCGGATTTGTTGGATCTTCAGTACGTAAGTATTATTATTTATTCAGTGCCGTGACCTATCACAATGCCAGAGCAATCTCTTTACCAAATTACTATCAGCTAGGTTAGCTAAATATGCTAATATTCTGATGTAGGTACCTACAATGAAAAAACTTGATTGGAGGTGATGTTCTGATGTTGAATTATCTCGAATGAAGCGCAAAGATTTGTTTCTCTTGGTTCGAGAGAATTATGCTCGGGTCATTTCTGTTTCATTCAGCTAGGTTAATGGCCGTCACCCTAATGAATTCATTGATTCAAATTTGATTTCACATCTGCTATTCAGAGAAGAGTAATTGTCGCCCTCAAATGAGGATCAAAGTAGAAGGTACTTTTCTTATTTTATATTCCCTGTTTCATTTAAATGTTCCCCATAGAAGGTGCGAAGACCAGTATGTGCCACTCGGTAGCAAATTTATTTCCGTCTTCGGCGTAAACACTTAAATCCCTCGCTAGTCGCTACGCTCATGATTCTATTTTATAAACTTTCGCTTCACTCGGCATTCAATATACCGCCCTAGATTTAATCGTAAATATGTATATCATTTTGCTCCCCTGAGACACAATCAACTATATCCATGTCCTATCATTAGGAAATGAGTAATTAATGTGATTCTCAAACGACTATGTCACCTAGAACGATGGAATTAAAACAAGAGACTTAGAACTAGATAAACAAATGTTCAATAGATTGTCGGGCACTGTACTCTGAAGGTTGTGCGACGACGTACAATATTAGTTCAATATATGAACCACGTATTCTTGAACACCTTATTTCTCATTCTTAGAATAGAATATCTATACTAATAAAAAATTACCTTGCTATTAAATGCAAAAGAAACGGACTTCATATTTGTATTTGTTAATGAAATAATCGGAATTACTTAATAATTGTAATCGAAAAATGTTAAATAACCCTATACGTATTTAACCATTTTAATTTGTTGCATGCTGCGAAGAGTACGTACCTACTTATTTTTTTGCTAGTTCATATTATTATATTTAGTGAAGTCATACATAATGGCACGTTTATTACTTCAATTTAAATATCGTCATACATTTATCTGAAAGTCCCGGGATTTCGTTCTAAACTTATCAAGAAGTCCCAAAGCTCCCCGAGGTTTCACCGACTTGATGTTTATAAGTCCGAATATCCAATTCACATTTCTTTACATACCTATATGCACGTGAGCGTGTGACCGAATTAACTGCTAAGTAATTGATCTTTCTTTCACACGGCGCTTAATTTGTTTTACAGTTTACAGGTGTCGACAAATAACAGATTTGTTAAAAATATAAAATCAGGTCAAGAGCCCCGATACGTCGATATCATCGCATTTTCTATCAACACTGTTATAATTGCAAGGCCGCCACTTCCACACGGCTAACCTATTTAAATAACGATATTAACGAACGCTACAATTACTGTCGTGCACCTACTGAAGAAAGTATGTAGTTTATGTAGTTATTATCCAGACACTGAGGTCAAACGTACCTCATCCCGGAACAAGTAAATAAGTAGTATCCTTCCTAACTTAAAAACGATACTTGCCGAGATGGTTGAATGCACAGCAACAAATTATTTTAACAATTTAGATTAGGAGTCTTGTCCTCATCATCATCATACCAGCCGAAAGACGTCCACTGCTGGACACAGACCTCCCCAAAAGAGTGCCACAATAACCGGTCCTGACACTACGATATAGACTACCGGGAGATGGACAGCAGCATCCCCGGAGTAAGGTGGAATTATTTCGATCGCCAACCCGCATGCCACAAGTGCGATTATGGCTATATGGCATATACCCCCCAGTATTAGGTAGGTATTTATTTATATTTCCGTCAATGATACAGTTATAGTCTGGACGTTTAGGTATTTAAAAGAATGTAAACAAACCAAGCCACGTGACTTGGTCATTCAGCCAATAGATTGCTGTGAATAGCAACCTTTTGTATCTATGGTATTATCTTATTGGTTGAATGACCAAGTCACGTGGTTTTTTTGTTTAGATTCTTTTAAATACCTCGTCCAGACTATAGTGGCAAACAAACACGAATGAGTTGAATTGAAACGACATACCTACAGCAGCACAAAATCACAGATGCAAATTGGGATGGTTGTATAAATAAAGAAAGTAAGGGTTTAATGCAAATAATATCAAGAGGAGCAGATGGCAAGAGGACACTTAGACGAAAAGAGAAACTTTGAGAAAACCTATTCTACAAGCCAGGTGATATTCAATCTTATGTCCATGGCACATAGATTTTGACATGGAAATCTTATGGTGTATCTAGATATTTTTCTCCTACTAAGTACCTAGTGTAAAAAAATAAAAATAAATGGAGATTCCGTTAAGTTTACCTTGTAATCTAAGCTCACACAGCGAAAGATAGCGGGAAACAGATGGGACGTCCTGAAACAGATTTCCCGCACTTATTCTGTGCCGGACGACCACCATAGGGAATCGTAACTCGCTCCAATGACACCCAGTTGTAACGGACAAAGATTTATAATGATATTTGTAAATACCTATATTATAGCTAAATACCTAACTAGTTAAGTTTGTACGAAATAAACATTATAACATGGTGTACAATCATTACCCAAATAGGGCTAGACTTAGACACTTATTAACAGTCCAAGTCTAATAGGCAGGTCAGCCTCTAAGGCAAGCCATCTAGACTCAAGTCTAGAACATAACAATAGGTAGGTCAGCCCCTCAGGCAAAGGCTAGAACTAATCTAGACCTACACAAAACCTAAGTGCAACTTAGGTTAACAACATAAGCCCTAAACCAGCTATAGTTGTTATTTATTTAGGCCCTTAAGGCAAACACTCGTACACTGCCCATATGGCAAGTATAACAATGAGTCATAATTTAGGATACCTAGGAATATAAGTAATGACCTAGGATAGGCTAAAAAAGCCAACAATGTATCCATATTATAAGCTAGAAAAATGTAAAGTATGCGATCGTACCGACCGTTTCAGCCAATCAGAGCGCGAGCTCATTTATACCGCCATTAGATAGCGGGCTATCAAGCCAAATAAATACCCCCTTCTAGGGGCCCCAAATTCAGTCTAACTCAACGCTCCGGTACGAACGCACTCTCCACTTACTAGCCACAAGCGGCTATGTTTAGTATTTAAGAAGAAGTTATTTTTATGTTTGTTTATTTCAAGAAGTATTATTTTATTTTTCATTTTAAAGAAGTTAAAGTAAATTCAGTGAAACTATCTGCGTTCATCCTTTTTCCCACCAACCACTAGCTATCGAAGTGCCGAGCTCAAATACAGTCCACGGTTCGGCACATTGGTCCTTCGAACCGTCTCTACGAAGGATTGGCCGTGCACACCAGGCAGTACGAGGGATTGGACCCTCCACTCCGCATCGGTCAACCGTCAGTACGAAGGATTGGACCTTCGTACCATCAGGTAGTACGGGGGATTGGACCCTCGACTCCACCATGAGCGGCCGAGGTAGGCCCACCCAGGGGAAAAAGCTCAGCAGCGCGCCGCAAGGCGCCGTCACGCGTTCACGGAGCGGGCAGTCGGAGAGTGCAAGCCAAGCAACGCACACCACCTCCACGCCAGCCAACATCACGAAGTCATCCATCGAGCGCTCCACATCAGCGGAATCCGGACGAGATAGCAATAGGACTCTCGCCCGGCGCCAAAGGTATGACGAAAGCCGAACTAACCTAAACCTCAGTCAGGCTCCTCCTGGTGGCCCCACCAGGAGCAAGGTAGTGCACAACCCAGCGCACGCACTCCAACAACAGTGCGCGCCGCACGCCCAGGCAAAGCGCACACCCCTGGAGTCAGCCGGCGCCCTCTCTCACGAGCATACACCGGCTGCGGCGGAGCCCTCATCGCCCGCCAACAACATGCCAGTTGCACCTGAAGACGTCGCACTGCCGAATGGCCAGCCCCAGGGCACCCCAGCAGCGCCTTCAGCACCCCAGGGTCAGCAACCAGAAGCCAACGCGACCTCCACATCCTACAGAAGGCCCCGGTCGCGAGCAGGCTCCAGCACAGCATCACAGAAACGAGCCTACCGGCTCGCTAAGGCGCGCGAAGAGCTCGCCGCCGCCAAACTCGCCACCATCGAAGCCGAGGGGCCCTCCGACGATGAGGAGGACTCCATTTCTAGCAACAGCGAAGTCACTCAACGGGTCGAGAAATGGATCGATCGCAGCAAGTACCTGGCGGCCATCGATTTCCACGCGCACAACCCATCACCACCACAAGGTGATGTACCATTTATACCGGCGGGAGCACCGCAGCCTCCGCCTCGCCCGCAAGCAGCAGATGACAAACACCCCCCGGCACCCAGGCTTGCCTCCGCCGCTCCGCTCAACCACGCAGCGCCAGTCTTCACGCCACGCCCACCGGCGGGAGACGAATTCGCCATTCAGCCCTATACGCCAACAACAGATATAGCCCTCCTAACCGAGGCTATTCGAAACGCCATACTGGCCGGCAAGGACTCGCCTACACGCAGGCCGGCGGATCTCCCGAACTTCCAAGGCTCAAGGCGGCAATGGATATCGTTCAAAAAGGTATTCACGGACACGGCGCCCTTCTTCACAGCAGGAGAAAATACGGCGCGTCTTCAAGCAGCAACGCAGTCGTTAAGAAACACAGCCCTCGGTGAGTTCATATTAGCTGGGGCGGCACCCGAGTTAATTATGGAAAAATTGGAGGAATCTTACGGCAACAAAGCTACGCTCGCAGCACTGGAGTACAGAAATCTTCGCGACCTTCCAAGACTGACGGACAACGCGCAAGATATATGTTCCTTTTCAATTAAACTAGGAACCATAATGTCAACACTACAATTAGTGGACCCCGACACCTCAAGGTACAACAGTGAAATATTACGGTCTTTACATGACAAACTAACCATTAATTTACAGAGCAAGTGGTACTCATTCTCAGCGGACAAACCGCGCCGCGAGAACGATGTAATGTTAATGGTCAATTTTATGCAGGAAGAAGCAAGACTACGCGAGCCCTACACCATCATGAATGATAATTATTATAAACCTAATATGCAAACCTCTCGCCAGCATTATTCACAGCCGCCGAAACAGCAATACAACGCACCCAAGCCCGCTTACGCCCAGGCGCGAGCGGCCATCTACACGCCGGTCGCGCGCACCGTAGCGGGCCCCGCCCACCAGCCGAAATATCAGAAAACGAACACGGCAGTGGGAACCCGAGAAAAGTGCCCGGTATGTGAAAGTGATACACACGTAAGTGGCGGAGAATGTGCTAAATTTATAGACATGTGCATAGACAAGCGGCGAGAGGTAGCGAAGCATAACAATATGTGTTTTAAATGTCTTTCTTACAGGCCGAAGAAACACACGTGCAAACGTGTAGTGTGCTCAGCTGTTAACTGCGGTAAGAATCATAATGTATTAGTGCACAAAGATAACAATATTTCAGATCACACAACCACTACCGAGAAGGTGACGTGTGCATGGGCTGCGACAGCGCAGTCCTACCTGAAAATATTGCCGGTGGAGGTGTCGGGACCACTAGGGCGCCGCCCAGCATGGGCATTGCTCGACGACGGCTCGACGGTTAGTCTCATATCACAGGAACTCGCCGACGCTGTGGGAGCTCCGGGACCGATCGAACCCCTCCACATTGAAGCACTTACCTCAGGGACACTGGATTCCAGCACATCACGACGAGTACGCATAGAACTCGTTGGGGCGGACTCCGCCCACAAGATTGAAGCGAGAACCGTGAGTAAATTATCGCTGTCACCACAGGAAGTCTCCGAAGCAGTCATAGACAAATGCGAGCACCTACGCGACATAAAGCAACATTTGATATATAAGTCTGCCCGCCCTAACATTCTAATAGGACAAGACAATTACCAGTTGCTGCTAGCCGAGTCCGTCAGAAGAGGACAATGCGACCAGCCGGTCGCTTCCCGCTCTCCACTCGGCTGGGTGCTGCATGGAGCACAAACTAGAAGCCTGGGACACAGGGTAAATTTCATATCTACAGTCGAAGAAAAACTCGAACATTTTTTCAACGTAGACTCTCTAGCCATCGTACCCGCCCGCCCTACAAGTGACCCTGAGGAAAGAGCCGCCCGCATCTTACAACAAACTACGCAACGTGTGTCAGAAAGGGAATACGAAGTCGGCCTACTATGGGCCCAAGACAAGGTACATTTACCCTACAACTACAATACAGTGTTGAAACGGCTGCACAGTGTAGAAAAACGACTCGACAAAGATCCAGAGCTGCGGGCTAAATACGAGGCGGAAATGAACGCCTTAGTAGAAAAGGGCTATGCAGAGATAGTCCAGTCAACGGGTCCTCCACACAAAACCTTTTTTCTCCCACATTTTCCAGTACTGAACCCGATGAAACCTGGAAAGCTCAGGATTGTCCATGACGCAGCGGCAAGAGCACAGGGCACTAGTCTGAATGACAAGCTGCTAGCGGGCCCTGGATTGCTGCAATCTCTTCCCGGAGTACTATGTAAGTTCAGACAACATACTATAGCTATCTCTGCGGACATAAAGGAGATGTTCATGCGAGTACAAGTCAGACCGGAGGATCGCGACGTGTTAAGGTATCTGTGGCGGGGCGGGCAACGAGGGGACGTTACACCAACCGAATACAGAATGACAAGGCTCATATTCGGTGCGACAAATAGCCCTGCCTGCGCTATCTACGTCAAGAACGAGAACGCCAAGAGGTACGAGAACACGGAGCCTACAGCGGCAAATGCGATAATAAAAAAGCATTACGTAGACGACTACCTAGACTCATTCCCAGATCTAACCCAGGCGATCGAGACTACAGTGAAGGTGCGGGACATACAGGCAGAAGGCAACTTCGAGCTGCGAGGGTGGAAATCAAATTCACCCGCCCTGATGACCGCCCTAGGAGAAAACGCCCCGCCCACAGATACTCCAGTCAATCTGGACGAGGGCCCCGGCGCGACTGAACGCGTCCTCGGCCTTATCTGGAGGCCATCCACGGACGAACTCACCTTCAACCTAGATCTCGCCCGCCTACCAGTCGACGTGCTACACAACAACCGCCCTACGAAAAGAGAAGCACTGGAAACGGGTGTCAACATCGCCGCAACGCAGCGAGGCATTAGCTGGCGCTTCATCCCACCGGGAAGCCCCTTCATGGGGGGCGCATGGGAGCGCATGGTGTCAAGTGTCAAGAAGGCGCTAACAGCAATCCTGATCGAGCGACACCCGAGCGAAGAAACATTGTCCACCTTCTTAGCCGAAGCAGAGTTCTCAGTCAACTCGCGACCACTCACACACGTCGCGGTGGACCCCAACGAGCCAACGGCCATCACTCCAAACCACTTCACAATCGGGCCGGCAGCATGGAACCCAGCCCCGGGTACTTTCGACGAGCGAGACACAGTCGGCAGAGCAACGTGGCGGACAGCACAGCGACTCGCCGACATGTTCTGGGCAAGATGGCTGCGGGAGTACCTACCCCAGCTACAGTTCAGGCGGGACCCCACCCATAAGGGCCCCATGATCGCCATAAACGACGTCGTTCTAGTGATGGACAACACCCTGCCGCGCAACGTGTGGCCAATGGGAGTCGTCACAGCACTCTACCCCGGTGAAGACGGAGTAACAAGAGTCGTCGATATCAGAACAAAGGGCGGCACCCTACGCCGCCCCACAAAGAAGCTCGTCATCCTCCAGACAAAGCCAGACTCACATCGCGACGCACCCGCGCCGCCCGCCGGCGCCGCCACGCCAGGCCCTCACGCGCCTGGCCCTCCCGGCGCATCCGCGCCGCCTGCCGGCGCCTCCACGCCAGGCCCTCACACGCCTGGCCCTCCCGGCGCATCCGCGCCGCCTGCCGGCGCCTCCACGCCAGGCCCTCACACGCCTGGCCCTCCCGGCGCATCCGCGCCGCCTGCCGGCGCCTCCACGCCAGGCCCTCACACGCCTGGCCCTCCCGGCGCATCCGCGCCGCCTGCCGGCGCCTCCACGCCAGGCCCTCACACGCCTGGCCCTCCCGGCGCACCCGCGCCGCCCGCCGGCGCCCCCAAGCCCGGCCTTCCCGCGCCCGGCCCTCTCAGCGCATCCGCGCCCTCGGCCGGTGCCGCAGCCTCCAGACCACAAAGTGCACCCGCGCAGTCACAAAGCGCACACGCACTCACCACGCGCGCCCAAGCCGAGCCTGCAACCCAGCACTCAGCGCGCAATATCTCCGAGGCTGAGCCCGAGCATCGAACCTGCACAGCAAACCCGAGCATCGAACACCACGTCCAGCACCCGAGTTCCAAGACTTGCGACTGATGGCGCAAGCGGCGGGAGAAATGTGCCGGACGACCACCATAGGGAATCGTAACTCGCTCCAATGACACCCAGTTGTAACGGACAAAGATTTATAATGATATTTGTAAATACCTATATTATAGCTAAATACCTAACTAGTTAAGTTTGTACGAAATAAACATTATAACATGGTGTACAATCATTACCCAAATAGGGCTAGACTTAGACACTTATTAACAGTCCAAGTCTAATAGGCAGGTCAGCCTCTAAGGCAAGCCATCTAGACTCAAGTCTAGAACATAACAATAGGTAGGTCAGCCCCTCAGGCAAAGGCTAGAACTAATCTAGACCTACACAAAACCTAAGTGCAACTTAGGTTAACAACATAAGCCCTAAACCAGCTATAGTTGTTATTTATTTAGGCCCTTAAGGCAAACACTCGTACACTGCCCATATGGCAAGTATAACAATGAGTCATAATTTAGGATACCTAGGAATATAAGTAATGACCTAGGATAGGCTAAAAAAGCCAACAATGTATCCATATTATAAGCTAGAAAAATGTAAAGTATGCGATCGTACCGACCGTTTCAGCCAATCAGAGCGCGAGCTCATTTATACCGCCATTAGATAGCGGGCTATCAAGCCAAATAAATACCCCCTTCTAGGGGCCCCAAATTCGATTCCGGTTACGGCAGCGGTCGAGTGAGGTCGTGCTTTAGCGGTGCGCTCTTGCCCTATTGTTGTTGTAACCCGAATATCCTCTCCGACTACCTGCTCACTCTTATCGCTCCCCCGCGCGGTGATTATCGCAATTACCACGTGGAAGCATCGGGTGTGTTAGTTAAGACTTTCATAAGTCTCCAGTCGACCCGCGTGTCCCTGCCCCTCTGGAAATCCACGCTCGTAGTGGTCGCAGTCTTTCGGGGCTGTGGGCTAGACACGTCAGTGGCTACCCGTTAGTTAAGACTTTCTCAAGTCAGACCCGGGTCTCTGTCCCTTAGAAAGACCACGCTCGCAGTGGCTACACAGTGACGGATCCTAACGGTGCCAACTAAGTCACAGTGTGGGGTGGATACCACCACGAAGCCCAGTAATTCGTACAGTCCGACTCTTCCCTTCGTGTTAGGACACATAGCTGACACTGACACGGCGGACAAGTGGACACGACTCGACACCGACATCAGGATAGCATTTCGGTTCATATTAGGCGTAGGAAAAGCTTAGCGGCGACCGACCAACCAAGTAGGATGGAGCTGCAAGAAAGGATCACGAGGATGGAGGAAGTCATGCTGGCTATGCAGGCCGAAATCGATCGCCTCGCTGCTGAGAACCGACAGCTCAAGCTGGCTCTCAGCGGCGAGGTCTTTGACTCTGCCCAGGCGGCTCCCATACAACCTCCCCCCCCGACAAGTCTCGACTTGCAACTCCAGGCCCGTCCGGCCACTCCGACGGCCACTCTGGCCGCCCAAGCCCCTAAGGCCACCATGGGACCGCCGCCGCCACCGCCGTCGGCGGCAGCAGCGACCCCTTCGCCCCCTACCCAGGCCCCTAAGGCCAAAACGCCCAGTAAGGGCAAAAGTAAACTCGCCAAGGCAGCCGCGTCTGCCCCAGCCAGCCCTCCGGCCCTTCAGGCCCCCCCCGAAGCGGATTTAAGCGTGAGACAATCGCGTTCTCGCTCCCTCCAGAGGCGACCCTCCATGCGAGAGGAACGCACTGTCCCACGCTCCAGCTCTCCCCCCCACCCCCTCCTTCGGTGTCTCTCCACGACCAGACTGACCGACGAACAGACTCGCGACCTCCTCTACTCGAACGAGGAAATGACCATGGACACGACAGTCTGGACCACAGTAGGCAGCAGCCGCAAGGGCAAACGTGCGCTGCCGAAGTCTCCTAGGGCCGATTCGCCGGCGAAGAAAGCCCTTCGGACTCCCGCCGTCCAGGCGCCCTCTGCGCAGGCCCCTCAGGCCAGTAGTGCCATTCTGGCAGCGGACGGCGGGTCTTCGGCCCCCAGCAAGCCAACTCCGGTAGGCAACCCGGACAAGCCGGATTCATGTGTCCTGATCGACACACATAGATACCACACTGCCATGGCCATAGCCAGTCAGCGTGGCATCCGGGTGGTCGGTTCGGAGATTTTGAAACCGCCCTTGGAAGGGATGCGCATCACGGTCCAGGGACCCGAGGACTACCGTGCTCTGACCCGTCTCTTCGACGAGCTGTCGATGGCCTACAACCGGAGGCTGACCGTCGAGGAGAAAGGCTACAGGGCCGTCCTCCGGGGAATCCACAAGGATATCCCGGAGGACGAGGTAGCCGCGGACCTCAAACGCAAGGGGATCGCCGTCAGGGAGGTTCATCGCCTCTACAATAAGCAAGTAGGGAAGTACGATATCGTACTAATAGTCACCGACCCGAACCAGCGCAAAGCCGTCCACTCCCTTAAGGAGGTCCTTAAAATGGCGGTGAGAGTGGAGACTCCCAAAAAGAGGACCCACCTCTCACAGTGCCACAACTGCCAGCGGTTTGGCCACGGCGCCCGTGGCTGCCACTCTCCCCCCCGTTGCGTCAAGTGCGCTGGGGATCACGCGACTCGCGATTGCGAGCGCCCAAAAGGCTGCAAGGACCCGAACGGCATACGGTGCTGCAACTGTTTGGGTCGCAAGCTCCCCCATGGGCATACTGCCAATTATGGGGGATGCCCTTGCCGCCCAAAGAGTCGCGACACCGGGGCAAAGTCGAAGTCCTCGCCTCCCTCTGGGCGCAAGCAAAGCGCGGGCCGGGGTGCTCCCCATAGCACTCCGCAAAACTTCCCCGCCCTTCCGGCCGTAGGGTTAGGAGCCCCTAGGAACCCGCCGCCTTCAGCGGCCGTAGGTCCCCGCCCGGTGCCTTCTGCACCCCAATCCCAGGCGGGCCCCTCTGTATGGGGACCCGCCGCCAGTCAAGCGGGCCGGCCCGCTATGGACCCACTCTATGCGTTTATGCAGTTAGTACAGGTACTCCCACCGGAGGTGGCGAGCGGCCTGTCTACCCACATATTCGCATCAGCTACTCGCTATCTCGCCGCACCAAGCGGCAGCCAGGTTAACGGTGCCTATTAGTATGGATAGTACATCCCAGAAGCTTAAACCTGCTTCGATTACCATTGGCATTTATAATGCCAATGGTCTAAGGGGTATGAAGGACCAGGTGATGAACTTCCTTCGCGATCACTCAGTAGATTTACTTCTGGTCCAAGAGACCTTTTATCGTCCCGGCATTAGAGCCTTTCGCGTCCCTGGATACGTTCAGATTAGAGATGATAGGCAAGATGGTAGGCCATTCGGGGGCACGCTCATTTTCTACAAACGTAACTTACATTGCATAAGTCTCAATCCACCGCCCCTGACTAATATGGAAGTGTCGGTCTGTCGCATCTCGATGGAGGGGCACCCCCCGATATCGATTGCGTCAACCTACCTTTCACCTCAACGAGACTTACTTCTGACTGACCTCAACTCTTTAGCCTCCCTAGGTCCTTCGGTCATCGTGGCCGGGGACCTAAATAGTAAGCATATCAGCTGGGGATGCGTAGCATCCAATCCCAACGGCAATCGGCTTCATCACCTTTTGATCGATAGCCTCCCTTTCGATCTCCTCGCTCCCTTAGAGCCGACTCACTTCCCTCATAACGTAGACCACCGACCTGACATACTCGACATAGCTCTACTAAAGAACGTAGCGTTAACTCTGCGTTCTATAGAAGTGCTACACGAACTAGACTCGGATCATAGGCCAGTCCTCTTGAGACTAGGCCCTCACCCCAATAGTACTCCTCGAACCAGGACACTCGTGGACTGGGACAAGGTACAATCAGGTCTCCTACAGACGGACTCCCCCCTGCTTAGAGATATCCCAGACAATATAACTACAACCGAACAGACAGACCAAGCGATCGATTCTTTCACCAACTACCTCAACGCTGTTCGAAGCGAAGCCTCAAGGGAGGTGTCGGCGGAGGACATCCAAAACCGACCTCTACCTACGGAACTGAGAGAGTTGGTGACAAGGAAAAATCGCGCCATACGTACCTATTCAAATCACCCTTCTGCCGAAAATCGGCAAATCCTGAGGGACTTGTCTAACGAGTCCAAACAGAGAATTGCCGAATTTCGGGAGAACTCGTTCAGGGATCTGATGGGGGAGATAACGCCTAGTCACCTGGCTTACTGGAAACTAGCGAGATCTCTCAAATCCGATGCCTGTTGGACCATCCCTCCCTTGGATCGACCGGATCACTCAACCCCCGCGTTCGAGGACAGTGAGAAAGCCGAATGCCTTGCGAGTAGTTTAGAGTCCCAATGTTCGCCCAACCTCCTCAACACCGACGAAGCCCACATTAGTAGGGTCGATTCCGAGGTGGACAGGAGATCGCGTCTCCCCGTAACTTCACCCATTTTACCGGTGTCGGTTAAGGAAGTCAGTGACCTTGTCAGGCGTCTCCGTATTAGGAAGGCTCCGGGTGCGGATGGTCTATCCAATCGCATCCTGAAACTTCTCCCCGAAACCCTCCTCCTCCTTTTGGTCGGCATCTTCAATGCCGCACTGACCAATGCTCACTTTCCAGCCGCGTGGAAATGTGCAACGGTCATAGGGATAGCGAAGCCCGGCAAACCCCGGACCTCGCCTGCCTCTTATAGGCCGATCAGCTTACTTAGCTCCCTTGGAAAGCTATATGAGCGGATCCTTCTCACGAGAATTCTCAGATTTACGGCTGAGAATAACCTCCTCATCGATGAGCAGTTCGGTTTTAGATCCGGACACTCATGCGTCCAACAGGTGCACCGCGTCACGGAGCACGTGTTGGATGGTTTCTCTCGATTCCAGGGGCTCAAGACCGGTGCGATCTTTCTCGACGTAGCGAAAGCCTTCGACAAGGTCTGGCATAACGGGCTTGTATACAAGTTATACCAGCTCGGAATGCCGGACAGACTCGTACTCACAATACGAGATTTTCTCAGTGACCGAAGCTTTCGATACCGACTGGAGGGAACGTATTCGGACCCACACCCCATCCGGGCCGGAGTCCCGCAAGGCTCCGTGCTCTCTCCCACTCTCTACTCGTTATTCACAAACGACATTCCCAGGCACCCTAAGGTGCAACTGGGGTTGTTTGCGGATGACACCGCGCTCTTTACGACTCATTGTAAGTACGCTACTATCCGGCGATACCTCCAAGAGGCAATCTCCGACCTAGGTCGTTGGTTTAATCTTTGGCGTATCGAAGTCAACCCGGAGAAAAGCACTGCAATAGTCTTTCATCCGTCGGACTGCATTAGTACAGAAAGGCGGGTGGCTCCGATCCAGATGTTTGACCGACCCATCCCCTGGGTCAACGAGGCCAAATATCTTGGAGTGACCCTCGACAGGAGACTGACTTTCCGTAGCCACATCCGTAGGGTACGCAACCGCGCGTTGTTCGTGCTAGGAAGGCTAGGGCCGATGATCAACAAGTTTAGTAAAATGTCACTTAGGAATAAGCTGACACTCTACAAGACTTGTGTTCGTCCAATCATGACATATGCAAGTGTAGCATTCGCTCACGTGCCTATGTCATCGCTCAAGCCGCTTCAGGTCATTCAGAATCGTTTTCTCCGAAGGGCGACTGGTGCCCCGTGGTACCAATCGAACCTCAGCCTGCACCACGACATGGAGATTAGCACCATGTATGGTTTCTTTAAGCAGGCTGCCAGACGTTATTTTGATAACGCTCCCCACCATAGGAATCCGTTAGTTAGGAAGGCTGCTGACTACGTCCCCATCCCTCCCCCCTCTGTCGTTACTCGGCGCTCACTGATTAGGGGCCGCACGGTCCGGCGTCCTAGGCACACACTCACGGACCCGGACGACGAAATCACAGCGTCCATCGAAAGATGGAACGCTGCGCTTTCGGCGTCCAACACATCGCGTACACTTCAGCGTTCCCGCCGGCGGGGACGTCCACCGCGAGACAACACAGACACATACAGTCCGCTTTCGTCCCGGTACCGCCGCATACCGGGTAGAGTCAGTCCGACGCAAGTCGGGCCTAGCTGAGTTTCTTGCTGGACTCTTCTCAGCTAGGCTAGGTTTTAGCGAACCAGCGATAAAACTCCCAGTAGTTCGATACCACTCACACCCCAGATTCGGTTGATACCGTTCAACCAATCTCACTGGAGCGCAAACTCTTAGAGTATTCCAGTGTACAAACTTCCCCGCGTGGTCGTGCCGGAGGCTTCCCCTGGATTTTCCCCAGGCCACCCTCCAACCACGCAGTTCGACCGCTATATTGGGTCCGTCCTATTATAGCAACAGTCAGGTCAAAAAAAAAAAAAAAAAAAAAAAAAAAAGCCCCAAATTCAGTCTAACTCAACGCTCCGGTACGAACGCACTCTCCACTTACTAGCCACAAGCGGCTATGTTTAGTATTTAAGAAGAAGTTATTTTTATGTTTGTTTATTTCAAGAAGTATTATTTTATTTTTCATTTTAAAGAAGTTAAAGTAAATTCAGTGAAACTATCTGCGTTCATCCTTTTTCCCACCAACCACTAGCTATCGAAGTGCCGAGCTCAAATACAGTCCACGGTTCGGCACATATTCCAATTCCCATTCATTGTAAGGTGGCAATTAATAATCATCATTATCATGAATAGGCAAATTAGAATCATCATCAGCCTATATATGTCCCACTGCTGGGCACAGGCCTCCTCTGTATGAGAGGGAATGGGCAGTAGTCCCCACGCTGGCCCAGTGCGGATTGGGGACTTCACATACACCTTTGAATTTATTCGCAGATGTATGCAGGTTTCCTCACGATGTTTTTCCTTCACCGAAAAGCTAACGGTAAATATGAAATCATATTCCGTACATAAGTTCCGAAAAACTCATTGGTACGAGCCGGGATTCGAACCCGCGACCGCCGTTTGACAGCCGCATGCCTGAACCACTGGGCTACCGTAGCTTCCGTAGCAAATTAGAATATACACAGATAATGCAACACCTACGTCGCCGTCTGTTGTGTCCAGAGTGCGTCAATTGCTTAAATTGGATTGAATTAACTTTTGTCTGCTGAGCTTACATGGAACTCAATTGGAGTAAGAATAGCCCCGTTTAGTAATTCCAAGAAACGAATCATTCTAATCAACGAATTACGACGGGCAACAAAAATATGGCAGTCCACAATGACCATAAGAATACCTACATGTGATACAAGATTTGTATCGTTCCTGAATTGGGCCAGGTATAAATCAGCAAGAATACAAGTATTCGGCTGATTACAGAAAAAATATTTAGGTGCACACAATTTTTGGTCAACTTATTGCGTTTATTTTAAGAAAGTTTTCGTTGCGTATCGCAGTTTTCGGCCGTGCTGTTATTGTATACCCGGTTTTAGTTTGAGCGAATCATCGCAGATATAGTCAATCGCAGTCGTTGTCGTTTACGTCTTTTCAATCAATTAATCAAACAAATCTAATTACACAAATATCAGGACTTAACCGGATGCCTTGATTCGAGTCGACCGCGCCCTATTGACAGAGACAAGCTTATGCCTTCCGCGCACGAAAAAAAGAGATGTAACACTCTTCGGGAATGGCTTTTTTGGACAAATTTCGATAAATACCCGACTTAGTGAAGTTTTATTTATATTTCATTAAGTAAGTGGCATTTTAGATGGGATAAAATACTATAGTATTGACTTGATTCTGTGGTAAAATAATGTATTGTTTGAGTAGGCTGAGTAAAATAAGTTTCTATCAAAAATTTCATTTTTGGTACAAGCTTTTATTGCCGACTGTATTTTTCTGTATACCATCAACAACTACTCATTGAGACGATTCTAACGAACCCAAACTCAACGGGGTTACGTCGGTTAAGTACTGAATTCCCATGGCCACCAACTGTCTCCATCATCAGATCAGCTCGATGGTACCATAATGTTGAATTGTCATCCAAACTATACTTATACCCAAAGTTTCAGCTCAATCGGTCACCGGGAAGTGGGTCAAATTTAACTTGCAAGATTTGTCCCATACATACTAACAATTCCCATGGCCACCTTCTGTCTCCATCATCAGATCAGCTCGATGGTACCATAATATTGAATCGTCATCTTAACTATACTTATACCCAAAATATCAGCTCAATCGGTCACAGGGAAATGGGTCAAATTTAACCCGCAATATTTGCCCCATACTAACAGGGCAAGTTAAATAAAAGCTTGTAAAAAGGAAAATAAAGACCCAACTTTGGAATTATTTTCTATCGAGGAAATTATACGCAATCAAATTATGTATCGATAAAATCAGATAAACAATCATATAATCAAGTATCATATATCTGAAAATCAGACCTTATTGTTTCTTAATGTAGTCAGAACGGCGTTTCAAAGCACGCGATAATTTCCAATCCACCCCCTTAATACCGCTTGACACCTTTCCAAATGCGTATACGCATATCAAGTAACTAGGTACAGCAAGTACCTCCGTTCACCTAATTTTCTAAATTGACACGACCGATAACAATTGACGTGTGCATTAGTATGCAGCAGGTGTACGGGGCACCGCGCCATGGGCCCGTGATCCCTAAACCGATATGGAGAAAGTAGATTTCACCGAAAAAGGAGAAACTGTTTTTTTTATGTAACGTAATCTGATGCACTAGAAATATCATGAATACTATATATCTATATATTATTGTTTTTTTTTTCAACGATATTCAAGGGGGGGGGGGAGTAGTCACGTTGCTACGACATAGCGCAAATCTAGTATTTTTCGCGTTGTTACGATAATCCGATGTAGCACCACAGAATAGATAATAGTTCACAGAAGGGACACTCCTTTGATCTTTACAAAAGGCGCTTTTTTCTCAGCCAAAACATTAAGATTTATGGCCCTCTGACGTCGTCGACGACGACGTTGACGTTCATCGCAGTGTCCCGCGCCTGGTAGCACTATATACATGCAATGCATCATAATGAACGCCGAATGGGTTATGTTTACAGTAGGTATTCAGTATTGCGCATACGTTTTGTAAATAGGTATGAGGTACTTTTGAGGTAATTAGTTCATTAATTTGAAAGTATAATCTATAGATATAGTAAAAATATAATTAAGGTAGGTACTAAGATGGGATGCAAGATATACAATTCTCTATAGGTAAACGAATTAATTTATTTGACTAAAGGACATTACAAATTTAATAAATACTTAACCTAATACAATAATTTATGACTTTTACCTTGTCTGAAATGGCACCTAAAATTATATATACGCCTACGCTCACGAGCTGTGCCTGGAAAGAAAATAATTATTAGAAACATTGCATCGAGCGTATTACTCATAAAATCATAATAGTTTGCATAACTCCATCATAACATTATAATTACGTCATTCTCTAGAAAGGCGTTTGAGTCAAAGAGAATATTGAATATATGGTTTGAGTATTTTGCGATGGATAGGAAAAAGGATCTTATGGGAAGCTGCTCTAAAGTCTTTTCCACTTTATCACAAAATACCCTAGTCCCTTTTACCTGAGGCCACACGGGAGGGAAGATCAGATAATGTGTCTTACTCACCTGACATAAGGTTGAAATTCGTAGATGTCGTCGACGACCCTGCGGAGCCGGCACGTCACCCCGCAGGCGGGCGCCTGCCGCCCATAAACCGACATCGCTCGCTCCAACAGCTGCTGTGCTGACGTTAGATGCACTACGCAAAACAAACATTCACTAAACACACTGAACCATTAGAACACATTTTTTTTATGGAGCAGACGAGACTGGGATTCGAGCCTTCACAAACACAAACTTTAATTTGGGACCAACTTAGGGTCACGAATCCAAAGAATGTTGGATTATAAATTAAAGAACGCGACCGTGCAGGGTTCTTTACCGGACGTCTAAACAATTTGATGTACATTTATCCGTGCTTCATTATTCATTAAACAAACTTGTGGATTGACCCATTCATATTTAATTGTTTATCTTTGTTTCGAATAGAACCGAAGCATTCCAATATTCGTTTGTTAAGGCAATAACTTCAGAACGCTTATTAAACTCCTGGAGGATTCAGAAGTTTGAGTGTCATTTCAACTAAGGAGTAAAGCTTTATATTGAGCAAACTCCAAAGGAGCTCCTCGCATATTTTTAAAGCAATAGATTAGGGCGCCAGTGGTCACGCCACAATACTTAAGTGGAACAAATAATCATTTAACTAAACTTTTTTTTATATCCCACGTTATCCACGTTAATCACCTGACCCTGATCACCCAGGGAATTAGCGGCAATTATTTTATATTCAACTAGGAAAAAATGATAATGTTCGGTGATGGCGCTTCGCTGGACGCTACCGCGTCACGCTCGCTTCGCTCGCTTTGCTCGCGCGCTGTAGGGTCGCTGTTCACAACCTATAACCCTTTTTTCCCCTGGGGATCAGGCTAGATAGGGGATTAACATGGAAAACAGCAAAAATGATGACGTTAAGGAAAAAAACTAACCATTGTTAAAGGTCCTCTCATCCTCGTCATTACTGGAACCACCTTTCTTGAAAGAGATCAGCTTCGGAATCACGAGCAGCATACACACAACGGCGATCATCGTCACTACCTTCTTGAAGATCAGCAACTTGAGCAACAACTTGGCGATCGTCAATATGTCCAACTTCAGCGACAACTTATCAAGGAAACCCAGCCCTGGAGCCGTGTAAGGCACACCGTACGAAGGCTGGGGTGGAGGCCCGTAGATAGGAGGCAATGGTTTGGGAGGTCCATACGCGGCCGGCGGATAGCCTTGCGGAGAGCCGTACGTCTGTGTGGGAGGTCCATAATTCTGTGCCGGAGGGCCGTATGTGTTCGCCGGAGGGCCGTACTTCTGCGGAGGGGGTCCATAGTTATTCGCCGGGGCGTTGTAAGTGATATCCGATTCGAATTTAACAGGGTTCGAAGGCTGATAATTGCTTGACGGAGGACCGGAATACCCGGAGCCTGAAGAGCTGAAGCTGTCGGTGGAATAAGACGGAGAGTAGTCATAATTGGAGTAACTGTCGTCACGGTTCGAAATCTTCTTCTCGCCGTCTTTAGCGGTTACAATGATCACTCCTTTTTTAGCGTTTTCAGCATCGATGCGCGATTTGGAGTACGCATCCAAATAGGTGTCAGTCTTGGACCTAGTACCATTTGAGGCTGGCCCTACGATCGCAGAAACACACACGCAAAGCGACAATACTGCTACGCAGCGCGCGTACGATGCCATTGTGAGGGTGTAAATTCTTGAGCTTCCTGGTGAACGACGTTGCCTCCATCGATCGCGGTTGACGAATGGCTGGGAGCGCCGGCGTCCACTCCGTTTTCACTTTTGACTTACCGTAAAAGAAGTTAAGTATGATAATGGAACACAATTAAATTCTCCAAGTGACCTGTGTTCCGCATCGCTCATGATAAGTAGGCGGAGGCGCGTGGCATGCATGTTAATTCCGTTGGAGATGGAGCCCCCTAACCTTGTTGGATGAAGCCGCCCCGAACCTTTCGTCGCATAAAGAAATAATAGGCTGCCATTTGTATGTGAAAGTTCTATTAGTGTTTAAATTGATCATTTTATCCTTTTTGAGAGAGATAGTACTAATATTAAAAAAAAAAATTTTTTGCTACTATAGTACGTTTTTGTAGGATTAGAAATACGGTAAACAAAGAAGCAGTCGTCATCAACCTTTTCTGCTGCTTGCTGCTTGGGACAAATATTAGATGTTATGAAGTCCTTAATAGAACGAGAACTTAACAGGCCTATATTAGTTGTTTTGTATTATCCTATGTACCTAATAAATAAAAAGTGCGTATTTCCACATTTATTACTAAATCTACCATACCCGGAAATTCATCCTTGCTGCAAAGTTCACACACCTACTAGTGAGTTTTGACCACCATACGTATCTCATTTGTTGTTAATGGACTCTGTTTCTGTCTCTTTGATTTTGTTGAAGGCAAAACGTTCGGGGGAGAACGAGTCGGTCTTTTTTGTAAGCCACTTGGGCCTGCCTCTGCACGTCTATCATGGGACGGCCGCGATATACTCTTCATTTTTCTCGCACTATAACTCTTATTCTAAGTGTTCTAATAAGAGAGAAACCGATAGTGCGAGAGAAATTGAGAGCTCGCGTGCCGTCGCGAAATAGCCGTGCAGGTTGGTCCATGGCAATCCGCACGCCACCATACACAGTAAAAAATAAAATCTTAATATGAATTAACAAATAGATACTCCTATAATAATCTCGTAATCTGAATTCAACATTCTGTTGATTACCAAGAAAACACGAAAGACGTGATGCGGGAAAAATGAACCGATCGTTTCAGACCTCTTCTTCTTTAAGTTTTTTATTATGCAAGCTTTCCAAAAATACTTTTAATTCCTAAATACTTTCAAAATAAATATATTGTTGTAAGTATTATTTAGATATAAATAAAAACACTTCTATCATTTTAGGGTCGACAACAATAATGTAAGTCTTTTTTAATGGCTGTTTGAGATACTTTGACAGTTGTGTGACTTGTGTGGGATAAAGTGTCTTAAAATATCATATAAAAAACGTCGTGCTTCGTGATTTATCCTTCTTTCTAATGCTAAAAAAACGCACTATAGATGGAGCTCGGATTTGCTTTATAATGTATGAAATAAGTAACCATGTTTTTAAAAGAAGAAATTATCATCTATATATATAATACTCTTGCGTTACTAATCTGGGATAAAAGAAGATTTTTACATCGCAGTCGGTTCATGTACCTGTAAATAACTTTTCAATACGCCTGCATTTTTTTGATGTTGCTCATAAATCGAACATTGATATTGGCCTAATCCAATTCTCGATTCAGTCAACATTTAAGTGCATGGAATCGCTTGTAACGAATTTCAATATTTTATCGACAAAAACATCGCTGCTGTGACCGAGAATTGATAAAGATATACATTTATGGTTCTATGTCACAGAGTAAACCCACAGTTTACGAGATTTAGGACTGGTCTTATGACATTTCGCGACACCCATATAACTAACGTAAATTGGCACTGCTCATCGAAATAATAAAAGAAAGTTTCAATAGCTTACGAGTTACGAAATAAAGTTCAATCTCTATGCACGCTCTTTTTAAGTCTTTTTAGCTCTTATAAAATTATTGTAATATTTTTTTACTGCTTATTTGTGCAGAAATTAGCATTGAAAACTCCGTATGCGAACAATTACGTCCTACGACTTATTTTTTTTTAATTTAGTGTTGCACTGCTTCAATCGATTGGAGTCTGTCAATTTAGAAATAACTCGGAATGAATCAAATAATTGTGAATAGGAAAATACCAATGTATTAATTAATTACTGTCACAGATGCTACGAAATAAAATCACATCGATCCACGAATCGATCGAAACCGACATATTTGAATGTGCAAAATGTTCCGTTCGAAAATATGGCATTGATTTCTGCACGTCTATCATGTGACGGCGCGCGAGCTCTCTCGATTTTTCTCGCAGTATCCGTCTCTCGCTTATTAGAGCACTTAGAACAAGTGGTATTGTGTGAATCGAGAGTATGTCGCGGCCGTCTCATGATATTAGACGTTCGTTCGACGTTCTTTAACGCATTATTGACAAAAAAACCAAAGAAATGTCAATGTCACTTTGCAACTTGATTTTATTGAACAATTATTATTATGGCAATTTTTGCTCGGACGGGTTAAAAAGGCTCTTTTGATTTCACTGATTTATGAATTTACTTAGGAATATATCAAATTAATTTTACATGTAGATCCAAACACATATTCTAAATAATCTCGAGGTCTTTGCATTCGTAACGCCTTTACAGAACACTTTTGTTAGCAGACGACTGTGTATAGGCTCTCTAGTTGATTACCAAAAAAAAATTATTACACAGTAATCAATCGATTCCTTATATTAGCCACCATCAATCGTAATCGGATATTATGGCAATCGATTTACTCTAGCCACATCACTCTTTACGTCATATTGAAGCTGTCAAAAGACCAATCCCAAATCTCGTAGACTGTAGGGAACTCCAAGTATTCAAGACATTCAAGTATTTCTAAAGGCCGATGCCTTATCACTTAAAACTTATATGTATCCCACAACTTGCAAGTGCACATATTTATTTCACACTGGAAGTTTTATTGCTTGGTAAATTTTTGTTGTGCAATTTGTCCATTTTGAAGAGCTACGGTAGCCTAGTGGTTCAGGCATGCGGCTGTCAAGCGGCAGTCGTTGATTCGAATCTTGGCTCGTACCAATGACTTTTTCGAAACTTATGTACGGAATATTTACCGTTGGCTTTTCGGTGAAGGAAAACATCACATAGTACCTAAGCTTTATTTTCCTTAAACATATACATAATATTTTTTAATAAGTATATTATCTAACAGTAAGGTAAAGCCTACTCCAATTGCTTCCATTTTCCTCTGTCTGTCTTGTTTTACCTGATATTAGCATTGTATCCTGTATTTATATCAATAAGTACGAATAACAAAACATTATCATCATGACAGCTACACGTTATTTTTGCCTGCACGCGTTCAATTCAAAAGTGCATGGCGCCATGCCAACTCGCATTGCCGTACAAAATACTTAAGCACGCATACAATACATTGTTTGGCGTAGGCGGGTAAGGAAAGGACGTTACTTACATAAAATGTATTTAAATTGACGACGATTTCTACTGATCAGCAATGCAATAACATGAGTTTTCACTTGCAAAGCAAAATTAACATCCGGGCGGAGGTGTAATTACAATTGCACTAGTACAGGCAATAACTACAACTTAGAAAAGTTGAAAAACCCCCGACATTTGCATTTCAAAGTAAAATATCTAAAAAACGGCTGAACAGGTTTTCATGAAACATGGCTAAGAACACTCGGGATAAAATTATCTATGACACAAAAAAACCCGCATTCAAATCGATCCATCTGTTTGGGAGCTACGATATCACTGACAGATACACAGATACACAGGCACGTTAAACTTATAACACCGCCCTCTTTGCGTCGGCGGTTAAAAACATCTGACACATCCTAGCGGCCCTAGAAATACTTAGAGCCGTGTCACATTTATGCGCGCTTTGTTGTGACATAACTAATGCTGGTTACTGCACTATGATCGAGACTTATTCCGAAGTCTGAAGTTGAAACTATAGCACTTAATATGTTAACTATGAGACAATAAAAACAAGTACTATTACATACACATTTTTATTGAAGAATAGCAGATTTACACTTACAATCAATAAATCAATATTTGACGACTATCTTACACAAATAGCTTAACAAAGCTTGCGTTATATTGGTGCCAAACGACGACAAAATTTAACAGGTATATAAATAAATACGTGAATAGGTCAATCAACTATGTCTTGTTGTCAGTGGGGTCAGGAAATAAAAATATCGCCCGCAACCGGAAATGCCTATGACACAAACTTATGTCTTTTTATATAATCTTATTTAAGTCGATTTTCTTTGATGCATTTTTAATAGTGTGTCATAATAGTAGTTCATTTTGATTCAATATTTTCATTTCATCACTTTAACTTTACAATCCTGTTATTCTTAACTTATCGACCTATATCAAAAAACTTCATTATTCAAACGCATTATCCATAGACAAATACCTTTCCTCAAAGAACTTGTGCCTCTTTCTTTTCCTCTCCCCGTCTTCAGATTTCACAGAGAAGAAGGAACTGATAGGTTTGGGTTTTTTCTTAGGAAGGTCATCATCAATCTCCTCGAAGGTGCAGGAGGCAGCTCGCTCTTGCAGCATCAGCTCAGCGGTGGACCAGCTGAACCGGACTAGCATGGGGTAGCCGAACACATAGTCAATCTGGTCCCTGATGAACTTCTTAGTTAGAGGGTCTGGAATTGATGGAATCGGGCGTTATTTTGATATTGCATGGTAAGTTTTAAGCTATTATTGTTTTAAGGAATATACTCGTATTGTTCAAGGAACTTAAGGTCTGTAATTGTGTATTAGGTGATGAGTCACATGCTAATTAAACAGGTCAGATGACATTCAGTTTTAATATAAGGCCGTGTCGCAAGTACAGTCAAGTGTAAAAATATGGGTGCAAACCACTTAATCATAAATATGTCCCATAACTCTTATATCAGCAGATTAAGGTTTAGGATCACATTCGTGTCTCCTGGAGTTGCAAGCGTCCATAGGCTAAAGTAACCGCTTACCATCATCAGTACGCTTATTTAGTACCGACGTGGTATGCTTATTTATAATCAAACAATAATGTAAAAAATACTCGCCCCCCGGATATCCACTGCCAAATTCACTATGAGTCATCTCCAATCCCTCCTTGAACTGCCACACCTTCAGCGCATGGTCTCTGGTCACTTTGGCCACTATACTAGCTGCCGATACTATGGGATAAATGGAGTCAGCCTTTTTTGATACCTGGAATTGAAAACACGAGTTTTTATGAGAATTGAAGAAAAGGGCAAGTTTTAGAGATACAAAATTGTAAGCGGAAAATCTCAAGTTTTGATATCTTGGTTTATAATGATATCAGCTGAAAGATGTCCACTGCTGGACATAGGCCTCCCCCAAAGAGTGCCACAATGACCGGCATAAATCTTGGTTGATATATTTGAAGCCACAGACAAGATTTCACTACCTAATGTACAATGATTTTATTTTTCACTTCTTTCTTCTTACTGAATTCTATTAAGACGCGGTCGATTATCGCGGTGCCCGTGCGTCCGTTGCGACGCGGCGTCAGGCTTCCCAGCCCGTTTGGTGGGAAAATTATGGCATATTATATATGTATATGTATTTTAATTTTCAATTTGAAATCAATATTGTGATTTTTCAAAACAACACTACACTAACTAAAAAGGCCTGTTTACTTCTTTCTCACTCCCGAGAGATCTAACTTCACCTTGCATATTAACACTTTCGCAACCGGACTAAAAACGGACTGAGAATGGGCTGAGCCAGCATCTGAGGAAACATAAGTGCCTACCAGGCAGGTTCTTGGTTGCGAATGTGTTAAAAGTCAAGCTGTTTAAGCTGCAGTGTGCCAGAGAAATAGACACACATAAATACACTCAAGAAACATCCATTAGCCAGTCAGGTAAAAGTTAACTTTAGTCAATACTTACAGTTATTTTATAGTTGGGAAATATCTCACTCAATCTGGCTTGGTACTTCTCTGGCGGACCCACGGTGTCCACATACACCTCTGTGATGTTAGCCCCGGCTTCCGCCACCCTCTTGATCAGATCTATTGCTGAGTTCATTGACACCTGAAGCAATAAGCATAAGGAAATCAGACGTTGCGAGTGCTAAACCACCCAAATATCAAAAACTGCTTTGAAAAATGGATAGCCCTAGGGCTAGCCCTAACGCCTTACATGCCGCCTTAATGTGTTACATGTTGTTGTGTCTGAGGTGCAACATGCTGTCAGCTTACAAATTCAATTTTATGGAAAAAAGTTTTCAATCATTTGGTACACTTTCTTACAGGAAGATGGTATCTCAAAGGTCATCTTTTTACAAAACCAATTTATTTTACTAAAGTGATTGCAGTTGTTGACTGGAGAAAATATTTCTACGTTTTTTTACATTCATTTCAATTTTAAACTAAAATGGGAAGGTGTTACCATTATACGAAAATTTTACTCAATAGGAAAGTTTTATGACTTCTAACAGGAGAATTAGATATAATTAATAATATTTACCTCGTTTAAAGAGTGTTTAGATCTCCTGTACATAGAATTAGAGATGTAATTAGGAGATATGATCTCTGCAGCCCAACCCACATTACTTAATGAAGCCTCTTCAGTGAGCATTTTCTTGAATATGTCATCTCGTTTCTCTTCCGTAAGAGCTTTTGAATCAGCACAGCCTAGATCCTTTAATACATTCGTTTGACTCAAGGGACAATAAGCTACGCCATACACCATGGGTCCTGGAAGTTTACAAAAGCGTTCATAAAATTGAATAGTTCACTGTCTGGTTCCCTTCCTGGACCAGGTCGGTTCTATATTGAATGGTTTCTTTACCCAGCACTGGACCACGACCCGCTTCATCCACCCCGAGTACGCATGATTCTGTTTTACAAACAGAAGGAACCTCTGAAGAATTCACGAAGTTTCTAAAGTTATCTTTAGACTTAATAAAATCTTGTAGAGCTTGTAAGGAATCCATAGCTTCTCCCTAAAAAACCGTGATGAAATTATCGTTTTACTTATATAATAACTATAATGAAATTTAGTTTCAATAATAAATATAACTTTCCCGCTTAAATATTTCTGTGTTTCCTAATCAATTCAATTTGACATTTTGACACTATGACTATTGACAGTCCAAATTGACACTGACATATAGATGTCTGATTGCCATTTTATGGAACATGAAATCTCGTTTTACGTCCGCCCGAAACAAAAGATGTAGTTCAGAAAAAAAACATTTTTCGTTTATAAGGAAGGGAAAGTCTAGTCTTTTATTTATGTATTACTTTTTAACTTCTTTATTTTCTAAAGTAGGTATATACAAGATGATAACTATAACATTAACTACATTAAATTAAAGCTAAGTTAAATCTAAAAAAGGCCCTCGAGGCATTGTACCGAGGATGCTGGCGGCATTTCCTCGCTGAATTTGCAATGCTCATGCGTTGCGCGAGAAAGCCGCCAGCTCTTCGGTCACCAGTTACGTCAACCAAACGTTTCGCGATTTCCGCAAATAGCTTTTGCGCACTGGGACCCCATGGACCGAGGGTCTCGACGCCAAAAGGTACAAAGTTGTACTCTCTGCCGAGGCCTCTATATTTAATGCGTTTCAGATTTTCGGCATTTTCCGCCGCTGCACCCGCTTTAGTAGAAGTCCGTTGGAGGTGGGACGGTGCCAGTGTGTATTACTTATATTATGTCCATATTCAATGTTTCGTGATATTTCATGATGAAATGAAAGAATATGGTCTCTCTATGTTTTTCTAGCAATAACGGATTTTTGTAACTAATAGCAACACTCATCTATGATATATTTTTTTAAATCGTGGTTTGGCTTAAAGTTAAATAGTTTGAGCCAATTAATAAATTAAGTTTTTTCTCAAATTTTTATATTTCATTGCTTAAAATTCTGTTTATTATCTTCAATTCGTAAATTTTATTTATTTGTCAGAGAAATGCATGACTATATTTCTGAAGAGCTGAAACAGCATTTAGCTAACCCCATGTAAATGAAATGACAAAGAGTCAAAGACGCATCCATAAAGAGCGAGAGTAGTGCAGTGCATAATATTTTTAGATGTAGATCATAGTGTCATCTGCTTATTTATTACTCCAAAAACGCGTACTTATAAGAGGTAAATAAATATTTTATAATTTTTACTTATGGCTTATTTATGAAGGTTTCTAAATCTGGTAATCAGTGAATACTCGTTTGTAGGTTATAGTAGTGCGAGTAATATGCAGAACAACCCCCAGGAGCTTTCATGGCAGGCGATTCAGGCTATCGTGGGGGTGAAACTTCCTCCTAACGTGCTGCGGTTCGATGACATTGGTTTCCATCTGGTCAAAAATTCGGTCTCTAGTGCCGAAGACTCGGATTCGGATGTGGAAATCGTGGAAAATGACTGGGAGTCGGACAACAACGCGTCTTCGCGTCCTGAGCAGTCGGACAACGAGAAGATGTCCCCGGAGCGCGCGCCGAGCGAGTCGCCGGTTCTACATCTCGTAGAGCCCGACAATAACAATTTGACCAAAGACTCATTAGATTTTAAGATTTTTTTAGAGAAAATGGATACCAAAGAAGTTTCAGACGGTGACCAAGTATCCCAGGTCCAAAATGATGACGCCGACAGTTCTAATGGGAATGTGATGTCAATAGAGAACTACTTGGAGGTCACCCTGTCCACCGACTCTGAGGCTAGTCATGTGTGTAGCCAGTGCAACCAGATGTTTCCCAGTGAACAGCTGCTGTCGGCGCACCACTGTAGTGCCAAACCCACCGAGGAGAAGAAGTATCCATGTCATGTGTGTGCTGAAAAATTCCCTAGTTACTGGGAGCTAAGAAAACATATCAACAGTCATTTCCCTGGGATGCTAGACTCGAAATCTAGCTTCTGTCATCTGTGTCAAAAAGACTACACCAAGACAGGTTTCATGAACCATCTCCGCAAGCATACCGGTGAGAGACCGTTTGTCTGTGAACTGTGCCACAAAGCATTCTCGCAGTCAAGCTCACTCTCTATTCATATGAAGTTCCATCTGAACGTACGCAAGCATGCTTGTACGGTGTGCGAGAAAAAGTTTGTGACTAAGAGTGAATTGTCTCGTCATATGACTGTCCATACAAAACAAAAGTCTTACTATTGTGGAGTGTGTGATAAAGCTTTCACTCGGTCCGACAATATGAAAAAACATGAGAAAACCCATGGGTGATGGATCACCTTGTTTAAACTGTGATAAGCATCTGGCATGGCCCTCCAACCTCCATATTTTCTGATATATTTTCGGGCCTGTATACCTCTTGAAGTTGAGGTGCCATGTAGGAGGCTTTTCATGGATGATTCATTTCCGATTCTCTAATTGCCAAAAACTTAGTCAAGTATGTTTGTTTATTTAAAATTTGCATTGTTTTATACCAAATCGAAAAATCATGATCTAGTTCATAATTTAGTCATTACGGAGTGTTTATGTGAGTGTCCTCACTCTGGTGTGCTGCTGTAGCTGCTTCATTTAGATTAAGGACTTCATTATTTATGCAATTTATATGTGCATGTGTGGGATACTTTAGTATATTAGGAAAATGCCTTTACAGGTGCTCTACAATAAGGTCACACATATCTCAATCCGAGTTGCCTTTTAGATATGATAGAGTGATATTTTAACTTGTGGGTAATATAGGTCAAACGACCAAAGATTCCAATAGCCACCAGCCTAGTGTTTGCTTAAGATAGCCCAGGCCTGTTGTGAAATGGGGTCAACAGCATAAATCATTGTTCCTGCGTCTCTGAAAGAGCTTTAAAATTTTATATATTTTGTACACTTTTACCTTGTAAGGTAATAAAAATACCAGTTGTACTTTATAAAGGACTCCCATGCCAAAATGTAGATAAGTGTTTTTATAAGCGACTCTTGTCTGTGTTGTAACCAAAGCAATAATATTTTTAATGTGCCTATTCTATGCATATGAATACCTTTTGTAAGGACAATACCAAATAATTTCTTAGAATATATTTATACATTAATGAATAACAATATTTACTACAGAAAAGCATTAATTCGTAGTTTTTTAAACATTGTATTAAAGAGGGATAAATTTGCTAATTGACTGTTAAATGTGAGAAAAATATTATAATGTTATCCCTTTCAAATGGTCTCAAATAATGTATTAATGTAAGCCAAATGAACAAGTAAAATGGTAAAAATTAGTTGGCAGATGTTTACCAATGGGTAGAATTAGAATAATCCTGATAAATAGGAACACACATCACAAAGCTATGATATAAACATCAAATTGTTTTGTACTGAAAAGGAAACTTTTAATTACAATCTTAAAAGTAGCTGTAAAACTGGTTTTACAAATGTTTCATATTTATATCTTTTTGCTATGTAAACTTGCCTTCAGGCACCAAGTATACTAAGACGAAATCCCAAAGATACTTAGATGTGTAATTAATTTTACATTTGGCTATAAAACCAAAGCTAATTATGTATTTGTGCCACTTTTCAATTAACTGGTTGTCAATATCTTATAATGTCTATTTAGGTTTAGTTAGGAGTATGGATTTATTACATTTTAATATATTTATTGTATTTAAATATTTAGATGTTTAACTGCATGACTTGTTTATAGAATAAGAATTAGAAATTGAGCCAAGTGGAAAAATACACAAAATCTACAAGACTGACAATAATATTCAGAGTAGATATTAAATGTGCACAAATCTTTATTTATTGATACGACATCAAGCGCCGGGTCGCGGCGTTATGCACCTCGTTGTAGACTCAACATGACAATTAGAATTAAGATCCGTTTGATATGAATTATAAAACTGTTTTATTGGAAATGTAATAATCTTCGATTTTATTAAAGAGTTGTTTGTTTCAAAGGATCTTTTCTTTAAGCTTAATCCGCGTTTTCCCTTTGTTCTAGGTTACGCTAGCGATGTCTGGGAGATTGCGTAATCTTAATCCGTATGAGCTCCATAAGTACCTTGTTAACGTTTATTGTCTCAATAAGAAAGGCTCTACGTCGGTGTTGGCTCGGGACGCGTCCCGCGACCGCACCGACCTCGATGTGATCAGGGAGAACCACAAGTTCCTCTGGGAGGACGACGATGTCGCCGACACCTGGGAAAGGCAGTTGGCTAAGAAATATTACGACAAGCTATACAAAGAATACTGCATTTGTGATTTGACCAGATACAAAGACAACCGAGTAAGTATACGTTTCATTTACTAAAGCAGCCTAGGCTTCGAAAGTTCATAAAAATAATCATTATCCTGTATTTCAATGAGATTTATCTACTTAATTAGCTGATTTATTTGTATCCTAATTAGTCGATAGTTATTTACATCCTGTTCATGGCCTTGTTAAGTAAATCTCGGCGCGTACTTAGTTCGAGGGTCATTTCATAATCACGTTAACTGCTTTTATTTCGGAAGGAACCGGTATCTAACGGTAATGGCAACATTGAATCGTTTAGGTTCGTAACAAAAGTGTCTGCGTGATTCTCCCCTAACATTAAGGCTAGGAGGGCCGCGCCCCTTATTGCCTTTTTTGCCCGAGAGACCTTCCTTTGTGTGATTTACTGGGGAGCGCAACATTACAATGAGAAGCAGGCGCAGCCTTTCGGGTGAGCTAAATATAGAACGCGGCTGTGCCGCGATGTAAGTACAACGGTAGCGCACATCTGTCGGTCGGAGCGCCTCAAATAGGATGTTTCGAATCAATGGGCGCAACCTGAATTGCTCAAGCGGGAACCCTCTCTTTCCACGTTATTATTATAACGCGGCGCGTGCGCTAACGGAAACTTACAGCCTCCTTTCATTCGGCTTATTGTTATTTGTGTAAACATTTTATCGATACAGATATCGACGCGTTAGAAACTTTTGTTTAACACACACACGATAGTATTGGGTTGTGGGTACCTACAGTGCGTTACATGTTGATCTAACGTTATAGTTTAACTGTGAAGGCAGAATTATGGAAAAAAGGGACTGACCCTATACCCAATGATCAGATTTATGAGATCACTTCAAATTCCTCTAGGTAATTTCGATAGGTAGAAATTACTAATATTGTAAATGCGAAAGTGTGTCGTTCTGTCTGTCTCTGTGTTAGGTACCTCTTGGCGCTTAAACCGCTGAACCGATTAAGATGAAATTTGGTAGGTATATAGACAGTTCCGGGAAAGGATAAAGGATAGTTTTTATCGCGGAAATCATCCCCTAAGGAGGTGAAAGTTTGTATGGAGCTACAGCTAGGTTACATGCAATGCAGGACTTTTCTAGTAGCGAATCCGTGTTAGTAAATATATAGGAGGTAATTATATACATAGAAAACATCCATGACTCAGGAACAAATATTCATACTCGTCACACAAAAATAAGCGCCCTTACCCAGGACCTCCGGCTTCGTAGACAGGGTCACTACCAACTAGGCCAAAGTATTGCACAAAGGAAGAACTTGTTGTACAAAAGGCGGACTTAGTGCCGTAAGCATTCTCTACCAGTCAACCTTTGGGCAAAGCAGACAGAATGTGGGCGGTGCAATTTCAGATATTAAACACACAGATAAACACCTAAACACTGCACTCTCCCAAATTGTTCCAACCCCACGACAGCCCATCATAAATATATAGCGCAAGTTATAATCACTACATAGTGTAAAACAAAGTCGCTCCCCGCTGTCTGTCCCTATGTATGCTTAGATCTTTTAAAACTACGCAACGGATTTTAATGCGGTTTTTTTTAAATAGATAAGAGTGATTCAAGAGGAAGGTTTATATGTATAATAGTACCTATAGTCGCTAGTTACCTATATTCGCACTGTCAAGACGAGAGTCTTTGACCAGTGTGTGTTGCCAGTAATGACATATGGCACTAAAACGTGGGCCTCTACGATGGGCCTCATAAGAAGGCGAAAGTCACCCAAAGGGCTATGTTGCGAGTTTCTCTGCGGCTGCGTGATCGCATCAGAAATGAGGTTATCCGCAGCAAAACCTAGGTTCCCCCCGGTAGCCCCCCGAATCGTTAACTTAAAGTGGCAGTGGGCGGTGCGCATGGCACATTGCACGTAGAAGCGATGGCGGTTGGGGCGGAAAGGTTCTCAGGCGGCGACCACATACCGGAAAGCGCAGCGCGGATAGGCTCCCCACGAGGTGGATTGATGACCTGGTAAAGGTCGCGGGAGTCCGCTGGATGCGGGTGGCGCAGGACCGCACTTTGGCACTCTTATAGGGTTCGTTTGATGACGATAATGAGATAATTATAAGTGCAACATGGTGCACCTACAAACCGTGGACATAAAGGAAATGAATGGGGTAACACTTTTGTACAAATGGTGTCTAATTAACAATCATGTGGCTAAGTATTTAAATAAAAAAGGAAGTACCCACTTAACCAGTTTAGGGTTCAGGAGGCGTGCGTGTTGTGTTCGTATAACATATAGGTACACTAGAATTATTTGGGGTTTACCACGGACAGATAGTTTGCCTTGATTTAATTTTCAACTTTAACCTCATACAAATTAAGTAGTTACCTATTTCTAAATCGGTAGACGTGGGTAACAGTATACTGAAAATTGCTTTATTTGTATGACATTAAAGTTGAAAATTAAATAAAGGCAAACTATCTGTCAGTGGTTAACTAACAATAATCGTACTGTACCTATACCCACTAGGTATAAGTAGGTACTATACCTGCCGCAGAATAAATCACCCTTCAGCGGAATAAATTATAATGCATGATACTTAAATACTTACAGTCGCCATGAGGAATATCGGAGCGGCCAAAGTGCTCACAAATTTCTGAACACGTCTCCAATGTCTCTACATTTTTTTTGTTCGTATGTATACATATACTTCCAGGTGCGTCCCATTTTTTTCAAAATTCAGTTAGATGATGAGATCCATGAGGAATTGAGGGGACTTCTTAATTTTATTAGACACGCGTGTAGTGATTTTCGTATTTTCTGTTGAGATCCATCCGAGAGATGAGCCGATTCGTAAATATTTTTTTTGTAAAGGTAAAAAACATGGAAAAAAATATACAGCCGAATTGAGAACCTCCTCCTTTTTTTGAAGTCGGTTAAAAATCATAAACGAGGTTGGATGTTTAACTGTAGGTAGCGCTTCGATGGCGCGTGGAGCGCGAGGTGGTGCAAGGCAAGGGCCAGTTCCAGTGTGGCAGCAAACACTGCACCGCCGCCGCTGAGCTGCGCTCCTGGGAGGTCAACTTCGCTTACTCAGAGGACGGGGAGAAGAAGAATGCGCTTGTCAAGCTACGTAGGTGCATTTTGTATTTTTTAATACAACGACGGTGGCAAACAAGCGTACGGCCCGCCTGATGGTAAGCGGACACTGCAGCCTATAGACGCATGCAATTTCAAACCCTAATATGTTTGACGATTCGCCGTGTTGACAGCTGAAGGAACAAATTCCCTCGCTCTCAACGCAACGCATCCTCGGGAGCTCTGGCGACCTTGCTCACCTCCAGGAACACAACTCTACTACAGAACAAGTAGTAGTGTTATTATGGCTGTGGTCTTCTGCAAGGCGGAGGTACTTGGGATGCTCTACATTCGAGCGGAATGATATTTCGCTGTGCCCATAGGTGTTCTGTGGCCCTTACCTCACCAAAAAGTATAGAGTCCGCAGTAAGCTCGGCCGAATTTCACCTTCCCATACAAACATTCGAGACTGAAGGTTTCTATTAAGTAGGTATATGTATTAATACCTACTTAATAGAAACCTAATAATACATTGAACAAATATGCCACACTTAAAAGACTGAAGGTTTCTATTAAGTAGGTCTCCAATGTTCCTGCAGTAGCTACCTATAAATAGTTTCATGTAACCTAAGTAACAAAACAAAATGTGGTTCGCGCTGGTAGGAATATCCCATAAGCCTGTGTTGCAATCGCGGCTACTGCCAAAGGCTAAATTTAGTTCACCGCCCGGAGGAAGGATTTACCACAACCTAGTGCTGCCATTTGGCGCCCGGCCAATTACTGAATACTCGGTAATTAGGCTGGTTGAACCTTATTTCCATATCGATAAGGTAGCATTCAGTTTAATCGGGATCGAGGCATCGGTTCGAAATAAAGCCAGCTGCGTAGGTCGCAGCCGACTGATATATTTATTCTTAGCCTTCTTGCGGGTATTCAACTGAAAGTTTACAACCTGAAGCGAAACAAAATAAGGTTATCATTCCAGTATTATGTGGTCATGTTTGAAGTAGCTCTCGTAGCAAGTATAAAAGGCTCGGCCCTTTCGTTCAAAAAGAACATATATATGTGTTTTAAAAATATATAAAAAATAACTGAAAAGTATTTGAGTTACTCGTAGAACTGTCAAAACAAAATGTTAAACTGGCAAAGTATCCAATTCGTTATATGCTCATCACGACAATTTGACAGAGAATTTGTGGGGTCTTTATAGACATATACAGTGTGTAGTATAGCTGCAAACGCACAGAGAGCGGTGGCGGGGCGGCGCGGCGCGGCGCGGTTTTCTGTGCGGACCCTTTCGTATTAGCTCGAACATTACAACCGGTACAGATGCCGTCAAACTTCTTGAACATGCGGGACGAAGTGGGGGGGCAGCTCGCAGGTACAATTCGCCTTTGCGCAGGCAAGGTCAAGTGTTCAAGAAGTTTGACGGCATCTGTACACGCGTACCTTTTCGTAACGCCTCCGCACCGCGCCGCCCCGCCACCGCTCTCTGTGCGTTTGCAGCTTATATGTTATTTACCTACGAAAATACATAGGTATTAGGTAAATCCTGCAGTCTAGGTACTATGGTACTGTATGATCAATTCATTTAATACATAAACCTGTGCCATTCTCTGAAAAGCGACCTTATTGTCGTTGGCACATTTGGCTTGATTACGTGGTGCATCGTGGCATATTTGTTCAATGTATTATTAATAACGGGATAGCTTCAACGACTATAATGTACCTTTTACACACCACGACGGTTTAACACGTTCACAACCAAGAACCCGCCTAGCGGGCACTCGTAATGTTTGCTCAGATGCCGGCTGGACGGGCAGCTAGGCGGGCAGTGGTATGAACTTACACGCCTAGCGAATTCTGTCGATTTCTGGTGAATGTTTCCATTTTTAGTCCGGTTGCGAAAGTGTTAAGCCCGTAGTTACACTATGATAACTTTTCCACCCAGGCTTGTGCCCAGCCTGCTCCGATAAACTGAACTACCGATCAAAGAAGCGCGAAGTGAAAAGGCTGAAGAAGAGTCGCAAAAAGAGAAAGAGAAGCAAGGGGTCTTCATCGGAGAAGAGCAGTGACGACGAACCGAGCGAGCAAGCGGAGCCGGCGGCGTCCACTAGTGTTGCGGTTGAGGCAACGGCAGCGGTGGACGAGTCCTTATGGAAAAAAGGTGAGTCTCGTAACAGCACCCTCATCGCCCTATGAGGACTTTTAGTCTGAGATCTTCATAAGCCGGGTATCCACTAGAGGCAGCCTCGGGCCGCGCAGCTGCCTCACTCCGAGGCCGCGCAAGTGGAGACGCTGCCGCTGCCTCAACATGAGGCGCACCGCGACACGAGGCAAAGTCGGCGCCGCGAGCCGAGCCATATTTTGTCGGTCTTTTTGCCGTGCTCATAGGGGCCTCAGTCTGAGCCGTGCATTTGATGGAGACGGGCGTGTTGCCTCGGGACATCAATGGACAACGATAATCAACAATTAAATTAATTAAATTATACGAGTGTCACCGAGTTCTCTGGGATCCGTTGAATAAAAAGTACTATGACATAAAGCAGCAGCTACTCTACGCGTGTTTGTTTTAAACTGGCTCGGAAGTCGCGGATCACTATGAGGCGTGTTGCCTCAACTTGATCCGCAACGTGCCTCGAGCCTATGCTATACATCTAGTCGCCCAAGTTGTACTGAAATCGCAGTCGCGTCGCAAATCGCCGGACGATGCCTTAGGCCGCAGCCCCGACGTCAGCTCGCAGCGGGGCGGTTCATACATTTGATTTATGAACATTAAACGCCCACTCGTCGCTCTTCCGCCCGCTTATGGCGTCCAGACCGCGGCCTTCGTCCATTACTACTACTACTAAATCATAGGTTTTGTTAGACACTTTAGACAGGACCACTGTGCACATAATTACTATTCTTTTTTCTGTGAAGTATGACGAGTGAAGTGAAGTGTGATGAGTAGTGACTCACAAGGATCATTATGTACAGTGCATCATAAACATCTGCACACTTTCTTACCATATTACTTAGCATTGGCAATAAGGTCTTAGAACCACCTAGAATGTGTAGGTTCATGTTTACGATATTGAATGTACCTACAGTCAGCCGCTGAAGAAACTACGTTGAAAAACTCCAGACTCTTTCATTTCAAGGTTCAATATCTCAAAACCGGCTAAACCGATTTTGTTGAAAGTTGGCTTAAGAAGGTAGCTTTCGGTAAAACAGCAGTGGTGTCCACGAATTTTCTAGTGTGGAACTCGTTTATATCGTAGCTCCATATCTTTCATCCCCTTAGACTAAGACTATCTCTGCACCAAATTTCATTGAAATCGGTTTAGCAGTTTAAGCGAGAGAAGGTAACAGACAGACACACTGTCGCATTTATAATATTACTAGCTTCTGCCCGCGACTCTGTCCGCCTGGAACTCGTTTATATCGTAGCTCCATACAAATTTTCAACCCCTTAGTTGAATTCCGGCATAGAAACTATCATACTTATGCCCTTCCCTAAGATTCAAGTTATCTCGATATACAATTTCATATTTAAAAAAAAAACAAATCAGCTCATCGGGTTAAGCGTGAAGAGGTAACAGAAAGACTGACACATTTTCGTATTTATAATATTAGTATCAATTGGCTTTAAATTAATTCTTCGTTATTTGTAGCCTGACAGATTGTGACACTAAAAGCAGAACTATAACGAAGAAAATCGAATTTCGGATATCTCCGTCTCGATTGCACTATATGATGATGTTTTATGGTACTAGAGCGACAGAGCCAGAGATACTTATACGAACTTCGAGATTTGATTTTCGTGTTAGCGCCGTACCTTACACGTGGCTATAATATGCGCAGTCATATCTGTGTAGGCATATTGGCTCCGTGTCAATATTTATACCTTAAGTGACACTCAACTATGTTAAACATTATTTCATGTCCATAATAAGATTGGTTATTCAAATGGAATTGAAAAAGAAAAATAAATATTTAGGGATATTCTTATACAAATAATATCGAACTCGCCACATATCGTATCTAGCTCAATCAATAAGGCTTGTATTATTGGTATTAGACGAGTATATATGTTAACCTTTTGAACGCCAGAAACACCCAAGTGTTGCGTTTTGTCGTGCGTCCGGTGCCTAGAATGGCGCACGCTGCCAAAGTTACATTCACGCTTTCAAGTAAAGGAGACGCTACACGAGCCGATATCGGCAGGATTGCATGCAGGCCGGTGTGGATACGTGTCGGAAGCACGGCGGCCAGCCAAATTAAGGTCACTCCATACTACATTTTCTGATGCCATGCTTGACAGTCCTGCCGATTTCGCTCGTGTAGCGTCTCCTTAAGGCTCATAAGCACATTCATACAGAAAAAGTTGGCGTGTAGGTGTCACTTTCGTACGTCACATATCTTATATGGCATCCAAAACCTTCATTTTAAAATACCTAGATAAGATAACATCCAAGACTATGCTTATCACTAGGGTTAGGATTCTGGTGGCAGTATAGCACAAGTAATGCAGTGGAGTCGCCATTTTTTGTTTTTTTTTTATTTTGAATAAATGAATAACTGAACGATAAATCTATATCAACCTTTGCGTTTTATTGTATGAACGTGATTAGAGTAAACAATTTAGGTTTTTTGATACATCGCATATTTTACTAGTTACATATTTTACATACATTTTTGACGACAACGGCAATGCAATACTGTAAGTTACAATGAAGATTTTATAATATGTTATTTAAATAAATTTTACTTGCTTGCTGAAATGTTTATGTATTCAATAGCTTGAACAACTTGCAACTGGAAATAAAGTTTCAAAATCTTGCATTCTTCTGATGTTAAACGGTTGCCAAAATTATGAAAAGCATATACTATGGCAATATTAGCTGGCGTTATACGGTTTCTCAACTTGTGAAAAATCCATTTATGAATCTAGTTACTTGTGTGAAACCAATAAATGTAATTATACATTATTGGTTTATCAGTCATTTATTCATTCATTAATTCAATCAAATAATATATAACGACTCCATTGCTCTTTGTTCACCCCAATGCCACCAAACATCCCAACTCTACTTATCACACAAATATTTGCCCTTAACGGCATGGGATTTGACATTTATGTAATAATCAAATTATTTTCAGGAGTGCAGGAAGTCGAAGAGAAATCTCGAGAAGAGGAGTTTGCAGATTATTTAGAAGATTTATTGCTGTAGCACATGTCTACGCGTGGTAGCAACTTTGCCATTCCTGACTTTCGTTTCAAAGGGATTATGTTAATGTTTACGATTAAATACTAACAGACTAGTAAATGATATACTAGTCTGGTATTAATAAACAGTTTATTTTCTTTATTCGTTTATTTTTATTGCATTATATTATAATTACTACATTTGTGTAATCGGTAAAAAGTGGAATTACTTAGATACAAAAACATCCATCTTTTTAATAGTAGTACTCTGCTAAAACTCTAATAATAACTATATTTATTTGATCCTATAGATAATATAAAATAATCAAAATTACATAAAGTAAACAATGTCAACACAATTAAAATCTCAACCATTCAACAAAAGGTAAGCTTACAAAAATGGCCTAATATAGAATAATTCGTGTCATACAAAAGGTACAAAACAATTTAACAGCAACAATTAAAGAAATGCGAGTATGGTTAGGTATAACTCTTCGTTAAAACTTATAATTATAGCCTCAAAAGTGCTACCAACCTCACTGCTACAATCAACATGTCAACCAGGGTGGTCCTTAAACACCGAAAAGTTAAAATTTTAATGAGGCACCCTCCTTATATTGTTTTAATACGTGAAAGGAATATTTTTTTTATGATAATTATAATTTAAAATACGGGTCGCTCGGTCGTTTTTAAGGCCTGCACTTCTCCATACTAAGTTTTTTACAATTATTTTCTACTTTAATGAGGTACATTGAAATTTGCCAGGATGCCTCAATGAAATTTAAAATTTTGGTTTTTAAAGACCACCCTAAAGCCAATATCTGTTCCATAATTACGTTTGTACTCGCAGCGAAAAACCTGTAAATTATTTCAAATAAACCAATAATTTCAAAGATAAGATAAAGATCGCGCAGTGTCACGAGTAGGTAGAAGGGTATTGTTGACCCTTCAGTCAAAATTCCTCATAAGATACATTTTGAAAAGTTCGAAGAAATCTCCGGTCGGCTGCAGTGAAACGTGACATCTCTGCAAGCAGTTTGTATAGAGTCTCGATTCTCTGCTGGCCACTGTACATTTCAGCATAATACGGTATTTGACAACACTATTTTTACATCACGAATAAACAAATGAAAATACTCGAGAAACCTACAAATTATGTTTACTATTTTATTTGTATGCATAAATATCAAACCATTTGACAATAGACAATTGTGACGTAACAAGTCTAGTTTGACATTAACAAAGCGTTTTGACTTTTCCTAAAATCAGTTGCCGATATGATTTCCAGTCAAATACCGTACAGTACCGTATTCTCGAGCAAATTGCGCGATTCATGACAAGACTAGTCCTTTCACACAAAACATGGCCCTTAAAACTAACAATGATCGCGCTTAGAGCGGTTACACACGTCGACTTTTCATAGCGATACAAAGGCGCGACACTAACGGCCCGGCCACGACTTCAAGCGGCGGCGAAAGCGGGAGCGGTTTTTCTAATTTATTGCGTGTGATCCCAACTAACCAGTGTCTCGACCGCGAAGGAACAGGTAAAACGCAATATCGTGGCCGGGCCGTCACCATATAATCACATGAGGGGTTACCTTCGTGTATCTCCGTCTTCGACTCTTCGTCGCTCGAACTAGCAAGTGCGACAGAGAGGGAGATACACGAAGGTATTTTTGTTTCGAGGTAGGCCCTCTGTATCGATACTGTATCGCGTTCGAAGTGACGCAAAAAGACGTTGTTTGTAACCGCTCTTTACCTCGTAAGTGGGCATTTTCAATAAAACGTGTACCCAATTAGCGTGAGTTTTTAAATAAAAATTAACTCAGTGTCAGTTTTGTAACGACAATTAACTATCGAAAATCAATAAAAAATAACTTTTTCTTTTCAATTTTGAAATGATATGCGCATACACGTTATTTAAATGTGAAATAGGTTTATTTTCAAATATTTTGTATGCTTAATTTTCGTTACAAAACTGACTTGGACTTAAGTTTTATTTAACAGCTCACGCTAATTGGGTACACGTTTTATTGAAAATGCCCAAGTCCCAGATAGATTTTTGAGATTTTGAATTTGGAACCTTCGTCAATTCTATTATAGTTCGAAACCCGATTTGAATCTGTACTGTCGACTACAAAGAGGTCAATACGGCCAAAGTTACAAAAATATGTATCCACGACCGTAACGTTAACGCAATACAGTCGTGTATACATATTTTTGTAACTTTGGGCGTACCGATCTCTCTGTAGTCGACTGTGCAAGTACGCGGGAACTTACGAGGTTAATGAACGGCGAACCTTACCATATACAACCAATAACGTAATAGCACCCACACGCTTACATTATAACGACAATTGGGTACTTATTACAAATCACAATATGTAATCATCACCATAACTAGACTTTTCCATTGCGGGAAAAATTAGTTTCAAATATAACATTTAACAAGAAGTACTTCTGTACTATTATATAAGTAAGATATACAGGAATATACAATATGGTTGAAATTATTTGAAAACAATGTAAACATCTCCCTTGTTACAGTTTAACTATTTCAATTCAAACTTTTTTTCAAGGTCGATATTTGTAACGTAAAGGTATAAATTTCCGTCTCAAATAATATCAACTATTGTTTGATTGACAGTGATAAGATATAGAGTAAGCACGAAAAAGATTAACCTTTGCGAATAGTAAATTTTGATGTTGCTAAACAAAATCAAGCATATATTTTATACACGTATTTACTCCACTAAATAACTCTTACGACATTTGTTATGAATTAACCTTATACCAACCAACAAGTTAAACATTCATACGAAAGTTCAACGATCAAAGTGTACCAAGGTAAACAAACATTCTTGGCACTCATTAATTTTTGGTACACTGAATCATATTTCAATTATTGATAATCCTGCGAAAATTGTGTTTTTGCGTGCCAATAAACAGGTGTATTACTCTAAGGCCGAATAATCCAACGCTATTTACTCAATAGACATCTAACTCTAGGTTGCTGCTGTTTTGTTTTCAAAATCAAATGGGTTATTCCCACCTGTTAACACCAATTTGTTACCAGTGTTAACAACTGGGAATATTTTTCCCATATTTTACCAATAAAGTTACCATCCCCAAAAAAGTAGGAAAAAAATCCAAGCTGTGGTAACTGGCAACAAATTGGTGGTAACAGGTGGGAATAACCCAAACAAATGCTACTCACGGGCCCAACTGGTATTTTCTATTACAAGCAGAAACCTCTTTTCAACTTCATTCATTAGAAACATACTTCCGCTTGTACTATAAGCCGTGAATTGTAACGGGCCCCTGTTCCAATTTGGAATGATATAAATTCTATTGAATAAGAAGGTGACTTTTAAAAGGCTCTGGGCAGCTAGAAGTTAAAAGTACAATGCCCTCTAACTTACGCATTGAGGTTCAATTAAATTACGATTAGATATACTTAACGTTTGCAATTGAAGAGTAGACGGAAAGACCACGTCTTGTCACTTTTTCTTATCTCATAATGTAGAGATTAATTGTCATTTTCAAAACCTTATTTCCAGACATTTCTTTCCATGTACCCTTCAATTCGAGCTATCATGTAATAATATCTTTAGTTTAATCAGACTATCATTATTGAGCTAATAGCACGACAGAATGATTGACAACGTTTGAAAAGTTTCATAAGGCAAGTTTCTAGAGTTATATGAGAACTAACGTATATTAGTCGCTAACGTGGCTAACAAGATACGAAATAATTAGTTCTGTGATACCTTAAATGATACTAGCTAGGTAATAAGGTTGAGAATTGAGTAGGCTTGTAGTTAACTGCAGACTATATTTCAGCGTCCAGCGCTACTCGGTTTTGTAAGTTACTCCTTACGTAATAAAGTCGAGAGTGGGTATACTCAAACAAAAGCATCCAGAAAGCAAATAGTAGCAGCCAAAGTAGCAAATATATCGCAATACGTCTTTATTACTGAAGGACTAAGGATGTGTTACGATATATTTGGCTACTCTGGCTGCTACTAACTATATAATGCCGTTTGTACTGTTGTGAATGCAGGTCCGCTTCAGCTATTCAATTTTTTACGTTACTAGCTAGATAATAGAGTCGAGAGTTCATGAGCCGCTCGACTATCTTCATTGGAACAACCTTCGTCGTGAGTGTGTGAGCTAGCGTAGCGTCTCGAGCCGCGACAATCGGTTTTGTACGTTACTAGCTAGACAATAGAGTTCTACTTGGGTTGTTTGACTTCACTCTCGTTGGAAGTGAGCTGGTTTAACGTCTCTAGACGCGACATTCGGCTTTGTACGTTACTCGCTAAGCAATAGAGTTGAGATTTATGTAGATGCGGGCTCACACCGTATATGTTCAATAGTGTACGTTACTAGCTAGACAGTAGAGTTCTACTTGGGTTGTTTGACTTCACTCTCGTTGGAAATGAGCTGGCTCGGCGTCTCGGGACATGACATTCGGTTTTGTACGTTGCTCGCTAAACAAAGTTGAGATTTATTTAGATGCAGACTCAGCTGCTTGCCAACGGTAGCTGCTCGATTGTGTACGTTACTAGCTAGACAATAGAGTTCTACTTGGGCTGCTTGACATTATATCCTCGTTGGAAGTGAGCTGGCTTAGCGTCTCGCGACGCGACATTCGGTTTTGTACGTTGCTCGCTAAGCAATAGAGTTGACATTTATGTAGATGCGGGCTCACAGCTGCTTGCCAACGGTAGCTGTTCAATTGTGTACGTTACTAGCTAGACAAAGTTCTACTTGGGCTGCTTGACATCATATTCGTTGGAAATGAGCTGGCTTAGCGTCTCGGGATGCGACATTCGGTTTTGTACGTTGCTCGCTAAGCAATAGAGTTGAGATTTATTTAGATACATACACAGCTGCTTGCCAACGGTAGCTGTTTTATGTGTACGTTACTAGGTAGACAATAAATAAATAAATAAATATAAATAAATATAAGGGGACAATCTTACACAAATCGAGCTAGTCCCATAGTAAGCTCAATAAGGCTTGTGTTACGGGTACTAGACGACGATATATGTAATAGATATAAATACTTAAATACGTAGAAAACATCCATGACTCAGAAACAAATATTCATGCTCATCACACAAACATTTGCCCTGACCGGGATTCGAACCCAGGACCTTCAGCTTCGTAGGCAGCGTCACTACCCACTAGGCTAACCAGTCGTCACAATAGAGTTCTACTTGGGTTGCTTGACTTCACTCTCGTTGGCTGTGAGCTGGCTTAGCGTCTCGGGACGCAACACTCGGTTTTGTACGTTACTCGCTAAGCAATAGAGTTGAGATTTATGTAGATGCGGGCTCACACCGTAGCTGTTAAATAGTGTACGTTACTAGGTAGACAATAGAGTTCTACTTGGGCTGCTTGAGCTCGTCCTCGTCGGAGCAGTCCTCGTCGTGCGTGTGCGTGAGCTGGCGCGGCGTCTCGGGGCGCGCGTGCGGCACGTTCGCGCTCGAGAGAGTGGCTGCACGTTGCTCCTGCGCAATAAACAACTCTACTTATACTCAACTGTTTAATAACTACAACTCAAGTTGAAAAACCCCCTTCATTTTCATTGCAAAGTCCAATATCTCAAAAACGTCTGAACCGATTTTCATGAAACATGGCTAAGATTATTATCTCTCTATATTGATTATTATCTATAGACACTCGGGATAAAATTATCTATGACACAAAAGAACCGTATTCAAATCGGTCCATCAGTTTGGGAGCTACGATACCGCAGACAGATACACAGATACGCAGACAGACACGTTAACCCTATAACATCCGTCTTTTGGTTTAAAAAGAAACACTTTTCATAAAAATACAGAATAATGAACCTTTTCACGTCATCGGAAAATCGTGCTATTCGTGCCCCTGACGCCAGAGCCATAATATAAAGATAATGATACCAAACATTATGTTTTTATTGGTTTTTGGACGGTCGTTATTTGACGTCGGTGGCGTCCGAGTCACTACGGACAATAGGTTAATAGTACCTAGAGGTATGTACAGAAGGTCCACTGCCTAAGTGCAATGACGTTGGCTGTCATTTTTTGCAATCATAGAGTGTGATAGGGTTGTTAACGTACCACATAACATAACTGAAGATCCAAATGATATATTAATAATAACAATTTAGTACCAATGTTTGCTATCGAAATGATTATCAAATTTTGGAAATAATAATATAATATGACTAGCTGCCCGACCCGGCTTCGCACGGATTACCCGTTTTCCCGTAAGAATGAAGCATTTTCCCGCGGTATAAAGTATATGTTCATCAGGGATAATGTCGGCTTCTAATGGTAAAAGAATTTTACAAATCGGTCCAGTAGTTTCGGATCCTATTTAATACAAACAATCAAATCTTTCATCTTTATAATATTAGTGTAGATTAATAATAATACTACAGCCAGGAAGGAATAAATACTCGTTTAAATATATATATTATTTATAGTATTGTCATAGTCGTGTACCTTATTGTCCTTAATGATCACGTTGGAACAGGTCTGCTCATCTTCTTCGAACGAGGGCACGCTGTATGCGCGCTGTGCGCTCGGATGCCGAGATCTAATACAAAAAAAGAAAAAAATAAAACCTTGGATCACGATTTTAGTGTAAATTCACTCTGATTTCTTCCGCAAATCGAGAGTAAATTATCCCACACCAAAAAAGCGGCCATTGCAAAACCATCTCTATTGGTATGGATGGACGTCCTGTCTCTACATCATTGCCGTATGCCACCAATAATACAATGACAACGAAATTGAAATTACACATCGCGCAACTGGTAGCATTTAGCTGGAACCTGACAGTACGAACGAGTAGTGATGTGATAATCTGCGAGGCGAACACGATGGGGCACGGCACGTTGCCGTCTTCTAGTGACGTCACAATCTGCGAACGCCATAGTTTCTTATAGGGTAAGGTTAGTACATCAGGTAGTAGTTACCTGTCGATGGTCGGCGCCTCGAGCGTGAACCGCTGCTCGTGCGCGACGGTGGACTCGTGCGGCATGAGCATCGCCGGCGCGCGGAACATGTAGCAGAACGGGTAGTACATCAGGTTGAGGAAGGACGCCGCGTAGAGATCCGCGTATCTCACCACCTGTCGACATACAATAGTACGTAAACAAAGGTACAACGCGCCACATAAGTTTGCGTCTATGAAGTTTCTGATCAAGTGATCACACTCATCGTACCTCATTGTCAATGTCTGCGATGCTACTAGTAGTAAACACTAGAGACGAAAACTAACGTGGCTCGTACTGTACATAGATGGTTTGCATGTTCGCAATAATATGGCTAATATAAAGGGCATAATCTTCATCGTCACTCTTGACAGAGTGGTCGTGGTCGTTATTTCAGTTGCTGGTAGCAAGCTTCACAACACGCCGCCATTCCTCTCTGACTGTCGCCTTCCTTATACTTGCGTGTAAGGATGCATCTACTGCAGCTTTTATCTGGTCTGTCCATCTCATTGGTGACCTGCCTCGTGGTCTGGTGCCCTCGACCTTTCCCTGGATCACGAGTCGCTCGATAGCTACGTCTGCTCGACGACACACGTGCCCAAAAAACGTTAGGATGCGAGACTGCACTACGGTTGATAGACGCATAGGGCATAATATACAGCCGCATTTCACAAAGAAGATACACCAGTCTTTAAACAATGTGCTGTTTTATACCTCGACATCATAGTCAATTAACAGCTGCTATTCTAGTTAGTGTAGTCTTCTTAGGCCTCGGAAGGAAAAAGTAAGATTATTTCCTCTTGCTGGGGCGGCAGGAAAATTACTTCGGAAATGGGCACTAAGCCAGGTGTATCTCTTGATGTGAACAGAGCCACAGAGCATACACAGGTTCAACTAAAAACCGCTTGTCGCCCTAAGGTATTTTACAAGGCCTTGTCAGTTCAAATATATACCGTTAGGAAACTCAAATGTCACTGTATAGACGAGGATTTTTGAAAAGAACATATTTATAGCAACCTTAAAAAAGCCCACCTGAGATGAGAAGAAGGTCTGTCTGGAACCCGAGCGGAACAGCGAGCCGAGCATGCCGTACGCGAGGTCCATCTTGTGCGTGACGTCACGGATCGCGACCCGCAGCTTCGATATGTCCGGTTTCTCTTTCGTACTCGAGTCCAGATCTCTGGAAAAAGAATAGAATCCAGTATATAGGCTTTATTGCGTTTGCATTGCGATCGGGACAGCGGCGTCGTTATCCCAAACAAAAACATCGTGATGAGGGTTTCAAGATGGATTATGTCACCAGCTCGTATAACTGTGAGGTCTGTTTGACAGCAGCTTCTTAAAATCCACCAATCAAATTGTTATTTTATCATTTTCAACTTTATTGGTGCATTATTAAACATGATTAGTGCATCTTGACACAAAAACCTCTCGCCACAGTGCTGCCGTCTAGTGACATGATTAGTGCATCTTGACAGAAAAACCTCTCGCCACAGTGCTGCCGTCTAGTGAAATGTTTGAGCATCTTGACACAAAAACCTCTCGCCACAGTGCTGCCGTTTAGTGAAATGTTTGGAGCATCTTGACAAAAAAACCTCTCGCCACAGTGCTGCCGTCTAGTGACATGATTAGTGCATCTTGACACAAAAACCTCTCGCCACAGTGCTGCCGTCTAGTGAAATGTTTGGAGCATCTTGACACAAAAACCTCTCGCCACAGTGCTGCCGTCTTGACAGATTGGTGCATCTTTTGTCTTGACCAGAAACCTCTCGTCACAGTGCTGCCGTCTAATGACATGATGCACTCTGAAAACTCTCATAATTGGCTAAATGTTACCTAGGCCCAATTAATGTGTGTAATCGTAAATTATGATCCGTTTATATGGGTAAGTGGTTGTCTCGGCGGAATGGCTAGGTTTGCGTCTTACTGAACAATCAGTGGCTTTCCACTTGTCAGTCAAACGCTCCACGGAAGATAGAGTGTCCGTCAATGGCTGACACAGTTCGATAGAACGAGACGACGCTCCTATCTTGTCACTTATCGCGTGGCAAGGCCGACCATGATACGGGGTCTGATAAATAACCATTCGCGAGCATTGCCTTCGACACTCACCCACTCACTCTGCCTTGTACAATGTACATATCTCCCAGCTGCACGTCCAAGTTCTGCAGCTGCGCGAACAGCTGGCACTTGTCCGTCCAGACGTGCAGCTCCTGCACTAGCTCCGGCACTATCAGGAACGTGCGCCAGCCGCCGATCTTCTTCCACTTGATGTAGCCGAATATGTGGTCGTTGTAGATGGGCATTTTCAATAAATTGTGTACCCAATTAGTGTGAGTTGTTAAATAAAAATAAACTCAGTGTCAGTTTTGTAACGAAAATAGTAGAGCTGTATTTTAAAATAAAGGAAAAATAGTATTTTACATTTTCTGAATGTACGAGGGGAGGTCCATAAGTCCGCGGAATGAAGTAGAAGGAGGTAAAATGTTACGAAACCGCTTTGCTTGTCTGGTTGGAGAACTCTTTAGAATAAAAAAATAATAATGACATTTCAAAACCGTCTTTTGTTTTTACGCTATCGCCCTTTAAACAAATTATTTTGGAGTAAACGTGCAAATATGGAGCAAATTGAATATCGTGCCGTGATAAAATTTCTATCTAAGCAAGGAAAAAGTCCGCAAATTATAATTAATGAAATGCAAGCCGTCTAAGGAAGCCAGTGCCCTGCTAAAACCATGATTTATAAGTGGCATGGTCTGTTTAAAAATGGCAGAGATTCGATTGAAGACGACCCTCGCCCAGGAAGGCCAATTGAACTTACATCGCCGGATATCGTCAAAAAAGTTGAAAAACTTGTACAAGAAGATGCTCGACTTAAAAAAACAATTAGCAGCATTAGTTGGGGTATCAGATACAACAATTTTGAGGATCCTACATGACCATCTTGGTATGACAAAAGTGAGTGCTAGATGGGTGCCGAGAATGCTCAACCCGCAGCAGATGGAACAACGAGTTGAAGCATCGAAGCAATTTTTGAATCTGTGCGGTGACGATCCTACCCACATATTGGAACGAATTGTGACTGGAGATGAGACTTGGGTTCATCATTTTGAACCTGAGTCAAAACAAGAGTCGATGCAGTGGCATAAGAAGGGTGCACCACCTCCGAAGAAGTTCAGGGTATCAGAATCGGCCGGAAAGGTAATGGCCACGATTTTTTGGGATACGAAAGGAATTCTTATGATCGACTACAAGAATAAGGGTGTGAATATAACTGGGGCATATTATGCAATGTTATTACAAAGACTACGTGAAGCCATTAAAGAAAAAAGGCGAGGGAAACTGTCGAAAGGTGTGTTGCTGTTGCACGACAATGCACCGGTTCACAAGAGCCATATTGCGACTGCTGCTCTTAACAGATGCGGCTTCGAACCGCTGGTTCACCCACCTTACAGCCCGGACCTGGCCCCCAGTGATTATTATTTGTTCTCAAATTTAAAAAAAGAACTACGAGGAAAAAAAATTTGTGACGATAATGAACTTAAGGACGCTATTTTGGCTCATTTTGAGAGTAAAGATAAAAAATATTTTTTTGATGGTCTACATAAATTAATTAGCCGATCTGAAAAATGTATTAAACTCGAGGGTAAATACATTGAAAAAGAAAAATACATTCATTGTTTTATTTCATTTGCAAATACAACTTTCCGCGAATTTTTGTACCTCCCCACGTAGTAACCACTTCCATGTGATACTTACTGCCTCATTGCTGCCCTCTGCTAATATCCACCTATTTCATCACTTTTTTTTGGCATAACAACACAAGTTCAAAGGTCACTTTTAGTGGACACGCCTTTCTGCACACAATGGACCACCTAGCACAGCTGCAAAAGAGCATGGACGACATGAAGGCCATGTTTACTTCCCAAATGGCCGCTTTTGAGAGTTCCGTGGCCAACCAGGGAGGGGATTTGTTGGCGGGTGGCTACAGCACCTTCAAAACTCTGCTGTGGAAGGCCGTCGAGACACTCCAGGAACAAATGGGCTTCGTTTTGAAGACTTTGGAGGAGATGGAAACCCGTTCTCGAGCTGGAATTCTGCTGCTGCATGGTGTTCCGGAGGTTACAGGTGAAGACATCACAGACACAGCGATGGACATCATCAAGCAGGACCTCAAAGTGGATGGGGTCTCGGCGCATTCCATGATGGCCTGCTACCGCCTTGGTAAGACCCCTATGCCTTCAAAACCACGGGCTGTGCTACTTAAGTTCAGCTGTCACAGGGCTCGGAACGCAGTTTGGACCTCGAAGAAACTGCTCAAGGGCTCTGGTAGAACTCTCTCTGAGTTCCTCACTTCTACCCGGCATGCTGTGTTCGTGGAGGCTCGCAGGCTGTATGGCGTCAGAGACAGCTGGACAAGCGACGGGCGTATTGTGGTACAGTGCAGCGATGGAGTGCGACGGAAAATAACGTCGATGGAAGAACTGCGGTCGTTGCCTGCGCCTGCGGCTGCGGAGGAGGACGGTCCTGCGGCGGGGGCAAGTGCGGGGTCAGCGGGTGCTCCGAGGGTGCCAGGTGCTGGAGTGCCTCCTACGCAGCCGCGTCGACCCAAAAACCCTTCCCGAGTTGGCGCTAGCGTAGCGGCACGGCGTGGTGCCCATACTTAGTATCCTCTTATGTGCTGTTCTTATTCCAAATTCCAATCTAATCATTTTTATTTTATTTTTTTTGTACGCGGTACACCTCAAAATATTTGTTCGAAATGTCGTGCATCACTTGTCATTCTTGTCAATGTCACTAGTAGGTTAAGATTTGTTTGACGTTTTGTGCGTTTCGTTATTGCGCAGTAAAATTATATTGGTGTATTTTTCTAGGTGCATATGTTTATACTGATGGTGTGTCCGTAATTTCAGTTTTCTTTGCGTTACTTTTGTTTTTTTTTGCCATTTGTTGATGTAACTCTTATTTTAGCTGGCGAGCGATTGAGGCAGATTGCTCTTTAGTGTAATTAGTAGTTTGTTGATTTAGCTAGTAGCTTAGGTTCTTTTATTAATTATTTATATTTCTGTATATATATATCTATATATTTGTATTCAACCGTATTTACAATGTCGGACGTGTTTAATGCTAGTTTGGACAGCGAGTTTTTTTCACTCTCTTCTTCAAGTTTTTACGATTCCTTGAGTGACGCATCAGATATGCCTGATCTTAGTGAACGCTTGCACTGTACTTTTAAAACTTCTACTAAAAACTTCAATGTCGTTCATATAAATGCGCAGAGTGTGCCGGCTCATTACACTGAATTGCTTGCATCGTTCAGCTCCAATAACAATATACATGCAATTCTTATCTCCGAGTCATGGCTAAAGCCCTCTCTTCCTTCAACTTTATATCCCTTGCCTGGGTATATTCTGATTCGTAATGACAGGATTGGCCCTAGCGATGGCGGTTCGGGAACTGTGCGGGGCGGCGGTGTTGCCATATATATAAAAAGTAATTTCGCTTATCAAGTAGTTGCTCAGTCGCCATCAGTCTACTCGAACTCTTCCGAGTATCTTTTCTTAGACGTGACTTTACATCACTCCAAAGTTCTTCTTGGCGTTTTTTATAGCCCTTCATCTCAAATTAATTATTTTGATTCCCTCGAAAATGTTTTAGTCAATATTAGCCCTCAGTTTGATCACAGCATTATTATGGGTGACTTTAACACCTGTCTCCTTAAAAATGACCATCGCTCCGCTAAGCTCCGTTCTCTTGCAACTTCTATAAATCTAAGCGTGTTGCCACTTGATGCTACGCATTTTCCTCATAACGGCCCTCCTTCTCTTTTAGATCTCATTCTTACTACTTCTCCAAATCTGGTATCCCTCCACGGGCAATTCAATGCTGCAGGTTTCTCCAATCATGATTTAATTTACGCCTCTTTTAACATTCGTCCCCCGAAGAAGAGACAGAAGATAATCATGCGTAGAAATCTCCGCGATGTAAATCTGGAAGCGCTCTGGGATGATGTTTCACATGCTGATTGGAGCAGTGTAGGTCGTCATGACGATGTTAACATGAAAGTAGGGGCTTTCAATGCCATATTGCTTGCGATTTTTGATAAGCATGCTCCTTTGAAACCAACGCGAGTTAAACACTTTCCTGCACCGTGGCTCACGCCGGAGATCAAACAGTACATGGCCAAGCGCGATCGAGCTCGTATTAAGTTCCGGCTGGTTCCTTCGGACGAAAATCGCCAGAGGTATATTTCCATACGTAACTGCTGCAACAAAGTCTGTAGGGAAGCAAAACGCCTCCATATCCACAAATCAATAGAGGAGTGTCCCCCTTCTAAGTTGTGGAAATTTTTAAAGTCTCTTGGGGTCGGCAAAACTCAGCAATGTTCTTCCAATACTCTTGACATTGACGCTATTAACAAACATTTCAGCACGTCGCCGGTTACTCTTGACCCATCCATTAAGCAATCCACTCTTTCACTTCTTGCCAATATTACACACCCCGACCTATCTCCCTTTGAATTTGGTTTGATTTCACCGCAGGAGACGCTTGCCCTTCTCAAATCTATTAAGACGAAGGCAATCGGTGACGATGGCCTCAGTGTGGATATGCTTATGCTCGTGGCGGATTTTATTGTTCCTACCCTTTCGGATATTATAAATTTCTCCTTGTCCACTGGAACCTTTCCGGCATCGTGGAAGTATGCTCACGTAATTCCTCTCCCCAAAATCCCTAATGCTGTATCTTTCACTCAATACCGCCCTATTTCTATTCTCCCAGTTTTGTCAAAGATCATTGAACATTATGTTAATCGTCGTCTCCTTTCTCATCTTAACAGAAATTCTTTGTTTAATCCTTTCCAATCCGGATTCCGCCCCGGGCATAGCACGGTCACCGCTTTAGTTAACGTCACCGATGACATTCGTCTCAATATCGAGTCCAAAAAGCTCACTGTCCTTGTTCTTCTTGATTTTAGCAGTGCTTTTAATACGGTAGATTTTGATATTCTGCTAGGTATTCTCCGCTCTCTTAACATTTATGAAACTCCCTTATCCTGGTTTCGCAGCTACCTCTTTGGCAGGCGCCAGCGCGTTACGTTCGATGACAAGATGTCCGAGTGGTGCGAACTCTCCGCTGGCGTTCCACAGGGCGGGGTGCTTTCTCCATTATTGTTCTCTGTTTTTATAAATAGTATCACCGAATCCCTAACTACATCATATCACCTTTACGCAGATGACCTACAGATTTATGCAGCGGCTACTGTGGATGATGTCTCCGCATTAATTTCGGAAGTCAATCGAAACCTAGAATCTATACGCTGCTGGGCGTGTAAGTATGGTTTACAAATTAATGCGAAGAAATCGCAAGCGATTGTTATTGGTAGTCCTTACTATGTAGATAAGCTCTCAAAGGTGGTGGTGCCTGACATTATTTTTGATGGAATTTCTATTCCTCTTTCCTCTACTGTCAGGAATTTGGGTATCACCATGGACCAGACGCTTTCTTGGTCACCCCATATAGCTGAGGTGAGTCAGAGGATCTTTAGATCCCTTCACTCCCTAAGACGTCTCCAGAATTTCCTTCCTCTTCGTACCAAGTTGACCCTTACTCAATCTCTTTTGCTTCCTCTTCTGGACTATGGCGATATTGCGTTTCTGGACCTCAACGAGGAGCTACTTGATAAGCTGGAGCGTCTACAAAATGTATGTATCAGATATGTATTTGGTCTACGCAAGTATGATCATATCTCTGAATTCCGCTCTAAGCTTCGATGGTTACCGATTCGCCGGCGCAGGGATGTGCATATCCTGTCATTACTTTTCAATACACTGTTCAGCCCTACTTCCCCTCCTTACCTTTCTGAGCGGTTTAGTTATATGGCAGACGGCAGTGGCCACCGCTTGCGGTCGAGTACTAACCTTACTCTTGCTGTACCGTCTAGAAAGACGCGAACATACTCCAGATCTTTTACTGCGCGCGCTGTTAAATTGTGGAATGAGTTGCCTTTGTCGCTGAGACAGTCGCAGTCTGTTGCGTCACTTAAGATGAATTTGAAGAAGTTGTGGCTTTCCAATGACTTGTGAATTGGTTGAATATAGTATTTATTTATTTATTGTATATTTGCGATATATATGTAACATATGTTAGTGTGTATTATATTTTATATTGTATATTTATATATGTATTGGCATGTTTTTATTTGTCTAGAATTAATACTAATTAGGATTTGCTTTATTTTCTCTGTTTTTGTACACGGTATAAGTTTGCCTATCTCGTTCTACCTACCTTCCTCTCAATTGCTCAAAGGTTAGCTGGAAGAGATCCCTTATAGGGATAAGTTCGCCTTTGTACTTTGATCTATTGTGTGACATGTATATTCCTTAACCTGTTATTGTGTACAATAAAGTGCTTACATACATACATACAATTAACTAATGAAAATCAACAAAAATTTACTTTTTCTTTTCAATTTTGAAATGATATGCTTATACACGTTATGTAAATGTGAACTAGGTTCATTTTCAAATATTTTGTATGTTTAATTTTCGTTATAAAACTGACTTGGAGTTAACTTTTTTAAACAACTCACGCTAATTCGGTACACGTTTTATTTTAAAACACATCCGTAACTCTTGCACTTGCATCGTCAGCACGTGATGGATGTCATAAAATCTAACGTAACCAGCAGCGTAAATGTCTTACTCACTTGTACATATCTCCCAGCTGCACGTCCAAGTTCTGCAGCTGCGCGAACAGCTGGCACTTGTCCGTCCAGACGTGCAGCTCCTGCACTAGCTCCGGCACGATCAGGAACGTGCGCCAGCCGCCGATCTTTTTCGACTTGAGGATGTCGCCGAATATGTGGTCGCCGATGTACAGCACATCTTTGCCTTTGGCGCCGATTAGGACGGTGAATACGTCACATGAGCCTGGAATACAAGGGAAATTCAGGGTTATTTGTAATTCAACGTATTCCTGTTAAAGGGAACTTTTTGGACCGCATAATGTAATGCGAAAGTGAACCAATTCAGAGACATTGCATTTTTTCCTTATAAAAGTCAGCCACTTTGAATTGTTAACTGATTTAAATCCAAAATTATTTTAAAGCATTCGTAATAAAGTACTGCACTAAAATAATTAGGTTATTATTAATATTTACAGAGACCTCACTTAAAAACATCGTATGACACTTGGCAGGCAGATTATTTAAGGAACATCTACAGTTCTTTAGCGTCCAAAAATTCGGATAGTATACCAACCAAGTGGATATGCATGGACGACGCGTTACTGGCCTAGACTAGACGGAGATGGCGGGATGATCGTAGATACGTGAGTCATGGCAATCAAGGGGAGAAACCTCTGCCCAGCGGTGGGACACTTATATAGGTTTAAATAAAACTCTGCCCTCATAAGACAGCCGGTACCCTAAAAACGTTCAAGCTTGAGAATACAAGTATTAGAATGTGTCCAAAGACTGTAATTTAGTGCGAACGTTATCATCCGACAGTTTCACACTACATTAAGATTATACAGAGGTTAACGTTTCCTGTATAAAACGCGCTGACACGAATCGCGTTAACATTCTTCTTAGAATCGGTCTCAACTGTGCATTCATGTTCATTTATTTCATTCATTATTTTATCTGTTAGGCTTGGTTGTTTCGATCCGTAGACATTCGTAAATTACGTCCATTTTAGGGTGGGTTGCAACGAACCGTCTGTAAACGTAAGCGGTGTTCATTATAATCTGAATGTATGGAAAGTTTGACAATTTTCTATGCAATGACAGCTGCCGCAACGTTTAACGTTGACCGGTCTGTAATCGTAAGTTGGTGCAACTCGCCCTAAATCTATTTGTATGTGAAGTTTGTCATTTCTCTATGACTTGACAGCTGCTGGAGTCATTTTTAACGATCTCTGGTCAGTAAAGTCTGTAACTGGGACTGATATATGAGACGAAATAATTGCAGACTGTTAAAATTCAACTATTTCATCACAATCATTCGTGCGTGTCGGCCCACGCGCAATGTAGGGTAGAGTAGTTGCCTGTATGTATTTGTTAGATCGACACGCGCTAAGTAAATGGTGGTTGGGTCGTCCGAATTTGTACGAAAGTTGGCCTTTTAAGTTGGTCGACTATTACTCGGTAACTAATTATGCCTATTTAGCCGTGATAGTTTTCATTTTAAATTAATTATGTGTATAGTAGCCATTTAGCCGGCAGGGGGGCATTTATATACCCATGCCAAATAACCGTTTTGTAGTAGTAAGAGTTACTGAGCTAATCCGAAGACGGACAGACGGAGAGACGGACATACATGCCGAAACCATAAGGGGCCTTGTTGACTACGGAACCCAACAAGTCTCTCCTATAAATATTCTTCTTACTGAAATAAGATTGGAAAGAATACGTAAGTAATATTTGAACTGGTATTGAACACGTTGTATCTTTACCCGCACGATTACAGCGCGCCGCAACCGCTACCGATGTCCCTCTAATGCTGGGGCCACACTAACGAGAAATGCCATTAATTATCGCGATAATCGTAGTACGTACGTACGTCCATTAACGCGATAATTAATGGCATTTCTTTAGTGTCGCCCCAGCATAAGTAATTTAATCAAGACGTAAAATTAAATAAACAATGAAAGGGCTCACCTCCCGAGTACACAAGTCCCTCGTGCAACGGCCCGACGTAGTTGCCCATCTTGAGCGCGCCGGTCTTCGTGTCCACCTGCCGCAGCGTCGTGCCCTCGCCGAAGAACAACGGCTTCTTCGCGTCCACAACTATGTAGTCGAAGTACGTACGCCAGTTTCTGTGGGGCTCGCCCGGCTAAAAAAGTAAATAAGTTCAGTTCATTTCTAGCCCGTACTGTCTGGCCAAAGGCCTTCCTGTCTCTCTTTCTTCGACGCATCTCTATCTGCTAAAGTAGAGGAGGCCATACGGCCTTCTCGGTCCAGATCTGCCCCTACGCCGAACTCTATTTGGTGAGATCCAGTCGGTAGTTTCACTGGCCTACGAGTCGTTCGGCAAATAAGTCTCTCAAAAATTAAATTTTTGCTCTTAACTTTATTTTAGAGTGTATTATTCTGCAGTCATCAACTAGTCAACTACTCATTACTCCGAACTCTTTTTGGTGAGATCCAGTCGGTAGTTTCACTGGCCTACGTGCCGTTTGGCAAATAAGTATCTATCAAAAAAAAATATTTTTGGTATTACTTTTATTTTAGAGTATTATTATGCATTCATCAAATAATCATTGAGAGGATTCCAATATAGTAGCTGGACCTTCTTTGGATTACGCATTCTCAAGCTCATATCTATCTTTTTTTAAATCTAACAAGCAAACAATTATAATCTAATCTCGTAAATACTCGACACGCTTATAGCGGTGGTGTTATCCCACTGTTAAACATCGATCGTTTCATGAAATTCTGTTACTAAAACATGTAAATAAAACGACATCTAAATACTGAGATTTTCAAGGAGGCTAAACTTATGCGTTTTACGACCCGGAAAAGACATTACTTACACATTTATTAGCTTTAGTGCCAGATTTTCTATGATTAAAACTCAAAATTTATATGAATCATGTGTATCATGCCTTTAACTCGGATTATTTTTCCTGACACATTTATAACTGCGTGAAAATATCTGTCAAATTTAATTAAATAACGATATAAAAAGCGTAAACAAGTTATTTCCGTCCGAGGCTGTCACCGAGTTACGGACGCCGACCGGTTGTTTACCTTCGCGCCGTGGGGGAAGTCGAACAGATAGTTCATGATCTTGTCCGTAAAGTTGTAGTCGCTGTTGGTGAGTATGAACAGCTTGGCGCCGCTTTCCGATATCCGCGATAGGAACATGGGTAAGCGTTCATCTCGCTTGAGGTACAGCTCCAAGTTCTCTGTAGTCTTCTGTTTGAGATCGCCGTGCGTGTGGACGTAGTCGACTGCATTCCTCACGTCTTGGAAAATTGATTTGTAGGACATAGCCAGGTCGCCGGCGCGCACTCCAGTCTTCTGTCTACGAGAGATATTTAAATTAACACTTGTTCCCAAAACCTCACGTTTTGAGCATATCGAACTCTTGATCTATCATCATCATCATATCAGCCGAAAGACGTCCACTGCTGAACATAGGCCTCCCCCAAAGAGTGCCACAATGACCGGGTCTGCGCTACCCGCATCCAGCGGACTCCCGCGACCTCTACCAGGTCATCAGTCCACCTTGTGAGGCGGGCCTACCCACGCTGCGCCTTCCGGTACGTGGTCGCTACTCGATCTATCAGATTGTCAATAATCTTGAGAGACTTCCAATGCACCGGATTATAAATTACAAAAGAAAATCGAATCTCGAAGTTCGGTTTTGTTTCGTCACCTTAGCAGCGAAAAGATAAGCATTAATGGATTAAGCCCAGACACGTTGGTCTCGTGGAAGTCACATGGTTCATGCTCACAACCCTACCTCCGAGTAAAAAACGCCTAGAATACACAGGTATATTTCGATATACAAAACTAGTTATAACAAGTAGCTTAAAATTGATCGAAAGGTTTTTGTTGGCTAATAAATGACATGGTTCAGTAGATAAGAACAGTATTCAACAAAGCATCAAACAAAAGACCAACCAGACTTGTAATAAAAAAATACAGATTCATTACTGCATTCTAAAATCAGAATAAAGGTCATCATCGGTGACGTTCAGTTTCCTGTTCCATTACTAAATAAGTATTAATTTTAAAGTTTTAACCTTCGCTATTCGCAGTGCAACATTGCGTAAAACGTGCCGCTCGAAGTTTATTATTAACTAGCTGCCCGCGCGGCTTCACCCGCGTATTGCAAAGAACGCAGGCAAACACACAGTATGAAATATAGCCTATATGCATCGAGAAAGTCTATTCTACACGCTGGTAAAAGAATTTTCGAAGTCGGATATGCGGTTTCGGATTTACCCGAAATAATGTATGTCTATTTAGTTACTTACTGTCCGAAAATTGAATAACTGTGTCTATAGATCATATCTAAATAAGGCCCATTGAAGAGAACAAGTGAGAAAACTATTTATAAAGTTACGAAATTATTTCCAAAGGAACAGACACTCAGGCACGTATTAAAGTTGCTAAGAAAGTTGTAGCGTGCCGTTGATTGACCTAATTCGTTCCACATGAGACCGTGGCTTATCGACGAGGCAACGAATGTTTGAGTTACGCCATTGACCTGTCAACCAGCAACTAGCGTTGAATTTGTGGGGTGAGAGACAGCATAAGAAATGTTTGAAGAATGTCATGAAAGTGAATGAAGCAAGCTACGTTTGTCAAGATCGTAGCAAGTGTGAATCTGGTATTTTACCTAATTAGGAGAACGGAGGTGATATGTACAAAATAAAATAAATAAATGTATGGTCACATTCAAACGCATAACAATAGAGCGATCCGCAACAGTATTCGCAATTCCTTATTTACTAGTTGAACACAGGACCGGCTCGAATCGCAGCTGGCTCAAAAGTTCCCATAATGCTTGCAGCGTTGCCTCCCTGCATAGCCAACGAAAGCTGTTGAACCTGATACTAAGCAGCCGACCTTATTCCTTGATTTTTTGCCAAATGGGTGATATGTACATATGTATGTACAGTCAGCACCATATAGGTAGTAGCGGCATAGACTAGCCAAATATATCGTAACACGTCTTTATTACTGGAAAAGTAAGGGTTTGTTACGATATATTTGGCTACTTAGGCTGCTTCTAACTATATGATGCTGACTGTACTTATGTATGTATTTCAACTAGCATAAGCAATGACACCCTGTATGAACTGTTTACTCCCGTGAAAACCATATTTAAAATAGTAGGTGTCGTGTCGTTTGCTGTCGGCGACAGGCTAGCAACCTATCACTGCAATAATTATATCGTTTATCTATATTCTCTTAAGGAGCACCCGAGGTTTCCATCGATTTTTGACAAGTTTTGAATCGTATCTCCTACTTTTGCACTACAGGTAGAAGTATAAATCAAACGGTTATCGGTTCTTCAATCTTTTACCTCCATTTTGGTCTACCGGATTTTGAAACAAATGAATACTTAATTTTGTATGATCTTTTTAAACATTGTCTAAAATAACACTTATTTTGTATCTCTATTGACGTGAAAGATCTAACACATACGAAATCTACATATTTGGGTTCGTCTGTGACGTTCCTAAAAACTGGTCCAGGGTTTTAATTTTAAACCAATTAACACAAAAGTTATGGCCAGAAACTCAACTTTGATGCTAAATATCTCGAAAACAATGAACTTTGACGTAAATATGGGATACTATATTGCTTAAAGCCGTTTTTGTTAACATAATAAGCTACAAAAAACCTAAGAAAACTCAGAGATTCAGATCGAAGGTACGATCCCATACGCCAATTATGGGAGCCCCTTAAACCCACAACAGCCAAAAATGGCACAGATCCAATTTAACAAGGAGTGAAACCTAGAGCAGCTGGTTTCAAATGAAACAATAAAAGACAGTCTGGTAATAATTTCAGCAAAACGCACGCCCTAATCTAGAACGGTTGAGCAATGGAATGGCAAGTATGACGATGTTATGCAACATAATGCCTGGTCCGCCCACGCACTTCCCGATTCTGCTGCTACCTGGAACGTGTCAAGCAATGTGAACTCACTTTGACCGTTACCTAACTTTATAAACTTCGACATGACTTTGAAGTCACGTTATAGTTCCAAGCGCTCTGAATGGGTAGACAGCGCTCAAAGATAATAAGTACATCTCCATACATTTTTTAACATGGTGAGTGATGACGAGGTCGAGAATGTAACTTGCGTACATTTACCTTTGAACGCCATTCTTTGCGTACTAAAGTGATACTGACGCCCAAATTTTTTCTTCATATGAGTGTTAATATGAACTTTAGTTGACAGACTTGAAAGCATTAAGGACAGTGACAGTGTACCTATTACGATGTGTAAGGTATAAATAACACCGACAGTCGTCTTTGGCGCGGTTGGCACGACAATAAAAGACACTCTTACGTGTTCCTGGCGTTTAAAGGGTTAATCTTGCCAATTCATAATCTATGTGAATACATCCAACTTAAAGAAAATGCTAGCCGAAAGTGTCTCCAGTTATCATTATCAGTGAATGTACTTATTGTGTAATTTCAAAACAAAAACAATCAGAACACAAAGATATAAAACATATTTCTTACCTGACGTAGTTCTTCGAGTTAGTGAAGAAATCAATCAAACACGCGATTAAATACGTCTCGGGCAAATTGAACAACGTGTTCAATACATAAACTCTTGATTCGTCTAACGTCAAAAATTTATTTGGATACAATTCGTACACTTGCGAACTGAAAAAGAAGTCAACTTATTAGAATGAGTGTGTCTAAACAAATAGGTTATTTTTATTATTGTGTTAATTTAGAAGAGACTTACTGTTTAAGAAACTCAAATCCATGCACGCACACTAGAATGTTACCGTAGGCGTCTACCTTTAGTAAGTTACCGTACAGGGTGTCGAACCACAGGCCTCTGAAATGAAACCAATCTATTTAAAATATGCTCGTATTGTGTTGTCAAGAAATAAATAAGATGAAAAATGTATTGTACCAACAGTCTCTTTCAAAATATCCATAGGCGTATGAAAAATATCTGCTCAGGAAGAGTGTTTGCTAGTTTGTAAAGGGTTGTGGGTCTGAGACAAAGTTTATATCTTATATCACAGTTGTCTCGCAAAGTGAAATTAGTCTGTTAAACTTTGTCAATAAGAGCCAGCGATGTTTACCGAGGGAACTAGAATACTAAAGGAAAGTATTACGAGAACTATATGGAAACTAGCTACTGCCCGCGACTCCGTCCGCGTGGAACTCGTTTATATCGCAGCTCCATACAAACTTTTACCCCCCCATTTCACCCCCTTAGGTGATGATTTTGGGGATAAAAACTATCCTACGTCACTCTCCATCCCTTCAACTACTTATCTCCACTTAAAAAATCACGTCATTTCGTCGCTCCGTTTTGCCGTGAAAGACGGATAAACAAACAAACAAACACACATATACACTTTCCCATTTATAATATTAAGTATGGATGGTTAAAACTCATACCTGACAGGAAAGGACGGATCATATTCGAATTCTAAGATTTCTTTGGGATAACCTTTAGTTACCAATCTTTCCTTGGTTAGATTGAATCCTAATGTTTCATACTGTGGTGATTTATATTCTGCAAACAAAATTAAATAATATTAATGAAAATTTAGATTCATTTATTTCAAGTGACATAAGTGATAAGAATCATTTAACCCACACTAGTCTTACATCCATGTTGTAACAGCGCATGATATAATGACGGTCTAGCTAGTTTGACTATACACGATAATCATGACTAAACGGTAGGTACTAATATTATTCACAGATAATCATAAACTTACCAGCTAATGTGTAGTCCATATCAAAGCCATAGAACTTGATGTTTTCCAAATGCAGTGATCTGTTCACGAAGATTCTGGAACAAAATAGTTCATGTTAACCAAAATGTCTAACACAATGACGCAAGTGTCAATTTATTCAGCCGTACCAAACACCAAGAGTACCTATTGCGATCTAACATTACATTCGTTTCCTAATTTCAATTTAGTAGTAAAGATGTTAGTAGTCCGGGTAGTGGTGACTATAGTTTTAGCCACTCATCAGTCAATACGTTAAGGCGCCGTAGGTTCAGCGAAGTTAAGCGAACAGTTTATAATAATATGGTTTAAAAAAAAATACGAATAGTAATCTTGAGGCTTTTCTGCAGGGAAGTCAGTGTTTAGAAACATGATTAAGCATTTTTCGCTAAAATGGAAAAAAATCACGAAAATAGGTCTAAAAGGGTCTAAAATACACTTAAAATATTTGTTACAAATTACGAACAAAAGCTAAAAATACTAAAATGGCTTCTAAAAATCGGCAATGTCATGTTTGAGGGAAATCAGTGTTTACTTTTTTATTTATTTAAACAGCCAAAAAATTAAAATAAAAAAACATGATTTCCGCGCTTCCGAGCACGCACTTCCATCTCGATCACGCTTATGCTCAGTGAGAGGGAGAGAAGACCATGAACCTACGGCGCCTTAAGGGGCTACCCGAGGTTTTCATCGATTATTGACAAGTTTTGAATCGTATCTCCTACTTTTGCACTACAGATAGAATTATAAGTCAAACGGCTATCAGTTCTTCAATCTTTTATCTCCATTTGTGTCTACCGGATTTTGAAAGAAATCAATACTTCATTTTGTATGATTTTTTAAATATTGTCTAAACAAACACTATTTTCGTATCTCTATTGACGTGAAAGATCTAACATATACGAAATCAACATATTTGGGTACGTCTATGACGTCTCTAAAAACGTGTCTAGGTTTTCATTTTAAACTAAGTAATTATAATAAATCAGCCTATATACGTCCCACTGCTGGGCACGGGCCTCCTCCCGTGGGTGAGAGGGTACGGGCAGTAGTCCCCATGTTAAACTAATTAACACAAAAGTTATGGCCAGAAATCCAGTTTTTTGGCCTAAAATTGTTCAACTTTGATGCCAAATATCTCGTAAACACACTGGTCAAAGACTTTCGTCTTGAGACACTGCGGAATATTGGACGAAAAGATTTGCCGTAGCTTCCCGAACGCTGCCCCAGCCGAGTCGGATTCGACGATTGACCTCTTTCTCGAAGTTGGACCTACCTAACTGGATCGTCTGTCCTAGGTATACATAATCGTCTACAACTTCGAGCGTAAAGTGTCCGATTGTAATGGGAGGGTGTCTCAAGACGAAAGTCTTTGACCAGTGTGTGTTGCCAGTGATGACATATGGCACTGAAACGTGGTCGCTTACTATGGGCCTCATAAGAAGGCTCAAAGTCACCCAAAGGGCAATGGAGAGGGCCATGTTGGGAGTTTCGCTGCGTGACCGCATCAGAAATGAGGCTATCGCCGCTAATGAGGGATCGCTAAACTTAAGTGGCAGTGGGCGGGGCACATAGCACGTAGAACCGATCGCCGTTGGGGCGGAAAGGTTCTCGAGTGGCGACCACGTACCGGAAGGCGCAGCGTGGGTAGGCCCCCGACAAGGTGGACTGATGACCTGGTAAAGGTTGCGGGAGTCCGCTGGATGCGGGTGGCGCGGGATCGGTCACTTTGGCACTCTTTGGGGGAGGCCTATGTCCAGCAGTGGACGTCTTTCGGCTGATATGATGATGATGATGATGATGATCTCGTAAACAATGAACTTTGAAGTAAATAAGGGGATACTATATTGCTTAAAGCCGTTGTTGTTAATATAAAAAGCTACAAAGAACATTTGAAAACTAAATATTCAGATCGAAGGTCACTGGCGTATGGGAGCCCCTTAAGCAGAAGATAGCTAATTAGGTAATTAGATATCAAATGTGTATTAACGTTACAGACGTTTATTACGACAAAAGAGAGATACATAGGTTTTCCCAAGTGCAACGGCAGCGTTCAGTTTTTATTTTGAAGGCCATGTCGGTCACCTCTGCAGTGAACGAGGACCACAAATGGTTTAGCCGGAAGACCAGCACTGGCTCGGGATCCAGCATTAAGCTGGGAACAAATCAGCAGCCGCGACTTATAGGTGTCTAGATAATGAATACATACACTGAATTGTGCTAACTATCGGAGGTAAGCCGTGTACGTAACCTTGAGCGTTCGGACGTTCGACAGAAATCTGGCACGCTGACGCTGGATCCCGTTCGACTGTGCACATTTATCAGTCGCGCCCGTCAGCCGCGTCCGTCAGCCGCGTCCGATAATTTGTTCCCAGTTTTATGCTGACACAGGAGCATTTCGTGACAAACTGCTTCGCTTATAATTGATAATTTTTATGATTTAAGCATAATTTGTTTTTCGTTTAATACTTTGTGTTTGTCAATAAATAATTGTATTTTTCATTTTCATTAACAGGAGAGAAGAACAAACACATTGAATATAGGGAACGGCTTGCTGTTCATTACTAGCTTCATCTCAGTAGATTTAAATCAGAAAAAGCCACTTAGGGCGCCTGGTTTCGGGTAAATGAGTAGATGGCGACGACCCAACAATATGACACTGCAATATCGGTTTATCAATTAAGATACGCCTGACTACTGAAATAGTACGTGGAATAGTAAACCGTAGCATATTATTCATTCTGTGACCGTAGGAACCTAATGTGACTGATTTCTTTCTGTCGTTATATATAATACAGGCTTAGGGCATGGGCCCTACCTTTCCATAAATCTCTTTATCAACACAACGCATCTGATTAAAATCTTGCGACTGATTGCAGATTACTGAGGAGAATAAAAAAATATATATAATACAAGACTCTATTGTCAGATATTTTTGCCAGCTTTGTTGGACTGATATTGATTATGGTGACCGTAAACAAAGGTCCAAGAAGACATTTGTAATCATTTAGTTACTCATCGTTCATCATCATCAATCTCAAATGTGAGTGCTCTTCAGATTGTAGCGATGTAGTGAAAGACGGACGGAAGAACAGACTGATAGACTGATAAGTGATAACGAAGCCTCAGCAGTTGGTACCTTTAATCCTTAGAGAATGTTGAAACCTGTTCCATGCCGAAATAATTTTCAGAGATGGCGCCATATTTCTGTCTCGTCGTTAACATGTAAGTAGGGAACGGAGGAAACTCGGTGGGGGAGCATTCCCTAACCTGCGTGTTCTTTGATATGGCACAAGGGCCTTTATAATTGTCTTTTCTTGTTTTAAATGGATCAGAAATCAAGCCTGCGTGACCGTGGGCATGTTTCTGCACGCACTATGGTCGCCGTCGGGGAAAGTTGAAATGATTCGACCTACAAACTGGACGCATATAGTTTCCTAATTTCCAATTCTAAACAGGCTCGCGGTGCCCTGCTAAACTAATATTGATCTGGAAAACTGTTTTCGAGATGTTGCGCGCGGGTTTCGTCATTACGAAGTGTTCACAAAGATAAACAAGTCCAGAGTGGAGAATATGTAAAAAAAAACTAAATAAAAATTACAAGTCGTTACTCGTTATAAACACTCCAGAAGCGCAAGTGTTATTTTAAGAAGCAATTGCTGCATGAAAACTTTGATTGGGTCGGTCGGCGTTGTTAAATCGCTGCATATAGCAGGCAGGGAAATAAACTGAATAGTTAACTGTTCACAGGCACGCAAACTATCCAGTCAAGCTATATTGTATTGTACCTATGTAGGTAGTTACGTCAGGCCTAACGATACGATAAGAGGCTAAACGATGTCCCTAGGTAGGGAACTGGTAACACTTTTATTCGGAAAAGGGTCTATATAAACCTGTATTCAATAATGACAAGTTTCATTTCAGGAGGCTATTTTCGTCGACAAAGATAGGATTGTGTTGCTAAGCACGTCATTTTATATAGGGTTTTCCTTATTTCTCATCACACATGCTCATCTACATCTATACACTAATATTATAAAGAGGAAAGATTTGATTGTTTGTTTGTTTGATTGTACTAAATAGGCTCCAAAACTACTGGAACGATTTGAAAAATTCTTTTGCCATTAGACGCCGACATTATCCCTGATGAACATAGGCTACTATTTAACGCGGGAAAATGCTTCATTCCTACGGGAAAACGGGTAATCCGTGCGATGCCGGGCCGGGCAGCTAGTAACATGCTCGTGGCCTCTAAGAGTTTCAAAATAATAATTCGATATACACGGTGTTCCCGGGAATTTCCGTTAACTTCGGCATATTGCAGAATACATTCACAGAAACAAATTAGCATAAAAAAATCTTGAAAAAAAATATTTTTTCTTCTTTTTTTTGTACAAAATATTTTAATGTAGCATTAACAGTTATTGTCTTATTGTACAAGGGTTCATGACCAGAAGGTCCAACAAGACAAATTAAATAAAAAATATGTATCTCCGAGGCAGTTTTTGCCAAATATATAATGAACTCACTTGGTAAACCTTTTTGTAGTGTATAGGAACTTTACAACATTTAAAAAGCTGTTATGACATCACAGTTAAAAGCCGTTTACACTGGTTAAATCTGCAAATCTGATTAAATTAAAATATTTAATATCTTGATAACATTAAGAGTTAAGATACTACTGTCTTGGAGAAATTAACTTTATTTTATCTAACCTGTGCCCCCTTGCAATTAACGGAAATTGCCAAAAATACGTTGTATAGTATTTTAAAAGATTCATTCACACACTTGCAGCGTGACATTGCTATCCAATGAGAATGTATATGAGAGAATAATAAAGTTATAAAACAAAACATGCTCGTGGCCTCTAAAGAGTTTCTAAATAATAATTCGATACTAGTATTTTAAAAGATTGATTCAATTCACGCAAGAGCGTGACATTGTTATCCAATGAGAATGTATATGAGAGAATATTAAAGGCATTATCATTAAATAAGATAGCCACCGAATGAATTGCCCACTTTACCAATGTAATAAACGCCATCTTTCAGTTGAATTACTTAGGAGCCCGGAACTGATATAAGTCATTCAGTTCTCGCGTAAAGAGATCTCTATGTGAGATTGTCGTCACGAACGATTTGTCAAACACCCTACCGAATGCAACGGACGTCACGAGTGTCCGCAGTCAGGTGCGAGTCCCGATTTAACCATTGGCGCCCGTGGGTTCGTGTCTTGTCCGGATAAATAATATCAAAGCTTCAGTATCCAAATTCCAGAATTAATGCCAAAATCTCCCAAACAATTAACGTCTCTTACAAGTCGCCTGGAAAATTCGCAACCGTGCGTCACCATGGAGTGTCTGAAACTTCTGTGATCTAATCAGTCAACTTGTGTCATCTGATGGATTTAGGCCTCGATCTTGACTCTGACTTATCTTATGATACATTTAAAGATTAAGATGATTAATTGAAATAATAAAATTGAAAACTCGTGAATTTATTTATTTCTTCGAATCACACAATCAAATTATGTGATTCTTAAAATCATATAATCAGACTAATCAGCTACTAATAGATCGTTTCTAAGTCGCAGCCAATATAAATGTTTGAAATTGCTGCAAAAACAACGTCTCAAAACAGAGTCGGTAGCCTCTTTTACATGTCGAAGCATACAAATACAATTACAATGGTATAAGTGACATGATTAGACTTCTACAGATTGGGTCTATCTGTAGAAGTCTAATCATTGCAAATATATAGAACTGCGACCAAATGTCACAAAATCACTCGCTCATTAGGGGCTGCCGTGGTCCTGTCTCCTTTCCCATATGACGAGCCATTTGTGCTCGGACTTTCCACAAACACGTCACATTTTCCATTCGCCATGTCTTGGAACTTCATGGCATTACACTTTTTACGTACACTTATACAACACTAGTATTTTTTTCAATGATTTCTTTGGTATAACGACTGTGAAACTAAAACTGGCTGATGTAATGTAAGCCGCAGCGATGAACGCGTGCGTTTGCGCTGCTCTGTTTACACCGTATACGCGTTCTAAAGGAAGCGTTTGAGCTGTTATCCTTGAGAGCGGCAAGGTGCAGTGGTAAAGACCTGTCTAAGTGAATTCGATACTCTGTGGCTGTGTCTATGACTGTGACCTAGGAGCCAATCTGAGCTGACATTTTGCGATCTCATTTAGATGACAGTTTCATGCGGGCGCTTGTTTTCAAATGCATCAAGCCAACGCATCACATCTCATATTTGTATACAAAACGTTGAGTCAGATTGAACATCTGATAATTATACGCTGCCCGCCCTAACTAGCGTTGGCGACATTCGAATTAAATTAACATCCATCGACGAACAAGGGTAATATAAGTAATTGGTGTAAGTATATCCAAAAGTTTTGATTGACTAGATCAGATTGATTATTTTAGCGCAGCGTGCTAATTTAATCAGAACTACACTCGAGAGCAAAAGTTTCGGGTCACTAGCATTTACTTCAATATCTTGAAAACGAACAGCTATCGTATTGAAATAAATTGAACCTTATAGACAATTTAATAATCCTTCGTTACACGTATAAAAACTTATTGGTTGGCGTGAAGTAATGGCATTAAAAAAGTTATTAAACATAATGATCCCTTTTTTTCAAATCAGAACTTCTAATTTTCGCAACTGATTTTGCTTTTGTTTTTGTTCTGTCATGAAATGTATTTATAAGAAGTCTTCCAGGTATCCAATAGTCATTATTAAAGTGGTAATTATGTCACTCACACCTGAGGAATGTACGAGAATCCTCACGATCCTGGAAAATGGCGCGGCAACCGGCGAAAAACAGCAAGAATAGTCGGTGTATCGTTGTCTACAGTTCAGCGTGTTCGCCAGCGGTTTCTAGAAACTGGTTCGAACCTACGCAGACCAACAACAGGCAGACCCAGGTGTACGACGGCACGGGAAGATCGATATCTAGTCAACTCTATGCTGCAAAATCGGTTTCTTACGGGAACTGCACTGACTCATCATTTTTTAGGGCTTGGTAGAAGCAACCCTTCTGTTTGGACTGTAAGACGGCGACTTGCTGAAGGTAATTTGAAACCATATAGACCCGCAAATGGTCCGAAACTCGAGAGGCACCATCGTATAGCAAGACGAATTTATGCACGCGAACACTCGCATTGGACGATTGAAAATTGGTCAAATGTCGGGTTCTCGGACGAATCAAAATTTATGCTGTATACACACGACGGAAGGGCAAAAGTGTACAGAAGACCAGGAGAAAGATTTATGCAAGCCTGTATTGAAGAAAAGGTGGCATACGGTGGTGGTTCGGTACTCGTGTGCGCTGGAATTTCTGCGGAAAGCCGAACAGAGCTTGTACTGATCGAAAACGGTACTCTTAATGGCGTAAGATACGTGGATGAAATCCTCAACGAGCACGTCGGTCCATTTATGGCAAGACTTGGTGAGAATGCCATCTTTATGCACGATAACGCCCGTCCCCACACTGCTCGTGTAGTGCAAGACTACCTTGATGAGGTGAATATTCGTCCCATGGTGTGGCCAGCACGTAGCCCCGACCTCAACCCGATCGAGCACGCCTGGGACGAGCTCGGACGACGTGTAAGACAACGAGATCCTCCTTTAATTACGCTTTGTGACTTGAAACATGCATTGGTAGAGGAATGGGAGAACATTCCCCAACAGTGTTTCAGAAACTTGGTGTACAGCATGCCGAATCGCATTGCAGCAGTCCAGACAGCACGTGGGGGTAATACCAAGTACTAAACTGTGTTAAAACTTGTAAATATAAAAAGTTCAATATTTTCAGTTTTGGTTTTGCAAGCAAAATTACGCCATTTTTAATTTGTCGTTTTAAACATAATAAAATAAATGGTCAGTAGTAAATGTAATGCGTTTTATTTTAGTAACATTAAATTGTCTATAAGGTTCAATTTATTTCAATACTATAGCTTTATTCGTTTTCAAGATATTGAAGTAAATGCTTGTGACCCGAAACTTTTGCTCTCGAGTGTACTTTAAAATTTTGTAGGAAATAATATGTGATAAGAATTTGTGGGCGTGTAAGTTACATCCTAAATATAATTCTGAGGCAGTTTCAACAAAACCCGTTGTGCAGGAAGCTTTTGATTGAAACAAGTAACGCCTTCGCAAGTTTTCGCGTTTCTTAGTAGGAATTACTTACAAGACACCTTAGACGCCGCGGTTTCTTCACGATGTTTTCTTTGGCGTAAGAGTTAGTATCTAAGTTCGGTCAAATTCCAATAATTTAGAATGAGAAGAGCATTTAGATCCCGCGCCTCTGATTAGAAAAACGAATAATGATGTGTGTACTTTACTGATAAATGGGTCAATCAACTATTTCTTGTTGCTCGTTGCCATGGTTACGTCTCCTGGGTCACTCTTTAAAACTATGATTTTATGGGGCTTGGTTAACCCATTCTATGCTGGGGCATCTCCTTAGCATGACAGAAGTCCAAATTAAAGTATTTTTTCTAAGCAACTCTGTTACAGTTCTCTCTTGCCTTACTGGGACAGAATAACAACAAGAAAAAGTTGATTGACCCAAATATTGAACCAGATAACTACGATTAGTAATAATAATAATTCCAGCACACAACAAATATGTAAGTTTTGCAAATATTGAAATGCCTAGGCAGTTTAAATTTCCATAGTATCCTAAATTATGTATTCCTATTTATGTTGTTTGATTATTTGCATTCCTAATATTTAAATATTGGTTCCCCAGAGAGAGAAAAATCCTTCTAACTCGCTTTAATTTATTTGGTCAAATCAAGCCTAAGCAGAGCTTTGGCAGTTATTTACTGATTAGAAGCTTAATTGAAATGGTTCCAAGAAAGGGTTTCTATAGGTTGAATAGCAACGCGTACCAGTCCCCGCCAACAAAACATATACCTAGTATACGTATGCGAATATGAACTGATAGGTTTCATTCCGAGAACGTCCCCCAGTGGGGACCGCGCCGGGATGCAAGGCGCATGGGGGGACGGCTGCCAGGATTCCAAATCGATATAAATACGAGTATTTATCCTCCATACGCATACTTTATAATTAGTCTACTTATACACTTTTCCTTACGCATAAAATTACCATTTATAACACGTCATTTCCTTATAAATTTTTAAATGAAAGGAAAAATTGAAAAATTGAATGCTCCGAGCGTTACTGCTTAAAAACAAATATTAACGTCATTTCCTTGTGTAACAGGACACTACTAAAAACTACGGAATTTATTCAACGTTATTTATTCCTTACACTAACAATAAAAATCGATATAAAGCGCACTACGATATACTTTTATAATTAACTTTTACATCCCTAAAGCACAGTACTTCCTTGTCCAAAATGTAAATAAAACAGTAGTTAGATAAACTACGAATATTTTGCTCATAGTTTGTTGTTCATGAAAACTATGTCAACAAATCATTACCAGTAATTTGTACCTATAATTTTTGCTGTTTAATATGAAGTCATTAACACCGGCGTGAAACAATGCGCCAGAGCGGCGAATAACAACCAACAAAGAATGAATATTTATAGCTGACTCGAGCGAAATACGATTAATTCTATACCTATATCATAATATCTTACTTTACGAGTTCACGGGTATTGCCCATTATACACAACTTAAATGTCCAGATGTACATTTGAGTATTTTCTGACAACTCTAGTTCTTAAGTGCATTTCTTGTTTTGTCTACATCTGCCTAGCCTAACAGCATGAAAGCATGATACGTTTTATCGTTATTTTTTAAGTGACATTTCAGTACATTTTGGCCGTAAACTGTGGCAATAAAACCTATAGGGTTAGCTGGGCACACATTGTAAAAAATGTAGTAGAGATTCCAAACTGTAATGAGTGTAACGAATGACTAACGCATAAAATGACGTTGCTTCTGAGAACTCAATCATCAGTTGTGTAAATACTGTACAAGGATTAAGGAAATGCATCACTGTGTTGACTGTTGCGTACAAAAATGACATACATACGTGTCAATGGCACCGAACTTATTTATATATTTTTATTTATTCACGCAACTATAACTTAAATATATTTAAGGTAACACAACAGTAATACCTACACCTAGAGTGCCACAGCTAACGATTATATTGCACTTATACATATATTAAATTTGTTGAAATGTAAACAATGATTCTGTTTGGAACCGCTACGTATGCACAAAGCAAAACTATCCACCAAATTCCATATTCAATAAACAAATGACCGTCACAAGCGTAAACAGAGCAAGGCAACGTTTGTTAGTGTTTGACTTGTCATACATTGAATAAAACACTTGACGTCAGTAATCAAGATCGTTGGTATCGGAGCGATATCGCGCGGCGAGGCAGCGGGACGGGTGCGCGTTTACTGACGCTGACGGTGAGACGGTGACGCTAGCGACGGCAGGGGCCGGGCGGGCCACAACAGCGCCCCCCTCGCGCGCCCACAGCTGATTCATTCGACAACAACGGCACTCCTGCACTCGGCGCGGTCACCAATTTGTTGTAAAGCGTTTTTCGTGAAAAACTGTTGGGCAGTATTCATTTTCACCTCACCGGCTCGGAAAGGCTTGCTTTATAGTTCAAAAGCTGCGCTTCGCTCATGGTAGTCATGACTGAATCTTACAATCCTTCGCTAGCTCGGCTTTCAATACAAGCACTTGCGCCAAATAACAACTTTGCAGCCTTGCATAACAAATAAGTATTGTTTCGTCTATGTCAGTCCAAAGAACCCAAATAATTCAACCGATGGATAAACTTGTACATAATTTTTCGAAACTGACACCATGGATGTAAAAACTAGTTTTAATAAGCTACAAGATGAAGTTACTTTCCAAAATAACAAAAAAAATACTAAATATAAATATAAACTAAGTGTATCAACGCCAGACCTTATGTTATAAAAAAAAGAAAATGTATATTTGAATGCAAAACGAGGAAATAGAACATCCCAAACATAACAGAACTAAGTAAGAAAATTAGAGATGACAGAAGGGTCAGAAGATTGCAATAGAAAAACATATCATGAAAACAGGAGGAACCAGGAAGGCTCTAAAGGAACTTCGTGAATCAAACTCGTGGAGCACAAAGTTGAAAATCAACGAATAATTTACTTTAAAAACAAAGTTTTAACCGTGTGTTTAGTCGTGTGTAAACGTTACGTATTATTAATTTACATATATATTACGTACATAATACGTAGCAACCTTGACGCAACAACATGGCGATAGGTATTATAGTCCCCACCAGCGTCATCATAATATAAGCCCAGCGTCATTGCTAAACAATGGAGATGCAGTCTCCATGGTCAAATAATGAAATCTAAACACGATAATTTACTTTAAAAACAAAGATTTAACCGACTTCAATTTAGTACTCTGCCAAGCCACGAGAACATTTCCACATTTCTTGTCCAATTTACCACATGAACTGATTTCCGAGAGCAAATGCGTTGATTATTAGAGAAAAAAACCCAATCGCTGTATGTGGCCCGATAATATTTGAGGACTTCCGTCGATTCCACAAGGATCACCCTTGGCACTTCATTAGTTGCTATTTCAACGGAATCTTATCTGAATCTGTGACGTACTTTTGTACTTTTAAATACATAATTGCAGGGACCCGCCCGGTATCCCCTTCGAGGGTTTTTGAAAGGGTTTTTCGTAATGCTTTGCTTACCAAAGCCGATGCTCCTCAAAACCCATTCATTTGGCTATCAAAGCGCTCCAATACGGTATCCCCTTCAAAGGGTTTTTGAAAGGGTTTGCTTACCAAGGCCGATGCTCCTCAATACCCATTCATTTGGCTTTTAAAGCACAATGAATGGGTATTCAACACGAGGAAGCGCTTCAACCCTTTAAAAAGCGCTTAAAAAAGCCTTTCGAAAGGGTTTTTTTATCAGTAGCGGTAGCCCCCCGTAAGGGAAACCCCTTCATACGGCTAAGTTAAATAAATGAGTTTTCAATCAATAAAGGACAACAAGTGATTATGGCTATTAAACGAACGACTAACCCGTTCAAAAGGGGTGGGCGGGTTCCCTGCATAATTGAGGAATCCCATAAGTCATCTGTGGTCTTCATCATCAATTCCACTCCACCAAATTTATGACTTCCGGGTGTAAATACATGAGCTATGATAGAAAATACCAAAATCACTACACGCGTGCCTAATAAAATTGAGGAGTTCCCTCAATTAACAAACATTGAAAAAAAAATACAACCGAATTGACAACCTCCTCCTTTTTTTTTGAAGTCGGTTAAAAGTCGGTGTTTGATGTAATCCTGTTTTCACCAAAAAAAAAGAAACCTCGTAAGGTTTTTTTTAGTGAATCTAGATTTTCAATCGTGTTAGCCCCTCGCACAAGATATGTTGAATTGAATTGTAATCAATCATGTACCAAATCATTCTTGTTCACTGCAAAATTGAGAACCGAAACGACACTTCACACTACAAAATTTTAAAAAGAATCCCAAGAAAACTCATTTATTTTGGGTTTAGAAAGAGAATATGAAAATTTTAACTTTTTTAGCCCCAAGTTTAAGAAAGAATTATTTAAGTACGTTATCAATTATCATTATCAGTTTGTTACGTCGTAATCTTGAATGGAAAAGGAAGCATTTTGCGGTTCCCCTCCGTTAGCCCTAATAATTTCATACCTAATTTTACAAGCCCTAATTTCATTAACCCTAAAATCACAAACCCGAATTTTCATTGTTCCTAATTATTCATTAGCCCTAATTTCAGTATCCCGAATTTTCATAATATCTAATTTCTCATGACCGAATTCTCACTAAGACTAATTTTATTTGACCGATTTCTTCCTAGGCCTAATATTGCAATGCCTAATAATGACTACACCTTATAATCAATGTCTCTAAAATCACTAACCCGAATCTTCATTTTGCCTAAGTATTTTAGCCCTAATGTCATTATCCCGATCCCGAATTGTCAGTACTACTAATTTTATTTCACTTTTTTTTTCTTATAATGTCGGTTCTGGCGCTTCACCGGCCGCTGCCGCGGCACGCTCGCTTCGCTCGCTCGCTGTAGGGTCGCAGTTCTACCTAACACTCCTCCTCGCTTCGCTCGTCGTCGTACCTACACTTACCTGCCTTAGGGTAGAATAGGTGGGTAGTCCGATGTCTATCTAGCTCACTCTTATTAGACAGAGAATTATCATGCGAGAAAAAATGAGAGAGCTCGTGCGCCGTCTTGTGATAGCCGTACAGCAAGTCGACGCCACCCCGCTGCGCGGGGTGTCTATTTCTGGTCTGAGGGATACAAGTGAACCCTAACCTAACCGACCTAAGATAGAGTTCGCTTATGACATGCCATTTTCGTCCACCCTGATAATGCACGATCCAATAATCCACGTCCACGAAAACTGGACACTATCGGGCCGTACATTATTTGGATGTGCATTATTGACTCCCATTTTGACGAGATTAGGACGTCTATCATGGGACGGCCGCGACATACTCCGCGGTAAAAAGTAGCCTGTTCATAAGGGATGCATTAATTAGTACTAGTCAAACATTAGAGCAAAAGTTAATAGGTCAAGTGATAGTTAGGTGTGACGAAATTAGGTGTAGTGAACATTAAACATAGTGATCATTAGGCATATTAATCATTAGGCTTAGTAGTCATTAGGAAAAATTATTATTAGTTTCCAATATATTAGCACACTTCATGTTTAGTATTAGGAATGATTAGGAGGTTTGAAATTAGGCGCAGCAAATAATTATGCCATATAATAGAATATTAGGGCTAATGAAAATTATATCGAACGTTGTTAGGTGTAATGAAATTAGCACTAACGATATTAGTTTAAGTGGGGGTGACCCGCATTTTGCAATATACGCTCGTCTGTAAGAGTACGTAAGAACTCTTAAGAGACGTATTTTACCAACGTCACTTATGTCGTCGCTGCGCCGAATAGGTATTCGGTAAATATTCGGTAATAGGGTGTAGAAACCAAATAAAATGGCCAATAATGTTGAACTTTGTCCAAAAAGGATTAAAAATATGGGCAAATGAAGAAAAATAAAGCAGGGGATAAGCGTCAAATAATTTAAGAGGGGTATATTCTGTCCCTTTTCCGCAAAACGCACCTTCAAATGAAACGATTGTCATTTAATGACATATTTTGAGTCCACAAACCTATTAGCATATAATTGTGAATATCCGGTGTCGGCCCAATTATTCAGTTCAACTGCCGAATATTTACCGAATGATTTTACAAGTTGCATGAATTTTATACAGTCATTGCCGTCATGCCTTGGAAAATTGTTACTCTTGAATAGATTATTGTTTTTGCCTTTTTTATTGCACATAATCCTCGTTAAAAATGAACAAGTTCCTTACCACGGTATCAATCGTTTTTAGAACGGCTGATTATGATGTTCCGTTGAACCGAATAATTCAATTGAATATTCGGCTCGGCAAAAGCTTAAAAGAATTACCTTTTGGGGAGAAGGGTTAAGTTTCGGGTGTCGTTTGCCAGAAAAATGTAGCGTTCGGTAGCAGAAATATGAGAAGTTAAAGGTTATCCATAGGTATTAATAAGATTATCCATTCAATTTTATTAAAACCCTAGTGGTAGATAAGGGCAAATAAGGGTAAAAATTCTAATTGTGATTATCATTTTACAACAATTTTTCATTTAAAAACACTTGGAATAAATGACGTAAAATTTCCGCTACACTTAATGGTAAATAAACTCAGTGGCATCATTTAACGGCGATAAGAACCTTTTATGATGCAATGCGTGATAATATTCCACAGTTGTTGTTCCCAATTATGTACTATCCATATTCAGTAATATTCCTTATCGTTTACGGAGCGATGTATTATTTTATTAGCTTAAAAGAAAGTTACACGACCTTTACTCTAGTTTGGATTACATCATGGAATAAAGGTCAAGATAAAGTGTAGATGGAAACTTGAGTAGCGTGTAGGTTAGGTAGTTATATACCTACCACCTGCTTCCATCGTATGATTTTAGAACAAACAGCTAATTGAACATTAAATTAGCAACAAGTGATGTTTAAAAATTTCTGCCTAAATCCAAATAAATTACCCAGATATATTATTATACCAGGTGGTATGCATTGATCACGGAATTTTGTTTAATGTCATTTAATATATGTTTACAAAAAGGAAAGAGAGCGCTTACTATCGAACTGCGGTTATAGAATTGGACTGGAGGTACAGTTTTGCCATATAAATACGTCATAGTTTATTTATATGAACTGACAGTATTTCGACAGTCGGCGGGTAGCCCCGTAGTAGCGGGCTACCCGCAGGCCAGCCAAGGCCCGCAGCTACAGCCCTTCAAGCTGCTGCCAAAGAACCAAGTCCAAAAAAAAAACCGAACAGACAGCTATTCCCCTCCCAAACTAATCGGTTGAAAAATGTTTACTTGGCAGTATGAAGAATTACACTACAACTATTCTACATAGAATTTATAAAGAGATAAGCCAAGAAAACAATGTGTCACAACAAGATAATACGAGACTGGAGTGACAGATCAGATGTAGAGTCAAAGTCTACTCTAAGAAACTATCGGAGCACGCCTGCTTTCACTGAAACTACACACGTCAAACTACCTATAATCTATGTGCCAAGATGCGTGTACATTCGATGTCAAAGATATGTTTACAGTTTTGCACCTTATTCCATTGTAATAAGGTGCAATTTTTTTACATCTCCTTGACTTGAACTGCACGTACTAAGAGGTGTAAGGTACAGTCACTGGCATCAATATCTGCCGAAACAAAGCCGGCAAAAATATCTGACACGTCCTTATGGCATTAGACATAGAGTCGTGTCAGATATTTATGCGTGCTATGTATGTGGCAGATCTTATTGCTGGTGACTGTACGTGTGGAGGATACGCACTTCACGTAATACATTTAGCCAAGAATTCGTGAAGGCATCATTTCTTATTCTCGCATTTTTCTACCAATAAGAACCGGCCTGTGAAAGTATAAAACAGACAGGCAACATGAAAGCGTCGATTGGCGATGTAAAACACTCAAAACAACAAGTGCGAACCTTAAGACGAGACAGGATTTTCTCGACAGGGAACAATTCCGAAAGGGCATTTTCTACACAGCTCGTACTCTCATAATCTGGCAACACAATGGCGTAATCCCTGAAAAGAATGAAAGTAGAAAGTGCAAAGAACCTCTTGGCAGTAGATATATAGCACTCAGTTCACGGTTCACTAGACTATTGTAAAAACAACAATAGGGCATGTGTGTCATTCTAGCTATTTCACTGCGAAGTAGTAACCCCACTCTGCCGCAGTGGGGTAAAAAGTAACTGAATTAGTATTAGAGACACGAAGGATTTCGTATTGTCCGCTAAAAATATAACCCTCCTCTCCTTCGGCGGTCGGGTAGTAAAAAACGGGCACACTTTATACAAAACTTACTGGTTATTTGGCTCTTGAGTGTAGATTTTAATTTATGTTCCTATCATCAGCTAAATGCAAATTTTGAAGGCAAATCTTGCAAGAGTGCGTTGATCTAACTTTGAATAACGTGCTCGCATAAGCCACATTAAAAGTACAACACGTGCAACGGGATCATAAATAAATTACCTGTGTTCGGCGACTCGCTTGTCGAACCAACTACTGTGCATGCTTGTCACTGATTCCGCGAATGTGTCCAACTCCACTTCGCTCCTGTCCATAGACGTCTTTTTGAGAGGCTTGTCGATGCCAACAATGGATTTATCGGGGACTTCTAAGGCTTCGTCGCCAGCGTAGAACGTCACAGACGGACGCTTCGTTTTAGAGGAGGAATTCGCGCGTGCGCGGAGCTCCATCGGATTCACGGTCGGCGACAGCGGGTACGCACTCTCAAACGCGTCAGGCATGATGTTATTGATTTGATTCAAATTGTAGAACGAATACGTGTGCGTTGTATTGATTTCGAGTTACTACTGCCGGCGGTCGAACTCTAGCGCAGTTGTGTTCAACTGACCGACGCCGGCGATAAACTCTTGACCGCTGCGCTGATTACAGACCTTTCAGCAAATACGTCATCATAGATTTACTATCTATATTCGTTGCCGGCGATCTGTTTTTACACACATACGACACAAAATGTATGCGGGCGCCGAATACGTTATAATTATCATATTATATTATGATGTTGTTTAACTTTCATGTAAAAAACTACGTCAATAGAAGCAGTGTGAACCTGTTCTAAGTGAACTATGATTTAGACGTATCAGCGTCAGCTGCCTGTCTAAAATTGGATAATAATAATAATTATTATCTGTTTATCCGCTTAAAGTTCAATTTTTTAGTTGGAAGAGCGGTGGGCTCTAGAGGAATAAGGCCAATAGCCGCTTAATTAAACGAAATACCTGCTCACAAGTTATGTTTTGAGTGCCGACTGTAGAAATTATTTTAGATGGATCTTAGCTTTGCTACCCTAGTCTAGTAGGTAAGTAGTTCAAGCATGAAGCTGTCAAACGGCGGTCGTGGGTTCGAATCTCGGCTCGTAGGTGAGATTTTCTGGACTTATGTATGGAATATCATTTGATATTTACCATTAGCTTTTTGGTGAAGATAAACATCTTGAGGAAACCTGCAGATGTCTGCGAATAAATTCAAATTCCTTACATATGTGAAGTCCCCAACCCGCACTGGGCCAGCGTGCCCACAGGAGGAGGCCTCATGTGCCAAGCAGGAAGCAGTGGATGTCCCACTGCTTCCTATATGTATAAATGCTGATGATCTAGCTTTGCAACAGTTACCAATCACCATAATTCTTATCAGCCTTGTTTTTGAACTGACAAAAGTTATGTTACTGGCAAGAACAGCACCAATCTAGCCCTATCAAATACGATAGTATATCGCAATCTAGGAAATCCAATCAATTTGTTGGCCACAGGCGTATCTGCTATTGTACAAATTGTAGGTGTAATATAACAAAGGAGGTGTGGGCCATATGTTTCAATTACAGCTTCGCAATTAACATACCTACTTCAAAACATTTGAAAGCTCTTTTGTCCTCTCACGTTAGCGGCGATAACCCGAAAAATATATGAATATTTTTGGAGTTAGGCATGGATTATACTATGAACTTTGAGAGTATTTTAAGTATAATTGTAGCTATAAGAGAAGTAAGACAGTAACTGGGAGACTGAGGTAAGCTCGGCGCCTTTTCCAACAAGCCGATTTTCCCGGAAATTACACCTAGATCTTCTCGCTCCTGTAAATCGTCGTAACGAGCAATTTTCAGGAACTAATTTACAAATAAATGCTCGTTTAATAGTTTAGGATAGGTTTGTATATTATAATGTTTAAATAGGTACAGGGTTGAAGTGTGTTGTGGGCGATGGGCAAGCAACCTATCACTGCATGTTGTCGATCTTTTATGCCCACATTTATGTTAAAAGTGGCACTGGAACATAAGAGTCGTGTAGTCTTGCCTGTACCGAATATCTTATCCATATCCATAATCTACGAATGAATGAATGAACTAGGTACATCAAACGGATGTAATAGATAGACCATCTCGACAGACAAGACTTTCAATTTAAAAATCGGTTATTTTGTTTGGGAGCTACGATTCTACGGACAGGCACACAGATACACATTTGAAATTCTTAACACAAACAGATTAGATAACTTCACATAAGATTATTAAAATATAGCGTGTGGTAAAACAAGAAAAATAAAAACTCGGATCTGTTTTAAAAAGTTTCTTCCAGAAATTGAGGGAATCTCAAATGCTGATAGAATGAATAGCACCGCCAACTGGCGTTTGACAACTTATTAACTTCTTTTCGCATAGATGTAGATTACGTTGAAAAACAAAACTATACATTGGAATTGTTAAACAAGGAGTGATAAGATAAAATATAACTTCAAGCAAGTGTACGACGCACTTTTTGACATACGCTTCAATGGTATTTAAGTAGTTACTTGTATATAGTATTAACAGAGCGATCGCTGACAAAATTTGATTTTATCTGATTTTATGTTAATATTATAAATTTTAAATCAAAGGAAAAATTGAAAAATTTAATGCTCCAAAATTAATTTACTTAATGCTGCATGATGCCTGTGGTCGCTGGTTCAAATCCGGCTCAGAGCATTATTTTTTTTTCCTTTGATTTAAAATTTATAATTTTCGTTAGCAGCGTTACTGCTTAAAAACAAAAATTAATTTATGTTAATATTTACATGTGTTCCATTGAACCGAATTTGATAAATGAGGTGTCATTGTCAATCGATTCTAAACGATGCTCCCGCTGACATAGAGTACCATTTGTTTTTTATTTAGTTACTTTACCATAGTCGGTTTACAGTTTTATTTTTGCAAATGTTAATGCTTGTTTGAAGACCCGTTAAGCCGGAGTCCCACGGCCTGATTTCCCACAGGTCAAATCGAGCCAGGCCAGACCGACAGCCCGTGAGAACCTTCGCATCTGATGAGGCCTGCGGTGGCCTGTAGTCGCCCGTCCTATCCATCAGGAGGCGATAAGATCAAAGGCACGGCGCGCGCGCGCCTGTCCAACGGCTTCCCATGGCCTGTCAGTCTGAGGCCCTACCGCGAAACGAAAACGAATTTCGTTTGTGTCTACCTCTCTGTTGCACTTGCTAGTTCGAGCGACAGAGAGGGAGATATTCGAACGAAGTTTGTTTTCACTTCGCGGTAGCCCCACTGGCCTGGCGCGATCTGACCTGTGGGAGGGCGGGCCGTGGGACCCCAGCTTGGGCACGGGCACAGGCACCCACAGACGTGGCTCGATCCGGTCTAGCCGACACGAGCTGTGGGACCCCGCCATTAGATTGGCAGAATTTTTTACCTCCCGTCTCTCTGATACTATCGCAAGTTACGATCGCAGTGTTGTTTGATTGAGCGGGATAGAGTCGCCCCTTTGCACTCAATAACTAGATAACCTTATCTTAACCTTTGACAAGAATGGATACTTCATTCGTACCTAATTGTATCTACTCGAGGATTCTCATTATGTTAAACAATAAAATATACATATAGCATACCACAACATAGCACAAATTAATTCACTCTCACCCATGCACCCATGTACCCAGCAGTTGGATATTATAGGCGGATGTTTTATTCATTAAATAGCTACAAATATGTACTTTATGGTTGTGGTTTGATAATTCAGAGCAACTTGTAACATTTTTTTCTCTCTCTACATGTTATTTTACTCAATTACCTGGGGCAATAGAATTCAGTGGTTTCAGCTTGAGAAGGAATGGTAGGCAGAGTTATTTAAAATATTTCTCAGCATTGTGAAAAACATTTAAGGTTTTTTTTTTAATATTGGTCAAACTTCAAAGAGATGCGATCTTCTTCCACAAAGTATTCAATGTCAAAATGATAAAATATTATCGGGGCATGGAGATACTCTGATACCACTATCTAATTTACACAATGGTTTTCACTTGACAACACAATTGTTAGGTATTTTAATAAACTTATACAACCATTTTAAGAAAATTAATGAAGTCTGGTTGTTAAGTCTGTCGTTCTAAGCAAAAAGGATGTATCTGATTATGAGACTCGCAGCCAGATGCATCTTTTTTGCTTAGGACGACAGAAGTGTTATGTCAACACTAAATTATCTCAGCTATTTGGAATCTGGACTGTGTATGAATTTAATATATTCAGACCCTACACCTCTTATTTCCAAGAACTTCATAGCTAACTCAACTTGTAACAGTAGCTTAGCTGTGAGGGCTAAAACTTTTAATATTACAGTGAGTAAGGTTTTAATCCTATAATTTAAAAAAATTAGATTGCTTAAAATCTAAATTTATAAAAAAAAATACTTTATTAGTGTAAATTATTATTTATTATTATTTATCTGAAGGGCCAATGAACCTTAACCCTTTCAGGGCGAACGCTGTCAGCGCTTTGCGCACCGCTATGGCGCAGAACTAACAAAAAGCTCGGTAAACTCGATGCGCCGAGCCAGCGTCATGCCGGCCTACGGGTGCGAATCGTGAAATGGATGGGTTGATGCGTTATTTCCACTAACCAAACTCTTGAAATGATGTATTATTTTTTTAATTTTAATGATACGGTCCTCGAACATGGAATTCACTAGTATTTATTATTAAATACACTATAGTGGGTTAGTTAGGTATCAGGGTCAAACATGGAATGCAGAGATATCGGGTCCGGTGGGCAAGCAGGGTCATTCATGTTGAGTGTGACTGTGGTTATCATTGAATGATAAGGAGAGCCAAGTCGTTATTAAAATCACCAAACACAAAAAAACACAAAACCAACAGCATAGTACCAACGTCAAACCAAGACTGTGCATCTCTCTATCATAGTGCAACTTATTTTTCAACACGCCTAGTTGTCCTATTGTTCAGGGAAACATGGAGAAGTGGTAAAACCTAATAATGTATTTTGTTTTACAGCTGATCTGTGCGCGAAAAGGGTCACAGATGCCATAAATCACACTGTAGCGAGGGTTCAAGTAAACTCGAGTTATTGGAACAACGAACTATATTTAGTATCACATTAACTTGGAAGATGCAAGAAACATTTAATTAAATACTATCACATATTACATAGTATTTGACGTACCTAAACAATATTCTCACCAACTTGACATCATCCATCAAGTCAGCTTAAATCGCTGCTCCAACTGTCCGATTACGTAGTAGAATTTGGTGGAGTCACTTGTTATTCCCGATAAAATAAACTGACCTTCAAGCTGCGCGAACCATACCGCTGGTTCTTCGGGCCAAAACGGTGGCACCCTTACGCCGGCCCGGAAGACCTCTTGTGTGCCTGACGCTGCGTTTGCGCTACCTGATGGCGTGATTACTGTTTGTGCCTTTGGCGGTTGAATCGCATCACTAAAGTTTTCGTCGTCATTCGGCATCTTTGTTTTGCTTTTTGTCGGGGTCACCAATGTAGCGAGGGTTCAAGTAAACTCGAGTTATTGGAACAACGAACTATATTTAGTATCACATTAACTTGCAAGATGCAAGAAACATTTAATTAAATACTATCACATATTACATAGTATTTGACGTAAACAATATTCTCACCAACTTGACATCATCCATCAAATCAGCTTAAATCGCGTCTCACCAGAAGCAATCTATGAAGGTTGTAAAACCTCTATGCAACAGTTAAATATGCCACGTTACCTACAACACAATGAAGATACTACCTACTTATGTCCTTATCGGGTTTTTTTCATTCCACGCAGGCCACCTGCGTGCTATCAGTAGCAGGATGATGATTGATGATTTATGCTAGTTCATAAAAATTGATAACACAAACCTTTGTTACGTTACGTAGCTGTTATGGTTAATACAGCAGCGGCTTATCATCACAATAAATCGTTGGAACTACCCAAAACCCATTATAAAGACGTCAACCTGCTATATTTTGGCCATAGAATAGTAATAAAATATGTATCTACCTAAAATATATTTATTTATCCACAAACGTTGATATGCTTGGTTAAAACGGCTATAGCATGAAACCATTCTTCCCGACTAAAACGACGTGATTTATGAAAAGTAGCATTACCACTATGAAAATAAAGCTCCTTTTGATTTGGCAATGACAACACTTACGACTCTTTTGAAATGAGTTGTTATGCGTTGTCCACCCGCAAGCCTGAATGACGCCGACCTCAGCGCAAGAGGTTTTCATCATCATCATCATCATCATCAGCCTATATACATCCCACTGCTGGGCACAGGCCTCCTCTCACGTATGAGAGATGCAAGAGGTTTTAAAGTTTTTAAACCTATTAAATTTAGACACATTTTCTTCAAAATTACTTTTTTCTTACTTATATTATCTACTCTATGTTTTGTTAAAGGACTTCGGAAATGTTTTCAAGCCATTATATACAGAAAAAGTGAAATGAAAGTTTGGTATTAAATATTACAATATTTACAATATATATAGATAATTTTGTGTTTTAGTCATATTGAATATTACAGCTCAGTCTGTAAATTATACAAAAAGAAAAGAAAAAGTAACCCCACTTAATCAATTTTATGTTATAAACGCAAAAATGTTATGGCGCCGAGCCGGCATCATCAGTACGGCGGACTTGCAAATGGCATGGCGCCTACGCGGCGTCATGCGCACTGAAAGGGTTAATAAACTAATGTTTATTAAGGTTCATTGGGCCTTCAGAGAGCTCAGATATATTAAAGGCACTTTTTTGTTTCACTGGGAATATAAAATCTACCCATCCCATCTTTTAGTTTAGAGTTATTTTTTTTTTACAAAACTCTAATTATGAGTTTTGGATAAAACATACATTATGCATCTATGATCTGAAACAGTCTAATATCGAGACTAATATTAAATGCAATATGTGTATAAAAACATAAGTTTGTCATATCATACCAAATCAAGTGGTTGCAAGGGAGCAAATGAATTATTAGAACTGTGAAACTGGAGCCTACTTCTTAAACTAGAGCATAAGTTATTGCTTCACAGGCAGCATAAAAATATTTGTAGTAATACAATTTAACCTCGTGGCGCCCACGCGCCTTTTAAAAGGCGGTGTCAGTTGATGAAAATTCAAATTAATTCCATTACAGAGAAACTTCAAATTTCACTGTTCGTTTTTGCGTGCTGGGCGCTACGAGGTTAAAGTAAATACTAGTCCATAGTCTGTTTTATGTAGCATTTTATATGTAGGTAAACTATTACTTAGACCCATATGCACTTGCGCCCCTTAGGTGGTATGTACGAGCAGCCAGCCACCTGACGCGGTTGTCATAGTGGCTGAGCGCTATGGCGGCTAAGTTTAATATGCAGCAGTGAAGCGGGCCGCAGCTCTTCATTCAACCACCGCGGTTGAAATTTTGTGGTGGTTAAGCGCGTACAATCACAAGCGGTTGCATATGAAACAAGGTTAGATATTCATGATTTCAACAAAAACACTTACCTATGTTCTGCACGACGGTAGTATTTCTTCGACGTGTACTTCTCAGGCATGTCCAAGCAATCTTTATCCTTACACTCAGCCATGGTTCGAAGGGTTGACGACGACTTTCGCTTCCGACTAAAATGCGAGTATTGGAGTCTTTGGTGTATCTTAGGCAGAATCACGATTCTCGTTAGTTTCAACATGCAGCTAAACGCTTTATACCTTAAAAAACAAAGTATTTTTTATTACTGCTTTTATTTTTGATTTATACATTATTTTATACATAACCTTCACAGTATCAAGGAGTGCGTTATAATAGAGTTCTGATTAAGAATTATTTACCGATCATAACTAGTTACTTGTGTGTAAGTTTATGCAATGTCGTTCGAAAATAAATACTAAATTTAGCTTTCCTACGATGCCGACTCACTGACTACTACTGCAACATGACTTACCTTTATAAAGGCTTTTTGCAAATCTGGGGACATTAGCACAATACTTGCATCAATTTACCAAAACTAAGATTTCCTGACTCATCAAATAGCGATCAAAGCGTACGTGCAATCACAATCACGCAATCTGTATCTGTTTCTGTTCAGTAAGTTCAGTTCGGTAATAAATATTCTGACTTTGTGACAGACTGACAGGCAGAACAGACTGACAGATGTAATGACAGACCACTGATGGGCAATCCACATTATGTGATTTTACCCCTATTTGTGTTGTATAAGCTACGGTAGCCCAGTGGTTCAGGCATGCGGCTGTCAAACGGCGGTCGTGGGTTCGAATCCCGGCTCGTACCAATGAGTTTTTCGGAACTTATGTACGGAATATGATTTCATATTTACCGTTAGCTTTTCGGTGAAGGAAAAACATCGTGAGGAAACCTGCATACATCTGCGAAGAAATTCAAAGGTGTATGTGAAGTCCCCAATCCGCACTGGGCCAGCGTGGGGACTACTGCCCGTTCCCTCTCATACATGAGAGGAGGCCTGTGCCCAGCAGTGGGACGTATATAGGCTGATGATGTGTGTGATGTGACCCCTATTTGTCAGTACAACATGTCGAAGTCAGAATTGGGTGTAGCGTACAGACGTAACAATGGCCAGTTAACAGCAAGAAAGCGAAAATTACCGATTCAAACCTTATGGGCCATCCACACTAAGTGATTTGTCAGCCCCAATTCATCAGAATCTGACTAATTGCTATAGTGTGGATGCATGTTCCAACCGTCAAACGAGTTGTACGGACTAATTGCATGAAAATCACAATTTGGACCATGGAATTTGCATGATCTGCCAAGTTTCTTTTTCTCACAAATTTCATACAAATAAATTTAAACGATAACTAAAAAATATATGCTAAAGAACATTGTATTATTATTTTACCCTGTAGTTCTGTATTTTTTGAAACCGGTGTTTTGCAACTACAATTTCATTCAGTGTGGCCAGTTACAGTAAGAAAGCGAAAATTGCCGCATTCAAACGGTCCTGCGAAGCGGAATGCAAGATTGTTACTAACTGATGAGATAGGGCGAGACAGCACGTCGATCATGAGGTGGCCGTGACATACTCTCGATTTTTGTGTGCTGCACGGCTATTACGCGACGGCGCGCGAGCTCTCTCAATTTTTCTCGCACTATCCGTCTCTCTCTTATTAGGACATGCGAGAGAAATCGAGAGTATGTCGCGGCTGTGTGTTAGACGTGCTGTCTTGCCCTATCTCATCGGTTAGTAACAATCTTGCAGTCCGCTTCGCAGGACCGTTTGAATGCGCCAATTTTCGCTTTCCTTCTATTAACTGGCCACACTGAATGAAATTGTAGAGAGACGGATAGTGCGAGAAAAATTGAGAGAGCTCTTGCGCCGTCGCGTAATAACCGTGCAGCACACAAAAATCGAGAGTATGTCACGGTCACCTCATGATCGACGTGCTGTCTCGCCCTATCTCATCGGTTAGTAACAATCTTGCAGTCCGCTTCGCAGGACCGTTTGAATGCGGCAACTTTCGCTTTCTTACTGCTAACTGGCCACACTGAATGAAATTGTAGTTGCAAAACACCGGTTTAAAAAAAAATACAAAATTACAGTGTAAAATATTAATTCATTATTTAGCATATATTTTTTAATGATCGTTTAAATTTATTTGTATGAAATTTGTGAGAAAAAAAAACTTGGCAGATCATGCAAATTCCATGGTCCAAATTGTGATTTTCATGCAATTAGTCAGTACAACTCGTTTGACGGTTGGAACATGCATCCACACTATAGCAATTAGTCAGATTCTGATGAATTGGGGCCGACAAATCACTTAATGTGGATGGCTCATAAGATAGGATCAAGATAGGATAGAGCGAGACCAAGCGAGATAAGAGTGGACTGGAGGTTAAAATTTAAAATCTCGTTCTATTGTAATAGTTTCTTACCCGTATAGTAGACACTACACGAGCAAAATAGGCACGCCTGCATGCAGTCCTGCTGCGTGAATCGGCCCGTCTGGATACGTGTCGGAAGCACGGCGGCACCACGGCGGCTAACCAAATCAATCATCCAGAAACATAAGTATTAAAAAAAGTAAAATGTCAAGATGTCATGTCTGGTCATGTCAACCAACAACGTCACATTTTATTACAGTAGAATATTATCAATCATTTTAGCTCAAGCTACTCTCATTGCAAACAACTAAATCCAGTGGTTTACCGAATAATTCATGAATTATTACTCAACATGGCATATACAGAAAAAGTATCACTGAGCGGCACTGCATTATCCTTTTTGTTATACGAATGTGTAAATTCCGTAAATTGCCAGGTAACTTATTATTACTGGTTTCTGGAACTCTAGATTATTTTATGCATTTCATTTCGAAAAGTGTTTTATCTTGTCTTTTTAATTTTCAGGAAGGTTTTCTGATAGGAGATGTGACTTCTGAAATAACTAACCACATATCTGATTCACAAAGTGATAATGCCCGTTTGGACACTCAGATAGTCATAAGAACTGTTCTGCCTTTACCCTCAGTGTCCTTGTTTTATCTTCCAACTGGTAGAATAAAAGAGGATGTACTATCAAATTTACTTTCAAACACTGCAAATGAGATTGTTGGCTGGTACAAGTACAGAAAAAATACTTCTGTAAAGCCTACATTTAGAGATAGACTAATATCCAAAGGTTTGCAAAAGTATTTTGAGAAGCATCATGGAAGAAAAAACTTTGCCACATGCATATTATCAAGCAAGGTTTCCTCATCTGCCTCTACACACACATTTACCTACAGATTTGGTAAAATTAATTGCTTTGACATGTATGAGTATATAGAAGATGTGACTGCCAATCTGGGGGAGAAGGTGACAGGCTACAAGAAGCCGCACCGGTTGACAACTCATAGTATCTTCAACAAAATTGTAAATGATAGCAATGTGCAGAGTAATGACACAAATGAAGCAATCTTGAGGATACAGGAAGCAGTAGATGTCAGGCTTCTGAAGGAGGCTCGGATAGCAGCTAAAAATGAAGGCACTATTAGAGAGCTAGAAGCTGAAATTAAACAAATGAATGCTATATTGTCTGACAAGCAATGTGAAGACCTTCAACTGACCTATAATAAAAGTCTCGAGGAGAAATTCATGAGCAGAGACACAGAGATGGCAGAGGCATGTGTTCTAGCCTTGACTACCCTGTCACAAATAGACATTTTGAGTGTCCCAAATGTGGTGCTCCGCAGTAATCACTTGATTGACTGTGACTCCGCTCCTGCCAAGATTGAGGTGGAAAGAAGTTCCAGTCCTATATTACTGTCAAGTTCAGTTAAACAGCCGAAGCTAAATTATGCTGCTGCTTTGCGGAATAGCACCGAGCCATCTACAAGTGTAAGTTTGATTGAACATAAATATTAAGCTTGTATACAACTGTATATAGCAATGTGAATCCACACTATGCAATGCTACAAAAGACATACATTTTCATACTGAATTTTTTTAAGATGGATCCTTATAGTTTAGCTTTGCCAGCTATCTGCTTCTTCTTATAATTTAAGAGCTAAGCTCTTGTGGGTGTAGCTTAAAGTAGGCCCTTCATTTCCACCCCACTCCAATCACAACATGATGCCGACTGTACATAATAACAGGTTAAAACATAAACATGCCTCATATGATTAAAGTACGAAGGCCCACCCCTTTACCCATAATCTAATAAGGCCCATAATTTTGACCTTTTTATGTATAGCTGGCTTGCTGCGCAGTTAAGCTGCGAACGCACAGAGAACGGTGGCGGGGCGGCGCGGCGCAGTGCGGAGGCGGTACCGGTTCTAATGTTCGAGCTAATACGGAACCGCGCCACGCCGCTCTGTGCGGATCGTTTCATATTAGCTCGAACATTACAACCGGTACCGCCTCCGTGCCGCTCCGCCATCGCTGTCAGTGCGTTTCGGCCTTTAATGGTTGTTCCTAACAGAGTTATGTACGATTCTCACCAACTGGGCTGGGCCGGATCGTGCCTGGTCGCATTTTACGAGTTGCCAAAGGAATTTGAAGTTTTAATTTACATTACACATCATATTTGAATGGATTTGCGGCCGGTTAGCTCCTCGTGGACGGCTGTGTTCGGCTGTCATCGCGCCCAGCTGGCTCCGTCCGGCTTTTGCCTACTGCGCTCTATTAAAACGCGCAACCATTGCGATGGCTCGCGTGGCGCCACGCGAGCGACCCATTTGGTTGAAGTCATGAATTATAAAATAAATAAATAAAATAAAATAGCCTTTTATTCTCGACCATGGCAGAGTTGAAAATAAACTCAAAATTGCATAATAGGCATAGGCCTCACCTAAAATCTTCCATTTGTTTCTATCAGTTGCACTCTGTCTCCAAGTCGGTCCTGCAACTGCCTTTGTCATCCTCCCATCTACGCAATGGTCTGCCTCTTTTCCTTTTCCCATCTCTTGGATACCATTCCGTGACTAGTTTAGACCATTTCTCTCTCTTATTTCATAATATTAAATGCGTAATTTTCTTTCCAGAAATCCAACAACCACGTTGAAGACCTCATAAGTTTTGAGGTGGACGAGAAGAAAGTTAACAACAAACAGTCCATCATCCTCAATGATGATGTGAAACATTTAGGTGACAGTTCCCCAGAATACTGACCAGTGCCTTAACATCTATAAGTGTCTATTTAAGTTACCTTACTTTAGTAATTGTATAGTATCCATTGAACTACCTTCACAGAGTTCTCTCTTAGTTATTTTAAATATTTGTAAATGTAATGTTTCCCTGTAAGAAAACTTATTACTTGTTTAAATTGTTCTAAGATACTCTAAATTGGTGGTTCTATTTGTAAAATCTCTTCATTTTGTATGTTACATTGATATTAGTATGGGATGCCATACTGCTGTTACTTGACGAATGTAATAATTGTTTTGCGTATTTTATGTATATATCTTATTACTGTTATGGCTTTAATAACCACCACATATAAGACTTGCTTCCTTCTTCGACTAAATAATGCTGGTATAAGAGTTTTATTCAAGGGAAATTGTCAAAAGTCATCTCACACAACTAGCATTGTTCTGTACTGAAAAAATTGCATTTTTTTTCAGTAATGTAATTCCTAATCTGCAAACGGCTTTTAAATTAGCTCCTTCCCAAAATACCACTACCAAATTTTTGCTCTACCAGTTCTTAAATATGCCAGACTTACTTGAGCACCAATTACGTTAATACTTGAAATATTTCACTCTCAAACCAGAATGGAAAGTTTTGTTGGTAGATATCGTTTATTAATATTATTCCATTTAAAAATTCCTTTGTTCTCGTTGTGTTGCAAGCAAAAATCAACGTTAATAGCATATATCGAGTGAAGAAAATACTCTGCCCTCAGTGGTTACCGTGACGAGAGCAATGATGTTGACGAGTGAGCAATGCCACGGTGAAGATAATTAATAAAAAACTAACTTTAGACGATTTTAAAACTCTGGTCTTATGGAAAAAGATCTTTAATTATTCCCATAATAAAATGTTCGTCACCCACGGGCATGAAGCGGCCATTTCAAATAAAAAATAAATCCTACTTGCTGGCCAGGGTGAGACGTATCATTGTGTACTCGCCCTCTTGCGCTTTCGGCTCAGGTGTCTAACAGCGACCTGAGAGGCTGAGACATCTATCCTCTATTCTACCACCCTAGGTGTGTGAGGTACTATTCGCAACCCTTTCTGATTTTAACAGCTCACTAAGAGTGATGTTAATCTCTGCATCGAATCTTACAGATGTAAGTTTACACTATTCCAAGCAACACAGCCATTGAGAATGTATAATCCTTATATAAACTTTCACATTGCTGTTCATATTGGAATAATACAAGATTATTCACGAGTATAAGATTAGTTTAGTTTGTTTACTTAATTTGATTACCATTAACCATTATACCAATAGTACCTAACTCTCAATGAATAGGTAATATGTACAAGATATTTTTATAATTATTTGTTTATAAAACCTTAAACTTTATGTTTTATTTCATAAATTATTATCTTCGTCTTCGCTCAATTAAAATGAAACAAGAAATAAATATCAATACGGTATATTTCATTATTATTTATAAGGAACATAAAATATAGTAAAATTAACAACGTATGGAATGGCACAATACAAAAAGCTTCAGTCGTTCATAATACTTCCAACATATCAAAAAGAAAACCCAGTTCATTTTAACTGTTGATTGTACATGTACTTGTGGTACAAATTATAAATTAATTAATTCTTATTTACTAGAGTGGCCAAAGTAACATCTGCAAAGGAATTATACGTTACAACATCACAGAAAAATGCAATAAAACGAAACCGTAACTGACGTATACTTGAGATTATTTCAGTAAGCCAATGTTAAAGCAACTACCTTCCGAGGAATAAGATTCCAATTAATTTCCATTAACCATTCATATTTTATACCACATTAATTAATCTCAATTATATCATAACATAACAGCATTTTACATCTTAAATAATAGGTATGGGATAAATCAGATTTTTTTCTGCCACTAGTTTGCGATTTTGCTGGTTTAAATCCAAGGGATTTCTTGTCAATTCACCCTTTTTAGGGTTCCGTACCCAAAGGGTAAAAACGGAACCCTATTACTAAAACTTCGCTGTTCGCCAGTCTGTCTCATGAACCGTGATAGAGAGTGGAAATATAATAACTGCAAATACTAAAAAACCGGCCAAGTGCGAGTCGGAGTGGGGCTCCCATACAACACACATGGGTTTTTCGCCGTTTTTATAGAATGGTACGGAACCCTTCGTCCAACTCGCACTTGGCCGGTTTTATTTATGGACTATCTTCTAAGCATGTCAGATGTTCATGTTGTCATTTTTTCTAAGAAACTAACTCGTTGTCCTGGCTAACAGGACAGAATAACTACAATAAAAGAGAATCGTTGATTGACCCAAGTCATAATTACAACTACAGTTAGGTACTGAAAATGCTACAAAATTACACAACAACCAATGAAAACATTAACTAATGTGATATTGATGAATTTTGGCACATTACTAGCTGCTTGTCTCAATATTATTAAATTTGTCAAAGGCAAAAGGTCCGCTTTGTCGATTCACTAAAGCGATGCAATTTTTTAAATTGCCTAATATTTTTGAATGTACTCAAGGATACTGACTATAGTATCCGCAAAACCAAGTGGCGAGTCAGGCAATAAAAGTCAGTACTATTGTTGCACGGCCCGCTCCATAAGGCAGTGCAGGTGCGAAAGAGATAGCATGATCTAATTGTTTATGACCTGACTCGCCACTTGGTTTTGCGGACACAATAGCAAATACAGGAATCCATACTAATATTATAAATTCGAAAGTGTGATTGTTTGTTTGTCCGTCTTTCACGGCAAAACGGAGAGACGAATTGACGTGATTTCTTAAGTGGAGGTAGTTGAAGGGATGGAGAGTGACATAGGATAGTTTTTATCCCCGAAGTCATCCCCAAAGGGGGTGAAATGGGGGAGGGTAAAAGTTTGTATGGAGATGCGATATAAGAGAGTTCCACGCGGACGGAGTCGCGGGCAGACGCTAGTACAGGAAAAAGTTAAAGTAAGTCAACAGCGAGCGCAGGGTTGTCACCGGCGAGCTCGTGCACGGTGTGCGCCAGCCGGCGCGCCTGCTGCACCGCCGTGGTCGCGGGGAGCAGCCCTAGGTGCACGCATATCAGCTCCTTGATGGTGACCCCTTTCGAGTCGTTCGGAAACGCCAGCTCCACCAGTTGTCTGGAAGTTATGTTACAATATGGCAGTTTCAGAATATGTCAAAATCATATATAGCGGTTACTACTCTATCATGAGACGACCGCGACATATACTTTCGATCTTTAATTGACGTGCTGGTTATAAGAGTAACCAGTGACCAGGTGTAAGAACACATGGCGACGTTTTTTCTTTATTCCATACAATTACACAGCTATACAGTAATACATACAGTAAACGTGGTCGCTTACTATGGGCCTCATAAGAAGGCTCAAAGTCACCCAAAGGGCAATGGAGAGGGCCATGTTGGGAGTTTCTCTGCGTGACCGCATCAGAAATGAGGCTATCCACAGCAGAACCAAGGTAACCGATATAGCCCTCCGTATCGCTAAACTTAAGTGGCAGTGGGCGGGGCACATAGCACGAAGAACCGATGGCCGTTGGGGCGGAAAGGTTCTCGAGTGGCGACCACGTACCGGAAGGCGCAGCGTGGGTAGGCCCCCGACAAGGTGGACTGATGACCTGGTAAAGGTTGCGGGAGTCCGCTGGATGCGGGTGGCGCGGGATCGGTCACTTTGGCACTCTTTGGGGGAGGCCTATGTCCAGCAGTGGACGTCTTTCGGCTGATATGATGATGATGATGATGACAGTAATACACAAAAGAAACAAATTATTATTATTATAACAGAAGACGGTTTTGCAGTGCCTAGGATAGTGTCGCAACACAGTCGAGCGATGGGAGTGGATGAGCCCGGGGAACTCCTCCGCATACTTGTGCAGCGTTAGACTCGCCTCGCCATCGTTACATTAACAGCATGTACGGTTTTTGGCGCCAGTATGTCGGCGCACTCCGCCATGACGGGCGCCAGGAAACGGCCGGTGGTGCGCTCCACATACACGAAGAGGATATGCCCGGGAGCTCCTCCACCATACTTTTGCAGCGTTAGACTCGCCTCGCCAACGTTACATTAACAGCATGTACGGTTTTTGGCGCCAGCACGTCGGCGCAGTCCGCCATGTCGAGCGCCAGGACGCGGCCGGCGGCGCGCTCCACATACTTGTGATTCACCGAGCACGCGTGGATCTTCACATACCTGTAGAAGGAGTTGAGGATGTCGCCGGGCGGCGGCAGCGCGCGCACGGCGGCGGGGTGCGGCGCGCGCGCCGGCCGCGCGGGCCCGCCGCGCTCCCACCACAGCACCGAGCACGCGTGCAGCGCGCCGCGCCGCCATGTTGCCGCGCTGTAGCCCTCGCGGGTCAGCGCTGCTGCGCGGGACACGATGCTCGCCACCTGCACACGAGACGGAATGGCACCTATATTAACGATATAAGGACTGCAACAATAGCTCAAATAACTTCGGCAAGCAAATATGCGTTAGGCCGCGGTCTGGACGCCAGCAGGCAGCAGGATTCAATCGAGTTCACTCTATGAACGCCCGGTTGCCGCGCGAACTCGGAGTTATTCCCAGAAGTCCGCATACTTGCGCACTGTAGACTACTGAGATCGCAAGCGCCAAAAGCTTACGGGGCTCAAGCCAAAGCAAATGAATCCCACCACTGGGCTACGGTGTACGCTTGCCAACAGGCCGTGTGCTTGTTTGTTATCGTCATGGAAAGTCGTGGTATAAATAAAGAGAAGCACATACGGCGTCTGGCGCCAGCATGTCGGCGCAGTCCGCCATGTCGGGCGCCAGGAAGCGGCCGGCGGTGCGCTCCACATACACGAAGTGGATGAGCCCGGGGAACTCCTCCACATACTTGTGCAGCGTTAGACTCGTCTCGCCAACGTTACATAGGAGTACGTACGGTTTTTGGCGCCAGCATGTCGGCGCAGTCCGCCATGTCGGGCGCCAGGAAGCGGCCGGCGGTGCGGTCCACATACACGAAGTGGATGAGCCCGGGGAACTCCTCCACATACTTGTGCAGCGTTAGGGAACTCGGTTCGCTCGTGCACACATAACGATGCATTAAGCGAAATAATTGGTTCAAACACATGATAAATTGTCTCGTGACATTTATAGTACGGTGGCAAAATCGCAAAAAGTCTTCTCCTTCACGATTTTCGTGGACATCTCTTCTATATACCTAAAACTGGTATGGATGTATTCCTTGTTGTCTCCAGGGTACGAATCTGCCGGTTTTAGTTAAGGGAGAGGGGGACGGACATAGCTGTGACGTCACAAAGATGGCCGCCTACGGTCATCGAATTTTGTTCAAATCTCGGGTTCTATTTTACTGATTGCTTCGTGTGAGGTGTCATTTGAAAGCTTATTAAACGTTACGTACAATCAATAGTTTTTTAATTATTAGAAAAAATATGATTTTTTCACCCCGCGCGTTTGAACGAGTACTGATAAAACATGCTTGTAACTCAATAAATAATAACTTTAGCGTAATAAAAGTTATTATAAAAAAGGTAGGTAATTTTATAAGCTTTCCAAAAAATATAGATTTTGTTGGTGTACACTAATAAATAACCAAGTAATAATATATTTTGTGAATTACGCACCAATTAACTATCACCACACTCGTCTCTGCTAGCGATCGCTGGCGTCACATCGCGCCTTTAGAAACTCTTTTTTTGTTTTCTGAGTAATTATACGACTCAGACGGTCATGATACGCACCTAAAGCAGTAGAATAAAGGCCACCTCAGGAACTTTGTAGCCCGAGCCCGAGCGGAACTTTGTAGCGATTTTGCACGAGGCGAGTGCACTGAAGCGTACTTTTTCACCCCCCACACACAATTTTACGTCTTCATTTGGCTGACAAGTGAGATTGTTATTACCAATTTACGCCCGGTTGATGTAAACTTAGTCTAGTTCGTAGTATTAAGTTGAAAATAATTAATAAATCAATGAACGGAAGCAGCTTTATTAGACAACTAGCTTCCGCCCGCGACTTGGTCTGCGTGGACCCGGGATAAACTGATCACTTAACTGACCTATATTTTAATCCAGGCTATAAACTATCTTCGTACAAAATTACATCCAAATCCGTTGAGCCGTTTAAGCGTGGTTGAGTAACAAACATCTAAACATCAAACATCCAAACTTTCGCATTTATAATATTAGTAGGACTAGTCTTTGCCCGAGGTAGCCTGTGTTGTACTTTGACTTGTACTTTCCAAATCTGACTTGTTTTGGTTATTTATTTCCTCGCAAAAGAGAAGTGAAAAACAGCTATAGGAAAAGCGGCAGAGAGATTTGTAACTGAAACGTTGCACACACCGAGTGTGTGTCCGCTTGGTGAGTGTTTGAGTCTTGTATGTGATAGAGTAAGGGGAGTGTGTGGCCGCGTTGGCTTGCCGTACGGGCCTTTTGCCCTCAGGTTCGCTTGTAAAACACTCGGCTGGTATGGTGTCCAAGAGCGCGCCCTGAAGGGACGCTACAGACCTTCGTCCCTATACGGAGAGCTCGGCCTGCCGCCTCGCTTACCATGCCGCTCTCTTTCGGGTCTTCGGCCCTCAAGTTGTCCGCGCAGGCTCGCGTGGAGAGCGCGCTCTGAAGGGACGCTTCAGACCTGCGGCCCTACGGAGCCCAGCCCAGGAGTAAAGTATCACGCGCAGAGCGCGATAGATGCGCGAGAGCGCACGCACTCTGGAGGGTCGCTTCCGGCCTTTGGCCCTCCGACTCACGTAGAGAGCGCGCTCTGAAGGGACGGTTCGGGCCTTGCTCTTAGATTCGCTGGTAAGACACTTAGGAGTAACAAACTGTCCGCGTGGGCCCGCCTTTCAGGCCTTTGGCCATCTGGCTTGCGTGGAGAGCCCGCTCTGAAGGAACGCTTCGGGCCTTCGACCCCACGCAGAGCTCGGCCTGCCGCCTCGCGTGCCATGCTGCTTTTTCGGACCTTCGGCTCTCAGGTTTGCTTGTAGGACACATAGGAGTACTAAAGAGTCCACGTGGACCCGCCCTTTGGGCCTTTGGCCCTTTGGCTTGCGTCAAGAGCCCACTCTGAAGGAACGATTCGGGCTTTCGGTCCTACGCAGAGCCTGGCCTGCCGCCTCGCGTGCCATACTGCTCTCCTTCAGCCCTCAGGTTTGCTTGTATGTCACTTAGGAGTAGTAAAGTGTCCACGTGGGCCCACCCTTTGGGCCTTTGGCCCTCTGGCTTGCGTGGACAGCCCACTTTGAAGGTACGCTTCAGTCCTTCGGCCCTCAGGTTTTTTTGTAATACATTTAGGAGTAGTAAAATGTCTGCGAGAGCTCGCCCTTCGGGGTCTTTGGCCTTAGTACTCGCGTGAAGAGCACGCTCTTGAGGGATGCTCCGGGCCTTTGGCCCCGCGAGCCTCACCGCTCGCCTTCGGGCCGTGTTGGTCTGTTCGAACTTGTTGCCTGCGAAACTGCTACTGCTTGCAGCTGCTGAACTATGGAGCTCCATAGTTCGCAAAACATATCAGTCGACAAGCTATAATAAAAATATCTATACGCATCTCCAGAGAAAAATATGTTTACATATAGCTGTTGCTAGAAAGGTAATGTAACGAATCACCACGTGCAAATGTCTTCAAATTCAACCGCAACTTGCACTCAAATGAAATGAAGTATGCGCGGGCGTGGGGTACAGCAAGAGCGGCCTTGTTCCGAGTTTGGCTCCTAGTCCTCGGGCTGGATTTTGGCGAAAGCTTGCGGCCTACAGTCAAAGAAGTTATGAATTAAAAAAGCCTCTTTATTGAAACATATTTATCTGTCTAGGGGGCGTGTACGACTCAAATCAAGGCGTCCCCTGAAACACAGTATTTATGAATTCGACTACAGGAACACACAGGAAGGCGTGGCGAGAGCTTATGAAGGCCTTATGGGCCTTGATTTGAGTCGTACACGCTCCCTAGACAGAGACACGCTAATGCCTTTCGCCCACGAGAAAAAGAGATGTAACACTTTTCGGGAATCGCTGTTGTGGACTCGATAAAAATCTAAGTTGGTGAAGTTTTATAAAAATTTCATAAAGTGAGATTTTAGATGAGATAAAATACTATAGTATTAACTTGATTGTGTCGTAAAATAATGCATCGTTTGAGTAGACTGAATAAAAAAAGGAAAATACAGACCAAACTTTTTTTTTTTTTCTATCGAGGAAATTATAAGCAATCATGCATCTATAAAATCAGATGAACAATCATATAGTCAAGAAACATATATCTGAAAACCTCTTATTGTTTCTTAATCTAGTCAGAACGGCGTTTCAAAGCACGCGATAATTTCTAATGCACCGCCTTAAGCACCACGGGGATGCCCTAGGGCAACAACAACAACAGCAACACCAATAGAAACAACAGTACCTTTCATTTGGGAACACCAAAATTGAACTCTCATAGTATCTCAATCATACGCATCGTGCCGGTTCCCGCGGACTTGCGTTACGGAATTGGCCATAAATGACGGGTTTATTATTAAACGACAACAAGTTGCATATTATTAGAAAGCCAATAAAATGTTTGATATTTTTTATAATGACATTTATCATGCTAAAGTATCTCTTTCTCGAATTATGATGGTAAGAAAGTAGAACATCGAGGTAAAAAAATCCATTTTTTTAATTATTTTCCAAACGGTTGAATATACGTTACAGATCTCAAATAATGAACTTTAGAACATTTGATACGCATTCAAATGACATCTCTTATGAACCGATCAGAAAAATAGAACCCGAGATTTGAACAAAAAACGATGACCGTCGGCCGCCATCTTTATGACGTCACAGCTATGTCCGTCCCCCTCTCCCTTAACTAAAACCGATAGATTCGTACTCTGGAGACAACAAGGAGCACATCCATACCAGTTTTAGGTATATAGAAGACGTGTCCACGACTTTTATCAATATTGGCCATTTTCCGCCGTACTATTAGGATATGTTCTATGAGCACATGTATTTAACATATTTTATTATCAGACCTCGACCATTTTGTAACATTTTCGGTGCAGCATGATTGTGTTAACCATTAAGGCAAAAAATTTTTTCAAGCTTGGTCGCGTTGCGTAGAGCCAAAAAAAGATTCGTTAAGTGATAGATACCTGCGATTACCGCAGCGGTTACAAAAAAGGCATCTTTGGAAATGCAGCAACCGCGGGCTTTAATGGAAAAAAAAGAGGACCTATAATTGTTAGAGGACCTAAAATTGTTACGACAAAATAGCTTTAAGAACAAATTGACAAACTGGCTTCTGGACAAATGCTTTTATAGTGTAAAAATATTTTTGGATTATGTTTGACATGTTGATTGATATGATGTTTTTATATATTATTTTAATTTTCTCTTCGTTTCTCCATTATTGTACCTGACTGACATTATTTATTCCATTATTATTTGACATTATTATTCTTGTTTGCATTTGTTATTATTATAATTTTGACTTGTTAATGCATTTTTTTATGATTATTATTATGGAATATAACGCTCCTCAAAAAATGTTATGTACGCCTGCACGCAGGCTGAATGCACTGGACTATGATATTATATTATTGTAATTTTAAAAACTATGTAACTGCATTCCGAGCAAAATAAATCTTTGAATCTTTGAAAAAAAAGACCAAAATCGTTAGGTACGTAATTTAAAGATACGCTGCCAAGTTTAAGGTCGGAGTTGGTATAGACATTTGTTAATAAAGATAAATATTGACGTTTTGAACGCTAATTAAGCATTACAATTGAAATTGCTTAAAACCAATTCCGTTAACAACAATACGCTACCGAAAATGCTACAAAATTAACGATGTCTGGATATGATTGATTATCGAGTGTCTACTATTTAATAAAATTGTGAAACAAGAATCTATTCAAAGAATTTACTAGCTAATTAATAGAGTTGATAATGCCATGATCATTCAACGTGGTGCTAAAGCGAAGTTAATAGAAAATTTGTGATTTGATGATCATTGTTATGAGTGTTGTTTCTAGCTCAAGCGGGAGTTAGCAATGTGTAAGTTTATACTTTTTAGTGTACGTAAGTGTATTCTACAGGAAATAATTATTCTGGAAAATTCTAACTTTGGGATTTAACTGGGTCACGAAACAATTTCTGTTTGCTAAATTAAAATCATGCTGTAAGCTCACTAAAACCATAGCGAAACATAATTTCAAACGTTAATAGTTGCGTGGGTGCAAGTCTGGTAGGCAACCCTCTTTAGTACCTACGTCGTGCAGTAGGGTTAAAACATGAATCAGGCAAAATTATATTTTCTAGCCATCTCAGGTCTCATGAGGCTAGTTCCTTCTCATCCATGTGGAGGAGGCTTGTGCCCAGAAGTGGGACGTATGTAGTCTGATGATAGTGATGATGCTTACAACATTCACTCGCATCTCACCCATATTAACAATTAGGCCACCCAACGAATACCAAAAGCTTCCTTTCATGGGAAAAAACTCGTGTAAAAGCGAATTTTAGTGTAGTTGTAGGGAATGGTATTTTAAATCACTCAATCTCATGTGATTAGCTTCACCCCCAGGTGAAGCTCACGGGCGGAGGGGGGGTGTAAAGTTCCCTTTTTTTAGTTTATCGTAAATAACTCGTAAACTGTGCCCTATAGCAAAAAATGTTCTGAAACACAAGTAATCTACATAAAATTCTCTACAAAATAGATGCATACATTTTTCCACTGGGATAAATATTTCATTAGATATGGAGAGAAGAAGATGGACAATAAAGAAATAAACACATTTCTTTAAGTATGGCACACGTAGATATGGACAATTATTATTTTAATTTGATTTGATTGGTAATTTTATGAAATAAAAATAGTAGAAAACCACCATCTACCACTTTGGAGCTTTGATGTAGCTCTGATTATATTTGAGGATGATGATGATGATGATGATGATGATGATGATGATGATTTTAGATATAGACGATAATTTTATTTTAGGAATATACGTGCCACCCTCGTAAGGCCCAAGCTATTTTTAGGACTTATGTAATAACGGCCCAGTGTCCTGAAAATAGGTCATAAAAATACTTTAATTTTGAAACTTCGAGCCCCTTAGATAGAGTTTAAATTTTATTAGCAAAAGCTAATGAGTTGGGCTATTAAGCCTGAAATTCTTTGTCCTAAAATTAGGCCGATGGGCCTTACGAGGTTAAAAAAATGTGTTTATTTCTTTAGTGTCCATCTTCTCTCCATATCTTATGAAATATTGATCCCAGTGGAAAAATGTATGCATCTATTTTGTAGAGAATTTTATGTAGATTACTTGTGTTTCAGAACATTTTTTGCTATAAGGCACAGTTTACGAGTTATTTACGATAAACTAAAAAAAGGGAACTTTACATCCCCCTCCGCCCATTAGCTTAAACCCCACCCACCAGTACTTTTAGTACGTGGTTTAAAATACCATTCCCTACAACTACACCAAAATTCGCTTTTACACGAGTTTTTTCCCCTGACTTTCCTTCGTTGGGTGGGCTAAATATCTAAACAATGGAAAGTGAAATTTTCAAGGTTCTTGACTAAGCTGGCAGTTGCAACCACGTGCCAGTCGACGAAGCGTAGGAAGGCCCACAAGGTACACTGATGACCAGGGCCCCGATACCACAAAACTTTATAAGTCTACTACGATTCGACAAAATTGTTCAATTTTCCATGGAAAAGGTTGTCAATTTTTTCAATTTGTACGCTTGTAAAGTTTTGTGGTTTAGGCTGGTTAAGGTCACAGGAGTCCGCCGAATGCGGGCATCTCATGACCGATCGTGGCGTTCCCTGGGACAGGCCTATGGACATATCCAGCAAACAACTTGCGCAAATGACTTGGAAAATTACGTTTCTTTCAAACGTTAATTTATAACAGCGTTTTTTTGTTTGTTTAATTTTAAAATATTATTCTAAGATGCCTTATCCAAGAACCCACCAAAATTTCCATCGGGAAGTAAATATATAAAAATAAATTACACATCAATTATATTCTTTGTGTGATTTATTTATTATTCTTGAAGAGCTCCTGTAAATTAACCAAAACAAAAATTAAAATATCTATTAATATTTTTCCTCTTTTTTCAGGAATTGGTTAAATATCGATTTTTTTGATGACTAATATTTTGGTGGATTTTGAGTCTACGTAATTACTAAAATGAGAATATATCAGTTACACACAAAAAAGCTGCTGTCATGAATTATTTCCAAATTTCCATTTTTTTCCATACTAATGAAAATAAAGTGCTTGGGCTACTTGGGCACAGAAGCGATTTTAGGTGTCCTTGGTCGGGGGCGGTGAGGGGCGACAGCGAGGGGTAGCGTGTCGACGCCTGATTGGTAGATCGGTTGACGTTTGCGTCCCTCACCCCGCCCACGTCCCGCGCCAGCCATAGTACACTTTCGGCCAGTCATTAATTGATTTTAACATCAGTGGCAAGCAAGCGTTCATCAACTCTTGTCAGTTATTTATTGAGGTACCTGCAGTCTGTTAAATTTGTCAATTGTTTGTTGAGTTTTATTACCAAAAGTAAGACTAATGCCACCACAAGTCACAAAGTAACGTACTTGTAGAAAGACAGACAAAAAAAAGTTTCAGGCAGTTTCAGGTGATAATGTGGACACGCTGGACAAGTGATTCTACGTTATTCAAAAACTCGGGATATCAATGATATACGTAAAATTGTAAATCACCGGCATAAAATAAATATGGCGGAGTTGGTTCCTGTCAAAAACTTAAAGTTATGGACCTAACAAGTGCCTGAAAAAAAAGGGTGCACATTTAAAAAAAATTTCGAGCACTCTGCCCCACCATTACATGCGTTTATTATCTTTGCTCACGTCAAAGCATGCATTAATTGAAAAGGATATGATCCCATGCTGAAGTATCGCATAGCTTTAATCTTCAGGAACTCGATGTATGGCGCCATGACAGTCGTCAGCTCCTTCAACGGAGCCGTCAGGTTCAAACTTGGTATATCCGGTTTCAGCAACTCTATGGAAATTAAATAGAGATTTTTTTATACTGTCGTAATGTTTGAAATCCTGTGCACACTTACGTAGTTAAGATGTATAATCCAGATGTATTTATTTTAAGGAGAACCAACAGCTTTAAAACTTATTGCTAACGTGAATATTAGCAAAAAAGCCAATTACAGGATCTCATACTAATATGAGAATACTTAGTGTGAACCCACAGTTACAAGCGGGCGCAAAGATTCGCGTTGGACTTGTTTTTATAATACCTATGACTGTCTCCAGCGCTGTGTGCATCGCCGTGGCCGTAGTCTCCGGGGTGAGCGGAGTGGTGGTTGTGCAAGATTTACGCAGCTCCAGCATTCGGCTCGACAAGCGGGAGCAAAGATTCGCGTTGGACTTGTTTTTATAATACCCCATGACTGTCTCCAGCGCTGTGTGCATCGCCGTGGCCGTAGTCTCCGGGGTGAGCGGAGTGGTGGTTGTGCAAGATTTACGCAGCTCCAGCATTCGGCTCGACAAGCGGGAGCAAAGATTCGCGTTGGACTTGTTTTTATAATACCCCATGACTGTCTCCAGCGCTGTGTGCATCGCCGTGGCCGTAGTCTCCGGGGTGAGCGGAGTGGTGATTGTGCAAGATTTACGCAGCTCCAGCATTCGGCTCGACACTGTCTCCAGCGCTGTGTGCATCGCCGTGGCCGTAGTCTCCGGGGTGAGCGGAGTGGTGGTTGTGCAAGATTTACGCAGCTCCAGCATTCGGCTCGACAAGCGGGAGCAAAGATTCGCGTTGGACTTGTTTTTATAATACCCATGACTGTCTCCAGCGCTGTGTGCATCGCCTTGGCCGTAGTCTCCGGGGTGAGCGGAGTGGTGATTGTGCAAGATTTACGCAGCTCCAGCATTCGGCTCGACAAGCGGGAGCAAAGATTCGCGTTGGACTTGTTTTTATAATACCTATGACTGTCTCCAGCGCTGTGTGCATCGCCGTGGCCGTAGTCTCCGGGGTGAGCGGAGTGGTGGTTGTGCAAGATTTACGCAGCTCCAGCATTCGGCTCGACAAGCGGGAGCAAAGACTCGCGTTGGACTTGTTTTTATAATACCTATGACTGTCTCCAGCGCTGTGTGCATCGCCGTGGCCGTAGTCTCCGGGGTGAGCGGAGTGGTGGTTGTGCAAGATTTACGCAGCTCCAGCATTCGGCTCGACAAGCGTGTGCATAGATTCGCATTGCACTTGTTTTTGCGCAACGCATCTGTTGTCTGAAAAAAATGTATTAGTATAATCAATGGGATATGGCGTCGTTCCATGGTAAGTATTTTTTGCAGCAAATAGAAAAAAAAAGTTATAGAAACATACATCCCAACTAACATTTTGGTGTCAGCTAAGAGTTTTATTATAAACTTAACCTTTATAAGTGAGTTATATGTATTTAACTCAGTTGGAACTAATAGTGTTATAGAGGAGTTAAAAAAAAAAATTAACCCCTAAAGTGTTACTAGAGCTTTATTGAACGCTGCTAAAAAGGTTTTAGAGTTATAAGAGTGTTACTCAAAGCAATTATACTTAAGATGTTAAAGCTTTAACCTGTTTGTAACGCTTAAACCTTTACAAGAGTGCTCGCTGACGCTAATTAACTCTTATTGCTTTTTAGTTGTTGCAGTGGAGTGTCTTATAAAGCTTAAGGTGTTACATCTGCTATAAGATGCAGGCAGAGACTTTATAACAGAGTTGGTCAAGGGTGTTGTAACCAGTGATCGGAATAGGCAGAGTATAAATACCTAAACTTAGTAGCACAGAGACAAAAAGTGGAGACTTCCTTACGACTATATTTTTGCGTGACTAAAATCCCGGGAACTTACTAAGTAACTAATATTTTATAAATATGATAAAAATCAATGTGTTTCGGGTTCAATAGAATCACTAGGCACAAAATAAAACAACCAATAATATAAACGGATTCTTTACAGATATTACGTCGTAATTCATCAGTTCGGTGCAAGCGCTCGTGGCAGTCGCACGCAGTCACTTGGTAACCCAAGCCAGTATTCGTAATCTCCAGTGGTTCCCAAAGTTTTCAATATGCGGTGCGCCATTTGTCAAGATAGTGTTAATGCTATTCGCTGTGGAACTTGTGAGGGTGACATTGGTTACTGCTGCGCGAACACATCAGAATGTATGTGTGTGATTTAAGTATATTGTTACTTTTGTCACTGTTTTAAGTTCAAATAAGATTAAGTAGTTAGTGTTACAATGTGGTAGTGTGAAACACCTAATAATTCCTACTTTGTTACTATTGGTGGGAACCTGTAATTGGCTTTTTGTAACCAAATTAAGTTAACCATATTGTATCAATAGCTGTTGGTTCTCCGAATGATAAATAAATAAATAAAAATCACATAGAAACACAGTATAAACCCGTCTGTACTCGATAAAGGATGGTATGAAACAGTATTGTCAGCTTATTATTAATGCATAAAAAGGATAGGAGGTAGCAGCAACAAGTGATAACGACATCTGGTTCCCTTTAACACGATAACAATAGGAACCACGAGAAATACAATAGATAAGACTACTATTTTGTCTATCTCTTTCACTTAAACACGAAATGTGAACGAGGATAAAATAGACAGATTAATTTTAAAAATAGAATAAAATTGTTGTTTCTTCTGTAGTCCACAGAAATATAGAAGTAACAACAATTTTCTCACCGGTGATTTTTATGTAAAGTAAAAAAAATAGTGTTGCTGTTACTACTAAATTATTGATACATCCAATATTCAATTATAGGATTTACTTTTATATAACTTTAATTTTTAATCCGGGAAGTCCCGGAAAGAAATGTTTGTAAAATCCTGAGAGAATTTTACTAAATTAATCTATGAGGAGAGCTGTAACCTATCAGTCCTAACTCCTATTGCCCTAAACAACCCTAGAGCCCTAATTCCCTAGCCCTATCATAGATTTGATATATACATATAAATACGAAGGATGTCTGCACCATGAGACCTACGGGATACAAACGGAAGGTTGGAAGGATATGGGTAATAGGTTGGATATTCACTGCCAACTGCACAGACTCATGCAGTTGATTAAGGCTAAGGTGTCTTGGCCACAGTGAAGGATTATACCCCTGGTCGATGAAGTAAGGTCTGAGTCCAAACTTAAAAGACATTTATTTACAGTTAACATCATATTTTATACCAAATTATACATGTGTGTGCGTGAATACCCATAGTCCTATTCTTATATGTATTTTGTTAAGTCGACGAAATAGCCATCGCACTTTGTTCGCGCTCAGTGCTACTGTGCAGTTTCTTGTCCCAAATCTTTATGCTGATGTTGCGTACGTATCTATGTTCAACGCTCGTGAACAATGTTAGCGCAAGGAAGTCTCCACTTCATGACTTTGTTCTACTAAGTTTAGGTATTTATACTCTGCCTATTCCGATCACTGGTTGTAACACAAGATACTAGAAGTGTTGAACAACATCGTTATAAAGGCAAAGCCTGCACAATATTCTTGACTAAGGGTGTTGCAACTCAATAAGCGTTATAGATGAGTTAACTGACGCCTAAAGCTTTAACCCATTCATGGCCACGAACCACAAAGCGTACACAACACGCCGGGCCACCATACAAACCGTTTTCAGCTAAAACGTGTGACTCAGCTTATGGGTCTCGGGGCCTGGCGCGAACGTCAAAGAAATTGCCGCTTATGAATCCGGTCCGTTGGACAATATTATGCAACATTTTTACTAACCAACTGTTTACTGTTCATATTAAAATATATATATTTACTAATTTGTTGATATTTGTAAGAAACTAAGAATGAACATTTTAAAGCCTGATCATTGTCAAGAGGGCGCTGTTATTTTCATATTATTATAGGGTTCAGAAAAAATCTTTTCTTGTAAATATTTCTCACACACTGTTGTGATAATACAATATACCATTTAGTTGGTGACAGTTTAAGCCGCCCTGTTTTTATAAAAATTGGCATGGTAATAAGTTTGGTCCTTAGAAATGTTGCTTGCTACCATCCAAACAGTAATCCACTGTATAAAGGTACAATTTGCAACGAGTTTCGTCATGAAATAAGCTTTAAAACCAAGTTATAAAGTTTATTTTTGCGTGCTATGAAGATATGTGTAGTTTTTACAATTAGCGCCAGGCCACGGTGACCCATACCTTGAGTCATGTCAATAACTTCAGGCATACATATATTTTTGATATTTTTGAAATGTAGATTTATCCATTTGCTTGGGACACGTATGTATCTCGAATTTCAGAATATTTACTATATTACACTTCCAGTAAACCAAACGTGAATATTCTAGACCCTGTTTCACTAAAGAAAAACATGTTTACAATTATGTTTTTCAACATGCCTTATAAAGATGGTCGTTAGCTCAAATTATACTTATATTATTTCGTCATATTACGTTTTGTTTATATTTAAATCAGAATTTATTCACGACTCACATGTGAGTCACGGGCCCTGCGCGACTGTTTTAACATGACCCATACGCTGAGTCACGGGCCCTGAATGGTTTAATGTAAGTTCGCCATTGTTTTGGTGAACTCTAACCTACAAATTGATTAAGTTATTCAATATTTGACATCAAAATACTTTACTATTTATGTTACTCTTGCCATTCTATGGATGCCACTTAATTTAACATGCCACTGGCCAAGAAACAAGAATATAAAATAATAAAAACTTTAGGTGTCTATTTTATTCTTCATAAGTTTTATTACAAATCTTTAATAAATCCTGGGCGCGTTAAAATTGAGATGGGAAACATGGTATACACTTACCGTAAAATCACAAGGGCAGATTGTTTTCACTTCATTTCACATACACATCCAATTTAATACACTTTCATTAAGTACGACTCCTGTCACATATAATAATAATCTTCGCCACTTTTTCGGTAGACTATATTTGTCTCATAATTTCATATTAAAGAAAAGAGTAAGATATATGCTCACTTGAAACTGGGTAAGCGCAAGAGTGTTACAAGTTACAACACTCTCAGCTAACACCTTAAGCGTTACTACGGTGTGTGTAGAGCGTTGGTTAACACTATGGGTGTCAGATAACACTGCTCTAAAGGCTTTCTAACACCTTAACCTGTAAGACGTGGGCCTCTTTCGTGGTTATATAGAGCATGCTCTAACACCTTTCTTACAGGCATTCTTAACACCTTAACACTTGGCTGGAACCGATATAAGAATGATATAAGGGTTATTTTAACGCTAGTGTGCTAGTTGGGATAGTTCTCCTCATTGGCCAACTCTACCTGTCACCCATGCAATAGATTATTCAAGAGCAAGTTTGGCATAGCCAGGTCTGGACAAAAAAATTGAATCGCGTGTATTGGAATGATAGGAAACTGAAAAACGAATTCAGTGTACAGGTCGATTCACGAAAGCTGGCACGAATGAATTGAACTGGTTTTCTGCCGACAAACTGCTATGCAGTTTGGCAGATATTAATTATAGTTCAAATGTAATGTTGATAAATAAAATAAATAAAAAAAAAAAAAAACGAGTGAATTTTAATGTCTATGTGTGCATCACATAATTATTGAATACAGGTTGATGCAAAAAGTGATTAGGTATGATAATTGTGTTTTAGAATTTGTTTGTGTTTCTCTTTTTTAGATTTCTTACAATTCGAAGATGCCATCACCTCTCGATTCTTGACATTAAAAATAAGTCTGAAAAATTGAGATACGTTTAATTTACTACGGACTTTAATAATAATTACTAAAAGCATTAAATGATACCTGGTGCATATTTTAATAATGTAATTATTTTTTTCTTGAATAACGAAAAAGTGTTAGGTACATGTTTACAAATTATTAGGAGGCCCCTGTATAAGAACGGCACCCACACTGCCACTCACAGTGACAAGTGACATTACTTTCGGTCAATTGATTCATGCCAGCTCTCGTGAATCGACCTGTACCCACACATTTTGTTAAAAAACAACATGCAACACAAAACTTAGACTCATTATGAGGTTTTCAAGACAGCAGCGAATTTTTACTAGGCACTATATAGCCCTCATAAGCCAAAAAGCGGTATCTCAAAATGAAATGTCATTGGAACATGCAATTTAAAATCTATGTCTAATGACATAACTTGAAATAACATTTAATTTTGAGATACCGCTATGGCTTATGAGTATTGGTATCTTATCTTAGGTATGCATAAGGTCCTCATTTCCGGAGTGACACGTGCATATAACTCATAAAAGGAAGTTATAATTTATTTCTCATTAGCCTCCGCCCGCTTTCGTCTGCGTGGACCCGGAATAAAAACTATTCTATAATTTAATCCAGGCTATAAATTATCTTTGTGCAAAATTCCATCCAAATCGGTTGAGCCGTTTAAGCGTGATTGAGTAACAAACATCCAAACACAAAAAATTTAAATTTTCGCATTTCATTTCACCTTTTTCAAAGCAGCTTCCAAGGCGTCGAGTGTGTTAGGCAACAGCTCCAAATTCCTCTGCAGTAGCAATCTACGCAAGTTGGACAGCATTTGGGACGCCATGTTTGTTGCTATCCCCACCTCCCTATAAACAGAAGAGACTTTATACTGCAAGAAATATGCCAATACGGGTGTAGACTCCAAACTACTACTCCAAAAGAAAGAAGGCAAAAAAATATGCCTAGTGACGAAAATCCCATTCAGATATCTCAAAGAATTACGAAGCTACCACCGCTTTGATATTACTTGTTAGAGAGAGAAAACGCAAACAGTTTGTGACGTCACAAACTGCGAGGCTGCTGAAGAGCGAGCCACTTTGATGGCGGCGCCGAACACGATGGGGCGCGGCACGTGCAATCTATTAGTGACGTCACTCACTACAAGCGTCATCGTTTCATATGAAGTTGCGTTTTGCGAAAAAGGGACGGAACATACCCCTTCTTAAAACTTTGGACACTCATAACATCGTGATTATGTAACCTCTTGCGTTGCTTATTTCTTCATTTGACTACATTTTTAATCCTTTTTCGACATTATTGAATATTATTCGCCTGCACATCCACTACACTACTGCGCCATTCTGCTCCGAGGGCCCTGCGATAAGCTTAATAAACCATCTCCTCAGGTAACTCACCGGAGCTCCATGTCCAAGAGAACCACTAGCACGACGCGCGGCGCCACGCGCGCGACATGCAGCGAGTGCGGCGCGCACGGCGCGTGCGCTGCGCCCGCGCACAGCTGCACTACTGCGCTGTTCTGCTCCGAGAGCCCTGCGCACAATAGGGTAGTTGTGTCATGTTGAAAATTGATAACGTAGTGAAGCAAACCACTAGTTAGTGCAATTAAGTATAAATTGAAATAAAAAATAGCCTTTATTTTCAGACCCTAAGTAATAGTTACAAATGTGTAGGTACTAATAACTAATTTATCACTCAGTGAGCGAAGAAAGAAAAAAGAAGAGTGAGTAAATTACAAACTATAATTAATATCAAAAAAGATATGAACCTTGAAAGATTAGAATGTTTTTTTTAATGTCCAAAAGTATTTTAAGGTTACTAATATAATCTTTACGCTTTTATAGAAACAAATTTGTACGACAAGTATGGGCCTAAACGCAGTATTTCGCGCTCGAAACAGCATTTACTTGATTTTCCATACAACGATTTAGTTCAAATTGCAGATGACGAATATATGAAAAGTAAATATAGATGTCGATAACTTGTAACAAAATATCTTTCACTGCACTAAATCTCGAGTGAGCGAGATACATCGTGCAAGCGAAAAAGCAGAGACAATGACGTATGAAGACCTGGCAGATAACATGGTTGTATCCCTTTCTTACTCGTTTTTAAGTACAAACAGAACTGCTATATAAGAAAATATGGTAACGAACTCCATTGATTCAATCCGATCGGCAGTGTATAGTGCAAACGCAAATGCCCTTTCGAAAGCCTTAACGAATAAGAGGGATTGCTATAATATTCGAGGTCGAGTATTATCGTTGATACCTTATGGATTTCAATCATTCTTTCTATCGCAGTTTTGACAAAAATACGACCATTCAAGCGGTAGACCTTAATAAAAACTGAATCGATCCACTATTTACTTTCAGAATTACACTGCTCCTGTTCCTACTGTTAGATACTTAAATATTGTTATACCAAACAAAATAATAAAAATATTGAAATGCCACATACATGGTAGACGGATGACGTCATCACTATTGCCTGCTTCCTCGTACTCCTGCCAATACTCCTGCGCAGCTATGGCTTGGATGCTCATCAGTGTCAGGTCTGGCGGCGTCAGCACTTCCGTCCCACGACTGGTTCACAATAGGCAAACAATAATTAATATTAAGGGGCAATCTTACACAACTCATAGTAAGCTCAATAAGGCTTGTCTTATGTGTACTAGACAACGATTATTTAAGTCTATTATCATACATAAAAGACATCCAAGACTCTGAAATTCAAGTTCATGCTCATCACACTCATTCTTCACTCGCCCGTCACAAATATTTGTATAATTCGGGCAACCAATATGTATTCCATTTAAACCATTCTGTACTAGCCAGCCATGTAGAGCTCACTTTATACTGGACACTTTAAAGATAAACTATTAAAAAACCAAAATTAATTGGCGCTGGCGCAACAATTAAAGTCCTTGACCGTACATACATTTGATTTGCTAAGGCCAGCACGTCTATCATGGGAGAGCCGCGACATACTTACTCTCGATTTTTCTCACACTACACCTCTTTTTCTAAGTGTTCTAATAAGAAAAATCGAGAGAGCTCGCGCGGCGTCGCATGATAGCCGTGCCGCGCAGTAGATTATTCGACATTACTAACCAATGTAAGGTCTAACTGATCATTATTATAAAACCGTGCGTAACCGGCGCACATTACCGTGTTAATCCTGGCCTTAACCTAAGACTCTGCTTAAGCTTGGTATTGAATCTCATTTAGTTTATCCAATTCTTAGGAACCAGTAAAATGCCATTTACGTACCTTGAATACAAAGCCAGCTGTTTATCCCCAACAAAAAGCATCAAATGATAGTGCTGGTACGAGCACTTCATTTGTTTGGAGGCACTCTTGAGCGCATTAAGTGCTGCCGCAGTGGCGCCACTTTCGCCTATAACTCCAGTTGCACCCGGTATGGAATCACCTTTGGTACGGCTGTCGATTAGTTCAGACAGCCAATTTCGGTAGACGGGTGACTGTAGTCTGAGGACCAACACAAATGTGATCAGCAAAAATGTACTATTCTTCAGTTCCCAATGATAGTGGACATTATACGAAAATTTTGAAGGAATCATGCTATTCATAAGTTCAATTATCTTTCTTCAAAATATGAGAATAATGAAAAATTACACTCAGGGTAAAGCAGATCAATTGCTATAAATTATAATACTCAGACCCCATTATCAGGGGCGAAAATTTAGTGAAATCTAACACTGGGGTTGTCACACAATATTGACGATTGGTTCCAGCTATTGCTCTGCTATACTAAATATAGTTTTCGCGTCGCAATCGGTTTATTTCCAATTTCGCCATCAACTTCTTTTTATACTGAGAAAATCAGCACGATTTTCCAGGAACTTGATATTTTTACTGAATAATAAAATCATTTAAATATGACATGCAACATATTTTGAGAAATAAAATAAATGACAATGAAAACTTTTTCAAGACCGTTGGCTCAACATATGTCGTATGTCATGTCGCCCACGAATAAACTAAGTACCTATATTGTTTACATCAAATTCTACAGGTTAAAATAATAATGTAGGTAATAATTATGTGCAATGTCAACCCTGGTATTTTAAATAAATTTTCACCGCTGATAACGGGGTCTGATAATAACACCCTAAACTATCGCAGCGTGAAGCAGGTGCACTTCAAAGTGACTTATCCAGACTGGATGATTACTGCTCGCTCAATCTCCTTAACCGTAAAATTAATACACTCTCGTTCGGACGCGCGAGATTGCTGTACGGGACCATCTTACATGATCCTAAACTTCTTTTTAATAACCATATTGATAATGTCATATCTAGAGCATCTAAATCACTAGGTTTTTTGTTTCGTTGTTCAAGGGATCTTAAACGGGCTAAATCTTTTAAGATTCTATATTGTGCCCTTGTTAGGAGTACCTTGGAATATGCTTCTCAGGTCTGGAATCCTCGTTACAAATGCTATGTAACGAGATTGGAAAATATCCAGAAGAAGTTTTTAAAGTTTCTTTGCTTCAAATTAGGTATTCGCTACGACTCAAATAAGTATTTGGATCTGTGCAGGAGATTCCATCTTCTCCCACTTGAGACCCGTCGAAATATAGCCGACATTACATACATACCTACTTAAAGTTGCATCGAATTTAATCGACAGCCCCACCTTACTTGGTAAGTTGAACATCCGTATACCCAGTAGAGCTCGGCGTAAGCCGCCACTATCCGTGCCATTATCATCCACTAACTATAGGCAAAATAGTTTTATGATCAAAGCGAGAAACGGCTTAAATGAGGTGTTTCAGAGGTTTGACGACCTGGACCTATTCAGTGCAAGTGTTCCTTTAGTAAGACGAGGCTTATCTCGACAATTTTTCGTTAGAGGTAGGGAAATGGTTTAGATAGGTAACTCTTTTTAGTCTATTTGGAAATAAGTACTTAACTTATGTAGCCGTGTCAAGACGCAAAAGCGCTGTGTTTTCGTTTGGTTTTTGCTCACTTATTTTTTATATATTCATCACGCTATCGGTGAGGATCTGTTATTAGCTCACTGTCACTACTGTTTTAAGCTACTGTCTAGTATTTAAGCTGATGATCTTCCTATATAAATAAATAAAATATAATGACTATATTTATCCTACAAAATAAATAACTCTGAGTAACTCACAAGTTAATGTTCTGTCCACAGATGTGCTGCACAAAAGTCTTGCAGTCCAGAAGCTCTCTCTGGGCATCATCAATTGACTGCTTGCTGACTATCATGAATATGTGATCCAACCACTGAAAACGAATCTGCTATCAGACTTATAGAGCTTTAAAAACACCCTTCCATTGAAAGACACTGCCTACAGCCATCATCAAATCTGTGTCTAACCTATATTTAATTGAAGTATGCTATTTTTTTTTATACAACGACGGTGGCAAACAAGCGTACGTTCCGCCTGATGGTAAGCGGACACCGCAGCCTATATACGCATGCAACTCCAAAGGAGTAACATGAGTGTTGCCGACCCTTGATATGTTTGAGGATTCAGCGTGTTGACAGCTGTAAGAACAAATTCCCTCGCTCTCAACACAACGCATCCTCGGGAGTTCTGGCGACCTTGCTCACTTCCAGGAACACTACTACAGAGCAATTAGTAGTGTTATTATGACTGTGGTTTTCTGCAAGGTGGAGGTACTTCCCCAGTTGGGCTGCTTCACATTCGAGCGGGATGACATTTCGCTGTGCCCTACCTCACACTACACTATATCAATTACATTACATTACATCATTCACCATAGCTACACATTAACAGACAGCATGTGTTAATAGCACAGTCAAGTAGACATTTTTTTTTATCAAATAGACTAAGACATTCATGGATAATGCATTACATTTAACACATTCAGACCGCAACTTCAATTCAATCGTTGTTAAGCCTATGTGACGTCTACAGACGTTGCTGGACCAAACATGTTAAGAAAATGAGCTATCTGGGAAAGGCTGCAGACCATTTTAACTGTAAATGTTTACTGAGCAGGAATGTCCGTCCAGTAACGAAATTCAAAATGTTCATAAAAGTGGTAAATGATAAATTATTCACCACAAGCAGGATCTGAACCCGCTCCCTCAGGAATCCGTCCATCACTCTTGCCAACTGGGCTACTGTGGGTCAACTAGTGGATATGAACTCTCAATCCCTTCCCTTCTTATTACACCTGAGGGAGACTGATAATAGCGACATCTACCGCGATGTTGTTTTTTGTTCAAGAAGCAATACAAATGTTCCATAGTGATAGCCCAGTTTTAGGGTTACGAAGCCTTATGGATTCGTCATGTCTGTCTGTCTGTTTGTCACAGCTACTTTTTTCCGAAACTATAAGAACTATACTGTTGAAACTTGGTAACTAGATGTATTCTGTGAACCGCATTAATATTTTCAGACAAACAGAAAAAAAAAACAATAAATTTTGGGGGTTCCCAATACTTAAAACTGAAACTCAAAAAAACTTTTTTTCATCAAACCCATGTGTGGGGTATCTATGGATAGGTCTTCAAAAATGATATTGAGGTATCTCATATAATATTTTTCTAAACTAATAGTTTGCGCGAGAGACACTTCCAAAGTGGTAAAATGTGTCCCCCCCCTGTTACTTCTAAAATAAGAAAATGATAAAACTAAAAAAATATATGCAAATTTCCACCGAAAATTGGTTTGAACGAGATCTAGTAAGTAGTTTTTTTTTAATACATCATAAATCGTAAACTGCAATTTAATTTACCTTTCATTCAGCGGATAATGGTACGGAACCCTTTGAGCACGAGTCCGACTCGCACTTGGCCGGTTTTTTGATTGACTATAGTAAATTATTGGTGGGTATAATGACAAATGGCGCTAAGCTGATTTTTCACCAGAGGGACGAGACGAGGGCACAGAGCGCGTGCGAGGAGAGAATTGATATTTTTCCACACAAATTAATTACAATTCTCGTCTCGCCCCTCCGGTGGAAAATCTGCTTACAGCTTGCAAATTTAGCATTTCCATGCATGCAAGCTGGGGGAGAGTGAATTCCAACCACACACACATCTAAGCTTGCCAAAATAATCCACTTTTACATGTGTAACATATGTATGTTACCTCGTCAAACACAATTGTAGTATCATCCCTGCATTGCATAGAGGAATATGTGTTCCCGAACTGCGCCGCCATAACTCGCTGCGATGTAATAATCGGAGATAGGAGTTGCGACACTTTGAAGCCATCTGTTATATTTAGCTCACTATGCTAAAAACATTAAAAAGATATTATTATAAAAACACTTTCACCATTGAAGTAAGTCAAAATATCTTACATACATAGCCATATAACTTAATAGGAATAGCTCGAAAAGTTTTTATACAGTTGGGCGCGGCAACCATCTACAATACAGGATATCCCTTAAATTCAAGTAAAATGAACAAATAGTATGCACAACGGTTACAATTATGAATTGAATTGCAACAAATCATTAATTAGAATCAGCCCAATACTCTTTCTCATTAACAATACCTGATCGCTTAGTGATTTCATGCGTTCTATAAATTCTTCGTCCCATTTTGAATACAACAAGTCGTTCACGTTATCAAAAATAAGTATAGCTTTCATTTTAGGATATTACTTCTTATTTTGGTAAGTATTCGTTGTTAGTTCTTATCAATAGATAATTAAACAACTCTCGCTCGAACGAGTCGGACTAAAGTGAATACTGTGATTACTGTGAATAATATAAATATACAATGACGTGAACGTCAGTCAAAGTTGTCAAATGTCAAACATACAGTGAAGGACGTGACATATTAAAGCTGTATTTTTGTTATACAATTTGAATCTGAAATTTCACGAGACCGTTCATAACCAAGCAAATTTCGGCAAAAGAATGGTGAAGTAATAAAATAAAATTTGTTATTCATCTTTCATAGCACCAATTTTCAAGATCTATTTTGAATCCGATGTTAACATAAACACAATATAAGCAAAAAACGCAAATAATCTTTTCCCCAAATGAGTACTTATGTAAAAACATTTACAGAAAAAATAAGCAGTTGCAAGCAAAGCTTATGGTTTTAGAACGCTCATTCAAAACCATTTTGTCTAGACGGACCTTTGATACTCAGTGGGCCTACCGCGAAACTAAAACGAACTTCGTTCGTGCATCTTCATCCCTGTCGCACTTGCCGGTTCGAGCGACAGAGAGGGAGATACACGAACGAAGTTCGTTTTCGTTTCACGGTAGCAACTCAGATGGGCTACCGGGAAATGTAAACGAAGTTCGTTTGTGTATCTCCGTCTCCGTCGCACTTGCAAGTTCGAGCGACAGAGACGGAGATATTCGAACGAAGTTCGTTTTCACTTCGCGGTAGCCCCTCAGGACAGGCTATGGTAATAATAATAACACGTGCGAGCAAGCTGGTAGCATACAAATCTGGATAAGTGTGACAGAAAGGGAAATATCATTCGTTGTCCTTCTCATAGTTCCACTTTAACACTTTATTTATTTGCCACAACTGATTTAGTATGAAGTTGTGGCACATAAACCATTACCCGTCCAAATTGAGTAGGTGGTATATGGCAAGTCATCAGCCATTTTAAGACCAGTTCTTAATTTAGCTGCATAAGAGCTTTTCCGTCCCTCGCTCGTTGTGGCATCACGTATAGCCTGTCCTTAGTATTATAGGTCCATGAGAGAACCTATTTTTGGCGTTTGGTTTAATTGGTTTGTTGTTTGACATTGAAATGTCAATAAATTTCAAAATACATTATTTAGCTTCTATCATGTGGTCAGTAGCCTCACGCCTGGTAAGTACATTCTCACTCCTCAGTAGTAAAGTTCTCCGAGTATCAAAAATGTAGCGGTTCATTTGAAAATGTATTTCTACGCTCATTTTCTATTTGCAGGCATTGCGTAGCCCGAAAATTAAGGCGGCACAAGCCAGCCAAAGCAGGTCTTTCTGGGAATATGTTAACATGATGTTCAATCAGCCGGATCCAGATCGCATAAAACTGGTAGGCTCTGACCGTGCGTGCGCCGAGTGGGTGCTGCGCAATGGCGGCTCCGTCGAGTGGATCGGAGGGCAGAAAGTTGTAGATTACAATTTACTGCCCGCTAATGACCAACCGGTCCCGAAGCTGGCAGTTATTGATGGAACCAATTCATCAATATCACATTATGGATTTGCTCACTTAAGTATGAACTTTCATAAAAATATATTATTCTCCTTATTTTTATGCATTCGCCAGTGAATTTCCGTGTACATACCAAATTAAAGCTAGTCTCTCCTGCTAGCAAGTCAGGCTTTATCTTAACTACATTACATGTGTTCAAAAGGTAACTTAATTACATCAATTCTTGTTTTTCAGTTGGATGTACAAATCTATACAAAATTATACTTCATAAAAGTTCATATATTGAAGATCGAGCATTGAAAGGATTATCATTTGGTAAAGATACTTTGACCCACATACAAGTCTCCAAGATAGCTGATGTCAGTGATGCCGGATTGAAGGATTTAAAAGATTGTCACAAGCTACAAACTTTGGTATTGTTTGACTTGACAAGTGTTAATGATTTGGAGGGTTGTAAACAATACTTGGCATCACAATTACCTAATTGTAAAATACAAGGTAAATAAAATCATCTAATGAATGATTCAGTGAAACAAATTAAGTATTTAAAATAATTATTTATTAATTTGTTTATAACTATTTCTTTATATTCTTTCTCATTGATATTTACAGAAGCTGGCACAGTAAAAGAGTAATCATAGATGACATTGAAAATGAGACAGCCGAACAGAATATAATCATTGAACAATAAACTATATTAACTTAAACCACATTTGTCATTTGATACCTTTACCAACTGCTTCATTAACATTAGTGTAGCCATCTTTGTGTAGGAGATCAGCCAACTCCCGTTTGATCTTCTCAATGACTGGAGGCCCATGGTATATTAAAGCTGTGTAAATTTGTACCACACTAGCTCCTGCCAGGATCTTCTCATATGCATCTTGCCCAGTAAATATCCCTCCTACACCTACTATTGGAACTTTACCTGAAATTTTATGAATATTATGATTAAAATAATAGTCTATCATTAACTTATTAACACAATTAGAGACACATGTTGCATGTCATAGACCAAATTAAAGAAAAAATACTCAAGTGCTGCTTTACAGTTCTCAGCCTTTATGGTGTCATAGTTCAAACGAAACGAAAGTGACATTAATATCTAATTCTTTTAAGTAACAAGATATGTTCTTTTGATGTGCTCTTCATTGAACCTTGGTTAATACAAACCTTCAGTTAATTTGTACATCTCCTTGATCATTTCAGTGGCTTTGGTGGCTAATGGCTTCCCACTTAGACCTCCAGCCTCTTGGGAAACCTCCTGGTGGACCAGCCCTGGCCTCTCTATAGTTGTATTTGAAATGATAAGGCCATCAACATTAGTCCCTTTCTTAGTAATCACAGCAGCAATTTCCTTCTTGTCTTGTTCCGTTAGGTCTGGGGCCAACTTGAGTAATAGAGGTATGTTCTTATTAGTACTCATTTCATTCCTCACTATATTGACCTCTGTCAATAATTTTGAGAGTTCATCTTTTGCTTGTAGTGATCTTAAGCCAGGTGTGTTAGGACTGTAATAATAATAAACATTATTGATAATATACACTGTTGGTTAAATAAACAATGTGAGAGTTTGGAGTGACTAAATTAATGGTTCAAATAATTGCAAATTAATAAAATTTCTTACATACCTGCTAATATTGATGACAAAGTAATCAGCAACATCCCAGAACTTCTTTATGCCTAAACAGTAATCTTTGACAGGGTCATCTGAGAGCTTATTCATTCCTAGATTAATGCCAAGAAGGGAATTATTGAACAGAGATTTATCCAGATCTTTGATCTTTTTGTAGACATTATCATGGCCTTCACTATTGAATCCATATCTGTTGATAACAGCCTTGTCTTCTGGCAGACGAAAGACCCGAGGCTTAGGGTTGCCAGGCTGCGGCAGAGGAGTGACTGATCCTATTTCCACCAAACCAAACCCCACATTCTTCAGGCCTAACACAGCATCACCATGCTTATCAAAACCAGCAGCAATCCCAATTGGGTTGCACAGTTCACTGTCCAGGAATTTAGTTTTCTGCAAAATTATAGAACAATTGCTACAAAATTTGCTTAATTTTTTTTGTCATGTGTATCTAATGGAACATGCTTGGGAGCATTGATATGGGTGACTGAATACGCGATTACTAAGTTGTAAATGATTTCGAATGGAACTAGCGATTCTAACTATGATTATTGAGAGTAATAAGCAGATTTTGAGGCAGCAGGACCCTTTTAAATTAAAATGCCCAAAAGGGCATAGAATACCTCAGCAGACGGGCTTCAGCGATAAGACCACCTCTTGTCTACCTCTACCTACTTTTTATTGTATTGTTTCTCTTTCTAACTGTAAGGGCTTCAAATGGTTGTATCCAACTTACTAAAACTTCTGGATCACTAAAATTTTGAGATGGGAAGAGCCCGTATTTCAGGGCAGAGACTCCAATTGTATGCGCCAACTCGGGGTTAATAAATTGAGCTATAGGCTGCAGCACACTGTCGTAATAACCATTGAAGTCTTTCTTCAAATAAATAAATTGGTAAGCGACGGAGCCTCCCAATGTCAGGTAGCATAATGACTTGATTTTCTTCTGCAAAATTAAAAAGTATGTAATTTAATAGCTCAAATGTAAGAATACCTAAATGTAGAAAATGTTCTGACCACTGCTTTATTCCTTGCGGCGTTCATGTTATATCAAAAGATATCTCGTAGGTAATTCAACAAAACGAGGTCGTAAAAAGGATAAAGCAGATTCCAAAAAATACATTCAACTCATGTATAAGTCATTTATGATACCCAAAATTGAAAGGAATGTTATTTTCTGTTTTTTAAATTTTTGTAGTTAATTCTGTTCTGAAAGATTAAACTAATGTGACGTTTATTTGATTGAAGGTGAAGGGTTGCCAGTAACACGCGGCACAAAGTAAAGCAAAAACTCTGCAATTTTTCACACCAATTTGCTTTAGTTTAGTTTTGTCATGATTTGTCTGGTCAGCCCCAATTTATCAGAAGCTGACTAATTGCTTTATTGCTATCGTCTGCACGTCGATCATGGTGCATGGGACGGCCACGACATACTCTTGATTTTCTCGAACTATTGCTCTTGTTCTAAGTCTTCTAATAAGAGAGAGACGGATAGTGATAGCCGTGCTGTGTACGCTACACCCAATTAAGACTTCGACATGGTGTACGACAGGGGTAAAATCTGATCTCTTAGGCCGCTTTTAGACTATCATAGAAATATGATCATAGACATAGGACTCATATTATTATTATTACTATGTCTATGATCATATTTCTATGATAGTCTATTAGCGGCCTTAAAGACGAGTCAAGCGAAGCGCAAGGGCACTACCTTTTCTCGAAGCGCTTCGTCGTATTTTTGAACCTTCTTAACTTGGGTTCGGATTATACCAGATAAACAAAATTTTCGGGATATGATGTCAGTGGTTCACTTATTAAAACTATAAAGTTTCAATTGCATAGCTCTTATACTTTAGATTTTATTGATATCTAAAATACCCCGATTTCGTCACTGACTCACTGATGATCATCAATATTCTTAAGGTTCTTCCTGAAGTCCTAGAAAGCTGAAATTTGGTATGTAAACTAGTAATAGTATACAAACAACGAAAAAATCTTAAAACTTGAAACTTCTACCCCCCCAACCCCTCAAACTATGTTTGTATGAGACTTCCGCAAATTTTGATGCTAGAGGTCTGAAAATTGATATAGGGGGTCCCTTGTTATCCTTGTTATAAATAATAAGATGATGTATTTCAGGATTTTTAGTAAATCATCCCCTACCCTACGGTATACAGCAGGCAGGCTGCCGGAACTGATCACATCAGCCCCTTCGGTAAACTGCTTCATAACAAGGCTGAAAAACTGGCTTCTCGAGCACACATTTTATAGCTTCGAGGAATTTTTGAATGTCAAACCGTAGCTTGTAGTTTGACATTTATTTGATTATTTTTAATTTCTTATTGGGTTTTAACGGTGCTCTGATTGGAAATTACAATTTTACGTAAATGCGAGCCGAATACACCGGGGAACGCCCCAAAAACGCGAACTAAACACCGGAACAGTGAAGCAACATTGAATTACGTCAGGTGTGAGCGTTTTACACATACATATGAATAACTAAGTACAACATAACCTCAATACACAACGAGCAAAACGACGTGTAAAAATGTTATGTTGGCCAACCCGGCTAGATGTCATCGGGTGTTACTAGCATAGAAAAGGCAAACTGTCAGGGAAAGGGTTACCAGATACGGAAGAGTGTTACCAATATTTGAAAATACTACCAAAATAGTAGATTTTCTTACGGACCGACATGGAGCAACAAATTACAATGATATTGGACAAAATGGAAGAAATGAAGAGGGAGTTCCAGAAACAAAACAATATTCTATTAGAAAACTTTAACAAAAGTCTGAATATACATATAGAAGAGAAAATAAAACCATTAGTAGAAGAAAATCAAAAGTTGAAAGGAGAAGTTCAAATACTACAAACCAAAGTTCAAATCCTAGAAAAGTCGACGAGGAAGAATAACATTATAGTGCACGGAGTAAGCGAAAATGAAAGAACCCCCGAAGATTTGAGAAATAATATTATAGAGATATTAAATACAGTCAGTGCTAAGTCAGGGGCACGAGAATGGGACCAGTGGGAAGTGAGTAATGCATACAGAATTGGGAAGATGAACAGTATTAAACCAAGACCAGTACTATTATCAGTAACATTAACATGGCGGAAAATTGAATTAATAAAAAACAAAAAGCATCTACCGGAAGAAATACGAGTAACGGAAGACTTTCCAAAGGAGGTGTTGAACATAAGGAGAGAATTAATGGATCGCAAAAAAGAGATGGAGAAAGAGGGAAAAGTGGCCTTCATCCGCTATGACAAGCTCATAGTGAAAGATAGAAGAACAATAGGAGAGGACAATAAAAGGAAGAGATCTCCATCAAAATCCCCAACTGAAACACAAAACAGGACAAGAACCGCTCCGAATAAAATTACTAAAACGAATGCATTCGAATTACTTCACCGTGCCCAGACAAGCACATCATCATCAGCCGCTAACATATTATAGGATAAAGGACAGGGGCCCCTTCTTCTTCATGAAACACACAAGGAAAGCAAAGAATACAAAAGTGAGACAACAAATAACACAAGAATGCAAATATACAACCAGGAAACAACGAATAAAACAACCTTCAATCCGGCTGGTCACCGTGAAGGCAATGTAGACCAACAACTTCCCAGGTTAATGTCAACACAATCTAAACCAGATAAATTAAATATAGCCACATTTAACGTAAGAACACTAATGAATAATGAAAGGATAACCGAACTAGAATATGCCACCGAGGAAGTAAAATGGGACATCATTGGAATCAGCGAGATCAGACGAGAGGGAGAAGCAATAGTGGAAAAGAGCAACAACTACATATTTTACTATTCAGGAAAAAAACAAGGCAAAAATGGAGTCGTGTTTTGGGTAAAGTCCAACTTGAAAGAACACATACAAGAGTTTACTGGAATCTCAGACAGAATAGCAATGCTAACTATTAAACTACCTGGATACACAAAGAAATGGTCGATAATCCAAATATATGCTCCACACGAAGAGAAAGAAGACGAGGAAAAGGACCAATTCTATGAGCAGCTATCCGAAACCATGCAGGAAAGACAAGGGAATGTCATCGTCATGGGTGACTTCAACAGCCAATTAGGCGAACAACAACTACATGAAAACAAAGCTATCGGGAAATTCAGCTACGGGAAAAGAAACAACAACGGAGAAAGACTACTTAATTTTGCAATAGAACACAATCTCTCGATTATGAACACTTTCTTCAAAAAGAGACGAAATACTAGGTGGACTTGGAGATCTCCAGACGGAAAGACACTAAAAGAATTGGACTACATCATCACGAATCAACCAAAAACAATCGAAAACGTCGAAGTATTAAAATCCCTCAACTTCAACTCGGATCATCGCATGCTTCGAACAACATTAACCTTCAAAGATGCTAAGAAGTCAAGGAAACACATAAATCCAGGGGAGTGCAGATTACCAGTGGAATTACCGGAAGACACCTTAAAAGAACTGGAAGATAGTCTGGAAAATAAACTAAAAAATATACAACCAACACATATTCAAGAAAGATATGACTGCATCGAATCAGAGCTAAAAAACCTATCAAACAAATTGAAGCCTGCATTCAAAAAAAAGGACCCTATAGGAGAAGAAGCCAGGGAGCTACTCAAAGCCAGAAAAGAGATGATTGTAAATGGAAACGTAAACAAATCTGATATATCTGAAATAAGCAAAAACATTAACAACAGCATAAAAAAGCACAGGAAGAAACAAAGAACAGATACAATAATGACCCACATCGAAAAAACAAGAGGAATAAAAAAAGCGGAAAAAGAACTTAGAGAATATAAGACGTGGATACCAAGTATGAAAGATAACAGGACCGGAAAAATTAAGACGAACAGAAAAGATATGATGTCCGTTGCCACCGAATTTTACAGGGAGTTGTATAATGACAATTGTGAAGAGAGCATAGACATTCACCTTGAGGGAACTAACGATGATATAGTGGCCCCGATCATAGAGAGCGAAATAAGAAACGCAATAAGAACCCAGAAGAACCACAAAGCTCCTGGCGATGATAAAATTAGCAACGAACTCCTGAAAAGAACTGAGACGGTAATAATTCAAATATTAAGACAACTCTTCAACGATATACTAGACACAGAGACAATCCCGAAACAATGGACAGAATCGGTCACAATACTACTCCACAAAAAAGGTGATAAGAATAGAATTGAAAACTACAGACCAATAAGTCTCATGTCTAACTTATACAAGGTATTTTCAAAGATCCTTCTCAATAGAATGACAAAAACTCTCGAACTAGCACAACCAAAAGAGCAAGCAGGGTTTAGAAGTAATTTCTCCACGATTGATCACATACACGTTATAAAACAAGTGATAGAGAAATGTAATGAATACAATCAAACATATTACCTCGGCTTCATAGATTACAACAAAGCGTTTGACTCAATCAAACATAGTGCCGTATGGAGTGCTCTCAAAAGTCAAGGGATTGAATACAAATATATAAGAGTGATCAAGGAAATATATAGAAATAGCACTGCAAGAATTAGGATGGAAAGGGAGGGCCAAGAATTCCAGATAAAAAAAGGAGTAAGACAGGGAGACCCACTTTCTCCAAAGTTATTCTCGGCAGTGCTCGAACTAATATTCCGAGAATTAAATTGGGACAACTACGGAATAAACATAAATGGCAAATTACTAAACCATCTCAGGTTTGCTGATGACCTAATAATAATCTCAAATAATTCAATAGAGCTGGAGACGATGGTTCAGGAACTAGCTACAGAGAGTACAAAAGTGGGACTGTCACTGAATGCTGGAAAAACAAAAATCATGACTAACAGTGAAAAAACCAGAATAGAAGTAAACAACAAAGAGATCGAATATGTAGAAGAATACACATATCTCGGACAGATTATCTCCCCAACACTGCAGACGAATAAAGAAATAGACCAAAGAGTAACAAGTGCATGGAAGCGATATTGGTCCCTCCAAGAGGTAATGAAAAACAAGCATTTCCCACAAACACTAAAAAGCAAAGTATACAACATGTGCATACTTCCCTGTGCCACATATGGAAGTCAAACATGGGCCCTCACACAAAGAAACACCCAGAAGCTGAAAGTCTGCCAACAAAGCATGGAGCGCAGCATGCTTAACATAAAAAGGAAGGACAAGGTCTCCCTAACAAAAATTAGGAAAAAAACCAAAGTGGCGGATATCACACGGTGCATTAAAAAGATGAAATGGAGGTGGACAGGACACATGATGAGGGAAAAAATGGAAAAGTGGACAAAGGAAATCACAGAGTGGTATCCAAGACAGGGAAAAAGAAAACGAGGAAGACCAATAATGAGATGGGAGGACGATATTAAAAAGAAAGCAGGAAAAATATGGAGAAGGGAGGCTAAAGATAGAACAAAATGGAAAGCTTGGGAAGAGGCCTATGTCCGAGAGGCAAGCTGAAGTTAAATAAAATGAAACAAATATGCATAGAAAAAGGAAAAATTTTAATTAGGAAAATAAATTAGTTTAAGTTATATAATAAGCATGCATGTAGTAAATGAAATGTAACAAAATAACTCAGCAAATAAAGGCTATCTTATCTTATCTTATCTTATCTTATCTTAATTTCTTATTGACTTTATTATTGACTTTACTATTTTACATCATATTATTAGTATTATCTTATGCACTATACTGACATGTGATATTATCAATATTGCGAATAAATGATTATGATTAAGGAATGATTTGTTTCGGGTTACCCATACAAACTTAAAATTCCCATACAAACTTAATTTCATGTTTGAGATTTGAAAATTATACAAGTACATTCTTCTTACAAATTAAAACATAATTTAAAAAAAAAACACATCAAAAAAGAAAGAAAAAATGAACATCAGAAAAAATACTCTTATAAATATCATAAGAAACTTACAAAAAGAAATGAAATCCCAGAAAAACATTTACATGTTAAATATTGCCAAGACGAGACCATGTAGCTCGCACTGTCAAAAAGTACCTAATCAGATCTCTTGTAGAGCCAAGTTTCTAACCCTATGTGCCCAGCTCTAAATCTATAAGCCCTAATTTTACACTAAATCATCCTCCTAGCGTTATTCCCGGTAATGGCCCTAAAGGAGCCTGGGGTCCGCTTTGACACCTAATCCCAAGATTTGGCATAGGCACTAGTTTTACGAAAGCGACTGCCATCTGACCTTCCAACCCAGAGGGAAAACTAGACCTTATTGGGATTAGACCGGTTTCCTCACGATGTTTTCCTTCACCGAAAAGCTAACGGTATTTTACACTAAACTTGCGACGAAATACTACAGCAGTAGCGAGTAGTTCGTAGCGCGTAGCACGAACCTTTTGCAATTCGTCATATATGGGCTTGAACTTTAAAATCTATTCAATCTTTTAAAATCTTTTCATGCGGCCGACTCGCCAGTTTAGTCAACGGTTTGCACGCCTACGAGATTAATAGCGGGAAAACGCTGCTACGCGCTACGAACTACTCGCTACGAGCTACTGCTATAGTATTTCGTCGCAACTTTAGTGTAAAATTAGGGCTTACGGATTTAGAGCTGGGCACGTAGGGTTAGAAATAGGGTTTGCAATCCGGATATCCAGATATCCGAAAGATCCGGATATCCGCCAAATTTCGGATCTTGATCTGACGGGCTCCTGGATCCGGATTTTTCGGATATTACGGATCCTTAACACTTTCGCAACCAGGCAAAATTCCGAACAATACCCCAGAAACCGACAGAATTGGCGTCGCGTGAGGGTTTATAGCTCGTGCTCGACTCTCGGGTATGCCGGCATCTGAGTAAAGTTTACAAGTGCCCGAGAGTCGGGTACGCGGTGTCCAATGTGTTAAATTACAGCCATGAAAACCGAAAATACTGCTACAAAATGAAGTTTTTACAGAGTCCACGCTGAAAACGGAATGGTATAATGTAGATCATTCCCAATCTCTGTTTTTATTCGCCCCTTTCTTCATCCCAGACCAGATTATATTATACTGTTTTTAATTTACTAGTCACAGAAATAATGAAACCACAAACTAGTAAAACTGCCGGAGCTTGATGGCGACAAATGGCGTTGGTTTAAATACACTAATCTACCGTAGGTATTATATAAATCCCATACTACCGGTACTCGTGTGGTGTCGGGTTAGAATAGCACCACGCCCTTTCCTCCCGTGGGTGTCTCAAGAGTCGACTAAGGGAACAGGGTTGAAGTGTGCTGTGGGCGGTGGGCTAGCAACCTATTACTGCGATATCACATTTTGTCGATCTTTTATACCCACATTTATGCTAACAGTGGCATTGGACACAAATTTCATGTGCTTTGCCTACCTCTTTTAGCGATAAAGGCGTGTATGTATGTACTACCGGAACCACAGATTATCTATGACCGGAACTATTAAATTAAATTACTTAATTTAATACTTTTATTTTCAGAGCAAGTCCATAGTTGTAGTTGTACTATACCTACCTACTAAAGACTTAGTTTAGATGTACACTAAAGAAATATGGAAAAAGCAGACATATTTGACACAAGAAGTAAGAAGTAAATGCAGCAACAATACGTATGTTTTATAATTGTAATACGGTTTTAGTAATATGGTCTGGACTTATAAATATGATCATGTAAAATAAGAATAGTGGGCCATATTTATGGCCCGTTCACTGTTTTTGCCATATCTAGACATAGTCTTATTAGCCTAAGGGAATCTCCCTTGCCAAACAGACACCTTTACCCTTGATTTCCCCGATTTCGTTGTTGGCTCTTCTTCCAATCGATTACTGAATAAGGCGTCCGGGTCATGTCAATTTCTTTCACAACCCTATCGAATTAATTGTAAACATGGAGCTCATTGAAATGTATGTAGAGCACCAGGTACTTACGGAGTTAACGTGACCTGGTTGTAGTTATTCAAGTGGCAGCTTTCATTGACAAAATTTATTAGAGAATAAATAAAAATTTTAGACAAAATATTTTTTTATACCCCTTATGAAGTCGGAAATGCGTATCTATTTAAAATCTTTCAGTATAGCCTTACAATTCCTACTTTATACCAAAAAAACTTGTGGATCCGTTTTATCCGTAAAATCCGGATATCCGGATCTATTGAATTCGAAGATCCGAAATATCCGGATCCGAAATTTTGGCGGATCTTGCAAACCCTAGTTAGAAACTTGGCTCTACAAGAGATCTGGCTACTTTTTGACGGTTCACTTAATCTGTATACGCCATATCTCATCGCTTGCTACAAAGCGAATATAACCACTAGCTTGCTAGACTCTTTTGCAAGACCGTGACGCTGCGCCTTAAGGAATATACTATCTACACTTCCTTTACTATACTATCTGTGAATGCCATGAATAGTAATGATAAAAAAAAAGTGACATTAGTTAGTAGAGAAACCTACGGAAATGAGATATATTATGTTTTGATCGTGTTTATTCACAAAATCGAATGGACGAATTTAAAAAAAAAAAAATTATTCACAAAATTCTCGTGTTTGTTATTGTAGTTTTCCGCCATCAGCGAACTTAATATATCTTAAATTGGTTGCAAGTCTACACCAGAAATCATGTCGGAATCCTATGGTACGTGCGAAATTAAAATATATTTTGTTAGGAAAACCCAGTCACTGAGTTTTCCTTAAAATTTCCTCGGCAGGACGCTGGAGGTAACGATATATTTAATATTTTGCAGAATACTTGTTCAAATTCCTCGTTATTGGAAGTGCAGGCACAGGAAAATCCAGCCTCCTTAATAACTTCATTGGCAACAAATGTAAGTACTCATTATTGTTATTCATGCGTGTCTTAAAATTCGTTCGTGATGGTGAACAATTATTTTCATTTATCCATTCTAATCACTCCAATAGCAATAAAGATAGAAAGAAGCCCCTTATTTAATTTTGATGATATTAATAGCTTGGGATTAAAACATTTTTTTCGATTGTAGTCAAAGAAGATAGGTGTCATACTATTGGAGTAGAGTTTGGATCTAAAATCGTGAATATAGGAGGCAAATCAACTAAATTGCAAATTTGGGATACCGCTGGGCAAGAGAGGTTTCGCTCTGTTACACGGTCATACTACCGAGGGGCTGCAGGAGCTCTGTTGGTATATGACATTGCATCCAGGGACTCGTTTAATGCACTATGCAACTGGTTGAGAGATGCTCGCTCTCTTGCTAGCCCTAACATTGTTATATTACTTGTTGGAAATAAGAAAGATTTGGAAGAATCCAGAGAAGTCACATTTACGGAAGCTAGTCAATTTGCACAGGAAAATGGTGAGTAATAGTTTTAATTAGCTTTAAGAGATAGTTAACTAATAGATTGCATTCCAATGTAGGTAGTATTTTTAGTCAGAAAAAGAAACTAGCTGTGTTTGGATTCACACCAAGTCTTGATATTACACATTTACTTAAATGTGAATTGTGAATAATATGACAGCTCTTTTATTCCCTTATTATTTATTGCTTGAGTAAAACTTTAAAAGTAGATGTAGAGGTTGTCAAATGCTTTACAGACATTGTAATGATTCAGATAAAAATCAAAGTTAATACTGACCCATTAAATATTTCATCAATACATATGTTTTATATTTCCAGAGTTGGTATTTCTTGAGACCAGTGCAAAGACCGGCGAAAATGTAGAGGAGGCGTTTTTGAAATGCTCCAAAACAATTCTCGCTAAGATAGAGGCCGGTGAGTTGGACCCGGAACGTATAGGCTCTGGCATCCAATATGGCACCGGTGCATCAAAGAGGCTGACTGCTCCAAGGAAACCTCCTCGAACACCCTCAGAATGTGCCTGTCGTGTTTAAAATCATCCTTTCTTTGATTTTAAATGTTACATTTATAACAATTAAAACTTAGCCTCTCGAGTTTGGAAAAGCAAATATTTGTTAGATAATTTTTTCAGAATTTATGTCATTGGGTATTCTAAAATTATTAATATGTATTGAAATGTAACTAAGTTCTGTTTAACCTCAATTTGTAAATAGCTCAGTAGTTCTAACGGTCATTTAACCCTTATGACCGATGCACTTATATTTATTGGAAGGAAAAACCAGTTTTAAATTGTATAGTAATCTGCTGGAGGCCTCTAACATTCAGCAGTTTCTCTAGTATAGCGATGCAGTTTATTACTGTTTCTCACCAACACAATATCATGCATACATTTCTAGCAATCTACCTATTAAGTAAGTCTGAGAGGCATAAACACCATGTTAGCTACAACACGGTAGACATTGTTTCAATACGGCCGTCTGAGTATAGTTTGTCCGAAACTGTAAGAGTAAATCCAGCCAATAAAACGCAAACAAAAAACTCGTCGTCGTCTTTTGTTTGCGTTTGTTTCTTAATTTACTTTTACATTTTCAGATAGAGTAGAACATCCAACTGATTTATAGGAATGCAAAAAACACTGATGGGAATTTTAATGAAACTTTCCAGTAATATAGCTAAGATCAGAATAACATATATATTCAGAGCGATAACGTGTCCAAGAGGCAACCGGATGGCTTGCGGTATTCGAGCTCCCGAAGCGTTGTGGAACCGCCCCGTGCAACCCAAACTGACCCAACTTGGACTGGGGCGGAAATTGGAGGGGGGAACGCTTCGGGAGCTCAAAAACTGCGAGCCATCCGGTGGCCTCTCGGTTAAAAATTACGCGTCAATGCTTTAACTAATAGAGCGTGAATACCATCAAGATGCTAAAATAAGATTCTCATAATTTATAGTTATTTGACTTTTAAAAATGTAACTAACACATGACATGGCTAAGATCTTTCACTATTTTCTAGTGTATACTCAAAGTGGTTTTATTGACTATATGTTTTTAATTATTTTATGTATGTTAGTCATTAGGATTAATTTGCAGAATCTATGAGACGCCTAGGTTCGAAGTGATTCAATGCAACCAATTCTGTTATGTGTATTTCAAATCCTTGGACTTTGTGATCTAAGCAAGTTTAAACAATTGGAGCAAAAGCTAACTTAAGTTTTCAATTAAAATCGGGAAGTGCCTATGCCAGGAAAATAAGTTGTCGACCATTTCGGTGCCGTGAAGTTTCAAACGCGGTGACTCCCATCATTCCGCAACAATTTTTACAATTAATTTTATAAATAAGTATATCAAATGGCATGGCAAATCCGATAACTACCTAGTTGACATTCAATTAACAAAATAACAAGTTCTGAATATTTGTATTCACCAATAAAAATAAAACAGAATTTTCATATAGTGCTTATTCCTAAAAATTGGTCGCGGGTCGTGCGCGGCGCGGGTCGGGCGGTATCTCGATCTCTTTCGCACAGTAGCGCGGCGTCACTATCGCACACTAGCGCGGGCCCGCGCACCTGTGTTATAGAGATAGTGAAAGAGATATTAAATGCGTTGGTTAGTGAGAGAGATATACCGACCCGCGCCGCGCACGACCCGACCCGCGTTCGGTGTGTGGAGGGCTAGAGAGTTGTGAATCTATGTAAAGTATTTTATATACCACGGTTGTTCTGAAACTTTTACTCGCAATCATAGAACAATCGAAACTATGTACAGGTTTGTTTCTTAATTAAGGGTTTTATTTTATTTTATTAGGTATGTTGCACAGTTGTATATAAAGTACTCCTAAGTAAAGGTGATCTACTTTCTACATAAATGTATGTCATAATGTCACTAAGTGTTACTAACCTTACTACAAGAGGAAAGTAAAATGGTCCATGACAACATGATACCAACAACTGATCGATGCGTTGAGCGATCATCGATAGATTTATTTTGTAATTGATCGATCGCCAATCGAACAGTGCAATGGAGTGGTTAATTGAAGGGAACTCATAATATGCCAAATCATTTATATTTAATGAGATTTTCATCTCACAATGTCGCATTGAACTTATACGGCTTGAGATTAAAATCTCGTTTAAAAAGTGTTTACGTAAAGTTTTCCTTCGATTACTTTCTATAATTGAACAAATTAGTGTAGGTAGGTACTTCCTATCAAATTACTTACGTAAAACGTTTTACGCTGTAGCTTTGTACTTACAAAAACCTCATAGGTACCTACATAATGTTGCGCACTATGGGCGGGTTGCACCGACTTACGATTACAGACCGATCAACGTTATCAGCTGTCAGTCCATAGAAACTTGTCAAACGTTCCATACATTCAGATTTTAACGAACACCGCTGACGATTACAGACGGTTTGGTGCAACTCACCCTATCAGTAAGTAGGTACATTACCTAAGTAATTACCTAGTTCAGTCAAATGTAAATACTTACCAACTCCATTGCATTGAATTGTCGAAAAAGGTGACTTATTAACTTATTATTATGGTCTAAGTAAGCGAACGAAGAAACATAAAATGAGAGTTCCGTACGGTTTTCTAACCAAACACGTGCCTAAAACCCGGTATGCGCATGTTTGAACTAAACGGCTGCTTGGCATCGTTTTGACACCCCGCCCCCATCCCGCATGATCGCAATGACACATTTTGCGGCGCTACTAAGACTTTGTTTTTTTACTTCGCAGGTCTAAGTACATTATTTTGCACATCAGCGGGGCTGCGATGGTTACCATTTTATCACTTATCGCTAAGGATAAGACATTCGTCACTCTCGCACCCGTATACTTGTCAGAATGAGAATAGTTATTTATGACACAAGTGCGGAAAGTAGGTAATTCCCAACGAGTGACGACCGTGATGGAGTGTTTTTGATCGGCACGAGTTGGAAATTACCTATCCGCACGTGTATCATACAACATTTTATAATGCATCATGCGAGGAAATTAGAAATTATACATAAAAAGTGAAATTATAATTGTCATGAAATCTCATTCTCGCACGTGTGTGGGAATAATGGTCCGAAATCCATTCCCGCACGACCGCCCCCCGGCCCGCCCCGCCTTGCGGGCATGTAGGGCTTCCCGTGTTCATGTACCAATATAAAGGCGCACTTTCCGAGCAAGTGCATTGTAATTTTAAAATATGTTTTACTTATACACACCGATTAGCGATAAAATGGCAGCATCCTAGGCCTTTAAGATTAGAGACATTGTAAAGTTAATTAACATGTCTAATTCACTCATCTGAAACAGTGATAATGATAAACAAGATGTTTACAGTACATATGGTGTTACTCTCCCGCACTAGTGCGGAAAAGAGCACTTTCCGTGCATATAATGTCAAACTTTAAAGAGCCATTATGTCAGTAAAACGTTGTACGATACACAGTCCGAATAGGTAATTCGCAACTCGTGTCGATTTAAAACACTCCCTTCGGTCGGGTTTTAATTTATAACCACTCGTTGCGAATTTCCTAGTTTCGGCACTTGTATCGTAAATAACTATTTTGTAGTCACAATTGCATTGTTTATTGCACTAGTGTATATAAGATAATAAAGTATGGAATACGATTAAGTTTATGTTTGGTTTGCTCTCGTTGTTCAAAGCTAGTTTCCTTATAGTTAGACACCAAGCTAAGTTACTCACCATATGTAACGTAAGGCGAATTTTGATCGCCCCTGCCAGTAATTTCACGGCCAGTGGCTTTATTATATAGGGAACCTTGGCTAACTGATAGTATTAGAAAGTAATATGCAATACCTGATACAAGTTATGTAGGTACTTATATCATAGAATGTAATCGAACACCGAAGGGCTTAAACTCTTACTGCGAATCATAAAGGTGCCTTTTCATTGGTTGAGAGCGCTGGTCGAGTTGCGGGGCCCTAACCCTAAAGGTTCTGCATTCGGGCAACCGACATTTTCTAGCGCTCGAAAGTCAAAAATCGGTCCCCTGGTCGATGGCGACGGGCTGGAGTTATTTATTTATTATCTATAATATTCCATATAATATGTTCTCTTGCATGTATGTTTATGCATTTTTATTAGGTTTCACTGCATGGCTATCACAAGACGGCGCGCGAGCTCTCTCGATTTTTTCCAACTGTACGTTTACTTGTTTTCTAATAAGAGAGAGATGGATAGTGCGAGAAAAATCGAGAGCTCGCGCGCCGTCTTGTGATAGCCGTTCTGGTCGTTTTATCGCATGCGGTAAAAAGAAGATGCTTTCAACTGACGATTTTCATTACTCTGTATCACGTCCGCGGGGAGCACGTCACGTGCTGTATATCGACCGACTTATGAACAAATGAAGATTGCGCTTTTAAAGGTTAACTTTATCTAGAGAACGCACAAGTTTTAGGTACAGGTCTTTCCGCTGTTCGTTTATAGTTTGTTGCTACACATGGATATGGCATTTGGTATGTGACAGAACATCGAATAAAGCAGACACCAGTAAATTTATATAAATTTATTCTTGAAATAAGTAACATTGCTCACTGCTCTCACAATAAAGAGTCTACATTCATTGTGTCCTCTTCATAATTATTTCATGATATTTATAATATATATATCTATTCATATTTATAATTTACACATTGTGTAATGAAGCAATAACCAAATCAGGCTCCAGGCCGTAAAAACAAAAAAGTCTAAAGTACCTATACCTAGCTATTTTCATACAACGGATTCATGTTTATTGTCTCATGATGTGATATGTGTACCTACATTTCTGCTGTCGGTTAGGCATCCGGATAATTCGTACAACTACATCGAACCTAAGACCTTTGGAAGCCCCGGAATGTAGAACTTGCCGTGTCACGGAGAAACAATAGTAACTCGTTAAATAACAACAATACTATACAATGAATCGATTTATTTTTTCTGGTGTTTCGAATGTGTTAGTACCTACTAAAATTACACCGGTTTACTCTTTGTGCTTTCTCCAGGTTTATGACTTTACTTAAACTTAAATAAGAATACCTGAAGCCAATAAAACAATCGAAACGTAAAACCGTTCTTTTCGTGTTTGAAGATTTGAGCAAATCATATACCTGATAACATGCAGATATACCTAATTAAGACATAGTAGTAACATAGAGCGCAATAATTTCATTTCGCTTGTTTGAACTTAAGTATTTTTAGTCCGCTGGTTAAAAACTCACAGACTTTTATTCTACGTAGGTACTGTATTTAGTATGCACTGTGTACCAGCTTAGAGTACTTAATGCTAAATAATTTAAAACAACATTTCCGTTACATAGCATGCAACAAACTTATACGGACAATACACAAACGTATTTAAAAATGCACCTATTTTAAACTAGGAACTACTTTAAGGTGTGGATTATAATTTTATAATATAGACAGTATAGACACAAGGTACGACGACAACTTTTTCATCGATCGCATATTACGCAGGTTTAAGCAGAAATAAAAAAAAAAACCTGTTTTGCTACTGGAACAGCTGGATTCTCAATCTACTGTGTACTTTCTTATCATATAAACAATTTAAGTAACTATGTCTACCATATCACCAAAGTTAAGACATTTTAGACAACAAACACTAAAGAAAAAAATCTTTATAACGTATTTCTAGCTCTATCACAGTTAAATATCAATAAACTAAAATTATATTTTAATGCATTTTTTCTACCTGGGATAAACTGTCATTTTAACGTGATTTTGTAAAACCTGACAATAATGATTACTATAGCAATATAGGCTAAGGCAAGCAAACTACCTCGTGTTATACTTAGAATGGATGCCTGTAGGTTGACGAATGACAGTGAATGCTGGCGGCCTACAAATGGAATGATCAAGTACCCTCCTTTGCTTCGCGCAGTGGGGTAAAAACAATGGCACACTACACTTAAAATATCCGTTTGAGACTGAGATTCTCGTGTAATGACACCTACAACGTTATCTATAAAGAATCTATATAATTTAATTTCGTACGGCATCACAATGCATAAGTCTTCTACCCATAGGATCGCTTGTGCTAAATATTCGTTTCTTCATTTAATGATTTATCTTTTATACAAAAATACTAAAATAAATAATGGTATCAACAGATGATAGTTTGCTTTTCGTAAGTGATGTTGTGTATAAGACTAATATATTTAATATTCTCAAATTTCAACAGCGTTATAAAATACAAGAGCTTTCTCTCCGTTAAAGTACATTTTTATTACCTACTTATTGCTAACTAAAGGAAACTTGGCTGGTGGTTGGGCCAGGTATCTGCACTGCAGGCTACCTACACGGAAACTGCACACTGAAATGCAGCGCCCGCGCAGACTGACACTAAGATCGATTCTTTCTATATTATTACAAGTGTAATATAATAACCCAGGACAAGCAGATGGAAATCTATGTAGATTTAAGTGTTCAGTCTTACAGGAAATACCCCTGACAGGGACATGTAAGACGGATAACTTGATCCTAGTTGGTGACTAGACTAATTACAAATATAAATACAATAAAATCATAGTTCTATATAAAAATTTAAGGTGCCGGCCGAACTACTTGGATCTTAGTGTCCATCTTTAAAAAGAACCTTTGGGACAAACGAGCTGAACGCTTTCCAAAATATCACCGGAAGCAAACTCGTCTACTGGCCCATGTATATTTATGCTAGGACTGGGCATTTCCCCTCAGATATATTTTGAGACCAATAGCTACAAGTATTAATTTATCCAACCGACGTTGCCAGACCGGACAATCGCAGCCGCGTCTTTGGTGCTGCTTCAATGCTATATATACTACATAACCTAAAGTAATCCAAACGTAAAATTGGGACGACAACTAAAACTGAATGCCCGGTACCGCCCGTCCCACAACTAAAGATGTCCAGCATCATTCGGGTTGGCTTCCATGAGAAATTAATACTTTGGTTAAACGGTAGTGCCTTGGCCAGAAGTTTGGGAGAGCCTTGTTACGACAGCTTAACCTAGTCGTGAGATCCCAGCCGCGATGGTGGTGAGAGCGGGAGGTACCGTGGGACGGAGAAGCGTGGCTTACGCAGCCAGTAGGCTCTCGCGGCACGCCACCGCGGCGACCAGGGCCGCGCCGCGCCCACTGCCGTCCTCTGAGAGCATAAGGTCAAACTGGAAACAAAAGAAACAAAATAGTTAGCACACAACTATCAAATTCTTCTTATAGGTAACTACAGCACGTCTATCACGCGACGGCGCGCGAGCTTTCTCGCACTATCCGTCTCTTTCTTATTAGAACACTTAGAACAAGAGGTAACGTGCGATTAAAATCGAGAGTATGTCGCGGCCGTCCCATGATAGCCGTGGAGGTAGTTGTAATTAAGACGCGTTTTCCACGCGTAGCGTTTCGAAGACAAGTCTGTGAGATTTGGGTATGGTTGCCCACAGGCCAAAATCAGGGGGCTTAGCACAACTGAGAAAGATCTACCCTCGTCTTTCGAATTTGCACGGTGTGCGAGTGACACAGGAGAAGCTCAGTCGGCTCGTAGCGAATTGAAAGCAAGTTGTGCTAGGCGTGCAGAAGGGAGATACAAATACAAGCCTTGGTCTATAAATCTAAGAGCAGAACACGGCAACGTTTTGCAGCGATACAAACGACCGTTTCGCGAACGCGACTGTCGCGTGACACTAGCCATATTTATATCATCTGCACGTCTACGTCTATCACGCGACGGCGCGCGAGCTTTTTCGATTTTTCTCGCACTGTCCGTCTCTCTCTTATTAGAACACTTAGAAAGAGAGGTATATAGTGCGAGAAAAATCGAGAGAGCTCGCGCGCCGTCTTGTGACAGCCGTGTTGATTCATCTGTATCGACACTGTATCGCGTTTGTGGCGCAGAAAATAGTCACCCTGTGTATCCCGCTCTTAATTGCCTGTCTATATTCTTGAACTATTAGTGCGGACACAATTGTGACTCAAACAAGGTCTGTCAACTTAGTACTCGTATCCATTAGGCCTCTCACAGACTGGCGCGGCCTGGCCGCGGCGGACAACAGTAAACTTGTCCGCCGCTGTCAAATTTTGTATTGTCCGCCACCGCAGGCCGCGCCCAGTGTGTTGCAGGCCTTACGAGTATTTGTGTTGGCCGATTTGCATCAAGTCCATTTATAAAGCAACTCTAGAACTCTACCGTCCGGTGTAGAAGATTTAAATTTCAATAACAGTTTTATAAAAAGTCTGTCACAATACAGTAGAATAATCTCAACCATACGTTGTACTGGCGCCTTCAGGATAAACATTTGACGGCAACGCGATAAAAAGTTATGTACCTACATAAGTACATACATACATCTAAAACAAGCCTGTAAGAGAAATTGTTGCCAAAAGACGCAAGCAAAGAAATACCTTATGCTACTTGTTTATACTCAGAGAATATAGGTAGTTTTTCACTTTAAATCGTGTAACAGGATTTTGGTTTCTATCCTTCTACCTATTCGCAACTACAAAAAAATCTTCTAACTAGCAGATAGAATATGATAGCTGTTCTTGACACACTTTACGCGAATGACCTCATAATGATTACCGAAATAGTTGCGTCACACACTTTTAAAATTACTCTACGTACTTAATTATTACTTTTGTTCAGCAAAAGCCACCTGGGTGACCGAGCTGCGGGCGAAAATAGAGAAATCGAATTTTCCCTATCAAGAGTTGTTTTCGAGAACGTGACTACAAAAATATATATAATAGGATATGCACCTCAAGTAAGAGGTCAATCGTCGAATCCGACTCGGCTGGGCAGCGTTCGGGAAGCTACGGCATATCCTTTCGTCCAATTCCGCAGTGTCTCAAGTGTGCCAAGTCAAGTCCAGTCTTTGATTTATGGCACTGAAACGTGGTCGTTTAGTTACTATTTACTATGGGCCATCAGAAATAGTTATCCACAGCAGAACTAAGGTAAACGATATTAGTCCTCAGAACCGATGGCCGTTGGGGCGGAAAGGTTCTCGAGTGGCGACCACGTACCGGAAGTCGCGGAGTGGGTTCCCACAAGGTGGAATGATGGCCTAGTAAGGTCGCGGAAGTCCGCTGGATGCGGGTGGCGCAGGACCGGTCACATTGGTACTCTTTGGGGGAGGTATATGTCCAGCAGTGGACGTCTTTCGGCTGATATGATGATGAGGATGATAGATTATGATGCTAGGTATGATGTTTGTTATTTATTATTGCCGATATTCCCGTTTCTCAGAATGCGCTCTCTTGACATTATCATAAGGAAAATGCGCATTGTCATGAATGTCGTAGAGATTAGATTAGGTAGTATTATTACTGTGCTGATTTTTTGACGATCATTGAAATTACACGATAAAGTTTTTTCTCGATCATAAATGGAACTTGTTTAAGCTGTAGGCACTAGGCACGAAAAATACAGCGGAACGACGTGTACCTATGTAGCCAAGCTATGCTAGTACTAGTACGATAGGTTTTATGGTCATGTTTTACGTGACGTTTTGGGCCATTAGGGCTGTAAAACTTGACCGTAAACCTGTCTTGCTGCCCTGGAGTTATAAGAGGAGGTAAGACTAAAATGGGGAGTTTAAAAAAAATGGCAGATTATGGTTAACTAAAGTGATGCTTAAGTCACATCTAACCTGTCGGTTTTGTTACTAAATGTATGCAATTGACATTGACTTTTTTTTTTTTTTTTTATGTGATAGGAGGCAAACGAGCAGGCGGATCACCTGATGGTAAGCGATTACCGCCGCCCATGGGCACCTGCAACACCAGAGGTGTTGTGAGTGCGTTGCCGGCCTTTAAGATGGGAGTACGCTCTTTTCTTGAAGGTTTGAAGGTCGTATCGGTCCGGAAATACCGCAGGCGACAATCCATTCCACAGATTAGCTGTGCGAGGCAGGAAGCTTCTGGAGAAGCGCACAGTTGAGGACTGCCAACCATCTAAGTGGTGAGGATGGTAATGTTGTCGCGTTGGACGATGGCGAAAAGAAGCGGTAGGGATTAATCCGAACAATTCCTCGGAGCACTCCCCGTTATACATGCGATAGAAAATGCAGAGCGAAGCCACACGACTGGCGGTTTTGTTACTATCCGTAACGATCCGTTTAAGTTAAGGGCCATAAAATAATGAATATGCCCAAATGCTTTGCAACTCTATATAGTAGGTACTTCATATGTTTATATTGTTTGATATTTTTAGATGACCACCCTTGCTATAGTTAATTATGTCATTTAATATGACGTAATAAGGACAAATTATACATATATTATGTTTGTAATTGTATATAGTGACTTTTCCTGTTTCAACCAATATGCTGTCCTCTTGTAAACTAAGTTTTTTTGTCTAATTATGTCGCGACAGACAGTACCTACTTAAAAGTATTAATTTCGTCAGCGTACTTACGCACGTCATAGAGGTCACGAATCGGTCAGGTCGACGCCTTCTTTTTCCCGATAAAAAAATTGTTTGCAACGTCGAATTACTGGGCATAGTCCGCTTTCAAACGGGTTTATCTGTATTCGATAAACTTGTTATTGCCGAGGGGCTCGTCTTGGTCAATCCATACGCGATAGCGTGGAAGGTCCAAAGGCCGTATCGGAACGATTGCGCGCATTCATTCCCTCTAACGGCCGGCCCGCCCACGACATTCCGCGAATTGCGGCGCGGCAAGCGTTTATATGTTCATTGCGCGGTCGAGACGCGCAACGCACTGTGCGAGCTGTGGTTAGTTGGGATCACACGCAATGTATTAGAAAAACCGCTGCCGCCGCTGCGCATTGTCGTAGCCGGGATAGCGTATTTTCTGAATGGTGTGACGCAATTAGAACCAAAGAAAATCATGATAGCCTAACAAAAATATGTGTATTAAATTAGATACCCCTCTGGATTGGACGATCAGATTGCAATTGCTTCCGAAAAACTAGTTCATAATCCGCGAATTCTTATGGTGATAAAACACCAAAACTTGGAGGATAACGAAATTAATATTAAAGAAAAGGAAAACATTATTTACTGGGTTTCGTACTGACACATTTACGATTACAGTTGGGGTTGTTGAGGTTATCACATAACTGTCCTGATACTATCATTTGCCGTCTTCGTTAGTTTCGTACTGTGTTTGGTTACAGTTCTTTATGGTTAGGTAACTATTTTCGACTAGATCGTCTGTCCATCATATGAACCAAAGAACAAAAATAAGTTCTAAATACAACTCCGTCATAATCATAAGGCGTGGACACAGCGACTATTTACCATCCGCGCGAAAAAATATGCATCTTACTGTTTTGTCATAGTAAACATTACATGTTTGGTTTTGTCTCGCGAATTCCTTAATCTAAGTTAACAGCTAGTACTCTATACATATAGACAGCAGTTAAGGCCATTCCTATTTTCTCAACCGCAAATTTCAGTCAGTCGCCCTTAGGCAATTAAAATTTGTAACAAACTACAGAATGGGAAACCAAGAATCAGGACGAAACGAAGAATAACAACTCTCAACTCAAGTCTCCCCCCAAAAATGATTCCTGGATCCAGTGCTACATACCCGTTGAGCATGGGTGAAGAAGCATTTGAATCTTACCTGCAGCCCTGGCCGGACAAGCTTGGCGATCTTCTCGCACATGAGCGTGTGGAAGTGTGGGTGGAACCTGTAGACGGAGCCGTCGATGCCGACGGTGACCCTCGGCTCGTTCATCTTGTTGATGAGCACCGCCAGCCCGGCGGAGACGAGGTGCGCCGCGCGCCGCGACACGCACTCGCACACGTGCCGGACCGCTGCCATGTCTGCTTCGGTCGCGTGGGATAGCCCTGGAAGTAGAGCGGACCGTATTGTACACGCGTCTACAAGTTCTGCGGGGAACTAATGTCTATGGCCTAAGGTATCCAGGGGTAAGACGCGTACCCATGTTCTCACAACAGAGGATGATGACGGTTCTGCGAAGTAGAAGACAGTGTCGGAAAGCGGGCACGGACAAGTCCGAAATAGTTGTAGTGAGTAAGAGATACAGGGCGTCCCACGCCTATGCCACGTGGAGGGAAAGAACCTTGAATATTGTGATGGAAGATTTTACTAAAAGAAGTCATTATTTTAATTTAATAAACAATTTAAACTGCATTCATATATTATTTACTATACATACGCATTATCATTTTAAAATACCTATTACTAATGAATCAGTATCAGTACCCACTCGAGAAGTAGGTACCTTCGCATCATTTCCCTATTATAATTTAAGTGCATGATGCAATGATAAAAAGAGTAATTAGAAGGTGCCTGGCTGTATGCAACAAATCGAGTTTCTGTCGTATCCTGAATCAATCCTGTGTCAAGTGTATTGTATTTTTGGTCTCTGTGTGTCTTTTGTGTAGTGAATAAATGTCTTCTTTCTTTCTTTCTTTCTTTTAATCTGCCGAAAGACGCGTAAATAATTTTGTCCATCGCAATGCGGCTGGCTGATTATTAAATTAAATTGATTAATTTGAATTAGAAAATTTAAAAATCATGGTCTTCCTTTAATTTCTGACACTGTTATTTAGCAGAAAATATCCTTATGATGAAGCCTTTCGATCGGTTATCTATCGTTTCCCCGAATTTTATATTCCATAAACTTTCATTTTCCATAATATTAATTTGACTTTAAGATTGTTTTTGAGTTAAAATAATGTCTTCTTTTAGTAAAATCTTCCATCTACAATATTCAAGGTACTTTCCGCCAGCTAAAGAAGTTTTCACTTCAAAATACGAGAATATGTCTGTATTGATAGTTTTTTTATGGAATCATTTTAATCGCTTACCAAAAGAATACTGATTTGCACATCCAACAATTGCACATCACAGATTCACAACCGAATTTTGATGAACGATTCGTATTTTAGCTGTGCAAATCAGTAGGTATTTTTTAGGTTGTTAGTGTTTTTTTGATGTGCCTTAGCTGGTTGGAGATAAACAAGAAAATAATTGTTTTAAGTTTTTATTGAACGATTTTTGTGGTTTAATTAACGTTTTTCGTACTATTAAAGTGTATCGGTTAATTTGAATAACTAATTTACTACTAATAGTACCTAGTATGCCAGTATTATAATGGGTCAGATAGGAGGACAACGGAGTGCTTGCTTTATCAGTTCACAATTGTGACGTAGGGCAGCCTTTGATCTCCATAAGTCCATATTCGATTTGTAAGTCCAAGTCTTTATGTTATCAGTGTTTTTGTTTATCCAGAAAACGAGACTGAAGTCTCGATATAACATTGCCTCGAATCTTGAAGGTGAGCCTGTTGTTGTTTGTGATCTTATGATCTACATCATAAGATTTACGAGTATAGTCCAATCACTTTCACTGTGTGCGTGGAAAACGCGGGGTCAAACTCAACAGTCGGTTACGACGGTTTGACTTATTGTTAAGGGGGTACATCGATGAATTCAGCGATTTTTCTAATTACATTAAATCCGAATATAAAAGAGCTACGCTAGCCTAGTGGTTCAGGCATGCGGCTGTCCAGCGGCGGTCGTGGGTTCGAATCCCGCTTCGTAACAATGAGTTTTTCGGAACTTATGTACGGAATATTTACCGTTAGCTTTTCGGTGAAGGAAAACATCGTGAGGAAACTGGTCTAATCCCAATAAGGTCTAGTTTTCCCTCTGGGTTGGAAGGTCAGATGGCAGCAGTCGCTTTCGTAAAACTAGTAGGGATTTGGTGTCAAAGCGGACCCTGGGCTTCTTTAGGGGCACAACCGGGAATAACGCTAGGAGGATGTTTACATTAAATCCGAATATGCGATTAGTAGATGATAATATCAGCAAATACCGAAATATTTTTATAACCAAAACGAATATACTTTAACTATTTGTTTTACTATTTTATTTGGGGCCATATTTAATAGATATAAACGCTTTCGGTACGTGGCAACTGTAGCGAGTTTATATTATTATTAGTTTTAATATATCCTTTTAAGACGACATTGTTATTTAAGCATATGGCGCGAGGTCCATACTAAGAGATCTCATCTTTTCTACGTCAAATTTCTAAAGTCGTTTCTAAGTCGTTCTAGTTCAAACAAACCCAGGTATCAATTAAAGCAAAACATACGAGCATGGTGAAACTCTTAGTTAATGTTAGAAAAAATATGTCCGTAGACAAAGGCAGGCCTCACACTGAACGGAATTCAGTCACTGAATCATAATCGGAATCACTGAAGAGAAAGCAGAAATTATACTAAACGGTGTAGGTATCTTTTCTTGAGAGGTTCAGATTCTGGATTCAGTGACTGATTCCGGCCGTGTGAGGCCGGCCTAAATTTGGTGGGGAAATTAAGAGACTACCGAGACTCGGAATTCAAGTTTTGGTATGGGCCGGGCCCCAGCTCGTAAGTCCTCCGCTCCTCCCCCGCCGACCCATATGTGGGACAGCAATTAGTATGGATTTGCGAACAAAAAAAATTAGCCCGGGAGAGGAAGGATGATAGATGCCTACACTACTGCGTGCGATTTCCTTCACAAAAACTATTCACGTCATCATATGCTAAATACAAATACTCGTCAGTATAAGTATCGTCATAGAGTATAAAAAAATGCCCCTGAATATGTTTAGAAGGCAACTCAAAAGATGGTTAGTGCAAAAATGCTTCTACTCGGTAAATGAATATTTAAATTATGACATTTTATGATAAAGGATATGGCAGCAATTGTATTCTATTTTTTTATATACTATTATTTGACAATTCCTTTGACATACTTGTACCTACTTAAAATTACTTTAACTACTACAATTCATTTGACATACCTACCTAAACATATTCACATTCCAGGACAATATTTAATATAACTAGATATTGTATTTATTATTAATTAATTAGATGCATATTACCTTATATTTTACGTGTTGCACTAGCAGCAAAACATGTGATACTGTTGTTTTCATTGTAATACCTTTTTGTACACCATGTTTTTATGTAAAATAAATGATTGATTGATTGATTGATTGCTTGATTGATTGATCGTCCCTAACGAAAATTGTGCATTGATTAGTCGACTCTTTTCTAACGTACGCGCTTACAATATGTTATGTAATGTATAGTATAGAGCATAGACGGCAACTTGCGCGCAATCTTAATTAGCTTATGTAACCCTATATAAAAACATATGTACCGCTGCATACCCGCTTATTATCTTGTATCGTTTCAAAACTATAAAAAGACTACAGACTCATCCATCATAAGCACTTGCTGCTAACTAGCAGACAATACAAAATGACTCGCCATAAAATAAATCAATGGCAATGATGAGAACGTGTTCCTCGTCTTGTATTTATTCGAGAACCTATAAGTTGTACCTACATAAATAACTAAACTCACGTGCCATACATTAACAGTGCCTATTGAACGAAAACAGATCAATTGAATTGACTAGGATAGCTAGTATATCAGTTGCGTTATTTATACCTTAACCTTTGACTGTTAGTTGGGGAGGATGAATCTCGTATTTACCGATATCCGCCGACAGTGTAAAAGTAAGCTCGTGATTTAGTAAAAAATGCAGTTTCCATCATAATGAGTAGGTATTTTTTTTAATTACTATATCATCATCATTCTCCTAGCCTTATTCCCAAAGTGCCCAGAAGGAGCTAGTGGTCCGCTTTGACACCTAATCCCTAGATTAGGTATAGATTTTTACGAAAGCGACTACCATCTGACCTTCCAACCCAGAGGGAAAACTATACCCTATTGAGATTAAACCGGTTTCCCCCCGATCTTTTCCTTCACCGAAAAGCTAACGTTAAATATTCCGTACAGTTCCGAAAAACTCATTGGTACGAGCCGGGATTCGAACCCACGACAGCCGCTTGACAGCCGCATGCCTGGACCACTAGGCTACCGTAGCGTAACTAATTACTAGGTATAACTTACCCAATTCCTCAAGCACCTCCATACAACTCGTGAAATCTCCGGCTTTGTCCGATTCAATCTCAGAAACATATTTAGTGTAGAAGCTTCCCCGCTGGAAGAAGAGGTCTGATCCGCGGCCTCCAAAGAGCAGACCCATCCTAGTGAATTTCACGAGAGCGAGGCGAACCAGCTCTCCCAAGTACATGCCTGATATCATCTTTTCCTGACTGCAATGGGAAAAATATATATCAGCGAAATTGTACGAAACTAAACCAAAAAAACTGACCTATTAAAAGTGGTATGGTCGCAACGTATGATCACAAGACGCTGCATGTGAAATACAGTTGATAGCTTACATTTGTTTTCCTGCGTTGACGGAATGTTGGTCGATTTCCCGGTCGAACTCTGTGCGTACAAAGTCCAGTGCTCCATCGTCTCCAAATGCCCCCCACTCTGTGTTGACAACCATGACAGGTTTGCTCAAGCTTCCCTCAAATGTTTCACAGGCTTCCGTCTTCTCCACATAGCATGCGTTGCTGCCCGTACCTAAATAATATACATTATTAAAGAATAATATTTGCAAGATTTTCACCTGCATCAAAAAGCGTTAATCACGTAACCACACACATACTTTTCTTAATTAGTACAAATTCATGCCGGTTCTTACATAGATAACTTTATTCCTCCACACAATTAGTGTCGTTAGCAATTGCTTAACATGTGTAAAACAGAAGTATAATATTTTGTACTTAAATTTCTGTCTGTTTTGCAGGAATTGATTTCTACACTTTCATTCATAGCTAGCTTTGTTATAAAATACCACATATACCATAAAAATACCACCATAAAATTGAGGATTACAATTAACTTTATCATGCGTAGAACGAGTTGGTCATGCGGATCATGCTCTAAAAAGGTTAATAATGTCATGTATATCTATGGGAGTTACTAGTACATATAGCCAGAGAAGTCTCGACTAAACACACGACGTCGCTTGATTATGATTGAAGATGATAATGAAAATGTTGCGTCAGTAGCCAGTTGATTGTTTCCGGCGTGTGTAGAGTTGTAGACTCAAGCTCAGGTCCGTCAAACAATAGGAAAGCACACCACCACACGGCAATAAATAAGGTAAACCTACCAACGATGAGTCCTATTTTGCAGTTGTGGTTTTTCCACGCGCATGACATCAAAGTACCCGTGGTGTCGTTCAGAATAGCGCATATGTCTATCTGTACGTCCTACAAGAGTGAGAAGACATGCGTTTAGGAATAGTCATGAAATATTATTCCAGTTTGAATTTTGTTGGATGCATTTGTTGATGTTGAAGATGATTCTAGAGGCTTTCGAGTTTATTTATAGCAACTCAGTCGGCGGTTCAATCATCAATCGCCAATTTGCAATTGTAGCACAAGTGCTTTATTCTTATTTTATAAAACAATTGAACAAGCAGGCATTAAAAATGTACTAATATAAGATTTTCGTGAACAATTGGACTCCATCAATATTTTTTAGAAAAACCGAGACTTTATAAGAAGCGGAACAAAAGTAACATTGCATTAAAATTAAAACGAAACAAGCAATGTGCATTCACGAAACTAAAAGAAACAGTGGTAAAAATCACAAACGATTATCTCCTGAAGTCCTTTTAAGAAGGTACATTGTGGTGAAGTTAATCAGTTCATTAATGAATTTATTTATGAAAGAATTAAAGTGAAAGACCGATCGACTATACTGAGTTGTCATATGTTGCCTGGAAAGCCTCTAATGAGCTCTCATTTCGGCTGCCAGATTCATGCCTTATGTCAAAGATAGAGAGCTGAATATCATCGTCAACTCACCGATTATCAAGCCTATCTTGCAATAGCGCTCCTTATGTGCACAAGACAAAAGAGTGCCGGTGGCATCATTAAGGATGCCCATCACAGATAATGAAAGGTCCTGTAAAATTACTTGTCATATATATTTCAACGCAAAGGTGCCTCATGACTAGTGCTTGAAAGACTCCATGTGGAAGAAATTATTTATAACATACATCTTACTAAGTATCAGGCTATCAGCCCCTGGAGAACAATTTGCTCGAAGGGTTCAGGAAAAATTTAACTTTCTGCAGAAAAAGATGTCATTCCGATATGCCATGCCTTTGTGTCAATGGGGAAAACTTGTCTGTAGTTCATTGGTTAAGGATTTATGTAATCGCTAATAATGAAAAGAAAACGTTAACTTTGATAAGTGCACTTACCCCGCGTCTGGCGATGGCGTCTTTTAGCCCCTGGACAACGTCCGTGCCGACAACACCGGAGCATGAGAATCCTTTGGTCCAACGTTGTAAAATGCCTTTTGTGAGGCCAAGTTGTTTTAGCGGGAAACTGAATGTGAACCCAAGCGCCAAACGTTCTTCATACACGCCGTGTTCCTGAATAAATTATCAGTCATTTAAAAAAAATCCTTATAGTGTACCTACTTAAATCTTTCATTAATAAAAACGTTTTATACCTTCATGAAATTGGCTAAGCACTCGGCTATATGATCGAACAGGGCTATTCCAGTACCAGTCATGATGTTTTGCGGTATAGCATAAATTTTCGACTGCATGTCAAAGTGATTATCACCTAAATTTATTATTAATACTCTGAAGTTCGTGCCGCCCAAATCTAACGCCAAAAATTTACCGCGTTCTGAAAATAACAATTTGTATAAATCTCTTCGTCCTCCAGTATTCTTATAATTGTTATTAGTTTAGTCTAATTGGAAAGCCGAGTTATTACCTTTTCCATTGGGTAAGTCCTGTATGTAAGTGATCCAGCACTTGACAATGGACGATTCATGGGTGTCTCTACTGAGGCCTTTCTCGATGGCGCTGTGGAGTCGCACCATGATCTCCCGTAGTTGTTTGTCGGACCACTGGAAGATCTCGCATTCTTCGCGAATCTGCAAAAACGAAACGATTTTATAAATAAATTGTTGTGATATTTAAACAGTCTGCGTCGAACGTAAGTAGGTAATATTATGAATGGGCTTGAGATTGACGATTGACGTGTGTTTATAGATCTAAGTGGTGACACCCGTACGATTATACCTAAATATTCCTTGTCTACGTAACACAGAGACGTAGTGTCTCGCCAGTTTTGACAGTGATCGATAAAGTCAACAATCACATAATCACATTCTAATACAGATTGTTCTTGCAAATTTTAAACGATCCACTTGAAAAAGATTTTCATTGAGTATTCATCGTAGGTATAACATGCTATGCGTCTATAGATTAGGTAACCAACTTGAGTCATCAAGAAAATGAACCGTTTTTCATACTAGGTTTAAATAAACCTTACGCTAAATCTATAGGTACAGTTAGAATAAACTCAAATTAAAAATACAAATGTTCGTTTTAATTAAATATAAATCTTTCCCTGAAACCGCATTGCATTACGCGCGGATGCAAAACGAACGAACGAGATAGGCGACTCGGTCTTTATCGCGAACAAGTTCCACAAGGTCAAAGCGGTCATTACAACTACTGTTACTTTCCAATTCTAACTAAAGTAGCCGGCTAGTAAAATTAATTCTGAAATCAATACACATTTAATAAAACAGAGGCCACTCACCTGGGGTAGATTATTGATAGCCATGCCCATTTTGATTAGTTATGTAGTATCTCTATTCTTATACTAAATACACCGTGAATGTTTATGTTCTGTCTGTATTCTGGCACAACACACTCACTCCATACGACACGTCTTGCTACACGCGCAAAGAATTGAGGAATACGGCTGGTGGCCGTGGAACGCGATCTATTCATTCATACGTAAGCCATGACGAATTACTGTTTTCTCGCTCTAATATGCGAAATACACGGAGCGATAGAGTAGCTCCAACGGAGATTACAAACTATCGCTGTGATTCCGACACTAATTGAAATGATTTTGAACCATTTTGCGTCTAACTCTTGACTTTCAGGTACCCTTTAGTACATGTTTTTGTGGGAATTTCCATTTTTATCCTTTTGTTTCACGGATATGTTTATCGCATGTCCCCAGACGAGCCTCTCTGTGTTTGCTTCTGATTGGTCGGCGCGTGGGCTCGCTCAGGACGTCATACACATTCCTCGGCCTCTATTTATAATTGCGTTAGTATGGGTGCAGTTATCGCTAAAGTACTTTATATGTGAGGCGGTTGGTGGCTGTGGTCGACGGTTTACTGTTATTTTGTAAGAATATTCTTAAAGAGCCTGAAAACAACGCTGAAGTTCCAGTCCCACTTCTGTTGTATGGTTACATCATCAGAAGTTGTTTGATGCGTTTTGGTGTCACCAATATGCTTTTAAATAGAATTTATTAGCATACGAAGCAAATCAAATTTAGCGTAAAGTAGCGCATATTTTTTTAGTTTTAGTGGTCTGCTTCTGTTGATGCTAAGTTTTTACGAGTTAAATTTGGATTGTCTACTTACAGGAATCACACAAATAAATGCCCTTACCGGGATTCGAACCCAGGACCTCATGCTTCGTAGGCAGGATCACTACCAACTAGGCTAAAGCGGTCGTCGAATGAACTTTCACCTTCGACGGTAACGGATTAACTTTGGATAGTTAATAAGATTATTCAAATTCGAGACGAAAGTTATTTCCTACTGATCAACAATCGGGCGTAAAGAGCTTGCCAATACGGGTGTAGACCTGAAAATTATTATTACTCCAAAAGAAAGAACGCAAAAAATATGCCTAGTGACGAAAACATACATACAAACATACAGGTCAAACTGAGAACCTCCTTTTTTAACTTTTTGAATTCGGTTAAAAATCCCAGATATCTCAAAAAATTAACTACACTTAAAAATTAAAAATAACAGTTACAACTGTTTTAAAAAAGCAACGCAGAGGTTGCTTTTTTTCTCCATTTGACTACATTTTTAATCCCTTTTCGAGTTAAACAACATTATTAATTATTTTATTTAGTGTCTACACTTTCTAACTTTGCATCAATAAATTACACTTTCAAGTGGTGACTGAATTATATAAACAGTATTTTAGCGCGTCTTCGATGGACAAAAAACTATAAATATGAGTGTGTTTGCCTCGCACATCAGGACGAACGCACGCTGAACCGTTTCTTGGCATAGTGTGTTGTTTATTTTAGATACCTCGTGACGAATTGACGATGCCACCCATCTTTTAACAATGCACGCAAGTGAATACACGCAACGCTTATTACAGTAAATAGTAGTAGGTCGATGATTAACAGAGAAGGGCAATAATTTGTCGGGATAACGCGTTTCAATCGAAATTAATAGTGTCATTGTATCATTTGAAGCAATTGGTTAGTATCCTCATGTTATTTCTTTTTTCATGGTTTTATGTGGTGTCATCATTGTGGATTCCATCAAATTACCACAATGAATTGTAAATTACAAAATCTTAACTGATAAACGATATTTGAAGATAAGCTGTTTCGTTACAATACGTCCAAAAGTAAATAAAAAAGACCAAGTTGCACTCCGGGAGTGGCGGCAGAAGTGAAAACTTGAATATGAACGTTGTGCATTTTTGATATTTTGGAATGTTGGAATAAAAATGTGATCATTCTGTACAATTAGTTGAATTAGTATTAGCCGTTTCACGTTCGACAGCTGATGTTGATTCTTTTATTGTTCCGTTTGATGTGCTCTAGTTGTAGGTAGTTGGTCCTTCCTATACAGACATATGATCCTCTCTAAAAACTAGTTCGAATGGCACCATGAAATAAGGGAAAGAACCAATTGTGCAATAATTATTTAACTAGAAGTTGGTTTGGACTAGATAACTTTTTTTAATACGTATACGTACGCATTTGACCACTACCAGGATTCATGTTTATCGTCCTTTGGTACCCATAGTACAAGCTTTGCTTAGTCTGTGTTGTGACTAGGTCGATTTGTGTAAGATTGTCCGCAAAATATTTATTTGTTATTAATTTTTAATTCAACTTAACACAGTTGTTGCCTGTTGCTGTTGGGCCTTTTTCATTATGCTACGTAATATTTCGCTACAATGCAGTATTGAAATGGCAATGACCTTTCTTTATTACGGGAAGTTTTCCGTTTAACAAAATATCCTCGCTAAACTAAGAGCCACCAAAATACTATCAAATGCATTCTACATTTTACCATGTCGACGTGAATCAAATAGAACTTGTCGAAATTAGCAGGTTCGTTAATTGATCGGGAAATAAAACTGCGCTCGTATTTAAAAGGAATGCGGCTCCTAAAGGTCAAAGCGTTGTCAAGAACGATGAGAATGTTAGATATAATATACTTCAGTGTTGCATACGTCAGCCATTTAATCTTTATATCTTTATATTTATATCAAACTATCACTGCAATATCACATTTTGTCGATATTTTAAACCCAAAATTATGCTAAAAGTGGCGCTGGAACATACGTTTCATGTGCTCTGCCTACCCCTTTTGGGAATAAAGGCGTGTATGTATGTATGTATGTATCAAGATAAGATAAGATTTATTTGCAACCAAGTACTTAAAACTTAGATACATGGACCCTCGAAGGGTGCAGCAACAATCAGGTAACTTATACTTTGTACATACAGTTAATTTTTAACTAATATCGATAGGTGCCAACGTATTGATATTGATAAAAAAATACGACAAACACATTATAAACATGTATTCCATAAATTCAGCTATGGATTTTTTTTGCACTGCTATATGTGACGATCCAAATCAAAAGGGACCTTATGGCGGGATTTAGTTTCTGAAGTTTTGTGAAATGAGTCAGAAAATAGATTTTTTCTTTTATTTCTTTAATAAAAAGAACGTTATTAATAGTATCTTTTCAATTAACTCACTTTGATACAGGTCAATAATTAAGGCTTTTAAATCCCTGTTAAGTTTAGTAGAAAAGGGACCTTTATGGCGAGATGATTTAATTATACAATAAAATATTTTTTTAGGTCCTTATTAACATCTGGTAATTACGTACAGTCGATAAATATATTCCTTTTGCATTTTCGCATAGGAATAATGCAAAGGAAATAACTTTGCTGTTTGTACAGACTGTACCTAAAAGTCTAACGGTGTCGCAGAGAGAATGAACAGAACGATATACATATAATTGAGCCAGAACTCTATTGTTAGAGACAGGATTGCCCAAAACCTTGTGGGGTGAAGCAGTTAGATGCTCAGTATATCAAATTAACCGGTGTCCATCATCTGCCATCAGGTTTAACACACCAGCTGAGAAGATGTTTGGTGATCGTGATCTATCAAGGTTAAGAGTATTTGGATCCAAGGTGTGGGTACATATCCTACCAAAACAGGATAAACTTCAAGAAAGAGCAAAGTCTATGAGATTTGTTGGATATTCACCAAATGGATATGTATATGGAATCCTGAAAGTGATGAAATTACAGTTTCAAGAGACGTCAGGTTTGATGAATCTCAATTTAAATATAATGAGAGCAAACCAAAAGAGAAAGATCTACTTTATAGGTACAACGAAGAAGAACAGGAAAGGAAGGAAGAATTTGACCGAGATAATAATAATGAAGAAACTGAAAGAAAAGAAGAAACTATCCAAGAGAATCAAGAAGATGAAAGATACTATACAGATGAAGAGAGTAATAAAAAAAAATCAGCCTATATACGTCCCACTGCTGGGCACAGGCCTCCTCTCATGGATGAGAGGGAACGGGCAGTAAGTCCCCACGCTGGCCCAGTGCGGGTTGGGGACTTCACATACACCTTTGAATTTCTTCGTGGATGTATGCAGGTTTCCTCACGATGTTTTCCTTCACCGAAAAGCTATCGGTAAATATCAAATGATATTCCGTACATAAGTTCCGAAAACTCATTGGTACGAGCCGGGATTCGAACCCACGACCGCCGTTTGACAGCCGCATGCCTGAACCGCTAGGCTACCGTAGCTTCTAGGGATGAAGAGAGTATTGAGGAAAATAGACAAGAAACTAAGGAATATCACACTAGATCAGGAAGAGAGGTACGAAAACCAAAAGAATTACTTAATCACTATGATCGAAATTATACGGCATACTGTATTTTATCGGGAGATCCTCAAGAATTTGACGAAGCTATAAAAAATGAAGAATGGCATGGTGCAATCAAGAAAAGAGGTCCTTAAAAATATAACAAACGAGGCTTTATAGATCACTTTTACTAAAGGCCGCCGTAAGGGCCCTTTTATTAAATCTCTCCTTCTTACTAAAGTTTTTCATCGTTGATTTGGAATCCAACCGATTAAGAAATATATATTTGATCTCTAATGTCACTGTTAAATTAGTTGCAAGTAAGATTACGGCAGCATTGCACTAAAATATTGATATTTCATGTTTTAATTACATAATTGGGTTTAGTGTCTCCCATAAGGTCCCTTTTCTCTGAAGTATGGCGAAAATGATACCGTTCCTACATAAATAAAAATTGTTAAAACTTTTAGATTTAAGGCAAATGATGTTTGTGAGGTTGATAATTATGTTGATATATGTAAACTTTATGACGTTATTATGAATAAGTGTAAGGATTTTGTTTAAAGTCTTTTTTTAATAAAAAAATTGAAATGAAGAAAATAAATAAAAATAACTGTTGCATCTTATATATTTTAGTTTTATTTGTATGTTTGATTTTCCCTAATAAATATAGATTATTAGAAAGTCGAAAATAGCTAAAACTATTGTAGAATCTGGGAGTTATTTTATTTTCAATGCTTTGTCGATAATTTGCACCTTGTTGTGTTTGGGCGTCACTAGCTCCCAAAGTAGGAAAGCTCATGTACAAATTATGTATTTTCCGTTAGATTACATCATGGTCAATTGTAATATACCATCAGCTACATAACTTCACACTATAAGGTAGGTTTTTGGAATTCCGAACTTTATCTGTAATTTTCTTGAAACTGGAGATATCGATGGATCAACTTTAAAAAATTATAATAAAATAAATAAAAAGCTAGGAGGTTGATTCTTTAAATAATAGTTAGTTCTATGATTCTAGATTTTATTTCTGTAGATAACTCATTTCCGCCACAAGGTCCCATTCCATGTGGACTACCACATATTGATTACGTTTGATAGTAATATTAATTCGCACATGAAGTAAATTTTATATCCGATAATATGACACTTAATGAAAGTATTGATCAACGTTATATGTTGTTTGTCTTATTTGGACTTAGCACATTTTTTTCCGGCTAGGATTAATATGGCACAGACACTTAGTCATGGTACTCGAATCTGCTTAATCACTCATACGGCACCATATCGGTTTTGAGATAGTATTAATAGCGATTTGTGTTTGTGATAAGTAATGATAAGATTATTGAACTTATCAAAACCAAACTCCGAATAATCGATATAGACGAAAAACTAACTACTTCTATTGAGGCTTAAATTCTTTTTGGCTTAGTTCGTAGCATTGCAGGTAAATTCCCCTTGATATCTTGGATATTATTCTACAAAGTGACCACTAGTTTTAATTAACTGCTATTGAAGAAAATTAAACTCTGTATTGAAATTGACAGTCAATTTATACGTTAGGTAGGCAAGCCTTGCTACTTTATTGATCTTATTGACTTCTGCGCGATTTGTGGACACAAACTAATAGGGGCCACTCAATATCCGTCTGGCTCTGATGTCATAATTTACATTGTATTCGGTCTTGGATAATATACTCGTACTATGTGTATTTACGAGACGTATATCATCTTGAGACTGAGACTAGTGTTTAAAGAGCTTTATTTAATATTGAACAAATCTGATGATCAATTACGAATATAAAACTTATGTGAGCATAGGTGCGTATCCTACCGATTGCGCCAAGTAAGATACACATAGTGTGATCGATTTAACAAGACACGGAGTTGCTTTAATATCAATGGTGATTTATCAAGTAATTGATGTGCTTACACGTAGTATACCAATATAACTGCACGAGTACACGTTAGTTAACAGTTACACGATTCTGAATTCGACATAAATTAATTAATCCGATAACCCAAACGTCACAGCCTGAAGAGACTGGCTTTAGATATGTGTAAATAACCGTGAACTGGGTAAGCAAACAGTTATAAATGATATGGTAATGCAGTCAAGGAAACTTTGGTTTTAGATAATAGAAAATAACCGCCAATGTATTGAGTTACAATTGATAGCAATTTTCATTGAATCGTTTCTCGTCGTTGCATTCGTACATATATTTCTAAGAAGTTGGCGATAAGACGAGCAGTAGATAATGAAAACCGGTTATAACCCCTTACCATCCTGCTAATTCGCCGCTAACAAGAAACACGCTGTTAAAGTCACGAAGACGCAAATGATCACACTTGGTTATAATCCAATACTTATAGAAAAATCCTTTTTTTACGTTCATGTGATTGTCAATCTTATGGCACTGGTGGAGTATCTACTGTCAATAACTAGATCTGGTCTTGCTTCTCTTTTGGAATTGAGTGTAATGGATGACGTGCGGTTTAGAGTTAGTGTGCAAATTTAAAATATTAACAAATGTAAACTATTTCGTTACCTGACGCTATCGGCGAGGTTTGATAATAATAAACGTAAAATTGTGATAAATACATATGTTTATTATTTTAGGCATGCTCATTTTACATACAATTCGACCAAAAACAGAATGTGAAAACGTGATAATTTTATCCATGTATCCCCTTAATGCAAGGTGCTAGTCTTTGAATACTCTTGGAGTTAAATCTGAACACAACGGGATTGCTAATATTTCTATTCCGTCCTATCGACAAAACCAGATTATGATGGTGTAAATGTTAAATTATAATCGAGCTACATGTAACTAATAGGTACGTAAAATTACGTATTTAACTTGTACCTATGTATGTATTAGATTAATCATCGTATAATTTATTCAAATTCATATGTACCTAATAGAAGATTGAACAATAATTTATTGTAGTTTCATGTTATGTAAGGTTAGAAAGAAACCTTAGAGGTTATCCCTTAATCTACCAGCCACGAGACCTTTTGTGACCTTCGGTCACGACCTTTACTTATCCCTGGATCATTTGAAAATAGTAAATTTCATATAGCGTCAATGACATAGAAAAGATAGTATTTGATTCAACTCCATATTAATATCTGGTACCAATTACAGAAAGACAATCGTTTTTCCCTAAGTATAAAACTTAATATCTATAACCTCGAGGTAGCGGCAACTGACACGAACTACATTGAGCATTCCTTAAATGTTTCTAAAAAAAAATTGATGAAGTTAAGTACATTATTGCAACTCAATTCGATTATCAAGATTCTATGTAGGTAGTTAAGTAATAAATTAGCCGGTTTTGTTACTAAAACCTAACCTAAAACTGCCTCCGAGGATTTTGGAGTAGCGCGATTTTCTATTCAAGCATTTACTAAAGCTTCATGTTTATAGCTAGGAATGTTTTCAATTAACGTAAAAGGTAAACTTTTAACGTAATAGCAAGTATACTCACTATATCTCTCGCTTGACGCATATCGATTTGTCTTGTCAGACGTGACGACTGCGATAAGAGATGATGAATGAGGAGCGTAGAGGTCCACAGGATGACGCCTTTGCTTACACTTGTTCACAAAAATGTTCGCGAAACGCGAAGGTATTCCCAAATTGGAGGAGGACGTATCGAACGGTAGCGCGAAGTGAAAGGAGTCTAGGCGTTGCAACCGCGGAAACTTATGAGTGGCCGGCTCGGCGCGACGAGTTAGGGTCACCTTGAACGGCGGCGCATGTGCCGCGCACCACACCCTCGTTCTGCCCGCGCCCCGCGCCGTGACGTCACACGACGAGGGCTCGCGCAACTGCGAACCCCTGTTGAGGAACGGCCGCGACCGCGACCTTGCCTCTGCCAGCGAAAGTGACAAGCCACATCGGATTTATTTATTGGTTGTGGTAAAAAAGACGATGAATCAATTGGAGGAAGGAGGAATTGGAGGCTACCAGATATTTTTGTTTACATTTTTTATAGAACTAATATGAGTACCAATTACGTGTGAGTTTGTTTGGTGCCTAATATAATAAAATAACTAAAGCTGATAGACTCATTGTTTAGGTAATCCTGGGGCTGACAAATCAAATCACTTAATGTGGATTGCCCATTACATGCAATTAGTCCGGACCCGGACAACTCGTTTGACGGTGGGAACATGCATCCAGACGATAGCAATTAGTCAGATTCTGATGAATTGGGGCTGACAAATCACGTAATGTGGATTGCCCATAAAACGTAGAAAACTTTTTGAAGTGTGAGTAAAAGATCCATGAAGTCCAGCCAGCGGACCGCGCGGTTTGCCTACTGTATTTCTGTTTTTTTTTATAGTTATCTGCTTTAGGTTTAGGTGCTTTATATTATTATACCTACTCGTATCATGAAAAAGTTCAGATACTTACATAAAACGGATCAGACGTAACAATCAAATGGACAAACTCACCGTAAGTTAACACATTGTTCGATTCAATTATATTCAATTTCATTTATTCAAGATAACTAGTATATATTTTTTGTTAGTATGCACGGAAACAATTAAACATATAAACGATGTATGTCAGAACTTAAAATCGGGGAAATCGGTTTGGAATGTTAGAATGTGTGTAGGCGTCTCCTCTGCTTCAAGGTTGAGACTGGACTGCCTTTGTGTTGTGTCACTTAGTTCTAACACTTGCATGTGATTGTTTAGGTAACAAGTAAGTACCTTTACCAGCATGCGTACTATGCGTAGTCGGTTCCTACTCAGCGCCAAGGCATCAGAAGGCGCCTTTTTCCTTGATTAAAGTCCCCTAATAATCCTAATATAATATAACCTTTAGTTTATTTGTTTATTATCCAATGCCGATTATAATACCGCCGCTTCAGCCTAGTTGGTAGTGACCCTGCCTACGAAGCAAGAGGTCCCGGGTTCGAATCCCGGTAAGGGCATTCATTTGTGTGATGAGCACGAACATTTTTTCCTGAGTCATGGTTGTTTTCTATGTTTTTAAGTATATATTTGTCTATATAAGTATGTTTATCGTCGTCTAGTATCCATAGTACAAGCTTTGCTTAGTTTGGGACTAGGTCGATTTGTGTAAGATTGTCGCCTATAATTAATTTATTTATTTAATACTACTTTTGACTTTTCATACAATCAAATAAATACAACTTATACAAGTAGGTACCTAATTAATATGTATAATGCCACGTTGAATTGAATTGAATTGAATCTATAATCTCTAATAATAGTAATAATTCAAAATGTCGTTGTCGGAAGTTTGAAGTAGTTTATCATAATTATTATATTACGTTAGCGGTATTAAATAATTAGTGATATATTTCAGTGCGAGTCTAAGTGCACTTAATACAATAGACAAATTTATATAGTTTTATCAATGAAGAAATGTTACATTATTATGGTTTCTTTTTGGTAGCTGTTTACCTCACGTAAACAAAAACTTTTTTCTCTTAAATTAATGGTCTATTGCCATGAAACATATAACAATAAATGAAAATAATAGGCTATTTACATAACGTAGGTACACAGTTACAGAAAAAAACACAAAATAAATATGTCAACAAAATTGGATAAATTTATCCCCATTACATTATGGGCACATTTAAAATACTAACACTGTAAAAGTGCTGCCACCTGTATTTTCCTCTTAATTCCTTTGAAACTCATACTAGCGTTTACTCTTACGCGACCTGCCACCTCGCGTCACGTGACTCCTCACGCAATACGGCGTTAAATATTGCAACGGAAACGACATAAATATCATATCTTGCCAACTTCACCATAAACAATAATAACCTGCATTAAATCCGATTTTAGATTTGTTTTCAATATAAGTCGTGACGTCAGTGACCGGAACAGATTTATCAATTTACTAGGTACCTACCTACTTATGCTTATTGCTTATGTCATGTACCTATGCAGCTTCAGTGAAGAGTGGGCAATATCTAAACTGTTTAAAAAATAAAAATATTTTCTTTCTATTTTTACGATTATAAGCAGGTATTTATCGGTGGTCTATACACTAGGGATGGTTTGTGGTTTCATTCACAAAACTGTTTTTATTTCAATCTCTGACGTCATTTTATTGGTTACGTCCTGTGACGTTGTATCGCATACCTATTTTAAAACACGAGCATGACGACATTTTCAGTTATGTTGTGTATCAAACTCATACGCAATCCGGTTGTAATGTATGAGCATGCGCAACAAGTTGGTCAAGTGCGAGGTATAAAGGCCATTATACCTACACCTAGCAATTTGTTACAACACCTAGAGACCCTATAAGATGGAAAGAGATACCAAAGATTCAATTCATTCACTTTGAAGTTTGAAGGCGGTTGTTGTGACAAATTGATTGGTGTATAGAACGCCTGACAAATTGTACACACAGGCTTTTGCACCTGACGTCCACTGATAACGTTAATATTTTCCTACAATATATGCTGGAGTGCAAACCTGAAAATCACATTTGAGTCAACTTCTGGTACTAGCTTCTGCCCGCGACTCCGTCCGCGTGGAACTCGTTTATATTATATCGTGCGTAGCTCCATACAAACGTTTAGTTTTCTAGTACCTAAGTAGTAATGGTTACTGAGCTATTTATTTATTTATCGTATGGCAAATCAGTATTTTAATTAATATTACGGGACAAACTTACACAAATCGAGCTAGCCCCATAGTAAGCTCAATAACGTTACTGGTGGTTAAGGGTACTAGACGACTATATATTTAATAGATATAAATGTACATTCAAGACTCAGAAAGAAATAATCATGCTCATCACACAAATATTTGCCCTTACCGGGATTCGAACCCAGGACCTTCAGCTTCGTAGGCAGCGTCACTACCCACTCATTACCCACTAGGCTAAGCGGTCGTCAAAAGGCTAACGGACGGCCAGACGGACATGGCGAAACTATAAGGGTTCCTTGTTGACTACGGAACCCTAAAAAAGAGGATTTTCCATTCTTCTGTGTTTTTTTGGCACCATCAACATTATCTGCAGCTAAATAATTTTAAAGTTCTGCATTTGTGCATATCCAGACCAGATGTTAGGTACTTGAAGTCAATTAAACCCGTGGACATGCAATGTAACTATTGTGAAATACGGACGAAGGTAACGCAAGGTTGGTCCTTGTTGTACGCAATTGTGCAAACACGTGCACAATGTGCATATATACGTCCGTTATATACTCTTACTCGGACACACACTCACACACAGTATCCATCCTCCATCCGCTTCAAGTAAGTACGTACGTAATTCGAATTCTTCGGCAGTCGTTCCGTACGGGCTTAAAATGAATGATATAAATATTATAACAGAATCTCAGATCAAGTTCTTATTCCGGTTTTATTAAATCAGGTGGACTGATGACCTGGTAAAGGTTGCGGGAGTCCACTGGATGCGGGTGGCGCAGGACCGGTCACTTTGGCACTCTTTGGGACAGGCCTGTGTCAAGCAGTGGACGTCTTTCGGCTGATATGATGATGATGATGATGATGATTAAATCAGGCCTTAGATATTTTTAAATTTTTTGTATATAGTATTAGCCCGATTGCGTCATTTTGAGATGAAAATATATATGTCGACAGAACAAAAAAAAAACAAGTCAAAGTCCCATGGGTATGACTGTCACTTTCATCCTGTACCTACAAACTCCAAATGTCATGTAAATTGTCTAGATCTGAAATCAAGTTAGTCATCTTGAGATCAACGTTCAACATGTGACCTTTAAACTAAAGGATATAAGAGCTATTATGCTGGACTGGTGGAACAGGTTACGCCAGTTGTGAAAGGATGGGTGTGGCGACGTGCCTCCGGACGCGCGCGCCCGCGCATCTGTACTGTACCACGTATAATATCCCTACTATGACACAGTTAATTGAGAATTTATGGACCTTACTGGAACGACATACGGTCTACTACACGTCAGTGCGTTGCGTTGTTTTCAGAATGACATAATTGACATGGTCTTCCTGCGAATATGCGACGATTTGTAAAAGCGCGCAGTGTGAAGTTGTATCAACGCTAATTTGTCCCTTATTGCAATGGTATAAGGTGTAATTTGGTCACGGTGTTAATTGTTATGGTGTGCCGTTGGTACGTGACGATGCGCACGAGTGCATTCTATGACTTAGGGTTTCCCGATTTGAATAATCGTTTCGGGACTCGCTCGGGACACTTGTCAATTTCTTTTGTCGTTTCCCTATGATTCGTCATTGTATGCTTTTTCTGGTAGTCTGAGAAAACAACGATACATTAGTAGGACGTTCTTTACAAGTTAGAGGAGGCGTGACGGGTCAAATACCTAAGTAAATAAGGACTGGATTGATAATGCACAGATATGAACCTACGTACGTATTTACCTACATATTTATTTAAAGGTATACTTGTTGTTCAAGTTCAAAGTCGAACTAATTCTGACAGACACTATTTTATTTACTTACACACTAGTTTTACCTACCTAATAAAGATCAAACAGCGGGCCCTAATAATTTCTGATCCTAGAAAAATACACATATCAAAACATAAATTTATGATAGTAGCGTTATTTCTGTTTATTTCATTTTTCAACCTTCTAAGATGCTAAACTTTGCACCCGAAAGTTAACTACTTTTTTTCATGATTTATCTTGGATATCATAGAGCACATGTAAATTAACCAAAATAAAGATTAACCTCCTTATTAATGAAACTTAAAATGCCTCTGGATGGGAGGGATGTCTGACATTGTGTTGGTAATTATTAAAATAATGATATATCAGTTACAATTATTACGAATTTTCTATTTTTTTCCATACTATATCTAGTTATGTCATGCAATAAAAATACTGCACTACCTATTGAAAGTACTCGTAGTTGTCATTAGAATACGCAGGTTTCTGCAGTATCTAGGTACTTATTGTAAAAATACAGATGCACAACCCCACATCACGTCATAAATCAATATAAATTTGCAACTTATTATAATAATTAAAGGTTGATTATTACCACTAATATAAACATAATGTTGCATTTGACTGTAAGTTTTTATAATATGCATTCATTAACGTCGCTAACGATATAATTTCCTTCCACCAGGACCAACGCGGATTGCATCAGGGAAGTCCCTGATTCATCTTGGTAATTGTACGTCTATTGGTAACCACAGCTTATAGGACTTGTCACAACTATGTATTATCTTAGTCATTCATATAGCAGCTATGTGACAACTTTACAGTGTGAACGTGACTGACAATACCGGACACATTTTCGACTTTGCCTTTATATTATTTTCTTCATCTGTTGGTGTTCCTTTACTTATTATCTTGTAACAATAAGCTTTGGTACAGCATAAGTGCATAGCTTCAGTTAGGTACCTATTATTTGTTAACAATAGGCTATAGTGTGTATTTGTTAACAGTAGGCTCACCTTCGGTTTGCTGACGATATAGTAATCTTGGCTGAGACCATGGAGGACGTACGATGCTCAATGACCTCAGTAAAGCATCCGAGCGAGTTGGTCTAAGAATGAACATGGATAAGACGAAGATCTGAACTGACTGAAACGTGGTCGCTTACTATGGGCCTCATAAGAAAGCTCAAAGTCACCCAAAGGGCAATGGAGAGGGCCATGTTGGGAGTTTCTCTGCGTGATCGCATCAGAAATGAGACTATCCGCAGCAGAACCAAGGTAACCGATATAGCCCTCCGGATCGCTAAACTTAAGTGGCAGTGGGCGGGGCACATAGCACGTAGAACCGATGGCCGTTGGGGCGGAAAGGTTCTCGAGTGGCGACCACGTACCGGAAGGCGCAGCGTGGGTAGGCCCCCGACAAGGTGGACTGATGACCTGGTAAAGGTTGCGGGAGTCCGCTGGATGCGGGTGGCGCGGGATCGGTCACTTTGGCACTCTTTGGGGGAGGCCTATGTCCAGCAGTGGACGTCTTTCGGCTCATATGATGATGATGATGAGGCTATAGTGTCATCACTTGTCTTGTCATTATCATCATAATTTGCACGGGGAAGTTCATTGTCCACAAAGGGTACCCTCGAATGACGGTTTTAGAGCAGATATGAGAGGTTCTATGTTTTAGTGTGTGTATTTTTTATGTACGATTTCTCTGGCAACTGGGGACCGATATATATTTTATTTATTATTCGAAAGAGTATACTAAAGCACGGCTATCACAAGATGGCGCGCGAGCTCTCTCGATGTTTGTCGCACTATCCGTCTCTCTCTTATTACAAATCTTAGAAAAAGAGGTGCAGTGCGAGGTAAATCGAGAGTGCTCGCGCGCCGTGTTGAGGTGGTCCCAACTCCCATTGTCACCAAGTCAGTATCCGATGATAGGATCCCAGGGAAATTGTGGGCAACCCTCAAATTTTATAGGCACGCGTGTAATTATTGTAGTATGTTCTTCTATTCATATCTATGGGCTGATTTATTATTTATTATAACTCGTATATGTTACCCTCGTAAATCGCAATTTTGGTGAAGTGGAACTGATAATGAAGACCACAGATGACTTATGGAACTCCTTAAGGATGTAAAGTACTTACGTCTAAGATTGTGACATGATTCCTTTTAAGTAGCAGCTAAAAAGGGTGTGAAACTTGAATCATTCAAATAGAGTTGACATGTGTGAAACCTTCATTTTCCTCCACCGTAGCTACATACCTAATGTTAATTTCCGTGGTAATTAATAACTTACTTATTTAAATCGCCAAAGGTATCTCGTTGAATGAACGTGCATGTAGGTTGTGCAGTTTATGTTTTTGGTAAAATAAATCTGCGATAAAATGTTGATAAATATTTCATAATGCAAATACCAAGAATTAGAGATACAAACATAAGTACATAAGTAAGTACCATTTTATTATTATGTCTATGAACCAATCCGTACAAATATTTTTTATTTGAAAGTTATATGCTTCCGGATTCATTCCACTGTTACTAAAAATCGCTTTGATGATGGGATCCATGAGGAATTGATGGAACTCCTCAATGATATCAGTCAAGCTTGTATTGATTTTGGTATTTTCTATAATACTCGTGTATTTATTCGAGGAAAGCACTAATTCGGTGAAGTGGAGCTGATTATAAAGATCACAGATGACTTATGGATCTCCTCAATGATGACATACGACACAAATTCTGATGAGATTTCGCTGGTACGAGTATGTAGGCGTGGTAAGTATTTAGTGACCCCGTTCCCGGCTTAGAATTTCACCACCCCCTTTCTTTCCGTGGTTTCCGTGGGTGTGTAAGTCGAGTAAGGGAGCAGGGTTGAATTGTGTTGCGGGCGATTGGCTAGAACCTAACACTACGATATCTCATTTTGTCGATCTGTTATACCCAGATTTATGCTAAAAGTGCTTTGCCTACCCTTTTTGGGACTGAAGGCGTGAATCTATGTATGTATGTATTTAGTAGGTAGGTCGTTCATTTCTTCACCATATAGCTACAATACAATACATATATTCTTTATTGCTCACCAGACATAGTTAAAATAAAATAGAACAATACCTAACATAAACAATTGTGGACAACATCAGGCGGTCTTATCGCTAAAGAGCAACAACAACAACATTATCAACATTATTATCGTATTAATTAATTTCTGCTGCAATTTATAGTGCAGGTTAATATTACACTTTAAAAAAATAAGCAACACGGGCGCCGTGGAAATAATGTGAATTAAATTTAAATAGTACATTACTGCAGCCGGCCGCCGGGAAAGAAGGGCGGCCGACCGTAGGGAGGCCGGGGATAGTGATACGAAGCCGGCAAGTCCTTTTCACGGTTAGGCATGTAGTGCCTTTCTCAAACATATGCAATGAAATAAAAAATATCACCACTCATAAAACCAACCTGTATTTATGTATTTGTCCTTCGATTTTGGTGGCAACAAGTTATTCATTGCTAATTCGGCCTCCGCCCTCAATTCCGGCGGAGTACACTTAGCTTCTTCGTTGCTGTTATTATCGGAACTTATTTTGAAATTTTATTTATAAGAATTAACCACAAATATAAAATCCAGCTACACGACTAAAGACTTCAGTTTCCCTCCAATCCTTCCATAATCGAATTGTTCCGCCCGAAATGTGAACCAGTCAGCAGGTATTTTTGCCTTACAAAAGGTGGTGTAGAAAATGTTTTAATTTGTATTGCTTAAGTATAGCTATGCTTCAACTTCATATATATTATGCTTCAACGGTTGTCATTTTTGTCATAAAGTCAACTCTTAAAGCATTAGGTAAAAAAGAACCAATTTTGGCCCCTTCAATTCAAGATGGCGGCAAACGCTATTACCCCTTGAGGTCGAAAACTTAAATTTAAATTAAAACATTTTCTACACCACCTTCCGTAGGGCAAAGTCTTTTTTTGTCCCCATTGATTGGATTATAGGTCCATGGTTGACAGAGACGCTTCTTAATTCAAAAATACAAAGTGTTCTTATCTTCATAAAGATGGTCTCACTCTTTTCCATAAGGGACAGATGTCAAGCAAATTGTTCGGACAGGCGTATCTTTACTTTCGATATCATTGTAAAGATGGCTATTAGCGTTATACTACACTACAACAGTAAATAATGCAATAGGTGACTCCGTATCCAATGACATTGCGGTGACTTTGACTTGCGGGAGTGGTCGATAAATCTTTATCTTGATTATGTAATTTTGTGCCATAAACGAGTGCGAAATTTATGTACGCCGATGATATAGCACTTGTTTACCAAAGTAGAGATTTCAAGTCCGGTGAGGAAGTGTTGTCATCCGATTTGGAGAGGCTCAATAAGTACTTCAACGCGTGGCGTCTATACCAAGCGCAAGCAAGACGGAAGTGGCCTGCTTTCACCACTTATTTACTGTTATGAGCCACGCGTCTCTTTCAGAGAAGAATTGCTGAAGTACAACCCATTTCCAAAATACCTTGGGGTGACCCTGGACATAACATACAGGGAACACCTTCAGAAAGTGGTTCTAAAGGTTGCCTCTCGAAACAACATCCTCCACAAACTTTGCGGTACTACATGGGGTGCATCCGCTGATTGCCTGCGCACGTCAGCTATATCGCTGGTCTTCTCTGTTGCCGAATACTGCGCGCCAGCGTGGCTGGGTAGCGCACACGTAGGAAAAGTAGAGACTAATTTAAATGAGGCTATGCGATGTGTATCGCAGGCACAATTAAATCCACCCCGCTTCATTGGCTCCCGGTTCTCAGCCATATTGCTCCACCACACCTACGCCGGCAGCAAGCGCTGAAGAGAGAATCAGACATGATCATTCGCAACAGTCTCTACCTATTCACCAGTCTTTCTGCTACCCCCCGCACAGCGGCTTAAGTCTCGACATCCTGATCCTGCTTGCGTTGCAGCACAAAATTTGAAAAGTTTTGACCTGAGACAGAGTTGGAAGGACGAGTGGATGGAATCCCCAAGCATCTGGGGCTGCCCTGCAAGCCATCGATCCTACGGCTAAGCCTGATAGCGGGTGTGCTATTGCTATCTGTTGCATGGGAACCTTGCACTTTTTGACTATGCGCTGAAACTTGGCACAGTTGATCCTTAGGTGGTCTTGAGTGGATTCAGGGGGGGGGGGGGAGTTCGACTCCGCCGCGCTTTATTTAAAGCCATTTTTTTCTGAAACTATACACACCAAGGCAAGTGTAATATCATTTTCGGATAAATAAAGGATGAGGAATCTATTTTACGAACCAAAATAATACATTAAAAAAAAAAAAAGGAGAAAAACATATACAGCGTAAATTATTTTTATTCAATATTACTAAAAATTTTTTTAACTACATAAGATACATAAAAACAAAAAATACGGCCATAAAGCCACATTAATTCGGTTTTAGAAAATATATTATTTTGTATATAAATATGTTAACAGATTAGAAATAAAAAAATATACGTGAGTCAGGGCGACCTCAATGCATGTGTCGTCCGTGAAGGAAATGAAGGTACAGTTTTAAAATACGATAGTTGTCAATTATATGTGATTACTTTGGGTGTTTCGGTATTTAACATGAAATATTTTAAATGAAACTACCTACGCCCTGTCAATTAATTATATATCATATATATCATACGCTCCACTGCAAAGACACTGCAAGGAATCCTCATATATCAAAAACCATCAAGCCGTTTGGACTGTAGCCCATGAAATAGAATTTTCATGTCCACAATCCACATATATACATACATTCATGTATACATACATACATGTATACCTACATTCATACATGTATTCACACACACGCTCGAAAAAGATAACCGTCCTTCGAATCGGCCAATCAGCACGGCTATCACAAGACGGCGCGCGAGCTCTCTCGATTTTTCTCGTGGGATCTTTTGTGCATTTGCCTTCTCATTTCCACAAAGCGGATGATGCAGCTCAGCGGAAGCACCTTGAATTCCTTTGGTTGTGGATAGCCTTTACCAAAGTAAGTCAATATTTGTCTGGCAAGGGCATGGTGCACATTCACACAATAAGTGTTCCATAGTCTAATCCTCCTTGCCACACATTCTACAATCTAAACTATCCGATAGTCCCTTGGCCAAAAGATTCTTCCCCTCGTTCCTTCCCCGAAGTGACCTGTTAACACCCCATATATGATTCTCAGGTGCTTCCTTCTGGATCTCCAGAGTTTCTTAGTCTTGCCGGAGTCCAGTCCTTCTATGAAGAGCTTGGAGTGCATGCCTTAAGCACGCCTCACTACTCCGCTCGTGTTGGTGTTTGATTTTGGCGTAGGCTTTAGAGGCCAAAATTACAGTTCCCTGGGAGAGCACAAATGGTTCTGGACCTACAAAGACCCCCCTCTTGCAAGCTCATCCGCTCTTTCGTTGCCGATGAAGCCCTCGTGCCCTGGTGTCCAAATTAGTTGCACCTTATTGTGCTTTCCAAGCTTGTTCAGTGTCTGGACGCCATTATAGACTAGTCTAGAATTCACTTTCGGCGCCGTAAGCGCTTTAAGGGCCGCTTGACTGTCACTGAGTATATAGATAGTCTGCCCTCTGCTTTGCCTCCTGTGCACAGGCAATTATGGCGTATGTCTCCGCCTGGAACACGGTTGCCAAACTACCCATGCTTACACTAATGTATAGTCATTCGCATAAATGCCTGCTCCCGTACCCGATCCCATTTTTGATCCGTCCGTGTACCATATGCTGTCTACGATACCAGACCTCGGTGGTTCTAGGCCTTCGGCCCATTCAGCCCTGGATCATTGGAAAAGGCTAGGTATCAACATCTACGGCGAGTACACCACTCACCTGCGCTTTACTGACGATTTAGTAGTCTTGGCTGAGACCATGGAGGAATTAAATACGATGCTCGATGACCTTAGTGAAGCTTCCGAGCGAGTTGGTCTGAGAATGAACATGGATGAGGCGAAGATCATGTTAAAAGCACATGTAGTACCAACCCCAGCAGACTGCTCTCTGTGCGTGTGTCCCAGACTCCTCTCTAACTTTAAAAAGAGTCAAATGGCGAATCCAACTCGGCTGGGCAGCGTTCTGGAAGCTACGGCACATATTTTCATCCAATATTCAGCAGTGTTTCAAGACGAGTCTTTGACCAGTGTGTGTGTGTTTGACTAGTGATGAAATATGGCACTGGAACGTGGTCGCTCACTATGGGCCTCACAAGAAGGCTCAAAGTCACCCAAATGTCAAGGGAGAGGGTTATGCTGGGAGTTTATCTACGTGATCGCATCAGAAATGGGGCTACCGCAGCGGGAGCAAGGTAACCAAGATAGCCCTTCGAATCGCTAAACTTAAGTGGCAGTGAGCGGGGAACATTGGACGTAGAGCGCCGATAGTCAGCAAAGCTTATGCATCACACGAACAAGAGTCAGTGCCGAACCATGTTCATAGCTAGAATCATTTCCATGGTACACTTGGTGACATCGATTTGTCGGTGTCGAAGGTAGATACGACAGGTAAACCACCCTAAAACATGCGAAACTAGGAACTTCGCATTAACAAATTTAATTAATTTGACAATTAAAGGATTATTTATTTAAACCGACCATCATTCTCCTAGCGTTATTCCCGGTTGTGCCCCTAAAGGAGCCCAGGGTCCGCTTTGACATCTAATCCCAAGATTTGGCATAGGCACTAGTTTTACGAAAGCGACTGCCATCTGACCTTCCAACCCAGAAGGAAAACTAGACCTTATTGGGATTAGACTGGTTTCCTCACGATGTTTTCCTTCACCGAAAAGCTAACGGTAAATATTCCGTACATAAGTTCCGAAAAACTCATTGGTACGAGCCGGGATTCGAACCCACGACCGCCGCTTGACAGCTGCATGCCTGAACCACTAGGCTACCGTAGCTGTACCGTAGCTGTATTTATTTAAACCGACCGTTGAATAATAAAACACATGAGGGTCGCTACACTCGCTAAGTACTGAGTGTGTAAATAGCTGACACGCGCCGATGGTGCTGCGTCGGCGTGGGATTTTGGTCGGCGGCGGCGGCGCGGCGCTCATATCTTGTGTAATTATGTATGCATGTATGTTTGTATGTGGATTGTGGACATGAAAATTCTATTTCACGGGCTACAGTCCAAACGGCTTGATGGTTTTTGATATATGAGGTGTCGTTGGATTCCTTGCAGTGTCTTTGCAGTGGAGCGTGTTATATATAAACTAATTGAGTTTCATTTAAAATATTTCATGTTAAATACCGAAACACCCAAAGTAATCACATATAATTGACATCTATCGTATTTTAAAACTGTACCTTCATTTCCTTCACGGACGACACATGCATTGAGGTCGGCCTGACTCACGCATATTTTTTTATTTCCGGTCTGTTAACATATTTATATACAAAATAATATATTTTCTAAAACCGAATTAATGTGGCTTTATGGCCGTATTTTTTGTTTTTATGTATCTTATGTAGTTAAAGAAAAAAATTGTAATATTGAATAAAAATAATTTACGCTGTATATGTTTTTCTCCTTTATTTTATTTTTTTTGTTCCAAAATGTATTATTTTGGTTCGTAAAATAGATTCCTCATCCTTTATTTATCCGAAAATGATATAACACTTGCCTTGGTGTGTAGGTATAGTTTCAGAAAAAAATGGCTTTCAATGAAGCGCGGCGGAGTCGAACTTCCCCCCCCCTCCCCCCCTAAATGCGGGGTGGCTCTCGATGGCTCCCGGTCTGAATCCACTCAAGACCACCTAAGGATCAACTGTGCCAAGTTTCAGCGCATAGTCAAAAAGTGCAAGGTATCTTGCAATAGCACACCCACTATGACGGCTTCAACCTGCCAGCCTGCCACGCAAACTCTGGTGCCGCTTGAACCGATTAAGAACAGGACACGGACGGTGTAACTATTTCCGGCATAAGTGGGGCTGGCGGGACTCCGCGCTCTGCGACTGTGGCCAGGAGGATCAAAACATAGATCATATCATACAACGCTGCCCCCTGCACTCATACCCGGGGCGTCCAGAAGATCTGTATAAGTTATTAACCTGACGCTATCACGTGGCTCGGCACCCTGAATGTGGACTTATAATTTTTATTGCATGAAACGTTTATGTATATACGCCATACGATTAAATAAAAATAGTATAATTTGACCCCGAGATCTGTAGCAACTTGCGTACGTAATCGACGATCAGCAGTGATCGTAACTTTTGTAGCATTTATGGTGCAGCGTAGTGTTGTTAACGGAATTGGTATAGATGATATCAATCAAAATTGTTAATTAAGGTTAACGCTAATTGAGCACTAGGATTGAAATTCTTTGTACCAATTCCGTTAACAACACTACGCTGCACCAAAAGTTACGATCACTGGTGATCAGACTTAGAGGTAGGTATAGTTGAGATGATATAAGCTGTCCGTTTAGCACTTGAAAGCTTATCTAGTGAGCAATGGCGCAATTCTCTATTGTATTAGTCCACCGCAAATCCTCCGACCAGATAAAATTAAGCAAGTAACAATAAAACTCATACAAATAGCTATCTCAGCATCTCTTCTAGCATCTCTTCTAAGTCACAAGGTTGAAATTGCTATAGCTTAACTCATTAAGAAAGTCATTTTGTTAATAACAATCTTTGTGGGGGCACTACAACGTGGGTGACTTACAGTACAGTACGATTACTGTTAGTTAACCACTGACAGATGGTTTGCCTTCATTTAATTTTCAACTTTAATTTCATACAAATAAAGCAATTTTCAGAATACTGTTACCCACGTTTACCGATTTAGAAATGACTACTAAATTGTATGACATTAAAGTTGAAAATTAAATGAAGGCAAACTATCTGTCAGTGGTTAACTAACAGTAATCGTACTGTTGTATATACCTGACTGCGGGTTTCAATGTCCAAGTTACTTGCTTAATTTTATCTGGTCGGAGGATTTGTGGTGGAATAATACAATAGAGAATTGCGCCATTGTTCACAAGACAAGCTTTCAAGTGCTAAACGGACATCTTATATCATCTCAACTATACCTACAACCACGAAAATTGAAATTCGAAGTCATAATATTCGAGTGACAGAGCTGTAGATTTGACGAATGCGATTTTCGGTTCTTGTAGTAGCGCTGCTGGTTTTACGTGCGGCAATTACCGAGTGCCATTGGAACGATCAGAGTAATTTCTCAAAAATTCCTTAAGGGAAATTATGGAAACTTTCTTAAACATGATGTATTTCTCATGATGTTTTCCTGAAATTTCCAAGAAGTTTCGCATATTTTTGGTTTCTTTCCGCAATTTGCACATCTGCAGTGGTGGTCGCGGTCGATATCCTACTAATATTATAAATGCGAGAGTTTGGACAGTTGACAAATAGTGTTCATGACATAAATAAAAAAAGTATAAAGTAAAATGAGTACCTAATATACTTTACTAACTGCAATACCTAAGTGTCTGTCTCGCTGTTTAGTCTGTTATTTTTTTGCTATTTTTGAACCGGTGAGTTCTGGACATAGTATGAGTCCCGAATCCTACGTGGGTTACCTTTTAATATCCCAGAAATGAATCATTCCGGGAGTTTAAATGTAACGGGTACCTAATCTCCGATACTTCTAATCCGATTTACACAATTTTTCTAAAATTATTAGAAGCGGCATTCGGGATGGGTAGGGGGTTTAAGTTTAATGGAGGTGACAAACTATTAATTGTATGTAATTGGTAGAGTCAAGTGCAAAAATATGAATCGATAACATCCTCTCATAAATAAGTATACCAAAACCTTAATCCGCTGAAATAAGAGTTACTTATGGGACATATTTATGAGTAAGTTGTATGCACATGAAGCTTCAATTTTTTTTTATGTCTAGGCTGCCCCCCTCCCTGGACACAGGCTACCTAATTTTATCCGTGTGTCTCGGCCCTGGGTGTTGTGATCCGCGGGCAGAGTCGCGCGGGCAGCTAGTTTGTTGATATATTTAAGAGGAAAATAAACAAAGCAAATTGCTGGGGCGCGGATTAAGTTTATGAGTGTGGCTGATATGATGACGACTGTTTCTTTAGCGGGGGGATTACCTAGAATCATACTAACAACACTTATTATTGTACGCAGTACTGCAACCTACCTATGAATATCGGGCCTTCAGTACGTGATGTAATTCGTTTGAATGATTAATTGAAGACAAAATTACGACAATACAATGTTGCAGTAAAGAGTTTTTGTATTGTATTTGTTGTAGGTATAACATAGCTAGGTTTTACCACCGAGATGTTAAATGCGTTGCGTTATTACAGAAAAAACCCAAGTCGCTAGTCGCTATGTACGCGGGCTGATAATATTTGAGGAGTTCCATCAATTCCTCGAGGATTTCAGAATATACACTTCATTAGTTGCTACTTCAACGGAATCATGTCAGAATCTTTGTCGTACTTTACATCCATCCCTGCTGAGGAGTTCCATAACTCATCTATGGTATTCATCATCTGTTCCACTTCACCCAAAATTGCGATTTCCGAGGTTATAATAGATCGGTTATAAAAATTTGTGGGTTGCCCTCAATTTCCCTAGGATCTCATCATCAGATCCTGACTTGGTGACAATGGGACCACCTCAGGAGTATACTCTTTCGAATAAAAGAAGCATTTTGAAAATCGGTCAACAATTGACGGAGAAATCGGTGAACATACATAAAAAAATAAAATACATACAGTGGAACACAGCGCCTCGTCCTTATTCGAAGTCGGTTAAAAAACGAGTGGTAGGTTGTCAATACACCTCTGGTAGAAAGTAGGTGCCTACAATTTTGACACTAAGTACAATCGTATTGAATTTTCGAGCGCTCGAAAGTCAAAAACCGCCGCAAGGTCGAATTCAAAATACTATAAGTAATAAGATTTTTTTTAACGGCCGATGTTTGACAGCCGCGCGTCGCCTCGGTACAATAACAGTCAATAATAACATAAATTGTACTGGGGTGACAGCTGTCAAATATTAGATGTAAGGGCATTAAGAAAGAGAGCCTTTTTGATAATTTTCCTGGTCTATTATTGTTAGGGTTCCGTACCAAAAAAGGTAAAAAAGGAACCCTTGTGGTGCGACTCCGTCCGTCTGTCTGTCTGTAACAAAGTGAGATACTTATCTCACGAATTACTTAAGAATCACGAAAAATTTAAATATACATTTTACTTTTCTATGAAAAATTATGAATATAAGGAGGGGGCAAAAATATAATTCAACTATTAGGTCAAGTGGGGTATCATATGAAAGGGCTTGAGTTGCACTTTTTGAAACAGATTTTCTTTTTTTTTCTACATTGGTAAAATTTCGATCTATGAAGTAAAATGTAAAAAAAATACCATTCCCCTCCCTTATCTCCGAAGTTATCCAAGCGAAAAATTTGAAATAATTACTTGTGATTAAGATAAACATAAATATTACTGGAAAAGGATTACTTTTTCTGTATCCTACGGTTTTTTTGCTTTATTTACAAAAATCATTTCCTATTTAAGTTTGTAATTTTTGTATTTAGTTTTTGTTTTTTTTTGTATTGAAATTCCTATAAGAGCATAATAGAAGTAGGTACTCTCTTTCAAATAAAGAAATAATAATCAAGATCGGTACACGTGATAAACAATAATAGCTAAAACACCAGAATACATACTAAGCTGATTGCCCTTGCACGTTAGTACCAAATAGATGGCGCTGACCCCATTCCTACATCGCGCTGTAAAGATTTTTCTAGAATTAATGGGATTGGGACGGGTATGATTCAATAACAGGTCAAAAAAAGATCGCGATACAATTGTCTTGGTAGTTCGATGGTCTTGGTGTAAAAGTTAGTCGTTGTTTGAAATTGAATTCTGTTGTGTTGGGTTAAAATGAGTAATTTAACAAATATTGGGACATTTACTTTACCTTGAGTTAATTGTTACTTTGTACGGAACCCTCGGTACGCGAGTCAGACTCGCACTTGACCGGTTTTATATTTTTTTATTAACTTCTCCCGGTTCTTAAATAAATAGAGTTCATATTGAGTCAATACCTTATCTAAAATGCAAACTGTAGTTTCATGACCTGATGAGGACTGCTTGAAAAGTTTAGAACTTTCTTGAGTTCATATTTCACATTTGCTTGTATTACATTAATGTTCATAAATATTTATATTACGAGATCTGTGTTAATTGTTTCTAAAAATAGTAGACATCATCCAAAAATAATACTGACCTTAAAATTCACCAAATCGTTGGACATGTTTGCGGGTTGGTATGCGTTAGTTCAGCCTAGGACAAGACTCTTGAACGAAGCTCGCAGTTGCACTGAACTCTGAAGTCGGTTGATCGACACAAGGAAATACGCAAAAAACTCCGACAATACCGCCTTTTCTACACACCACCACAATAAAATCCTTTATCTTTACGATTACCACAATATAATCATTATCTTAATAAGGCCCTGTATAATACAACAACAGCGTTTTGATGACAAGAAAGCCGTTATTTAACTATCTATGTTTTGGAGGAATTTACTGAACAATAAACTGTGTTTGATCATTTTATTGTTCTAGTGTGGTGGTCTTCAGCGAACTGCGGTCGCGCGTGTAGTAGTTACGTAAGTCTGTACTTTGGCACTCCGAATCGGGAAACTTGGATGGTAACCAAAGCAGAGAAATACACGACACGGTAACGCTATGCTCTCAGTGTACACTTTGACAGCATCGCGTAGAAGCAGATCTAATAAGGCATAAATGCGCTGAGAGTAGGTAACTATCACCCGTCGTCGGTACATAATATAAGTGCCAAGTAAAGCGAGCACTAGTCGACTATAAATACACTTATGCTTATAGATAAATAAATACTTAAATATGTATTTAAGTATTTATTTATCCATGACTCGGGAACAAATATTCGTGTTCATCACACAAATATCTAAATGTCCTTACCGGGATTCGAACCCTTACTGTTCTCGCTTATATCAGTAGGCAGGGTCCCTAATACTAACAACCAGGCTAAAACGGTCGTCAAATGTTTATTCCACATTTGTTTCACAATGTTATGGGTTTGTCTACTTTGTCTACACTTCACGGGCTTTTTATGTACTTCAACTTTATTCATTTTATGGTAATACCATAAAAGGGTCAGTTTATCAGGCAATTAATATTTAAAGCACAATTCGATGCGCCGTGATAACACGAAAGTTTATCATACGTCTATCAAACGGGACTTATAATAAATTTTATCTTTCGTAGAAAACTATTTATTGGTAGGTATTTTTGTATGAGAATTAATGGTTCGGAACAGCATTTCTCAATATGTTTTGTATACTTATTGTTGGCTGCGCGCTGAATATTATTAACAGTCCTGCATTCATATAAAAATAGTTATGATCAAAGTATAAACGGTTCCGAGATAGGTCCCAACTAGCAAAAGAGTCTCAGAATGCGCACTTAATGAGAGTGGTAGGCTTATAGCGCTCTTATAATTGTTTTGGAGCATCTCATCGCCTTTATATTAGTCTTAGATAAGTTTGTACGGACTCAAGAATGCTCAGTCTTATTACTTAGACTTACACATGTATATAAGAGCATTTTATAAAACTAATTTAAGCCTCTTACTCCTACAATAACATTTACGAAGCATCATTGGACTTAACAAAACCTGTGCTTATAACAGTCTCGGAATGCGCATTATATAAGAGTGGTAGGCTTATAGCGCTCTTATAATTGTTTTGGAAGATGTCATCGCTCTTATATTAGTCTTAGACTAGCTAGTGCGGACTCAAGAGCACTCAGTTTTATTGCCTGGTCTTATATATGTATATAAGAGCATTTTATAATACTATTATAAGCCTCTTGCTCTTACAATAACTTTTACGAAGACTCATTGCACTTGAGAAAACTGTCTTTATAAGAGTTTTAGAATGCGCTCTTTATAAGAGTGGTAGGCTTATAGCGCTCTTATAATTGTTTTGGAAGATGTCATCGCTCTTATATTAGTCTTAGACTAGCTAGTACAGACTCATGAGCACTCAGTTTTATTGCCTCGTCTTATATATGTATATAAGAGCATTTTATAATACTATTATAAGCCTTTTGCTCGTATAATAATTTTTACGAAGACTCATTGCACTTGAGAAAACTGTCTTTATAAGAGTTTTAGAATGCGCTCTTTATAAGAGTGGTAGGCTTATAGCGCTCTTATAATTGTTTTGGAAGATGTCATCGCTCTTATATTAGTCTTAGACTAGCTAGTACAACAGACTCACGAGCACACAGTTCTATTTCCTCGTCTTATATATGTACATAAGAGCATTTTATAATACTATTATAAGCCTTTTGCTCCTATAATAAATTTTACGAAGACTCATTGCGCTTGAGAAAACTGTCTTTATAATAGTCTTAGAATGCGCTCTTTATAAGAGAGGTAGGCTTATAGCGCCCTTATAATTGTTTTGGAAGATTTCAACGCTCTTATATTAGTCTCAGACAAGCTAGTACGGACTCAAGAACGCTCAGTCTTGTTACGTCGTGTCATATATGTATATAAGATTATTTTATAATACAATTTTAAGCCTCTTGCTCTTACAATAACATTTACGAAGATTGGATTGGATTAGAAAACCTGTTCTTATAGCCCCACTCTCTAACCTCATTTCATTTTGTAATAGACTTGCTAAATTCTATTGTAAGAACGTCAGACTAATGTCAGCATAGCATAAGATCACTGTAAGTAGGTCCATCTCTGATCTAATTAAAGCTGTAATAAGATACCAGCAGTGATTTAGAAAGATATTAGAGTGATATTGGATCAACATACTTACAACACAAAAGACAAGATCGATAAAAGGTGGTTTGATCTTAAATCGATTTTGGGAACACACAAATTAATTGTAGATAAGAGCAAGATTTTATTTTATGTACTAATGCTGCCAGGGCAAGGTAGTGATGCGAACAATATTAGTGAGGGTTCTGCAGGTTCTGCTTGCATACAAGAGGTTGATTGAGGACAGTGATTAAGCTGTGTTGAAAATGATTTTAGTGAAAATGAATCGAAACCGAAACCGAATGAATGAAAGACGAAACCGATAATGAAAAAGATTTTGCCTTAAAACCGATTTACAAAAATGGGCGTTAATGTTTAATACACCTCATTAAGCAGTTAATGGATTGCTATTTATATTAAACAGGAGACTAAATAATGTTCCAACAAAAGACGCACGAACACTACTTAAAACTCCAGATGCAAAGTTCACATTCGTCTTCGATGTAGTGGTCATAAATAGTGTATACAAAACAATTGTCACACCCAGAAAAACCCATTTAATAGTTTCCTTATGTTTTTATTTATTTATATAGTCATTTATATAGGTTTTAGCTCAAATACAATGACACCGGTAATAAGTCGTCGAAAAACTCTATGCTCTATGTCCAATAAACGCACTGTTTAGTGTACTTTTATGGTTCATACATTTTTGATAAAAGCACTCCTACCACGATGTCAAATCGTTTAACTTTTTTTTAATCAGCCGCTATATTGCAGTAGTACTTCGTAAGCAAATTCGTGTTTGTGAAGTGAAGAAAAATGCGCACGTTCCTTTTAAATGGACGAAGAAGAAAATAAATGCACCGTTGAAGAAATTGCGTGAGTAGTAATAGAACTAACGGAAAACTTACTGCCTGAAAAGTTAGATGCTATTTATTTAAAATTTGTCGTAGAAAAAGTATTGTATGCAACGGTGTATAACTTGGTCTTAAAACGCTCGGGGCGTCTTTAATTGCGATGCTCGCCAAGGCTCGCATCGCAACTCACGACACTCGCGTTTTAAGACCCTACTATACGACAGTTGCATAAAATACTATAACATACGGATGTCTTTCTTGATTAAGTAACGGTCTATACCCATCTAATACAACTATTTCGTCACACTAATGTTTTCACTTAAACAAAAAAGTACTTAGTTTATTTGTATTTATAAGTTCAAGTGGTCAGATTAAGATGAATAAAATCGTTTTGAGATTTTAATCAACGAACCCTAATTAATTCAACATGGCCATGCCGTTAGTATCCAGAATGCTAACGTGAGTTTAAACGATCTTACAATAGTCTAACAGTGCGCTGGTGAAATGCAGCTATATCAATGGCGACACTGTCAATACAAATAAAGAAATAAAATAATTAAAAGAGGATACGAAATACCATAGTTGATTAGGCGCATGAATTTTAAAGCGTAAAACAGGGTATAATTTACAGTAAATAAAATCTACCATGCAAATTACTTACCGTCAAACAAACACACACCAGATGAAAACAAACACGTTATTATATTACAATATTAATTATACTTAATAAACAGTCACTCAAACCTTTTTATATTTCACTGTCACATTGCACTTTAACATACTGACCGACTCGACTCTCAGACTGTTTCAAATATCGAGTGATCCTACAATAATTAAGTACTAAATCATAATAAGCTTCTTTAGACTCACAGTATTCTAACGTTAGATCAATATAAGCCCATGCAGGCTTACACGATCCTACAAAGAAACATAATAAGCTTGTTTAGGCTCATAGTATTCTAACGTTAGATCAATATAAGCCCACGCAGGCTTACACGATCCTACAACAAATCATAATAAGCTTGTTTAGGCTCACAATATTCTAACGTTAGACCAATTTAAGCTCATGCAGGCTTACAAGATACTTAGGTAAATGCGATATTAGCCTAAGGCACTAAAATTCGTTTTGGCAAGATTACTGTAAAAGCGAACAGCATCTAATAAGACAGATATAAGAACGATATTAAAACAAACAAATACGCTTATAATTGGTGCCCAAATCCAGGCTTATACGATGATATAGGATCAAAGTAAGAGCGAAAAATTGGTAGTCTTGAGACTGTTGTAGGCCTGGTTTTTGCTAGTTGGGGTAACTTTGTGATACCTCCTTAACTTTGGAGAACGTATTAATCTCAATTTTTTTTGCTTCCTTTCTTAAAATAAGGTAGTCTCTTGCATTTTAATTTTGATTTAACTTTTGCAAAATCTCGTACGACGCAGTTCCCTTCCTATAAAAAACCACATTTATACATAAGTACAATACAGTAACAAATATGCTCTTTGATGCCACTAGCTACCCCGCGCGGCATCGCCCGCAACGGACGCAGTCAAAACCACGGCATAAAATATGTAATGTGTCATACACAAGCAATGTATACAAAAAACAAATACTTTAGTGAAAACATAAACAAAAACTTCATTGTAAACAGAAACAAAACAACAATTAAAAAAAGCATTTTCGGAATCGCAGTACGCTGCCGAACCTGGCCTTAATGGAAGCCATTGTGAAGCACACCCCATTTTCGGTACACCCTGTATGTCCATCCAGATTGTCCATTCTATATACAAATGAAAGAATTCATGAAATCGGATAAATTACCCTCAACATACAAAATTTTTAAGCTTTAATATAAGGCATTAGCTGATCATGATGCTATGGGATTGTTCTCACAGCATGATCATGATCATTAGCCAATGCTTAGCTTACACAAAGGAAGCAGTTACAAAAGATGATCAATGCAATGATAGTCCCTGGGTGACCGAGCTCTGCTCGGGTGAAAATAGAGAAAATATGGCGATAACGAATTTTCCCAGAACGGAAGACCCAGCTAGATCGATTTTGCGCCCCCGTAAAGCCAAACATCATGGAAATCGTTAGAGCCGTTTACGAGAACGTGATTAAAACGATGTATGTTTAGGTTGAGGTAGACAACCATCTTATCGCCTTATATATTATAGAGCGGTGTGTTCCGGACAACCATACAATTCGCAGATAAAATGAGCAACAATGGATACGACATACCGGAGCAAATTATTGGGTGTGTCAAGATCGAAATAAATATTTCGCATAGCTCCTGTTGTTTTTTCACTATAAATGACTGACAGGGCAAATATGTTCTCGCCTGGCAACGCCATCTTTCGGAACCACAGTGAGGTTTTGAGCTAACTGGAACGTAAGCTTATCAGAGAGCTGCAGCGAGGAGACGTTAAGGGACGCGCCTGTTCAAGTCAGGCGTATCTCACAGATGGCGCTTCTATGGGTTGTAAACAAATGAAGTGTCGATGTTCAATAATATATCAATCAAAAAATCAAATCATTTAAGGTAAACGTCCGAGTGCTCGACGCTGTACTAAGTAAGTCATACTGGTTATTTAGCTCCAGTAATATCTCGAACGAAGCTCACAATCTGCATGTATTGTATATGTACCTTAATATCTTATATAGTTGTATAAGTACTATTAATAAACATACTTTTTAATATCATAATCATAATCATAACAACATAATCAATAAAATAAACAATAAATTAATTACAAAATAAATTAAACACTAACCTAACCCAGTCATAGCAAAAATACCCCGTCCAGCAGTTCCGTCTGCGGCATGGAGCCCATAACGCTGGCGGCGTTACATCTGTGTATTGCTAATGAAATACGTTGCGAGAGGTAAGCGCCAGAGCCTTATGGTCCCCTGAAGCGTCGACGAGTCGGTTAGTCATTGTCCTCATAAATGATTTCATGTCAGCTGACCAGGGACCCAATGTTTCTACCGCAAGCGCCGCAAACTCGTAGTCTTTAATTATAGACGAGTATTTGCGGCGCTTCAACACCTGGGCCTGGTCAGCTGCAGCGCCGGCTTGAGAGCGAGTCCCCTGGATGTGGGACTGAGCAAACGTATCCACGCACGTTGCGTCCCACACCAAGGCTCTACCCAACCTCCACGGCACTAATGTGCCGTGGAGGTTGGGTAGAGCCGCACCATCAGGTCGCTTGCCATCGTCTCTTGCCAAACCCGTAGGTTCGAGTATAGCAGGCACAGAAGCGGTGGCTGGCCCATCCCAGGTTGATCCCGATATCTTTTTTTGATCCCTGACAGTTGCTACAATAGGACGAACCCAATACAGCGGTCGAGTTGATTGGAGAGTAACCTGGGGAAACCTCCGTAACGACCACGCGTGGGCAGTTTAAACATGGAATACTCTACGAGCTCTTTGCGCTACTGTGAGTTTGGTTGAACGGTTTCAACCGAATCTGGGGTGTAAGTGGTGGTACTGGGAGTTTTGTCACTGGTTCGCTAAAACCTAGCCTAGCTGGGAAGAGTCCAGCTAGAAACTCGGCTAGGCCCGACTGGACTTGGGTCGGACTGAACTGCGATATCATATTTTGTCGATTGTATCGATTGCTATTTACTATGTACAGGATTTCATACGTAAACAATAAGTTGCATGCAGTTACAGTTTGCAATAAACGATTCTTATTATTATTATTCATGTTTTTATGAGTTATTGTCTTAGTCGTTATAAGCTTCAAGTGAGCCATCTGATGAATATTAATATTTACTAGCTTTTGCCCGTGACTTCGTTCGCGTTAACTTCCTATTGTTGGACTTTTACTGGGATAAACACTTCTATATGTCAATCCAGGCTATTCTCTATTTGTATACTAAAGTTCATCTTATACCGTTCAGCCGTTTTTACGTGATTTATAATGTTTATTTAGCTAGTAAGTAAATAAAATCCTAGGTACCTACTTATGGAAAAATCCATAAATGCAGTAAAGTGGTGTGATTGCCAAGTTGCAGAATTTTTTTTAGCTAGCAAGTATAGATTAATAAGAATGCATGAGATTTGGCTCTACGAAATATCTCACAACTTTTTACGGTGGAAGAGTTTCGAGACCTGGCCTCTTTTTTACATGGAATGTTTTAATGGGATAACTCTTTGTTATACAAAATAAACACAGTAAACAATTACAGGCGAATTTATGCCTTTGAAAGATCTCTTCCAGATAACCTTTGAGTAGATGAGAGTGGAATGTTAGTAGGGTTTGCGGATTTTCGTATTAATTAATTAATTAATTTAAACTTTATTGCACAAAAGAAAAACTTATCGTACAAAAGGCGGACTTAATGTATCTACCAGTCAAACCTTCAGGGAAAGCGGAAAAGATTGTGGGCAGGCCAAATAACAACTAAAAAAATACATTTTGGCATTCCTATATACAACATATTTCCACAAATACATATAGGTACATACATATAAGTACATAAATAAAATAAATACTTACATACACAAATAAATGTAAACATAAATATACACTACATGCATACTTACCAGCGAAATTTTCAAACCTGTAACCTTTAGTCTACACGGATCTGCCATCAGCAAAGAGATTACGCACAGATTTCTTACAAACGAATTTTGTGTAGGTATGTAAATATAACGTACGTATAAGCTACGGTAGCCCAGTGGTTCAGGCATGCGGCTGTCAAACGGCGGTCGTGGGTTCTAATGCCGGCTCGTACCAATGAGTTTTTCGGAACTTATGTACGGAATATGATTTCATATTTACCGTTAGCTTTTCGGTGAAGGAAAAACATCGTGAAGTCCCCAATCCGCACTGGGCCAGCGTGGGGACTACTGCCCGTTCCCTCTCATACGTGAGAGGAGGCCTGTGCCCAGCAGTGGGACGTATATAGGCTGATGATGTGTGATGTGAAATATAACGTATAACTGTAATAACAACCTCACGCATGTCTTTCATCTGGAGGAAATCTCCCACGGCCGGGGCATTTTGCTATGAACTATGAAGCAGGCGTTTGAATCCTGAATCATGAACATCGTACGAAAGAATAAAAATGTTGACGCGTAAGTTCATTATGTTCATTATATCAGCCGAAAGACGTCCGTTGCTGCTATAATGCGACGGCGCGCGAGCTCTCTTGATTTTTCTCGCACTATCCGTCTCTCTCTTATTAGAACACTTAGAACAAGAGGTACAGTGCGAGAAAAATCGAGAGTATGTCGCGGCCGTCCCATGATAGGCGTGCAGAGGACACAGCCTACAGCCGGCCGGTCTCGGATACAGAGGTGAGTTTTAAAGCAGCAAAAATACAATGAGTTCAAATCGAGACGAAACATATTTTTTAATAAAATGGTCCTTCGAACCGGATTTAATTGTATTTCGAATGCCAGTGTTACTACGCCATTGGTTGCCGGGAATGGTTTTATCGGTTGGAGTAGTCGATATATCGGAAATCGGAGTCTATAATTGTTTTTTCCTAGAGAATAAATAATGGGTTTCTTTAGGCTTACATTTACTAGTTTTGACTAGATTCCACGAAGATGAAATCTTAAAACCGTCATCCTGGTTGAAATTATTATGTTTTCTGATTTCAATGGCTTCACGTATTACTCTGTTAAAGAAATGACGTTCTGAAGGACTTTCGGTTTATGGAGCTCAATTTAGTGGGTTGCTCCTGACTCCAGCAATAGGAGTTAAAACATGCAGTAACGAACGCCTAATTAAATTTTATTCCTGAATAATCACGAGACGAATATATTGGTTGTAATATTATAATATATTTTTAAATGTGAATATGTTCTCACTGCTGAGGTGAAAAACTGTATGTGTTACTCGTGAGCAAGGACTCTCCCTCCGCTCAAGATTCAACAATTTTGAATTTTTCACTTTCTCAGAACTCAAAATCAGCACTCGCAGCAAAAATAAACTTTGCTGTCTTGTCGCACAAATAACTATTACAACACTTTTCTTACTTTATCTTTTCCATTTTGGATTTACGTTATTTACGATAATTACTTGGATTAACGATGATCGAACTTTTAGGACTGAACGCACTGAATTAAAAAAATATAAATATATATCATAGTTCTCAGCTCGCCCGTTAACCCCAATGAACCTTATTTGAAAGTTTATAACGCCGTATATCAAAGCATCAACAAGGCCAGTCGCTCGTTCAATTAAAGTAACCGTGGTATATCCAATCGTAGGTCATCCCACGCTTTACAGCATTCCGCGGAGCATAACTTTAGGCCCGCGGTGACACGCGCGAGACATACGGCGGGCGGTTGTGTTGCCAGTTGCCACTGGACACAGGTATCTACGCTTTTAAAACCTATGCTATAAACACGAATTACGAAGTTTGGGTGTCTCCATCTTTATCGCACTTACTATAATCGAGTCACGAGTGACAGGGATGCAGGTTTAAGAACTTTGTGTTTAAATTTTCGTGGTAGCGCCGCAAGTCTTGGGCGGCACGCGGACTGATGTGCCACCGACTACTTCAACTATCGGCGCTTGTATATGGGAGTGCGTCGCACTCGCATCGGACGGTTGTATGGATTTATTACAAATACAAATCATTTATTGTTTGAATATAAATGGTGGTAGGGTACTAACTACATATATGGTTACATCACAATCAGCCAGAGTGTGGCGTACAATAATTTGACTCTCAATATGCATGTCATTGAAATTATATAACTATTATCTATTGTTTTATTAATGTCAAATCAAAGTGTAGCAATGTCAGACTAAAGATAAATATTGAGAAGAATAAATATACAAAAAACATAATAATAAATCAATGTCATGCAATTAGGAAAATGGTCAGAGAAAATAATAAAAATAATAAATGAACTCATTAGGCAATGGTGGTTACAAAGTGATTATTAACGGAGTAGGACATTTTTTGTAGACACCACTTGAATAAATTTATTTTGAAACCTTTACAATCCAAGGATTTCAGGTCGTTTGGCAAATGGTTAAAAATTTTGTCAGACATGGAAATAATACTTTTCCCGAAATGAGAAGAGACATGAGTTGGACAACAGATATTGAGTCCATGGTGTTTAGAAGTTGGCCTAGGGTTAGAATTCATAATTTCGTATTGGTTAATATGAGCTTTCATTAAAAGGCACATTTCGTATATGTACAATGTGGGTAATGGAAGGATTTTAAATTTTTTGAACAACGGTCTTCAGGAATCTGTCGTTTTGGCGCCACAGATCGCTCTAACGCATTTTTTTTGTAAGAGGAACGCTCGTTGGGCATGTGTGGAGTTACCCCATAAAATAAAGACCATAACGAAGGTTTGACATAATGTGGCCATGAAATGCCAATAGAGCAGATTCTTGGGATACCACGTGTGATATCCTACGCAGAGCAAACACAAATCTGTTCAGTCTACCGACCAGATACTCAATATGAGCTTTCCAGTCAGAATGGCAATCCAGCATCTCTCCGAGAAATTTAGTGGTTTGAACGCTTTCAATGGCTTCTTGATTATGTTCAATTACCAGATTTTTAGCGTTATTTACTATTTTACTTCTTGTATTTTACTTGTTGTGGCCATATACGTACAGTGGCATCACATTCGGCCCGCGCCGCATTATGAGACCCACTATTAAAAGAATGTAACGACTATGAGCACTAAAAGTATAACCCCTTTAGGACCATATATTACCAGCAGTTATTCAGTCCATTTGCGAGATTTACCGCGCTATTTCTATTTGAACGAGCCCACGCCACAAATAATTCTGAGCATTGAGTGCATCGAGTGAGCAGAAATGACGGTGTGGGTGGTTCGTTAACACTTATATTTGCTAGCTTTGGTGTAAATGTAAGCATCTGAAGTCTTACGGAGATAATTCCGCCATGTCGCGGTTTAAACTAGATTTTGTTAGTTGGAGTAGGTACCAGAACTTCTGTTTTAACTCACGATTTGTATGTAGCATATCATATGTCTTGACTCCTTTGGATTAGCATAGTTCAGAAAACGCTTTCGTAAAACCGGTATAACTTTACGTTTCATCTCCAAGGTATGAGATGGGTTTGAGTTGGATAAGATTACTTGTATTTTGACAGTTGTGCCGATATATGGTTTTCAGGGTTCCGTAGTCACCAAGGAACCCGCCATGCGATTTCGCCATGTCCGTCTATCTATCCGTCTTCGGCTTATCTCAGTAATCCTTACTACTAGAAAACTGTGATTCGGCATGGGTATATAAATCAATCAAGCTGACAATACACTAGATTACAATCATTAAAAAAAATTAAGGGTACCTCCCCTACACCTATTTGTTGGATAGCTTGTTTAAAAATATTAAGTGTTTCTTAAAACCATTTTTCAACTCGGTGATTGGTTTGCGAGATAGTGGACTCTGAATCCCTAATTTTTGTTGGAGTCATGTTTCTCCCGCCCCTGCCGGCTAAATGGCTACTAGTGGGGATGTGAAAAAGTTTGTAGCAGTAGTACATATCACGGCTAAGTAGGCATAACTAGTTACCGAGTAATAGTCGACCAACTTAAAATGTACTTAGAACGGCCAACTTTCGTACAAATTCGACGCAACCGCATCATTTATCGGCGCGCGCGTTCCGATGTAACTAAGACAGACAGGCAACTACGGAACCCCACACTGCGATTTTATTAGTGTTTTATTTCCGACCTTGCATTGCGCAATTACATCGATCAAAAATTTAAAAAATGGTGGATTGAGGAGCGGTATCGTGGATATTATTAAGTATAAAAACATTTAATTACTTGCTAATAATAGGTATACATAGATTATGAAAACTAATTTAGCTTTTACAAGATTTAAGTAAAATAATGTGCACCTTAAAATTGACATTTCATTACCTAGACGAAGGACATCGAGGGTTCCGTAATTAATTACAAATGCTTTCAGATTTTTCCCTGCGCTTGTAACATAAGACGATATTCCTTGCCAAATTTCATAGTTCTAGGTCATCGGAAAATACCCTATAGATTTTGATTCACTCTTGAGTGTCAAAATATACGTTTTTTTATATGTTTGATTTTTTACAGCATCAAGGGACTGTAGACCTGAATACCTATATTGTTATCATTTCAACTCGATACCTCCATGCGTTCCCTAGATTTATTTATTTATTATTTATTTAAACTTTATTGCACAGAAGGAAAACTTATCGTACAAATGGCGGACTTAATGCCATTTGGCATTCTCTACCAGTTAAACCTCAAGGCAAATCGGAAAAGATTGTGGGCAGTGCAAATAACAACTAAAAAAATTACGTTACGGTACTCCTATAAACAACATGTTTACACAAATACATATACATAAATAAAATAAATACACAAAATAAAGATACTTAAAGGATCTTGGCAAACGAAAAGTCTTACAGCAAAGTAATCCTATAAGGGTTCTGTTTTTTAGGGTTCCGTACCTCAAAAGGAAAAAAACGAAACCCTTATATACGATCACTTTGTCGTCTGGACTCAGGTCTACAGTCCCTGAACCGTGAAAAAATGAAACTTTAAAATTCGAAAACTATACATTTGTAATTTTGTACGGAACCCTCGGTGAGCGAGTCCGACTCGCACTTGTCCTTGTTGTTGGTTTTAATTTTTGAGGTAAGGAACCCTACAACGCTCCAAAATTTCTACCTATGGTATTCTGAAACTTCTATGAGTTTTGTAGTACTAAATGTTTTAGCTCATAATTTATAATAATTATAATATAATATTATTTACGTCACACCTGGCCATAATGCGAGTTTTACTGCACGCTGCGCGTACGGGAAAACTCGCATTGTGGCCAGATGAAGACGTAAAATAAGTGTTTTAATGTACTATTAAAACACTCTACAAATTCAAAAAATTTACGGGTCTTCAGCTCCCCAAAACCACCCATTAGATATACTTTTTCATTGTATTTTAATACTGGTTGAAATACAACGCACAACTACATACATTGTACGTGTAAATAAGTAAACACGTACATTACTGCGAGATAATAATGACAACATAATAAAGCCGGCAGGTAGCATAATAGTAGCATCCAACCGTAACAGCAGAATCCTAGTCGTAACCGTAGCGGGATCGTAGCGCGCGTCGCCATTCGCTTCAGTCCGCAAGTAGCTTTCGTTGCGCGCGCGCAGGCACCACAAGACCCTCGCGCTAACCGTTCCGTTCGAACCGCGACTATGCCGTGCGGAAAGGACCAACTTACTGGCCTTTCGGACGATTGATCTCCAACAAAAATACAGTTTATTGACTTTTCGGGTGGGCCATGTTGTGATGTGATTGTGAGGGTATGCCCGGTGCCGTGTGATGGTGGTCACAATGAGTGCGCCGCTGAATTGGCGCAAATGGCTAGTGCTCGCGCTACTCGGATTGGCTTTGTCCGCTCCGCCAATTGGCTGCGATTACACTGCCATCGTCGAGAAATTTGGAGCGGAAGCTGTGGATCGGTGCAATGAAAAATGCCCTTTTCAGGTTCGTTTTAGGAAAATCGCTCGTTACTCGTACGCAATCAATGTTCCTATTCCTTATTTTTATGTTCCATGACAATTTTAGGTTATATATGATTATGCAAGTAAATATTTAGGTATGTAAATAAATATGATTTATTGATTAACTTAAAAACTTTTCAATATTCAGGTTGGTATCTCTTTAACCCCCGACGCCAAGAGAGGGGTGTTATAAGTTTAACGTGTCTGTGTATCTGTGTTATCGTAGCTCCCAAACGCATAAACCGATTTAAATGCGGTTTTTTAGTGTCATAGATAATTTTATCCCGAGTGTTCTGAGCCATGTTTGATGAAAATCTGTTCAGCCGTTTTTGAGATATTGGACTTTGAAATAAAAATGTCGGGGAATTTTCAACTTTTCTGTAAGAATTCAGGATACAGTGTCAAGACTCGAGATACCACTTTCACTTCATTGATAACTTAATAAGCATCTGTTTAATTTGTAGATATTATTGTGCTGTCTAACTCCAGCCATCAGTATTATGTAAATTGTACATAATATGTTACATATGAAATATATGTTTAATTGTGATTGTACTCCAAAATAGATAAATCCCGTCAGGTGAAGAGTACCAACCCTTGAGTATATCAAATTGTAATATGTTAGTAATAATTTTGGATGAGGATAATCACCATTGAGACAAAAAGGCAAGCGCTATTCATTCAATGATCCAGCGCCGGCGCACTTGACGAGGAGAGGTCCACAGCGACCACCAAATTTGATAATGGAGCCGCGAGCCGTCGAGCCACTAACCTACTTAACAATTTATTCAAGGATACACGGCGGGATTAAACGTTCCGCTGGTCATGTAGTAGGATCATCTTTATTTAAAGAGATTAAGAACATGTCTAATCCACACTAAAGGTCATAGCTCATTAGAGCCACCCGGCGCCCAACCCTCACCGCCTCGCCTCGTAAATGTACTAACTACGGAGTTGATGGAGTGAGCGCATGCCCGCACAAATCTATGTAAAGAATACCTAACCGCTCGAGGCGAGGCGGCGCGGGTCGGGCGCCGGGTGGCGCTAGTGAGTTATGACCTTATGACCTTTATAGTGTAAGAGCGAAAGTTTGGCCGTGTGATACCTCTTCACGCTTAAACCGCTAACCCGATTTAGATGGAATTTGGATAGAGATACTCGTAGTTTGAGTCCCGGAAAAGGCTATAGGATAGTTTTTATGCCGGAAATCATCCCCTATGGGGGGAAAGTTTGTATGGAGCCACGATATTTATAAACGGGTTCCACGCGGATGGAGTCACGGACAGAAGCTAGGTAGCTTAAAAATGTTAGATTAGAATAAATTATTTTAAAAAAACCTTGTATGCTCCGATTGGCAACTACCTACAGTTAACACAGTCAATCTACGGTGACCTGAAATGTGCGAGGGTGCAGAGCGGTGGCCGAGGAAAAAAAAAACACCAATATGAAGAGATGCGTGAGTTAGGCTGATGCTAGTGTAGTGGTGGATTTTTCCTCGCATTCCGCCTCTGGTCGCCAGAAGCAATTGAGCACTGAAGCTTGAAGCATGAAGATGACTAGTTCCTTTCTGAACCCCCGTCGCAAAAAAGGGGTGTTATAAGTTTGACGTGTCTGTGTAGATACCTGTCTGTGTTTCTGTTTGTGGCATCCTAGCTCCTAACCGAATGGACCGATTTAAATGTTTTTGTCCTGAAGTTGACGGCATGTAGTGCTTAGCTACGTTTCAACAAAGTCGGTTCAGGCTGTTTAGAAATATTGAACTTTCAAATTAACATGTCAGAGCCTCGGGAGTTTTTCAACTTTTATAGGTTGTTAATTTAAGGGGCTCCCATACACCAATGACCTTCGATCTGAATCCCTTAGTTTTTCAAGTTATTCAATATCAAAAATGTTAAACAGGAATCAAACTTTCCCATATCTGCACCTGGAAAGCTAGCTTCAATAAACCGAGGACGAGTGTCGAAATGAAAACTACTAAATTTTGTTGATTTTTGACGGGAGCCCCTTAACTGAGCAGTGATGTTTCTGATGAGTAATCCCAACTGGCACAAGGCTACTTTGATATTATTTTATCAACAAGAATGAGTAATACATAATAAATATAAGTTAAAAACAATTCCAATTGCCGCGTACTTTTCCGAAAATAATATTTACGCTAAAGCATTATCTACGACGAAGTTTCCTTCAGCAGAAAATGACCCGTGTAAAATATCTTAGGAGAAAAGAGTTTGTCTACAATAACGATACCACCGAAGACTGTTTCAACTTGGGCATTAATTCTTTTGTATGTCCAAATGTCCGGCTGTTCTTCTCTACGGGTCGCATTACTTAACCGATTCTCGTGAAGTTTTGTGAGCAGGTTCAAGTAATTATAATTACATAGTTTTTAGGGTTCCGTACCAAAAATGGTAAAAAAGGAACCCTTATGGTGCGACTCCGTCCGTCTGTCTGTCTGTCTGTCTGTCACAAAGTGAAATATCTCACGAACAACTTAAGCTATCAATTTGAAATTTGGAATGGTTATAAATGAGAGTTATCCACGTGCATGGAAAATGAAAAAATTAAATATACATTTAAATTTACTATGAAAAATTACGAATTTGATGAAAACGAATACGAACGAATTACGAATTTGAAAAAAAAAATTCAACTATTAGGTCAAGTGGGTATCATTTGAAAGGGCTTGAGTTGCACTTTTGGTAGAATTTTTTCTTTTTTTTCTACATTGGTAAAATTTCGATTTATGAAGGAAAATGTAAAAAAAATACCATACTCCCCCTTATCTCCGAAGTTACCCAAGCGAAAAAATTGAAATTATTACTTGTGATTAAGATAAACGTAAATATTACTGGAAAAGTAAAAAAAATCTGTATCTAGCGTATTTTTTGTTTTGTTTTGATTTTGAGGAGGGGGCAAAAAAAAAATTTTCAAATATTAGGTCAAGTGTGGTATCATATGAAAGAGCTTGAGTTGCATTTTTTTTTGTTAACCCCGGAGCGCCACGCGCATTATGCTGAGTTTTGAGTTGTAAGTACATCGCTTCTTCAATCCTTTATCTACATTTACACGGACAGTTTTTTTTTAATGATATATTCAAATGTGGTCCAAAAATTTTTGTTATTAGTATATGTATTCTATGCACTTTTATATATGAAACCTACATATTAATTTTCCTTTTTGACTTCTACATACCACGAGAGATTTTTAACTCATTTTCACAAAAGTTTCGTCCAAAAATCTGATGTTTTGGCCTAAAGTTGCCAAAGTTTGGTGCCATATATCTCGAAAACTGAATTTTGAAGTACTCTGCCTTGGAACCGATGTACGACTTTGTACCAGTGGCGGTAGAGACTGCGGGACCTTGGGGTACGGAGGCTAAAGATTTCATACGGGAGTTGGGTCGGCGGCTTAGGGATAGGGGCTGTGATCCTCGTTCCGGATCGTTCCTGGTTCAACAGATTTCTTTGGCCATTCAGCGTGGCAACGCCGCCAGTGTCATGGGAACTTTTGGACCACCAGCGATCCGGGGCGGTCCTTTTTGTTAGTTTAGGTTAGGTATAACGTGTTTTTGACGAAGCCTGTTGCGAATTCTTTCGTTGTTAGTTAAGTGCCTAGGGGGATGTATGTTTGTTTGTACGCAATTGACGAAGCCTGCGTTGCGGATATCTTATGGACCTTAATCATTCTATTTTCAACGAATAAACTTTTTATTTTGAAGTAAATTTGAGATACTGTTTCGGTAAACCTCGTTGTAGTTAATACGACAAGCTATAAAAAACACGAAAAATCGGACAGTTAATACAGATCGCACGACATTGGCGCTAGAACTAGAACCCCCTGAAATATGTAACACAGTATTTCTTAAAAATTAAAAAAATTAAGAAAGAGACAGTAGGTAATGCACGTTTTACAGTTCACAGAGCCACTAGTAGATATATTTGTTCATGCGTTTGCAACCTGTCTTGATGGAACCGCTTCCCCTATCCAAACGGCGTCTTTGCCGGCTCACTTGCGGCGACGGCTACGCAGGTTCAATGCACAACTAATTGTCGCAATTAGCGAACCGCTGTAATCAACGCATTCCCGCTAAATATAGCTGCGTTGGCGCTCTATCTTTTGTTTACTTCGGGGATGTCCTTGATCCTTAGAGAAGATAGATAGCTGACATTGAAATTATGTATGCGAATCAGTGATGCCGGTCGGTGGTGGTAAACAGCCACGATATTTATAGGCAAGCTGACAAAACATTTGGATCAATATTCGTTAAAATGACCTGTAGGTATGCGGTGTGGTTATCCTTGTAGTCGGAGAGACTCATTTGGCACTAGTTGTCAACACCACGAATCCTCAAATTATTAAGGGTTTAATAGTACATTACGTGCCTAGGGCGGTGAATTCGTGAATGCACTAGATCGCAGGTGTTTGCCATAAATATGCGCTCTGGGGCTTTAGAATTACCGCCCGTGATGAGTGCGTAAAATTTTACGTCTTCACCTGGCCACAATGCGAGTTTTCCCGTATACGCGCAGCGTGCAGTAAAAGTCGCATTATGGCCAGGTGTAACGTAAAATATTGTACCACTGGTGGGTGGGTGGCGGGTGGGTGCAAAGTTGTATTTTACCCGCGGGTGTAGAAAAACAAGCGAAAGGATTCTATAGTTCTAAAATATAACATTGAAATGTTTTCTATTTTGAAAATGTTTCCCAAAATCAAGAATATAGCTAATAAATACAATTGACTGCTGGCGCTATTTACCAGTGTGCATATTTTGCAATAAGATGCTCACGTGCGTGATGCGCCTTACAGCGAGTAACCGTCGTAGTCTCGTAGATCGGCTACGAAGCTACATTATTTCATAAAAGTCGGTATGATTACATTGGAGTTAGTCGTTCTCTACGTACAATTGTGTAACATTATCCAGAATTTCTATAAATAACTGCGCAAAAATTATATACTACACTTAGATATTTGTCATCTTTGATGAGCAGGGCACGATTCGTAGGTACAGGGGTTTTGATCAGGACTCCACGATGACACTTCCACGAGGTTATCGAACGAGCGAGCCAAGCGAACGAAGTGTTTTGCTTCAGTTTGGGCCGAAAATCGTTTGTCCAGTGTCCGTTGTCTATCCCACTGTAACGCTGTCCCGCTATCCCGCTGTTCTGCTCTACAAGTCGCATTTCTCAACCGTTTCTCGTAAAAGCTTGTGAGCAGATTGGTTGATTATATGATTATATAGAAATTTCTGTAGAGTCAGTCAAAAAATATAACGAAAAAAAAAACTGTCCTTTACACAGAATAAAATACACAACATTACACGATTTTAACTTTATGTTGAATTCGATTTAAAATAATTAAATACGGCCATTGTAGCGACAAACCCTTTTTGACTAGCAGCAAAGGAATTAAATGAAATTATATGAATTGAAATTGATTACGTACATATAAGGAATTCAGGTAATAGTTGCAGATACAGTTGCATAAAGAAAATTTCACTGAACTCTACGTACGCAGGCGTTCACGCTTATTTAAATATTTAATAAAGATTGAATATTGTCAACTATTTAGATCGATAAATCATAGATAACCAGTGTTGTCCATCAATATGGCACCACAGTCCCTTTCTACTTATTATACCGGGATAGTAGCCGTTGAATGTTTTTAAACCTGTATTGTAACCAAAAAATCTCCGAAGCGAAAACCGCAGGTGTAGAGTTTCGGCGAGAAGCCCGCGCGGGGCTGTCGAACTGGATCCGGTCACACGCTTGCAACGCGTTTTGCGGGGAACCAACAGGCTTATTGAGGAGATTTTTATATACTACAACGGAGGCAAACAAGCATACGCCTCATTGAAGCAGACACCAGACCCCGTATCATGGTCGGCCTTATCACACCATTAGTGACAAGTTAGAGCGTCCGTCACTGGCTGACATCGTTCGATAGAACGAGACGACGCTCCTATCTTGTCACTTATCGCGTGATAAGGCCGACCATGGGACGGGGTCAATAGAATCATCCAGCAGGTGACCCTTTATAGATTTAAGGATTCGTTGTGTTGATAGCTTGAGACCAGGGTATCACACTCTCGACAAATAAACTCACTCGAAATAAATAAATGACAACAGCGCATCCCCGGGCCGGGAGCTCTGGCGACCTTACTGACCAACAACACAACACGAAATACCAACAAAGTTATTACGCCAGGCCAGAGCTGTCTAGGTAGCGAAGCAGTGTGTGTAAAAATCCAACAAAAGTTTTGAGTGTCGATCACCCATCTCTTCATATCGGTGTACGTTTTCCTCGCAAGCCGCTCTGCTACGACTTACTTGACCGGAGCTCTATTCTCGGAACGCCAAAAAATATTGGAATTGACTAAAATAATTTGGTGACTTTCTTTTATTTATTCACACGAACGCAATGTAAATACTCTGTAATTACATAATTTTGACTGAAAAGGGGGTCTTTATCTATCTGTAGGTAACTATAACTAGTCGGAATGTACACTTTTGAAGCCACTGATTTTAAATTATGAACAGATTAAAAGCAAACAATGCCTTAAAGTATTGGGACTGAAAATAAGTGCGAATAAATGTTGTGCTCGTATTTAGATTGTTTATATTTTAAGTTCTATTACTTACCTACTATGCTTAGGGTTGCACGACTTGTGTTCGACAAGCTTTTTGTTTTAGCTTTACATGGCACCCTGCAGCTCGCTCGCAGTATTTATCAATTATGTAGATACTTAGAATTGATCAATACTTTTATAAGCATATTTTATATATACATATGTGTTTGGTGTTTTAATTAATCTAATAACGACCCGCCCTGTGAGAAAGGGATAGGCACGTGATAATCAAGGATTTTATCTCTAGCAATTGTAGAATTGTGGATGAAACACATCTTGAACTTTTTTATATACATTTAATTACAGGTAGCGATTAATTTTCACAATTGATATGGCGATTTAATCCCCTTACCCTTTCATAAATATGTACCGAAACCTTAATCCGCCCAGTATGTACCCATGTTTGCACTTGACTAGACTAGTACTGTCACCAGTAATAGTATATGTGACAGTTATAACAGTAGGTATGTGGAGGCTCAACAATACCATACACCACTCTCTCTATAGGGCTTATTATTAACGCTATGTTGTGTTATAGATTAAAATGCAGGTACACCATTACTTGCTTTGCGGGTATTTGGCGTTGTGTTGTTGGTGAGTAAAGTCTAGAGCTGTTGCTGTTGGGGGATCCTTCTGGTGTCGCAAGGCATCCATAGGCGATGATGTTTGGTTACTATCAGGCAGACCGTATGCTTGTTTTCCATCGTGGGCGTCGTAGTATGAATAAGATATTGTTGTACTTCCGTTATCTAAAAATAATGAGTTGAAATATATCTTCGAGAAGGAGTAGAACTTTGTACCATTTGGCGTCGAGACCCTTGGTCCGTGGGGTGTGCAAAATTTATTTGCGGAAATCGTTGAACGTCTGGTTGACGTAACTGGTGACCGAAGAGCTGGCGGCTTTTTCGCGCAACGCATCAGCATTGCAGTTCAGCGAGGAAATGCCGCCAGCATCCGCGGTACAGTGTCTCGAGGGCCTTTTTTAGATTTAACTTAAATTTAATTAAGTTAATAATAGTTATCATCTCGTTTATACTTTAAATAAATAATCCTTCGGTAGTTCACTTGTTCAACCGTTTGACTACGCATCAATTAGGGCAGGTACCAGCACCGCACGCTCCGTTGCGCCGGCACGCACCGGAAGGAATCGCTACTGTATCTCCGGTGGACAATATCTAAAAAATATGGACAACCTTAATTAAAAAATGTCGTGTGCATGGGCGTAGGCTGTGGGGAATATCCGTTTGGATGAAGGTAGATTTGATCATTAACAATACGGGGTGTTAATGTCGACGGACGATGCTAAAAATTTTTCATCATTATTCTAATACACTTCGCTCGCACGCACTATGCCCTTAAAATATTATGACTTTTTGTGGAACAAGTTTAGTCTGTCCAGTAAGAGCAAATCCCATAAAAACATTCCATGTAAAAAAGAGGCCAAACCTCGAAACTCTGCCACCGTAAAAAGTTGTGAGATATTTCGTAGAGCCAACTCTCAGGCAGTCTTATTAATATCTATTTGTTTATATAGCTAAATAAAATTCTGCAACTTGGCAATCACACAACTTAACTGCATTTATGGATTAATTGCATACCAAAAACTGTAGTATTGTAGTGCCGCCAGATACCGAACGGCCAGTGCGGATGACCAGCGCTGGCCCTGCCAGCGTTACGCTGAGTTGTGACCATTTCGTGACAAGTATGTATGTGTCTTAGGTGTATGTGTACAGTTTGTTGTTATGTAATTGTCAGGAATAAATTATTTATTTATTTATGTGCATTTCTGATGAATACTGCTTGGATGTTTTCGTGTATTTTTTTTTACCCAAATAATTACACAGCTATTGTACATAAGCACACAAATCTTCACCAAACTGCAAGGCAGTTTGTTGGCGAATATGTATTTATATTCAATATTTATAGTCATCTTGTAGTTCCTGTACCCATAACACAAGCTGTATAGAGCTTAACTATGGAGCTCTAATACTAACTAGTTCGATTTGTGTGAGATTGTCCTCTAATATTTACATATTTAATTTATTATGTTCCTTTAGTGCACAACCGGGAATAACGCTAGGAGGATCATGATTTAGTTAAGTACTATAACAGTGTTTTGTTTGTATGTTTTCCAGAACCGTACTGGAGATGGCCACTTCGACGTCAATTGCGGTCCGGAATGCAGCGTCCAACAGGTAACACTAATATATGCTCCTTAATATTACTTACAATGGACTTAATATAAGATGGACGATGGAGAAAAAATCGATAACAGTGGAGTGCGGCCCCTATATCGCCCAACAACATCTCCAGAGAAAGCAGAGTCGTCGCTTCTACGATCCAAATTATGTGTTATTAGTAACCACTCTAATCGCATGATACAGCTGATAAAACAGGCGTTTTCCAGCAGAAATGCATGTCTCTATTTGTCGCCTGGCGCAGATACACAAGAGTTATTTTATGGACTTCAAAACAAACTCAAAGACTTTACTCTCAATGACTTCTGTGTTATCTGTATTGGCGATACAGATTTTAAGGAAAATGAAAATTATAACAATTTGGTGTACTTCATACAAAAACAGCTAAGTAGTGTCCAACACACTAATATTGTTATATGTTCACCAACGTTTAAAATCAACGAATACTCGAGTTTGTTTAACCAGCGAGTGGAAATTTTTAACAACCTGTTACATCAGCATAATTTAAAAAATGAATATCACTATATTTTAGACTGCAACTTAAACTTGTCATATGACATGGAAATGTTCTCTTGGCGTGGGAATGTGAACAAAAATGGATTTACGACCATATTTAACGATTTAATGTTATTATTAAACTCATTTCCTACCGACCACCACATTATAGGCGAGTCAAATTCCTATTTGACGCAAGAAGCCCAACATGACTCTAAGGTCATACATAAGACATTATTGTCAAATTTTTTTCGTGACTAATGAACATAATCTAACTGACACTAATATGACACCTAGCCAAATTGTAAGTAGAATTAGAACTCTCCATCAAAACATAGCAGGACTTTGTAGTAAATTGGACTTAATTGAAATTGCTTTAAATGATTTGTTAAACAATGGAAAAGAGGTTTATATAATATGTTTCAGCGAAACTTTTGTCAGGCAGGGATCGGAGAGCAATGTTAAACTGAACAATTATACTTTGGCGGCATCTTTCTGTCGGGAAAAGAGTAGAGGGGGTACATGCATTCTTGTGCACAAGTTGTTCGAACCTAGATCTGTAAATATTCCAACAGGGATTGCAATAAAATTACATTTCGAATGTTGTGGAATTGAGGTAATTGGTCTGAATATATTAGTCTTCTGCATCTACAGAATTCCACATAGGGGCAAGTCGCAGATAGGATTATTTATGCGTAGTCTGGAAAAGTTGTTACATTTCGCTACCGAAAAATTTAAGCGAAAAAGAATTATAATCTGCGGTGATTGGAATATTGACGCAATGAAAGATAATTTAACTACAAAAGACTTATTATGTATATTACGCAATTTTAATTTCAGTGTGCATATAAATACACCGACCAGACAGAGCGCGTGCATTGACCTAATAGCGAGTAACATCAAAGAAGTAGAGGCAGAGATACTCCATTTAGGGCTTTCAGATCATGAAACAGCGCAAATGATAGACGTGAAAGCCAGTATACATAGGGCAATAACTACTTGGTTCGAATATAAAAGAGACTACAGTAAGGATAATTTGCGAAAGTTTTGTTATTGTATCTCAAAGTTATCTTTTCATTATGTTTTTGCCTCACGCACGGCTTCAGAGGCGTTTAATAATTTTTATGACATTTTCTATTTATTCTATAAGTTGTGCTTTCCCATTATTAAAGTCAAAAGAAATAATCGACCTAAGAAAGTCAAGTGGCTATCATATGGGTTAAAAAAATCAAGTAAAACAAAGCGCAACTTGTATTTTAAATATAGGACAACTGGTGCTAACAGTATAAGAAGCGAAACAAATAAGCGGTATAACCGTGTTTTTAAATCGTGCCTACTAAAAGCCCAGCAAATATACAACAATAAGTTTATCAAATGTAGTAAAAATGTATGTAAAGCCACTTGGAAAACCATTTCAACAACATTATCGAATGAGTTTCTCAAACAAGATATTGATCATTTAATTTTTGAAAATAAATCCTTTGCAGATCCTACTGAAATATGTAATTTTTTGAATAAGTATCTGATCAGTCAAACCATTCATGACAATATATCCAAACCGCCAGTCATAAAACTGGAGAGATCATTATACAACACTCAGTCGATCTTTTTGAAACCTACAGACGAACACGAAACCTATAAAATACTCATGTCATTAAACAATACCAGAACAGCTGGACCTGACGAAATCACAACAATGGTTCTTAAGTTGTGCGCTAATATTATCTGTCGCCCCCTTTCTCACATAATCAACTTATCCTTTATGGATGGAGTCTTTCCAACTGAACTGAAGCTCTCTATTGTCAAACCACTCTTCAAAAAAGGGGATAAAACAGACCCAGGTAATTACCGGCCCATAACCATAATCCCAATTTTGTCAAAAGTATTTGAAAAATCTATATTGCGTAGAATAAATGAGTTCTTAGATAAGTATAACATCTTAACTTCAAAACAATTTGGGTTTCGCAAAGGAAGATCTACTACACTAGCCGGCTTTCACTTAGTAAAAACAGTCACAGAGGGTTTAAATAGGAGAAATCCTCTCTTGGCAATTTATTTAGACTTGAGTAAAGCATTTGATCTTATCGACCATTCAATCCTTTTGAAAAAATTGGAAATGTATGGAATAAGAGGTAAAGCATGTGACTGGGTACAAAGTTATCTAACGGAAAGAACGCAGTATACAGAAATTGAAAAAATTGTAAAAATAAATAATAACACCGTCTTAAAAGAAAAATATAAGTCTGATCTACTAGTTAATAAAACCGGCGTTCCGCAAGGAAGTATACTGGGACCATTGCTATTTTTAATAGCAATCAATGATTTCCCACATTGTCTAAAGGAAAAACAGGACTGCATTATTTTCGCAGACGACACTACACTTATAATACAAGGGGATAGCAATTGTCATGCTGCATTTGAATCAAAAGTTAACATTACATTAGCAGAAGCGGTTGAATGGTTCGAAAATAACAAATTGAAAATAAACATGTCAAAAACTAAAGCAATGCAATTCTGTTCATACAACTCAAACCCACTGCCTAAACAAATTAATTATGGCAATTTAAATGTAGAATTAGTTGACTTTGTTAAATTTTTAGGTTTTAATATTGACACCAATTTAAATTGGAAGCTTCATGTTGACACTGTTTGCAAAAAACTAGACAGGTTTGTCTTTGCACTCAGAAGAGTGAGACAAACAGTGTCATTAGATGCAGCTATAACTGCGTACCACGGTTACGTCTCATCGGTCTTAAACTATGGAATATTACTGTGGGGAAATTCCGTAGAGTCGGATAAAGCATTTAAACTTCAGAAACGGTGCATTAGGGCCTTGGACAACGCGTGGTTTTTGCAAAGCTGTAAGCCTTTATTTATAAAATTTAATATACTCCCGCTGCCTTGCCTGTACATAAGAGACGCATGTCTCTTCGTTAAGGACAACCCTAGTCTCTTTATAAATCGGTACGACACCAGTGCTAGATATACAAGGGCCCAGTACCAAAACCTGTTATACCAACCTCGCTGCCAAACAGTTATCTATAAAAAAAACTGCTACAATATGTGCATAGTCATTTATAACAACTTGCCTGATGACCTTAAATTGGAAAATAAGAATTCTTTTAAAAGTAAGTTGACAAAATGGCTGCAGGAGAAGTGTTTTTATAGTGTAAATGAGTATTTGGCAACAGACATAAGTAATTAAGTTATCTCTTTGACATACATACAAATTAGGTAATTATTAATTATAGAATAATCTGATGAAATGACATGTACGAAAATTTAGCTTTATGACATAGTAATACTTTGCACACCTGCATGCAGGTAGAATATGAGAAACAAAAATAACTTTAAGACCTTACCTGTCACCATATTCCGGCAAATAAAGAAATTTTGAATTTTTGAATTTTTGAATTTTGAATTTTGATGATAAAATGAACCCGTTACTTTTTCTACCTACCTATTTTTTCGTATTTGGGTGGATATTCAGCGATTTGGAGGCGCATTTTTTCGTCACAGTCGTCGACAGCAAATACCTATTATTAAAAGAGACGACTATCAGAGTCCATATTTGATGAAGGCTAATACCGGTACGGACTAAAATTTCCGCTGTATGTTTTATTACCTCTGCTGAAATAATCTTCAGCGTAGAAGTTCTAACTCTAACTTAGAACCGAACAGTTGAAACGCTAGGTGATTGGCCCATTTAATTAATGGATACAAAACAGTTTTTGATTATTTACGCAAGTTGTTACAACTTTGTTATTGTTATAACATGACAGTGTGTCAGGGCACGGGCAAGCGTCGCCGCCGATCGTAAAACGTAACTTCGATAAGCCGAATTTACTGCAGAATGTTATATATTTTCTGAAACTATTTTACTATTGAGCAAACTACATTTAATGGTGAACGGAAACTGTCCTAGTCAGCTATTTCATTTTAAAGCCATAAATGTGTTGAAACTCATTTAAAAATAGTAGGTACTTATTTCGCTGTATATTTTTCGATAACGAGTCAAGCAAGGCCTCCCAAAGAGCATCTTGTCTCTGAAACAAGATTGTTAGGGGTCACCCCCACTTAAACTAATATCGTTAGTGCTAATTTCATTACACCTAACAACGTTCGATATAATTTTCATTAGCCCTAATATTCGGATAACTAATTTTATATGGCATAATTATTTGCTGCGCCTAATTTCAAATCTCCTAATCATTCCTAATACTAAACATCAAGTGTGCTAATATATTGGAAACTAATAATCATATTTCCTAATGACTACTAAGCCTAATGATTAATGTGCCTAATGATCACTATGTTTAATGTTCACTACACCTAATTTCGTCACACCTAACTATCACTTGACCTATTAACTTTTGCTCTAATGTTTGACTAGTACTAATTAATGCATCCCTGATGAACAGGCTACTATTTACCGCGGAGTATGTCGCTGCCGTCCCATGATAGACGTCCTAATCTCGTCAAAATGGGAGCCAATAATGCACGGCCAAATAATGTACGGCCCGATAATCCGTGTCCAGTTTTCGTGGACGTGGATTATTGGATCGTGCATTATCAGGGCGGACGAAAATGGCATGTCATAAGCGAACTCTATCTAGGTTAGGTTAGGGTTCACTTGTGTCCCTCAGACCAGAAATAGACACCCCGCGCAGCGGGTTGGCGTCGACTTGCTGTACGGCTATGACAAGACGGCGCAAGAGCTCTCTCATTTTTTCTCGCATGATACTTCTCTGTCTAATAAGAGTGAGCTAGATAGACATCGGATTACCCACCTATTCTACCCTAAGGCAGGTCAGTGTAGGTACGACGACGAGCGAAGCGAGCGTGCCGTGGCAGCGGCCGGCGAAGCGCCAGAACCGACATTATAAGAGAAAAAAACTTAGTGAGAATCGGTCATGAGAAATTAGATATTATGAAAATTCGGGATACTGAAATTAGGGCTAATGAATAATTAGGAACAATGAAAATTCGGGTTTGTGATTTTAGGGTTAATGAAATTAGGGCTAGTAAAATTAGGTATGAATTTATTAGGGCTAACGGAGGGGAACCGATTGTTAGACATACGAGTAGGTACGACATACCTACCTCAAATCAATTACCAAAAATATACCTTATCTGGTATTTTTCTCGTTTCCACATTAAGTGGCCACAAACATTTAGGTAAATTATATGTTACCATACAAAAATAATTACTTTTACATTTATCTAACAGCAGATATAGGCCGTAATCACGGACCTATGGCCTCTTAATGTGATATAGCGTTTTTAAAATATACGTGAATCTCAATCGATCGATAATATTCGCATTGACATATGAACGTAGATTGCGATACTAAAACAACATTCGCACGACTCGTGTCAGACCGAGATTAAGTCTAGACATCTATATCTCATTTAAACTATTTAATTAAAATCATAGTGGTAACAGTGAAATCTATGTAGGTACATATTCATCGTTCAATCCTTAATGGACAGAACAAACTAGTCAGGTATGAGGAGTGGGTCACGTCATATGGATTGAACCAACTATGTTACTATATCATGTCCTTTGTCATCCTGTGACGTATTACGAGTATGTACCTACGACAAATTGACTCAAACACCAATATATAACTAGAATGGGATATGTTTGTAACACCCTGCCGCGAACTTCTTAAGGGAATACGTCAACATCGAACTAGTTCTAAGGACAATATAAAGAAAGAAAAGGCAGAAAGAAGACATTTATTCACTACACAAAAGACACACAGAGACAAAAAATACAATACAATTGACACGTACTTAATGTATGTATGTGTCTTCGCGGCAGTGAATCGGCCGCTGTCTCAGCATTATATAAGCAAGCTGTTAAAACAGGTAAATCTGGCTAATGTGCTAAGATAAAGAGTAAAGTCCCAAATAGAATACCAATGTGATGTAGTTATGGGTATATGGTTTTCAATCTGAAGAACAAAATATTCAGAGTTCTGTGGAATAAATGGGACTTGTTGTATCAAGTCTAACCCAAATCACAGTCCACGTTGCCCAGCATACAAACGACTCATTCATTTTAACTACTCTGTTATCCTATCCATCATTCGAGTGCACAAAAACTGACATAAAACGGCATGTTCCCGCCAAACACTGACAGACTACTGGTTAATGTCGAAATTATCAGCAGCGTCCAATTTACGCCCCTACCGGGCGCAAAAAAGTTTCGAGTGGCGAGACGCTCACGCACCCCTCAGTATTCATTGAAGTCAATTGACTTGTTTCCAATTTCATATTTTGTTATGGCTTACGGCTTTGTAAATTTTGTAATGGTCAACATTGGGCCGTTTTATTCAAATATGAATCGTTTATTGTATGAATATGAGTGGCTTATCCGTCAAACGATCGTCAAACATAGAACAAGAGTATGATAATAGGATTCTCAAGTGGTAAATTAACTCATGGCAAAGCCAGTGCAATGTTTTGATTTTCATCACATGTTTTGTTTGAATTTAATAAGCTTAAAATTGAGTGTGTACACACAATTTTCGGTTTATCACGAAGTATTTAAAAAATACGTAACAATATTGTGCTACCAACTGAGTTCAGGGAACAGGAAATAAAAGTAATATAAGTAGAAAAAAAAGAAAACGGGAAAGTGTGATGTATGTCAATCATTATTTACGAGAAAAAACCCCAAAAATAAATACATATGTCAAGGATTATATAAAAATAAGCTGTAACATAACAATTTATTGAACCAGGAAGGTGAGGAGGAGGAGGTATGTAGCTAGTAAAATTTTGACTAGTAAAAGTGCCACTACCTACTTGCAGAATAAAATTCATTTATTTCATTTATGATAACGCCACGCCATTGAGTGATTCCAAAATGTCCCCTAATATTATAGTACAACTTATTTAGGCTATAATTAAACAATTTATTTTGAAAGTTCTGTATACTTAATCTAGGGACTTATAATTGTTTGGCAAATGTTTGCATCGAAGAATTGTCCAAAATGTCACTTACAGTTTTAGAAGTAGAACCGAATGTAAAGTTTAAAAAATCAGTTTCGTTTTAATATTTGTCGTTAACGTAGAAACCTATGAAATTGTTAGTGACGTACCAAAGTTAAAGATATTATTTTCAATAATTTCGGGGTCTATGTTGCTTTTGAGCTTGAAAAATCACCTTTTTACCAGTAACCAAAACCTTTACAGCAGGTACTTAGAACGCTTGCATTGGTAACATCACTCGTCACCCCAGCAAAGGTGAACATGAGAAAAACAAAATGCATACACTGCGTTCCAGACGTCTCGATAACGGCTAGGTGAGTGTTTACCCAGTGGCCGTAATAACAGGCCCTGTAACACATCGTTAAGACTTAACATGTTAATACTTTCTTCGAATTCCACTTTGATATCACTACGGATTAAGAGGATATGAGGTTTGCGTGTAATGCTCTCTTCTAAACACTTCATGTGTTCGGAGAATTGAACAATTATAGATATATTCTTAAGGAGGAGTTAAATGAATTGACTTTAAGACAAATAGGGTGTCTTCTATGTAGTATTTATGTTTATTAGGTACAGTCAGCATTATAATAGTAAGTAGCAGCCAAATATATCGGAACACGCCTTTATTACTAAAGGAGTAAGGTTGGATGTGTTACGATATACCTATTTGGCTAGTTTAGCTGCTAATAACTATACTTATGATGCTGAATATACCTAGCTACATAATTATCTTGAAACTATAATCTATACTAATATTATAAAAAGGAAAATATACAGCTTTGTAAGTTTGTAGGTATGAAATGCTTAACCTCCGGAACAGCTTATACGATTTCAAAAATTCTTTCATTTGCGTGTAAGAATGGACTTTCAGGATGGTTATAGGACTTGTGTATACTGTATACTGTAATGTATACCTACTGTACCTACTCGTAATTCTACTAATATTATAAATGCGAAAGTTTGGATGTATGGATGGATGGATTATAAGTACGTTCCAATTAATCTCAAAAACTATTGATTTTTTATGAAATTTTCTTTTTTTTATGAACCTTATGTATCGGAATAGGACATAACGATAACATAATAATTCACAATGGTACTAATTACGGGAAAAAAGTGGTGGTACCTAATTACTTTGTATATATGATGCCCCTATGATGCTCAAATCATTAAGTTACAATTTCAGTAAGAAAAATAATGTAATTAGTACGACTGATGTGAACTAGGGTATCGATAGCCTAGGCTATAATTTATGGCAAATTTCATCCCTTTTAAGGACGAAAAAGCGAAAACGAGTAAAGATCTTTACTCTGAGCTTTTGTTTAAAACGTATGGTTTCAAACTTAACAACCGCCATTTGCACGCATTAAACCAACGGTTCTCAATTAAGTGCCCCTCATACGACGCATTGTTCACTTCGAGGTCATGAATCCTGGTTAATTTGGCCACGGTCATTAAAACGCCAGGAAGTGCTTGAGGCAATCCCGTTTACTTACATCGATATTAAAATATTTAAAAAAATACATTTTCAATTTATTATATCTACTGCCATTTTTTTCACATTCCGTAGTAACCATTTAGCCAGGAGGGGGGACGAACGACGACAATTGACTCCAAAAAAAGTTAAAAACGCAATATACGTATCACGATCCCTGGATAAAAAAATGGTTTTCGAACACCCATATTCCCATAATGTTTTAGATCTAACGATACCCCACACACCATTTCGCGAAGACATCCCGACATATTTGGGAGGTAACCTAAAAAAAATGTTTTGCAAAAGTTTACTCTACTATCATGTCAGCGTGATATATTATATTTACCCATGCCGAATTACAGGTTTCTATTAAAAAGTTGAGCTCAGAGCTCACTGAGCTAAATTAAACTAAACTATTGCCTAGGTAATGGTAATTTGTTGACTATGGAACCCTAGAAATGAATGAGTGCCAGTTAGTTAGGGGGGATCCATGTGTCATCTGGAACCTATTAGGTTCACGTTTTTCAAACTTTTGCCACTATGTGCACTTTCGCTTGTTTACGGTGCGCGTGCCGCGACCACTGCCGGAGACCATCGCATGTGTTGATTTCTGTCCGAAGGGTGTAACTATCGTTTTTCACGGTTCCGGGGCAACCTGCCGATTCCTAATACACCAGAGTTGACGACGCAACGGAGCCACGCTGTTTCGTTGCCTAAAGAATGAGTTTTAAGAATATCATTGTATTTATGTTAGTCTTTAAGGTATTTGTAATTATGGGCCATAGATGCCTGAAATAAATGGTTTATTATTATAGCACATGGTTACAATCACAAAAAAGTAGAAAATGCTAATTTTAAAAACTTGACACAGTTTTCAAAGCTAACTGGTCATTGACCAATTCGCCATAGCCCATGGTGGGTGCGGGGTCGCGTGAGACTCGACGCCGGATGCGCTCAGGAAGGAAGCGACTAGTTGGCTCTCCCCTCGGATCTATTTTAGAGTTGAACTCCATCACAGCGTTATACCGCTCCTGGTTCTTGGAGCGCCCAGGATGTTGGGGCTGATGCTTGTTAAAAATTAACTTGGACTTAAGTGGTCAAATAAAAAAATGGATTAGGATCCGTCACGATTATGTACATTCGTACCAAGTTAAGAGTTCCATTAAAAGTCTAGTCCTAAAATTACTTGAAGGGACTGAAAGTGTACAGAGCACGATAGAACAAGTTTTGAATCAAGCAATTTTAAAAAGTAAACTTTGTTTCGCCGATTGCCATAGAGTACATTTGACTAAACTGTCGTGTATGATGTACCCACAACTGTACACAATCATAATTTAGGTTATTTATAATTTCGGATCAGCAATGCATAGTGAGTAATATATTATTTGCAGTGCATTTTACTTGCAAGCGAACCACTTTTTTGCTGTAGTCTAATATGATGAAATTAAATATTGTAGAAACAACATTTATGAGGGCCTTAAAAACGCAAAGCTTTCCAAAATATATGTCGCTCTGTAACGGCTTTAGAAATAAGTGTTGTCAGATATTTTAATCGCCTTCCCTATATACTATTCCCTATGTAAATGTACAATACCCTATTCAACAACAGTAAAAACTATCCAAATATGAACCGAGGCATAACAGTTGATCAAGCGCAACACTATGTCAGGTACGGATCCCGGGGTGTATAGGAATTCAATCCCGCACACGCTTCGGTGCTTTCGGAAGTGAACAATCACACGTAGGAAGTGAACATGACCGGTTATAGGTTAACCTATGAAATGTATGTGTGAAAGAACGATTAATTAGCGAGCGTAAAAAACGGTGGCGATAGCATGTCGCGTGCGTTCTGTGGAAAATAACTGCCTTTAAACGGGGTTGTAATTTCTACGAGTAAAGGCCCAAACGCACTGACAGCGGTGGCGGAGCGGCGCGGCGCGGCGCGGAGGCGGTACCGGTTGTAATGTTCTAACTAATATGAAATGATCCGCACAGAGCGGCGCGGCGCGGTATTCTGTGCGGACCCTTTGGTATTAGTTAGAACATTACAACCAGTACCGCCTCCGCGCCGCGCCGCGCCGCTCCGCCACCGCTATCAGTACGTTTCGGCCTTAAGTCAACATGTATTATGAAATGCCTTCACAGAGTGAAAAGGCTATTATTGGACCAGGGAGTTTCGTCTTAGACTCTGTCTTCGCTTACCATCAGGTGAGGCTTTGGGGTCAATCGTCAATCACTGGTCATGTGACCACATGGTCACAGTCTTTTATAAAAAAAGAATTGAACGACCACGAAACAGTCACAAATGAATAAGACAAACTGTTGCGATTATTTAAAGCTTACTTTTCGTTTTTAGGGATAAGTTCGCCTTTGTACTTGATGACATGTTTATGTTTTAACCTGTTATTGTGTACAGTCAAGGGCGCCAATATGTAATATGTATTCACTCAAAGTTTCATAAATATGTATACTACAACCTTATTGTTGCAGAAAAAACGTCTGTGTACATATTTTTCAGACTTTGAGGTCTATACATATTGGTGCCCTCGACTCTACCATAAAGTGCTTACAATATATACCTACATTAATTTCGGCTCCCACATCGCGCTACCATATTCGTTAATAAGTCCACAATTTCATACACAACATGAATATTTGAATAAAGCGACGTTATTCATATAATTATCATTAAATTTTAACGTGGGAAACTCGAGCTTACAGTCAGTGTTATTTGAATAAATTATTCAAAGAGCCAGCAGAGCAAAACCATCAAAACAATGATTTCTATGGTACCGTGGTGGAACTAAAATGAGGACGGCCATTGGCTCGGCTGCGTCAGGTGCATGCATGAATATTCAGAATATTAATGAACTAACTGAACTTTGTCGCCAGGGCCAAATAAATTAGGCGTTTAGAACATTAGAAAAACCAGATTAGGTAATGAAAGTTTACTGAACAGAAGACGATCAGCAATAGTGGCATAAGGATTCATTATTAAACGCTACGGACCTCCCTATTGTTGTCAGATGAACAGCTATTCATGTTGGTTGACCTTACATAACAGGTCATTTCCGTTGATGGATGGATTTTAATTTCCATGCTTAATTATCAAAGGGGCTTTACATTATTAGTTTAGGCGGTTTTGGCACAATATAATGCTACCCGTACGGAAAGTAATCCTGAACCATAAGTAACCTTTGACCACTTATCCTTATTTCCAAATAGCTTTAGAATTAGAATATTACTCAGCTGGTTGATTGCAATCCAATACAAACTTCCACTCCCCTATTTATAGCCTAAGCAAAATACCGTTTTTTTGGCAATAAATCAATATCAGGCTAATTATTTGTACACGGCTTTTATATGTTAATTTAACATTTCTTGCGTCTTGACAACATGTTCTTCAGTTGATTTGATTTAATAATTTCGTCATAACTTTTCTCACGAGAACTTTCACCAATGAAGCGTGTAATGTGCGTATGGCAATTAGCTGCAGCGGAGCATGCAGACGAAATGCCCTTCCATTTCTATTAGCTAATCAACGCTGATTACATTTGTTTATTTTTAGTTCGCGCCTAGATTGCTTGCACTCTGGGATAGATCCTACATTGTACTGCTACGAATTTAAAGTATCGCTACTTAGTCGTGACTTAGTGTAAGTATGTCTTTGTGGGGTGGTATACTAAGGTGTAGCCCACAGCTGCAAGGTCTTGTCCGCACAGGTCCAATACTGTGAGCGACGTCCGCTCTCGGCGGCGTCGGCTGGGCGAGTGAGCGCGCGCGCTACCGGCTGCGGCAATGCTCGCCCCTCACAGTCACCTAAGAATGACCTAGTGCCGAGACACAAGTCGGCGACGGACGAGCTCCGCCCCTATGTGCTCGGACAGTGCGTCGACCACGCTCCGTGACACAAGTCGGCGACGGACGAGCTCCGCCCCTATGTGTACGGACAGCGCGTACTACCACTCGGCGCCCGAATGGTGTGTTTGGACTTCGCCCGTGTCCTCAGACACTTTGGGTAATCGATGTTACCAAAATAAAAGAAGGAATAACGAGAAATAGACTTTTTATTTACTTTTCCCTAACTGCCCTATCACTGCCCTAAGTGACTTGATTTCAAGTCCCTAACTTCCTATTACTTTGTAGTTTTTTCTTCTTCTTGTTGTGACTTCCAGGAGGCTCCGTTTGACACTGATTTGCTCCGGGCCGTACCTGCTATTTATACCTGCTAGTGGGTGAGCAAGACGTGCTGAATGAGACAATAGAGGTTACGCCCACTTTGACTTGACTAATTTACATTGCAAGATGTTATTGGGATGTTATACATTTAAATGGGTGGAAGACTAAGCTGATTTACAAAGTTCTAATATGGCTTGAGATCTTATAAGTACAGTAGGGTTCGTAAATATTTTCTTATCTGAATAATCGTACATGGAAATCGGGCAAACCGTAATTCGGTCCCTTTCTTAACACTTATTCATCATTTGCGCTGAACCTACTGAGTTTACTTATTTGTAAGTTTAAACATTTAATAGAACTTTTAATAAGCTTTCTAACAATATATAAATCATTCTGATACGATGAGCCGTTGTAAAGGTATAAATGTAAACATATTAATTACAAAGTGAAAATGCGCCGTACTAAGTTCTAATTCAGGCTCGGTGGCCGCGGCTCTCGTTACGGTCATGTTGGCGCGATACACCCCTCCCCTCCATGGCGGCCAGTCCGCGCTGCGCTCGCGCATAGGCAACATCTCCTCTCTCTTTCTAATACAATTTGTACTGGGATTTTACTTTAATGTTTACAATATCAAATGAATGCTATGAGAGGGTGTTTTATGTAAATAATTGCTATGGGGATTCTAACTACTGGGTTCTTTATTTACTCTAAACAATCTAAGTCTTTATAAATAATCACATATTTCTCTTACGTATAATCTTCGTATGACGCGATGCGTAGCTCTGCCGTCGCGTGTTGATGTTGTCGTCCATAATTCTCCCCCTTTAGTGTGAGGCGAAGCCTCGCACTATTGGTTGCAACGGTGTTAACACTTAGGCACTTTCACTGATTGACTTTTCTTTCACTGATTCTAACACTACTAATCGTGATGTAGGTCGGCGGAAGATCCCATGCTTTGTCTTCACGTCGGCGGACCTGGCTTTCCCATCAGGTCCCGGGTTGACTTTCATGACCAATCCTTTTGGCCACACGTTGCGGGGGTTGGCTGGGTCGGCGATAATCACGCAGTCGCCGACTTCAATCTGTCTCCCTCCATCGTTTGACGACCTCTTGGGTGCAAGGAGAGGGAAGTATTCTTTACACCATCTTTGCCAGAAGTGGTTGGCTAGGGCTTGCACTTGTCGCCAGCGTCGTCTATCATCAGTATCGCAGAGACCGATCAATGGTTGATCGGGTGCACTAAGTAAAAGAAAGTGGTTAGGCGTTAGCGCATGTTCGTCGTTGGGATTGACAGGAACATGAGTCAATGGCCTAGAATTGATTATATTTTCTATCTCGGCGAGCAAGGTTTCAAAGGCTTCCTGAGACGGTGCCCTTTCATGTAGTGTGTAGTTGAGCGCGTTTTTGACTGTTTTAACCAGGCGCTCCCAGGCTCCTCCGGCTGACGGGTTGCCGGGAGGAATAAACTTCCATTCCATTCGTTGCCGTAGTCCGTAGTCTCGCAAGGCCGGCATCCATTCGTTGTGAGCGGCCTTGAGCTCCAATGCGGCGGCGCGGAATGATGTTTGATTGTCGCTCCACATTACTCGTGGCCATCCGCGGCGGGCAGCAAATCGCCGCAGGGCGTTTATTGCACTGTCTGTGGATAGGCTGTGTACTACTTCTAGATGCACAGCGCGCGTTGTTAGACATGTATATAGCGCTACCCAGCGCTTTTCGCGTCGTCTTCCGACGGTGACCCAACATGGTCCGAAGTAATCTTGAGCGGAGTAAGTGAACCCTCGCTGATAGGCTTCTAATCTTTCTGAAGGTAAGTCCCCAAAGGGTTGTGCATGTGGCCTGGCTCGACGTAATTTACATAATCCACATGCGTGTGCGATCGCCTTTACACTTGGTCGGAGGTGTAGAATCCAGTAGGATTGCCGGAGGGCATTAACAATGGCCTCGTTGTTTACGTGTGCCCCTTTTCTGTGGGCGTTTGAAATTAATAGTTTTACGAACGTATCTTTTCCGTCTAATATGATGGGTTTGTCCGCTATGTAGCGGACAGGTGCTTGGACGTGTCTTCATTTTTATAACGCCGTCGGCGTCTAATTCAGGAGCTAGTGTGTACAATCTTGAGTTTCGGTTTATTTCCTCCTTTTTATTCAAAGCGCGTAGCTCATTCGGAAAACTGTTCCGTTGACTGTGTTGGATCCACATATTTTCTGCTGCCTTTATATGGCGGAGTTCTAGTTCAATTGTTTTCTGTTTCTTCTTTAATTTTTCTATGAATAATAACACATATGCGGTGGCTCGTATCAACTTCTCGTATTTACTGAAGCGTTCTATGTTTGGTAACACTGCTGACGGCTCGCATTTGACGGTTACACAGACGGTGTGTATTTTCCTGAGTTCACTGGGTTCGACGTCTAATTTTTTCTATTATTTTTGGCCAGTGTTCTTCGCTTAATTTCAGGAATGTAGGCCCTTGATACCATCTATCTTCTATGTTTATTCTTTGATCCGGTTTGGATCTAGTGGCGTCGTCAGCCGGATTTAATTTAGTCTCCAGCCATCTCCACGACTGACGTTCTGTTTTCTCTGCTATTTCTGATAGCCGATGTGATACAAAAGGTGAGTATCGATGCGCGTCATCTCTTATCCATGATAATACTGTTCTGGAATCTGTCCAGAATGTAATTTTATTTATTTTATAACGGTGTTCTTTTTTTAACGTTTGCGCGAGTCGAGTCCCCATTACTGCTGCGTTTAACTCCATGCGTGGGACGCTTACCGCCCTTAGTAGCGTTACTCGCGACTTGGCTGCCGCCAGACTAACTGTTGTCTGCCCGTTATTTTTAAACCTCCAATATCCTATGGCGGCGTATGCTTGTTCTGAAGCGTCTACAAACATGTGTAATTCGATTATTGTTGTCCCATTGAGTGCTGGGTGTTTTCTTGGAATTCGAAGGGCTCCCACATATTTCAATGCGTTCAACCATTGTTGAAATTGCTTCGTTGCTTCAGCTGGAAGGGGCTTGTCCCAGTCCACTGTTTTCCATATAGATTGCATGATAATTTTAGCGGTTACTACATATTGCGCGATTAATCCCATAGGGTCATAAATTGACATTACCGTAGATAATAATTCTCTTTTCGAAGGTGCGCGTTTACTTTGTTTTACCTCTTCTGAGACTCGGAGTAATTTGGTATTAAAACCTAGGGTGTCTGTGACAGGGTCCCATGTTAGCCCGAGTACTTTTTGCTCTTTATCGCCCAGGCTTGTAGGCTCGATGGCTCTATCTTCGACTGGCGTAGCCTTAAGCAATTTGGCGCTATTGGTTGCCCAGCCGCGTAAGTTCAAACCGCCCTCTGCGTGAGACATCTTTACTTGTTTTGCCGTACTTATCATTTCCTCTTCTGTATGAAAACTGGATACGAAGTCATCCATATAGTGATTATCGTGAATCTCTTTCACGGCGGCTGGGTACTTAACTGCATTCATCGTAGCGTTGTGATTTTTTGTCATTTGTGCCAGGCATGGCGAGCTGGCTATCCCAAAACACACTCTATTCATCACATATACATCAGGTTTGCCCTCTCGTCGGGCTCCTCGCCATAAAAATAGTTGTGATGGCATATCTTCATCACGAATCCTGACTTGCAGGAACATCTCTTGGATGTCAGCACATACTGCGAAGGGTCCTTCGCGAAATCTAAGTAATATTCCTAGCAATGATTGCAATAAGTCGGGTCCATCCAGGACGAAATCATTCAAACATAATCCTCCGTTTTTTGCTGCTGCATCAAAGACTTGTCGATATTTCTTCTTATTTTTATTATATGTAGCGAAATGCGGTAAGAAATAATTCAACGGGCTATTCGGTACTCCCGGTAATCGGTGTGCGTACCCCTTTTCTAGCAAATTTTCTATTTGTTTACAGTATTCTTCGGCGAATTCTTTATTACGATCCATTTTGTTTTCGAGGTTGCGTAAACGTGTAAACGCCATATTATAACTTGATGGTAATCGTGGCATATCTTCTTTCCATAACTGTCCGACTTCGAATTGGCCTCTCTTTTTCTTGACGGTCGTGTCGAATATTTTCGTAGCCCTCTCTTCCAGAGGTTTGACGTTATCCTTTAGACTCACTCCCAATGAGTCTACTGCGAAGTGACGTTTTACTAGCTCGTGCAATTCTATGTCCGCTTCGCTTTGCACATGGTATGTGGAGTGCTCGATGGTGCTTAGATTCTTAGGCACAGAACCATATATAGCCCAGCCGATAGCGCATTTAACTGCTACGGGGGCTTCCTTGGGGCCGATTCTTATCTCCTCTGGGATCATCAACTGCCAATGATCGGCTCCGATTAATAACTGAGGTACTCCCAACTCGAAGCATGCTCCATGTGCGTCTCTCAGATGCTCATATTTGTCGAGCAGTTCTTTGCTCACCCTTTGACCTTTTATCTTCAGCGCGGGTACTGTTCGCAACTTTATAGGGTGATTATTGCCCCCGTCGGGGGCCCGTATTGAAATGTTGACCGTCTTACTATTAGATTCGTGGCAAATGGCGCCTATTCCTCTTACTCGCATCTTTTCTTCGGGACCTGTTGCCCCTATTTGATCGGCGATCTCTTCTTCAATCATGCTGATTGTTGATGCTTCGTCCAGAAGCGCGTATACGTTTACTTCTCCCTTAGGTCCGGTTAGTGTTACCGGGATCACTTTTAAAAGTACTTGCGTTGTACTTGACGAGGATGCGTATGTATTTTCTTCGATATCATTTATTTCAGCAGGAGGCTCCGCCTGCTCGGAGATCCTTGCTGGTTGGTGCTCGTAAGCTGTGGTGGCTGTTGTCGCCTCCATAGTTTGTGGGGCTTGTGGGGGTTCTTCGTATTGTCTCATCGCTCCATGCAACAATTTGTGATGCAAGTATTTACATCCTAATATCCCACATGTTTTCTTTCTGCACATCGTGCTTTCGTGTCTGGCGTTTAAACATCTAAAACAGACTCTGTTATCTCGCGCCCAGTCCCATCGGGCTCCGACGTGCTGCGCTTTAAGTTTCAAGCATTCTGAGGTTAAATGCCTTCCTCCGCAGTACAAACAGGTTACATTTGGTCTATTCGTATCTTGAGTGGCGTAAGTAACGCGCGAGTATTGTGGGTAGACCGGTTTATTAAAATATGGCTGGGTGACTCGACCCTGAGGGCGCAGAGGTCCTCGTGCCCTGTTTACTTGATTCGGCGTTCGCGGAGGGAGTTCCCGGTTTACTTGGTTGGGATAACGTCGAACCGGTGCTCGAGCATGTGTGAAGGACATTTGTAAGTCCGATTCTTCCATAAGAAAATCTGCTATCTGCTGTATTTCTGCTTTTCCTGTGCGTGCATATTGACGAGCGTATTCGCACCATCTACTACGTAAATGTGGACTCAGTCGGTCCGTAATCTCCCGTATTATCATGGGATTATCAGCGTAGTATCGCTGATTTAAATCTATTAGCGTACTTACGATGTTCACGATTTTTATTGCGAACTGGTTAAGATCGTGGGTGCTCTCACCCACGGGAGGCATCCTTTTCAAATCTTCTAATGCTTTGTCTACCAGAAAGTCACTCCTTCCATACTGCTTGGCTAATACCTTGATTATTAATTCCGGCCTGGTTGCCGTTGATAATATGTGCTGCACGCATGTCTTAGCTTCTCCTCGTATTGCTGCGCGCAATCGGGCTACATTTTCATATTCACTAAACTTGTATCTTCGGTTCGATTCTTCGTAGGTATTTATAAAGCTCCGCCACTCTGAGATGTCTCCGTAAAATGGAGGTAACTCATATACTTCCTTGGGTGATGGCCTAGCTGCCATCTGCATGCGCTCGAATAATTGCACCATTACTTCAGGTGAGGTTTCATTTGTGCATTTTGTATGCGGCGTTTGTGGCTCTTGATGTTGCCATTCTCTTCGTGTCTCGTATGCTTGTAGCGGTGAGCGAGCTCTGTATCTTTCGTCAGGCTGCGCCACTGTAGGTTCGCGTGCTTTCTCCTTACTTTCGTCGATCCATCTTGCTACGGTGCCACCGCTAGATCGTTCGTCCCTAATAGAACATTCGGACTCCTCTCGGGTCCTCTTTACCATAGCACGCTGTTTAATGAGCTTCCTTCGTATATCAAATAATTTCTGTCGCAGCCGTCGTTCGGATTCCATTTTTATTTGTTTCTGTTCGTCTTCCGCTTGTTGTTTTAATTCCTCTTCCGTTAAGGCGGCTAACTGCTCACTTTCTTCTAACTCTAATTCTTGCTGACGGATTTCCGTTAGGCGGCTTTCAGTTGATCGTATGGACGCGGGTCTATGGGGCGTCAACGTTTCAGCAAACGTAACTTCCTTTTCGGTGCCTGTTTTGTTAGCTTGTTCCTCCGCGGTGGGGGGTACCCGTATCACTCGTCCTAAGTGAGTGTCCAGAGGTATGTTTACCGGTGGCTTGCGTAGCCGTTTTTCTAATTCATGCCGCCATAATACAGTGGTGTCCATGGATGGAGACTTTGGTACGCCCATATCTAACAGACGGGCAGGTGCTGCTTTCTTGGATGTTTGGGCAGTGTCATTATTACCTAAAAGTACCGGGGTGTCTACTACCGGTGTTGACGTCTCGACGGCGTCGGACGTTGCTTTTGCGGGCCCCTCTCCTGGGCCGGCCTGATGGACACGCTTAGCTAGCGTGTCGCTGGTGGACGGTTCAGCGAACCGTTTCTTTGCCTTATCGGCAGAGTTGCGTTGCACTCGTTCTTGTGCAGCTTCGGCTCCTTGTTGCAGGAATTGTTTCCTTTCTTCATCATCTTCATTACCCGACGTCATTGATCGTGTCAATCTCCTCCTGGTGTCTGACATCGTGGTGAATAATCCTCTTATGATGCGCTCTGACCTGCGCGTATGCCTCCCGGGCGGTATAATGGGCCCGTAACCTGGTGCCCTGAAAACTTCTGACGTCCCTTTGGTACGTCAAACACAATCTGGATCCAGCGGATCCGGTTCGAAGGACCAAAACGACTGTGAGCGACGTCCGCTCTCGGCGGCGTCGGCTGGGCGAGTGAGCGCGCGCGCTACCGGCTGCGGCAATGCTCGCCCCTCACAGTCACCTAAGAATGACCTAGTGCCGAGACACAAGTCGGCGACGGACGAGCTCCGCCCCTATGTGCTCGGACAGTGCGTCGACCACGCTCCGTGACACAAGTCGGCGACGGACGAGCTCCGCCCCTATGTGTACGGACAGCGCGTACTACCACTCGGCGCCCGAATGGTGTGTTTGGACTTCGCCCGTGTCCTCAGACACTTTGGGTAATCGATGTTACCAAAATAAAAGAAGGAATAACGAGAAATAGACTTTTTATTTACTTTTCCCTAACTGCCCTATCACTGCCCTAAGTGACTTGATTTCAAGTCCCTAACTTCCTATTACTTTGTAGTTTTTTCTTCTTCTTGTTGTGACTTCCAGGAGGCTCCGTTTGACACTGATTTGCTCCGGGCCGTACCTGCTATTTATACCTGCTAGTGGGTGAGCAAGACGTGCTGAATGAGACAATAGAGGTTACGCCCACTTTGACTTGACTAATTTACATTGCAAGATGTTATTGGGATGTTATACATTTAAATGGGTGGAAGACTAAGCTGATTTACAAAGTTCTAATATGGCTTGAGATCTTATAAGTACAGTAGGGTTCGTAAATATTTTCTTATCTGAATAATCGTACATGGAAATCGGGCAAACCGTAATTCGGTCCCTTTCTTAACACTTATTCATCATTTGCGCTGAACCTACTGAGTTTACTTATTTGTAAGTTTAAACATTTAATAGAACTTTTAATAAGCTTTCTAACAATATATAAATCATTCTGATACGATGAGCCGTTGTAAAGGTATAAATGTAAACATATTAATTACAAAGTGAAAATGCGCCGTACTAAGTTCTAATTCAGGCTCGGTGGCCGCGGCTCTCGTTACGGTCATGTTGGCGCGATACACCCCTCCCCTCCATGGCGGCCAGTCCGCGCTGCGCTCGCGCATAGGCAACATCTCCTCTCTCTTTCTAATACAATTTGTACTGGGATTTTACTTTAATGTTTACAATATCAAATGAATGCTATGAGAGGGTGTTTTATGTAAATAATTGCTATGGGGATTCTAACTACTGGGTTCTTTATTTACTCTAAACAATCTAAGTCTTTATAAATAATCACATATTTCTCTTACGTATAATCTTCGTATGACGCGATGCGTAGCTCTGCCGTCGCGTGTTGATGTTGTCGTCCATAATTACCATTCATCATCATCATCATCATATCAGCCGAAAGACGTCCACTGCTGGACATAGGCCTCCCCCAAAGAGTGCCAAAGTGACCGATCCCGCGCCACCCGCATCCAGCGGACTCCCGCAACCTTTACCAGGTCATCAGTCCACCTTGTCGGGGGCCTACCCACGCTGCGCCTTCCGGTACGTGGTCGCCACTCGAGAACCTTTCCGCCCCAACGGCCATCGGTTCTACGTGCTATGTGCCCCGCCCACTGCCACTTAAGTTTAGCGATCCGGAGGGCTATATCGGTTACCTTGGTTCTGCTGCGGATAGCCTCATTTCTGATGCGGCCACGCAGCGAAACTCCCAACATGGCCCTCTCCATTGCCCTTTGGGTGACTTTGAGCCTTCTTATGAGGCCCATAGTAAGCGACCACGTTTCAGTGCCATATGTCATCACTGGCAACACACACTGGTCAAAGACTTTCGTCTTGAGACACTGCGGAATATTGGACGAAAAGATTTGCCGTAGCTTCCCGAACGCTGCCCAGCCGAGTCGGATTCGACGATTGACCTCTTTCTCGAAGTTGGACCTACCTAACTGGATCGTCTGTGCTAGGTATACATAATCGTCTACAACTTCGAGCGTAAAGTGTCCGATTGTAATGGGAGTTGGTACAACATGGGCATTTGACATGATCTTCGTCTTATCCATGTTCATTCTTAGACCAACTCGCTCGGATGCTTTACTGAGGTCATCGAGCATCGTACTTAAGTCCTCCATGGTCTCAGCCAAGACTACTATATCGTCAGCAAACCGAAGGTGAGTGATGTACTCGCCGTTGATGCTGATGCCTAGCCTTCTCCAGTCCAGAGTCTTGAAAACGTCCTCCAGTGCAGCGGTGAACAGTTTTGGAGAAATAACATCTCCTTGCCTGACTCCCCGCTGCAGCGGAATAGGTTTCGAGTTCTGGTCCTGGAGTCGGACTGACATAGTGGCGCTCTCGTACAAACACTTCAGCACTTCGATATAGCGATAGTCAACTTGGCACCGCTGGAGAGACTGTAGTACAGCCCAGGTTTCTATCGAATCGAAGGCTTTTTCGTAGTCCACGAACGCTAAGCAGAGAGGCAGGTTATACTCCTCGGTCTTCTGTATAACCTGACGAAGCGTGTGGATGTGGTCTACGGTACTAAAGCCTCTTCGGAAACCGGCTTGTTCGGGAGGCTGGAAGTCATCTAGCCTGCGTACGAGACGGTTTGTAATGACCCTCGAAAACAGCTTATAGACATGGCTCAGAAGCGAGATGGGTCTGTAGTTCTTCAGCAGAGTGTTGTCACCCTTTTTGAAGAACAGCACCACCACACCTCTGTTCCATGCCTTTGGAGTTCTCCCTTCCAGTAAGACGGAATCGAACAACTTCTGAAGGGCCGTAAGGACCGGTTTTCCACCCGCCTTCAGAAGTTCGGCTGTTATTCCGTCTTCACCGGGTGCTTTGTTGTTCTTGAGCTGTTTAAGAGCCATTACAATCTCGTACAGGCTGATGTCCGGGATGTCGTCGGTATAGTGTCGGGTTAGTCTAGCTCTAGGGTCTTCCGCCTGACTAACTTCGGGTCTGCGCGTTGAATGCGCGGGTCTGCCAATACCATTGTTCCCATTATATTGTATACTATGCCCGAAGCAAGCGGTTGTGCTTCGTTGTCCATATTATTACGTGCTCGATGTGTCTATTCATAGGCCTGCCTTAAATTGTTTAACCTTCGCAACAAGCCTATCCACCTACTTCGTCCTAAAATAATCCAAGCATCAATTAAGCCCCAGACAGCTACATACCAAAAGCGCTTGGACCCAAACAAACGTCTTAGAGTAGATTAAACCATTCCTAGAACAAGTGTCATACTTGGCATTTCCTGCTAGTTATTGCCTGGATGTAGTCTGTCACGGTCTTTATTTTTGCCTCCACCATTTTTAACTAGTGGCTCTTTGAGTTGTAGTCTGTGTTTTTGTGTTTTTATAATTTTATAATTATTTAAAAGGTTTTATAATTATTTAACGTTGCTCACAAAATTCTCGAAACAGCATGATAACCGGACATACGAACAAATTTTGGCCCAAGTTGAAGCGCTCTTTAAATAATTAATAACAAATGCCACTGTGTCATAACTTTATCAAAATCGGATTTTACAGGTTTTCTCCTTTTGGAAAAATTTGTTAATGGGAATTGTTCGGATTTGTATAAGTAGTTAATCAATAATTTTTTTAATTAATGTAATGGAATGGATGAATAATGAGTTTTGCGTATAAATAAATCAATACTCAAAGCCGCGCTGTCAACTGATTTTCAGTCATGCTGTAGGTAGGTTATTACCCCTGTTATTAACTGCTCATCAATGATTCATTTTGTAGAATTACTCTCATCCATCCAACAGTTAGGTTAGAACTGTTAGAAGCAGTGTTATGCGGCTGATCTTTGTAAGTGCACTCGGCATCGTCGCCCGCTAATTCCTAATATATCCTCATTAGGCGGGCGGCCGCTCGCGCCCGCGCTGTGTTCGTTCATACTGCGCCCATTCAATGCGATCCCCGCTCACCCCTCAACCCGTTATCCCCAGGACCTGCCCACTCCCTGCTGCGCTGAGCGAATTGTCGCGCTGCACTCAACGTGAAGTGTTTTGATTTATTGCCCATTTATTGGACCCTCGACGGCTGAGATGTAGCAAAAATAGAATAACTCTCTTTCCTGTTGCTTATTGGAGCCATTTCTTCTAATACTCTTTCCGCAAAACGGTTCGTACTCAGACTTATCACACTCTTCGAATGCTCATTGCCTGCCGTTTGAGCAATAGCCACGCGTTCTATAAGTATAAGTGGGCTGGCCTGCCAGAAGGCCAGCAGCGAAGCACTCGCAATGGTTAGGCGAGAGCCCTCGAGCGAAGAGCTCGGATGTGCGCCGGTGGGCCCCAATTTGTATCAGCATTATCCAATTGTCATACTCAAGTGGTTGGCGTGGGCCAGCGCGTGACCTGGGCACGTATTTTTGGATCTGTTCTGCTCGTATCTTTCAGATAATTTCGGGTTTTAGACATCTTACCTAGTACGTCTTTCTGTTTCTTTGTTTCATGTAACATACCAGTAATTTGTACTTTTTCTTTATTTCTATGTTCTTCTAATATCCCCGCACCACCTATGATTGTTTTCTGTTTGGCCTATAGGTTGTTTGGTAGAGATGAACGAGAATGCCATATTTGTAACATGTTACTGTGTAATAAAGTTTAAATAAATAATAATAACGCCTTCCTTAAAATATGGATCAGTTGATTTTGCTTACTACTTATTAGACAGTATACGGTAATTTATACAATCTCGAACCATTGAAATTTTCATAATAAGTAAGCATAGCGTCATATTATTTTTCATTATAACAATTAGCAACATTTTCTTACGAACTGTTCAATGTTTGTAGCGAACTGACTGTTAAAGGTAAATGTTCGGGCCAGTCCAATGAATCATTGCCAACTAATATGCTGTAGCCTGTATGTCGGACTTATTCTCTCAACCGCTGCGCTGGTTAAGAGCTCCGGCTAACCTCTGCTCTGCCTAACAGACATGCGTATCTCACAGCACCATTAGATGATACGCTTATGTAACACTAATTAATCTAACTCGTCAATAAACAATTTTATGAACTGAATGTGGTGCACGCAATCTTGGGGTTTATCTCAGGTCAGTAACGAACGTAGCAGTTAGAAAAACGTCAACATCGCAGTTTCGCCACTGGCGCCATCGGACAGATAACTGAACGGAGCTAAGGAATTAATTAAATAAAACTTTATGTTAATATCGTGGATTTTAATTTACCTATTATCAATTCAATCACGCTTCACGACAGCAATAAGTGTGTAATACATCCATACAGTAGCTGTCAATCGGGTCAGGCCAGAGGTTAGTTACCAACGAGGGTTCCAATATACAGTTTGACTTTTAAACTGGATGATAAGTTAAGCTTTGAAATGCCTAATAGTATCAATTAGTGTCACGGCTTTATTCTAGAATTTATTCAGCACCTATTTTATGCATGCTTTATGATAGCTTAGTATTATATAGTTTGAAAATGTCCTAGAATCAGTGTTTGATTTTAAAAGGAAACCCTTTCGACTTTTCTTGTTATTAAAGCTTCGGACCATATCAGTATCCATACGTTCCATACATGGTTGTGGTTTGGTAGCTAGCTCGTGCATAATAGCATATACCTATATATCGCCACGTAATAAAGTTTTCTCACTAAATTGTTAGACTTTCGTCGTCATACATGCTTTACGACAACGGCGGAGGGTATAAAAACTCAAATCTCATTCTCATTGCAATATGTCCCGCAATAGACTCTTCTCTTCCGGTAACCAGAGTCCGTCAATGAATATAATTATAAGTAAAAATGTATGTACAGCAATTAACCAGCAAATTATATGTGAGTGCTTTCACATCGGTGGCATCCGGCGTGCGTCTGTGCTCCCAATTGGACTTCCGAGAGCGTTTCCGAACAGCGCCGACACGTTAATGACTGAAGGGCCTAGCTATTGTTTTGTTATTATTAAGCCACGAGACAGGATGCTGGCTAATTAGGATAATTTACTCTATTGTTTTATTAGTTTTACGTGAACTTGTGCTTGAAGGGCGGCGCGTGTCCGAGTTAACGCGTTTAACTGAACTGGAAGATAATTCTTCCAATTCGGTTGCACGCGTCTTGTTCCCTGATTTCATAGCTAGCTCTTTCCCGGTTGTGCCCGACCTAATGGAGCTCGAGCACTAGTTTTACGAAAGCGACTGACATCTGACCTTCCGACCCGTGCAGGGGGAAAAAACTAGACCCGATTTGAATTAGACCAGTTTCCTCAAGGTTTTCCGTCATCCAAAAGCTAGGTACTGTATTATAACCTACGACCTCAGGATTGCACGGATGATGTCGTAGTACTATTACTTAGGTACTCTGCGGTCGCGTGCCTTACTGCTGCTCGGCTACAGTAGCTCTCTAATCTTTGTTCTCTGATTTAAATAGTACTGTGTCTTCATCAACAGTCTGTTTAAAAATAATGCTCCGTGTTTCTATAATCGTAGGATTCCGAAGGCAACCAACTTTGATATAAAATTGAAAACAATAACACCTATAAATTATCAATCAAAATATAAACAATCACTTAAAAGTTAAATAGTTTCACTTAACGTCAATGCGTTATCTTTATTGTTTATTGGTAGTTTTATAAACTCTGTCGCTGGGTAGGGATTGACAGGTTGGTAGATAGGAATGTGATGAGCTCGTCCGTTGGGCATCAATAAATTGACGGAGGGTGCGTCTGGGCGGAGTGTTGTGACAGCCATGGCGGATGAGGCCTGTTAACGGCGCGGGCGCAGGCCACGCTGCGCAAACCGTTGCGGTTAGGCTCATAGATAACTTCAAAAATATTACATTACAATAAACTTGTCCTTCTGGGAACACCTTTCCCTTAATTTGACAGTGTTCGCCCGAGTGAACATTATGTTTGACCATCCCTTTATTTTATTTTCTTAACTAGGATTATTTAGACTATAAATAGCGCCACCGAGGCTTCAACAATGGACCTTTGCTTTAATTTGCCAAAAAGGGTATGACAACTGGTAACATGCAAGCAAAAGGTACCTAACTTTTGAGTGAGAATGAGGGTTTTAGCTAATGGTAGGTACCTATCTTTTATCGATTCCGTGAAACACAAAGTCGAGATACACGATACGCTACGTACGTCGACCATGGACGTCTTGGTGAAGCTTATTCCGGACATTTTATTTGTCACCGACTATTACCTAAATGTAAAACTAGTGGCTCGGTGAGCTATAGAACTTGAGAGCCTGTCTTTTCTCAATATTTTTTTGTTGATTTTCGAAAAATTAACTCGACAAAAACATCTTTATATTTAACGAACCTACTCACAAAATTTCACGAGAATCGGTTGAGAAATGCGACTTGTAGAGGAGAGCAACGGGACAGCCGGACCACGATTTTCGGCCCAAGCTGTCGCATCATAAGCTTGAAGCATCTATCTTTGTTCGCTTCGCTCGCTAGTTCGATTAGTAAGGGTAAGGGTGTGAGAGAGGAAAAACTTGTGTTCATCACGTAAACACACCCAAGAACAGTGAAAACGGTTCAATTTGTGAGGTAATTCGATACAAACTGGACCCGTTTTAATTGCTTTTGACCGTATTTCGGTATCGTTAGCGGGATTTGACTCATCAGCAGGTCTATCATGGGACTGCCGCGACATACTCTCGATTTTTCTCGCATTATACCTCTTGTTCTAAGTGTTCTAATAAGAGAATAGTGCGAGAAAAATCGAGAGAGCTCGCACGCTGTCGCGTGATAGCCGTGCCGTGATTTTCGCAGACAGGGTCCAGCGAGTGTATAGGTACTGATCGTCAAAGAAGGAACTGCAGTTAATCGTGGTGACGGTGCGATGACTGATACGCACTAATCCGTGGAGCAGTCCTGATTAGTGTCCCACTTCGCTGATTGAAGTGCTTGGGGCCGCGACCCGCAATTATGCCCAAACGCACACCCATCCGCGCATGCGCGCTTTAATTGACCATTACTCATTATGCTCACACGGAAAATGGTTTGTTTGAACATTTATCTCAAATAAACCTTTATGATAGAGTTGATATCAAATTAGGACATGCTGCTGGAGCTATGTATAGTCGAGGAATGAAAAGGTTCGCCACATTACACTTAATTTCTATGTCATTAAGTCTTGATGGTACAAATGTGATGAAGCTTTTCATTCCGCTTTAGTACAGACATGGGTCTGAGACTTTCATCTAATTTACATCAAAGTTACATATCATGCCTGGAAGCAATTTAATTTATTCTATCGTGTAATAAAACTTAAGTCAATTTACGTGAAATACTTTTTTGTATCTACTTGAAGAAATTCCTAAATGTAGAAGACATTACATATTATTTTTGGCAACTTGCTACATACTTAGTTCAAATACTAAAGATTGTAAAGTTTGTTTATTGGGTTAGACTTTAGTCAATACGACTATTATGACTGATTTAATCTTGCTAGTCTACTCCAGTTTACTTAAACATGATTTATTTTATTACCATGCTATTTCAAAACTGTGTTTACAAATAATATTTACTATGTAGCTGGTAATTGGTGACCTGCTTCAATTAACGTTAAACACGCGACACATTTATTTAAATAATCTACACTTTAAAAAAAATATCTAGGGATTGTGAAATTGAATAATTGCCCAATGACACTTGGTGATAACATAATTATAACAGCGCCACCCACTGAGATGCTAATTGATTTATCTTTGAATTTCAACATCTCGACCCTAAACTCACCAATTTGGGGCGCTATCCGCGCTATTAAATCAATAAGTGGAATGTTCTAATATAATCAAATTTAAAAGCAATCTTAAAACATGAACCACACTAGTTTTCCTACCTAATACATTTAATGATAGGGTTAAGATATTGTTTGACATCTGTAAGAATTAACTGTTTTTACGGAACCCCCGGGTTCACTCGGTCAGGTGCGTATAATAATAGGTTACGTTTAAGATTCCGATAGTGAACCTGCGTCCGGTCTTCCACGCAAGGACGCCAGCCGAGCGTAAAAATCCGTTACAAAACGTCTTTTTTGTTACGTCTTACTTTCACGCTCGAGGAACGTGAGAAAGGTACAAACTTGAAGACGTAAACATAGGCTGATACAAGGATAACTGTAGCACTTGAGACGGACCCGAGGAGTTGTTTACCCGATCCGCGAACACGTGTGAACGAGACATAAACAGGCGAAATCAGAACGAAACACATGAAAGCATTCATACGCACCTAAACAATCCAAACATGTTAAGTTCGGATTGTACGCTGTTTTATCTTTGACATCTTCCCGGTCTCTTGATAGTTTCTGGACGTGTTCAATTTTCTGAATGAATGATATTGTAGACATAACATTAGCCCCAGCGTTTAAAATTAAACAAATAGCTGGCAGCTTCAGTCTTAATTTATAGCTAAGGTTGGTCTTAATTGGTTTTTTTGGGATTACATTTTCAAACATTGGGACGTTTAACTCTTCTATACATCAAACTTTTTACATGTACGATGTATCTTTTACAATGTGACTAGTTCGGCTATCTAATCTAACTAATGAAACGTGTGCTGACTATATGACAACATCAATTTAATAAATTGTTATAAAAATAAAATATTCAATTCAATAAAATAAATTAGGCACAAATCTTCAGATTTTAATTGTTCATCCAAAAATATAAAACAAGACGATCAAATATAATATCAGTTTATCTATAAAGATAAAATTAACATATTCGATTGCTTAAACAGCGATAATGAACAACGATGGGCGGCGCCTAATTGTGTTAGAGCCCGTACCATTAGCTGCTAATTGGTGTAAACTACACATATTGTCCTCACTTTTATTGTTCTCTCCCAAAATTGACGCTAATTCTATTCAACATGACGTGAGTGACATGACTATATGTGGCACCTCAACTTTTAAATAGTTATGAAATCTAACAGAAACATTAATGTGGCGAAAATAACTTGACAAATTAAAGCGGACTATGATTAGTAAAATTATAAAAATAAATTACCTACCTACATAGGAACACAGTTGCTCTATTTAATGTGGCACTTTTGTACGAGAGTAGGTAAGGAATTGTACATTACTGCAGATACCAGGAAGTATGCCATTATGCACGTCTATCATGCGACGGCCGCGACATATTTTTCTCGCACTAAATCTCTTGTTGTAATTGTTAGAAAGAGACGGATAGTGCGAGAAAAATCGAGAGAGCTCGCGATAATAGGTACGAGGCCAAGATGGCACTTATGGTCGAAGCATATCTATACATCCTGCTTTAGTCAAAAATAAATAAATTTCCTGACGAACTTGTAGTTTGATGTTTAGCTTTCCACTTTATTAACTTTTCATAATTGTGCAAATAACTCTGCTTGGACTTAGGTGGAAGTAAATTACTTCGCGCCATTTCCGCCTCGGCTTTATAGGGAGGCGTGCAATCTATGTCGCAAATGTCGCAATTCGATTCGTCAAAAATCATTTGTAGCAATTTTATTTCTTATTTGTGTATTTTATTTCAATGAAGTCAATCCGCTAAAATAAGAGTGCGACTTTTTTTAAATTGCTTTATGCTGTTTAAGATACCTACTCATATTATGACACTATACCAACATATTAAGTACATCATTTACGTGTTAGTTTTATATTAATTGTGAATATTTCATTTTATTGTTCTTTTTCTCCTGTTAGTAACTAATTCCTAATTCATAATTACTATCGAAATAGTAAAAAAAAACCAAACGATTTTACTGAATTTTCCGCCATTTTACATCGTGCAATACAAGTGCAATGCGGACAGTGGACACATCAACCTCTATGGTAACTCCTTTTTAGGGTTCCGTAGTCAACTAGGAAAACCCTTATAGTTTCGCCATGTCCGTCTGACCGTCCGTCCGTCTTCGGCTTAGTTCAGTAACCATTTTACAAGGTACTAGAAAACTGTTATTCGGAATGGGTATATAAATCCATCACGCCGACAAAGTAGAATAACAAAATTTTTTTTTTTTTGAACCGGTTCGTTTCGCCGAAGCCCGGAGGCTGTGTCGGCTGATCCTAGCTGGCCTGTGGGTAGGCGCCACTACGGGGCTACCCGACTGCCAAGAAACAAAATATAGAAAAAATAGGTATTTTATTGGGGTAGGTACCTCCCCTACACCTGAAGTGGGCATGTATTTTTTTTTTCTCATTAAACCCATAGTGTGGGGTATCGTTGGATATATTAGCTTGTTCAAAAATATGGGTTTGTTAAAGCGATCTTTCAAAATAAGGTTTTGTTATCCTTATACTTTCCTAATTCTACATAATCTCAAACCATTCAAGGGATTAATTATTAACGCTAAATTAATTGACGTCCTAACTACTTACATGGAACAACTTTCCTAGAAATGCGTATCTACAGAAAACTAAACGCATGTAGTTATAGCTTTTAAAATAATTTGTAAGCGCTCATTTTACCAAACTTGATGAATTACTCGAACTTTTTGTACGACCTAAGATTGGTTACGCCCGATGATTTTTTGCCCTCTTCAACCCCGTTCGTTAGTACAACCCTTATTATACGCACTATTAAGCCGTGACATTTTTAATAGCTCGTTTAAATGCTTAGGTAATGTATTTTGTCTGAAATTTTAAAATGGTTTAATTCTGTGCTTTTAATAGTGGTCAAACGTCTAGGACGCTGGTTGGATGTTGCTTGACAGGTACCTAAATCAATCTCCAAGATGATAACGACATAACTAACTGATGATTTAAGACCACCCACGGACAGTAGGTACCCTATTTGCCAGCTCATACCGCGACCTAGAGGTCTTATAGATAAGACGAGTTCTGTCTGTGCCCAGCGTTGGGACGTATATTACTTACCGGTGTGAAATTAGCGGTCAAAGTTAGCGGTCAAAGTTAGCGGCCAGCAATATCCCGACCAATTTAAGGAGTCAAGTATATTATGCATTATGAACGACAGAATCCCTAAAACATTACTGAAAGCATACGAGTAAGAATCGAAATTTCCTATTATGCTGTATAGTATAGTAACAAATTAAGTACCTACTTATCTAAAATCAGGCCGCTCATTTGCCTATTTCGAATACACCTAGAATTAATTAGACATATGATAATGATAAAGTCAAAGTTATTTATTCTTCAATTTAGGCATATTACAGGCAATCGGCAATGCACATATGAATATCGATATACTACCGCCGGTTCGGAAAGCTGCCTCGAGATGAACCGCCGCCGGCGTACAAAACTTGGCAAGCTATCATTTTTTCAAAACAGATTATAAAATTACATTGCTACAGTAGAAAGCCTTATGGATTTATTATGCGATAGATTTCTGGACTTTATCAGTGCCAAACATCCATGATGTAATCGATTATCTTATAATATGCTTTTGACATAGGTAAGTGTCGTTTGTTTTACGATTACGACATATTTGAATTAAGAGTCAGTGGCAGAGCCGAACTGGCAGTGTGTTTTGGAATTTTATTGTAGAATTTTATACAATTTCCCAAGAACCACTTTATCGCTTTTACTAATCTGTAAAAAGTTATTCTGAGCTTCCCTGTAAAAATGGGTTAGTAATCGTATGTAATATCTGTGTATTGTTTATTAATAGATATCATGTATTTGTTTCAGTGCACTCTGGGTTGCAGTTTATGGAGACAAGGGTTGAAGGTCTCATGCCAAACGATATGCGTAAGTAAATCCGTATTTTTACTTAGCCAAGAAACAGTAACACGGTTCCTTCAATAGCATACTCTATTGGAATACATAAATAAATATTATGGGCCAATATCTTACACAAATTGAACTAGCCCCACAGTAAGCTCAATAAGGCTTCATAATATATCGAAAGAACTTTCTCTCTACTTTATATTCTATAGGTAATAAAATAATTGTTTTTTTTTGCAGAATGTCACATCTGAAATGGCAGTCTCCCGAGAGCTTTATTGCGTCATGGGGTGCAATGAAGCTCTTAATAGTTACTTTCAGAAGCTAAGAGGTACCTAAATCGATTATCTTTTACAGCTTTTATTTCGTGAACAACGGCGAACCGGGTTGCTACTCTATGTCGTCCGGCCTCCTTGGGCGATAGGATTTCATTGCCCCTGGGAATAACACACCTAGCATTTAGATATCTGTAGATATATTATTATTAATGCATTAAGGAAATTGAAACGCGGCAGTCCACCGAATACATCGGGAATAGAACTACTGATTTACCGTCTTCATCTAAAAACTCAACCACTATTCCAACAACTTTAGTAATACGGTATTTGACAAAAGTCACATCAGCATCTTTTTCAAAACGCTCCGTTAGCATGGAATTTGTAGGGATTACAGGCTTGTGACGTCACAATCAAACAACGTCCTTATTGTTAGTTCTTATGAATTTAAAAATCTTAAAATTTACAACTTTAATGAAAGATTGGTAGTTTCCCAGTATTTTCATCATTTTTATCTGTTGCTAATGAAAAAACAAATTATTGTCACTGTTGTCAAATAGTCTATTGCCTCATTGCAGACTTGATCGGAACGCCCCCCGCGCCAGCACTAGTCGCGGACAGTCTAACGGCGACATCCCTATCGCTCGTATGGGAGGCGCCGAACCTCGGCAACCTCAGCTACCTCGTGCAGTGGCGATACGAGGAGCTGCCCGGGACTTGGCAGTACTACTCCAACACTAGTCATTCGGACCGCTCTATAATCCACGTGGAGAACTTGCGGCCGTATACTAAATATAGGGTCAGTGGTATCTTTATTAATGTTTCTTTTATTTTCATTGTAAATATGAGAGGGTGGTTCTTGGGTTTGTGCTGTTGCGATGACCCCCATGTGAGCCTAGGCGAAGCGAAGACAGACTAACAGCGCTGTCGCTGTGTCTCGTATGGGAGGCGCCGAACCTTGGCAACTTGAGCTACCTCGTGTAGTGGTGATAATTCCGCAGGAGCTACCCGGGACGGGACTTGGCTGTACTACTCCAACAGTAGTCACTCTGATCGCTTTATAATTCATGTGGAGACCTTGCAGCCGTATACTAAATGTAGGATAGACAGTGTTTATTGTTGTACATATGAAAATATGGTAGTAACACACGACGAAATATTATGATCATAGAAAGATCCTTCTGGGGTATGCGTGTTCCTAACGCCAGCCTTAGTCGCGTATAGTAGCGCCATGGCTGTAGCTCGTATGGTATCCCATACAAGCTACAGCCATAGGTTTATTTTACGCCGAAGGTTTTCCCACGTCGTGTTTTCATCTCCTATTCAGGGTGTAGAGGCAGGCCCAATGCCACTGCGTAGGTTTCTTGCGAGACGCATCATTATTAGCTGAATGAATGTCTGATGATAAAAATATTTTTTAAGTGAAAACTTCTTTAGCGGCGCTGTGCACTTTTTGGGATGGGGAAAAATTGTTAAACTCGCCACAGATTTCGATTTTCGATAAGTTACGTGACCGTAACATGGCGAGAGATTCGGGACGAGGCTTGGGGGCGGGGGGGACCAATGCCGTAGTACGAGACTGGCTATGGCTGCGAAATTCGAGTTAGCGAGAAAAAGGGCGCAAACGCCATGCAATCCGCGGCGCTTACCCGTTCGGCCGACTCACAATAAGTTCTCACGTGCTGCAAGTGAAATAGTTTACTTCTGTCGCTACGGTATTCGTCTATTCGAAATGTCAAAATATTCAAGTTTTCACTTCTGCCGGCACTCCCGATAGAGACATAGGCCTCCCCGATAGAGTGCCACATTGACTGGTCCTGCGCAACTCGCATTTCCGATCCGCCCACAGGGCAATCGGTTCTACGTGCAATGTCCCGCCCAGCCGACTTCAGCGATTCAGAGGGCTATATCGGTTTCCTTGGTGCTGGCGCAGATAGCCTCATTTCTGATGCCAGCACGCCGAGAATCTCCCAGCCCATTCCTTTGCTCTTAGGAATGAAGAAACTCTGACCTGTCTGATAATGTGTAACTTGTAATCTCCAGTTTCGAGTGGCCATCTTCCTCTCCGAACGCAGCGGCGCCAGCGAGCCAGTATACTCTGCACCGTCAGTAGTGATCTCAACCCTGTCGAGCGGGAAGCCAAGTTCCACTCCCGCGGCGTTACGCGCGGCCGCGCCGGACCCGAGCCGCATTTCTATATCCTGGGATCCCGGGGCGTTCCCCAACGGACCGCTCATCTCGTACGTGCTGCGGCTTGCCGATGCTGAGACGCAGTCGGGTCCTTACGTTGAGGTGAGTTTTAAATTGGAGACGTTTCGGTAGGAGTTGGACCAACTGCAACCTTACACCACCAGACCGGATTATGCCAAAATTGAACCCTGAGACAACGTTTTGCAAGAAGTCACTTTACCGATGCTGAGACGCAGTCGAGTGCTTATATGGAGGTGAGTTTTTGGAGACAAGACGAAGTAAGACTGTCTTGTGTTTTTTTATTAAAGGGAATAAAAAAAATGTTTTCAGCTATATTCGCACCAGCGACCTTTCGGTACATCGGGATTCAGAACTTTATTTCTCAAAAAAATATCACAACTTCACTCAGGTGAGAAATTAATGATAACAAAATGCATGTATTGTTATGTTAATACAGTACTAATTATCTTTACGTCACACCTGGCCATAATGCGAGTTTTACTGCACGCTGCGCGTACGGGAAAACTCGCATTGTGGCCAGGTGAAGACGTAAAATTTTGTACTCAAAACGGGCGGTAATTCGTAAAGCCCCAGAGCGCATATTTATGGCCCTCACCTTCGGTTCGGGCCACAAACACCTGCGATCTGGGGCATTCACGAATTCACCGCCCTAGTTACGTAATGTACTAAAATATAACTTGGTAGGTAAGTAAAGTAGTAAAGGATAAAGTTACCGTAAAATCAAGTATCTATGGTCCAAAATGAAACATCTACGAATTGGAAACTCTATTTCTCTGTAACGCATGACATTTAATGATTGAAATTTCGTTATGTAAGATAGATAATTAGACTGTAATTAAGGTCTAAAGCTCATTTCATTACTTACCAAAACAATACTACTATACTATACTATACTATATACTATACTAGTTTTGGACCATCCTTTGTATACTAAGTTTTCAACTATCGACCAGAACCAGATTGATTAATTACACGATAATATGCATAAACCTATTCGACTAAGCGACATCTATCGACAAATTAAGTAAACTATTGCGCGCGAGCTTAAAGAATAGAAGATGATTTTTATGGGATAATTCTTTATTGAGTGAACCGATTTTCACCGTTTTGACTTTATTTAAAAGCACGTCATTTCATGGTGATTTTGTAGAAATTACAGGTACAATAAACACCTGCTTATACGGTTAAATTACAAACTTAGTTCAGAAATTATTTTGTATTTTTTTCAAAAACTATTCAACTTATTAAGATCAAAATTCCTTCGATCAATTTTCCTAGAAAGTTTTTATAAAGTTCTACTTTTGAGATTTTTCATATTTTTAAAACTTATGGTTCAAAAGTTAGAGGGGGGGGGGACACATTTTTTTTTACTTCTGGAGCGATTATCTCCGAAAATATTAACATTATCAAAAAAAGATTTGAGCAAACCCCTATTCATTTTTAAATACCTAACCAACAATATATTACACGTTAGGGTTGAAATGAAAAAAAAAAAACACTCCCCACGTTTACCTATAGGCCGTTTGCACTTTTTATTTTACCACTTTGTCGGCGTGATTGATATACATATTAGTACCAAATTTCAGCTTTCTAGTGCAAACGGTTACTGAGATTATCCGCGGACGGACGGACAGACAAAGCGAAAATATAAGGGTTCCTAGTCAACTACGGAACCCTAAAAACGATTTCCTGGATAGAAAAAAATACCAAAGTTGGGTCTGTAGGTATTTTCCTTTTTTTAATCAGCCTGCTCAAACAATACATTATTTTACGACACAATCAAGTTAATGCTATAGTATTTTATCTCATCTAAAATCTCATTATATGAAATTTTAATATAACTCCACTAAGATAGATAGGTATTTATCGAAATTTGTCCAAAACAGCGATTCCCGAAGAGTGTCACATCTCTTTTTCTCGTGGGCGGAAGGCATCAGCGTGTCTCTGTCTAGGGGGCGTGTACGATTCATATCATATCGAGGCATCCCCTTAACCTGCGGCGTGCGAAGATTTTCTTTCAAACTATAATAACTTTGCATAATATCTATCTCTTTATCTACTAATATTCTATTCGGTACCCTTTGCTTATTGTGATAACTGATAACCTATCTCTATTTTGTATAGTGAAATATTACTTAATTTAATTACGATTAAAGTCATTTTACTAACGGATGTACCACGTTTATCTATCTTGTTTTGTTTATCCACATATAAGTACGTACTACTATGTTAATGTTAGTACACTAGGTCACAACTTTACTGGTTACATGACCCACTTAATTATGTAACTGATCGCCTCGTGCATACATGTTGTTCCGGGTGATCTCGGTAACATTGTAATAAACTACGATTTTAATATCATGCTGCTTTCGCAAATGAAAGGGAGACAAATGTAAAAGCCGGCTTCGAACTGTTAATCTTCTTGCATGCCAGGCTAGTCGCTCTTAGCGTATATTTGATTCATGATATTTTTTAATCATATTAAAAATCAGTTAATGTACTAGTTTAAATCTGTAACCCTGATCCGGATCCGAGTCTGACGAGACGTTCAAAAGTAGGGTCATTACGCTGGTTACGCGACCACCTTCGGTTAGCGACCACCTGAAGGAGAAGGTTTTTTCTATTGAAGATAACATCAATTCTACAGACCCTATTGAGACAATTAGTTGTACATGCATAGAAATCTGATAAAAAACCGAGAAAATATCCTTTCAGTTCACCAACTCAGCTAAGTGGTCGCCAACCGGCACATGAAATTAGGTGGTCGCTAACCGGCGAAATGACCCTAATTCATTTTCACCAGCTTGCCTATCTTGAGACAATTAGGACTTTATCTCACAGTTTTCTAGAGAAATGGTACTGGTTAGTTAGTTAGTTAGTTAGTTTTACTGGGCGTTTTCCGCAAGTCGACATCCAGTGTGCCTATTTTGCGTGAATCGGTGGGGTAGCGCTACTCTAACCACCCCAGTTCCTCCAGAAAGTTTGTGAGTGCCTTGGTATTGCTGACTGCGTCCTTTAGTGTGTCCGGAGACCCTAGGTGTTTTTTCCTGTATACTTCTACCTGCTTACAGCCCAGTAGAATATGTTTGGTTGTTTCTTCTGCTTCCATGCACGCTCTGCACATGGGGCTGTCTGTGATACCTAAGTTGTAGAGGTGTCTGTTCAGAGTGTTGTGTCCTGTTATTATTCCAACTATCTTGCGTAGTTGGCTTCTCTGTGTCCTCAGTAGTGCGGTAGTGAGTTTGTTGTCGCGTTTCGACAAAATCTCTTTAGTCTGTCTGCATGTGTCTATGTCCTCCCAGTATCTTTGGTGTTGGTCTTTGGTGTATAGCTCCAGTTGATTATATATGTAGCTTTGTGGCAGGGGTAAGATTGGCTCCGGTCCGTATGCCGTTGTTTCTGAGCCTTTCCTGGCCAGTTCATCCGCTGCATCGTTTCCTCTTGAGCCACTGTGCCCCTTGATCCATTGTATAATAACGTTGTATTTATCTGCGCACACCTCTGTGAGGCTTTGGTGGCATTCGTATAGCAGGCTAGATGTGATGTTATCACTGCTCAGTGCCTGTAGTACCGATTTACTGTCTGAGAGTATCCGTATGTTTGTATTCTCGACTTGTCGTCTTTTTATGGCATTGCAGGCTTCAGTTATCCCTACGCATTCGGCCTGGAATACCGTGTTATGTTTACCTAGTGGTTTGGATATGTGTATGTTTAAATCCTCTGAGAACACACCACATCCCGTTCCCGTGTTCGTTTTTGAGCCATCTGTAAATATTCTGAGGTCCGTTTGGTTTAGCCCCTCTTTCGAGTCTTCTGTTAGTGATATGTCATAGTCTTTCCTGAAGACTGGAGTTCTTGGTATTTTATCGATTGAAGCCTCCATCATGGGGAGGCTTGTGATCAGTCTGTTATGGATTTTAGTGTGTGGTGCGTTAAGTTTCGTCAATAGGTTGAGGCTTTTTAGGCGTATTGCCGTCGCTGCCGCTTCCTTCTGTATATGCATGTGTAAAGGTAGGAGTCCTAGCATGATTTCTAGTGCGGCTGTTGGGGTTGTTCTCATGCAACCTGTAGCCGCAACACATGCTAGCCTTTGTGTTTTCTGGATTTTGTTTATTGCACTTGTGGTTTGGGTGCGCGGCCACCATACTATGGCACCATAGCTTATCATTGGTACTATCACCATTTTGTATAGCCACAGTATGATTTGGGGGGCCAGGCCCCATCTCTTCCCCACCATCCTTCTGCATTGCCAGAAGGCTACTGTTGCTTTGTTTAGTCTACTGTCTAGGTGTTTGCTCCAGTTCAGTTTGTCATCTAGTGTTATACCCAGATATTTCACCTCTTTCGAGAGTGTTAGTTTTGTGCCGAATAGAGTTGGCATTTCGTAGGTACCCAATTTGCGTTTATTTGTAAAGAGAATTGTGTCGGTTTTCTTTGGGTTTACCGATAGGTCATTCTCCTTGCACCATTTCTCTATTATTTTCAGTGCTGTTTGTGTGAGTTCACATAGTGTGTTTATGATTAGGCCGCTGACCAGTATGACTAGGTCGTCCGCGTATCCTATCGTTAGAAATCGGTTATTGTTTAGTTTCGTTATCAGGTCGTTTACTACTAGGTTCCACAGCAGTGGCGAGAGGACGCCTCCTTGTGGGCATCCTCTTATGACTAACGCCTGATGACTTTTGTTTTCGGATAGTTTTATGATTCTCTTCTTTAGCATGTTCATAATCCATTCTATGAGCAGCTGTTCGGTTTTGTGTCTTTCTAGTGCTAGTTTTATGCTGCTGAAGTTTGTTTTGTCGAAAGCACCCTCTATATCAATGAAGGTGCCTAGACAGGAGTTCTTTCTAGCGAGCGCATCTTCTATGTTCGTTACTACAGCATGGAGGGCTGAATCTGTCGATTTGCCCTGGCTGTAGGCATGCTGGTTTGGGTGTATCTTTATGTTTTTCTGGGCCGTATCCTTCAGCTCCCTGTCGCAGAGTCTCTCCAGGGTCTTTAACATGAATGAGGTTAGGCTTATGGGTCTAAATGATTTTGGGTCCGAGTAATCACTCTTTCCTGGTTTCGGCAGGAAGATTACTTTTACCTCCCTCCATTTCGTTGGTATGTATCTGTAGGCAATGCAGCTACATAATAGGTTTGATAAATGCTCGATCAGCTTTTGTCCTCCCCACTTTAATAAAGCAGGGTAGATACCGTCCAGGCCCGGAGATTTGTAGTCGTCGAAACTTTTTATCGCCCAGGCTGTTTTGTTTTTATCTGTTATTCGTTCTGCTGTCTTCCACTCCTTATCTGTTGGATGATAGTTTTCCTCCTGTTCTGCCCAGGTTTGTACGTCAACTACTTTGCACCCCGGGAAGTGGGTTTCCACCAGTAGACTTTCAGTCTCAGATGGATTGCTGGTGTGGGTGTTGTCTGGTCTCCTCAGTGTGCCCAGTAGTTGATTGGGTTGGTTGGCTAGTATTTTCCTTGTTCTGTTGGCCTGTGTGCTGCTGGATATTTTATCACAGAAGTTCCGCCAGGACGCAGATCTTCTGTATCGTGTTCGTTTTTTGTAGTCTGCTTTGACTGTTTTGTACTTGTCCCAGTCCTCTTCTGCTTTTGTATTCATTGCTCTGTTTAAAAGTCTTCTCATTTTGGTTCTCATCCGCTCCATTTCCGAACCCCACCAGTTGGAGTTCATGTTGTTCCCAATACCTGATGGTGTCGATAATGGACATGTGTTCTCATAGCTCTCTGTTACGTGTTGTGTGAATATGTTTACCTGTTCCTCCAACTCTGCAGTGTTGTGAGGTCTGTTTGTCATTGTCTTATCATCTAGTTTACCTTCCAGAGTCTCCTTGTACGCCTTAACGTCCGTGCGTCTCGGGTTTCTTCTGGGTGTTGGTTCGTTTGTATCGGCTGTGATTGTAACGAACCCACCTGTGGTCGGAGCACGACAGCTCTTCCGACACATGCCAGTTGGACACATGCCGAGCTGCTAGCCCTGTGCTTAGAGTAATGTCAATTATAGTGTTACATCTACGAGTGACAAAAGTAGGTTTTGATCCTGTATTTAGGATGTCTAGGTTAGTAGTTATTAGGTATTCAACAATATCGTTACCTCTTTTGTTGTTTGTTTGCATTCCCCATAGGTTGTGGTGACCGTTGCTGTCCGCCGAAATGACCAGCTCCAGCCCTTTGTGTTCGCAGTAGCGTATAAGTTTGTTCATTTCCACCGGAGGGGGTTCGTCCTCAGCCGCCATGTAGACGGAGGCGAGAACAATCTCTGGTATGCTTGAGGTTTGTGCTCTGAGGAGTTTTATAGCACACACGTTTCTGGAACAGAATTCAGTTAGAGGTTGTGCTATTATGTTACGAGATATATGTATGCATGTTCTAGGTTTACTTTGTGTGTTGTAAATTACTTTACCTCCTGTGTTGCAGAGGCCATTTATACGTGTGTTTCTGATCCACGGCTCTTGGATCAGGGCTATTGATGTTTGGTTAACCTCCAGCCATTTGCGGAGTTGGGCCGTTGCTGTTTCGCTGTGCTGGAGGTTAACTTGGAGGATCTTACACAGGGAAGGAGCCATCGGGCGATGTCCCCTCCATCCTCTTCGCCTAAAGGGCTAGGAGGCTGATCCCCTTCGTGCAGCCATCCTCGTCGTCCGAGCCGAGCAAGATGCCCTCCTCGTCGTCTGAGATTGGCTCGTTTACTTCGGCGCCATCTGTTTCCATGGCGGTGGGGGTGCTCTTGTCGCTCCCCTCCGCGGCTTTGTCTGTGTCCGTCTGGGTGTCGTCCTCTTCCAGGTTTGCATTCTTCTCCGGTGGAGAATCCCTGAAGTGGCCCCCGCCGTGCTGGAAACGGATATAGATTGTCCCACATAGGTAGTTCAATCTTCTATCCTTTTCCATCACAGTAGGGACCACATCCTCTGGTATTCCCACCAGCAGAAGAGTGCAACCTCTTGTCCTTAGAGGGACGGCATTGTGTATTGTCCATCGCTTCACCTGGGCCCAAGAGTTCTGGTAGTTCAGGACTCTACCGATCTTGGTGAGGTCGTCCTCTAGCGATGGAATAAGTATACCGCACATGGTTTTCCTTACCATCTCGTCCTCCCTCTTCCCGACAAGATGGTCTCCGTTCGTGAGGGTGGCTGTTGCGATCCAGGACATCAGCCACGTTTTGGTGCTTGCGTTTTGGCACCACAGCTTCAGGTATCCGTCGACCAGACTTGGTCTCCCTGTGAACGCTGGGGCCTCCGCTTCTGTATCTATGTCGGTCTCGATCGCTGCCTGGAAGATAGCGTCACCGATCTTTTTCTCCACCTCCGTAGCGTCCTGTTGCGACAGTCTGCCCGTGCGCTCGTTGGTGATTGCAACCGTCAGATCTGTCGCGGCGGCCGCCGCGTAGGTGGGGTGGGTTTTCTGCGTCCCCAGGGCGTCCGTTTTAATTTTTTTGTGGTCGCCTCTTGGGGATATGGTCTCATCTAGGCGTGCTCTCTTGGTTTTATTGACCTGCTCCGCCTGAGTCTGTTCTTTTGAGGTCGTCGCTTCCACATCTGCTGTGTTGGGAGCTTCGACCTTTTGTGTGTTCACAGAGGAGCGGCTCTCCAGCTCTCCTCGCTTTTGGAGCTTCTGCCGCCGTCTCTGCCCGACCTTCTTCTTCGCTGGGTCGTTGGTTTGGGGTTGCGGCTGGGCAGATTTCCTCTCTGCTCTCGGTTTGCACCTTATCTCCCAGCCGGGATCTATGGCCTGTTTCGAGGGTTCAACTTCCGTCGTCCCGCTCTCCACTGCCTTTGGTTTTGTCTGTGAGGCGTTCGAGGGTCCCGCCGTCTCTGGCTCGGTCGCCTTGGCCGGGGCTCCTTTCGGTACCCTAGCGTCCGGCGTCCTACCCAGCTTCAGCGGTTCCTTCTCGGCCGTCACGTCCTTGTGTGTCACCTTCTTAGGCGGTTCAGCTTACGCCGTCCCAGCCACAGAAGGCGTTGTTTTTGGCTTGGTTTTAATTGTATTTTTATTATTTTTTTCAGTTGTTTCCATTTTGTACCCACGAGTAGCTAGGGAATAAGGGTCCATCTACGCAGAGCCCCGCTTGCGTAGATAAGGCTATTATACAACGGGTTTCGCCCGATACCCGAGGTCCACCGTTCGCGACTGAGCTGAAATGGTACTGGTACTAAGCAAAATAACAATGCAATCCTGACTCTGATTGACCTCTGTCTCATAATCTATTTTCATAACGTTCTTTTCAACACTTTTGCTTGTTACGTACCTCTTATTTCGTCGCTTTAAGGCTCATAATCCTGGGTATTAAACACGCGTGTTTTATAACGTTATGGCACTCGTGTTTTATGGTTATATCCCGACTAAGACACATTGGCACCTTGTAGCAAGGTGTATGCAAGGACACTGTGCATTCTGAAATTAACGGGGTTGTACAGAATGTACAGCTTTTTTTAATTCTCCGTAAATGGATTCTTACTAGACTAAGCAAATTAAATCCTTTTTGTTAATTAGTTGACTATTTCTTTTTGGATATGATGTAGAAACGTTTAATTTAAGTAGTAAAACTATTCACTTTTGATAACACTTTACATGAATTAATAAAGATAACATTTTAAAACGAAAATATTTATTCTAATTTGTATTATCTGTTTAGAGATTTCATCTAAATCAAAATACACGAAAAAAATAGTTGCGCGCCATTACACGTACAGGTAATTTCAAAAATATTTGTAAACATTGTTAATGCGTATTTGGTTATTATCAAAAATGGTGACCAGTGGTGAATATAAAAACTAGTGATAAATAGAATTGACGCCACTGGAAATTCCTAAAAACCTGTTGTCATCATAAACTAAAGAAAATAACTTAGGAAGCTTACACAGTTTTCATCTTATGAAAAGGATTTTTCCCTCGCATACGTGTTGAAAAACGTCGTATGAAACGTGTGAGCTTTGATAATTACGTCCTCGGCTCTCTTACCACGCTCTCCTGCGGCTCGCGTTAACAATCCCGCCTCGGATGTAATTATCAGTTCACTTGTATCACAATGTACTATTACACATACATCATCATTGGTACAGTCAGCAGCCGATGTATGCACGCAAAATAACACGGTCGATATGATCTAAATAGTTCTTATCCTCTTGCCATTGGAGCGATCATTGCTTTTCTTCAGCATTTTAGGGTTCCGTACCTCAAAAGGAAAAACGGAACTCTTATAGGATCACTTTAATGTTCGTCCGTCCGTCCGTCTGTAAGACCCTTTTTCTCAGTAAGAGGAGGTATCAAGCTAAAATTTATACCAAATACTCGAACTACTGTCCCTTGAAGCTGTGAAAAAATCAAACTTCTAAATCAACGCCATCAAAAGATACACCCAAAATTCCGCAAATTTTCGAAACTCGCGAGGGAATCAAAACCTACAGGGTACTTCCCGTGAACTCAGAATCTTGAAATTTGGTACAAAGCAACGTCTTATAGCACACATAAAGGAAAAAATGCGAAAACCGTAAAATTTTGTACGGAACCCTCGGTGCGCGAGTCCGACTCGCAATTGGCCGGGTTTTTTATTTATTCCAGTTACCTTAAAAGTGTATCTTTCTAGAAGGTAAATGTTTAATAAAATCTGCAGGACATGCCAGCATCCAACTACACGCTCTTCTACATGTTCCAAAACCTGGCCCCGGGCCGTCAGTACGAGGTGTCTGTGGCGATGCGCAACGCCGTGGGCGAGGGCCCGCCAGCCTCCGTGCTGGTCTCCACGCCTCCGCAACCCTCCTGTAAGTGATGATTCACGGCATGGATGGCATTGGCAGTAGAACTGAAGTGAGATAGACTTTCCGTCTCTTTCTAAGAGACGAATAGTCTATCTCGCCGCCGGCGTTAGGGTAAGGTGGGATCGCCCAGAGCCTGATTTAGAATGCTGACCGCTAGGCTAACTATGAAATGTAAGTAAGTCTCAGCTCAGTGCTCCGCACCCGCCGCCTCCTTGCTTGGTCCTTGCGCTCTAGGCTCTAGCCTTATTAGCCTGTGGGTAAATCAGGCCCTATCCTATCGCTCATTGAGTTAAGAGGCGTCGTAGAATCTTTGATTTTGCACTACCAGGGCCCTGGGCGAGATACCCAGGGCCCTGGTAGTGCAAAACCCGGCATTGGGAATTGGCACCACGCGCAGTGGCGCGTCGTCGCTAGATGCGTTCAAGCAGGACTTATGGTTGTCCACCGTAGCGCAATAATTTTTATTTTTTTATATTTTTAAAATTGGTTATTTATGCACTTTCGTGTATAATAAAAACATATTTTCTAACTTGATAATGAATATATTATTGGAGGCAATAATAATGAATATGAAACATAATAAAAACTGCAGACGTTAATTAGATTATTTGCACATTACAAACATTACTATTACAATGTATAGTAAGTTAAGTATACTATCTTTATGTAACTGTCCATTTATTCCATTATCACGCGACTAATGATCCTCTGTAATAACTTATTTTCTATTATGTCAGCCGTGCCTAGTCAACAACCCATATTAATTTTGGGAGGAGAACAAAACATCCTTGCAGCACCCGCCAACGACATGCTTTCTGATCCTGTGGAGCTGTTCAGTACCGAATACAGCATTACTGGTACGTGTCATTAACTATTCAAATCGAATCTACCTTAGCGAAAGAATTACAATTCTCGCCCTTCTGGCAAGAAAGAACTCTGCGTTCAAAAGTATAAACAAGCTGAGAAAAGCAGTCACTACCACTTGGGAGAGCAATTATGTGTGGTCACGATCCTTCCACGTTTACGTAGGTACCACTTTGATATTCCAAGTTTTTTATACACTCCAAATCTGCTAATATTTGCCGGTCAATAAAATCTTCGCCTCTTTTTGATTATAAATATTTCAATGCCATTACAGTCTACAAGTGACAATTCTCGTCACTCCGCTGTGCGGCTTACTAAATTGACACTATTTCCAGGTGTTGGTCTCGACGTTTCCAGAGACTACCTCTTCGTTTCCGTTTCCAGCGGCTACGTATACCGAAGCTCCCTTAGACACAAGAGCACCGCAGAACCGATCCTTACACCAACAACCACAGCCTACCAACCGTTAGACCTGTCAGTGGACTGGCTTAACCGACACCTGTATGTGCTCGGAAGAGTTAACCATAGCAAGGAGTTGTCGGAACACTGGGAAATTCTGAGATGCGACTTCGATGGGAAGAATCAGTTGGTTGCTTTGTCTGGATTCACTTCGCCGCCGATTCATTTTGAAGTGGATGCTTATAACGGGTGAGTAAACATTGATATTTTTTAAAGAAAAACTTGGCTCTTTTCAACTTGTAAAGGTGATTTCCGCTCCCCCCCTTATATACGCCTATGCATCCAGAGTGTATAGAAATATTTATACATCAGTAATTGTTAAGCAGGTATGATACTTTGTTGTAAATTTTTGTGCAGCTATCTCTTCTGGGCTCTCCGCGGAATGGAACGTGGAGGCCTATACCGACTGGATCTCGCGGACATATCGAACGGGGTCCGCCACGAAGCCCCGCCGGAGCAGATAATGCGGGACGCGCACCTGGGCGGGTTCACTGTGGACCACAAGGACTTCAGGCTGCTGGTGGCGCATCTGAGGCGAAACACGGTGCTCGCTGTGTCGCTCGACGGGTGAGTACCTACTACCTAGCCTGAACGGACTGGTTCTGGTGGATATATGGGACGGGGTCCGCCACGAAACCCCGCTGGAGCAGATAATGCGGGACGCGCACCTGGGCGGGTTCACTGTGGACCTCAAGGACTTCAGGCTGCTGGTGGTCCACAGTGAACCCACTGTGGACCGCAAGAACTTCAGGCTGCCGGAAGCGCATCTCAGGCGTAACACCGTGATCGCTGTGTCGCTCGATATGTAAGTACTTAACCTATACATAGTGGAATATAACAGTCATGAATCATGATATACTCGTACATTTGACTGGATTGGATACCTCCTAAACAATAAGATAAACCTCCCTATGCACACGCAGCAATCTATTTGTACAGTTTAAATTGTTTCAGATAAATTATTGTACTATTATTATTATTGCGAGCCTGTAGTGTCCTACTGCTAGGCACATGCTTCTTCGTTTACTCGCTCACTCGGCATGCGGCAGATATGACCAGGCCACTCCCACTTTAACTTACCCGATAGATAATTCAGATAAATAACTGGTTTAAAAAGTAAACTAAAGCCTACAGTTTATTCACCCACACGCGTTTTTCTGGTGAGGTAGTTGCACATGCCAATAATCCAATCTTCCCACAGACGTGAAACATCCGACTTCCGGCACAACATGCAAAAACCAATGTTCATGTCGACGCGCTCCATAGCGTACGTAAACGGCCTCTTTTACTGGACCAACGGCAAAGAGATGCTCGCGGAAGAATACCACCTAGGCAGCGACAACTATTTCCACAACGAATACCCCATAGCGTTCAACACTAAGAAGATAGCGACCAGACAAGTGTTGGTGGCGTGCTGTCAGCCTATACCGGTGCCGGTGAATCCTCCGATTGGGGTGCAGAGTGTGATGGGTATCACGAGGGCCAAGGTTTCCTGGTCTCCGCCGCATTTGTTGGGCCATCAGGGGAGCGGGGCGTGGCAGCAATGGGCCTTTCATCTTCAGCTTACGCAGTTGGAGAGTGGAGAGACTATTGACAGGTATGTCTTATACTTCTGCATATATTACCTTGCCTCACTAGCGGACAATTGTCATCCCACTAACGACAATACGGCCTACATTGCTGGGTCGATAAGTAGGTGGTAGCTGTAAAATATCGGTACTTATCGACCTAGCTCAAACTAAATCAAAACCACACAACACTCACCGTCAGGCCCCTATTTCACCAACTTGACAATTGTCACCTGATAACGACAATTCTCCGTACATTGCTGGGTCCACAAGTAACCTAGCGATCGCCTTAACTTCTAGAATATATGGCGAATTGTCAGTGTTTGGTGACAATTGTCAAGTTGGTGAAATAGGAGCTAGTGGGAAAGAGGTCTGAAAAATAAAGCCTAAAGCCTAACTAAACTCAGCGGGGTCAAGCCATCCTCAACCAAAATCACACAGGGGTTTACACTTTGGCGTTAATGAAATTGAATAGTGCATTAGCTTTCTGTTAGAATATTAAGTTACTAAAACATTTGTCTTACTTTTAACTATGTTTTAGGAAACACATAAACGGATCGACGTGTGTCGTTGAAGATCTAAAGCAAGACGCTAACTACGTTATCAAGGTTGCAGCGGTTACCGAGTCCGGGGCAGGTAATGCTGACACTTAACGAATCCAAAACTAACTGGTATTGAAATAAATGGGGATATTCATTTAATTTGCACTTACCTAAGCTGTATTTAAATCACATCTAAACTGTCAGTTTTGTTTTTTATACCACGTTAGTGGCAAACAAGCGTACGACCCGGCTGATGGTAAGTGGTCACCGTAGCATTGCACCTCCAGGGGTGTCACATACTAAATCTGACTACCGTTTACTAAGGAATGGGGCAATTAATATGTCCAAATAATACTAATTTGAAAACTAACTTTAACTAACTGTTTTTGGTGAGGTAGGGCACAGCGAAATGTCATCCCGGTCGAATGTGGAGCAGCCCAACTGGGGAAGTACCTACCTCCGCCTTGCAGAATACCACAGCCATAATAACACTACTACTTGCTCTATAATAGTGTTGTGTTCCTGGAGGTGAGCAAGGTCGCCAGAGCTCCCGAGGATGCGTTGTGTTGAGAGTCTTGAGAGCGAGGGCATTTGTTCCTTCAGCTGTCAACACGGCGAATCCTCAAACATCAAGGGTCGGCAACGCCCATGTTACTCCTCTAGAGTTGCTTGCGTCTATAGACTGCGGTGTCCGCTTACCATCAGGCGGGCCGTACGCTTGTTTGCCACCGTCGTTGTATAAAAAAGAAACTATGTTCTTATGTGCATATGCCTTAATGCCTACATATATCATTTACAGGTCCTTGGTCGTCAGAATTCGTTGGTAAAACCTTGGCGTCGTCACCGACCACTTTACACAGTACTCTGGTGTGGTCCGGACCGGACGGGCTCTTACAAACCGATTTGACTGGAGATAATTTGCAAACTCTGATACACAGGTAAGTAATTGTGTACGTCTAAGTAATAATGTAAATTCATTTTTTCACTCTGAAGTGTCGTTTTAGTCTTTATACAGCCGGTTTCTATGCGTTCATAAACAATTAATTGTAATAATTACACAAGTTGAACAACTCGCGTATTAAATGTAACTACGGGGGACATGTTTCGATCTCTACGGGAGTTCTTCAGAATGAGTGTTTTTGCGGCGGTGTCGCTTGCCCGCGCCCGCTCCGATACTTAATTATTACCATTATTTCAACATATCTCACGAAAGTTCAAATTCGGTTCATTAACAAATATCAAAAATGTTATGATTTTCATTTAACTAGATCCTTTAGTCCTTATTTTCTACTTAGAGAGCGGTTACTCTCGGCGAGTTTTTACAGCGACACAAAAGCGCGTTTCACGAACGATAATATTATCTCACAAAATTAGTTGCATGGTTATCACAAGACGAGCTCTGTCGCGGCAAGATACACTATCCGTCTCTTTCCAATTAGAACGTTTAGACAGAGACGAATATACTGTATCACGTAACCGCTCCTAGTTTTGGTTCCTTTAACACTTTCTCAACCGGACTAAAAATGAAAAAAATCACCAGAAACCGACAGAATTCGCTTGGCGTGTAAGTTCATACTACTGCTGGCCTAGCGGGCTCAACCGGCATCTGAGCAAACATTACGAGTGCCCGGCGGGTTCATGGTTGCGAACGTGTCAAAATTAAATTAAACCTTTCATTTATTCTTCTAGGGCACATCTAAAGAAAATCCACATCATTGATATATCATGGTATCGGGACAAGCTCTATCTGGTGACGAACGTCTCGACTGTGATGTGGTACAACACGACTTCGCACGAGAAGGGCCTGATGACCAACATGGACAACGTGGGGAGCCTGGCGGTGGACTGGGTCGGCAAGAGGATTTACTGGTCAAATCCTAAGCAGCAATTGGTGAGTTGATTATTACTAGTTCATCTTCACAAAATCCTCTGCCTGTTATACCATCGTGAGGTCTGCGATCCAACGTGTTATTTTAACCGTCTTAGAGCCGAGGCCCATTTAAAGTATCCAAAACGTACTGATCATTCGTAGCAGACGAATTGGACATGTGTTTTACTTTAATCCACACGAAAATGTCGATGATATATCAAGATCTTTAAAAGTTAAAGTTTAAGGCCTGCGTCTTAGGATAGGTATCCAGCTGGATAATATTATAAGTTTGATATTTTGGATTTTTGTCATTCAACCACGCAACGATAGCTTACCGGATTTTTATGAAATTTGGCACACAGAAGTTCTAAAGTAGTTAGTTACTTTATCAAAACATAAAACATTTTTTATCCCGGTAATTAAACTCTACGGGGATAAATTGGGAGTGGATTGTGGTATCAAATTTCACGTGAATAAAATGGATTTACATGGACTTCTAAAAATGTATTATGCGTTTATGTTACTCTACAAAGGATATTCTGGGCGAAACCTAGACATCTCATATTTATATTTTTTCTCCCGCTAGATCACCAGAGGAAACCTGGATGGTGGGAACAGGGAGCCAGTGCCGATAGTCACCGTGGCTAAGGAGCTGACTATCGATTCGTTAGGTGCCTACATATACTGGAACACGGGCCACGCTGTCGAAGCTGCTCGGCTGAACGGCGAGAAACGAATGGTCTACTATCCTGCTCAGTTGTTTAGTGGGAAACAGGGTAAGACGCAGCGAGTAAAGATGTAGCTATCTAGACGATTCTAAGAAGCCCTAACACGAGATACAACTTCCGTCTCCATCATCAGACCTGCTTGCTGATACTATCGACAACACAGCTAACTCCGTTCGTGCACTTTATGTGCATTGTAATAAGGTTCAATTTAATACAGGATGGTCAGTTAACTGTGCTGGCGTTTGTACTTTAATCTTCCGCTGTCACGGATTTGTCATAAACACGCCAGATTGCCTGATTTCAGCTCAATTGGACACCAGCAACTGGTAAAAAGTAAAAACGGGTACAGAAAATTAAGCTTGTGCAGTGACATTCTTCGTCAATTCACTCTCAATTCAAACTCATAATGTTGGTGCATTATATGATTTCCTGATTTGTATACTTTCATATTTTGTTTCAGTGATGGGTCTGACGGCGGACTTGGAAAAAAGGTGGTTGTACTGGCTGGTTCGAAGCTACGACGGTTCGGAACTGCATCGCGCGAGGACCGCAGATCTAATGTCACACAGCGTCAATGAGGTTAGCAGATTATTTGTTTTTTTTACAAGCTTTTATTTAACTTGCCCTGTTACTAAACGGAACTTAATCGCTATAATCATATAACGGACGATGTTTTTTTGACGCTGGCAATATCGTCCGTTAAATCACCGGACATTGCCGTGACCATGGATGTTGCAACACATCCGAAACGTCGGGAGACCTCAGTGAGGTAAATAAATAAGTTAATTATACCCGATTAAGTCCCGTTTAGTATAAATAATGTGTGAAAATCGTGAAAGTTTAAATCAATATATTATAAATACCTAAGTTGTCGGTCAATATTTGCAATTAATTTTTCAGTCACTTGCCGTTATCCAATTGAGCTTAAATTTTGGATGGCAATTAAATATTATGCTACCATCGACCTGATCTGATGATGGAGACGGAAAGTGGCCATGGGATTTCAGTACTTAACCGACCGACGCTACCCCGTTGAGTTTGGGCTCGTTAGAATCGTCTAGTTGATGACGGTTTACAGACAAGTAATACAGTTTGCAATAAAAGCTCGTACATTTTTTTTTTACAGAAACTTATTTCAAATGTGAAAAGTTGTAGCCGATAGTGAGGCGCTTCGTCGACTAAACGATCTATAATCTCAATCGATACTAATAGGCCGCGAGCTAGGAGCATTTTTGTCAGTTACTTACCCTCGGGCGATAACGTGTGAGAAGGTTATGTCATGAATCATGAAGCCCCGTGGACGTCAGCTGCGGCTCCGTCGGTATGTTGACCATGCATAGCAGGCATTAATCTGCTTAAAAGTGCATAGTAAAATATCGCGCCGTCGCATTAACGGCCGCTTTATTTTTTAACATTTTCGTGTGACCAGCTGGCGGGTTTTCCACCATTGTACAGTCAGCTGATGGTTATTTTTAGACTTAATATTGGATTAACTGGTTGATGACAAAATGAATCGACGGTAAATGGCAATTGTTTATCGTATTTGTGAGGCTGGTAACATACCGACGGAGCCGCAGCTGACGTTCACGGTGCTTCATGATACATTCTGAACTTTCTCACAAGTTATCGCACGGGGGTCGATTGGTCACGAAAATTCAGAGCGAGCGCATTTGTTCCTTCAGCTGTCAACACGGCGAATCCTCCAACATATCAAGGGTCGGCAACGCCCATGTTACTTCTTTGGAGTTGCATGCGTCTATAGGCTGCGGTGTCCGCTTATTATCAGGCGGACCGTACGCTTGTTTGCCACCGTCGTTTGTATAAAAAAAAGACCGGGGTGCACTCCGGGAGTGCCGGCAGAACCTCACACCTTAAAAGCTCAATATCACCAAATATCACATAGTTATAGCACTCTTACATGCAATGCAATCCATTCTATGTGTAGATATTTTAACGACAAAATTAATGTTAATGTTTGCACACGAAATAGTTCAAAGGATGTTTGGACCTAGCGCACTACAATTAAGGTTCAGTTTCGAGCAACGACTGTCTTGACGTGCACAGCGCCGCTCCCCCCCTCAAGCCTCGTCCCGAATATCTCACCACGCTCCTACACCTATGGCGAGTTTATCAATTTTTCCCCATCCCAAAAGAAGTTTTCACTTTAAAAATCTGTTGCTAGCTCGCGGGCTATAATGTTGCCGCGTGTGTCAGGTGTCCGTGTCGCTGGTGTCTCGGCTGGACGGCACGGCCACGCTGGGGCCGCTGTGCTACTTCAGCGGGCGGCTGGTGTGGGTGGCGGACGCGCGCGCGATCGTGTCCGACCTGGCGGGCCGCTACACCGCCGAGCTGGTGTCGCGGGTGCACGTCATCGCCGTGCGCGACCCGACCCGTCACGCCCACAGCGGTGAGTACTCGGACTAACCAGAGTTACCAGTCAAATATTATAGCCTGAGAGCCGAACAAAATTTTCGCAAGTATAAAAATTTAAATAATTAATTGCCGAACTGCCACGGTTTTTCCGAGGTACTAACTACAGTAAGGGGTTGCCGTGCGCGACCCGACCCGTCACGCCTACAGCAGTGAGTACGCCGACTAACCAGAGTTTATAGTCAAATATTATAGCCTGAGAGCCGAACGAAATTTTCGTAAGTATAGAAATTTAAATAATTAATTGCCGAACTGCCACGGTTTTTCCGAGGTACTAACTCCAGTAAGGGGTCGCCGTGCGCGACCCGACCCGTCACGCCCACAGTGGTGAGTACTCCGACTAACCAGAGTTAGCCTGAAAGCCGAACGAGATTGTCGTAAGTATACAAAGGCCTTCGCGAAAGCCAACTTTCCGTTAGTTATTATGTCAATAAAAAATAAATAAGATAGATCTGTAGGTATTAAAAAAATATTTTTGAACAACTTCATTATTTTTCAACTGTATTACAATATTTACAAAGATGTTACAGAATTAATAATATAAAAGTTTCGGTTACTTGTTATTTTTATTAAAAATTTTTGCGGTCATTAAAAAACGTCGTTGGATACACGTGCGGAAATGTCAATCTTCACTCATCCGGAGTCTTGCTATACCTATATCTCGGTACTCGTGACGTAATGACATACTTTCCGCACTAGCATCGAAATGTACTATTACACAAGTGTTTGATTGTCCCCAGAATCCCTGATAGCTATCCCGGAGACAATCGAAGCGTCATCAATCGGGGTGTCCGGCGTGTGGGACCGGTTCAACGTGACCTGGGCGCCGGCGGCGAAGGTCAACGTCAACAACAGCCGCGTCTACTACGATGTGGGGTTGAATTTTTCGGGGATTGTCAAAATTGAGGTAATATTGGATGTCGAAATTCGATTGAGTGACGTTTGGAGTGAGTACTCTATTGAAAAATGGCCCGCAAAATTTTGTGAAATTCCCCAGTTATTATGCATCATTCGAGTCTCGTTATTACTTCACGATGGGCAAAATTCAGCAGGGTAATTAACTCGAATTTCTTCAGCGCCCATTGGCCAAAATTTTGCGCGCGACGCCGGCAGCTCCGGCACCCGCCATTTTGTCTGGACGCCATGAGCGGGAAAGCACGAGTTCAGCTGTCATTGCATATTGTACCTTACATGTAGAGCAACAAGGTCTTTATTGAAATGGTCATACGTTCGATTTCATTCGGTATTTGTCAGCACTCGTCGGCGTGGATGACGATTGCCGATGTAACTTATATTTTTGGTACTACTGTAAGGAGGTATCTACTTTTATTTTTTAACAGTTGATATACCATAACGCTCTTTCGAAAGGTATCGCAATTATTCTGCTAATACGTTATATGCTCTGGTCGCAACTATTATTTTGTGTTTTGTCTGCAGAAAACCGTCGATGTCCCGTGGCTCGAGGTGCATTCCAGCAGTATTCCTCCGTACAGCGCAGTGGAGGTGACTATTAGGGCGCACACACACTGGGGCGGCAGCGTGTCGGCGCGCGCGCCGCGCCGCTCGCCGCAGGCCGCGCCCGCGCCGCCGCCCGCACCGCGCGTCTACACGCAGCCCACGAGGTAACATTCCAGCAGTATTCCTCCGTACAGCGCAGTGGAGGTGACTGTTAGGGCGCACACACACTGGGGCGGCAGCGTGTCGGCGCGCGCGCCGCGCCGCTCGCCGCAGGCCGCGCCCGCGCCGCCGCCCGCACCGCGCGTCTACACGCAGCCCACGAGGTAACATTCCAGCAGTATTCCTCCGTACAGCGCAGTGGAGGTGACTGTTAGGGCGCACACACACTGGGGCGGCAGCGTGTCGGCGCGCGCGCCGCGCCGCTCGCCGCAGGCCGCGCCCGCGCCGCCGCCCGCACCGCGCGTCTACACGCAGCCCACGAGGTAACATTCCAGCAGTATTCCTCCGTACAGCGCAGTGGAGGTGACTGTTAGGGCGCACACACACTGGGGCGGCAGCGTGTCGGCGCGCGCGCCGCGCCGCTCGCCGCAGGCCGCGCCCGCGCCGCCGCCCGCACCGCGCGTCTACACGCAGCCCACGAGGTAACATTCCAGCAGTATTCCTCCGTACAGCGCAGTGGAGGTGACTGTTAGGGCGCACACACACTGGGGCGGCAGCGTGTCGGCGCGCGCGCCGCGCCGCTCGCCGCAGGCCGCGCCCGCGCCGCCGCCCGCACCGCGCGTCTACACGCAGCCCACGAGGTAACATTCCAGCAGTATTCCTCCGTACAGCGCAGTGGAGGTGACTGTTAGGGCGCACACACACTGGGGCGGCAGCGTGTCGGCGCGCGCGCCGCGCCGCTCGCCGCAGGCCGCGCCCGCGCCGCCGCCCGCACCGCGCGTCTACACGCAGCCCACGAGGTAACATTCCAGCAGTATTCCTCCGTACAGCGCAGTGGAGGTGACTGTTAGGGCGCACACACACTGGGGCGGCAGCGTGTCGGCGCGCGCGCCGCGCCGCTCGCCGCAGGCCGCGCCCGCGCCGCCGCCCGCACCGCGCGTCTACACGCAGCCCACGAGGTAACATTCCAGCAGTATTCCTCCGTACAGCGCAGTGGAGGTGACTGTTAGGGCGCACACACACTGGGGCGGCAGCGTGTCGGCGCGCGCGCCGCGCCGCTCGCCGCAGGCCGCGCCCGCGCCGCCGCCCGCACCGCGCGTCTACACGCAGCCCACGAGGTAACATTCCAGCAGTATTCCTCCGTACAGCGCAGTGGAGGTGACTGTTAGGGCGCACACACACTGGGGCGGCAGCGTGTCGGCGCGCGCGCCGCGCCGCTCGCCGCAGGCCGCGCCCGCGCCGCCGCCCGCACCGCGCGTCTACACGCAGCCCACGAGGTAACATTCCAGCAGTATTCCTCCGTACAGCGCAGTGGAGGTGACTGTTAGGGCGCACACACACTGGGGCGGCAGCGTGTCGGCGCGCGCGCCGCGCCGCTCGCCGCAGGCCGCGCCCGCGCCGCCGCCCGCACCGCGCGTCTACACGCAGCCCACGAGGTAACATTCCAGCAGTATTCCTCCGTACAGCGCAGTGGAGGTGACTGTTAGGGCGCACACACACTGGGGCGGCAGCGTGTCGGCGCGCGCGCCGCGCCGCTCGCCGCAGGCCGCGCCCGCGCCGCCGCCCGCACCGCGCGTCTACACGCAGCCCACGAGGTAACCTATATAACTCGGATGGTGGACTAGACCTGGTAAAGATCGTAAGAGCTGGATGCGGTTGGCGCTGGATCTGTCATGTTGGCACTCTTTGGGGGAGGCCTAAGTCCAGCAGTGGACGTCTTTCGGCTGATATGATGGTGATGAATAATTACGTAAACTAGATGTTACCTTGTTCGCTATGCTTTTACAGGGTTAATTTTATTTTATGACTTGATGCGCATTCGCAGTTTCCACGAAAATATAATTCAAACAAACCGTCCATCGATAAAATCTTTTAATTACCTGCAGGTAAGTTGTAGCTCCATGAAATTAGTCCCGGAACCAATTTTGAAATTCTTGTATTAATACAAGACTTCTAACTCTCCTGTAATTCGCGGCCCAAATGCCATACTACTATCATAATGCTGAGCCAGTATCCGATTTACTGCCGCACTTGTTTGATGTTTTATCTGTTTTTTGTTTATTTTATTGTTTAACTAGCCACCCGCCCCGGCTTCGCACGGGTACTATATTATACATATAAACCTTCCTCTTGAATCACTCTATCTATTAAAAAAAACCGCATCTAAATCCGTTGCGTAGTTTTAAAGATCTAAGCATACATAGGGACAGACAGCGGGAAGCGACTTTGTTTTATACTGTGTTTTTTTGTGCTTTCTATGTTTTACGAAATCGAGAAGAATTTTAGTTTACAGCCCTTATTCATAAACATTCAACAAACCAATCTTAGCTAGTGTCGTTAAAAACGCTTATCTTTATCTGACACTTAGAGATCTGTGTTTGCGCGAAAGGGAAAAAATACATTTTAGTTGACAGAAGTTGAACGTTGTACATTTCCTTGTACAGTAGCGGCGAGCTGAGTGCGATATTCCGGTGGGCGGCGCCCGCGCACGCGCACGGCATCATCCGCGGCTACGAGACGCGCTGCTGGCTGACGCCCGCGCGGGCGCTGGCCGGCTGCCTCGACACGAGGCACGCGCCTGCGCACACGCAGCTCGTGATCCCGCACCTCGTCGCTGGGACTACTTATCACTTCCAGGTATAAAATAAATAAATCATTTTTGAAGTGAAAACTTCTTAGCGGCGCTGTGCACTTTTTGGGATGGGGGAAAATTGTAAAACTCGCGACAGGTGTAGGAGCGTAGGAGGTCACGTGACGTGAGTAGGATTTAATGTTGCCAATTGCCGGAATACAAAAAGCGGCAGTTATGCTTCAAAACGCGGATTTTTAAGTTTTTTCATCACACTTGCTCGTCAATGGCGTTATTACTGGCGAGCGTACAGAGCAGTTATAGCCGTTTTACCTCCCACGGGGTGTTAAGTTTAGTTTTAAAATATAGAACCCACTCTTACTTCACTTCGGACAGAGGATGTTTCCAATCAGCCAAGGTGTATTTCATATCTTCAAATGTTTGCTACAACCAACTTTTAATACGTATAAAACATATCTTTATATTAAATTTAACTGCAATTTAATGTTTAGCATTTATTACAAATAATTTTAAATGTTTTTAAATGTTTTCAAACTGTGATGTAATTATTATTTATTAGAGAAATGGCAGCCTCTAGGGCCTTTGCCAAAGACAGTGTACAGAAATTAAAAAAAAAACATTTCACATGCATGATGTACGGTGGAAGGCCTTCACGATGCACTGGGTGATAGCTGGAGCAGTACAAAGTATAATGGCGGCCGCGACCACGAACCGCTGAATGATGCCCAAGAATTGGTTATTCGCATTTCCAGGAAAATTCTTCATAAACTGTAGCCGTCACGTTTGCCATTCACTGCATAATACGCTATCAAAACTATACATTAAACAGCAGGATGCAGAAAATGAAAAAAAATGTTGGAGCACGATCCGCCATGTTCCAAGGATCATTCAAAAGTCCAACTGTGCTGTATACCGAAGGGTCTTTGCCATACGCGCCTCACGTCAAATTCAACAAAATGGACGACTAACATGTATTAATTTCATCTAAAATTTATTTGTTTCCTCGCAAATGTGATGAAAAACATTGTGTATAACACGGGCGTAAGAATATTGCGAACTCGAGTCATCAAAAGCCCTCCGCCTTCGGCGTCGGGCTTCTGATAGACTCTTGTTCGTAATATTCCACTTACGCCCCTCGTTAAACAATGTACTATTTCACTCTTTCTTTCACTTCTGCCGGCACTCCCGGAGTGCAACCCGGTCTTTTTTTATTACTTCCAGGTATAGTCCGAGGCAGTCCCAACGCCATACTAAACATGTTGGCTAGCAGACACAACAGTACTTTGCAAAGGTACTGGGTGTCGGCACTAATAAACCCTCACTCTGAGCGGGTTTATTGTGTCAACTAAGTGTTTGGCTAATTGATACAATGAACTTAGGGTGTTTTAATGGAGTTTAATTTAATGTATACGATAACGAACTTAGGATAAGTGTGTATTAACACCACTGCGGAACCCAGTAGTCTCCGATTGAAATTCACGGAGCGAACCCCGGTCATTTGGAAGGCGTGCGTGGAGATATAGGATCAAGAAGGCCCTTTGGAGACTAACTTTAATGTGATGTTACACCTGCTAGAACCCATTCACGGGTACATCGGTAGACGTTATTATTTATAAACAGCTGAACACTGGTACCTTATCATTTTCACGCGTTTGGCAACTTCATATGGTAGTCTTATATTTTCGGGATGGAACCGCTTAATGTGAATTTAATTATTAATGAATTTAAATAAATGCCCAATATGTTACAAATTTAATTGGACAGAGCGATCTAAGTTCCAATTTGAAATTCGACCAGTTACGGTCATCACTTGTCCACTCGCGCAACCATGAGCGTGCTTCACCCTTTAATGATAATCCCACACGAGCAAGGCACTCTTTATCGTCCCACTGGTTTTGCAAGCGGGCGCGATCGACTTCGTCACACCACGCATCTACATCGTGAATGCTGGGATCAAAATCTGACACATAATAATGGTTAGACCTCACCGGATTCATGGTCCTCAACTCGTCGATGAGACGCTCCGTGACGTCCGTTGACGCCGTGCTCGAGGCTGCCGTTGCCGCTTGGGTGTTGCCGGCAGCGGTTGGGGTACTGCTGGCTGGTCCAGCAGGCACCGAAGGGGGCGTACTGGCTGGTCTAGCAGGCTCCGGCGGGGACGTACTGGCTGCGCCGTCCAAGTCTGCACTGGGGGCACCGGACACAGACGATGCCACACTGACAGGAGTGCCGGCACGCTGCTCCAGCGTCGCGAGGCGGTTCAGGATCGCTTCCATCGTCGCTTCCAGTCTACCTATATTAGGGACAGAAGCTGGCGAAGACGTGCGCTCCCGCGTTTTAAAACGCTTTTTACTCGACATTGAGAAAAATTCAAGTCAAAATGGCAAGAATTTGCGGCTATTATGGCGTTCAATCCCACGATCTGATCTTATATTTTCGGGATGGAACCACTTAATGTGAATTTAATTATTAATGAATTTAAATAAAATCCCAATATGTTACAAATTTAATTAGTACAATGAAATTAAGGTTACAACGGTATTGAGTAAATCTTAAAGGTGTTAACAAGCGCACGTCCGTTGGCCAAATAGGCCGCGGTTCGGTCCTGGCCGCCCGAAGAAGATGGAAGGGGCGTCGCGTCGCAGGCGAGGTGATGACGTCACGCATGCATCAGCAGTTTGCTGCTAACAGTAGTTTAAACATGATGTTAAAGCGACACGATACTACGAAGGCGTTCAGCCCCTTGTGAGGCCGACCGTAAATGATTACTGTGGGGTCCTAATGCTAGCGTAAAAAAAAGGGTTATCAGAAAGTGACACTTTTGACTGGTCCTTGACTTTTCGACTGGCTTACACTTTTTAATTTAAAATTAAACAGAATTTTGAATTCAGATTATTTAGGCAGACATGACTACTATGCCTATTACAGATAAAACAGTTTCAATAAAACGTCACCTTTGAGTGCTCAAGAACTTGATATTTTAGGTTCGAGCATACACCGACGCTGGCTTCGGCGACTACTCCAGCATAGCCCGAGCGTCCGCCGACCACGTCAATCCCATCCCGAAAGTGATGATCTCCTCGCAAGAGTTCCTGAAGATCGTGGACCTGGACTCCGGCGAGAGCGAGACCATTCCGAAGAGCACGGAAACACCTGTAGACTTTGCCGTCTCGATTGAGGAGAATGTGGTGTATTGGGCGAATAATTTGGATGAGATATTCTCTTCGAGGATCAATGGGAGCGGTCATTCCAAGGTAAGAAGTGTGGCAGTTTTATCGATGACTAACTTCCGCCCGCGACTTCGTCTGCGTGGCCAGATGAAAACTATTGTATATTTTGGTCCGGACTATGAACTATCTTCGTGCAAAATGTATACGGATCGGTTGGGCCCGGTTCACCAGCGTAACACCCCTAAAGGTACCGTCTACAATCGGGGTGTAAACACACTAAATAAAATAATCAATAATGTCATATTTTCTCGCAAAAGGATTCAAAATGTAGTCAAATGGAAAAAAAACAACGCAAGAGGTTAAAGAATCACGAAGTTATAAGTGTCCAAAGTTTTAAGAAGGGGTATGTTCTGTCCCTTTTTCGCAAAACGCAACTTCATATGAAACGATGACGTCACACACTGTTTGCGTTTTCTCTCTCTAACAAGCAATATTGTAACTACAACTTAGAAAAGTTGTTAATCCCCTGACATTTTCATTTCAAAGTCCAATATCTCAAAAACAGCTGAACAGATATTCCTGAAACATGGCTAAGAACAATCGGGATAAAATTATCCATGACACAAAACAAACCGCATTCAAATCGGTCCGGTCCATCCGTTTGGGAGCTTCGATACCACAGACAGATACACAGACACGTTAAACTTATAAAACCCCTTCTCTTTGCATCGAGGGTTAAAAACGGTTGTAGTTTCATAATTCTTTGAGATATCTGAAAGGGATTTTCGTCACAAGACATATTTTTAGCCTTCTTTCTTTTGGAGTAAAAATAATTCCCGTTTTATTTCAGTTGGCATCAATAAACGGTACTGCCACAAGTATCTGCACGGACTGGGTGGGCCGCTCAGTGTACTACGCTCAGTCGGAGATGAGCTCGCTGTCGGAGAGTTACGTCGTGTACCGGGCGGACCTGGCCAGCCAGAACAGTATAAGGCCGCGGCTCACTTGGTTGTTCGCCAGCAAGCAACCGATTTTCAGCCTGCAGATTATTCCTTTGCAAAGGTACGTGTTTGTATTCTGAGATGTATGTCGTAGGGAGTAAATAATACAACGGAACTCGGTGGTATAATGAACATTTATTTAGGAAGAACAGGGCTTTATATAGCTAGTCAGTATGAATGAAGTAGTCTGTGTGAATGAACATTTATATAGTTTTACGACTTTGGTCTTATCGTAAACGCACTTGAATGGTAATGTGTATTTCAATGGCTAGAGAATATGAATGAATGAATGTTGCGCAATGTTATTCGATAATGCATCATACACCACAATTCTCAGGTCAATTTTTTTTTATCAAAAATATTCTCCAAATAGGCCACAAGGGCACTTTTACATGTCAAACGGTAATATACAATAAATAATAATAATCTTGCAATAAAATTATAATAATCTTACACAATAATAATTTAAAATTTTGCAGATTAAGGACCGATATAAACGGTTAACAAACTAAATGTCACGAAGTTAATGAAAACAAAGCAAAATTGCAGGTCGTGGAGCATAGTCGTGTCTGTGAACACATTCATCTCTTACTTTATAGCGACAGAAAATGTAGAAGGTCGCCCGAGCCCCCGTTGAGGCGGTGTGTTGAATGTGTCGAGGACCTGTATTTGTCTCTACGTAATCAAGACAACGAATCCTCAATACAACAAAGGGTCGGCAGCATGCTTGTGATTCAAAAGCGTCCATAAGCGACGGTGTCTGCTTACGTACATATACATTGGCATTGTAGCATTTACGCAATTTCCAAATTGAACACAGATCTTAATACCAAGTGTTGGAATAACATACCTCCACCCCTCAAAAATATTAACTGTCCAAGCAGTTTTAAATTAAAGTTAAAGCGACACCTCCTTCAAATACAAAAAACTCTACCCTCGGGCAGTCGAGTCCTGGCCTCGTATCTTTGACGCCTACTATAGACGTGTCATATCAAATTGCTTGTTATCTTCTCTCTTTATTTTTAATATACTTACTTGTTACCTAACATATATATCTATACCTATTATAAGCTCAACCAAACCACAGTTTCATTATATATAAATTAAAATACACACAACATTACTCACATTCCAATTACATATTCATTCCGTTCCGACGTAATATTAGAATTAAAACTTATTATATGTAAGGGTCTGACTGAAAACCAGCGTTGCAGTGTAGGTACTCAGTACTCACTACAACATTATGCTGAGTCAAGCTCCGTTTTTAGCATCACACAATGTTATTGCCTCGTACGACATTGTTTACGTTTTAAGTCTAATTTTGTACACTGTACCTTTGTAATATAATGTGATGTTAAATAAAGTTTTTCTATGTCTATGTCTATGTAATAAAATCATCTATTGTAATTTCATCGTAATCGATTCAAAACGAACATTTTTCAAGTTTAAACTTTAACAACGTTGTATGAAATTTTCTAATTTATTCGTAATATTTAAAAAATTGTAATAATATTAAGAAAATATGTTAAATCTTCTTAGTTAATTTTAATATCTTTTTTAAATTTCTTTATAGTCGGTGTGAAAAATAGTAGGTATGTGTCACTCGGTAGCAAAATTATTTTCGTCTCGGTCGTAAACACTTGTATCCCTCGCTACGTTCGGAATTCAATACACCGCCCTCGCCGTAAATATACTATTTTGCTCCCTTCTGACACAAATAACTATTATTAAAGGGGAATAAGAACTTTTGACATCTTCGATTGCGCAGTTACTTTTGATGCTGACTGTAGCAAGTAACACCCAATTTTATATCATTCTCTTGTATTTTAGGTCATTGTATTGGTACGAAGAAGGGAACTACCCGCGTTTAGGAACATTAATGACATCAACGGTAGACGGCAAGAACATTCGAAAGTTCTTCAACATGTCCGAAGAAACCAAATCGAGGGACGGCTGCGATTGCCCCGAGAGCCCTCAAGTCGCTAGGGCTTTCGTGATCGACACTACGAGAGAACAACACGAGTTGTACTGGATAGACCCGTGGGTTCACCGTATCATGGCCGCCGATCTTAACGGCTGTCGCTGCAGGGTCGTCGTCAACGCGACAGTGGAGAAGAAAAAATACGATTTCACCACCGTCTCGTTAACAGTCGACAGCAAATATATCTACTGGTTCAATTCCACTGAGAAGATCATCTACTACACTAACAAACATAAGCGAAGCAAGATCGAGCAAGTGAAAACTTCCCACGGTTATAAAATAATGGCCTTGGATCCGGGGAATCAGGTGTACCCGCAAGTTCGGTGTCTGTTTCCCGATGCGCAGAAACTAGAGCCCCGAGCGACATCCACTTCAGCAAACAGCATAACCCTTCGTCTACCACCAGTGAACAAACCCTATCGCTGCAGAGATATCGAGTACAACATGGCTATAACGGAATACACGGTGTACTATCGTCTTAACACTTCGAACGATTTGACTTGCAGCAAGGAGCTCTGTCCGTTTATAACCACTACTAAAACGGAATTGGTCATACCAAATTTAGAACCGTTTACAAAGTACGCAGTGACAGTGGAAGCGACCAACTATTACGCGAAACTTCACGAAGTTAAACCTGTTACTGGTTTACCGATTGTGCTGCAAACTGCCGCAGAAGGTTGGTGTTTTGTAAATTATTAGCTTCTGCCCTCGACTTCGTTCACATGGAACTTGTTTATATCGTAGCTTCATACAAACTTTCACCCCATTGGAGGAAGTTTACCGGGATAGAAACTCTATCCATCTGCCGGATTTAAACTACCTATATACCAAATTTACCTAATCTTAATCGGTTTAGCGGTTTAAGCTTGCAAGGGAGACAGACAGACAGATAGGCAGACAGAGTTACTTTCGGATTTAGGTATAATGTTAGTATAGTTCGGGTTTCATCTTTTATCTCCAACTTTCGCAATTGAATCTCGTTCGCATTCCCAAAACGTCTACATGCATTCGCAACTTGTGGAATTAAATGCAATTAAGTGGACCAGTTGAATCTAAAAGGATTTTATTTAAAATGCATGTACCTGCGCAGAACGCATTAAAAAAAAACAATCATAAGGCAGCGCGTTTGCGCGGGTAAAATCTTCAACGCCCATTGGCCGAAATTTGGCGCGCGACGCCGGCTGCTTTGGCGCCCGCTATTTTGTCTGATCCATGAGCGGGAAAGAACGAGTTCACCTGTCATTTCATATTGTACCTTACGTATAGTGCAACAAGGTCTTTATTGAAATGGTCATACGTTCGATTTCAGTCGGTACTTGTCAGCACTCGTGGACAAAGATTGTCGATGTGACTTATATTTGTGGTACTACTGAACCTCCTAACTAGAGGAAGTAAGACATGCATATATATATTTTTTTAGCTCCAACTGCACCAAAAGGCGTGACTGGTATAGTGCTTAGTCCAGTACTGGCGCGAGTGGAGTGGACGCCCGACCCGGGCTACTATTACGAGCTGCACTGGAGGACCGACGACGCTTCGGAACAACATAAGTTCAAAGGTATTCTACTAACCTTTTTTTTTTGAAGTCTGAAACACTTCTCAATTGGTAATATTAGCGTTCAGTGGCGTAACGGGTTGCCTATTGTAGATTAGACATTAGATAACATTTTACGACACATTAGAGCACCCTTTTTTCTAAATTTTTAATGAAAAACTTCTCGGTTTTTTTTACAATAGAATAGAAAAGAAATGTTTATTGCGTGCAGTAATTGTATTTATAATAGAAGAATAGATAATTTATTGAAATCAATTTATTCGTTTAACGTCACGCCATTGTCAGCGTTCCTGATGTGTCGGTGCGGACGCGGTACGATACCAGTAAGCTGACAGCTGACGATGTCAACTTAGTCGAGTCAGTACCGTTTTTTTAACTGAGGCTCTATTATAAGTTTTACCGATACAAAACGTTAAGACCGCGTTCGTGTTCAGCTGTCAAATCCCATACAAATTAAGCGTAAAACGGAAACGCGATCTTAAAGTTTTGTTTCGGTAAAACTTATACTAGAGCCTCTGTGCGCCTACATTTATATGAGTAAAATACTGCATGCCGAACCCGTCTCGTCGAGTCAGAAATTCGCTTAATATATTCGCATATTCGCCCAAATTACACTTACGCACTGTATACCTCGACACATTTAAAAAGAGCTGCGGGTGCCATATAAAATGTATGGCCGCCTGAGATCATTTTACGTGGGTTGACTTTTAATTGCCTAACTCTATGGAAATTTCCAGAACACAACACATTCGAGGTATCAGAAGGCCGAAGCGCGAACATGACCCGCCTAGCGCCGAGCACATCCTATACTGTATGGGTGCGCGCGCTGTCCAACCACAGCTCTTTAACGACGGACTCCACGCCGCTGCAACTGAGGACCTACCCGCTGCCAGCACCGATCGCTCTCAAGACCGCAGAGGCGTATAGACTGCTGGTTTTGTGGCCACACACTACGTCGTATAAGTTGCACAAGTGAGTGACATTGTTTGTTATTTAGTTTCGTAAATGTTTCATATCATTGAAAAAATAGCCTTGGCACAGTCCGGAGGTGACAGCTTACACTGCTTTCTGTATTTTGATACTCGATTTTTTTCAACTCAGATAATCGATTCAACCCAAATGAACTTGATTTATTCCATCGGTTATTAGTTCCATAACCAACCCGAGTTAATTATTATCACAATTTCATTTTATTTCGAAATAAATATCCAAAGTAAATACTTTTCTACTTACATTAAACTAAGATGTCTACGGCATTAAGCCCGCCTTTTGTACGATAAGTTCTTCTCTTGTGAATTAAATATAGACACATTTTATACCCTCAACAGGTATGCAGTGGAATACTTAGAAATGAACCAGTCAGGGGGCCATTCCTGGCGGAACGCGACCCCAGCGGACCGCAACGGCCTGTGGGCGGCAAGTCCGCTCCGCCCCGGCGCCCGCTACCGCTTCCGCCTCCGCTTGCAGTACGTGGCGGGCGGCCCGCCGTTTCACTGGCCACACGACGAACGATTCATTTTTGATACTATAGGTGCGTTTGTCTTGCTAACACGTTTACTTTGAATCAGGATACTAGGTAAACATAAGTTATCAGTATGTTTGATAACTGCCTACGAAGCAAGAGTTCCTGGGTACGAATCCTGGTAAGGGTATTTATTTGTTTAATAATGAGTACGAATATTTGTAGGTAGGACCCTAGGTCATGGATGTTTTCTATGTCCTAGTCTATTTAAGTTTTTATATTAGTATCTATACGAGTATATACAATACTAACCGTCATCTAGTGTCGACTTGTGTTCATCATATCAGCCGAGAGACGTCGACTGCTGGAAAGAGTGCTACAATGACCGGTCATCGCCACCCGCATCCAGCGGACTCCCGGAACCTTTACCAGGTCACCTTGTGAGGCCTACCCACGTCGCGCGTTCTCCTTTCCGACCCAACGGCCATCTGTTCTACGTGCAATGTACCCGATGCCCACTGCACTTAAATTGAGCGATTTGGAGGGCTATATCGGTTACGTTGTGATGATTGACTTGTGCAATATTTTATGGCATATGTTCACAGATCATATGTTTAAGGGATCACCAGATATAGTAAAATATAACGCCAAAAACACTTTTTACTGCCGAATTTTGGTGATCATTTATCACCAAAATTTTATCTCCATTTGAATGTGAAATAATAAAAGAAATGCTATCCTAATAAATCATTGCTCACCCAAAAATAGTAAAATCATTTTTCAACACAATTGCTCGTAACGTACCTCTTATTGTGTCGCTTTTAGGCTCATAATCCTGGATATTAAACACGCGTGTTTTATAACATTACAACACTTGTGTGTTATGGTTATATCCCGATTAAGTCACGTTGGCACCTTGCAGCAAGGTATATGCATGAACACGGTGCATTCTTAAATTAACCGGGTTGTACAGAATGTACAGCTTTTTTTTAATTCTCGGCAAATGGATTCTTACTCGACTAAACAAATTAAATCCTTTTTGTTAATTAATTGACTATTTCTTTTTGTATATGATATAGAAACGTTTAATTTAGTAAAACTATTCACTTTTGATTCACATGAATTAATACAGATAACATTTTAAAACGAAAATATTATTTTATTTTGTATTGGCTGTTTGGAGATTTCTGTGCCCGCACTGCGCCAACTTCACGAAAAAAAAACTGTTGCGCGCCATTATAGGTTATTTCACAAATATTTGTAAAATTTGTTTATGCGTGTTTGGTTATTATCAAAAATGTTGACTTGTGGTGACTGGAAAAGTGATAAATAGAATGGACGCCACTGAAAATTCTTGGCGATGTGCAATATGTGAGTAAAAACCTGTTGTCATCTTAATGATTTACTCAATGTATAGAAAATAATTTGGCAGGCCTATAACATTTTCATCTTATAAAAAGGATTTTTTCCTCGCAAAATGTGTTGAAAAACGTCGTATGATACACGTGAGCTTTGATAATTACATCCTCGGCTTCCTTATCACGCTCACCTGCGGTTCGCGTGAACAATTTCGCCTCTGATGTAATTATCAACATACCTCACTTGTATCACAATGTACTATTCTAAATTCGACGGACCCCCGCTTTGTTTCTGGGACTCGGTCTCCCGCCTTCCGCCCGGGCTCCCGCCAGAAACTCGGTTCGTCGGCCCTTCGTTTCACGTGCGCACTCGACCTACGCTCCGGTCGGGACGTCGCCAGCCGCCACCTTCCCCCACTCGCTTACTTCGGCCTCGTACACCCCGTTCAACTCAGGACCTCCTTCGCGAGCTTCTGGCTCCGCGGGCTTTTATATACACTCTAGGGGTAGGACAGACAAGATCACGTGGAAGTGGGGTGCGCTGATTCGGGTTTTGGCAGCACTTGTAAATTTGGCATCATTATACTTTATATGGTAATATTCATACATTTTAAGGCAGTCATTGTAGGTTATTTAGGTAGAAATATTGTATTTATTTGCTCGCTTAGACTTGGTGATCATTTACTAAAACAGTTAGTACTATTGTAATGGTAGTTTTTTTTTGTGTTCAGTATAGTTTTTTGGTAGAGTGTATCAAAGCATTTTTGGTGCTCATTATATTTAACCCCATATGACATTTACCGCTTACGATCACAGACGATAGTCAATGACACCCCCACCAGACAATAATCGTTCGTAATCATTCGATTGTATGTAACAGGAGACGTACCTGCAGCAGTGAGCGCGTTGCACGTGGACGCGCTAGCATCGCGCGTGCTGCGTGCGTGGTGGACCGAGCCCGACGCGCGCGGAGCCGCCGTCGACCACTACCGCGTGTGGGGCCGCCCGACGCACAGGTAACACTGACACTAGTTGCACGTGGACGCGCTAGCATCGCGCGTGCTGCGTGCGTGGTGGACCGAGCCCGACGCGCGCGGAGCCGCCGTCGACCACTACCGCGTGTGGGGCCGCCCGACGCACAGGTAACACTGACACTAGTTGCACGTGGACGCGCTAGCATCGCGCGTGCTGCGTGCGTGGTGGACCGAGCCCGACGCGCGCGGAGCCGCCGTCGACCACTACCGCGTGTGGGGCCGCCCGACGCACAGGTAACACTGACACTAGTTGCACGTGGACACGCTAGCATCGCGCGTGCTGCGTGCGTGGTGGACCGAGCCCGACGCGCGCGGAGCCGCCGTCGACCACTACCGCGTGTGGGGCCGCCCGACGCACAGGTAACACTGACACTAGTTGCACGTGGACGCGCTAGCATCGCGCGTGCTGCGTGCGTGGTGGACCGAGCCCGACGCGCGCGGAGCCGCCGTCGACCACTACCGCGTGTGGGGCCGCCCGACGCACAGGTAACACTGACACTAGTTGCACGTGGACGCGCTAGCATCGCGCGTGCTGCGTGCGTGGTGGACCGAGCCCGACGCGCGCGGAGCCGCCGTCGACCACTACCGCGTGTGGGACCGCCCGACACACAGGTAGGTTATATAGGCTATAGGTGTACGCGGGCTGGGTTTCCGCAACTCGACATCATATTTGCGCCTATTTTGCGTGTGGGTATTGGCACTACTATTATTCGTGCCAGCCCAGTTCCACCAGGAAGCCTAGCAGACCCTTTATGTTGCCGTCGGCCTCCGGTAGTGACCCCGGTGTTCCGAGGTGCTTTGCCCGGTGTACTGCCACCCCGGGGCACGTCAGGATGACGTGGGCGGCTGTCTCTTCGTCTTCCATGCAGGCTCTGCAGAGAGAACTATCTGTAATACCTAAGGTAAAAAGGTGTTTGTTTAATAGTGCATGACCAGTTATGGCGCCTTTCAAGAGACGGAGTGCCGGCCTCTTTAGCTGTTTTAGCTTCCTTGACAATCCGGGATTGATTGTCGGGAGGGCCACTCTGGTTTGCCTGCAGGTGCTTAGGGTGTTCCAAATTGTTTGGTGTTCTACCTTGGTGTTTAGTCGCAGTGTGCTCCGCAGCCATGCAGGGGGTAGGGGGATCGTGGGTTCCGGTCCTATGGCTTCCGATTCTGAGCCTTCTCTAGCCACTGCATCCGCTGCGTCGTTACCGCGTGAATTGCTGTGCCCTTTGATCCATTGCAGGGTTATGTTATATTATGACACACAGGTAACACTGACACTAGTTGCAAGTGCAACTAGTGCTAGTGCTAGATGCTAGCGCGTCCAAGTGGACGCGCTAGCATCGCGCGCGCTGCGTGCGCGGTGGACCGAGCCAGAGTAAGAATTTCATTAGAATCAAGTTGTAACCCATTTTAAATTTCGCAGAGCATATCAGGATAATGAGAACATGACGAAGGACATTTCTGAACTGCTGCCGAAGGACTTGCCGACCGACATCGATGATGAGCTTAAGTCGCGCATCGTGCGGGAGGGCTTGGAGCTGCTTCATAATGGAACTGGTGAGGAAACTGCACATTTCTGGGCGTGCGCCAGCCACTCTCGCAATTTGTGGCTCGGACGCGACCATCGTACAATCAAATTGAGCCACTAGCGACCGCTCTATATCGACGTCTTCAACTTCATCAGCGGGCGTGTTGAATTTGCGGGACAACATTGAAAATAAATTGTTTCTTTACTACCACATGCGTCTTAGCTGCGCCAAGGTGCGGCATTATAACGTGCATAATGCGTATGATGTATAACTCTGTTCCAATACTCGTACTCACTCACACACACGGTTTCCGTTGATAGATACATATTGGCTAATCAGCGCGGGCGAGGTCTCCGAGGGCTACTCGGCGATGGTGCAAGCCCACAACCAGTACGGCTGGGGCTCACTGTCGGCCGCCGCGCAGCTGGACGCGCCGCTCGCGCCCGCACTGCGGCCGCACCCCGCCGCGCTGGCCGTGGCCGTGGTCGCGCTGGCCGCGCTCGTGCTCGCTCCCGCCGCCTGCATGTTCTACAGTGAGTACCACATGTGTGTCCGCCGCGCAGCTGGACGCGCCGCTCGCGCCCGCACTGCGGCCGCACCCCGCCGCGCTGGCCGTGGCCGTGGTCGCGCTGGCCGCGCTCGTGCTCGCTCCCGCCGCCTGCATGTTCTACAGTGAGTACCACATGTGTGTCCGCCGCGCAGCTGGACGCGCCGCTCGCGCCCGCACTGCGGCCGCACCCCGCCGCGCTGGCCGTGGCCGTGGTCGCGCTGGCCGCGCTCGTGCTCGCTCCCGCCGCCTGCATGTTCTACAGTGAGTACCACATGTGTGTCCGCCGCGCAGCTGGACGCGCCGCTCGCGCCCGCACTGCGGCCGCACCCCGCCGCGCTGGCCGTGGCCGTGGTCGCGCTGGCCGCGCTCGTGCTCGCTCCCGCCGCCTGCATGTTCTACAGTGAGTACCACATGTGTGTCCGCCGCGCAGCTGGACGCGCCGCTCGCGCCCGCACTGCGGCCGCACCCCGCCGCGCTGGCCGTGGCCGTGGTCGCGCTGGCCGCGCTCGTGCTCGCTCCCGCCGCCTGCATGTTCTACAGTGAGTACCACATGTGTGTCCGCCGCGCAGCTGGACGCGCCGCTCGCGCCCGCACTGCGGCCGCACCCCGCCGCGCTGGCCGTGGCCGTGGTCGCGCTGGCCGCGCTCGTGCTCGCTCCCGCCGCCTGCATGTTCTACAGTGAGTACCACATGTGTGTCCGCCGCGCAGCTGGACGCGCCGCTCGCGCCCGCACTGCGGCCGCACCCCGCCGCGCTGGCCGTGGCCGTGGTCGCGCTGGCCGCGCTCGTGCTCGCTCCCGCCGCCTGCATGTTCTACAGTGAGTACCACATGTGTGTCCGCCGCGCAGCTGGACGCGCCGCTCGCGCCCGCACTGCGGCCGCACCCCGCCGCGCTGGCCGTGGCCGTGGTCGCGCTGGCCGCGCTCGTGCTCGCTCCCGCCGCCTGCATGTTCTACAGTGAGTACCACATGTGTGTCCGCCGCGCAGCTGGACGCGCCGCTCGCGCCCGCACTGCGGCCGCACCCCGCCGCGCTGGCCGTGGCCGTGGTCGCGCTGGCCGCGCTCGTGCTCGCTCCCGCCGCCTGCATGTTCTACAGTGAGTACCACATGTGTGTCCGCCGCGCAGCTGGACGCGCCGCTCGCGCCCGCACTGCGGCCGCACCCCGCCGCGCTGGCCGTGGCCGTGGTCGCGCTGGCCGCGCTCGTGCTCGCTCGCGCCGCCTGCATGTTCTACAGTGAGTACCACATGTGTGTCCGCCGCGCAGCTGGACGCGCCGCTCGCGCCCGCACTGCGGCCGCACCCCGCCGCGCTGGCCGTGGCCGTGGTCGCGCTGGCCGCGCTCGTGCTCGCTCCCGCCGCCTGCATGTTCTACAGTGAGTACCACATGTGTGTCCGCCGCGCAGCTGGACGCGCCGCTCGCGCCCGCACTGCGGCCGCACCCCGCCGCGCTGGCCGTGGCCGTGGTCGCGCTGGCCGCGCTCGTGCTCGCTCCCGCCGCCTGCATGTTCTACAGTGAGTACCACATGTGTGTCCGCCGCGCAGCTGGACGCGCCGCTCGCGCCCGCACTGCGGCCGCACCCCGCCGCGCTGGCCGTGGCCGTGGTCGCGCTGGCCGCGCTCGTGCTCGCTCCCGCCGCCTGCATGTTCTACAGTGAGTACCACATGTGTGTCCGCCGCGCAGCTGGACGCGCCGCTCGCGCCCGCACTGCGGCCGCACCCCGCCGCGCTGGCCGTGGCCGTGGTCGCGCTGGCCGCGCTCGTGCTCGCTCCCGCCGCCTGCATGTTCTACAGTGAGTACCACATGTGTGTCCGCCGCGCAGCTGGACGCGCCGCTCGCGCCCGCACTGCGGCCGCACCCCGCCGCGCTGGCCGTGGCCGTGGTCGCGCTGGCCGCGCTCGTGCTCGCTCCCGCCGCCTGCATGTTCTACAGTGAGTACCACATGTGTGTCCGCCGCGCAGCTGGACGCGCCGCTCGCCCCCGCACTGCGGCCGCACCCCGCCGCGCTGGCCGTGGCCGTGGTCGCGCTGGCCGCGCTCGTGCTCGCTCCCGCCGCCTGCATGTTCTACAGTGAGTACCACATGTGTGTCCGCCGCGCAGCTGGACGCGCCGCTCGCGCCCGCACTGCGGCCGCACCCCGCCGCGCTGGCCGTGGCCGTGGTCGCGCTGGCCGCGCTCGTGCTCGCTCCCGCCGCCTGCATGTTCTACAGTGAGTACCACATGTGTGTCCGCCGCGCAGCTGGACGCGCCGCTCGCGCCCGCACTGCGGCCGCACCCCGCCGCGCTGGCCGTGGCCGTGGTCGCGCTGGCCGCGCTCGTGCTCGCTCCCGCCGCCTGCATGTTCTACAGTGAGTACCACATGTGTGTCCGCCGCGCAGCTGGACGCGCCGCTCGCGCCCGCACTGCGGCCGCACCCCGCCGCGCTGGCCGTGGCCGTGGTCGCGCTGGCCGCGCTCGTGCTCGCTCCCGCCGCCTGCATGTTCTACAGTGAGTACCACATGTGTGTCCGCCGCGCAGCTGGACGCGCCGCTCGCGCCCGCACTGCGGCCGCACCCCGCCGCGCTGGCCGTGGCCGTGGTCGCGCTGGCCGCGCTCGTGCTCGCTCCCGCCGCCTGCATGTTCTACAGTGAGTACCACATGTGTGTCCGCCGCGCAGCTGGACGCGCCGCTCGCGCCCGCACTGCGGCCGCACCCCGCCGCGCTGGCCGTGGCCGTGGTCGCGCTGGCCGCGCTCGTGCTCGCTCCCGCCGCCTGCATGTTCTACAGTGAGTACCACATGTGTGTCCGCCGCGCAGCTGGACGCGCCGCTCGCGCCCGCACTGCGGCCGCACCCCGCCGCGCTGGCCGTGGCCGTGGTCGCGCTGGCCGCGCTCGTGCTCGCTCCCGCCGCCTGCATGTTCTACAGTGAGTACCACATGTGTGTCCGCCGCGCAGCTGGACGCGCCGCTCGCGCCCGCACTGCGGCCGCACCCCGCCGCGCTGGCCGTGGCCGTGGTCGCGCTGGCCGCGCTCGTGCTCGCTCCCGCCGCCTGCATGTTCTACAGTGAGTACCACATGTGTGTCCGCCGCGCAGCTGGACGCGCCGCTCGCGCCCGCACTGCGGCCGCACCCCGCCGCGCTGGCCGTGGCCGTGGTCGCGCTGGCCGCGCTCGTGCTCGCTCCCGCCGCCTGCATGTTCTACAGTGAGTACCACATGTGTGTCCGCCGCGCAGCTGGACGCGCCGCTCGCGCCCGCACTGCGGCCGCACCCCGCCGCGCTGGCCGTGGCCGTGGTCGCGCTGGCCGCGCTCGTGCTCGCTCCCGCCGCCTGCATGTTCTACAGTGAGTACCACATGTGTGTCCGCCGCGCAGCTGGACGCGCAGCTCGCGCCCGCACTGCGGCCGCACCCCGCCGCGCTGGCCGTGGCCGTGGTCGCGCTGGCCGCGCTCGTGCTCGCTCCCGCCGCCTGCATGTTCTACAGTGAGTACCACATGTGTGTCCGCCGCGCAGCTGGACGCGCCGCTCGCGCCCGCACTGCGGCCGCACCCCGCCGCGCTGGCCGTGACCGTGGTCGTGCTGGCCGCGCTCGTGCTCGCTCCCGCCGCCTGCATGTTCTACAGTGAGTACCACATGTGTGTCCGCCGCGCAGCTGGACGCGCCGCTCGCGCCCGCACTGCGGCCGCACCCCGCCGCGCTGGCCGTGGCCGTGGTCGCGCTGGCCGCGCTCGTGCTCGCTCCCGCCGCCTGCATGTTCTACAGTGAGTACCACATGTGTGTCCGCCGCGCAGCTGGACGCGCCGCTCGCGCCCGCACTGCGGCCGCACCCCGCCGCGCTGGCCGTGGCCGTGGTCGCGCTGGCCGCGCTCGTGCTCGCTCCCGCCGCCTGCATGTTCTACAGTGAGTACCACATGTGTGTCCGCCGCGCAGCTGGACGCGCCGCTCGCGCCCGCACTGCGGCCGCACCCCGCCGCGCTGGCCGTGGCCGTGGTCGCGCTGGCCGCGCTCGTGCTCGCTCCCGCCGCCTGCATGTTTTACAGTGAGTACCACATGTGTGTCCGCCGCGCAGCTGGACGCGCCGCTCGCGCCCGCACTGCGGCCGCACCCCGCCGCGCTGGCCGTGGCCGTGGTCGCGCTGGCCGCGCTCGTGCTCGCTCCCGCCGCCTGCATGTTCTACAGTGAGTACCACATGTGTGTCCGCCGCGCAGCTGGACGCGCCGCTCGCGCCCGCACTGCGGCCGCACCCCGCCGCGCTGGCCGTGGCCGTGGTCGCGCTGGCCGCGCTCGTGCTCGCTCCCGCCGCCTGCATGTTCTACAGTGAGTACCACATGTGTGTCCGCCGCGCAGCTGGACGCGCCGCTCGCGCCCGCACTGCGGCCGCACCCCGCCGCGCTGGCCGTGGCCGTGGTCGCGCTGGCCGCGCTCGTGCTCGCTCCCGCCGCCTGCATGTTCTACAGTGAGTACCACATGTGTGTCCGCCGCGCAGCTGGACGCGCCGCTCGCGCCCGCACTGCGGCCGCACCCCGCCGCGCTGGCCGTGGCCGTGGTCGCGCTGGCCGCGCTCGTGCTCGCTCCCGCCGCCTGCATGTTCTACAGTGAGTACCACATGTGTGTCCGCCGCGCAGCTGGACGCGCCGCTCGCGTTGAATTTAGACTTAGAGATGCATTTTGTTTGTCACAATGTGCAATATTACTTTGTCTCGACATCTTGCACCTGCAAACGTATACCAAACTGTTACCTCGTCAATAACAAACATCTCTTCCTCCAGCTTACAACAAACGTAACGAGAAGAAGGCTGCCCTGGCCCACCAGATGCTGAACCCGGCGCTACGGCGCGGGCCCGACGTCGAGCTGGCGACCTTGAGGCAGCTGCCCATCCGACACTCGACCAACATACTCTACAACCAGGTGGGAATATGTTTTCATCACACTTGCTCGTAAATGGTGTTATTTCATTCCTCCTATTCCTGTATACAGAAGGACAACGACCTAAATTGTTCCCACGGGAGTTATGGATTTTCATAAGGGATCTCTAGTGTGTTATGAGCTTGTATGTGATCTAACACACATATTATTATTGTTCTCGATCTTTGCGTTTAACAGTTTGAGTACCTTTGATCGGCCCGGACCGGTCTGTGCTTATTGTTACCGGGGGCAGCGGCTTATCTTTGATTGCATTCCCGCTGCACAGTCTATGGTATGCTCATTCAAATATATTTATCTCTGTCTTACGCACTGTTTTCGTGACACGTCTAATTGCTCGGTCTATCGCACTTACAGGAAACTCATGTCTCATTTTACAGCTCTTAACGTCATTATAATATACTACATTCTTCATAGCGGATTATGTGTTCTGCCTACTTATTATATTTATACTCCAACACTATTTTGCACTCCTAATAAATAATGGCTACAAATATTAGGACAAACGGGTGCAACTATCCTACCATTTACTATCAAAATGTAAGGGGACTCCGTTCTAAAACTTTAACTTTCTACCGTAAATTGAACTGTGCTTCTTATGATATTATTTTTTTGACGGAGACTTGGTTGCTGGACGGAATTTTGAATTCGGAACTGTTTGATGATCGATATGTCGTGTGGAGGCGAGATCGCGATCCTGTTTTAACGGGTCAAAGCCGCGGCGGAGGTGTCATAATTGCCACTCGAAGGGAGTTGACCGTCGTTCCGCAACCTACCTACCAGTCATCGGCTGAGGATCTCTGGGTCACTTTATCTTTAAAAGGATGTCATAATACACCCATTAGGTTACATATGTGCGTTCTTTATCTATGCAAACAAAATAATGGTTTTTCTTATTCACAGCAATTGTCAAATTTTTTAGATAGTCTCAGTGAAGTAATATTGTTAGGTGGTGCAGATAAATACTTAATAATTGGAGATTTCAACATGAGCAATATTATGTGGACACCCCTAAACTCAGTAATGTCCCCGTCTAATTATATAAGTAATGATGAGTGTACTTTCATAGATGAGTTAAACACTTGTAATTTGAGCCAATTTAACGGTATCTTAAATCAATATGGAAAATTGCTGGATCTCGTGTTATCAAATGATTCAGTTGACGTAAGCGAATGTACGGACCCCTTAGTGCCGATTGATCCGTATCATAAGGCCCTTTTAGTCACGATTAGGTTTGTTGTAATTAGTCCTTTAAAGCCAGCACCTTCTATTAAGTATTTTTATAACAAAGGTGATTATGATTCTATTAATAACGAATTGGCTCAGGTCAATTGGAGGGAGGAATTTTCTCGACGTTCTTTGGATGACTCACTTGACTATTTATATTCTACCTTTGTTAGACTCAGAACCAAATATATTCCAAGTAAAAATATTCATACCGACTCATTTCCTAAATGGTACTCCGCCTCTCTAAAAAAAGCTATTAAGGAGAAGTTTAAATATATAAAAAAAAACCGAATATATGGTAATAAATCCGATTTAATTTCATTTAATGTGCAGCGAGACAGAGTTAAGAAACTCGAACAGGAGTGTTTTGCTACATATGTTCGCCGCATCGAGGATAACATTTCCAAAGACCCAAAGCAATTTTGGTCTTATATTAAGTCGCGTTCTAGCTCACATGGCGTACCAAGCAGCCTTAAATATGGTGACCGACTAGTCAACACTGCAGCGGACATATGTGAGGCTTTTTCAGCCTATTTCCATTCCACATTCTCGGCACCAAGTACTATGCAAAATGCACCTATCGATGCGGCGGGTGGTCGTAGCCCCATCGCCCATTTATCTAATATTGAGGTAAACCCTGAACTACTTACCAAGCTCTTATTACAACTTGATCCATCAAAATCAGCTGGACCAGACAATGTACCTGCCCTGTTCCTGATAAATTGCACGAAATCCATCGTAGAACCTATAGTCTTATTATTTAACCGCTCCTTTGCTGAATGTACAGTTCCTTCGATATGGAAATCAGCTTTTATTACTCCTGTACATAAAAAAGGTTCAAAAACGGAAGTTACTAATTATAGGCCAATTTCTAAACTATGTATACTCTCAAAATTACTGGAAAAGTTAGTGTACATTCAGGTTAATGAGGCTCTTAAAAACTATTTTAGCCCTAATCAGCATGGTTTCCTTCAACATAGATCGACTATATCTAATTTGAGTCTTCTCAATGATTATGTCTCATTCGAGATGTCGCGCGGTAGTCAGGTAGACGTTATTTATACTGACTACAGCAAGGCATTCGATAGAATTGACCACGATTTGCTAATCTCAAAATTACATAAAATGGGCATCAGCGGTGACTTATTGCGATGGTTCTCTTCATATATTGCAAATAGATCTCAAGCTGTTGTCATTAATAATTACATTTCTAGTTGGGTAACCGTCCCCAGTGGTGTCCCTCAAGGATCGTTGCTCGGCCCTTTACTTTTTAATATTTATGTCAATGATATTAGTGACTGTTTCATCCATACCAACCTGCTATGTTTCGCAGATGACATGAAGATTTTTGCCAAAGTAAAAACCGTGCAAGATTCTATCCTAATCCAGGATGACCTCATGCGTCTCGATAGGTATTGTTATTCTAATAAGCTAGAGCTCAATCCATCCAAATGCTTCACCGTAACCTTTTCGAGGCAACGTTGTCCAGTTCAAACCTCTTACAAACTCAGAGATCAGAAACTATCAAAAGTACCAGTTATGAAGGACCTCGGCGTGCTACATGACTCTAAGCTTCTATTCGATGAACATATTAATAATGTTGTGTCTAGTGCTACCAAAGCATTAGGTTTCATCATGCGTAATTCTTTGTATTTTACCCAAGCTAAAACTATGAAAGTACTTTTTTGTGCTTATGTTAGAAGTAAACTTGAGTACGCATCGCAAATTTGGAATCCGCAGTATCAGACATATATTGACAGAATTGAGCGTGTCCAAAAAAAGTTTGTTAAATGCCTTTGCTTCAAACTGAAAACTCCGTACAAATCATCTGAATACGACCATATCTGTAAAAAACATCACCTTCTTCCGCTTTCCACGCGTCGGGACTTAGCAGATATTACTTTTATTTTAAACATTATAAATGGTAATGTAGACTCTTCTGATTTATTGGCCAAGCTTTCATTCAATGTTCCGTCTAGAACCAAAAGACACTATCCGCCTCTCTCTATTCCCTTTGCCCCATGTAAGTATAGGCAGAACAGTTTTCTAATCCGTGGCTGTAAAAAAATTAATGAGTTGACAAAAGACATTGATATTGACATATTCAACAGTAATATTCCTGCTGTGAGGCGTAAATTGACGACGAGTTATTTTGAATGAGCGTAGCTTTAAGATTTTAGTTAATTATACTGTGTCCCTACCCTTGTGTTGTTGGTATATAGAGTTAAGTGTAATCATAACATAACTCTCCACATTTTGTAACCCCTAGTTAGGAAATCCCACAAATGCAGTATAACGATAGTGATCTCACAAATGTTTACCTACTTCGATGCTATCGGCGGGAACCTGTAATTGGCTTTTTGTGTTTTATCTACATAATCATTGTGTTTCTGTAGCTGTTGGTTCTCCAAATGTAAATAAATAAATAAATAAATAAATAAATTAGTTGAAGCAAATCTAGATGGCCGCGCGCCACTAGGATTCCGCTCTGTGATTGGTTGAAAAAAATCTAGTTGGCCACGCGCCGCAAGAATACTACTGTATGGCTCTGTGATTGGTTGAAATATTGAAGCTGCCCGCTCCACTCGCACTGGCCTGGAAGTGAAGTTGTCAATTTCGACAATTATTGATTGGTGCGATTGTATGAAACAGATTTTTCTGTCGTTTGTAGTTACTATTTACTCGCAAATGTAATGAAATAGTTATTTACGATACAAGTGCCGAAAATAGGAAACGCGCAACGAGTGGTGATAAATTAAAACACGACCAAAGGGAGTGTTTTAAATCGACACGAGTTGTGAATTACCTATTCGCACGTGTATCCTACAACGTTTTAATGTACAGGCCCTTTAAAGTTTTGAGTTTTGACATATGCACGGAAAGTAGGTACTCTTTTCCGCACTAGTGCGGAAAAGTAGCACCATAATAGTTATTTATTGAGTTGGGAATTACCTATCCGCACGTTTATCATACAAAATTTTACAATGCATCATGCGAGGAAATTAAAAATTATACAAAAAACGTGAAATTTGAATTGTCATTAAATCTCATTCTCGCACGCGTGTGGGAATTTTGGCCCGAAATCCATTCCCGCACGGCCGGCCCCCGGCGCGCCACTCCGTGCCATTATGGGGGGCTTCCCGTGTTCATGTTGACCCATGCGCACTTTCAGAGCAAGTGCATTGTAAAACATTTTATCTACGCACATATCATTAGTGCTCTAAAATGCGTTCAGAAACCGTAGGAAATGACCAGCATTACTAGAACCGATTTTACTATGAGAATTTTCTTGTCTGTGGTAGTAGGTAAAATCTGTACTGTAATGTCATTACAGTACAGATTTTAGATAAATTTGTATCGTTATGAGTTTAAATTTGGAACAGCTGTCAAAACTCAAGTGGGTCTCTATTCTAGTATCCATAGATATTAAAACAGTTATCGATACGAAACGTCAATTCAGTACGTTTTTTAATACAAACCGTACGACATTTGATCTCGAGTGATATGAGTATAGGGACTTCATTCGTATGTCTATGATTTTTAAAAAAACCATTCGTCCTGACGGATGATCGAATAGCCGCCATTGCTGTTGTCATTTTATTGTTGGTTTTTTACTGTTACTTACTACTACTTATGATATGTGTGTAGATAAAGTAGTGTATGCAACTGTACATAATTAGGTCTTAAAACACTCGTGTGATCCTATTATGAAACTCGCTAGCGCTCGTTTCATAAAACCACACTCGTATTTTAAGGCCTCTCATTATGGATCAATCGCATAAACTACTATTACGTCACACCTGGCCATAATGCGAGTTTTACTGCACGCTGCGCGTACAGAAAAACTCGCATTGTGACCAAGTGAAGACGTAAAATTTTGTACTCAACACGGGCGGTAATTCGTAAACCACAAACACCTGCGATCTGGGGCATTCACGAATTCACCGCCCTAGTTACGTAATGTACTATTATCTACCCACATATCATTAGTGCTCTAAAATGCGTTCAGAAACCGTAGGAAATGACCAGCATTACTACAACCGATTTTACTATAAGTACCTACTTTCTTGTCTGTGGCAGTAGGTAAAATCTGTACTGTAATGTCATTGCAGTACAGATTTTTGATAAATTTGTATCGTTATGAGTTTAAATTTGTAACAGCTGTCAAAACTCAAGTGGGTCTCTATTCTAGTATCCATAGATATTAAAACAGTTATCGATACGAAACGTCAATTCAGTACGTTTTTTAATACAAACCGCACGACATTTGATATCCAGTGATATGAGTATAGGGACTTCATTCGTTTGTCTATGATTTAAAAAAAAACCATTCGCCATGACGGATGATTGAATTGCCGCCATTGCTGTTGTCGTTTTATTGTTGGTTTTTTGCTGCTACTTACTACTACTACTCGCTGACGCTCGTTTCATAAAACCACACTCTTATTTTAAGGCCTCTCATTATGGATCAGTCGCATAAACTACTAGTGTATAACACGGGCGTAAGAATATTGCAAACTCGAGTCATCAAACGCCTTCTGATAGGGTCTTGTCAGCTTACGCCCCTCGTTAAACAATGTATTGTTACCTCTTAGCAAAACGCTATCACTACGGTTTTCTAATTACGAACATATGTCATGTCAGTGTCAGTGAAGAAAACACATAGAAGACGGGATCAAAGTCCCCCTTACGCAAGTAACAATTAATCGGAAAACATCGGAAATGATCGTTTGCCCTCGCTCCAGTTGACGTAATTGCACGGTTGCCCCTAGAAACGTAAAGTTGTCGATGGTAAACATTATGACATTGACATTGCGTTAAAATATTAGCTCTAAATAGCGTAAGTTTGCTACACGATATTTAGCCTTAGGCGGGTCCCAAATTAAACCTCGTGACTGTACAGCTTTGCGTACGTTGTGACCATTGGGGTTAGATCAATACGTGTAAGATTGTCCGCAAATATTTGTTACTGCAAACTGAAATGTAGATTGCTTGACCTTCAAAACTGGGAAGAAAAAATGTTTCTGTATTTCTCACGGCAACATCACAATTTGATTGGCTACACTTTGAGCAGGTCCAATCCGTCAGTAATCGAAGGCGCGTTCGATAATCTAAATGTATGGAAGTTGAAAAGTTTCTATGGAATGACAGCTGATGGCGCCATATTTAACGTTGATAGATCAGGGGCCGTAGACAAGGTTACAATCGACAAGCGCTAACGCCAATAGAAAATAATAAAATGTATGGGATTGACAGATGCCCACGAAACACTTTTCGTTAACATCTGTCATTCCCATACATTTTATTAGTTTTCTATTGGCGTTAGCGCTTGTCGATTGTAACCTTGTCTAGGCCCCCAGTAATCATAAGTTGGTGTAACCCGTCTTTACCTAGTGCGGTCGATATTTCAACGAACCAAAAAACCTCAATTGTTTATTTCATCATCATCATATCAGCCGAAAGACGTCTACTGCTGGACATAGGCCTCCCCCAAAGAGTGCCACAATGACCGGTCCCGCGCCACCCGCATCCAGCGTACTCCTGCGACCTTTACCAGGTCATCAGTCCACCTTGTGGGGGGCCTACCCACGCTGCGCCTTCCGGTACGTGGTCACCACTCGAGAAACTTTCCTCCCCAACTGGTTATTTATTTATTTGTAAATACTTATTTTTTAATCGTTTCAGGGCGTCCACTGTCCATCGGACGCGGAGCTAGCCAGTCTGCCACACATCCGGCGCGAGCAGATCACGCTGACGAAGTTCCTCGGCTCGGGCGCCTTCGGGGAGGTGTTCGAGGGCGTGGCCCGACATATTGATGCTACAGCCAAGGACACTAAAGTCGCCGTCAAGGTTTGTATCGTCTTAACCCTTGGCAACAGAAAACGCGAGTTTCAAGCCACGTAGAGAAAAAAGACCTGGTTGCACTCCGGGAGTGCCGGCAGAAGTGAAAACTTGAATAATTTTAATTTTGCAAAAAAAAACTCTTCTATAATACTTTATTTATACCTATCACACAGACGCTGCGAAAAGGAGCGACGGAACAGGAGAAGAACGAGTTCCTGAAAGAAGCGGCGCTGATGTCCAACTTCAAGCACGAGCACATCCTGCGTCTCCTGGGTGTGTGCCTCGACAACGACCCGCACTACATCATCATGGAGCTCATGGAGGCCGGCGACCTGCTCAGCTACCTGCGCGCCAAGCGGGCCTCGCTGGTGAGTACAGTCACCAGCAAAAGTAGCTATGCTGGTCAAGTGGTCAAAATTACCTACACACGACTCTCAAGAGGATAAGGCAGTGCTTATACCTAGACAGTTCTAGGTCATTTTGAGTGCGCTGTTTTCCGTAGCTACTTCTGCTGTTGACTGCTGAATGTACATAACATATTGGTAAACTCTGTACAGTATTGCAGTGCAATACCTAACTGGTTTCATAACATAATGGGTCAGATGATATTCAGCAAATGACAAATATTGTTATATGCGACAATTCAGCTGTTGGTTCTCCTGGAAATAAATAATGGCCTGTTTTATAAAATCTAGTTATTGGGTATTGAAGTGAAAGGAGCGGTCTGGTACGAGCAATACTTATATACTTATATTACCACCCTAGTATCTGGGTGTAGACTCGAAAATTATTATTACTCCAAAAGAAAGACAAAAAAAAATTCTAGTGACGAAAATCCCATTCGGATATCTCAAAGAATTACAGAGCTACAACTGTTTAAATATTGCTTGTTAGAGAGAGAAAACGCAAACGGTTTGTGACGTCACAACATGCGAGGCTACCGCAGAGCGCGCCGCGTCGATGGCGGCGCCGAACACGATGGGGCACGGCACGTTGCCGTCTATTAGTGACGTCACAAGCTGCGAACGTCATTGTTTCAAATGAAGTTGCGTTTTGCGGAAAAGGGACAGAACATACTCCGTCTTAAAACTTTGGACACTTATGACTTCGTGATTATTTAAAATTTAAACCCTTGCGTTACTTTTTTCTCCATTTGACTAAGTACATTTTAAATCTATTTTCGAGAAAATACGACAAAATTGATTATTTTATTTAGTGTCTACACCCCTATTATACCAATGGTAATGATTTATTTGTTCCCCAGTACACACCGGAGTCACTAACACTGTTGGACCTCCTCAACATGTGTGTGGACGTGACCAAGGGCTGTCGCTACTTGGAAGAGATGCATTTCGTGCACCGGGACCTGGCGTGCCGGAACTGCCTAGTGGCCACGCGCGCCAACGGACGGGTCGTGAAAATCGGTGACTTCGGACTAGCGAGGGACATTTATAAGAATGATTATTATAGGAAAGAGGGCGAAGGTGAGTTCATTCGTCCCAGATTGACTCTGTACAAGCTTGATCCTGTTACCAGCACAGAGGATATTTGGCAGATTGCATATACAGTAGTACCACAAATATAAGTTACATCGAAAATCGAACGTATGTCAAATTCAATAAATACCTTGTTGCAGTATATGTAAGGTACAATATGCAATGACAGATGTTGTCCCGCTCATGGCGCCAGACAAGATGGCGGGCGACGGAGCAGCCGGCGTCGCGCGCAATATTTTGGCCAATGGGCGTTGAAGATTTTACCCGCGCAAACGCGCTGCCTTATGATTGGTTAAAATGTTTTAAAAAATGCTTTCTGCGCAGGTACATCGTTGTAAGTTATATTTGTGGTACTACTGTACTTAGGTGCATAGTTGTAGGAGTCATAACAATGTAGCGTGACGCATCTGTGCTGTTAACTTACATGAACTTAATGCAATTCGCGTTAGCGACCGACGAGCTATCTAGACTCGGCAAAGACAACCTTTGTAGAACACTGACGAGAATGACAATCAAAACTCCTACTACCGTTCCTGAAAGTGCCCTGTTGTATGTCCCATAAAACGTACAAATGTACATATCATAATCCATTCCCGTGAGGTACCTCCATTAACACTTTCAGCGCCAGGAACCCGCTAGGTGGGCACTCTGATCGTAGGCGCTTTCCTCTGCATACGATCTTTCGCATGTTATCGGCTACGGGTGTAGCGTTACGAAATAGTAGGGCAGTTTCAGGTGATAATGTGGACACGCTGGACAAAAGCACCAAATGTTTTTCAGGTATTTGTTAGGTCCATAGCTTCAAAATGGCCGCAAAATTAAATATGGCAGACGGAGGAGTTGGTTCCTATCATAAACTTAAAGCCTAATCTAACAAGTACCTGAAAAAATATGGGTGTTTTTGTCCAGCGTGTCCACATTTACGACAATTTGTTCAAGCGCTCTGCCCCACTAAAATAGTTGGCAGTGAATGTGTTGAGCGCAGTTATGGCTTATGTTTGACGTGTGATTTCTGTGGTTGTTTGTCTAGGATTACTGCCAGTGCGGTGGATGGCGGTGGAATGTCTGGTGGATGGCGTGTTTTCCTGCCAGTCAGACGTGTGGGCGTGGGGCGTGCTGTGCTGGGAGGTACGTAGCAACAAACAAAATGTTAGAGGTGTGGTAATAATTATTATGGGAAGAGGTAGGAAGTACTTGGTCCCGAAATATATAATGATATACCGTATGATATAAGGGAATGTAACACATTTAGAAAGTTTGAAGTTAAAGTGAAGGAGTTTTTCTTAGAGAAAATAAAATCTAAATTGGAAATAGTCTAATTACTTAGAACACGTGAAATTAGACCAATAGAAATAGTACATTGTTTAAAGAGGGTCGTAAGTGGAATATTGCGACCAAGAGTCTATCAGAAGCCCGACGCCGAAAGCGGAGGGCTTTTGATGACTCGAGTTTGCAATATTCTTACGCCCGTGTCTGAGATTTTGATTGTTTCGTTAATAGACCGTTAATAGAAGCGTAAATTTCGTATTAGGTGCAAGTAAAGTAAGTAAGTCTACTTATACAAGAATGATAGTTAAGGATTGAGTATATGCACACACGTAATATTGCAGGCCGCGCGCTTGTTAAACGCTGTGAATTGTCCAGGGAAATTAGCGGCAATTATTTACATACCACTAAGAAAAAATTATAATGTTCGGTTCGGTTATGGCGCTTCGCCGTACGCTGCCGCGTCACGCTCGCTTCGCTCGCTCGGCTCGTGGGCTGTAGGTCGCAGTTCACCTAACAACCTAACCGTTTTTTTCCCCTGGGGGATCAGGCTAGGGGATTAAGTTGGCCAACAGCGTTTTTATAGGCAATGGTACGGATCCCTTCGTGCGCGAGTCCGTCTCGCACTTGGGCGATTATTTGTAGAGCGTGAGCGTGTCCGTTTGTTTGCAGGTGCTCTCGCTAGGACAGCAGCCGTACCCCGCGCGCACCAACCGGCAGGTGCTCGGCTACGTGCGCGCCGGCGGCACGCCCGCGCGCCCGCCCAACTGTCCCGAGCTCTTGTGAGTACCCGGCCCGCTCCCGCTCCCGCTGCCGCTCCCGCTCCCGCTCCCGCTCCCGCCCCCGCCCGCTCCCGGCGGACACCCTACAGCCTTGCACCACTCCCGGACCGGTCGCAGACCAGACATCCTCCCACTTAAGAGTCCCCTGCATACAAACACAGTCAATGTGGCGGATACCATTGTGTATACTCGTACATAATATTGGTGGGAGTAGGCCTTATTTTGCTTAAGGGGATGCCTTGATTTGAGTCGTACACGCCCCTTAGAAAGAGACACGCTGATGCCTTCCGCCCACGTGAAAAAGAGATGTAACACGTTCTTCGGGAATCGCTGTTTTGGACGAATTTCGATAAATACCCAACTTAGCGAAGTTTTATTAAAATTTCATAAAGTGAGATTTTAGATGAGACAAAATACTGTAGTATTAACTTGATTGCGTCGTAAAATAATGTATTGTTTGAGTAGGCTGAGTTAAAAAAGGATAATACAGACCCAACTTTGAATTTTTTTCTATAGAGGAAATTTTAAGCAATCACGTATCGATAAAATCGGATGAACAATCATATAGTCAAGAATCATCAGACCTTATTGTTTCATCAAGCTACTTTTTTAATTTAAACTTTGGCATTGGAACATTTGTACGCAATGTGCCAATTGAACACAGATGTTAATAAAATAATCGATTGTAATTTCATCGTAGTCGATTCAAAACGAACATATTTCAAGTTTTAACTATTACAATGTTGTATAAAAATTTATAAATATTTCATAATATATAAAAATTAGTAATAAAAATTAAGATAATTTAGATATATTTTAACAATAGCTTTTTTAAATTGTCTCATTGTCGGTGTGAAAAATAGTATGTGTCACTCGGTAGCAAAATTATTTTCGTCTCGGGCATCACACTTGTATAAACAAGTCGATGTCGACAATGCAACTGATATCTTGTACAATAATTTGCATTCCATACTAAATCGAAACGTACCTGTTCATAATTATCCGGCAAGTGGTTTTCAACAGCGTTATGAGTACCCCGTTTGGTTCACAGCGGAAATTATTAAATATATTAAATTATAACATTTCAACCTTGTCATGTATAAAAAAAGGGGTTGTTGTTTAACAAAGAGTTGTTTCGGTATTATCGAGCGCTAGTTAAAAATTTAATGGCATCTGCGCATAAACAGTACCTCCGTAGAACAGAGGAAGCAATAAGTTACGACCCAGCTGCCTTTTGGAGGCACGCAGAGGCACGTCAAGGATAGACGCAGCAATCGGCGACCGAACAGCTACACTACTGGCGGTGTGCGCCTGGCGGAACCTGATGCTGTGCAAGCTTTTGCAGAACATTTTAGTTCGGTATACCACGTGAGCCCCCCCCACACTGGATGTGGACAGGGCTGCTAGCGATGCAGTAGGGGAAAAAGACTCTGCCTGCATAAATCTGCATAGTATTTCTCCTCGTGAGTTAAGCCGTATCGTTAGGAAACTAAAGGCCACTGCTGCGCCGGGTCCGGACGGCATTCCTGCATTCCTAATTAAGGACTGCTTTTCGAAGTTAAGGCAGCCTCTACTTTTCGTTTTTAATCTTGCCCTTCTTGAAGGAGTTTATCCTACCCAGTGGAAGGTATACCCAGAGTTACGCCGGTGCCTAAGGAAACCAAATCCACAGATATAACCACCTTCCGACCTATCGAAGTTCTGTCGGTTTTTGGTAAGATTTTCGAAGGAGTCATCAATGGATACATTGCGCCTCTTATATCAAGACGGTTATCGGAGGAGCAACACGGTTTTCGTAGGGGTAGGTCCACCGCCACTAACATCGGTAACTTTGTTGATTATAGTCTTGTCCACATGGACCAATCTCGTCAGGTGGACGCTGCGTACTTCGACTTCCAGAAGGCATTCAACCTCGTGGAGAATGATATTCTTCTCTGCAAGTTATCAGCGTTTGGTTTCTCGCCACATCTATTAAAGCTATTCGGTAGTTATTTGAGAGATCGCAGACAATATGTGCAACTGTCGGGCCACCAATCGGATGAATATTTCACCAGATCTGGAGTGAGTCAAGGCAGTACGCTTGGACCCACTCTATTTCTGGTGATGATCAATGACCTTCCTTCGGTTGTTAGCAGTGTCCAGTGCTTACTGTTTGCTGACGATCTCAAGTTGTTCCACGCTGTTGACTCTGTCTCTGACTGTGATGTTTTGCAGCAGGATATTGCTGCCGTAATGGAATGGAGTCAAGCGAATCGTCTGTTTTTTAATAAGAAAAAGTGCAAGGTAATCTCCCTTAGTCGAAGCAAATGCCCTATAGCCTATTCTTACCTACTTGGTGGTGATCCTATTGACCGCGTCCAAAGTATTCGTGACCTTGGCGTTGAACTAGACACGAGATTGGACTTCCATAGCCACATTAGTTCCATCACTAACAGCGCAAATAAAATGCTGGGATTCGTAATACGCACTGCGCCACAATTTACTAGCACGGCTGTACCTATCGTCTTGTACAATTCATACGTGCGTAGCAAGTTGGAGTACAGCTCTGTGATATGGGATCCGGTCGAAGCGAGTTATACACTTTTACTCGAGCGGGTTCAACGGAAATTTGCACGGCACCTTTACAAAAAGCAGTACGGATATTATCCGTTTTTGTATCCGTCTCTTTTTGTAGCCGGTATGGTCGGGCTGGAGACTCTCCATTTCAGACGTAAACTGCACCTCGCAGTCCACTACTGTCTTTTACTTAGGGGGCAAATTGACAATCCAGTGGCATTGGAAGGTATTAGTCTATTCGTCCTGCGTGCAGTACGGACGCGCGGGGCGCCGCCGCCGCCCGCTGTTCGCCGCGCGCGCGGCGGCGGCGTCGCGCACGCGTCGCGCGAATAACGCGCCCGGCGTTCGTGCGCCGGCGCTGCTCAATGAGCTGGTGCTGAGGCAGGATGCCGACGTGTTTGCAGACAATTGGCTGAGCCTGCTAACTAAAATAAATTATATGTGTAATAGATTTAGTTAGTGCTACTTTTTATTTGTTTCTGTAATGTATAGTACAATTGACATATATATATAGATCGTTTTAAGTCCTAACATTGTAGGCGCTTTGGTTCTACTGTAAGCCTATTGTGTAAATTATTAAATAAATAAATAAATAAATAAACACTTGTATCCCTCACTACGCTCAGGATCCTACGTTAGAATCGCTACGCTCAGGATTCTATTGTAGGATCCCTAGCTACGTTCAGGATTCAATACACCGCCCTCGCCGTAAATATACTATTTTGCTCCCTTGTGACACAAATAACTATTGTCCCTTTGGCGGTGGAAACAGCGGGGTGTTGGGGGGCGGACGCGAAACGGTTTGTTCGCGACATAGGCCTTCGACTCAGACAAAAAGAGGAGGATCCCCGCTCTGAGTCGTTCCTCGTGCAAAGGCTTTCCATGGCTATCCAGCGTGGAAATGCCGCCAGCATTATGGGGACGTTTGCGCCAGGAACGACAGGGACAGACCGTACGACATTTGATCTCGAGTGATATGAGTATAGGGACTACATTCGTTTGTCTATGATTAAAAAAAAACCATTCGTCGTGACGGATGATCGAATTGCCGCCATTGCTGTTGTCATTTTATTGTTGGTTTTTTACTGTTACTTACTACTGCTTATGATATGTGTGTAGATAAAGTAGTGTATGCAACTGTACATAATTAGGCCTTAAAACACTCGTGTGATCCTATTATGAAACTCGCTGACGCTCGTTTCATAAAACCACACTCATATTTTAAGGCCTCTCATTATGGATCAGTCGCATAAACTACTATTAATTACTGTCACGATAAAACGAAATAAAATCACATCGATCGAAACCGTCATATTTGATTGTGCAAAATGTTGCGTTTGAAAATATGGCATTGATTTCTGCACGGCGCGTGAGCTCTCTCAATTTTGTCAGCAGACACTTGTGTTAGCAGACGACAGTGTATAGGCTCTCTATTTGATTTCCTAAAAATAATTATTACACAGTATTCAATCGATTCCTTTTATTAGCCATCATCAATCGTAATCGGATATTATGACAATCGATTTACTCTAGCCACATCACTCTTTACATCATATTGGAACTGTCAAAAGACCAGTCCCAAATGTCGTACACTGTAACTAAATATGATGTTGTATTCCCAGCTACGAGCTGCTCCAGAAGTGCTGGAGCTACTCGGCGGAGGCGCGGCCCTCGTTCCGGCAGTGCCTGGAGCTGGTGTCGGCGCTGCGCGAGCGCACGCCGCCGCACGTGCCGCTCGCCGCCGCGCCCGTTCCCCCGCCCCCGCCCGCGCCGCCGCACTACCTCACGCTGCTCGCCACAGGTAAACAAGCTTTTGGCACTTAACCCGTCGAATGCCCACCAAAGTCAAAATACCATTCAAAATTTAACTCTATAAGTATAATCAGTAGGTACACAAGTACAAAATTGCTGTAGACTAACGTTAGTCTACAGGACACTTGACGGGTTAAGCAATACGTAAAATAAAAACATCAATCACCTGACCCCGATCACCCAGGGGAATTAGCGACAGTTATTTTATATTCAACTACTTAGAAAAAAAATATGTTCGGTTATGGAGCTTCGCCGGACGCTCCCGCGCCACGCTCGCTTCGCTCGCTCGGCTCGCGCGCTGTAGGATCGCGGTTCACCTAACAACCTAACCGTTTTTTCCCCTGGGGGATTAACGTGGATAACAGCAAAAATTTAGGTTAATATGCGTCATCACATCAACCGGAAGACTTCCATTACTAGACTTAGGCCTCTCTTCCAAACAGTGCCACAGTGGAACCGGTCATCCAGCGGACTCGCGTGACCCGTACCAGTCCATCAGTCCAGCTTGTCTATATGCTTCAAATGTCTGTTGGGTTTCCTCGAAATTGGTGAAATTTTGTCTTAAATAAAAGCCGATGGAAATCGGCTTCTATGGACACCAAACTGCTGGATTCCTTATTTTTTAAAGAGTTGAGCGTACATGCAGATATTGTTTCCGTTATGCATGACCATGCTAAAAACGAAGTCGAAATAAAGAAAGCATGAAACATTTGCACTTCTTTGTTAATTAATTTAGCTGTGCATTGCTTAAAAATAAGTGAAGTCGTAATTTTGGTTTCGTAATAAAAGTAAGCCTGTTAAGGAACAACGTTTCTTCCTACTTTAAGGAAAGCCTATACTTGCTCATAACACTATAATTAAGTTCGAGAGGAATCCAAATCATTTTACCAGCGAAATTCGGTAAAAAAATATGATCCTGGGTCCGAATTGTTATTTTCTATCATACAGAAACTTGAACGAATCCAGCTTCTTTTATGAAACATATTTTATATTTGGATTCCTCCCAAGTACCTTTGTAAAGGTTTAATAAATTTATGAAGTAAGTAATTCATTCATGGACTAACATTATCTTCTGCATGGCATGTTCAGACGCTGTCGACAACCGCACATATCTGCTGGATGAGAATGACAACGCCTGCTTAGGTTTGTTACATCATCGCTTTCATATTCTCATTTAGTCTAGTTATTTATAAGTTAGTATATTTACTAGTAAAAGAGGGAGTAAATTGTCAATATCTTTCCTCTCAACTAGAAAATATACACTCAATTACCAGTACAGTAGTACCACAAATAAAAGCTACAACGATGTACGTGCGCAGAAAGCTTTTTTTAAAAAAAAATAACCAATCATAAGGCAGCACGTATGCGCGGGGAAAATCTTCAACGCCCATTGGCCAAAATTTTGCGCGCGATGCCGGCTGCTCCGTTGACCGCCATCTTGTCTGGCGCCATCAGCGGGACAGCACCTGTCATTGCATATTGTACTTTACGTATAGTGCAACAAGGTTTTTATTGAAATGGTCATAAGTTCGATTTCATTCGGTACTTGTCAGCTCTCGTCGGTGTGGACGAAGATTGCCGATGTAACTTACGAGTATATTTGTGGTACTACTGTACCTTACTAGTTAATTAGGTACCTACCTGCCATCGATCTCATCAGTCAGGGGCTGATTTACCCTGCCATGAGCAAATTAAGTAAACGAGGAATTCTATTTTTGACAACTTCTGTAGCCTAGCTGGTAGTGACCCTGCCTACGAAGCTGGAGTCCCTGGTTCGAATCCCGGTAAGGGGATTTATTTGTCATTAGCATGAACATTTGTTCCTGAGTCATGGATGTTTTCTATGTATTTATATATCTATTATATAAGTAAGTATATCGTTGTCTAGTACCCATAGTCCATGCTTTGCTTAGTTTCAGACTAGATTGATTTGTGTAAGATTGTCCTTAAATATTTATTTATTTAATCCACGAAGATGCTACCCCCATCTAATTGCAATTTTTGGTTCGTTACCGATTGCTATTTTTTTGGTTCATACCGAAGGCAACTCCGTCCCTTCATAGATTTAACAATTTTACCTACCTCTGTACACAAAAAGTAATTATTGAATGTGTCTGCGTCCCTTACACCTAGATTAATTTCTCAGATGAGGATCTACCCGACCAAATGGAGCCATCCCGGTTGCTCCCCGAGCGAGCGCCCAAATACCTCGAGCTGATGTACGACAGCGACTCCGCCGCGGTGACGTGCGACGGCTATGAGGTGCCGCGGACTCCGCTCCCGCACCTGCCTTCCTCGCGCCACAGCATCGTGGGCGTGGCTCCCAACAGGCTCATCAAACCCATATACAGAACGCATTCCTTGCGCGCGAACACGAGGCCCCCTAACGCGACCATCATCCCGTTGCGGAACGGACTGGTGAAGCGCGCGTCCTTGTGCGACACGCTCACTCGCGAGCGGCCGGCCTCCGCCGCGAATCTAGACTCTAGCGACCATTTCAAGACTTCATTTTGAACTGTGATATTAGGAAATTGTGTGACGCCTGTTCCCAAAATACCAGCACGTCTATCATGGGACGGCCGCGACATACTCTTGATTTTTCGCACTATACCTCTTGTTTAATAAAAGAGAGACTGATAGTGCGAGAAAAAACCGAGAGAGCTCGCGCGCTGTCGCATGATAGCCGTGCAGACTCGCGTTTTCGGTGAAGGGCCGGATCCGCGGCGCGTGACTTTGTAGACGATGCAGGCGGAATTAACGCCGAGATGAGATGAGAAGGATAAACCTACCTAATTTGCAGCTTTATTATTATTTCAAAGCAATTAGGCATATCTTGCTTTACCTAGGTGATATATCGTTCATATACGGCCCATCATATTGTACTTTAATTCGTACGTATAAGACCGACAATCGATTGTCATTTTTGAAGTGCCAGGTTTCTAGAGGTTCTTTAATGGGCGTTTTAGCCTAAAGTGGTATTTTGGGAACGAGCGTTGTATTTATCGTATACATTATGCCACCGAGCTTAGTGCCTTAGCCGTAATATTTAATGATATTTATTTAATTAATTAAGCTGTAAATAGTTTCTTCGTTGTACATATTAATTAAGACAACGGTTATTTAAGCATAGGATTAATGTGGTGTTTAGAAAGAGCTATCGGCGGGAAAATTATATGCATTTACGATAAGTAAAATTCCTAATAAAATGATATGTCGAAATGTTAAAGTTCGATTTGTACCTAAGTACACTGTAATTAAATAAAACAACAATTCGTCTACACTTTTATTTTAATTTCAGAATTTACTTAACATATTGATTACGATAAATAACGACAATAGAGCCTATATTTGGCCACGGGTTATCAGTTATACATATAAGTATGTACAATAATTACCAGCAGGTAAATAACAATATATTGGTACAAATTTTAATGTCACATAGGTGCTCCTCACCCTATAATAATCGGAGCGCTCAGCCTTCTACCTTAAACCTAACTAGGACATTATTGCACCGGAATGCTGCGCCTTACATAAAACCGGACAAATAACCAGCAAAGGAGACCAGTATTACTTACTACAAATAACCAGCAAAGGAGACCAGTATTACTTACTACAAATAACCAGCAAAGGAGACCAGTATTACTTACTACAAATAACCAGCAAAGGAGACCAGTATTACTTACTACAAATAACCAGCAAAGGAGACCAGTATTACTTACTCCAAATAACCAGCAAAGGAGACCAGTATTACTTACTACAAATATTTTAATGGAAATTACTTATTTGCCGTAGAAATATAGACAAATATAGTAAAACACTTGTACTATACCTTAAAGATAAACGATCAAAGGATTTAGTTAGAAAAACGAAAATTACGAACTAATATTCTGTTATAAATAAAGTGATCTACTACTCATTAATCTCATATAGCATTATACGAGCTCGCACTATAAGAATGTATGAGGTATTTAAAAAAATATATAAAATATAAGGGCATATGTTTAACGGACCAACAGATATAGTAAAATATAACGCCAAAAAATACTTTTTACTGCCAAAAAGACTAAATGATCACCAAAATTTTATCTCCATTTTAATGTGAAATGTAACCCAAATTATAACGTCTTACTACCCTATTAAAGAAAATGCTATCCAAATAAATCATTGCTAATCCAAAAATAGTTAAGTGATCACCAAATTTTTATCTCCTATTAATGTGAAATAATAACCCAAATAATAACATCTTACTATCCTATTTAAAAAAACGATATCCTAAAAAATCATTGCTAACCCAAAAATAGTAAGTGATCACCAAAATTGTATCTCCTATTAATATGAAAACATAACCCAAATTATAACATCTTACTATCCTATTAAAGAAAATGATATCGTAATAAATCGTTGCTAAATTAGAAATAGTAAAATAATTTCCTAAATTCGACGCATCCCCGCTATCGTTTCATCTCCCGCCGTCCGCCCGGGCTCCCGCCAGAAACTCCAGCTTCTGGCTCCGCGAACTTTTATATATGTCGGCGGCCGATCGTAAAATCCGCCAGATCATGAAATTCCTAGGCATATCGTGAAACGCCGCCCTTTCATGATTTGGCTGAGTGACATACGCCATATCGTTCAAAATTCACCATTTAACGATTTGCCTATAGACGTTTAGGCTGATCATGAACTTCCTAGGCATATCATGAAACGCCGGCATTTCATGATTTGGCTAAGCCAGTGACGTTTAGGCTGATCATGAAATTCTTAGGCATATCATGAAACGCCGCCATATCGTTCAATACTCACCGTTATACGTAAGTAGGGTGTCCAAAATTGAAGTAGATAATGAAAAAATAAGGAGTGCGGACTGATCATCTCCAGCGAGTAGACGCCACCCCGCTGCACGGGGTGTCTATTTCTGGTTCGAGGGGCACAAGTGAACCCTAACCTAACCGACCTAAGACAAAGTTCGCTTATGACAAGCCATTTTTGTCCGCCCTGATTATTGGCTCCCAATAAACACGGCCGCCATCGCATACGCAGCGCCACCAGTGGCCAGGAAAGAAACTATTCTACAATGTGCCCGGTATAGAGCTAGGAATATCGACAAATGCGTTGCTCTAATCGATCTGCCGTATTGTTTATCAGGCACATCGTGATAAGCCTGGCCAACTTTTAGGCATATCATGAAATGGCAGTGTTTTACGATATGCCTAGGAATTTCGTGATCTGGCGGATTTTACGATCGGCCGACGACATATACACTCCAGGGGTAGGACAGACAAGTCCACGTGGAAGTAGCGTGTGCTGATTCGGGTTTTGGTATCACTTGTTTTGGCATCATTATACTTTATTTGGTAATACTCATATATTTTATGGCAATCATAGTGGGTTATTTAGGTAGAAGTATTGTATTAATTTGGTCGCAAAGATTTGGTGATCATTTAGTCAATTTGGTGTTCGAATAAATTTTAATGTGCACTTTTTATTAAAACAGGTAGTACTATTGTAATGGTAGAATTATTATTTTTGGTGTTCAGTATATTTTTTTGGTATAAGATCTTACGGTATCAAAGCATTTTTTGGTGGTCATTATATTTGATGCCAAATATAAGTACAATTAGATACCTTTATACATTCACGTATGCTTTCAGTATATACTCATGACATGAAAAAGATTTCCAACAGTAAGGATGGTAGAATACCATCTGTAGATGAGACGTTGTGGACCATAAAATCAAAGCTTTAGCTCTCCTCTCATTGATAATCGCATTAGTTAGTCACATTTTTAGGTCTCCGCTCTCGAAGAAGTGTAAAATACTTGAACTGAGGCTGTACGCCGAAAAATATTAAATCATCATCATCACAATCATCATCATCATTATCATCAAGTATTAATTAATCTAACACGTAATTATGCAAGTTGTTAAGTAATTCAAGGAACCTAAATTAGAAGCATAATAAAACTATTTTACAAAAAAATAAAGAGTTCTTAAGTATTGTAACTCCAACAACTGTCTTCAAAACAACGATTTTACGAAAGTACTTCTATAGCCCATTGGCATGCTCCGTGTAACGCATGAAGAGTGAAGCTATTAGTGGAAAGGCTCTTCAACCAACAGTAAAACTTAATATTACGAAGTTACAGTTGCGATTTCCATGCCATCCATTCAGACATGCTAAATTGTCATAGTAATCGCTACAGTAACTCGACAACATACATTTCACAATCGTAATAACCTCCCGCTTGACGCGCTTCTCCCGCTTGATCAGACCCTGTATCATGGGCGGCCTGGCCTTATCACGCGATAAGTGACAAGATAGGAGCGTCGTCTCGTTCTATCGAACGGTGTCAGCTAGTGACGGACGCTCTATATTGTCACTTATCGTGTGTTAAGACCGACCATGATATGGGGTCTGGTCGCTGATGGCGAAGGGGTCTCCTGGTTGTCGTCGTCGTTGCTGTTCTCGTAAGTACTCGCGCTCGGAGAAACCGAACTTTCGCTCGCTCGCAGCGGTCGAGCAGTTCTACTTAGCGGCGCGGTTCAAAATTTTTGTCGATGTACAATATACTTATCACTTGGCCGCGTCCGAGCCACAAGCTGCTTTAATTGGCAGCGCTCGCTTTTAGTGGCCGACAGTATTGACCGTATGGTGCGGCAGAGTAGCGGACACTAGTGGCCGCAATGTGCGGCAGGGTGGCCGACGCTATAGACCGTAATGTACGGCAGAGTGGCGGCCACTAGTGGCCATAATGTGCGGCAGAGTGGCCGACACTATTGACCATAATGTGCGGCAGAGTGGCGGCCACTAGTGGCCATAATGTGCGGCGGAGTGGGCCGGCCCTACTCGCCGTCCTCGACCTGCTCCTGCTTGACGCGCTTCTCCCGCTTGATGTGGTCGGCGGTGGCGACGGCGGGCTCCTGGTTGTCGTCGTCCTGCGCGTCATCCTTGCTGTTCTCGTGCAGCAACACGTACTCACGCGCGGAGAAGCCGAACTTGACCACGTCGCGCTCCAGCAGTTCCACGTAGCGGCGCGGCTCGATTTTCTTGTTGTTCACGAATGTGCCGTTTGCGGATTCTGGGGAAGGGCAATCTTTATTGAGTTACGTTTCTTGCAGTGAATATGAAAATCACATCACTGTACCAATAGTGACGTGATTTCTAGTCAAAACGTAACAGAAATAATCAAAAATAGAGCGATACAGAAATATATCGTCTGTGAAAGTTTCAACTGTCTATCACGGTTCATGAGATATAGCCTGGTGACAGACGGGCAGACAGACGGAAGGACGCCGGAGTCTTAGTAATAGGGTCCCTTTTACCCTTTGGGTACGGAACCCTAAACGGTTTCAGTGTTACGTTTTGATATAGCATTTTAAAGCGTAACGTTTCAGGTTTCTACAGTTCACCGCTCGTCCATGACTGGCTAAGCAGCATGACCTAGGTATTAGTAGGGCAGTTTCAGGTGATAATGTGGACACGCTGGACAAAAGCACCAAATTTTGTATATTTAATAGACACCAAGTTTGTGATTCTAAGTGTCTTAGAACTCAATATATTTATAATTAACTATAATTAAAAATGGCCGCCATAAAATAAAAATGGCCGACGGAAGAGTTGGTTCCTATCAAAAACTTAAAGCTAACAAAAGAAATGGTCCTTTTCTCCAGCGTGTCGACATTTACAACAATTTGTTCGAGCACTCTGCCCCACCATATAGCATAGACAGTACTACAGTACTCATCATCATATCAGCCGAAAGACGTCCTCTGCTGGACATAGGCCTCCCCCAAAGAGTGCCAAAGTGACCGATCCCGCGCCACCCGCATTCAGTGGACGCCCGCATCCTTTACCAGGTCATCAGTCCACCTTGTCGGGGGCCACCACGCCGCGCCTTCCGGTACGCGGTCGCCACTCGAGAACCTTTCCGCCCCAACGGCCATCGGTTCTATGGTGCTATGTGCCCCGCCCACTGCTACTTAAGTTTAGCGATCCGGAGGGCTATATCGGTTACCTTGGTTCTGCTGCGGATAGCCTCATTTCTGATGCGATCACGCAGAGAAACTCCCAACATGGCCTTCTCCATTGCTCTTTGGGTGACTTTGAGCCTTGTTATGAGGCCCATAGTAAGCGACCACGTTTCAGTGCCATATGTCATCACCAGAGCCCGGATTTTTCACGGCAAAACAAAACACTATCTAAATCTAGCCAGTGGTAGAAACATTGTTTTATAGATATCGATAATTGTGTAGGTACTTAGTAGAAGAAAAAACGTCACCAAATAAAATTAATATTTAATAAAAAAACCGAGAAGTTTGTATTATACACTAATTCAGGGTGGTTCTCTATCCACGTTTTGATCCGATCTGGCAAATTAAGTCCTCATTTTTATTTTTACTTAGAATTGTATTATAGTAATTTATTGAATCAGGCGTTACTTTGCGGAAGTCCATGATATATTAGGAGAACAATATTTCTTTGCTATTCCGCTAAAAAACGTGCTGGTCTATTAGTGAAGATAAGATGCAACTATTTGCGTAAAAACATGCAAAAAATTACAGCAAACCACCACCAATAATGACAAAAACCTCGACACGTGTTTCGCCTCTCTACGAGGCATCATCAGGAGATGCTGGCAGGAGATGTTGCTTGCGCCACGTCCACTGAGCAAATGACCCGCCCGGAGCCATCCGCCATATTTATATTCTGTCCCCCCATACTACCGTTCATGCGTGAAAGAGATGGAAGAACACGTAACAACGGTGATGACGCAACATTCAATTGTTCGTTGATAATAACGCCTCTATTGCTGTACCTAATTATTTCTAATTGTTCTAGAACACTTAGACGCAATCCTTTTTCGCAAACATGCAAGATGTTGAAAGAATGATTGTCAGATAACGCATGGTTATTCTCCAATAAATGTTTTGCGAAATTAGACTTGTCCGGGTGATTATGCCGATACGACGCAACATGTTCCTTATACCTTGTGCTAAAACTACGGCCTGTTTGTCCCACATAAACTTTATTGCAATTATCACAGGCAAGTTTGTAGACTCCCGACTTTTTGGCACTTTCCACTTTCTCCTTGCCATTGCACAGTCTAAAGCGCAAGGTGTTATTCGTTTTGAAAGCCACGTTTATGTCGTTAGACTTTAAAATATTGTAGATCTTATCAGACAACTTGCCAACATAAGTTATGCTTGCTTTGTACTTTTTAGGTGGGTCCGAAGATCGTGCAGCGTACAGAAGATAGTTTGTCATTCTAGCCCGTTTTTTCCTAATAATACCATCCACATGAGACTTGCTGTAACCGTTTGAAATTGCTAAATGGTATATATTATTTAATTCCATTTTATAATGAATATCAGAAAGAGGCACTGTCAATAACCTATGTGCATAACAATGAAAAGCAGCTAACTTATGTTGCCATGGATGAGCGGAAGAAGCCGGGATAACAGTATCTGTATGCGTAGGCTTACGGTAAATTTGGAATTGATGTTTGTTATCCACCTTAGTAATCGTTAAATCCAAGAAATTTAGTGAGTTATTCTGTTCTAATTCCTTCTTAAACTTGATTTTAGGATGCTTGTTGTTGATTTCATTCACAAAAATATCCAGTACTCATACTACCCGTCCAACAAATAATCAAATCATCAACATACCGGAAATAATATAATATATTATTATTATCCACAATGTGTTGGTTCTCAAAATGATCCATGAAAATATCTGCCATCAAAGGACTAAGTGGGGAACCCATTGCCAAACCATCACCTTGCAGATAATATTGCCCCCCAAATCTAAAATAATTCTGTCGCATACAGACTGTCGCCAATTCTATTAATTCATCTACCTCCCCTGGATGCAGCCTCTGTTTTCTCTGTTTGTGTTTGTGAGTCAACTGGATATTTTTGTGAATGAAATCAACAACAAGCATCCTAAAATCAAGTTTAAGAAGGAATTAGAACAGAATAACTCACTAAATTTCTTGGATTTAACGATTACTAAGGTGGATAACAAACATCAATTCCAAATTTACCGTAAGCCTACGCATACAGATACTGTTATCCCGGCTTCTTCCGCTCATCCATGGCAACATAAGTTAGCTGCTTTTCATTGTTATGCACATAGGTTATTGACAGTGCCTCTTTCTGATATTCATTATAAGATGGAATTAAATAATATATACCATTTAGCAATTTCAAACGGTTACAGCAAGTCTCATGTGGATGGTATTATTAGGAAAAAACGGGCTAGAATGACAAACTATCTTCTGTACGCTGCACGATCTTCGGACCCACCTAAAAAGTACAAAGCAAGCATAACTTATGTTGGCAAGTTGTCTGATAAGATCTACAATATTTTAAAGTCTAACGACATAAACGTGGCTTTCAAAACGAATAACACCTTGCGCTTTAGACTGTGCAATGGCAAGGAGAAAGTGGAAAGTGCCAAAAAGTCGGGAGTCTACAAACTTGCCTGTGATAATTGCAATAAAGTTTATGTGGGACAAACAGGCCGTAGTTTTAGCACAAGGTATAAGGAACATGTTGCGTCGTATCGGCATAATCACCCGGACAAGTCTAATTTCGCAAAACATTTATTGGAGAATAACCATGCGTTATCTGACAATCATTCTTTCAACATCTTGCATGTTTGCGAAAAAGGATTGCGTCTAAGTGTTCTAGAACAATTAGAAATAATTAGGTACAGCAATAGAGGCGTTATTATCAACGAACAATTGAATGTTGCGTCATCACCGTTGTTACGTGTTCTTCCATCTCTTTCACGCATGAACGGTAGTATGGGGGGACAGAATATAAATATGGCGGATGGCTCCGGGCGGGTCATTTGCTCAGTGGACGTGGCGCAAGCAACATCTCCTGCCAGCATCTCCTGATGATGCCTCGTAGAGAGGCGAAACACGTGTCGAGGTTTTTGTCATTATTGGTGGTGGTTTGCTGTAATTTTTTGCATGTTTTTACGCAAATAGTTGCATCTTATCTTCACTAATAGACCAGCACGTTTTTTAGCGGAATAGCAAAGAAATATTGTTCTCCTTGTATTATAGTGTTATAAGAAATAAATTATATCGAATTTATTTGTGTACGTAATTAAACGATATTTAAAGTCTTACAGTCGGTATCAGTCAGAGGTGGTATAGTCATTATCACGTCTTTTTAGTTGGCTCAAATACCTTATGGCGTTTACGGAAGAAAAATACACTTCGAGTTTTTTTATAAAAAATATATAAAAAGGGTTGTTTTGCACACTGTAAATTGTCAATAATGTAAAATATATCAGCATGTTGCTTTTTAATACCTACAATACCTAATATTACTCGATATCGATAACATAATGATTAAATCACTGGCTAGATTACGATAGTGTTTTGTTTTGCCGCGAAAAATCCGGGCTCTGGTCATCACTGGCAACACAGACTGGTCAAAGACTCCACAGTACTCACCCAAGTCAATAACGTACGGGCGCACCCGGCGGCCCTGCGAGCCGTCCGGGCGCGCGAAGGGCGTGGCGCGGTACTGCAGCGCCGCGTGCTGCTTGCTGATGGACGGGTGCTCCAGCGCGATGTCCACCACCTTCTTGTCGCGCCCTATCAGGAAGCAGGACTGCCGGTGGATGTACAGGATCGGGAGAGCCTTGTCGCCTTTGAATGGGTAGAACCTGAAATGTAGATAGTGAATTAAGGCGCCGTAGGTTCAGCGAAGTTAAGCGAACAGTTTAAGAAACAATATAATGCGTCTGTAGATAGTGAATTAAGGCGCCGTAGGTTCAGTGAAGTTAAGCGAACAGTTTTTGAAACAATATAATGAGTCTGTTTATAATAATATGGTTTCAAAAAAATACGAATAGTAATCTTGAGGCCTTTCTGCATGATCAGTGATTCGAAACTTACTTACACTTACTTACACTTACACGCCTACCATCAAACAGGCGGCTTGACTTTTTCGCCACCGAACCAACGTGGTATAAAAAAGTGACATCCACGAATTTGCGAACTACTTAAGGCGCCGTAGGTTCAGCGAAGTTAAGCGAACAGAGTTTTTGAAACAATATAATGCTCTGTTTATAATAATATGGTTTTTAAAAAATACGATTAGTAATCTAGAGGCTTTTCTGCAGGGAAATCAGTGTTTAGAAACATGATTAAGCAATTTTCGCTCTATAGAAAAAAAATCACGAACTAAAAGGGTCAAAAAGGGTCTAAAATACCTACTCTTAAAACATTCGTAACAAATTATGCACAAAAGCTAAAAATATTAATGTGGCTTCTAAGAATCGGCAATATCATGTTTGAGAGTAATCAGTGATTACATTTTTATTTATTTGAACGGCCATAAAATTAAAATTAAAAAACATGATTTCCGAGCACGCACTTCCATCTCGCTCACGCTTATGCTCAATGAGAGGGAGAGAAGACCATGAACCTACGGCGCCTTAACCTTTCGTGTGGCGTGTCCCGGATCCGGACGTACGCTGTACGATGCCAAGCCACCTCTGACGACCGCTTTAGCCTAGTTGGTAGTGACCCTGCCTACGAAGCAAGAGGTCCTGGGCTTAAATCCCGGTAAGGGCATTTATTTGTGAGGTGACCATGAATATTCGTTCCTGAGTCATGGGTGTTTACTATGTATTTAAGTATTTATTTATCAATATAAGTATGTTTATTGTCGTCTAGTACCCATAGTACAAGCTTTGCTGAGTTTGGGACTAGGCGTATTTGTGTAATGGTGGGTACACACTGAGCAAACGAACGACCAACGAACGCGAAGCATTTACGTGACAGCTATTTGTTAGAGTGGGATACATAGCCGATCGTTGGCTTGGTGTGTACCCACCATAAGACTGTCCCATAGTATTTATTTATGTATTTACAGTTATACCCCTAGTCTGCCCACTTTACGCCAGTGATAATGGCGATCGGAGAGGCTCAGTTTTTAATGCTGCCGGAACAGGATTGGCTGCCAAGTGTTATAGGCTAGTAAAATGGCCGAGATTAAATATAGTGCTGTTCTTAAACTTCTGATCCGGCTATTATACAGACCATGGGCGCGAGGCCAGTAAGTATAAGATCCGACACTCGGGCACAGTTTCACACCTATCGATCGAATCGACGCCACACGCGCTAAAAACATCGGTTAAATGTCTTACACATTGGTCAACCCTAATTGTCGTGATTTATCACATTTCAATAAGTTTCTGAATAGAACGTTGGGCTGCTCCACATTCGAGCGGAATGACATTTCGCTGTGCCCTACCTCACCAGGTATGCATCAAATAATATTTGTATTGTAGCACTCACCTCCACCGCCTCTTGGGCTGCTTGGAGTCCTCGGGCTCGGTGTACTTGATCACGACCCCGTTGACGGTGTTAGCGTCGGCCGTCAGCTTGCCCGAGAGCCCGAAGTTCGGCTTCTCCTTGTCGCCGGGGGCCTCTTCCTTGCCGGCCTCAGTCTTGCCCCAAGTGTAGTCCTTTTCGTCGACGTTCGTAAATCTGGAAATTACCGACAAATTTAGACTGCAGTCTTAAGGGTGCTTACAGGGCATTGTCGCCTAAACAAGCGCATGCAAAGGTTAGGACTATGTGACACAAGGCAGTGCGGACAAGCGGAGGAAACGCCTGCACACATCCTAACCGATTGCCACTGGGAAAACATATCATGTGCCCGGAGGAGATTAAATTTCTTGAGATCAACAGCATCCTGCAATTCTTTGAGTTCGCAGGACTTGAAGAATTGTAATAAGTGGCGATCACAATAGATCAGCGATGGTCGCAGTGATATATGGGCTATTTCAATCCGGAAGCCACTCATCATCATCGTATCAGCCGAAAGACGTCCACTGCTGGACATAGGCCTCCCCCAAAGAGTGCCACAATTACCGGTCCTGCGCCACCCGCATCCAGCGGACTCCCGCGACCTTAACCAGGTCCGGAAGCCACTAACAGAATAATAATAATAATAAATAATAGACTGCAGTCAAACCTCTGCACCAAAACCGCACGTGGATGGATAACACACACAACTTCATACTCAATATAATTGAAGGAAAGATATAGGGGAAGCGAGGAAGAGCTACACTACATAGAGCAGCTCAAAAAGGGAGTTGATGTTTGGTCGTATCGAGACGTCAAAGAGGTTGCCTGGTATCGGAGAGTAGATGGAGCTACACTGACCAGAGCATAGCTCATAAATAAGAGGGTGGATAACGTGTGAGAAAATAGCAACTGCGTTCCTCGAATGGTAGTTCCGTGTCGCTCGCCCGGTCGCGGCGATTACTTCTGACTCATGTAACAATACGGTATTTGACTAAAGTAACGTCAAACGTAGTTAGAAACGTCAAAAACGCTCCGTTAGTATGGGATTAGTAGGGATTACTTGCTTGTGACGCACAATCAAACAACCGCAACGTCATCATTGTTAGTTTTTATGAATTCAAAAATATAAAAATAGCAAACAAAGATTCTCTCCGAGTATTTTCGTACCGTTTATCTGTTGCTAATGAAAAACCTATTTATATTGACTGTTGTCAAATAAACTATTGGCAGTGTGTGTGTGCACGTAGAACCGATGGCCGTTAGGGCGGAAAGGTTCTCGAGTGGCGACCACGTACCGGAAGGCGCGGCGTGGGTAGGCCCCCCACAAGGTGGATTGATGACCTAGTAAAGGTCGCGGGAGTCCGCTGTATGCGGATGGCGAAGGACCGGTCATTTTGGCACTCTGGCCTATGTCTAGCAGTCACAGATAACCTCCTATAGATAGAGCCTATAGGGCGACGTGCGGTCACCACGCATATATGTATGTTCTAGCACTGATAACCCCCCGCTGCCCCGAGCCATATTGTCAGTTGCGTCCAGGTACGCGATCTATACGTGCGTCAAATAACCAACAAATTAAAATTGATATTGCACTGAAAAATGAGTTATTGCTGTGTGAAGTGGTGTGGGAAAAACTCCCGAACGTCTAATTTTACAACCGATGGAATAACATTTCACAGGTAAGTTAAATTTATCACATAAATGTAAATTTCATTCTGTCACGCGGAGTTCATTTTACACTGGTCTATAAAAAGTACTGAAGTATGTTCCTTTCTCACGAAAGCACGTGACACTCTAGTGATGGGCTAGTGAATGTTTTCGAATATGACCGATTCAGATTCATTTAAGGAAACACGATTGTTTAATATGAAATTTCACTAAATATTATATCAATTATATGTATATCCATTGTCAAAATTATTCTGTTAGAAATCATAGATAATGTATACGATGTACTAAAGAGGTTTAAACTGCACCAAGAAGGCAGCGTGGCGGACTGCAACCATCTTACAAGCTATGAGGTAGAGGGAGACGTAGTAAATTACTATCTCGCGCTATTTTATAGCTTCCATAGACTTCTTCTATGGAAGCTATAAAATAGAGCGAACTTCCTAATAAACGGAATATATAATTGTAGTACATACAGCACGTCTATCATGCGGCTGCGACATACTCCCGATTTTTCTCGCACCTCTTTTTCTAAGTGTTCTAATAAGAAAGAGACGGATAGTGCGAGAAAATTCGAGAAAACTCGCCGTCGCATGATAGCCGTGCTGGAATTTCTTTGTTGGTTTAAGTAGTTTTATTTTATTTATTGGGTAATTTAGAGTATTGTAGAATAATGCGAGTATGTAGTGTCGAAGTTTAGCTATTGCTAAAAAAGTAGAATGAATTAGAATTTAATAATTAATACATTGGTCGAGAGCAATTAGGTTAGGACTAGTGTTACGAGATGGACCTCATGCTGGACTTTGACGACGTGTGAGGGATCTTGGAGGTGGTTCGAGAGCAATTAGGTTAGGACTAGTGTTACGAGGTGGACCTTATGCTGGACTTCGACGACGCGTGAGGGATCTTGGAGGTGGTTCGAGAGCAATTAGGTTAGGACTAGTGTTACGAGGTGGACCTTATGCTGGACTTCGACGACGTGTGAGGGATCTTGGAGGTGGTTCGAGAGCAATTAGGTTAGGACTAGTGTTACGAGGTGGACCTTATGCTGGACTTCGACGACGCGTGAGGGATCTTGGAGGTGGTTAGTGATGGAGTCATGGCATTTGGGTTTTTTCGAATCGTCTTCGAGAGCAATTAGTTTAGGACTAGTGTTACGAGATGGACCTCATGCTGGACTTCGACGACGTGTGAGGGATCTTGAAGGTGGTTAGTGATGGAGCCATGGCATTTGGGTTTTTTCGAATCGTCTTCGAGAGCAATTAGGTTAGGACTAGTGTTACGAGATGCGACTTCATGCTGGACTTCGACGACGTGTGAGGGATCTTGGAGGTGGTTAGTAATGGAGCCATGGCATTTGGGTTTTTTCTAATAGTGATGAGGATTCACATCATCACATAATATCAACCAAATAATTTTATCACATTGAATAAATATATGTTCTTTTTTATGACATCGTTTTTATTTGTCTGCCTTACCAAGCTATACCAATCTCAAAATATCATACATCAGCCTAGCTAGCACATTCGCACTCGTCCTTTCCTAGTAAGTATATAAATACGAACGGAACGAAGGCTTCTTGTCCTACATGAACACGATTATGCAGTAAATGTTGTAAAATACCTAGAAATAATTATTTTATATGACTAAACTCGATATGATTAACATACTTTTTTATGTTATTGGTGATTTAAATAATCGACGAACGAAACATGATAATAATATAAAAGTGACAGCCGTTCAAAAATTTTAACCTTGGCAACAGGTACCTACGCCGTGTAAAATATTCTACTTACAATTATTTGCGGCACCGCTAAAAACCGTTAACGACCAACGCACCCCATCACTACGCTTCGGGCGCCATGACGTGACAAAGCGCGCTATTTTCGAAACAGCCAATCGCAGCGCCGTTACCGACCTCCCCGCAACCCGCACTTACCGCCAACTGTGGTGACCTTTGCATAGAACTAAATCGCTTATAGGCTCTATCTATAGGAGGTTATCTGTGCTAGCAGTGGACGTCTTTCGGCTGATATGATGATGATGATGATGGTGAGTGTGTGTGAGGATGGCTACCTGCTCTTCTTGTCCCTGGGCTTTGAGTCCCTGGCCCGCTCGGGGCGCTCCGGGCGCTCCTCCCTGTGCCGCTCGCCCTTGTCGCGCTCCTCCGGCCGCCGCGCTCGCTCCTGGCTCTTGTAGCGGTCGACTGGGCTTCGGGATCGGGACGGCTCAGGCCTGCGTTAAATACATACATACATATTTGGGGACAATGTTGCACAAATCGATCTAGTCCCAAACTAACCAAAGCTTGTACTTTGGGTACTAAACGACGATAATAGTACATTACTGCAGAGGCCGTGAAGTAAGGGATTGCTGGACGAGCTTTGGGGTAGACGGCCGAGTCGTAGACGAGGCAGGATACAACGAGTCCAGCAATCCCTGTTCCGGCCGAGGATTGTATAGTGCTTTTCTCAAACGATGTAAGGAAATATTGCAATTAAAATAAATACCTACAAGGTAAACAATTAAATACTAGTTTGTTGAAATTACAATCAGAACGAAAGTTTAGAAAACAATTGTGTAATTTGCCGCCTTTTTTATTTTTTAAATATGCTATATCATCATTCATTCTGTTTGCTTAGATACAGGACATCTGATCCTAGTTTAGGCACATGTAATAAATGTTCTATGATGTAATAACGATGCACTATGTTAACATTAGAATTAAGATTTATGTTTTTTTTTTATATAATTAATAAATTATTATTATTATCTCCGATTGAAATTCACGGGGCGAACCCCGGTCATTTGGAAGGCGTGCGTGGGGATATTGATCCAACAATTATTATTATTATTATTATCATTTCAACAAGCCGTTCAAGCACCATGTTTAACCGCACATAAGTATAGTACCATAGATTTTGTTTTTTTTTTATGTAGCAGGTCTGCTTACAGAGTCTAGTGGTGGTTGGCAGTATGTAATATTTCCTTTGTCAGTTTGATATTAGTAAGCAAATTTAAAAATTTTGCCCTTACCGGGTCTTTAACCCAGGACCTCTTGATCCGAAGGCAGGGTCTCTCCCAACTAGGCTTAAGCGGTTGTCAATGAGGACAGCGGACAACAATTTATTTAGGGCTGTTTGAATTCAGTGCAAGGCCAAGATTTTAATTTAGACTGACTACATACTGGGGAGAAATATAATAAACACTGACTGTATGACAGTAGATTAAAATCTACTTACGTTATTCAAGTTGTGGCTGTTATGCCACTACACACAGTTTAGTGATAGGATAAACGCTCTGGCTTGTTTGCAATCTAATCACATCCATACTAATATTATAAATGCGAAAGTGTATGTGTGTTTGTTTGTTTGTCCGTCTTTCACGGCAAAACGGAGCGACGATTTGACGTGATTTTTTATGTGGAGATAGTTGAAGGGATGGAGAGTGACATAGGATAGTTTTTATTCCCGAAATCATCCCCTAAGGGGATGAAATGGGGGGGGTAAAAGTTTGTATGGAGCTGCGATATAAACGAGTTCCACGCGGGCGGAGTCGCGGGCAGCAGCTAGTGCTTAAATAAATGAATGAAATACAAATAAACGGTTACTTTACGCGAGGCCATAATTTGTGGGAAAGGGACAACTTCATACAAACTTTTCACCACTTTAGGGAATTCTCTCCCTGGAAAAAATCCGGGATAAAAACTATCCTATGTCCTTCCCCGTGATTCAAACTATCTCCATACCAAATTACAGCTCATCGGTTCAGCGGTTTAAGCGTGATGAGGTAACAGACAGACACACAGAAACACTTTCGCATTTATAATATTAGTATGGATTTAATATCTATCACACTAAATAACAGTACAAAAGACCTACTTGATGCCCTAAGAATTCTCTATCTTGAAGTCTACCAGTCAACCTTCGCTTAAGCTTGCTTGCAACCGTTGTGGTCTAAAAAAAAGGTTTTTTTTCCATTTTTGAAAGATAAACATACCTTGGTGGGGCAGGGAACGGTTTCTGTTCAGGCCGGAACGGGCGGTCGCGGCGTCCGTCTCGGGGCCTGCGATCAAACCAACTATGACTCTCGCGCTCCGTAATAAACAAGATACCACAACACAACAGATACACTCGGGGTCATGGTGTCATATCGGACTTGCAGTGACCCGAGGCTACTAGTTACAATTTTGCTAATCTTAACCAGCAAGATCGGATGGTGAGGTGTTGTTAGTCAAACGCCTCGGGTGTTGCCTGTTGAAACTTAAAATTGTGGCTTTGTAAGCCACTGATATTGAACAATTCGAAATTGTCTTCCCAAGCGAACGGTTAGACAAGAACATGTACCTTTATTATAAAAATCATCTCTAAAGGTAGCCAAAATAATGTTTGTTCTTATACTTTCCCAGAATTATTGTTACTGATGAAGTTAATTTGGTATCGGTATCACCCTATCAGACGTTCAACCCCCACTGTCCTACATCAGAATATTATTTGGAATACGAGAGCTAGTTTCGACGGCAGGCTACCTTTGTTGCAAATATCTTGTTAATTTTTACATCAGACATTAAAAAAGCAGTATTTTGTATTTTTCTATGGTGTTTCCAGCATTCACTTGACTTCATACCATTCAGATGCTAGAAATCGAATATGCAAAAAGTAAATGATAAAATGTTTAGCGTTGGGGTCGTTTTAGGGGCTGGTTATGGCTGGTTCCCGTCCCTAACATGAACCAAGCCATTTTCAAATGATTTTAGGTTTTCTGAACTATCGCAACCAAGAACATGGTGATCTTTGATCGAGTAAACATCGACATTACAATTAGTTTGCGGATAATAATACAGATAGATCACCATAACTTTTGGTCAGGATATCATTCAATATTATAGGAGTCTATCAACTTTTCTTGCCGTTATTCTGTCCCGTAGAAAATCGTAAGCGAGAGGACAAAAGTCAAGGTATATTAGAAATAATGTTACCTATACTCTGCATGCTAAGATCCCATAAAAATGGATTGCCAAAAATATACACAGATTTACAGGCTTGAGGAAAAGTTGATGGGCCCAAATTACCTACCAGATTACAAAATAAAATTTGAATTGACGGTTATTTGGGTATAGTTAAGAGCCTGGATTTCGGAATATTTTAAGTAACAACAATTGAACTTTATCTTATCTGTATTATCTGTAACCGAACGAACAAAAATTCACCAACTCCAAGAAGCAATAGGCACTCCTATACACTTACCGTGACTCCCAACTTAAATCCTGACATGACGACGGTATACCTACTATGCAGATCCTATCATGGATTTCAAGTCTCTGATAAACTCATCAACTTACAGCAACCCGGTCTCATAAAAACAACCCAAACATTACTGAGTGTTTTCCCTGCAGCATAAATCGGCTTTCCATTATAGTCCATTCCTTATTTCCATCCACTAATGGGTATAAAAAGATATTTCACTTATCTGTGTGGCCTTCTTATCTTTTGCGAGTATAGGCTTCTTGTATTTGTTACAAGGCTTCTTCTGTTCTGTTCTTATGCTTTAATGTTAATTGCTTCTCTTTTACCATATACTCAATGAGAGTATTTTTTCAGTTTCATTATTCGAATATGGATGAATCTATGGATCTGTCTTTATATCTGAAATAATTCTTCATATAATATGCTTCAAAGGTTTATAAAGATATATCTCTATCTCTAACATCAATTGTGCTTTTATATAAAACAATAATACAGTCTATCAAATCGTGCATTTGTTATTCCAGTAATAATTTCTTCAATAGACACTAAGGGTTTTCCATGCATTCTAATATTCCATTCTTGAGGCCTCAATTGCGATATGAGGATTTTTTTTATCACTTGCTTCTGTGCTTTTAAACTTTTTCTTGGCCTGTTAACTTTACTTTCTGTGTATCCAGGGAATTACTATGTTCTGTTAAATTAACAATCACATATTCTTCAAATTACTATATTTTATATTTAGTTATCGAAATTTTCTTTTTTCTTTCATTTTCCTGATTCAGCTACGTGCACTTTGTTACATATTTATATTGGGTAGATATGCGGAAGACCAAATACATGTACGTCATTCGTGGTCATTGATACTTCATTTCCAGAAGGCAAAATACGTGTATCTACGATACGATATCTATTATCTTCATTTCTAAACTGTTGAGCAAATTGTTCCACCTTCAATTCTGTAACTTCTTCTGTAATCAATCCTTGACAGAGTCTATACTTAAAACCTCTTTTGAATTCATGTTTTCATGGTTCAGTCCAATAATAGATGTATGTAATCCATCATTCTTCTTGTTGTATTTTCATCACATTTAGGAAATACTTTACAAAATAGAGTATTGGGAAGGTATAGCTATATGTACACTTTGCGTATATACTTCACAGTAACTGGAAGACTAATAGACATGGTGATATAAAACTGCAGCTAGTAGTCATGACTAGTTAGTTGGACATTGTAAGTTATCAGCCCTTTGGTCTCCCGAGCATCTAGAGGCTTGAAAAATCAATGTTCTCAATCCGTCTTGGTCCATGCGGTATCAAGCCCGCATCCCGACAAATCTATAACAACCGACAGTCTCACACATGCCTAGAGTATGTATCGTCTAATGTGCAAATATTAAAATATCTTTGCAACACCAACATGTTCTGATTTATATCATTATAATTTTCTGTAGAGATGTCACTGTAAAAACAAATGCAGTCATTTAACTTCGCGAATAAACACTGACCAGAAGTTCGCAAACTCATGCTGTGGTGCAATCAAGAGCACGGTATGTATAATTAAGTTGTAATTAAACCAAATCAATTCTGCATTAACTTTTATTCCGAAAGAGATAGTGTGTAAGTTAGCCTGCAAATATACACATACCTTTCTGAACCATATCCTTCTTCGCGGAATCTGTCCCTCTTGTCCGGATATTCCCTCTCGCGGTAGCGTTCGTGCTCAGGGGGCGCCCTCCTGACAATGCAATAAAAACAATATTTACCTCATGATTCGTACAAAAGATAAACAACAAAGTATTTTTTAATATTTACCTTTCCCTATAATCCCTCCCTTCATCAAAGTCCGGTCGCTTAGGCCTTCTGTCCTCATATTGATTGTATCGGTTAAACCCTGGAAACAATTGAAAATTAAAAACCATTCATCAAACCAACACCACAAACACCATCCATAGACTGCGCGAAATTTTGCAAAAATCTTGTCAAATAGTATACCTCTGGGGTCCTCCCTGGAATGGTAAGTGTCTTCCCTGGGGCGCTTATGGTATTCTTCTGCAGTGTACCTATGCTCTTCATATCGCTGGCTCCTGGAAACATTATTTGTCTGTGAAGTTCACTGTTGCTCATTCAACTATAACCTATATACAGCATAATATGTACATAACTTGTTGTTGTTGTTGCAGTGGACTGTACCGGAAGCACAACATAAGTAATAACCAGGGCCTGTACTTTTCGTGCCAATGACGTCAAACGACACATGGGATGGTTACAAGTTGTCTTTTCGTAAACAGTTACGACTCACAACCTCTTTAATTAAAATATATTGGCACTTAAAAAGGTCTTAGACTGACACTGTCATTCAGATGAACAATAAGTTGATGATGGAATTGTTTAGTTATTGTATTCACAATCATATGTAGTATTTATTTTTACTACCGTACTTATAAAAAGTTGTTGTATACAATGTCATCTGTACAAGCATATTTATTTCGATTTTCCGTTATTGGAGGTCTCGTAAAAAACTTAATTAAACTTATATTATTGATCACAACATTCTGTTCCTGTGTGTAAAATGACGTATTTTTTACGTCATCAGCATGAAAAGTACACGATGGTAATAACAATTAAATACAACACCAAATATACAAAACAACATCAAATATGCCATTTCAGGTGGCATGCACTTTGCTGGCTTGTGGATTTCAGTCAAATAGTCTGGCCAACATCGATGTCACTGGAGAGGAGCTTAGAGCCTCACCCCCTCTTAACAGGGAAGAATAGCTTTGCAGCAGCTAGAAGCTCAAGACAGTTATCTTTTGATGAAATTCTCATTCTGGGAGTAAACGGATTCCACTAACTAAATCATATACAAATTCAAATAACTTTGATTTTGATGTTGATCACTTCAGCATAATATATTCTAGCTTTATAGGATTCGCTTTAAAAAAAATCCTGTAGTTTTTGAGGTAGGTGCCTATAAGTTTCAATTTACTGCAAATTTTGAACAAGGAAAACCTATAAACGTAGTCCTTCATTGTGTCAATAACGTACTAAAAAATCATCAAGATTGGAAAATATTTTGTAGTGGAAAAACATTTTCTCTTTTTCTATGGACAAGTACCGTAGTATTCCAAAGGTATTCTTCCCTCTTAAATCTTATAACCAAAAGAGAAGAGAGAGACGGCTACTCTGATTTTAATAACATGACTGATAGCCAGACATTCAAATGTTTATAAGTGCGTACGGATTTGAGCTGCTCAACCTGAGGCATGCTCGCCCCGCGCGGCGAACCAAATAGTTGCACTTCAATATGCGCGGGTGAGGCGGCGAGCACGTTCAAAATGGCTTCGGACTGAATGATTTCGGGTCTCACAACACCTTTTCCTTTTCATGTATTTGTAACATAATTGTTCCAAATTTATTAAGTAACATTGATTATGATTACACACGCACGGCTCTGCCACTTGCTCAACTTCGTGCGTCTCGCGCACAAAATAGTTAGATCTTGTAGTTCTGTCCGCGGCAAGCTCAGCACGTCTATCATGAGACGGCCACGACATACCCTCGATTTTTCTCCCACCACTAGAGAGACGGATAGTGCGAGAAAAGTCGAGAGAGCTCGCGCGCCGTCTCATGATAGCCGTGCAGATACACGTACAAATTACGCGAGGAACACACACACAAAATACCGACTCTGGGCGGTTCGCGCAGTGCGTGGGCGCGTACGAATTTGAGCAGAATAGGTGAGCCGTGTGTGCCTCAACCCGAGGCAACAGTAGCCGGCAAATAACTTGCGCAACGCGGGACGAAGTGGGGGGACAGCTCGCACGTACAATTCGCCCTGCGAACTGCCCCTCCCCTTCGTCCCGCGTTGCGCAAGTTATGTGCCGGCTACTGTACTGAAATACGTACGCACAAGTAGAGCGCATACCACCAGTTTTACTATTGTGTGTTTTACTTAAAGTACCTTTTATATTCATCGTAATGTCTCTGCCTTTGACTGTATTCCTCCTCATTGCAATGAGCCTGGTTATATTTCTCAATATTTTTATATTTGTCATGTTGGAATCTGCAATGAGTTTACAAATAAACTCTTTTGTTGATTATGATGAAAATGAGCTGATATTTTGTTTTAGAATGACCACGATATGAATGCAACAAATATTTAGAACATTTTCTGTCAGAGTATGAAATCATGTTGTTGTTGTTAAAAATTAAATGAGACCGGAGTAAACACATACGCAAGACATGAGATGTTATGAATCTGTAAGCAAAATTTAATAATTTTGCAGGTGTTTGTCTGCAAGTTGCCACAATGTAACATAGTCATTGCCCTGTGAAATTATTATTCTAAAATGGTTTTTTATTGTCATTTAACTAATTTTGATTTATTTCACTTTAAAATCAACAAGATATTTACCACTGAAATATGAGTTTGTTTGGCTGGTGAAAGTATGAGGCATAACTTTGAACTGAAAACATTCGGCGAATATTTGGTTAGGCAAAAGCTGGACCCAAACGTTCGGCCGAATATTCGTATTCAGTAAAACCCATATTTGATGCATCTCTATATATATGCAACCAATGGCATCGAAAATGATGAGATACTTGAATGAATAGGTTTTACGGTTCTGCTTAGGGTTAACCTAACATTGTAATTTCTGAACAGGTAAGTCAGTGTACAACTCTTCATAGAATGGTTCAAAAAACAGATGAGGGTACATCATTTATAATTTCTAATACAGTATCAGTTGCCCTAAGTAAACCTAAATCCTCAGTTAAAATATTACTTTAATTCTGACCTTACCCAAAACAAAGCTGAATCAAATTAATCATTAATTGCATTCTTTCTCATGAATAAATATATAAAAAAACCATATTGCCATATTTCTAGTGATTGCTGAGTGATTCCTTTTAATTGCATGAATGCATCTATTTTTTATTAAGGGGACTGTCAAAATGGTGAAGTGATGAATTATAAAGTAAATATGTCAGAATAAACAGCCCCTGTATCTACTATAAAGGAAATATATAGAGATGTACCTGTCATTGTGTTCATGGGGATAGCGGTAGTGCTCCTGGTGCCGGCGCTCTTTGCTGGAGCCCCGATAAAAACGTTGGACTTCCCGGTCCCTGTCTACATTTTCCACCGCCGATTGATGATATTCTCGCCTACAAGAGGTAATTTATTTTATTGAACTTTTGCCTGAGGTACTTTCATTATCAAAGGCCTCTGTCCTATCAGGAGTGTAAAATAATAAATGACCTATGTGATGGATAACCAGTTACCCTTAATTAACAAATCCTTTGATAAACCAGTAGGGAACTGTCTTGTGAAATCGTACATTATTATAGAACAATATGAAGCCAAGTTTTAAGCTACTAAATATTAATTATCCTCCTAAGGCCCAACATCCTACCAATAGTACTTATTAACTTTGTTATTCAGACACAGCTCCTTCAATTGTTGTGTAGTCATAGCGTACCACGGTCCTACCAGTTGGACTTAATAGAAAACCTGCCATCTTGGTTTCAAATTTGACGCTAATCGGAATTGGCGTGTCCAAACTTCTAAAGTAGCATTTTGGCTTGTCTGTGAGCCCTTTAATAAATTCTTAAATAAACTATCAAAGTTTCAAACCGTCAGTGACAGCCGGCGACATGGGAGGTCCGCGCGGAAGAGGTTACTAAATCTAAAATTATTTAAGTAATCTCGAATGATTCCGTCTTTATTTGTATATCATCTTCTTTTCTATTAGTTATTTGAAAAAAATAAAGTAATAATTTTATTGTTTTTGCCCATATTTCGCAAAACATGTTGAGTTAAAGTATGTCATACTACGAGTAGGACTGCGGGCTTTGACTACAAGACTTTTTATATGCAAAATTTTGATGGTCGCTAACATTGATGCAGTTGTTATTGTTATTTATCATAATAATAATAAATAACATATATCAAAATTAGAGATGCAACGATATGTCTATTACGATACCGATACGAATGAATCGTAATAGCGAATACGGTAACAAATGCATTACGATTTTTTAATTTACATCTATTAAATCAAGACAATTGAGTAAAATCAACAGTTTTAAATTTTAGACAGTTTACCACCTAAATGTCAAAATTAAAATCAATTCCTTTCAAATTCTTATTGAGAAAACATATAATTTTAAAATTATCAGGTATAAGTCTATTTCATATATCCATATGGACTAAACCAGCTGTGGAAAACAATCTTTCTGAATCTACAGTAGCAGCTGGTTTGATGGACAAATACTTATGGCCAATTTTTGAAGTTAGGAAGTACAGTATTTTATCTCCACTAATTTGGATTTAAATCGAACTAGTTTTAGGAATCATTATTAATCGTTATACTTTTTACGATACCGATGATCGTCAAAAATAACGATAACCTGCGGTTTACGATTATCGGCATCGGTATTGTTGCATCCCTAATCAAAATAATAATAAACAAGTTTTTTTTATTTTCCAAGGTTTAAATAAACATAAAAATCATGTTTATAAAAGCCCACGGTCCTTCCTGTAGTACCTATTCAAAAAAATCCAAATTGTCCAAGAAGGTATCATCCAGGTCCTGTACAAGTACAATAATATATAATTTGAATGAGTATAAAACAGTACTACTACTGGTAGGACTACGGGCTGTAGTGACTACATGCCGAATTTTTCGTTGGGCCTTAGGTTATACTGATCGGACTTACGGGTAATATGTACGAGGCTGGCCACGGTCTTCAGACGATTCACGGCGCTCCTTCACCACACTGTGCAGACGACGTTCTGTTGGTTCTACTTCTTCTTCTACGGCAAAAAAACAAAATATAATTAGCAAAATCTTACGATAAATCAAACAAGTGTAAACCTAAACCAATAAATGTTTACTAACCTATTATTACACTCGCTGAAGAACTACGGGCTCGTTTTGAATGCTTGTGCTTATGTTTGTGTTTCCTCTTTTTTTTTGGAGAGATTTCGCCTTCGCTGACGGAAGAAACTTCCTCGACAGACTGACTTTCCTCGGGGGACTCCGAACGCTTCTTCTTCTTGCCGTGTTTCTTCTTCTTTTTCTTATGTTTCCGCTTCTTTGAACGTCTTAGGTCATCGGATTCGCTTTCTGACTCCGAAGAGTCTGCACGTTTCCTTTTTTTCTTGTGTCGGTGTTCCGACGCGGAGGAATCGTCAGTCTCGCTCTCCGACGAACTGTTTGATTTCACACTTGCTTCAGACGCCTCCGATTCTTCCGATGACGATTGATGCCGTTTTTTAGACTTCATATTTAATTGCGAGTTCCGAGTTTGATAATAAACGACGGTCAAATACAGCGAAAATCACAAATTCCAAACGAAATTGCCAGCCTTGGCAGCCATTGAGTACAGAGTAGAGTACCAAAGAGAATATAACCACTACGTTTAAGAGACGGAACTTCATAGTACGAGCGTTTTGCTCAGGAGAAATGACCCTGAGAGGATCGTACCAACATACATAAGAAAAATCGTTTTTTACTCATAAGGGCCATTATACACCTATAAGATGGAAAGAGACGGAAAACGTTCAATTCATTCACTTTTAGGCGGTTGGTTGTGACTCAATTTGTCGTGTATAAAACGCTTAATTTACCAAATTTAGTGCTGCGAAAACCGATAATAGTGATATCAAAAACCGATAATAGTGATTTCAAGAACCGATAATAGTGATTTCAACAACCGATAATAGTTATTTCAAGAACCAATAATAATAGTTATTAGCATTTATATTTTTGATTTGCCTTATAAATTTCCCTTATAAATGCAAAAATATTGAGTTGAGGTACAACCATTATTTATTCTTTTATACATTTTGATTGCCAAAAAGGTAAAGCATAACTGCCTGATCAATGCTGCACCATGGTCGGATGCTCAATAGATGGAACGTTCGTAAATAACATCAGTTACGCTGACGACATGGTGTTGCTGAGCCCGTCGATCGACGCCCTTAGGAAGCTAGTAAGTGTTTGTGAACGGTATGCCGAGGCCCATGGTCTCAAGTACAATGTCTCTAAAAGCGAGCTGCTGGTCTTCAGAGGAAGAACTGTCAAATTGGAAGACCAAATGTTACCACCAGTGACACTGAATGGTACTCCTCTCAAAGTAGTAACAGAGTTCAAGTACTTGGGGCATTGGGTAACCGCATCGCTAAAAGATGACGTAGATGTGGAAAGGGAGCGTAGGGCGCTGGCAGTAAGAAGTAATATGTTGATTCGTAGGTTCGCAAGGTGTAGTAGCAACGTTAAAATCACCCTTTTTAAGGCGTACTGTCAATCATTTTACACTTGCAGCCTATGGATCAACTTTACTCAAAAAACTTACAGCGCCCTACGCGTGCAATATAATAACGCTTTCAGGATGGTGTTGGGGCTGCCGCGCTATTGCAGCGCTAGCGGTATGTTCGCGGAGGCGCGCACCGACGGCTTCCACGCATCCATATCATGCGCAAGCGGGTGGCATCGCTGGTGCGGCGCGTGCGTGGCAGCGCCAACAGTCTCCTTTTCACAGTCGCGGACAGGGTAGATGGCGCTTTCTGGCAATACTAGAATAGCCTACATAATTAACAGTAGTAAAACTAACATAGTTTAACATTTTAGAAATAAGCTGCTAATACCATATGGAAAATTCCGAAATAAATGATTATTTAATTTTAATATTAATTTAATTACACTGACATGTAAAGAAATTTTAGTAGAGTGATTAAGGCGGTTGAATGGCCACCATCTAATTTAGTATGTTTATACGACCATTTTGATTTGGACGACCGAGAGAGAGAGATCTAAAAAAGATCTGGAAAATCATGAATATCTTTAATTAAAAACCTTTTACTGTGTCAGGTGTTCGCTGAGGCTGGGCTTACACCAGTGAGATCAGGACCACTCGAGAGCCAAAAAAGAAGGTTTTGATAGAAATGATGCATAAAGTGTGCCATTTTATTTGCTCTCGAGTTCCGTTGTGTGAGCCCGGCCCGAGTCTGCTTGCGCAACCGGCATTATCACCCCAATTTACAGTTTCACTGACTGGAATTAACAAATAGGATCTTAAATGCAATATGAATTGTTAACTAAAATGTCACTTATGCTACATAAAATTAAATAAATGCTAAGCGTCTGACCCCCTAGCACACTAGGTTTTATGTCCGACGTAAAGCATTTGTCCCTCTTGCACTCGCATATTTGCCAGAATGGGACGAATACTTTATGTCCGACATAAAACTTAGTGTGCTAAGGGGGCGGGTTAGCATGAGGCATTTTTAAGTATTTGCCAAAAAGTGATCTGGTTATTTTTTTCAAGCTTTACATTAACTCGGTGATCAGATACATACCTACTTTAACTTTCTGAACATAAAATGAATGCACTCCTCAAATACTTGTAACATTAATAATACGAGCACCTGAATTTTATAGGAATTTACTAGAAATCAAGCAGTTTCTCCTCATGTTAGTTTTATCACGGTTTCATCTTGAGTGAGGCTGGGGTCCACTAGCACATTCACTGCCAAGAATCGCAACGCACTACGCTCGTAGCCAATCCCGTGGCTTTCCCTAGATGTAGCGGAAAGCACCTACGGCGTAGGCGCTCGCTCACTAGTCGCGTTCCTGGCAGTGAAAGTGCTAGGCTTCCTGATCCCTAGTATTAGCTTAGGTACTACTTTTATGGAAATGATTGCTGCCACCTGAATATTATGTTTGATAACATAAACTTTTGTCTGCCAAAGAATGTGAAAACTACTAGACATAGACAGTGTCAATTATGTTTGTTGTTGTTATCAGCAATAAAAAGTAACTTGATGGTGGATCTTAAATGCTTGTCTCTTAAGAGTCCGCAGTAAGCTCGATTCTCCATACAAACGTAGTTACGTTCTGATTTTAAAAATAGGCAAATGATAAAATGGATTCGCCATTTTAACATCCTGCGTGCTTTGATCATATCCCTTAGAGATTTCTTCAAATCCCAATTTCCCTACGACATATATAGTCATCTTCGTCTATTTCGATGACGGCGACCATAACATATTATGGATTAGGCCAAACATGCTCTTAAACACTAGGCCTATACCCTCCTACGTGTAGGTATAGGTACATATATAATGTTTGGCCAGGTCTACCGCCACCCATGCAATAGTATCTGTGCATTTACACGCTTGCGGTGGCTGGGCCAGCCTCCACAAGCGCAAGCGTGCGTGGGTGTTTGGCTTGCCTTGCGTGAGCTTGCGAGAGCTTGCCCGATCGGGACTAGTGTCGGTTTTTGAACACACTATTATATGCGCAAGAATTTCGAATTTCATTAAAACAATATTTATTAGGCTAAACGTTAGTAATCGAAAAGTTGTTATGCGACAAGAAAATAGAACAGTAAAATTATGCTATCCGATATAGGTAGACCTAAGTTTCATACTATAACATCTTAGAAGACCTTAGCGATATTCACGCTTAGTCGGTATGTAGTGATATTTACAATGAACTTTTATTAAGTTCAAGTGGAAGTTGTTTATGTTAACACATAGGTTCGTTAAATACATTTCTGCTTGTAACATAACACAGATATTTCGAGCAATGAAATGACGCCGCTCGCCTCGCCCGCTCGTTACTCGCTCGGCCGCCCAGGTGATGTGGTTCATAGAGAGCTAGACGAACAGGCCCGCCGCGCCGCCACGCGCCGTACTTGACTCCAACCTCTTCAAGGTTTACTTTTTCTTTAATGACTTTAAATGGCATTTTATTATTTTCAATTGTATTAGTAGTTCATCCTATTTCATATCGCAATCTGTGAAAAAAAAATTGAACTCGTTAGTTGTGAGAAGCATAAAGAACATAGATACAATCGTTTTTATTTCGTCATATTATCGATTCACCGCAGGAGACGCTTGCCCTTCTCAAATCTATTAAGACGAAGGCAATCGGTGACGATGGCCTCAGTGTGGATATGCTTATGCTCGTGGCGGATTTTATTGTTCCTACCCTTTCGGATATTATAAATTTCTCCTTGTCCACTGGAACCTTTCCGGCATCGTGGAAGTATGCTCACGTAATTCCTCTCCCCAAAATCCCTAATGCTGTATCTTTCACTCAATACCGCCCTATTTCTATTCTCCCAGTTTTGTCAAAGATCATTGAACATTATGTTAATCGTCGTCTCCTTTCTCATCTTAACAGAAATTCTTTGTTTAATCCTTTCCAATCCGGATTCCGCCCCGGGCATAGCACGGTCACCGCTTTAGTTAACGTCACCGATGACATTCGTCTCAATATCGAGTCCAAAAAGCTCACTGTCCTTGTTCTTCTTGATTTTAGCAGTGCTTTTAATACGGTAGATTTTGATATTCTGCTAGGTATTCTCCGCTCTCTTAACATTTATGAAACTCCCTTATCCTGGTTTCGCAGCTACCTCTTTGGCAGGCGCCAGCGCGTTACGTTCGATGACAAGATGTCCGAGTGGTGCGAACTCTCCGCTGGCGTTCCACAGGGCGGGGTGCTTTCTCCATTATTGTTCTCTGTTTTTATAAATAGTATCACCGAATCCCTAACTACATCATATCACCTTTACGCAGATGACCTACAGATTTATGCAGCGGCTACTGTGGATGATGTCTCCGCATTAATTTCGGAAGTCAATCGAAACCTAGAATCTATACGCTGCTGGGCGTGTAAGTATGGTTTACAAATTAATGCGAAGAAATCGCAAGCGATTGTTATTGGTAGTCCTTACTATGTAGATAAGCTCTCAAAGGTGGTGGTGCCTGACATTATTTTTGATGGAATTTCTATTCCTCTTTCCTCTACTGTCAGGAATTTGGGTATCACCATGGACCAGACGCTTTCTTGGTCACCCCATATAGCTGAGGTGAGTCAGAGGATCTTTAGATCCCTTCACTCCCTAAGACGTCTCCAGAATTTCCTTCCTCTTCGTACCAAGTTGACCCTTACTCAATCTCTTTTGCTTCCTCTTCTGGACTATGGCGATATTGCGTTTCTGGACCTCAACGAGGAGCTACTTGATAAGCTGGAGCGTCTACAAAATGTATGTATCAGATATGTATTTGGTCTACGCAAGTATGATCATATCTCTGAATTCCGCTCTAAGCTTCGATGGTTACCGATTCGCCGGCGCAGGGATGTGCATATCCTGTCATTACTTTTCAATACACTGTTCAGCCCTACTTCCCCTCCTTACCTTTCTGAGCGGTTTAGTTATATGGCAGACGGCAGTGGCCACCGCTTGCGGTCGAGTACTAACCTTACTCTTGCTGTACCGTCTAGAAAGACGCGAACATACTCCAGATCTTTTACTGCGCGCGCTGTTAAATTGTGGAATGAGTTGCCTTTGTCGCTGAGACAGTCGCAGTCTGTTGCGTCACTTAAGATGAATTTGAAGAAGTTGTGGCTTTCCAATGACTTGTGAATTGGTTGAATATAGTATTTATTTATTTATTGTATATTTGCGATATATATGTAACATATGTTAGTGTGTATTATATTTTATATTGTATATTTATATATGTATTGGCATGTTTTTATTTGTCTAGAATTAATACTAATTAGGATTTGCTTTATTTTCTCTGTTTTTGTACACGGTATAAGTTTGCCTATCTCGTTCTACCTACCTTCCTCTCAATTGCTCAAAGGTTAGCTGGAAGAGATCCCTTATAGGGATAAGTTCGCCTTTGTACTTTGATCTATTGTGTGACATGTATATTCCTTAACCTGTTATTGTGTACAATAAAGTGCTTACATACATACATACATACATACATTCACTATATTCTAGTTCCATTTACTTTATAATGAAGCTACATATGGACAATTGGTAGTATTGGTACATATGCATGCACTAGTAAAACATAACTGAACCTCTACCCGGGGCAGTCGGGTAAAAACACGTTTAATTTTATATATGCGAACAACAGAGGTCGAAAATATCGAAACATCTATGTCGTAAACATGTTACTTCACATTAAAACTTTTTGCTGAAATTGCTTCTATCGGGTGTTGAGATTGAAAAATACTGGCTGTATAAATACCAAAATTTAAGTGATTTTTTTTTTTCTACAGAATACCACAGCTTATAACAGAGCAGTCACATAAATAAGGAATATTTTCATTTACCTACCTACAAGTTGTGATAAATTGTAGACTGTGCATGTGACTTAGTATTTTTCTTTGGATATTTCAATACACAAAAATCATTTCAACAAGTCCATCTGAAAAGTGGGACTTGCTCCAATTTCCGAGGTTCTATGGTAACTTTTGGGCTGCCGCTGTAAACACATACTCTTACTCCATCTCCATACTACCACAGAATAGGTAATAGTACAAGTACAGAAGGGACACTCCTTTGATCTTTAAAAAAGGCGCTTTTTTCTTAGCCAAAACATTAATATTTATGGCCCTCTGACGTCGTCAACGCCAACGTCGACGTTCATCGCTACAAGTACCTACATGCCAGTTCCCCAACGTTGGGGCACCGGCATGTACTTGTAGCGATGAACGTAAATCGCGGAGTGTCCCGCGCCTGATAATATTCTCTAGTTTTTTTTTCATATGAGCACAGCTCATTTCATGCTCATAATGTCACATCACATTCAGCGAATATTTCATTATATTGGTACATACATTGAATTATCTGTCACAACTTACGCTACACTTGGTCTAGTCAAGGCTAAGGCGGATGTCACACTGCTCCGCATCTCCGGATGGAGGTGCGGAGCTCGTTGCATGCAAGTACCTCAGTTTGTATATAAATTCCGTATGATACGACACACTGTACCGCACCTCCGTCCGGCGAAATTTGTATGTAGCTCCGTCGTGATCGAGTAGTCGTTCCTTACATTTGGGTTCCAAATCATTTTCTCTCAGTCTCGTACTGTCGCCATCCACCTTATTCCGCATACTCATCTTAAAAAAAGTATATATATACAATTTTAGTATAGAGTTAAGTAATAATAATAGGTAATATTGTCCTGTGTCTATTAATACTGATAATGGTATTTATAAGCGATGAATACAATATTAGTTTAAATAGTAAAGACAAGGCAGTGATACCTATTCGTAAGACAGTTTTTGCTTCCGTTGGTTATCCCATTTTAAGTAGATATTTTGCAACTATTTGTACACTCCCGCTATCAGGCCCGTACTGAAATTTTCGGATCCTTACAATATATTGTAGAATAAAGGCTTGATTAAGTGACCATGTAATTCAAACGTAAAGATTTAAGACAGCTCTAGTCTACCTTCACATCTAAAACAGCGCAGTGTTATCTCGCTCATTATTAGACCAGCTCAACTAAGGAAGTACATATCAATTTATAGAACAAAGCAGCCAGAATAACGTCACCACTTTCTCTGTAGGTATGTGATACTGTGTTCCTGGTGGTGAGTCAGGCCGCCAGAGCTCCTGAGGCTGTGTTGAGTGAGGGAGCCGCGTTTGTCTTGTCTCCATCCATGAACACAACGAATCCTCAGATCAATAAAGGGTCTACAATGCGTTTGACTCTTCTGGAATCGTAAGCGTCCATAGGCTAAAGTGTCTGCTTACCATCACGCAGACCGTATGCTTGTTTGCCATCGTCGAAGTTGAAAATACCTCAAAATCAATAGGGTCGCCAATGCGTTTAAGACTCTTCTGGAATCGTAAGCATCCATAGGCTACGGTGTCTGCTTACCGTCACTCAGACCGTATGCTTGTTTGCCACCGTCGAAGTTAAAAGTACCTCAAAATCAATAAAGGGTCGCCAATGCGTTTAAGACTCTTCTGGAATCGTAAGCATCCATAAGCTACGGTGTCTGCTTACCGTCACTCAGACCGTATGCTTGTTTGCCACCTTCGAAGTTAAAAGTACCTCAAAATCAATAAAGGGTCGCCAATGCGTTTAAGACTCTTCTGGAATCGTAGGCGTCCATAAGCTTAAGTGTCTGCTTACCATCACGCAGACCGTATGCTTGTTTGCCACCGTCGAAGTTAAAAATCCCTCAAATCAATAAAGGGTCGCCAATGCGTTTAGGACTCTTCTGGAATCGTAGGCGTCCATAAGCTACGGTGTCTGCTTACCGTCACTCAGACCGTATACTTGTTTGCCACCGTCGAAGTTAAAAAAAACCCTCAAATCAATAAAGGGTCGCCAATGCGTTTAAGAGTCTTCTGGAATCGTAGGCGTCCATAAGCTAGTGTCTGCTTACCGTCACTCAGACCGTATGTTTGTTTGCCACCGTCGAAGTTAAAAATACCTCAAATCAATAAAGGGTCGCCAATGCGTTTAAGAGTCCCATAAGCTAGTGTCTGCTTACCGTCACTCAGACCGTATGTTTGTTTGCCACCGTCGAAGTTAAAAATACCTCAAATCAATAAAGGGTCGCCAATGCGTTTAAGAGTCCCATAAGCTAGTGTCTGCTTACCGTCACTCAGACCGTATGCTTGTTTGCCACCGTCGAAGTTAAAAATACCTCAAATCAATAAAGGGTCGGCAATGCGTTTAAGACTCTTCTGGAATCGTAAGCGTCCTTTGGCTATGGTGTCTGCTTACCATCAAGGAGACCACATGCATGTTTGTCACCGTCGAAGTTGAAAAAAATACCTCAAATCAATAAAGGATTGGCAATGCGTTTAACATGTTCCACCGTAGACCATCGTAGTATAAAAGAAAAAAAAACCGGCCAAGTGCGAGGTGGACTCGCGCACCGAGGGTTCCGTCCAAAAAATCTCCGGTTAACATCTGAGGACAGGCACATATCCTTGCTTGGGATTCAAACTTACCTCTTTACCAAAATCGGTTATCCCACGAGAAGTTTCAAACCAATATGCTGCTCTTTATCATGAGTGATTGAGGTGCCCACGAGGTGCCGGCACATTGAGCACTGTGCTCCTGTGCTTGGCTCGGCCAGTCGGCTTTTCAGTGCGGGCGAGAGCAAGAATCTACTTTAAAATTGTTATTACCGATATGGGATATTTTTAGGCACTGATGTTGAAGGCACAGGGTGAGATTCCACAGGAACAATCAAGTTTGCAGGACTGCAGGCGAAACTGAAATACATTGCGAGAATTAAATAAAATAGTACATGAATCAACTTTTTGTTCAGGGGATACAACCATCAATCATCATTTGACGTGTGAATTGGCCTAGTGGATAGTGACCCAGCTAAGCTACCCAACGATAGCCCACACCATGAGTTTGCAGAGAAATAAATACTTTACGGGTAGGGGTACCTTTAAATATATATATTTTATATCTTATTGTACCTACCATTTTGTTGGCGTGATTACAGCTTTCTAGTAATAAGGCTCAATGAGCTAAGCCGCAGACGGACTGACGAACAGATGGACAGACGGACATGGCGAAAATATTAAGGCTTCCATGTTGACTACAGAACCTTAAAAACGTCCACTATGAAAAAAGTAACGGTAAATGTGTACTTGTAGCTAAGTTATGTTTTTGACTTACCGGATATTATCTTTGGGAAAACTGGCAAAGAATCCTCCCCTGAGGTTTTCTCGGACGGACACAAAACAGGCATCACAGCGTGTCGTTTATACATACCATTCGAATCACTATTATAATAGTTACAATACAAGCACTAAAACACTTTTACGAGTCCTTATCTCAAAACACACTACGACTCTCTATCTCAAAAATAACGAGTCTCTGTCTCAAAAATAATACATAAACACGCGCGCGCGCGAGCAAAGGAGTTACAGGAAATCCAGAAAGAATAATTAAATTTTCACCTAAATATGGAAAAACACAATGTCAAATCAAATGTCAATTAGACGTTAGAATTTGAAATATAAAGAAAAATAAGAGATTTTGACAAGTTGACAACGCATGAGTGTTGCCATCCAATATATTCGTCTTGTAAGTTGGCAAACGACCCAAGTTTCTCGATGTCGCTATACATTTTGTTCTCACTATAGGAGTTTCTGCGGACTGTAGAGTACACGTACGTAGCGTAGTTAATAGTGTACTTAACTTACAGACACAGACCACAGACTAAACTAAATTCCGAATAATACGATGAATGACGGGGTGTATACATGTCATGATTTATCAGCCCCAATTTATCAGAAGCTGATTGCTATCGTCTCGAGGCAAGTTGCGCTGCTGATCCCAATTTGGACCATGGAAATATTTATGATCAGCCAAGTTTTTGGTCAGATAATTTTGAAGTAAAATATCTAAAATATTATGTAATAATGTGTATGATATAAAGCTTGTATTTTAAATGTGTTTTAGAGCGAATGATGGGGCTGACAAATCATTATATGTATATACCCCATTAACAGCGCGCGCGTTAAAAGATCTGGAGTATGTTCGCGTCTATATAGACGGTACATAAATAAAATTAAATTAAATGTTGTAAGCAAATTAATTATATGTTATGGCTCCTTCACACTGCGCCATCATGGCCGCAGTTATGCGGTGGAATGAGATTAAAGTATGTGTTTCTGCCTCTAACGCATAGTTGCGTCCTGTATCATGATGTGATGGTCCATTTTGTAAAGTAACCATTAGGTAAATTGACCGCATTTACAACGTAAATAATATATACATATTTTTCTTAATGTAATATGATACTCAACATTTTTGTGATTAATGGGCAATCCACATTAAGTGATTTGTCAGCCCCAATTCATCAGAATCTGACTAATTGCTATAGTGTGGATGCATGTTCCAACCGTCAAACGAGTTGTACGGACTAATTGCATGAAAATCACAATTTGGACCATGGATTTTGCATGATCTGCCAAGTTTTTTTTTCTCACAAATTTCATTCAAATAAATAGAAACGAAAATTAAAAAATATATACTAAAGAATATTGTATTAATATTTTACACTGTGATTTTGTTTTTGTTTCTTTAAACGGTGTTTTCAACCACAATTTCATTCAGTGTGGCCAACTAACAGTAAAAAAGCGAAAATTGCCGCATTCAAACGGTCCTGCAAAGCGGACTGCAAGATTGTTACTAACCGATGAGATAGGGCGAGACAGCACGTCGATCATGAGGCGGCCGTGACATACTCTCGATTTTTGTGTCTGCACGGCTATTACGCGACGGCACGCGAGCTCTCTCAATTTTTCTCACACGATCCGTCTCTCTCTTATTAGAACACCTTATATTTACAAACACATGGGAGTGTTCGGTAATTGTTAAGGATCATGGAATATCTGACCATAATAGCGTCTTATTTAGATGTCAGGCTCAAAAATTACAAGTAGAAAACAAGGGACGCTATAGCTATAAACGTATTTTCAGTCAAAAAAACATGCAAAACTTTAGAGCCGACTTAAAAAACATAAATTGGAATGATTATATACTATCAATAAATGACATTAACAGGAATTTTAACAAGTTTCACAAAGTACTAAAAACATTGCTGAATAGGCATATTCCTGTAAGGCGAATAAGAATAAAAAATAAAATAAATAAACAAACATGGCTTACTATTGGCCTAAAAACGGCATGCAGGAACAAAAGATTCCTTAGGATTGCAAGAAATCATACCAAAAATAAAAAAAAATATTTCATATTTCAAAATTTACGAAAAAATATTAAAAAAGTGAGTAATTAAATCAAAGAAAATAAACTTTATAAACCAGATGCAACAATCAAACAATAAAAAAAAAACGATGTGGAATATTATAAAGAACACCACGGGTCGTCATAAAGTCACGAAACACGATAATCTGAGTTTAAAACTTGGAGATCTTGTTGTAGAATCGCCCGAACAGGTAGCGAACGCTCTCTATGAACACTTTGCGTCGAAAAAGGGCGGGAAACTTCGAGGCGAGCGCGCGTCTTTTTCTCGAATTCTTAAAATTTAATAATTATAGTGGTCAACGCAGGATAATTTATTTGTAAATATTATCAGTAGTTAGTTTTTATTACTCTGTGTATATAACTCCATCCTTTAGGTAAGTTTTTTGTATATATTTCGTCATGGATCCCCCTGATGACGATGATCCCAGGGGGAGGCCTAGGTGTCCCCGAGGTATCGCATACGGTCACTATTTATAGTGACCACAATAATAAGTCTGATGGTATGGATACTGACGGTTAAGGAAACGAAAGTCGGTCACTAGAAAAATTTGCCGCCACTGCAACAAGAAGCGTGGCAAAAATGCAGAATCTAATAGAGATAGAGATTTGCTCCGGGATGATTGCAATTGTCAGGATTCTACTTTTAAGCCGGATAGCAATCAAGTTCAAGCCCCACCTCCTCCTCCATCGTCAGCTCCGGTTACAGTACAAGCTCCGGTCTCAGTTACTGACACTCTTTCTCAGCCCGCAGACTTGTTTAGGAAGCAGTTCATTCAGTCAGATTGTTCTCCGTATGTAATTCATGTGCAGAAACAGTAGGAGTCGCCTAATGATGGCACTTCTATTCACTCCATGGCTTTTGGGAACCTTCTAAAAAAACTCAATTTTAAAAACATTGTTAATGGTAGTGTCAAACGCATTGGACGGAATAGAGTCACCCTTTCGTTTACAAAATACCAGGATGCAAACAATTTTCTCAATGACAAAAGGTTTACTGACAACAAATACAAATCATTTATTCCATCATTCCATGTAATAAGAATGGGAGTAATAAAGGGCGTACCAGCAGAGTGGTCTTTAGATGAGGTTAAAGAGAACATCAGTGTACCTGTTGGTTGCGGTGATGTTATAAAGCTGCGAAGACTTAATTACAAAGTTATGGTAGATGGTTCCCCAGTGTGGAAGCCATCTCAATCTGTAGTTCTTACATTTGATGGACAGGTTCTGCCTAAACGTATATTTATGTGTTACAATTCTCTCCTTGTAGATTTATATGTCTTTCCCACCATCCAATGCTTCAATTGCTGCCGCTTTGGACACACACAGATGCAATGCAGATCAAAGCCGCGCTGTTACAAATGTGGGCAAGGGCACACTGGCTCTTCATGTAACATTGAGGAGGATTGTGCATCTTGTTGCTTGTGCTCTGGTCTTCATTTTGCGATAAATAAACGATGTCCTGAGTTTGAACGCCAAAAGAATATTAAATTGACAATGGCACAAAGTGCAATATCTTATGCGGAAGCATCAAAATTACATCCTCCAGTAACTAAACCTTATGCCGATGTAGTCATGGCTGCTCCTCCATCCTTCCAGACTGCAATAAATAGTCCATCTCACTCACTCAACAACACAGCTTCACAGTCTTATAAGAAGACAGTTTTTCTCAAACCCAGAAATATACCTAAGCCTACTAGAAATATACCGCGCAACAGGCTCGGCCGCCCCAGCGGCTCCTCACCCTCCTCTTTCCCGTTCTGAGAATAAGGGATTGTTGAGATTGTTGTAGGTACTAGCGCTAGTAGCTGTTTGGCAAGTGGCGAAAGTATTAATTATTCGGAGATAATGTTGTTTCCTTTTTCCTGATCAGCACGGCTATCACGACACGGCGCGCGAGCCTTCTCAATTTTTCTCGCACTATCCGTCTCTCTCTTATTAGAACACTTAGAACAAGTGCTAAAAAAATCGATGCCGCGGCCGGCTCATGAACATGATAGACGTGCTGATCTGAGAATTATATCAAGGGATGGGATAGATTAGTAGGTATAGGTTAGTACCTCTAGAGTAGGTAGCGCTCGTAGCTACTCGTATTTGGCAAGTAGCTAAAGTATTCATTACTGGTATGTATAGGTAAAATATGGTAATGATGTTTCCTCGTTCCTTAGCTGAGAAATTATGTTATGGATGGTTTAGATTAGTACATATACTGGCACTAGTTGCTATTTTGCAAGTAGCTAAAGTATTCAATCAGACCCCGTATCGTATTCGGCCTTATGTAGAGAAAAGATAAGGCCAACCATGTCAGAAGGTTCCTAATATATGTACTTACATCATGTATGAATTTAAATATAAAAATAACTAAGCGGTTTTCGTATATTTTGGTAGCAGAGCATGGTTTAGATTTAATATTTTAGGGTCAGATATCTATCTAATCCTATCTGGATTAGAGCAGATACATTTGTGGCTTTGGGTTTTATAGAATAAAATATAATATGCTATCAGTTGTTTTCTTCAAATTGTATTATAGAACTTGCGTCCACCATCGCTATTAGAATGGATTTCAATGTTGATGTCCCAATTAGCACAAAACTGCATTATAGGATGTAACAAAATTCCACATCGGTAACTTTAGCATTTATAAAGACTTATTAGAGTACACTCCTACTACAATAGCTGAAAATTACGCTTTTGCCTGTATAGTAATGCTATTATGCGTCACGGAGACAAGACTGTAATGTTGCAAGCATTATTATAGGTATACAGTTCAGTATTATACAGCTCTTAGCAATCAATAGTACTGTCAGCAGCAAATAAGCGCGATTGTGGACTTAAACTAAGATAATTCTGAGTTGAAGGCCAAAAGTGAACCCTCATCACGCCAGCATTTTAAGAAAGAACATGTGAACTACTATAATGCAATAAGTTATTCTGTGACTTCAATTAACAATGATATAATGCGTCTTGCTGCATATAGTTGAACTTTAATACTGGTCAGCTTGTTACACGCAATCTTATAATAGCACTTATAAAGACCACATGCTCACTATGAGTTAATACATATGATGCTATATTACAGCAAACTGCTATAAATTAGGTTACCCATGATCCCGGTTAGAGCTTAATACTTGTACTAGCGTCGGGAATTAATCTGCTAATAGAGTTTAATAAGATCTAGAAGCCTCATTATTTCAGCGCATCTTAGGGACTATCAGCAGTTATAATCGACGTCAGCATTGCGATAATAAGTCTCTCTCAGTCACATCATAATTTGACAAAAGACTACAATATGCAATCCCCTTCAGGGAATGGTAGCGCATTATTAAGTCACCCAAAAGAGCAATCTACTAAGGATATTATTCTAGAAATCATTAAATTATTTTCCAATGCTAATAGTAATATGAATTCAGAACCGAACATCGCTGCTCAATTAATTAGTTTATTATCTAAAGTGTTCAATTTCAATAATGGCGAACAAATCCAAAGTTCTCCAGTGGAATTGCCGTAGTATAAATAATAAGAAATCGGATTTACTTCATTTAATCAGGAAATATGATCCATTTGTTATCACACTTTCCGAAACATGGCTTCGGTCTGAGTCATGTTTCAGAATTCCTGGCTACTCATGTCTCCGTGAAGATAGATCAGACGGATATGGTGGTGTAGCTATTCTTGTTAAAAACTCATTTAGTTTTACATATCATTCATTATCACATAGTAAAGATTATTCCATTATTTCCGCTATTGTAAATAACATCTCCATAGTTTCAGTGTACATTCCTCATCCTTCATTAGTCATTCTTAGAGAAATTAGAAGCATAATATCATCCCTTCCTTCCCCTTTCATTGTTTTAGGTGATTTTAATTGCCATCACCCCGCCTGGGGATGCATCAATTCGAGTAATTTAGGAGAAGAAATAATTGATATGGTTCATTATTTTAATTTGTGTATATTAAACTCTGGAGCCCCGACGCGTCGCTCTGCTCCAAATGAGAATCCTAGTGCCATAGATTTGTCAATTTGTAGTTCATCAATTGCAGTGTCAGTATTTTGGGAGGTTCTTCCGTTTTCTTATGGTAGCGATCATTTTCCGATTTTAATCTCATTCCCTTTCAAAAACAAACCGCTCAAGCGCCGCAAGATCTCCACTTTTGGGTTATAAACTCCAGAATGACAAATGGCAACATTTTAGGGAGCATTTGGATGAGAAGTTGGCCCAATTGCCCGAGGTGTCCCATAACCAAGTTTTACAATCATCTGATGCTTTCGTTAAGCTTCTGATTGAAGTAGCAGATGAAGTATTTCCGTCCAAAAAGAAGGGTTCTCAGTTTGATATCCTCAGCCCGCCTTGGTGGGATTCCGAATGTACAGAAACTGTTAAAAAGAGAAAACAGATGGAATTAGCATATAATGATAATATGAATGAGGAAAATTTTAATAGCTTATTAGGGGTTATGAAGGAGACAAAACAATTTTTAAAGAAAAAGAAGCTTGAGGGTTGGCGCTCCTTCTGTGCATCTATATGCCCTAGTACTCACCCATCTGAAGTTTGGAAAAAAATTCGGATGTTTAGGGGGGCCTTTGTTGAAACTAATGGCCAAATTGATCCTTCCATTGCTGGAAAATTCTTAAATAAGTTAGCTCCTCCTTTTGTCCCATTTCCCTTTCCAATTAGTGTTGAATTTTTAAGATCTTCTAATGTTGATAATGATACACAGCGATTTAATAGTCCGTTCTCAATGCCAGAATTGAAGAGTGTGCTCACTTATGTCGTAGATTCCGCCCCGGGCTACGATGGTATTCCTTACTCTTTTTTGTTACATGCCAGTGATAATGTGTTAGGTTATTATCTGGACCTTATCAATGTTATCTTTCTGACAGGTAATATTCCTCCCAAATGGAAAATGCAATTAGTGTTGCCACTTCTCAAACCAAATAAACCCCGTTCTGATCCAAATTCTTATCGTCCTATTGCGTTGCATCGGTTTTAATCAAGGTCATGGAACACTTGGTTAAAAATGGATTGGAGTGGTTTATTGAAAGTAATAGATTACTACCAGATATTCAATATGGCTTTCGGAAGAGCAGAAGCACTTTAGACTGTGTTAGTTTGTTAGTTTCTGATGTACTTCTGGCATTCTCCGAAAACAAGTGTGTGGTGGCTTGTTGTGTAGATATCAATTCGGCTTATGATAATGTAAATATTTCAATTTTAGTTAATAAGTTGTTGTTGCTGGGTGTTCCAAGTCGTTTGTGTGTTATGATCTCCGCTATGTTCTCTGAACGATTTATAAGATTGAATTTAGAATCTGAAATTTTATATAGAACAGTATGGAAAGGACTACCACAAGGGTCTGTTCTTAGTCCTTTACTGTTTAACGTTTATACATACGATTTACTTCCTCATCTGACTGATTCTGTATCCGTCATTCAATATGCTGATGATATAGTATTGTATTGTAATAATAAATCTATTCATAATGCTTGTGAGATTATGAACAGTAATTTACAAAATTTGAAAATTTATTTTGATAAGAATGGCCTAGATCTCTCAGTTTCAAAATCTGCAGCAATTTTATTTTCTCCTAGGAAAAGATCCGTAGATGTAAATTTGACTTACAATGGATCTACAATTTCGTTTTGCAAGGAAGTTAAATATTTAGGAATTGTTTTAGACTACAAACTTTCAGCCAAAGATCATTGTAATTACGTGAGGAACAGATGCGAACGTTCACTAAATATATTGAGATGTTTGGCTGGTGTTTGGTGGGGAAGCCACCCATTTTATTTGAAACTCATTTATAATGCTGTTATAAGGAGCGTTTTAGATTATGGCACTTTTCTTCTAACTCCTGGTACTGCAGATGCCCTTAACATGTTAAATGTTATCCAAAACAAGTCTCTAAGGACAGTCCTTGGTGCAATGAAGACAAGTCCTGCCAATGCAATGCAAGTGGAGGCGGTGGATCCGCCTATTCACTTAAGACGTCAATTTTTAGCCGATAGATATATTTTTAGAACCATGCAATTCTCTAATCATCCTCTATTATGTAAATTATCTGTTCTTCATAATCACATTCAGACATCTTCGTATTGGCGTAATAGAAGTCCTCCTAGTATTATAAATAGTTATCTTAAGTTCCAGAGTTTAACTTCGCCTACTGTCAGATATCTCTCTCTTACCATATATGAAAAAGACTTTGATTCACTGACCATTGCACCACAAGTTTTTCTGGATTCTGGCATCGTTAAAGATAGAGCAAGTGCAAAGCCAATATTTAACAATTTGGTTGGTGAAAATTGGGCTAATTGGCATCACATTTATTCAGATGCATCTAAAAGTTCGGCATTAAGCTGTGTTGGGGTTGGTGTATACCACCAACTGTTTAATACTGTAATAAAAATTAAACTCCCTCCTGAGTCTTTCTGGTGAACTATTTGCCATTTTCAAAGCGCTGGAATATGTTTGCATGTTAAATTTAAAAAACTCCGTAATTTTTTCTGATTCCAAAAGTAGCCTTCAAGTCCTAATTAAATCACCTTTTAAAATGTATAATTATCCGTTACTATATGAGATTCGAGCTGTTTTGTTAAAATGTCAATTAAAGGGGCTCACTGTAAATTTTGTCTGGGTGCCAAGCCATTGTGGTATTTCGGGTAACGAAAGGGCGGATAGTTTGGCAGTGGATGCTGTGGTTTCTGGGGATATCTCTTCTTATAAAAATTTCTACCATGATTTACTATCACTTCCAAAAACATATCTGCAATTGTCATGGGAGTTCTTTTGGTTTTGGAGTAGTCTGGAAACAGGGGCCTATTACCACAGGATCCAAAGTGATATTCCGATGAAGCCTTGGTTTTTTGGTAAAAAAACATTGAATAGACGCGAAATTTCATGCTTAACTCGTATGAGATTGGGCCATACGTGTGCTCCTTCTCATCTGGCAAAATTTAACATTATAAGTGAGCCTAAATGTGACTGCGGTGCTGAGGAAGCTGATGTTAACCACATAATCTTATCTTGCCCGTTGTACGATCGTACTGTGTTCCTTATGCGCTCCTATCTGAAAATGTTCCTTTTCCCACCGATATTTCCTCTTTACTTATTAATCCAAATGTTTATATTATTCTGGCTAAATTTATTTTTGATAATAACATAAAATTATAGTATCATCCATTCTTTATAGTTTATTTATACGTATTTCAATTCCATTCCTGCCTTGATTATTTTTTCCAAATTCTGATATATCCTTTCCGCAATTACCCTATTTTATTTCCTTCCCTTTTTATCACTAACTTGACTATGGCTATGGGCAAACCTGTGGGGCAAACGCCCGCAAGTCCATTGAAAAAAAAAAAAAAAAAAAAAAAAACACTGCGTCAGTGGGTGAGTCACCGTTGCCCGGCAACGCTTGCGCGCCAGTCACCGCACCGGTCGGTCCATGATTACACCTACTATTAACTCCATAATAATTAGCGAGGTAACAGATAGCGAAATTACTAAATTAATACACCAGACAAAGACCAAAACAAGTTTCGGTATATCTATACCGATATCTATTATCTATATATATCTATATCAATATTGAGGGAATTTCATCTGAAATTCCCTCAATATTGATAAACACATGTAGTACTGAACTCACAACGCCAATAAAACTGCTTGTAAACCAATCATTTAGAGAGGGTGTATTCCCTGAGTCGCTTAAAGTATCCAAAATTAAACCTATTTTAAAACCTAGCGGGAATGCTAAAGACCCAACCCAATATAGGCTCATTGCACTCCTTCCCGCCATTTCTAAGCTATTTGAGAAAGCAATGACAAATCGAGTGTATAATTTCTGCGAAAAATTTAACATTCTGGATAAAAATCAATTTGATTTCAGAAAGCAACATTCTACGACACTTGCGGTTTACCACTACATTCAAGAAATCCTTAACCAGCTAAATTCCAAGAAATATAGCGTAGGGTTACTCCTGGACATGTCCAAAGCGTATGACAGGTTGTCTCATAATATCCTACTCCATAAATTGTATGGCATGGGTATCCGCGGGCACGCTTATCAGTGGTTTAAATCATACCTTCAAAAGCGTAAGCAGTATGTACACATTGATTGGCTTGACAAAAAGACGGGAGAAATTAAAGAAATAAGCTCGGAAATGCGCACTACATGTTCAATTCCCCAGGGAAGTGTAGCAGGGTGTATTCTTTTCCTTGCATACATCAACGATTTGCCGAAAATAACAGACTCAACTTGCATAATGTTTGCGGATGATGTTTCTATACTTTTAAATTGTAGCAATAGCGCGGAATGCTCTGAACGCTTACGGAAAATATCCATAACTATTACTAAGTGGCCTTTAAGTGGCTCGCTGAACATAATTTAGAAATCAACCTTTAAAAAACCAAAATAATCCAATTCAAACCCATACAAAAGAAACCTTTAGAAATTACACTAAAAATAAATACAGATACAATCGAAGAAGTAAACGATTTTAAATTGTTAGGCATAAAAATAGATTCGAGTCTAAACTGGAAATTATTAAAGTCGAAACCTCCTTATAGGAATTTCGAGTGGTTGCTATGCAACTAATGTTTTTTTCATGTCAATGTCGCTCTCTCGAATTGTCCGTGCATCGATAGTTATATTATATGTTTAGAAGTCTGGTTTTACTTTAAATATCCTCTACTTTACAATACGATCTATCCTACAAGCTTGAGTACCAATAATAGGTTATGGGCTACGCCGAAAATGGATAGTTTAACAACGAAACTACTCATCGGTAATCTCGACGGTAAAAGCAATTGGTCTACATGGAGATATAAGATATGTATAGCCCTGAGAAGTATTCCACATGCTTTAGATATAGTTGAGGGTAGAATGACGAGACCGGTCAATGGAGAAGCAGCAGGAGCAACAGGAGCAGGACTGTTTGCATCCTACACAAAGGCAGACTGCAGTGCATCACTCCTATTGACAAGTAATATGACTGATGATACGTTACAAAAGGTGATGCGGTACAACACTGCTCGAGAAGTCTGGTTGGAACTCCACAGATTGTTTGACGGAACCAGTGAAGATAAAAGCTACAATCTATGCATGAGCTTCTTCGGATTCAAACGAAACCCTGAAGATGACATCGCGACGCATATGTGTAAACTAAAGAATATATGGTCTGATCTTAATCTAGATTTGCAAAAAGAAAATAAAGATTTACCCGAACTCCTATTGATTTGCAAGATACTAGACACATTAGGTGAAGAATATACATCCTTTAAGAGTAGCTGGCTCTTGGTTCCCAAAACAGGCCGAACAATAGAGAGTTTGACCAACCACTTGTGTGCATATGAGAGATCAATAAAAGGTAACTCAGTACCTAATGAAGAAGCGCTTATCACAAGTTCAAATAGTCTAAAAGAGAAGAAGAACAAAGATAAGAAGATTAAATGCAATTACTGTTCAAGGATTGGTCATCGCGTTAGGAATTGTCAAAAGTGGATTCATGATGGCAAACCGCCAAAGAACAGCAGTGCATTGAAAGGCGACAGTACGCCATCGACCTCTCATGCAGTAAATATGACAGTGATGTTTGTACAGAATGAAGTCTTGGCTGTTGAGCACGACAAGGACAATTGGTACGTAGATAATGGCACCACGAGTCACATCACTAACAGACCTGACTTATTCACGACTTTTCAACAATTCCATCACACACATACGGTCACAACGGCCAATAGCAACATTTTGCGAGCCAAAGGAAAAGGATCGATTGTCTTGGAAGCTAATATAAAAGGAAAAGTCTCTCAAGTTACTTTAGAAGATGTTTGGTATGTTCCAGGAATACAAAAAAACCTGTTCTCGGTCCTAGCGGCTCACGACAAAAACACGGACAGTAAGTTCGAATCAACAACTGAAAATTGCAGCGTATTGATTAACGGAACTGTCAAGGTCGTTGGCAAGCGACTTAAATTTGGTGGTCTCTATAAATTACAAGTGAAAAATTATATACCAAAGAAGATGGTCACTTATCTAACAACAGAGACACAGCTCTATCATGAAAGATTTGCCCACCAGAATAAGCGGCATATAAGAGCACTTGTGAAGAGGGAGTTAGGTATAGAGCTTCCCATAGATGATTCTATATGTGAAAGTTGCCTATTTGGAAAATCGCACCGACATAAGTTCAGTTCAAGAACTAGAGCATCACAACCCGGTGAGCTCATACATAGCGATGTCTGTGGACCGTTTCCAAACTCCATCACAAATCTACGGTATTTTGTTCTGTTTCGAGATGATTACACGGGCTATCGTCTCATATACTTCATGAAAGCAAAGTCAGAAGTAAAAGAGAAGCTGCAAGATATGATTTCAGTAGTACGAACTACAGGTCATACAATTAAAACTCTTCTGAGCGACAATGGAGGCGAGTATGACAATAAGGACATCAGAGACATCCTTGCTAAGAATGGCATCAGGCAGAGGCTAACAATGCCATACACACCAGAACAGAATGGTTGCTGCGAAAGGGATAAAGCACAAAAGCACGTTAGTCGAAGCAGCAAGGACTATCATATACAGCGGAGATGGCTTCCCTCAAGTGCTTTGGGCAGAAATAATAAACACTGTAGCATACATTATCAATAGAACGGGTCCGTCTAGAGTAGATAGTAAGTCACCGTACGAGTTATGGAATGGTAAGAAACCAAGTAGTCTGACATCTACGATATCTCTTATCGGTTATCTTAACTAGTGGTATTTACGTTTAGCAAACATTTGACGTACTAGTTCGTCTCAAACAATGCTTAAGTATAGTCTGTTGTGAAGTGATAAGTACATGTGGTAAATATTTATCCGGGCAGTAGTTAAGAATCGTCGTACCCTAAGCTATGCGACTATGATTGCAAGGGTCTGAAATGGGAATGACAGTACAGTACACAGATTACCAAAGATAACTCATTTGAAGATAGTTGGAAGCACATGCTATGCCCACATTCCAAAGCAAAAGAGACAGAAACTCTCCAAGAAAGCTTACAAAGGAAGGCTCGTTGGTTATGATAATGACGACGGTTATCGCATATGGGCAGCAGTAGAGAACAACAAATATAGACTCGTAAGATCCCGTGATGTCATATTTGATGAGAAACCACTCTACAGAGCAAATGCTGAGACCGAAATACCACAAATATCTGGGAACTCGGAACCAAATGCAATGGAGATAAAATTAGTACCACCAGAAAGCCGTCCAACAAATTTTGGTCAACCAACACCAAACGAGTATTCAACTCACGAAGAAGACAACACAGTACCGTTCGAATTTGGGGGGGAAAGTATAGCCTAAGATTCGATCAACTCGGCACAAGAGCCGTTTCTAAGTAACGAAAGGTCAGAGGAATTGGAAATAGCTGACGAAGAAGCGCCAGCTGAAGAATTCCACCCACTAGCAATAGAACCTACAGAAACTATTGAACAAGAGGAATTCTTTGACACCGTGCCACACAGTTACAATTTAAGGGAAAGATCGACACTTCGAGCTCCAGAAAAATTCGACGACTATGTATGCAATGTTCACAGCTTCGCAGAGCCCCAGTCTTACAGAGAGGCTATTGAGAGTCCTCAGAAAGAAAAATGGACGGATGCGATGGAAAAAGAGCTAGCATCACTCAAAGACAATGACGTGTGGATGCTGACTAACCTACCACCCAAGAGAAAGGCGCTTACCTCAAAGAGGGTTTTCCGGATTAAAAGAAATCCCGATGGCTCTATAGATAAATACAAAGCACGCCTAGTGGTAAAAGGGTTCAAGCAAAGAAAAGGCGTTTGACTATGACCAAACGTTCAGTCCGGTTGCCAGAATGGGCACAATAAGAGCGCTTATTAGTGTTGCAGCTAAGGAAAGATTGGTCTTAACATAGTTTGATGTCTCAACGGCATTCTTGTACGGAAAATTACAAGAAGAGATCTACATGCAACAACCAGATGGCTTCAATGACGGTTCAAAGAGCGTTTGGAAACTGAAAAGAAGTTTATACGGACTTAAGCAAGCCCCACGTTGCTGGAACTCTTGTTTCGCTGAGATACTTTTGGATCTAAAATTAAAAAACAATGTGACGCCGACAGTTGTTTGTTTGTAAAAAACGTTAATGGAAAGAAATTGCTCATAACGTTGTATGTGGATGATGGCTTGGTAGCTGCTACGGATGCAGAAGCAACAGAAGCTTTTTTGGCAGACTTGAGAAAAAAGCTGAAAATAACTACAAAGCCTGCATCCTATTACCTAGGCTTAGAAATTGAGCAAGATAGAAATGGATCTATAACAATTAAACAGGAAAGTTATACAAAGAAAATTCTGGAGCGTTTCCATATGGCGGACTGCAATCCACTTTCAACTCCTATTCAGAAGGAATCAGTAACATCGAACACTGAGTCAGGGAAAGTGGTAGATCAAAGGAAAGATTTTCCATATCGAGAAGCAGTTGGTGCTCTGTCATACCTTATGGTCGAACTCGTCCAGATATAGCATTTGCAGTTGGCGTGGCTTCCAGAAAACTTGAAAATCCTGACGAATCTGATTGGACAAAAGTTAGAAAGATTTTAAGATACTTGAAAGGCACAAGTAACCTTGGTATCAAGTATCATAGGACAGACCACTCGACCAAAGACTACATTGTTGGTTACAGTGACGCTGACCACGGAGGAGATCAGCAAACCGGGCGGTCAACCACAGGTGTGATATGCTTATATGCTGGAGAAGCAGTGTCATGGATGAGCCAAAGACAAGTATCTGTGGCGATTTCAACAACAGAGGCTGAGATTGTTGCAGCCAGCGAAGCGGCGAAAGAACTGGTTTGGCTACAACGTATATTCACTGCTCTTACGCAGCTAAATGAAGTTCCAACACTTCTAGTTGACAACGAAGCAGCAATTCGTCTGGCACACAATCCTGAGTTCCACAAGAGAACGAAACATATAAGATTAAGACATTTCTTCGTAAGAGAAAAAGTTCTTGAAGGAAATATAATTGTGGAGCGTACTAGCACAACCAGCCAGTTGGCAGATATGCTAACGAAAGCTATGCCAAGACCAAGGCTGATTCAGTTAAGGAGTCTCATAGGACTGACTGAAACCTTCTAAACGAATCAATGAAGATGACAATGAAAACCTTAATTGAGGGAAAGTATTAAAGTCGAAACCTCCTTATAGGAATTTCGAGTGGTTGCTATGCAACTAATGTTTTTTTCATGTCAATGTCGCTCTCTCGAATTGTCCGTGCATCGATAGTTATATTATATGTTTAGAAGTCTGGTTTTACTTTAAATATCCTCTACTTTACAATACGATCTATCCTACAAGCTTGAGTACCAATAATAGAAATCGCATGTACAAAATATCAAGTCAAAATTATCTAGTTTCGTGTACGCTCTAAGTATCCTTAAAATAAATACTAACTTACAAACCGCTTGGTCAGCTTACTTTGCTTTTGCACACTCATGGCTCCAGTATGGTGTGATACTTTGGGGGGCGAGTACCGACGCCGACCAACTCTTTGTGATGCAGAAGAAGTGTATCCGCATCCTATCAAATACTAGAGTCCCAGATAGCTGCCGTCCACATTATACCCAGCTAAGAATTCTCACGTTACCCTCACTGTACATTTTGGAAGCAGCACTTTTTGTCAGGAACAATCCGCACTTATTTACGAAAAGGGTAGTCAAATCGCAAAGACGTAAAAACTATAATAAATTAGAATTACCAGCTACTAAATTAGCTATGTACAAAAATGGACCTTATTATCGATGTATAACAGTAGCAAATAAAATACCAGAACATATAATGGAGGAATCGAAACCTGAAGTATTTAAACGGAAATTAAGAGAATTATTACTTGATAAATGCTAGTACTCGATAAAGGAGATCATATGTGATGATCAATTGAAATAGTATTTTAGTAAATTTTATTTATTGGGTAATGTAAATGGCCTTCTGTATTATTTATTATAGCATGTTAATATTAGCTCGTACCTAACTGTAAATTGCTGTGCCCTTACAGGGTTCATGTCTCGATCCTAATTATTATTTTAAGACCCAATGTACGACATGATTATTATGCAATAAATTATGAATTATGAATTATGAACACTTAGAACAAGAGGTATAGTGCGAGAAAATCGAGAGTATGTCGCGGCCGTTCCATTTTAGACGTGCTGTCTTGCCCTATCTCATCGGTTAGTAACAATCTTGCAGTCCGCTTCGCAGGACCGTTTGAATGCGGCAATTTTCGCTTTCCTACTGTTAACTGGCCACACTTAATGAAATTGTAGTTGCAGTTGTTACGTCTGTACGCTACACCCAATTCTGACTTCGACATGTTGTACTGACAAATTGGGGTAAAATCACTTAATGTGGATGGCCCATAACATTTTATTTGGACTAGTACTAATCTGTGGACTAGTACGACCCGAAAGAAGAAAAAACAGTTGGCAACTGTCAATGTCATGCCATGTCACTTCAAAATATTTTCTCCCTTGATAGTGAATTGATAGCAATTCATGCCGCAGATATCTAAATTCGTGCTAATGTTTGTTAATTGCAGCTTATGTATACAAGGCGAACATAACTTGAGAATAAAAACATTTTGAAACACGTCATAAGAAATTTGGACGTGTATAAAAGTAAACTTATTTCTTTAAAACTCTAGTTATCAAGTACAAGCTGTACCATGGCTATGGGCATGAGAAAACGTAGCGGTTCGGGGTCTAAAAGGCACCTGAAGGAGAAGGTGGTTCAGATATACGAATCATTCTTCAGAGGGGAGGATCTTACCAGTGACAGTCCAACTTTTTGGGATGAATTCTTCCTCCTCAAACCGAAAATCCCACAGCTGGAAGCCGAAATCAACAAACTTTCAGTGGAACAGCTCCTCAGTATGAAGGATAATATGAACCTGCTTGTAGCTCAGTGCATTGAAATGCTGGGTCAGGAGCACCATATAAGGTACATGCATTTTGCATTACTAATCTAATTATCAGACATGCATGAGTTATATGTAATACTTTCACATGGACGCAAATTAACTTCATAACATTGCACATAGCCCCCCATGCCATTAATTTTCTGGCTTTTTCAAAACAGCCGAAGAACAGAGCAGCCCAGCCACTAAAAATCAAGAAAAAGTATCACTTTTTTTGGTTGGGGTATAGCAAAAGGGGCCCGATTTTAGGACTTAGAAAATTTACAAGCAAAATATTTTTTGCATGTTTGTTCGTTTTTATTTTTTATTTAAAAAAAAAACTTCTTTCAATAAAATATGCTTATTTTAATGTATTCTTTAAAGTTCTAATAAAAAAAGTTGCAAAAATGATTTAAAAAAAAAAATTATGAAAAATTTTGTCCTAAATTTTGCCCTTTTGCTATACTCTGATACGTTTTTTTTCTTATACATTTGAAACTTTAAAGACGAATGTATACTTAAAATACTAAGTGATAATCAAATTAAATTATTCCCATTTTCAGATTAGTGTATGCGCTTCAAACACTAAGTGCTTTATTGATGACCATGTACCAGCGACTAGGTTCAGAGCCAAACAATGTCAAAATAATTCTTATTGGACTGGAAAATGCTGATACGAAGATGCAAAAGTTACTGGAACATTGTAGTACAACACTGTCAGGTAATCTAGTCCTCTCAAGAATTATGGACTTATAATTATCATTTGCTGTAATAACAAAAGTACCATATTGTGAGTAAGTAAGGTCTATTGAAGTATAAACTGAAACAGTTAAAACATCTTAAATTCTCTTAATGAATCACTTTTCAGTGGTCAAGTTCATTCATAAGAAAACTCAAATTGTACAGCAGCACTTTATTAACTTCACATAAAACAATCAATGCTTCTTATCACTGACATACTTTATGACTCATATTAAGAATTCTTTCTCAACATTCTGATTTTATCAAGATTAAGTGAAGATAAAGTAACCTACTGTTTTTATTCAAGGGGAGAGAACCCAATCCCGATTAATCGAAAAAAAAAATATATATATATATATATATGGCATTTTCTTGAGAAAGGAGTGGATTTGGCGAAAATTTACTAACATAAAGCCGCGTCTCCATATATAAGAACATGCTCACTCACCATCATGTTTTTCCAGGTGATGTCCCGGACAGTTTGAAGTCTATGGTATTGAAACTGTTGCTTATAATTGCAACTGGCATAGACAATATAGATGATAATCCGTTGGTGGAGTATGTGATGACTAATTCTTTGTTTGAACCCCTGATTCAGTTGCTGTGCACTTCTAATGAGAGGCAACAACATGGTGAGTATTCTTTTTTATTTCTCCAAACATTGAATCAATGCAGTTACATAACAGAATACATAATCAGCATAACTAGGTGATTTTATAAAGAGGTTGACTCATCCATATGTATAAACAGAAAAGAATTCGTGCGAGGCGTGCGGCCCAGCATGTGCACCGTTCGCCATTCTCTTTTCCGAACGGCGCGCCTCTCCGAGGCACGTCTACACTAAGCACGCGCGCACGGGCGAGGCGTCCTCGACCGAGGCACGGCGTTTGACGATCATTGTACTATAAATAAATATTAGGGGACAATCTTACATCATCCTACTAATATTATAAATGCGAAAGTTTGGATGTTCGTTACTCAATCACGCTTAAACTGCTCAAGCGATTGGGATGAAATTTAGCATGAAGATAGTTTAAAGTCTGTAGTGTCTGTGTTCAAATATAGAATAGTATTTATCGCGGGTCCACGCAGACGACGTCGCGGGCGGAAACTAGTACAGAATATATTGGCAGAGCTGGTGGTTTGAAAACAGTGTACTTATGGATCTGCTATTTTCCTCGCATATATCACTCTCTGACATTCCACATTCTATCATACGTCTCTTCTTTCTGCTAAAAGTACCAGTTACCAACTCCAAAAATTTTAACCAGTACTTGAACATTTCAATGAGAGGGAATAAAAAAAACCGGCCAAGTCCGACTCGTGACTCGCGCACCGAGGGTTCCGTACAAAAAATTACGGATTTCGCAATTTTTCCTTTATCTGTGATATAAGACTTCGTACTTCGTACCAAATTTCAAGATTCTGAGTTCACGGGAAGTACCCTGTAGGTTTTGATTCCATTGCGAGTTTCGAAAATTTGCGGCATAAACGGCTGTATCTTTTGATTACGTTAGCTTAGAAGTTTGATTTTTTCACAGCTCCAAGGGACAGTAGACCTGAGGATTTGGTATAAATTTTAGCTTGATACCTCCACGCGTTCCTGAGAGAAAGGGTCTTCACAGACGGACGGACGGACGGACGGACAACAAAGTGATCCTATAAGGGTTCCGTTTTATCCTTTTGAAGTACGGAACTCTAAAAATTAAACGTTCGTATGTATTGCAGGATATGACGTGGTAATGCTGCTCATGTTGCTGGTCAGCTACAAGAAGGGAGAATCAACGAATCCCTATGTAGTCAAGCTCTCGATACTTGATGATGAACTAGCATTGAATGGGTAAGAAGAAATGTAGGCATTTTTCTAATCAAAAGTCGACACTTTAACCGCAATAGGGCAAAGACGACGGTAGTCGGCCGTATTCGGTGAGCGACGGCGGAAAAAACCTTTTTGTGTGACTGCAGTAGACAGACGCTGAAGACGACAGTCGTTAGCTGAAGTAGTTTGAAACAAATTCGGCGAACGAAGTTGTGTAATAGCCGCTTTATCCTGTGTGCGAAGCCATGGATGGTAAAAAGCACTTATGGGCTTGCGGTTACTTATACTTATGTACGAGTAAGCTACCTACCATTTGAGACATTTAAAATATAGTGAAACGGGTCACTCACGTCTTTGAGGTCGAATATCGTTCGACAAAGCGGAGGAAAGACATCCCGTGCGTGTCGTAAAAGTGGACTAAGGGAACAGGGTTGGAGGTTGTGAGCGATGGGGATACCTATCACTGCGATATCACATTTTGTCGATCTATTTTACACTCACTTTTGTGCTAAAAGTGGCAGTGGAACATAAGTTTCATGTGCTCTGCCTACCCCTTTTATATTTGTTCCAGCTACGGGCAGGTAATAACAGCAGCGCTGAACGACTTCGTGATGTGCGTGTTCGGCGGCATGCAGGGCAACACTGGTGGCGGCTGGCTGTCGTCGCTCACGAGCATGGTGGGCGGCATCTTCCTCGCCAGCGACGATACCCAACCCGTCGTTAGACAGAGGAACGGGTACGATTCTGTAGGTGTACTGCCTCGCTCACGAGCATGGTGGGCGGCATCTTCCTCGCCAGCGACGACACCCAACCCGTCGTTAGACAGAGGAACGGGTACGATTCTATAGGTGTACTGCCTCGCTCACCAGCATGGTGGGCGGCATCTTCCTCGCCAGCGACGACACCCAACCCGTCGTTAGACAGGAACGGGTACGATTCTATAGGTGTACTGCCTCGCTCACCAGCATGGTGGGTGGCATCTTCCTCGCCAGCGACGACACCCAACCCGTCGTTAGACAGAGGAACGGGTACGTTTCTATAGGTGTACTGCCTCGCTCACCAGCATGGTGGGCGGCATCTTCCTCGCCAGCGACGACACCCAACCCGTCGTTAGACAGAGGAACGGGTACCTACGTTTGTATAGGTGTACTGCCTCGCTCACCAGCATGTTGGGCGGCATCTTCCTCGACAGCGACGACACCCAACCCGCCGTTAGACAGAGGAACGGGTTCGTTTCTATACAATATGCCATCATCATCATCATATCAGCCGAAAGACGTACACTGATGGACATATGCCTCCCGCAAAGAGTGCCACAATGACCGGTTCTGCGCCACCCGCATCCAGCGGACTCCCGCGACCTTTACTAGGTCATCAGTCCACCTTGTGGGGGGCCTACCCACGCTGCGCCTTCCGGTACATGGTCGCCACTCGAGAACCTTTCCGCCCGAAAGACCATCGGTTCTACGTGCAATGTGCCCCGCCCACTGCCATTTAAGTTAAGCAATTCGGAGGGCTATATCGGTTACCTTGGTTCTGCTGCGGATAGCCTCATTTCTGATGCGATCGCGCAGAGTCCTTCCCAACATAACCCTCTCCATTGCCCTTTGGGTGACTAAGACTTCTTATGAGGCCCATAGTAAGCGAGTCCCGCTGCGTTAAACTTTTTAAAATCCTGATATCGTCATAATTTATCGACACGACTAAGGAAAAGTCACATTCAACCAAAGAAAAACCACCCGTGAACCGCGCGATTTTCGTGGTGATATTTTTTTAAATAAATTTTTTTGCTCTTTATTCTCAATGGTGTAGGGCACAGAACTATATCAAGACAGAAGGAAGGAGCTCGTGGATTAGTATGGGAACCGAGCGTGTAATATTTTACGTAGGTACTTTCACGACACGAGCGTAATTTAGTGACGGGAAACATAAGCCGTGCGAAATCGATTCGTCACCATCGATTAGCACGTGGCAGTTGCAATAACTTGTACGTTTGTTATGTATCAGTTCAAATATCGATAAGAACCGACAGAGGAAGTGATAATTAGGTTCAACAGAGGAAATGAAAAATGCTCTTAAAAAGGTCTTAGTTTTTACGACAATTACCCATTTTTTTTATGTGATAGGAGGCAAACGAGCAGACGGATCACCTGATGGTAAGCGATTACCGCCGCCCATGGACACCTGCAACACCAGAGGTGTTGTGAGTGCGTTGCCGGCCTTTAAGATGGGTGTACGCTCTTTTCTTGAAGGTTTGAAGGTCGTTTCGGTCCGGAAATACCGCAGGCGACAATCCATTCCACAGATTAGCTGTGCGAGGCAGGAAGTTTCTGGAGAAGCGCACAGTTGAGGACTGCCAACCATCTAAGTGGTGAGGATGGTAATGTTGTCGCGTTGGACGATGGCGAATAGAGGCGGTAGGGATTAATCCGAACAATTCCTCTGAGTACTCCCCGTTATACATGCGATAGAAAATGCAGAGCGAGGCCACATCTCTACGCAGCGCCAAGGAGTCAAGCCGATTCGAAATATGCTGGCAGTCGACAATTCGAGTTGCTCGCCGTTGGATGCGATCCAGAGGGAGAAGCTGATATTGGGGTGCCCCTGCCCATATATGAGAACAGTATTCCAAGTGTGGGCGGACCTGCGACTTATAAAGCTGCAGGCGGTGGGCCGGTGTGAAATACTGTCTCGATCTGTTGAGCACACCGAGCTTTTTTGAGGCTAATTTGGCCTTAGTCTCTAAATGCCCGCGGAACTGGACTTCACTCGAAATGTCGACGCCAAGGATTCCGATACTGGCTGCGGCAGTCAGGGGAGTGCTCTCAAAACGAGGTGATAAGATAAACTTTAACTTTTTCGCGGTAAACGCGCAAACCTGTGTCTTGGTAGGGTTAGGGGTTAGGGTTCCGTACATTTTATATGGGTAATTGTCGTTACGAAAATGAGAAAGTTAAAGCGTAGATTAAGGCCTTAACTGTAGCATATTTTTTGATCTTCACCCATATGCCTCAGTAACGTTTGTACGTACTTGGACAGGGGTGGTGAAGAGGGCATGCTGCTGGCGCTGTACGAGGCGGCGCACCTGAACCGCAACTTCATGACGACGCTCGCGCACTCCTCCGCCGCCGCCTCCGCGCCGCCCTCGCCGCCCGCCACGCTGCCCCCGCACCAGGTACACTACATATACGAAGAGGGCATGCTGCTGGCGCTGTACGAGGCGGCGCACCTGAACCGCAACTTCATGACGACGCTCGCGCACTCCTCCGCCGCCGCCTCCGCGCCGCCCTCGCCGCCCGCCACGCTGCCCCCGCACCAGGTACACTACATATACGAAGAGGGCATGCTGCTGGCGCTGTACGAGGCGGCGCACCTGAACCGCAACTTCATGACGACGCTCGCGCACTCCTCCGCCGCCGCCTCCGCGCCGCCCTCGCCGCCCGCCACGCTGCCCCCGCACCAGGTACACTACATATACGAAGAGGGCATGCTGCTGGCGCTGTACGAGGCGGCGCACCTGAACCGCAACTTCATGACGACGCTCGCGCACTCCTCCGCCGCCGCCTCCGCGCCGCCCTCGCCGCCCGCCACGCTGCCCCCGCACCAGGTACACTACATATACGAAGAGGGCATGCTGCTGGCGCTGTACGAGGCGGCGCACCTGAACCGCAACTTCATGACGACGCTCGCGCACTCCTCCGCCGCCGCCTCCGCGCCGCCCTCGCCGCCCGCCACGCTGCCCCCGCACCAGGTACACTACATATACGAAGAGGGCATGCTGCTGGCGCTGTACGAGGCGGCGCACCTGAACCGCAACTTCATGACGACGCTCGCGCACTCCTCCGCCGCCGCCTCCGCGCCGCCCTCGCCGCCCGCCACGCTGCCCCCGCACCAGGTACACTACATATACGAAGAGGGCATGCTGCTGGCGCTGTACGAGGCGGCGCACCTGAACCGCAACTTCATGACGACGCTCGCGCACTCCTCCGCCGCCGCCTCCGCGCCGCCCTCGCCGCCCGCCACGCTGCCCCCGCACCAGGTACACTACATATACGAAGAGGGCATGCTGCTGGCGCTGTACGAGGCGGCGCACCTGAACCGCAACTTCATGACGACGCTCGCGCACTCCTCCGCCGCCGCCTCCGCGCCGCCCTCGCCGCCCGCCACGCTGCCCCCGCACCAGGTACACTACATATACGAAGAGGGCATGCTGCTGGCGCTGTACGAGGCGGCGCACCTGAACCGCAACTTCATGACGACGCTCGCGCACTCCTCCGCCGCCGCCTCCGCGCCGCCCTCGCCGCCCGCCACGCTGCCCCCGCACCAGGTACACTACATATACGAAGAGGGCATGCTGCTGGCGCTGTACGAGGCGGCGCACCTGAACCGCAACTTCATGACGACGCTCGCGCACTCCTCCGCCGCCGCCTCCGCGCCGCCCTCGCCGCCCGCCACGCTGCCCCCGCACCAGGTACACTACATATACGAAGAGGGCATGCTGCTGGCGCTGTACGAGGCGGCGCACCTGAACCGCAACTTCATGACGACGCTCGCGCACTCCTCCGCCGCCGCCTCCGCGCCGCCCTCGCCGCCCGCCACGCTGCCCCCGCACCAGGTACACTACATATACGAAGAGGGCATGCTGCTGGCGCTGTACGAGGCGGCGCACCTGAACCGCAACTTCATGACGACGCTCGCGCACTCCTCCGCCGCCGCCTCCGCGCCGCCCTCGCCGCCCGCCACGCTGCCCCCGCACCAGGTACACTACATATACGAAGAGGGCATGCTGCTGGCGCTGTACGAGGCGGCGCACCTGAACCGCAACTTCATGACGACGCTCGCGCACTCCTCCGCCGCCGCCTCCGCGCCGCCCTCGCCGCCCGCCACGCTGCCCCCGCACCAGGTACACTACATATACGAAGAGGGCATGCTGCTGGCGCTGTACGAGGCGGCGCACCTGAACCGCAACTTCATGACGACGCTCGCGCACTCCTCCGCCGCCGCCTCCGCGCCGCCCTCGCCGCCCGCCACGCTGCCCCCGCACCAGGTACACTACATATACGAAGAGGGCATGCTGCTGGCGCTGTACGAGGCGGCGCACCTGAACCGCAACTTCATGACGACGCTCGCGCACTCCTCCGCCGCCGCCTCCGCGCCGCCCTCGCCGCCCGCCACGCTGCCCCCGCACCAGGTACACTACATATACGAAGAGGGCATGCTGCTGGCGCTGTACGAGGCGGCGCACCTGAACCGCAACTTCATGACGACGCTCGCGCACTCCTCCGCCGCCGCCTCCGCGCCGCCCTCGCCGCCCGCCACGCTGCCCCCGCACCAGGTACACTACATATACGAAGAGGGCATGCTGCTGGCGCTGTACGAGGCGGCGCACCTGAACCGCAACTTCATGACGACGCTCGCGCACTCCTCCGCCGCCGCCTCCGCGCCGCCCTCGCCGCCTCCGCGCCGCCCTCGCCGCCCGCCACGCTGCCCCCGCACCAGGTACACTACATATACGAAGAGGGCATGCTGCTGGCGCTGTACGAGGCGGCGCACCTGAACCGCAACTTCATGACGACGCTCGCGCACTCCTCCGCCGCCGCCTCCGCGCCGCCCTCGCCGCCCGCCACGCTGCCCCCGCACCAGGTACACTACATATACGAAGAGGGCATGCTGCTGGCGCTGTACGAGGCGGCGCACCTGAACCGCAACTTCATGACGACGCTCGCGCACTCCTCCGCCGCCGCCTCCGCGCCGCCCTCGCCGCCCGCCACGCTGCCCCCGCACCAGGTACACTACATATACGAAGAGGGCATGCTGCTGGCGCTGTACGAGGCGGCGCACCTGAACCGCAACTTCATGACGACGCTCGCGCACTCCTCCGCCGCCGCCTCCGCGCCGCCCTCGCCGCCCGCCACGCTGCCCCCGCACCAGGTACACTACATATACGAAGAGGGCATGCTGCTGGCGCTGTACGAGGCGGCGCACCTGAACCGCAACTTCATGACGACGCTCGCGCACTCCTCCGCCGCCGCCTCCGCGCCGCCCTCGCCGCCCGCCACGCTGCCCCCGCACCAGGTACACTACATATACGAAGAGGGCATGCTGCTGGCGCTGTACGAGGCGGCGCACCTGAACCGCAACTTCATGACGACGCTCGCGCACTCCTCCGCCGCCGCCTCCGCGCCGCCCTCGCCGCCCGCCACGCTGCCCCCGCACCAGGTACACTACATATACGAAGAGGGCATGCTGCTGGCGCTGTACGAGGCGGCGCACCTGAACCGCAACTTCATGACGACGCTCGCGCACTCCTCCGCCGCCGCCTCCGCGCCGCCCTCGCCGCCCGCCACGCTGCCCCCGCACCAGGTACACTACATATACGAAGAGGGCATGCTGCTGGCGCTGTACGAGGCGGCGCACCTGAACCGCAACTTCATGACGACGCTCGCGCACTCCTCCGCCGCCGCCTCCGCGCCGCCCTCGCCGCCCGCCACGCTGCCCCCGCACCAGGTACACTACATATACGAAGAGGGCATGCTGCTGGCGCTGTACGAGGCGGCGCACCTGAACCGCAACTTCATGACGACGCTCGCGCACTCCTCCGCCGCCGCCTCCGCGCCGCCCTCGCCGCCCGCCACGCTGCCCCCGCACCAGGTACACTACATATACGAAGAGGGCATGCTGCTGGCGCTGTACGAGGCGGCGCACCTGAACCGCAACTTCATGACGACGCTCGCGCACTCCTCCGCCGCCGCCTCCGCGCCGCCCTCGCCGCCCGCCACGCTGCCCCCGCACCAGGTACACTACATATACGAAGAGGGCATGCTGCTGGCGCTGTACGAGGCGGCGCACCTGAACCGCAACTTCATGACGACGCTCGCGCACTCCTCCGCCGCCGCCTCCGCGCCGCCCTCGCCGCCCGCCACGCTGCCCCCGCACCAGGTACACTACATATACGAAGAGGGCATGCTGCTGGCGCTGTACGAGGCGGCGCACCTGAACCGCAACTTCATGACGACGCTCGCGCACTCCTCCGCCGCCGCCTCCGCGCCGCCCTCGCCGCCCGCCACGCTGCCCCCGCACCAGGTACACTACATATACGAAGAGGGCATGCTGCTGGCGCTGTACGAGGCGGCGCACCTGAACCGCAACTTCATGACGACGCTCGCGCACTCCTCCGCCGCCGCCTCCGCGCCGCCCTCGCCGCCCGCCACGCTGCCCCCGCACCAGGTACACTACATATACGAAGAGGGCATGCTGCTGGCGCTGTACGAGGCGGCGCACCTGAACCGCAACTTCATGACGACGCTCGCGCACTCCTCCGCCGCCGCCTCCGCGCCGCCCTCGCCGCCCGCCACGCTGCCCCCGCACCAGGTACACTACATATACGAAGAGGGCATGCTGCTGGCGCTGTACGAGGCGGCGCACCTGAACCGCAACTTCATGACGACGCTCGCGCACTCCTCCGCCGCCGCCTCCGCGCCGCCCTCGCCGCCCGCCACGCTGCCCCCGCACCAGGTACACTACATATACGAAGAGGGCATGCTGCTGGCGCTGTACGAGGCGGCGCACCTGAACCGCAACTTCATGACGACGCTCGCGCACTCCTCCGCCGCCGCCTCCGCGCCGCCCTCGCCGCCCGCCACGCTGCCCCCGCACCAGGTACACTACATATACGAAGAGGGCATGCTGCTGGCGCTGTACGAGGCGGCGCACCTGAACCGCAACTTCATGACGACGCTCGCGCACTCCTCCGCCGCCGCCTCCGCGCCGCCCTCGCCGCCCGCCACGCTGCCCCCGCACCAGGTACACTACATATACGAAGAGGGCATGCTGCTGGCGCTGTACGAGGCGGCGCACCTGAACCGCAACTTCATGACGACGCTCGCGCACTCCTCCGCCGCCGCCTCCGCGCCGCCCTCGCCGCCCGCCACGCTGCCCCCGCACCAGGTACACTACATATACGAAGAGGGCATGCTGCTGGCGCTGTACGAGGCGGCGCACCTGAACCGCAACTTCATGACGACGCTCGCGCACTCCTCCGCCGCCGCCTCCGCGCCGCCCTCGCCGCCCGCCACGCTGCCCCCGCACCAGGTACACTACATATACGAAGAGGGCATGCTGCTGGCGCTGTACGAGGCGGCGCACCTGAACCGCAACTTCATGACGACGCTCGCGCACTCCTCCGCCGCCGCCTCCGCGCCGCCCTCGCCGCCCGCCACGCTGCCCCCGCACCAGGTACACTACATATACGAAGAGGGCATGCTGCTGGCGCTGTACGAGGCGGCGCACCTGAACCGCAACTTCATGACGACGCTCGCGCACTCCTCCGCCGCCGCCTCCGCGCCGCCCTCGCCGCCCGCCACGCTGCCCCCGCACCAGGTACACTACATATACGAAGAGGGCATGCTGCTGGCGCTGTACGAGGCGGCGCACCTGAACCGCAACTTCATGACGACGCTCGCGCACTCCTCCGCCGCCGCCTCCGCGCCGCCCTCGCCGCCCGCCACGCTGCCCCCGCACCAGGTACACTACATATACGAAGAGGGCATGCTGCTGGCGCTGTACGAGGCGGCGCACCTGAACCGCAACTTCATGACGACGCTCGCGCACTCCTCCGCCGCCGCCTCCGCGCCGCCCTCGCCGCCCGCCACGCTGCCCCCGCACCAGGTACACTACATATACGAAGAGGGCATGCTGCTGGCGCTGTACGAGGCGGCGCACCTGAACCGCAACTTCATGACGACGCTCGCGCACTCCTCCGCCGCCGCCTCCGCGCCGCCCTCGCCGCCCGCCACGCTGCCCCCGCACCAGGTACACTACATATACGAAGAGGGCATGCTGCTGGCGCTGTACGAGGCGGCGCACCTGAACCGCAACTTCATGACGACGCTCGCGCACTCCTCCGCCGCCGCCTCCGCGCCGCCCTCGCCGCCCGCCACGCTGCCCCCGCACCAGGTACACTACATATACGAAGAGGGCATGCTGCTGGCGCTGTACGAGGCGGCGCACCTGAACCGCAACTTCATGACGACGCTCGCGCACTTCACATAATATTACTACTTATAGATGGCGGTTGACACACGTAAAAAGAGCTCTACGCGCCATATTAAATGTATGGCTGCCAGAGCTCCTTTTACGTGTGGCGACCTGTACCTGGAACATTTTTCTTGACGTCCTCTATCAGGCCGCCATCTTGGAATATGGGTATTAGTTCCTGCTAGCGAAAGCGATGCATTTCCCACCAATGTTTTGCGCAAACTTGAGCTGGATGCTCTCGGGTAAGTAATACGAAGTATAACAACTAATCATATAACGGTCATAATATATACGCTCACTGTGTATAAGTTTGTTTAGTATAACGTTCATTGCACATAACGAACGAAAGGTATAATGACAAAATATATAATTTCGTTAAGTATAACGTACTTTAGACATAATATCAATTGATATATCGATTAAAGCGTATAATATTCATAACACCTAAGGTTTATAACATATATTATTCAATTTATCTAACATCAAAAAGGATATTGCTCGTATGTTATAATCGTCTTCACTTATTTTAATAGCAATGCCGTATGAAGGAATATATATGAATTTGAATAAAAAAACATTAAACGTTTTTAAGATTGAAATTAAATTTATTTTTATATCAAACACGCCAATCATTTTAACCTAACCTTACCTAAACACCAGCGTGTCGACGCCACCCCGCTTCGCGGGGTGTCTATTTCCGCTCTAAGGGACACAAGGCAACCCTAACCTAACCTACAAGTAATACCATTGGTAAGAGTACTTGTTGTTTTTTACTGCGGGGGGCTTCGCCCCCCGAGCCCTCCTTTTACTTACAGCCCTAACCTAATTTTCTGTATTGTAATCCTCATACGAAAATATACTATGCGTTATGATCGTTATACGTTATGTATGTTATACGAAAATATATTATATGTTGTGATCGTTATACGAAATGAAATTATTCAATTTGAGTGTTATAGAAAAAAACGTTATATAATATGATTATTATGGCTATTGACCGTTATTCCTTATAAAAGTATTGGTATTGTTGTTATAGCTAACGTTCATTATATCTTGTGAACGTTATTAATATGAAATTATATATACTGTTGTTATATCTCGTGGGACGCACCCGATGCTCTCTAAGTATATATATATGGTAGCAGCGGACATTGTGACACTAGTTGCGCGTGAATAGCATTGATTGTTTGGGTAAGTAGCGATTATTTTAGCAGAATTATGTAACGCAAAAATCGTGGTGGTGGATAGCCAAATTTGTTAGTGTTTGAATCAAGTAAGACATATTTTTATATCTATGAAATGTTATCTTTAATAATTTCAATTAAGTTCGAATTAGTCTAAAGCGTTTTATTTTTACCTAGAAGATTCGATGAATATTATTAAATTCATCTGCGTGGACCCGGGATAAAATCTATCCTATATTTTAATCCAGGCTTTAAACTTAATTAATAAAGCGTGATTGAGTAACAAACATCGAAACTATCGCATTTATAATATTAGTAGGACACTTTTAATTTTTTATAATATTCTTTCAGAGTCCTCCTAACCCGGCACAAATCCAAGCGTTGGACAACGACCAGCCAACCAACCTGCTAGTCACTTTCTTCCAATATTGGTTTGTAAACATTATTTGTAGATAAACTATACACTAGTCGCATTTATGCAGCGGGTTAAAATATAGCCTATGTCTACCCTCAAAGTACATTCTATTTACTCGTGAATGTTTTTTTAACATACAAAATTACAACTTCACAGGCTTTTCCTTTTTATTAAATTAGTCTGTTTCTCTCTCTCTCTTTCTCTCCACGGGCTGTCTCCATCGGCTCCTGTTATTTGCACAGTGTAAAGTTTTGGTGTGTCTGAATCAGGGACCCGCCCGGTAACCCCTTCGAGGGTTTTTGAAAGGGTTTTCCGTAATCCTTTGCTTACTAAAGCCGATGCTCCTCAAAACCCATCCATTTGGCTATTAAAGCTCTCCAATACGGTATCCCCTTCGAAGGGTTTTTGAAAGGGTTTGCTTACCAAAGCCGATGCTCCTCAATACCCATTCATTTGGCTTTTAAAGCACAATGAATGGGTATTCAACACGAGGAAGCGCTTCAACCCTTTAAAAAGCTCTTAAAAAAGGCTTTCGAAAGGGTTTTTCTATCAGTAGCGGTAGCGCCCCGTAAGGGAAACCCCTTCATACGGCTAAGTTAAATGAATGAGTTTTCAATCAATAAGCAAGTGATTTGGGCTATTAATCTGACGACTTACCCATCCAAAGGCTTTTTTCTGTACAGGGGTGGGCGGGTTCCTGGTCTGAATAGAATTCTTTTTCGAGAAAATATGACATTATACATTATTTTATTTAGTGTCTACTACACCCCTATTGTTGATTTGGTCCGAAAATTGGTATGGATGATTATTTGTTCACAGTTCCATAGTTATGGCGGACACCAAGTCTGAGAGCAGCGTGAACAAGTGCAGCTTGTGCTTCATCACGCTCACCTGCATCGTGGAGGAGCAGTTCGCCAACTCCATCATGCACGACCAGAACCTCACCTTTAAGGTAACTCCAATGCAAACATCGTCACTTTTCCTTTGGGATATGGATATAATGATTATGCTATTGCTAATGACACCTGGCGTATAAAAAAGAAAGTACTGCTTGCACCCCAGGAGTGCCGGCAGAAGTGAAAAATTGAATAATTTAAATTTTGCATAAAAATCACCTGACATCGTTCTGATCTCTCATTTCGACCGAAAGGTGTCATTTTCAAGCGTTACAAGCGCGATATTTTAAATACGTTAAAATATCGCGCTTGTTTTGGTTACAATTGTCTTACATTCAAAACATTACAGGAATTAAAGTATATCTATCTTTCTTTCTCAGGTACAACTATATAGGCTGCCTATGCGTCATAGAAAAATAGTTCCGGAAGAGCCTCCGTCCCAGCCATTGGCTTCTACTTTAATAGGTAAGCAAAGCAAGATAAATACATTCAACTACAGACCCTTTGTACAGTCAGCCAAGAAAGTAGTCTACCACTTTTGCACCTTAACACACTAATAATAGAGCCGGAAAGTTGTAGAGAATGCCATAAGTTTCTTGGCTTACTGTACCGACACCGACACCGACATGAAGATTGAACGTACAAAATTAGCTTAGTTAGTATCTTCAGACTCGGTATAGTATAGTCACGTGGAAGGAAAGAGGAGCAGTGGTAGATCACAACTCAACCCGTTGGACCGACGCAGTAATAGTACAGTGTGATATGTTGATTATTACACCACCAGAGGCTCACCTGCGGCTCGCGTGATAAGAGAGCCGAGGATTTAATTATCAAAGCTCACGCGTTTCATACAACGTTTTTCAACACAGTTTGCAAGGAAAAAATCCTTTTCATAAGATGAACATTTTATAGGCCTGCCAAGTTATTTTCTTTATCTACGCACATATCATTAGTGCTCTAAAATGCGTTCAGAAACCGTAGGAAATGACCAGCATTATTACAACGGATTTTACTATGAGAACTTTCTTGTCTATGGTAGTAGGTAAAATCTGTACTGTAATGTCATTACGGTACAGATTTTTGGTATCGTTATGAGTTTAAATTTGGAACAGTTGTCAAAACCCAAGCGGGTCTCTATTCATTCATTCATTCTATAGATATTAAAACATTTATCAATACGGAACGTCAATTCAGTATGTTTTTTTATATACCGCACGACATTTGATCTCGAGTGATATGAGTATAGGGACTTCATTCGTTTGTCTATGATTAAAAAAAAGACATCTGTCATGACGAATTGCCGCCATTGCTGTTGTCATTTTATTGTTGGTTTTTTGCAGTTACTTACCTACTTATGATATGTGTGTGGATAAAGTAGTGTATGCAACTGTACATAATTAGGCCTTAAAACACTCGTGTGATCCTATTATGAAACTCGCTGACGCTCGTTTCGTCGTATGGATTAGTCGCATAAACTACTATTACTTATTGATGGCAACAGGTTCTTAGTCACATATTGTATTGTGTACATCGTCAAGAATTTTCAGTGGCGTCCAGTTACCACTTTTCTAGTCACCACGAGTCAACATTTTTGTTAATACCAAACACGCATTACCAATGTTAACAAATATCTGTGAAATAACCTACAATGACGCGCATCAGTTTTTTTCGTGAAGTTAGCGCAGTGCGCGCGCATATGTTAAGCCAGACTTAGATGAAATCTCTAAACAGGCAATACAAAATAAAATAAATATTTTTGTTTAAAAATGGTATCTTTATTAATTCATGTAAAATGTTATATGAATAGTTATACTAAATTAAACGTTTCTAAATCATATCCAAAAATAAATAGTCAATTAACTATCAAAAAGTATTTAATATGTTTAGTCCAGTTAAAATCTATTTGCCGAGAATTAAAAAAAAAAATCTGTACAACCCGGTTAATTTAAGAATGCACCGTGTGCATGCATACGTCTTGCTGCAAGGTACCAACGTGACTTAATCGGGATATAACTATAACACATGAGTGTCGTAATGTTATAAAACACGCGTGTTTATTATCCAGGATTATGAGCCTAAAAGCTACACAATAAGAGGTACGTAAAAGGAAAAAAAGCAGAAGTCTTATCCGGAGAGCGTCAGTGCGCAAAACAACGACCTCGTACAGTCAAGACCCTAAGTCACGAGGATGTGACAAAGAACCAGAAAATCTAACTGTCCAACTAATTAAGCTCGAAACGTTCCGTTTCCCAGATCTCCTAGTAGAATTCATGATGTGCCATCTACTAAATAAGTTCCCCGGCGAACTATACGAGTTATGCGTCGGGGTGCTATTACGACTGCTTAGCTACCAGAAGCGATGTCGGGTGCGGCTGGCGCGCGACTGGCGCCCGCTGTGGGCGGCGCTTATAGCACTGTTGAAGTTCCTCAACTAATAAAGCTCAAAATGTTCCGTTTCCCAGATCTCCTAGTAGAATTCATGATGTGCCACCTACTAAAGAAGTTCCCCGGCGAACTATACGAGCTATGCGTCGGGGTGCTATTACGACTGCTTAGCTACCAGAAGCGATGTCGGGTGCGGCTGGCGCGCGACTGGCGCCCGCTGTGGGCGGCGCTTATAGCGCTATTGAAGTTCCTCGTCACTAACGAGAGCACGCTTCTGCGGAGGCATAATATTTTCATCATGGCGCAGCAAGTAAGTGTATATGTGTGTGTTTGTTTGGTTTGCGTAGCGTATGATAAGTGGCTGTGTGGGCGTGAAGCGTATGATTGCTAGTAAGATAACTAAGATATTCAGTATCAGAGAGATCATGACTTTTTGTATAAACTGTCCTGCAGTTTTGCAGAAGAAAATCTTGTGAAACAAGGGTTGTTTAAGTGAATAATTTTTTCTTAAATATTCTTATTATTCTTGATAGAGGTTGATTTATGTCATTATGGCGATTCTTCGGCGTCAGTTCTTATAGGAGCGATTATTAATACAGAGAGTGAATTCAAGCTTATTTAATGCAAACGGATTGACTATCACTGAAATATTCCTTTGCACTATATTCTAGACTCTGTCCACTTTATTACGAATCATCCAACGTCGACGATGCGGGATTTCAAAAGGGATTATGTAACCAGCTTTTAAAATCCACCAATTAAATTATGATGGTTAAAACATGGTTTATAGATTTTGACACCCAGTGCAGCACCACACCTCAGTGCTGCCAGCTGGTGACATAATGCATTCTGTAAAGCCATCAACGAGGGTTATTAATTCATGGCTGAATGTCCAATAACGTCGTGACGTCACTTCCAGGTGGTGAATATCTTCAACCTGTTCATAACATTCGGCGATACGTTCCTGCCCACGCCGGCGTCCTACGACCAGCTCTATTACGAGCTCATCAGAATGCACCAGGTGTTTGACAACCTGTTTTACATGGGTAAGTGTCTTTTCGGTATGTCTTGAACAACTGGCTTGGCTTGGCCTGGAGCCGCGCGCGTCTCAGCCACGCTTATCTCAATCGCACTAGATGTAAAAAAATCGCTAAGCAAAATGTATGTCGTATATTTAGAAAACTAGTCAGGAAATTACTCATCGGTAGCTCTGTGAATTTTTTAAATTGAAGTTGTCTGCAAGTCTTGCACAGCGGACGAAAAACATATACGAATCGAACTGCTTACATCGACCCGTATTCGTATGTAAAACCCAGTACGCGCATTGTCAACTCCGCAAATAATCAACTACCCAATAAAACTTAAAAATAAAATCACAACGATATGTTTAGCGCTTTAGTTACTTGTGAAAAGTGATTTCATCTTTTTTGACGTGGTTGTCGTTGAACGCCTCACAATATTTTGATAATGAACGTTTGGTTGAAGGGGTATTCCAATTGTCCAAAATCTGTGTCCAATGTGTATTTGCGTGTCACATTTTGCTTAAAGCGGACCCCTGGATACCATCGTAATCAACATTTTTTTGTTAAAACTAACTTCATGGCAGAGCTTCGGAATTTCTCTTGTAAAATTGGTACTATTGTGTACATCCCTAGTGAAGGTGTAGTTAATAAAGCGGTCTTTACCCTAGGATTAACGTGTTCTTTAATTGCATCAATTAAATCGTTTTCTAAATTTGACTCTGACAGCTGAACAGATGTTCGGGTGTGAGTGTCAAAGAATTTTGATATAACAGGGGGTCTCTTAACGTCACCAACTATAGTAAGGCATAACTGTTTTTGGAATTTATTTAGCGGATCTTCGGTTATGGGTACTTCTAGAATAGGGTTTTCACTATCTGTATGTACTGTCACTGTATTCGAACTTACAGGAGATGGAGGTCTTTCTGTGGGATTTTCTATTATTGAGTCTATTTCATCATTGATAGGGTTTTCAGTTTCGGCTGTTAGTGTGTCTGAGCTTGCAGGAGATGGAGGTCTTTCTGTTGAAATCGCTATTATTGAATCAACCTCTTCATTATAAATTTCTACTCTTGATAGTGCGTCAGCATTTGTATTATCTTATCTTATCTTATCTAGATGAGGGCCCTTTCGGATGCACTTCGACCCAGTGGGATCTTTTGTGCATTTGCCCTCTCCTTACGTCTACTCCCAACTTCGCTCCATCATTTCCACATAGCGGATGATGCAGCTCAGCGGAAGTGCCTTGAATTCCTTTGGTTGCGTATAGCCGATACCAAAGTAATTCATTCTTTGTCTGGCAAGGGCATGACATTCACACAGTAAGTGTTCCATAGTCTCAGCATTTGTATTATACTTTCCCTTTTTGTATATGACTGTAAAGGTATATTCACTCAACTCGACCACGCTGACATATTCATGTCCCATTCTTTGGGGCCATTTTTCGGCGCTTATTAGACTCTTCAAGTTCTGTCACAATTGTGAATTTTTCGGACGGTACAGATCAGATAGATCATCTTCAGCAGTATCTTAAACGATGTTCCAATGTCTTTCGTTGTCACAGCACTGCGGTATTCGACCGGCGACGGCGAATTCAAGGCCGAAGCGTTGCGGCTCGCCAACTGCTTGGTGAACGTGCGGGCCATCATACAGCACTTCTCGCCCAAGATCGAGGCTTGGCTCAACTCGCAGAGCCTCTCCACTCCCTCCGAGGACCAGGTAAGAAGGTCCGCTAGGTGTAATGTCGAGCTGGTCACAGGATGAAGCGTTGCGGCTCGCCAACTGCTTGGTGAACGTGCGGGCCATCATACAGCACTTCTCGCCCAAGATCGAGGCTTGGCTCAACTCGCAGAGCCTCTCCACTCCCTCCGAGGACCAGGTAAGAAGGTCCGCTAGGTGTAATGTCGAGCTGGTCACAGGATGAAGCGTTGCGACTCGCCAACTGCTTGGTGAACGTGCGGGCCATCATACAGCACTTCTCGCCCAAGATCGAGGCTTGGCTCAACTCGCAGAGCCTCTCCACTCCCGCCGAGGACCAGGTAAGAAGGTCCGCTAGGTGTAATGTCGAGCTGGTCACAGGATGAAGCGTTGCGGCTCGCCAACTGCTTGGTGAACGTGCGGGCCATCATACAGCACTTCTCGCCCAAGATCGAGGCTTGGCTCAACTCGCAGAGCCTCTCCACTCCCGCCGAGGACCAGGTAAGAAGGTCCGCTAGGTGTAATGTCGAGCTGGTCACAGGATGAAGCGTTGCGGCTCGCCAACTGCTTGGTGAACGTGCGGGCCATCATACAGCACTTCTCGCCCAATATCGAGGCTTGGCTCAACTCGCAGAGTCTCTCTACTCCCTCCGAGGACCAGGTAAGAAGGTCCGCTAGGTGTAATGTCGAGCTGGTCACAGGATGAAGCGTTGCGGCTCGCCAACTGCTTGGTGAACGTGCGGGCCATCATACAGCACTTCTCGCCCAATATCGAGGCTTGGCTCAACTCGCAGAGTCTCTCTACTCCCTCCGAGGACCAGGTAAGAAGGTCCGCTAGGTGTAATGTCGAGCTGGTCACAGGATGAAGCGTTGCGGCTCGCCAACTGCTTGGTGAACGTGCGGGCCATCATACAGCACTTCTCGCCCAATATCGAGGCTTGGCTCAACTCGCAGAGTCTCTCTACTCCCTCCGAGGACCAGGTAAGAAGGTCCGCTAGGTGTAATGTCGAGCTGGTCACAGGATGAAGCGTTGCGGCTCGCCAACTGCTTGGTGAACGTGCGGGCCATCATACAGCACTTCTCGCCCAATACCGAGGCTTGGCTCAACTCGCAGAGTCTCTCTACTCCCTCCGAGGACCAGGTAAGAAGGTCCGCTAGGTGTAATGTCGAGCTGGTCACAGGATGAAGCGTTGCCACTCGCAAACTGCTTGGTGAACAAGCGGACCAGGTAAGAAGGTCCGCTAGGTGTAATATTGAGCTGGTCACAGGATGAAGCGTTGCCACTCGCAAACTGCTTGGTGAACAAGCGGACCAGTTAAGAAGGTCCGCTAGGTGTAATGTCGAGCTGGTCACAGGATGAAGCGTTGCCACTCGCAAACTGCTTGGTGAACAAGCGGACCAGGTAAGAAGGTCCGCTAGGTGTAATATTGAGCTGGTCACAGGATGAGGTTGAAAATTCACCAGAGATGTACGAAGCTGTGTTTTCATATGTTAGACATGAGCGGTTGTCTAAACTGACGGGAAGAGTGTCGGGCATCTCGGCCGACCTTAGGGAAGAATCTCTGAAAATGTAACCATTATACACCGTGTTTTTTTAACCGTCTTAGAGCCGAAGCCCACTTAAAGTATGCAAAACGTACTAACCATTCGTGAAAAAGAAATGTATTAGTTAAGCTTTTAGTAATAAAAGGTAATTAAGTTTGAAAAATCCTGTATGGCGCGCGGTGCGAAGTTCATTCACCCGACTAGAGTTCGTACCTATCTACAAAAGATGGCGGCTAGCGGTCACTGCGGTCGCTCGGCTGGATGGTTAAAATTTATATTAATACAAAAAAAAAAAAACCTTTTTTAAGTTCTTTGTAATGTATACATTGACTGGGCTACGGCTCTAAGACGTTTTAAATAAAACCCTGTATTAATTCATTTCCGTTCCGTTCCGCCGCTCAATATCAAATCCAAACAAGTTTTATATTTAAACACACAGATTCTGGAAGTGGTCCGCAAAAACTACGACAGCCTCATCCTCAAACTCCAAGAAGGTCTCGAGTGCTACACTCGCTACTGCGAGCGGTCGCACCGCGCGTTACTCGCGAGGATGCTGCCCGCAGCTGCGGCCGCGGCGCGTTTACGCAGCGACGCCGCTGCGTTACACCGGGACACTGCTGCGGCGCTTGTACACTACACGGCCATTCAATAAACTTTACTGCGCTTTTATTTATACAGAGTGTAACATAAACGGGTGTGAACCGATCGAGGGCATAACGGGTATCGTGTTCTGATAAGAAAAAGTACGAGAAAAATTGTATGACGCGATTTTTTTTAACTTTTGTATGGAGCGTTGGCCGACTGGGGCGACCTGCTCCATGCAAATGTAAAAAAAAACGCGTCAATTTTTTTTATCTTATTTTTTTCTTATCAGAACATGATACCTGGTTATGCCCTTGATCGGTTCACACCCCATTTATGTTACACCGTGTAGTATTCAGTTTTATTATTCCATGAGTATAAAGAGCAGTTAAGTTGCTACTTTACTTAACCTCCTAAGCGTACATTTTTTTTTACAAATTTCCAAATTGACTTTAATCTTTTACTGAATGTCAAAAAGTTTCTAAAGCACTAAAGCAAACCCTGGGGTTGCGTGAGTCCGCTGGATGCGGGTGGCGCAGGACCGGTCACTTTGGCACTCTTTAGGGGAGGCCTATGTCCGGCAGTGGACGTCTTTCGGCTGATATGATGATGATGAAAGCGTACCCTGGGTCTCAGGAGGTTGGTACTACAGAGTTACAGAGTTTCGAGGTTCGTTTCGTAGAAATAGAAATATACGAACTTGAATTATCATGGTGCAAAGGGAGCGACCACACCGCTGCTCATAATACGCTGACACACCACTCCAGCAACATGTACGAAGAAGGCGGGACGCGTACGCGTCAACGCGTATACGCAGCGTTACGCACCGGCGTGATCGCTGCGTTAGTTTATCGACAAAAAAAATGGCCAAGTTACGTGCTAACCTAAAAATCAAACAACTCCGTCCAATATACATTGTTTCAGGTTTGCGGTATTCTTTTTCTAAAAAGTATGATTCATATACGTCAAATAACGCTTTGGTGTCCATTAAGCTTATTTTAACGATACACTTACTAAGCGGCAAAGGTAAATTTGCCTTTCAGTTGCGTCAGCGTCATATAGTTAGAAGCAACCAGAGTAGTCACATATTTCGTAACACAGCTTTATTCTTACAGTAATAAAGACTCGTACCGAAATATTTGGCTACCTTGGCTGCTATAAACTATATGACGCTGACTGTTCTGTAAGCAGGGGTAGTTCTCCTGTCACAGATTTGTTTAGGATATAAACTGCCTAGCCTGTTCTTTTTTAAACTTGTCAGTTTCAAAACTAGCACCTAGCTGCCAACATAATATTTTTTTATGAATCATACTTATTCACAAACGTCAAATAAGCTAAAGTAGGATTTTTAATTAGGCGAACTAACTTGACAGTTCATTGGACACGAATGTTGCTACAGTTTCGCTAGTGCTGTTAATGTCGATATTTAAAAAATCCAGTTCATACAAGAGGTTTAGTGAAAGCAGTTTGTATACTAGTGTTGCCATCATTCTTGTACGTGTGTAAAAGTTATGTAAATAATAGCTTGATAGAAATTTGGTTTCTGAAGAGATCTTTGGGCTATTATTGTATGATTTGCCAATACGAATAATAATAATAAGATTTATATAGTCTGATCCACCATCCGTGACACTGGAAGGCAGCTGAGAGACTAATTCTATTTATTTCTTACATTCGTTTTCTACTAGTGACACGGTTGGTGGACGGACTATGCAAGGTAGGTTCCTACTTTATGAATTCAAATTCCTAATTAAACTGTAAAAATAAATTTGTAGATTCTGGTAAAGTTATCAACATCATCATCATATCAGCCAAAAGACGTCCACTGCTGGACATAGGCCTCCCCCAAAGAGTGCCAAAGTGACCGGTCCTGTGCCACCCGCATCCAGGAAACTCCAGTTAAGTTATCAACATAAAATAGATATATTATTCAACAATGTATACCTACAAGATGTCTAAAACATGATTATTTTCAAAAACTATAATTGAAGGAAGGAGAGGCAGGGGAAAACCAAGACGTGCGTTTGTGGACCAAGCTAAAGATAAAGTTAATGTAATGTCGTATCAAGAGCTCAAAACAGAGGCTGAGAGAAGAACAGAGTGGCGATTACTCCACCGACAAGAGCCCGGCTCTTAAATTTACGTTGATTCTTTTATTTTACTAAACCTAAATGTGCGAAGTGGCCACAATCGCCTGTAATGTAATAACAGCATTCGTTTTGCATTGTATACCAAATTTGAGGCGTAAGTTGTGAATGTCCGATTTACACCGTTTATCCCTAATATTACGCAAGTATGTTTGAGTGTGAGAGTTATCACGACTTATGATTACTTGATAAAATACAATTTGAATCAGATTTATAGTACAACGTTATATCGACATATTTGTATCGACATAAACCTGTAACTATTTATTTTTTCCTATGTCTGACAATATTCTCAGCTGTCAAGTTAGTTCGCCTAATTAAAAATCCGATTTTACATGAGATTCATAACTAAAATGTTGTTCGTTAGACATTAGTCTGTCAAGTTTTTTCTATAAAGTAGGTCGGGTTCTCGTGTAATATCTGCTTATATTTAGTAGTGTGTTTTTTAGTTTGTATTACTTTTTTTTCTGTATACTACTATGGCCCTATCCCACAAAACGTTTACAAGTGTACAAGACTACAATATTGTGGAATCGTAGGCAACATATGGTATCATATACTGATATTCCATGGTAAGATTCACAAACTTAATATGTAAATTTTTGTGCAATAGGCGATATAATGTCATATCAAACGTACAAAATGTACGATTTTAACACCATAATTGAATACGGTATAAATAGTTTGTTCTTTTCTTTGTATAGAATATCAACAAACACCATGCTCCCTTATTTTGTAATTCAGATTTTAAGCTTAATACCGCTCCAATAAGACTTTCCTTGGATGTTAATGTTCTATCGAAAAGTTTAACACGTTCACAGAACCCATACTTAAAGTTTCGGGTATCTTTGACAGTCCTGTTTATCATCCTTACTGTACATAATAATATGAATACCGCTTGGCTTGGAAAGAGATAAGTATCTACAGATAGTAGAACTCATCTTTGACCGCAGCTGTATGTGTGCGTGCGCTTGTAGCCAGGGACTGATTTCGGTTATAATTACGATACCATACCATCATATTGTAAACGTAAACCGTGGCGCGCCAACATCACGGTTCTGAAACCGTTTAGAAATATTGGTTACCGGTATTTTCGTAAATATTACTGAAACCGGTATTACTTCGATGCCGAACAATTTTGTTTCTAGCGGGTAGACCTCGCCCGCGTCACCGAAGTCTAAATATAGGCTTCATTTATGAAAGCGGTTATTAAGCCCGAAAAAATTGCGGTAAGCGTTATTTTTTTGGTTAGCGGTATGGCCCTGAGAAAACCGATATGTCGTCACACCGTTAAATATAGGTACAGTCAGGCGCGGGACACTCCGCGGCTTACGTTCATCGCTACAAGTACATGCCGGTGCCCCAACGTTGGGGAACCGGCATGTACTTGTAGTGATGAACGTCGACATCGTCGCGGACGACGTCAGAGGGCCATAAATCTAAATGTTTTGGCTGAGAAAAAAGTGCCTTTTGCAAAGATCAAAGGATCCCTTCTGTACTTATACTATTATCTATTCTGTGGTACAGTTAACAGAAAAAGTTGCTACGCGGGTCAAGTGCTCAAAATGGCCTACACACGACTCTTAATGTCAAGACGATAAGACAATCTAGATCATTTTGAGCCTGTTATTTAGCTTGGCTATCTGTTGCTGACTGTACCTATATTTTTCGGTTTACCCTCACTTCTTCCTGTAATAGAGACTGACTTTTCACTTTATTTCACTGCCTCTCAATTCTAACCGGCGTAGTTTTATGCGCACGCACAACTATGTACAGCCGCGCGCAAACATGAGTTGATTATGATTAACTGTCTGTCTCCGCCTAGCTCTACCAAGTCCAATACTCACCTATTCATATACGAAGACGCGTGTAGAGATTAAGCCAAACCAAAGCGTAACCTTGTTTAAATATTCAGAGTTTATTGACAAAAAGCTGTCTTTAAGCAGAAATTGAAGCATAAGCGATCTATTTTTATAATTAATGTAAGAAATGTGTTACGGTATTATTCATCAGTTTTGTCCTTAGATGCATACTATATCGATATGCGAAATGTGTAAGAAAATAAAACTACAAACAATATACATACCAGCACTGTCTCATGTCAACTAAGTTTCAAAGTAAGTTTTTCTGTAAGTCGTGACAGAGTCCTAAGGGCCTATGCAGACTGCGACGGCGAGTGAAAAAAATGCAGTCTGCATCTAGGTCCTAAGGGTCAACTTTTTTGATCTAGTAGGACTATAGTCTTAAACAACTATTATAGGGGATTAACAGCGTTTGACCCTTTCATTAGAGGAGTGTTACAATGTTATATTATAATACCTGTATTTTAATACCATGCATTTCAGTATATCTGAATCAATTGGTTTTAATTATTAGACTGAGTATATGCTATGAAAAAGTAATGATTAAATATTGTTTGTTTTTCTTGCGTTTAGACAAGCTTTTATTATGTGTTGAGCATTCAACACTATATATAGTGTGTATTTGAAACCTATTTTGGAGATTTATTAGTAAAAGGTTAACTTATCCAAGTGTATATTAATCTTATAAAATTATTTCATAGGTTGTACTAATATGGATTATGATGATTATACATAGTAAATTATTTTGCGTAACTGGTGTTTTATTAAAATAAAAAGGATAATAATTTAAACATATTTATTACAGTAATACAATTAAATATAACAGCTCATATAGACATTGATTTCATATGGACTAGACAGGCATAATAGTAAAGTAGCCAAATATTTGGGAACACATCTTTACTCAAGAATAAGGTTATGTTACGATATATTTGGCTACTCTAGCTGCTAATAGCTATGTTGCTGTGTACAAGATATAATAAAATGGATATAAAAACAATACAATAATTAGATCTTTGGCGTAACATAAAGCTGTAACTTCTATAATTTGACTAGAAACCTTCGCACGCTTCTTTCAACTAAAGTTCTGTGTCCACTAGACCGTATCATACCATGACCGTAACTGTACCGTCACATGCAAGAAAATATTCTTTGTATGAGGCACTATGAGATGACGCCCACTAGACCGTTCCGGCACCGGCATTTTTTGCGATGGGGAAAAAATGTTAAACTCGCGACAGGTGTAAGAGCGTAGGAGGTCACGTGACCGTATATAGGTGAGATATTCGGTACGAGGCTTGGGGGCGGGGGGGAGCGGCGCTGTGCACGTCAAGACAGTCGCTGCTCGAAACTGAACCTTAATTGTAGTGCGCTAGGTCAAAACATCCTTTGAACTATTTCGCGTGCAAACATTAACATTAATTTTGTCGTTAAAATACATACAGAATGGATTGCATTGCATGTAAGACTCCTACAACTAGTGATATTGAGCTTTTAAGGTGTGCCTGAGTTTTCACTTCTGCCGGCACTCCCGGAGTGCAAGTCGGTCTTTTTTTTTGCCTTAAACGTTCAAAGTACGGTCATGGTATGGTACGGTGTAATGGGTAGAGACCTTAATGGTAGGATATTCACCATCAACGCATGCACGCAATGTATTAACCATCGGCAAGCTTCACATTATTAATCAAATGTGCCCGACTCTTTATAAAACTGGCATTGGAATTGGAATCTTCTACCTAGGACGATAGAGTTGCTTTTTGAATGAACTACTTTCATGCAATTCGGCCAACTCAAATAATCTCAAATATACCTTTTCGCCACTCTTCAAGTATTAGACGGTAAGCCCACTCCCAATACACCTACCCATGCCACGGTGCCAAAGTTGGCAACTTTGATGCCGTCTTTCAAGTACTTCCGGCCATTTCAGGACTGACAGACTTAGGCTGGGTTCACACGGCATTGTCCTGCACGTTTTCTGCACGTTCATTCGGTTTGCTTGACAAGTCCGTTGAGTATTCGTTTAAACGTATAAACAACATTTTGTATGTGCTACTATGCATACGTCTACGTTAAGATGTATATTTCAAAAAAACGTGCAGGACAATGCCATGTGAACGAAGCCTTACGTTTACTCTCTCTACGATTAAAGGGCTAAATGATGCCACATGTCTCGTACTGTTGTCACACACGTAAATATACCTTAAGTAGGTATATTTACGCCTCTGAAGTGAAGGATTTTCAAACTTTCGGCCAATTTTTAATATTTTTTTTCTTGCCCAGCACAACTTTCTCGACCTGCTGCCATGCATTTTATCATGTTGCCATGAGACGTAGGTGTATTGGGAGTGGGCCTACCGTCTATATTGGATGAATCTTATTGAAGACTAGGTGCCAATGATACACATTATCATTATTTTGATTTAAGTCCAGTTACCGTACCATGGTCGGTCTTATCACGCGATAAATGACAAGATAGAGCGTCAGTTTCGTTCTATCGAACGGTGTCAGCCGATGCCGGACGCTCTATCTTGTCACTTATCGCGTGATAAGACCGACCATGATACGGGGCCAGCTTCTGCAGTTCATTTGGCAGAAATCATTAAATTGCCGACGTTGCTTGACATCATTCGATTCTTGTTTCTCCGCTGTCATGATGTCTTTCTAAAATGTGCGTCATTTTAACTCGAAGCTTTAATTTCAGCCAGAGCTTCTTTGACTAGCTCCTCCAATTCAACTGGCAATACAGTTTTGGAAGTTATTTTTTTCTCGCCCTCATCGTCAAATTCGTAGTTCAAGTCTTCAGAGGAACTGTCACTGTGCTCATTTCCGTCTCCATCGCTGACGGAGACTTTGCATTTCTTATTGGTTTCATTGTCGCCATTTGCGTCATTTTTGGAGTCCTGTGATTTGACGGACGCCGTGTCTGCGCATAGTTCGTCGAGTAACATCTGCGATGGGAATATGGGTATGTATTTTTGTCCGTCGCACCAATTTTCTAACGTTTTCTCCAGCTCTGTTATACGATTGGCTAGTATCCTGCGAAATCGGGAATGTATGAGTAGGGAGCATAATTATACACGCATGATATAAGTACATAAATCCTATTTAAAATATGAGAAACTAAAACTACTACTAAACTAAAGGGTGGGCAGCATAAAATTATTGCTAAGTATTAGAGGTTCACGAGGCCGACAAATCCGGGTAAGTAATACGAGGTATAACAACTTATCATATAAGGGTCATAATATATACGCTCACTCTATATAACTTTGTTTAGTATAACGTTCATTGCACATAACGAACGAAATATATAATGTCAAAACATATAATCTCGTAAAGTATAACGTACTTTAGAAATAATATCAATTGATATATCGATTAAAGCTTATAATATTCATAACACCTAAGGTTTATAACATATATTGTTCAATTTATCTAACATCAAAATGTATAATGCTCGTATAGTATAATTGGCTTCAGTCATTTTAATAGCAATGCCGTATGAAGAAAATATGTGAATTTCTTAGAGTTTGAAAAAAAAAACAATACCGTTTGTAAGATTGAAATTAAATTTATTTTGAGATCAAACACGTCAATTATTTTAACCTAACCTTACCCAATCGCCAGCGTGTCGACGCCACCCCGCTTCGCGGGGTGTCTGTTTCCGCTCTAAGGGACACAAGGCAACCCTAACCTAACCTACAAGTAATACCATTTATAAGAGTATTAGTTGTTTTTTACTGCGGGGGGCTTCGCCCCCCGAACCCCTTTGATGAGGCCTCCGCCCCCCCTTTTCCTGGCTGCCCTAGCTTAATTTTCCGTATTATAATCCTTATACGAAAATATATATGCGTATTGCTCTGTATACGTTATGTTTGTTATACGAAAATATATTATATGGTATGATCGTTATACGTTATGTATGTTATACTAAATGAAATTAGTCAATTTGAGTCTTATAGAAAAAAAATGTTATATAATATGATTATTATGGCAACTGACCGTTATTCCTTATAAAAGTATTGGTATTGTTGTTATAGCTAACGTTCATTATATCTTGTGAACGTTATTAATATGAAATTATATATTTTGTTGTTATATCTCGTGGGACGCACCCGACAAATCCATGCTATGTAATACTATAAATGCGAAAGTAATCTGTCTGTGTTACCTTTTTACAAAAACCACCGAACTGATTTAGATGAAATTTGTCATGGAGATAATTTGAGACCCTGGGAAGAACGTAACATAATTTTTATCCATATCGCCTAAGCGGGAGAAAATGAGGACGAAAATTTGAAGGGAGGTACAATATAAAAATGTTACACGCGACACACATGTTGCGAGTAGAAAATAAATATAAGGTACAACATTCCAGATTCGACTGTATAGTATAAAGAAATAACCCCTTTAACAGTCTTTAGTACAAGAGAAGAGGGTGGAAATACGTCGAGTTTGGTTCTTGGGAAGCTTGAATGGTATAATGATCTCACAATTCGTAGTAATACATAAGTGACTTTAGAAAGATCTTACTGGTTTGTTTTTCTCTGATGCTGAAGAGCAATCGACTTATCATTCAGAGCCTCAAAAAGGCCAAGACAAACAGACTTAAGTTCGGCCGCCGTAGTCCGTTTTAGAACAGTTCTTGAATTCACATCCAAATATTCTCGCACTGAAAAAAAGTTATAAGTCTGAATTACCATTTGCATCGTATCAAAACCAATGTAAAAGTTTAGCTTTACCAATGTAAAATTATACTTCATCAGCTTTTGTAGCATTATTAGTCCATTCAAAATTCAAATGTCGACCTTATAAACTAAGGAAGAAAGTTCAAAACAGGTCTTCCTTCATTCCAATTATTTTGAACCATACTATACCTTGTTTCTGAGTCATCACATTCGCAAATCCTTTAGAAAAAGTTTGTGAATTACTGTTATTTCTGTTTTCAAGCAAAGTCTGCAAACATAATGATAATACGATATCACACTTTGGGTACTTCCTGCGTATGACTGCAGATTAAAATATTTCGCTAACAAAACACATTAGTTTTTACATACTTAACAAAACATTACTTTGGTTGATATTTAAATTTTTACTTTCATTCACAATGCTTTAAAAGCTTGCGACATGGCGAAAGCATACGATGGCTGATATGATGATGATGATAATGACCATTTGCTCATCATCATCATCATATCAGCGGAAAGACGTCCACTGCTGCTTACAGACATAGATATACCTCATGTCATTGGACATGCAAAGTTTCGTTACAATCCAACACGTAGTTTTAAAATGAGAGCGTAACTACGTTTGTATGGAGAATCGAGCTTACTGCGGACTCTTAAGGGACTGCGGAATACGTTTTTTAGCGCGCCGGCGCCGTCGACGTGCGTTTGTGTCGATTAACACGTAATTTCACAAAAACGCACGCTTAAAAAACGCAGTCTGCATACGCCCTAAACCATGCGGAATATTTTACCCTTACCTTGTATTTCGTTAGTGTCCTTTTTATGATTTCCTTCTCAACTTGCAGCTGCGTTATTCGCTCATGGAGATATTTATTCTCCATGATTAATGCATCTAAGTCCACCACTGGTTTAGGGGCCCCCTCTTTCTCAGCCTGTTGGGATTTGACTCTATTGGCTAGAATGAAACTGATCTGGTGGTTCAGCCTCTGCACTTTGTTCTTGTAGTAGTCCCTGTCGGAAACTAGTTCTTCTTTCTCGTCCAAAGTGGCCCGGTAGTCGAGGTGGATTTGTTGATACTGTTATGAATAATTTTAAAGGATTACTATGTGTTCTAAAACTTTTGAAGTAAAACTTCTTCAGCGGCGCTGAGCACTTTTAGGGATGGGTAAAAATTGTTAAACTCGCGATTCGGGACGGGGCTTGGGGGCGGGGGGAAAACGGGGGTTTTACTAGGGGCACATAGTTCTAATTTGTACTTTATTGATAACAGTATAAGGTCGTAACACATTTTCCGTAAATGCAAATTCCATTTTGTTTTATCAAACTTTTATATTTTGCTGTTAGCCGATTCGACTTCATTCAAAACTGAACACTATTCGTAAGAGTATAAAGCCGTTGAACACTTTTTGCAATTGCATATTTTGCAAATAAATATGTAATTTTGTCCACGCGTCCTTTACCGTTTTGCTATTGAGCAAATTCGAATAGTTCGAATTTGGACGTTATTCCTAAAGAGATAAAGCTTTTAAATATATTTGGCAATGGCAAAAACAAATTAGTGTTTTATTTCATCATTTCCTGAGTTAAGTTGAACTACAGCATACTACTAAGGTTGTTATTAGACATATTGGCACGCAGGGGAAGGGAGGGGGGAGGAAGGGTTTTTTTTTGCAAATGTAAAATTATTTAAGTTTTCACTTTTGCCGGCACTCCCGGAGTGCAACCCGGTTTTTTTTTCTATCTGCAATCAGTCTCCAGACTATGATCAGATTAGTGGAATGAAGGATGGTGGGTCGTAGATTTAGAAGCCAATGCCTCGTTCACTACTTCGAGAATATGGTTACGTTTCAGTCTCTTAACCACATTGACATTATTGAGCAATCCAGAGGCTAATGGATTGGAGTGATGGGTAAGGCGAGCTATGTGTTGTTCCTTATAGCGGGCTTATAGGTGTTCTAGAACTTAGCTTCATATGTGTAGTAAATTTGTTAGAAAGGGAACAAGCAAAATGACACATTCATTTTGCTTGCAAATGCATCGAAATGAGATGGATGAGGAATAAAAATTGGTATTGGACAAAATCATATGAGTACTTCAGCTCCGTGAGCTGAAGAGCTCGGGAGTCTTTATCAAAAAGATTGACATTTTCAAAAATCGGAATCAACAAAAATTCTAGAATTTTGTACGAGCCCACAAATTGTCACGAGGATCGTTTGATAAATGCGACCTGTAGAGGCCTTTTATACAGCCTGACAGACGCCAGACATACAAAAGAATCCAAGCAGAAACGGAGAACTTTGTCTGCTTGGCTCGCTCCTTTAACAAAGGGTTCAACACCACAATGCATACCCTATTATTTTCCAAGATGAGTTTAAATGCTTACCTTTTTCTGAATTTTTTCCAAGTCTTGGACCAACTGCTCATACTCATCTGGTGAATAATATGCAGTAGTGGATTGCTTCCTGCTCCCAATATTCTCAGTGGAGTCAGTCCTTTGAAGTTGCTTCCTTAATGCAACTATATCTCCTGACGCTTCATCTAATTTAGTTCTCAGAGTCTCCACCTTAAAATGATTATTTATAAAAGTGAACAGCTAAAACATATACAGTCAGCTGCAGAGAATGTGATCCTGTGCATACTGCCATACTTTTTTTAAATTCTGTCTTCTTCATACAATTTACTGGTATTTTTAAGAATCCAAATAAGCCAAATCTGCCTTGAAACCAAAACATGAATGGGGACTGATTAAGTGACAAAGATCTATCAACATTCATAACACCAATACACAGACAAGCTGCAAACAGAATAACCGCTCGGCCACGACTTTGGTCTTAAGCGACCTGCAACCAGCGTTTTATCTGTTCATTGCGCGGTCGAGATGCGCAACGCACTGTGGTTAGTTGGGATCACGCGCAAGGGTAATTCCTGGAACCACTTATCCGATTACAAAAATTCGTTTATCTCTGTGTTCAATGGACTTTTAGGATGGTTATCGCGGGCAGCTGGCATGTAAATAAATCTGGTTAAAAAATACCTCAAGCTTCAGCATATCATTGAGATCCCGAGTCCTGGCCAGGAGCTCCCCACCACTGATGGTGTATGTGGGCGCGAGCCCGCACATGCTGCTGGTCTGCTGGTGCGGCGTCCGCACACACTTTAGCTGCTCCACCAAAACCTTGTACTTGTCTCTTTCCATACTGCACTTGTCTAATTCCCTACCCATTATGGAGAGAGCATCTAATTTACTTTGAAGTTTGCTTTTCAGTACAGAGTTCTGGAAGGAAATGTTTTATTAATGTTAGGAAAAAAATTGCTTTAATAACAATGAAATATGTGGACAATGTGTAACAGAAAGGAGGTACCTCCAGGATATAGTCATCTAGTTGCTGGTCTTGAAATTTAACTCTGGTATTAGCAGCTTTGGTAAACATCGTATGTTTATCTAAATTTTGATAACTGACGTACACAAAATCGATATCGTTTCAGAATAATAATCTTCGTGGAACTATACACAGTCAATTTATTCAGACTCGCCTTTTTTCATAAAAAAGCTTTTATGTGGCCGAGATCTAATTGACTATGTATATGTTCCAGTATTATATACTCGATATTGAAAAGTTTCACTGTGTATTACATTCTTAAGTTCGCGGTTCAATTCGCTTAGCGGTTCGACCACAGACGACCGAATGTTACCCACAGACATCAAACGTCAGCTTCACTTTGTCAAACGCATGTCAAACGATTGGGTGCGATCGAAAACAATGAAGAAAAATGAAAAGGCTCCTTACACAATAGGGCATAGCCATAGCCTGTCATACAGGATGCACCTATGCGTTAGGGGGAGAAAGATATACTTCCATTGCATTCCAACGCATAACTGTGTCACTATTCCACGCCATGATGTCCCATCGTGTGGAGGAGCCTTAGAAGCACAGACGGTCGTGATATGATAATGCGCTATCCACATTATGTGATTAAACCCCAATTTGTCAGTACAACATGTCGAAGTCAGAATTGGGTGTAGCGTACACACCTAACAACTACAACTACAATTTCATTCAGTGTGGCCAGTTAACAGAAGGAAAGCGAAAATTGGCGCATTCAAACGGTCCTGCGAAGCGGACTGCAAGATTGTTACTAACCGATGAGATAGGGCAAGACAGCACGTCTAACACACAGCCGCGACATACTCTCGATTTCTCTCGCATGTCCTAATAAGAGAGAGACGGATAGTGCGAGAAAAATTGAGAGAGCTCGCGCGCCGTCGCGTAATAGCCGTGCAGCACACAAAAATCGAGAGTATGTCACGGCCACCTCATGATCGACGTGCTGTCTCGCCCTATCTCATCGGTTAGTAACTAGAGATGCAACGGATAGTTGTTTGGCCGGATACCGGATACCGGATATTCGGCCTGATCACCGGCCGAATATCCGGTATCCAGCCGCCGAATATTCGGCCGGCGAAACGATACCTACATTTTAGTTTGGCGGCGGGCGCGTCGTGCAGGTTTCAACCTGTTACGTATTGTAGGTTCGTGCGGACCGTTTTCTAGGCAAGAAACGAGTTTTATTAAGTCAGTGTACGGAACTATTTCGTATGCAGTACACGTGCGCCCACCTATTTTGCTGAATAGATAAGTTTTTAGTATTACTAACCATTTTTCAAGGTTAAATACCAAACAGAATCACTATTCGGTATCCGGCCGGATAGTGCGCAGCTATCCGGTATTCGGCCGGATAGTCAAATAATGGCCGGATAGGCCGGATACCGGATAGCAACCGGATATCCGTTGCATCTCTATTAGTAACAATCTTGCAGTCCGCTTCGCAGGACCGTTTGAATGCGGCAATTTTCGCTTTCTTACTGTTAACTGGCCACACTGAATGAAATTGTAGTTGCAAAACACCGGTTTAAAAAAAAAACAAAATTACAATGTAAAATATTAATACAATGTTCTTTAGCATATGTTTTTTAATTATCATTATAATTTATTTGTATGAAATTTGTGAGAAAAAAAAACTTGGCAGATCATGCAAATTCCATGGTCCAAATTGTGATTTTCATGCAATTAGTCCGTACAACTCGTTTGACGGTTGGAACATGCATCCACACTATAGCAATTAGTCAGATTCTGATGAATTGGGGCTGACAAATCACTTAATGTGGATGGCCCATAAAACTTCGTCTATGGTGGGTACACACTGAGCAAACGAACGACCAACGAACGCGAAGCATTTACGAGGCAGCTATTTGTTAGAGTGAGACATAGACATAGACATAGCCGTTCGTTGGCTTGGTGTGTACCCACCAATACTGGAGTTTCTAGCACGGTATATAATCCTTAAAAAAATACTTACAAAAAAATGTCGCAAGAGAAACCAATGTAGCGTACGTACAGTACCGTGCATTAAGTCCGCTTTTATAATTTATCATTTTGTAAAGGCTCCTCTACACATTGGGCCATCATACAGGATGCAACTATGCGTTAGGAGGAGAAAAATATACTTACATCGCCCTCCAACCTATAACTGCGTCCCAGTCCCACGCCATGATGGCCCATTGTGTGGTGGTGGAGCTTGGACGAAGCCTTAACATTGGATAGTGGCAACATTAATGACTGGCATCTGGCATGAAGTGTCAGTCAACTCAATGAAACGGAACGAGACAGAATCGTAAATTTGTTTGGTTGTAGTGTAGGTACTCTTCGTAGTTTCTTTGTATTCCATAGCAGATGTTGAGCAAATTTGTAGCTCGTGTGAACTGTGAGGAATATTTTGATGCCATGCGCTTGGGACAGTTCCAAAGGAGTCGGCTCCGTTCATCATAACGCTTGGCGAGAATGGCCGCTTCTTGTACCGAGATCGAAGAATTCTTGAGCGGCCCCTTAGTTTCTTGGGTAAGCGATACCTTTGGTTTTGTTTCTTTGAGTGTTATAATGAGCCGTGAGACAAAATCACACAGCCGTTCCGCCTGAACGAACTTGCGTTTTTGCTGTATGTTGTAGTAATGGTAATTTAATGTCTTTGTAAGTAGTATAGGCATACGAAAATGGTTTCATTCTGCTAATCGTTATACTCCACTGAGCAGAGGTATTTCGTAATGGATATTATAACAAGTTTTTTGTCTTTTGAAGATGGAAATATTTTTTAAGATGTACTTATTTAAAGCTAGTTACTAGCTAGTTTAAGTTATAATAATAACATAGTCTTATCATGGCTTGTGTAATACTGATAATAATGCTTGCGCCTATTTATTAATTAGAAAAGGTTATGTGATCAGAATTTATAATTAGGTCAAGGTTGCTACTCTGAGATACACATTAATTTATTGATCAGAGTTTATTGTAATAGGTAGGTACATATTTAATATATTTATGTTCAGAAATAAATAATGTCTCATGATAGCAATATTAACAAATTACATATTCAAAAAAAAACAGTTCTCATATAAAACTGGTTGTATTAACCAATTTATGATACCTACAGTTGGGATTCTATTACAGAACACTTATTTTCAATGCTCAAGAAAATACCAGTAGGTAGTAGGCTTTACTGTGATACCTTACTAAGTAGTACATAAAAATGGATTTTTAATTGCTGTGAAAGGCCATATTTAGTAGATAGGGACAGTCAAATTTTTTTTGTTGCCATGGTTATATCTCCTGGGTCACTCTTTAATACTATTAGTACTTTATGGGGTTTAAATCTGCTAAACATATATTTTTGTTATAATATTGGGAAACCCATTCCATGGTGGGACATCACCTTAGCATGATAGGAATTAAATTTATAGTATTGTTTTCAAGTAACTCTATCACTGTTCTCTTGGCTTATTGGGACAGAATAACAACAAGAAAAAGTTGATTGACCATATACCCAATGCTTTAAAAACTATCTCATTATGTAGCTGTGGCAATAAGCTGACAGCAATACTAAATTAGCAAAATTATTATACTTTTTGATAAAGTAGCAAAAACATAGCTTAAATTCAAATTATATTGAATACCCATATGATTACGTTGCCTTGTTTAATATATCTCTTATATTGTTTTGTCCTTTTCAGTTAAAATCATGCTTACCAAGTCCAGAATGTATAAAAGAGTACCCATCCCTCTTCAGTGCAGAGGTGCTGCATCAAGTTTACCTCCAGATTGACCCAGAACCTTCCTTCCATATCACTAAACTAGCTGGCTTAGAAGACCAAGCCCTAATACTAGGGAGAGTAAAGAATTTTGATGCCATCATCAAAAATGTAAAGAGTTTGTTTGAAGAAGAACTCGGAATGACACTCTTGGTGGTACCAGAGTGTATTTGTTTGGGGAAGACACCGGAATCCAGAGAAGGGCTGGAGAATATGAAACTGCTAATATTGCTGTTGCTTGGTGCAGCGGTCCAGTGTCCGAATAAAGAGACATTCATCACTAGGATTAAAGAATTAGATGTGGAACTCCAGCATAATATTGTTGAATGCATCAGACAGGTATGTGATAGTGATAACTTATTGCAAAGCAAAAATACCAGCCTTATATTAATGAAGAATTTCAGATTAAAAGTGCATGAGATTGCAAAGTTAGTAAAGGTCATGATGAGTATTAGTATAAGGCAGTAGCCGATATTAATCTTTACGAAATAAATATCCATATAAATATTTGAAGAAAATGTTTTTCTACAACTTTTTTGTTGAATTAATATTATTGAATTTTTACATGCTAGAATGAGTAAGTTGTGATGATCAATTTAACATCTGATGTGAGCTTGATATAATGTAGCCACACTTAAAGCAAAGAAATATGATTTCACTTCATTCATGAAATATGTTCATCCAATTCTTGTGATAGTTATGATCTTATGATCATGCAATACACAAGAGCCCTACTATACCCCTTCAGTCAATCTCTCCACATCTATTTTTAAAACATTATTTTTGAATTATTAGATGGGGTGAGCTCCAGTGGGGTAACCCAATAAGCTAGGGAAAATAAAATAACCAAGTAATAAAACTCTTAAATCATCCTACTAATATTATATAGGCGAAATTTTGGATATTTGGATGTTTGATACTCAATCACGCATAAACGGCTCAAACGATTTTAATGAAATTTTGCACAAAGATAGTTTATAGCCTGGATTAAAATATACGATAGTTTTTATCCCGTGTCCACGCAGAAGAAGTCGCGGGTGGAAGCTAGTATTTATATAAGTCATCATCACAAGTGCTCAAGTAATAATGCTGCTTCTAAATTACTGTGCCCTGTGCCAAGTTATATTTTGTCCTTCATAGTCAACCTTGACATGAAGACGTCAATTTGTACTTAAGTGTCACTTTTCGCTAGTAGCAGTTACGCAAAACTGATGTTTACACAAGCGAACGTTTGTTGGTGGGTGCACCTATATTTGTTTAAACACTTGGACATTTTCTATTCTAGGTTACCGATATGCAAACAGTTGTTTTGACGCCAGATGCAGTAGACCTCTTTCAATCACCAGCAATGTTCAATCATATGAGGAGATTGGCTAAAGAAAGGGATCACTACTTACAAAATTGGGCTTCCCTAATGCTCAATGAGGGGCTGTATGAAACTGTAAATGAAAATAAGAATGGTACAACCAGGTCCAGCCAAAATGTCAGTCAGAATGGGGAAAGCCAGCATTTGGCTGTGGAGCTGGCTGATTGGAAGGCACGATTGAGAAAGCAACGACAAGAATTGTAAGTAAATATGGTGCACATTAGAAGTTGCTTTATGGCTCAATTGTTTTCCTAATATAGTTCAGAAATAGTAGATTGGGCTAAAACAAGCCACATTACCACAAGATGGATATTTTCCCGAGCGAAATGAGGGAAAACTGATCGAGGGGTAATATGGCTTTTAGACCAGAGTTATATACCCTACTTTTCATTGAAATGTTGGATGTTCGAGTACCTAAATAATACGAAATGAATGATCACTATATTATGCAATACATGGGTATTTATAGATTATCAGTGTCCCTGTGTGAGTGTACACTTACATAGGTTTACTATATAGTTTTTCTGCTAATGGGATTTGATAGTGACAGATACAATTACTGCGAAGGGGAGTTTTATCTGTTACTTGATTATACAATGAGACAGATGATATAGTTGGTATATCGTCATAAACCGCATTGGTTGCTCAGGGCGGTTCTACAACACTTGGGGAGCTCATATATCCGGTTGCATCTTGGACACTGCAACTACGCGTCATTCCTCTGTAGACAAGCATTTATTTTGTTGGTGCGATGGAAGTAAGACTTTAGTTGACAGAATAACAGAGTAGGGTTTTGTAAAGGTTTTGCATAACTGGATTTTGGCAATTTGGACTTAACATCTCACTTTCACTCGTATAGGCTTTGTAACGTCGCTTCCGGATCCGTCCAGAAAGTTAGGAAACTTACGTCATAATTTCCAAGGTTTTCATTTGAGTGACAAAAAGTAATATTAAAAATCATTTGCAGAGAGGAGAAATCTGAGCATTTATCAGAGTGCCGCGAAGAGTTGGAGCACACGAAATTAGTGCTTGCTAAGTTACGAACAGACAGCCAGGAATGGTTTAACGAAGCCAGGAAAGCAGTTGGTTATAGAGATGAGGTTGACGCCTTGAGAGAGAAGGCGGAACGATGCGACAGGTTGGTTTCTTACTTGATATACAATATTCTGTATTACATAATTATATTGTTGGGAAATGTTACTTAATATTTATTTGCATATTTTTAGGATAGAACAAGAGATCCAGAGGTACCGCGATCGCCTCGCCGATGCCGAGTATTACAAGACTAGAGTATCCGAATTACGAGAGGATAATAAAGCGTTGATGGATACCAGAGATGCCTTAGAGGAACAACTGCAGAGAGCGAGAAAACGGGCAGAGCAGTGTCTTACGTTAGAAGCTGCAATGATCAAGTTAAAGAGAGAAGCGAATGACATTGCTCTAGTGAGTATCACATAAACTGCTTCAGTTTTAAAATTATTTGCCATTGTATGACACGAATTTTTATCCTTCCAGGAACGAGATGCTGACCAACAGAAAATACAAGAATTGATAGAAGAAAATAATCATCTACAATATATAACAAAATCTGTACTGAGTGAAAGTAATAATAGCAACTTAGATACAGACAACGAATGCGAAAGCACTTTAGAATCCGGTGAAAATAGTTTATCCGAACAATTAACAAGCAATGCACAAGCGAGAGCTTTAAAACTAGAATTAGAAAATAAGAGACTTCTATCCACAATTGATGGCTTAAGAGAACAATCATTACTAGAAAGTAGCGACAAAGTTTTAGAGCTAGAAAAAGAAAAGAAAAGGTTAACATTAAAATGTGAACAATTGCAAGAAAATTGCAACAGAGTGATGCAGCAAAATTCAGAACTGGAAGATGTTTTCAAGAATGCTTTAGAAGAAAACCGCAAGTTGCAAGATTCTTTAGACAGTCAAAAATCAGTCAATGATCGGCAGTCAATAGATCGCGAATCTGAGAAAAATAAACTTCAAGACTTTGAAAAACACCTAGAATCTTTAACAAAAGACAAACAACGCATTCAAATGCTTTGTGATTCTATACAGAGAAGAGCTGATGATTTAGAAAAATCTTTGGATAGCAAAACTAAAGAATTAAATGTAATAAAGCCAGAAGCTGATAAAGTGACTGGTTTAATTATACAGACTGAAGAACTCAAAACAAGGTTAACCTATAGTGAAAAAGAGGCCCATAATCTTCAAAGAGAAGTGGGCAAATTAAGAGAAGCAGTAGAAGAGAAAGATGTTTCACTCGACAAGCTTACAACTGAGATAGAATTGAAAAAGAAAGAAATTGAAAGATTGGCTCGCGAAGTTGAAGTCAATCAGACCATGTTGCATAAACTGCAAGATTTAGAGCAGAAAACACAGGAGTTAAAATCGCAGAAGAAAGTAGACAGTGAAACTATTCAAACTCTGCAAAAAGATTTGATAACAGAAAAAGTAAACTTCGACAAAGTTAGGAATTGTATTGAAAAGCTCGGAATTCACGTTTCTGAAATTATATCTAAAGATGTAAATGTAGAATACATGCTTGAAAAAATTATGACCAACTCCGATCATGAAGGTATGATATCTGACATAGCTGCAAAAATAAATCTCACAAAATTACTTCCATGCAATTGTGATGTGACGGAAAAGATTGAAGTTGAAGAGGACGTTATCAATCCTCAAATAGAACAATTAACTTCGGATCTTGCAGTCATGCAGTCTTCCCTAGAAAGTTGCCAAGCCGAAAACGCCAAATTACAAGTAAATATAGCTACACTGAACTCACAGAATGGATCATTGATTTCACAGCAAATGACATTGCAACTTGCAAATAGCCAACTGGCTGCTGAAAAGGAAGAAATATTAAAGCAACTAGAAGTGCTCAAAGATAAACAAGACAATCTATTGAGAGATCAGGTAGCTTTACAAACTCTACATGAGCAATTGAATACAGAATACGAAATGCTGCTCAGTGAAAGAGAACCAGTTAAAGTGTCACTGAGAGATCTCAAAATTGAAAATAGGGAACTAAAAGAGAAATTAATGAGTTGCGAAAAGAAAGTGACAGAGTATGACATGGAGCGAGACAATTTGAAGATAGAATCAAGAAACTTGGTTAACCTAAGAGCAGAGCATTCAAAATTAAAAGACGACTTCAGAAATCTCTTCACAGCAAGTGACAGGCTGAAAAATGAATACAGAAACATGCAAGAGGAATATAGAAGTCTAAGAAGTGAAGTGACCCAACTAAAATTAAGAAACACTGAAATTTCTGGCGAAATTAACACAAAAGTTGAAGTGATTACCAGTATGGAACTAGAAATAAACAAAACTAATCAGCATTGCGAAATGCTTGTTCAAATGAATAAAAGCTTGGATGCTGACAGAAGATCATTGATGGATCATGTATCACAACTCTTAACCCAATATCATGAACTCTTAGCACATTCCTTGAAAGACAAGCAACATTATCACGAAGAAGAGAAAATGTTTGCCGACAAAGTTAATGCGTTATGCCGGCAGAAAGAGAAACTAGAGGAAAAAATAATGGAACATTATAAAAAGCTCGATAACTGCACAACAAAACGACGCGGTTTCGGTGCGTCGTTTGTAAAACGCGTTCGAAAAGCTGGCACTGACTTAATCAATAAAGTTCCTTCCAGGAGCACAAAGCGAATCGAAGATGGTCGCTCAAAGTCCCAGTTGACTCTTGCTGGTTCAGAATCAGGAGAATCAGACCCAGGAAGCCAAGATATGGAGAAGATGTCTAAAAGCTCTGAACAAGATCAGGGCTCGTCTAATCCTAGTGGGGAATCACCGAGAAACAGTGCAGACTTTTCGTTCACCAGGCGATTTGAAGATAAATTCCTGAAGAAACCTGATTTTGATACATCTGGGTCTATACCTAGTTTGGATTCCACCAGATTAAATGAGGGAAATTTTGTACGGAGGCTTTCGACGGCATCAACACATAGTGGAGGAGGTGACGACGCTCTGATTCGAGCTTCGTTGAGAAGAAGACCGCATAAAGCTGTACCGCCTTCACACAGGAATAGTTTTCAGGGGTTGGAAGGTGACACAGGATTACCTGCAGGTATGTTTCTTTACGAGTCTTTCATTGTTGATAGACAGGTCAACTCTTGTGTATGATATTTATCAACTTATTTGTATGTTTCAGTGTCGACCCCTTCTCCAGTATTTGGGACTGCCGGTTCGCGGCGGACGGTGTACTTGGCAGATGACAATCCAGACGTCACGCTGAATACCAGACCGCAAAGTACACCTATGAAAGAAAATCCCACTTACTTGGTTTACAACAGAATATCAACTGTGATCGGTGACAACGCGAGTCAAAGTATGGATAGGTCAAGTGGTGACCTCCAGCGGTCGATGAACGAACAGACTCTGCCAGAAAACGATTTGCAGGAGAATGAAGAGCCCACACATGACAGGAGGACAAGTCGCAATGAGAAACCAGAAAACTCCAAGGAATCCGCAATTTGGTATGAATATGGATGCGTGTGAATGAACGTGTCTTAACTATAGCTGGGAACAAATTATCGGACGCGGCTCACAGCCGCGACTTATAGGTATGAATATAGACTGAATTGTGCAAACTATCGGAGGTAAGCCGAGGACTTAACCTTGAGCGTTCGGACGTCCGGCAGAAATTTGGCGCGCTGGATCCCGTTCGACTGTGCACATTTATCAGTCGCGTCCGATAATTTGTTCCCAGCTTAAGTGACCAGGAAAGAGACTGACGAGATGCCTTGTAATTCGTCCTTATTCATTTTTAAAATTATACTCGGAAAATGTTTGTTTCATTGTGATTGGCAGCTATTTGACCAGTGATAAATGACAATTTACACGAATTTGTTTTACAGTATTATCAGCATTTAATTTTTATATTTGTTTATTACTTACTCATTTGAATGAAAATGTGATCAGTGTGAACGATTTAAGACGTAGATTGACGATAGACGAGTTGGTATGATACAAATTAGATAAGAGGCTAAGGAATTCCCATATTATTGACAAGGAACTTCGTGTTTTTTTCATGTTTACGTAAAGTTCACAAGACTTTGATGTAATGTGCCTACTGGTTGCACAATGGACTTCCTACCGAAACAATATTGTATCTTTTCCTAACATTTTCTTGTTCATTTAGGTAACAAACCTTGCCAGGAATTCAGTGAATTTAGTTATAAACTGACTTTTACTGAAAACCAGCCTAATTCGTAAAACTCTAATCACTAAGCATTATTTTTGATAATTTGTGTTAATTTAGCTTTAGGTATGTGATATTTTACATTGATGATTAATACTTATTTCCTAGTTGATATTATTTATGATATTGTAAATCCTGTACTTTTTCCAATTTACGTAAGTAACGAACGTAATAGGGTGTTTTACCCAACTGCGGTAACTACCTAAAATATAATAATGAATTAGCATATGTATTTTATCATGTAAGTATATTTTAATGATTCCTTTTTACAACCTTCCATAATCGCTTTCCCCGTGTGGTGTCGGGTTAGAATAGCACCACCCCCTTTCCTCCTGTGGGTGTCGTAAGAGTCGACTAAGGGAACAGGGTTGAAGTGTGTTGTGGGCGATGGGCTAGCAACCTGTCACTGCAATGTCACATTTTGTCGATCTTTTATACCCATATTTATGCTAAAAGTGGCACTGGAACAAAAGTTTCATGTGCTCTGCCTAACCCTTTTAGGGATAAAGGCGTGATTATATGTATGTATGTATGTATGTATGCATAATCGCTACACCATTAGAATAACTGTTAAACTAAGTTTGTTTCCTCAAATGTTACTGCCAAAGTATGTCCCCTTACTGTTGCTCCTTATCATATCATAATTCCGTATGGGTAGTTCTACCACAAAAATATTCCAGATATATTTATTAATTGGGGTTATACCAGTAACTCGTAATATCAATGAAATTATATTATATTTCAGTACAAAGATTGATTTATGTGGAGACAATGATACCTTATGTAATGTAAATTGACGTAATATTTAGGTTAAGTTATTCTAATATCATTTGTAGCTATTATTTTTATGAATTTAGTTAAGGCACCACTAAAATAAACTAATTTGATGAAAGCTAAAATGCGCTCGGATCCAGCTCTCAGTAGAATAAATAATGGCATTCACTTGCCTTGCTTATATCAATTTAAATGCGAAGAAAAATTATATTGAAGCCTTTAAATTTCCCAAATTTTCAGCTATGGTATAGCTCAATATTGTGTTTAATTAAAACATAGTTGCAATTGCACAAAAGAAAGTAATTTAGTAGTAATTCGGTGATATATTGAAATCGAACTATTATACTGTTGTATAATTGGTTATAAATGTTGTATATTGACCTATTTGAAATTGGTACTATTCAGATAAAATATGGTGCTTTATAATATAACGGTCGTTATGGTCACATGGTGTCACATAACATATACCTATATTTGTCACGTCATGTCAGCACACTTGGTCGTAGTTAACTTCTACGCACTACGTTGTACAGTACGGGAGATACAACGGCGAAATCAGGAAGCAATAGAATGTGTAAGAGCAAGTGAGAGGTCAACAAACCCGAAATTGTTTAAACTGCTCGCAGACTACTTTTTCTTTAGTAAGGAAAATACGACCAAGTAAGTAGGTATGTGGCTGTCATATTCTTAAGTGATGAGCTTACTTTTGTATGCTTGTTGTGTACCTGCAAGGAGGCATTGAGATAATAATGACCTAGACAACACAAGTTGTCATGTTTTTATGACTTGCATGTTATTTTATGCACATGCAAATTTTGTTTCACCCGTATGTACAATGAACATAATACTATTATTTAGTTATCTATGACATATAAATACACAATAATTGTTGCTTGTGATAATTTAATTTTTCCAATTATGATACTATTATTTCCGTATTAATATGCAAACTAGCACTATAATTTTCTTTTTCGTGCACATTTTTAGTATTGTACTTAATCGCCTCTCACCGAATTTATTATTTACATTTACAGAGTACACAAATAAAACCTTTTTTATTAATTATATCCGTATTTTTATTTAGTAGTACCTTTAAAGTACGAAGATTACTTAACAGCATGTTCTTAATCTTTCGTATTGTCACAGTGCTATCGAACCCTGTGACAGGATTGGGTTCCCCACCTGAGGAGCTAGGACAATGACTATGAATGACGCCGCAACGCGCGAGACGAGAAGATCTACCCTCCTCTTTCTAATTTGCAGTTCGAAAGAAACAAAGAGTTGCTTGAAGCCGCGTTCACATTTGTCTGTCGTGTTGTGTTGTGATGCTCTCTGTCGTGATTTATTTATTTAATCTTTATTGCACAAAAGAATATCCTATGGTACAAAAGGCGGAGTTAATGCTATGAAGCATTATCTACCAGTCAACCTTAAGGCAAAGCAGAGAAAATGTGGGCCGTGCAACTTAATTTAAAACAAAAACTCTTTAAAATATTTAAAGATGGGATGCTGGGTGATGGCTGCCTCTCACATTTATCTGACGTGTTATGACGCATTTCCATCCTTCCCGTGTGGCTATTGGTGGGTACACACTGAGCAAACGAACGACCAACAAACGCGAAGCATTTACGTTACAGCTATTTGTTAGAGTGAGATACATAGCCGTTCGTTGGCTTGGTGTGTACCCACCATATGACGCGTCACAACAACACTGGCATACACACCAAGCCAACGAACGGCTATGTATCTCACTCTAACAAATAGCACACTAGTCTGATGCGCTGTGTCGTGTCGCTGCACCGCCCCCCGCACCTCACTCGTTCTGACGCGGACCGGGATCGCTTGTGATGCGACACAACATAAGCAGTCACTACACACGGCATCAGATAAATCTAAACGCAACCGTATTAAATGTATGAAACCGATACCGTTCTGATGCATCACACGACAGACAAATGTGAACGCGGCTATTCGCGCGTGACACGACATCAAGTTGTGCTAACCCCACTGCACTGCCTACTTGGTGGTAACAAATTGGTGGAAATAACCCGAAAAACAAACTTTCGGTTCTGTCCAGTTTCCTAGCGTACCAAACGCGACACCTTTAGGTTTGCTTGGCATTCAAAGGGCGGTTGCAGTTAACCCAGAAAATTATGGCAAAAATATATTAGTTATGGATAAAATATTGATTGGGAGACTTTAAGTTCCCAAACCAATAAGTTAATAAAGTACACTGTTCAATTAGAATGGTAACTATTTATTCTCTGAAAATGCTTTCATGTTAGGTACATAGTATTCTATATTATCTTTACATCTATTGAGTGACTTACAAAATGGAAGTTTAATACTTGGTTTACAGAGGAACTATATTGTTTATCAAAGAGAACCATTGTGATTCATTTCCATCAAGTTGGAGTCAGTCTTGATTTCCCACTGTACTACAGGGTTGGGTTGCAAGGGTAGCGTAAAAGGCTGTCCAGATACCACTGCTTTTTGCCCAGGTGCCACTTTTTGCGGAAGATACGAAAATACACACTGTAAAACGAAAAAAGGTGTTAAGAAATGGCTCCAAGTGATTCACAAATCAAGACTTAATGGTACTGGTACACAGAAAACAATTATTGACACCTACTGTTTTCATTATTATGTTATTAAGTTTGGCGAATAAAGGCTATTTTTATTTTATTTATTTTATTTTATTACTGTTTTCATGATTGAAGAGAGGTGCCAATAATGTAATGTATACCTAAATGTTGCTTACCTTCGGCCTTTCACTCTCAGTAGACATGAATCCAACGCACATTGTCTTAGTTGTGTGTCCCCATAACACCTCTCCTTCCCCAGCTTGGGGGTCGAACCGTAAGGCCAGAGTACCTCCCAGCCGTTGCCCCACATCCCACAAAAAGGGGGACTCTATAAACTTTTCTTTGAGACATCTGTCTAGTCCTATTACTGGAGATGGTTCTAATAAGCTCTCGGCCGTGTTCTTAGCTAACTGTGTTCTTATCAAGTGTTCTCCACATCCCGAAGTGCAGGATGCTATAGACTGTTGGATGCCATCTCTACTAGTTACAGCCCACACTCCACTAGCAAATGAGGCTGCCTGGCCCACTCTACCTTCATGCTTTAGAGACACTCCTCCTGAGCTAGCTCCAGCTGCTACTAAACCATTGGAGTCAATACAAATAGCACCCACAGTGTCTAAAGGACTAAACTTAATGTCATTCTGTTGAGAATACCTCTTCAGTTTTCTCTTACAATGTTTAAAGCTTCTGTAAGCTCGAGCTGAAATCATTTTGCGGTCATCAACTATTTCTAGTCCCATTCTCCTTGCCCAGAGTTTGGCTCCCTTACCAGTCAGAATGCACGGAGGGACCCGGCCTAATGAGAGACTACCACATTGTTTGATGCAGAGTTGTTTTGCCAATGTGATGGGGTTCCAAACATTAGACACTGCACCGCATGCGCCAAAATGTAAGGTCTGACCATTCATAATGGATGCATCACATTCAACTGAGCCATCCCAGCTTAAGTTAGATCCATAGCCTGCATTAGTCAGTGAGCTGTTTTCTAATTCTGCAACATTTAAGGATCAAAGGTAATGTACAGAACTATTTAAGTACTAAAACATTTGACGAGTTTCTTACCTATTATAGCTTTTTCAATGGCATCTACAGCATTGCCTCCCTGCTTGAGAGATTCAGTTGCCTTCCTACAAGCTACATGGCACAGTTTCTGGTATTCCTTTTTTAAATTGTCACTGTGATAACCAGCACCTGAATACATATTTGCAAATATTAAAATGGGCGATAATAAAGAAATAAATATACTTACTTAGGTAAGGCATATTTACTTACCACAGTGCACAGCTATAAAACCATTCATTTTAGATACAAACGTAATAACTAACGCAAAAGTAATATCGTCAAACAATGTCTACCAACTACCAACCCAAAATCAATTAGACAATTTTATAACAATAAACGTTTCAGTGAAGTTTGTTTTATTTTCTAGCCCGGGGGAGGGGGTGCAGGTCTTATTTTTTTTCTACAAGGGAGCTTTGTGAATGTTCTCTATTACCTGATTTAAATTCTTGCACTTTTAGCCGGCTTTATTACTTTTTGTAAAAAAAACCGTGTACCCCACCCCGTGTGTGAAAAATGTTGCTGTTCTATCCCTCCACTCTACGTCAAACATGAACGTAGAATACTCTGGACAGGCTATGGTAATAATCATACCACGTGCGAGCGAGCTGGTAGCATACAAATCTCGATAAGTGTGACAGAAAGAGAAATATCATTCATTGTCCTTGTCATAGTTCCACTTTTTTTTGTTTGCCACAACTGATTTAGTATGAAGTTGTGGCACATAAAACCATTACCCGTCCAAATTTAGTAGGTTGTTTATGGCAAGTCACCAGCCATTTTAAGACGAGTTCTTAATTTAGCTGCATAAGAGCTTTTGCGTCCCTCACTGTGATAACATGTACAGCCTGTCCATAGTATTCTAGGTTCATGACCTCAAACAAACGTCAAGTGGTTAACTGTCAGAAATGCTTTGGAAATACAGAAATTGTTACAAAATATCTATAAATAAACAAAGAACCTAATAATATCGTCTCGTTTTGAGATGAGAATGAAGAAGACTCGTTAAATAGTACATAAGAATAAATGTTAAAATGATGCGATACAGTGTTTACGCTTTGGTGTTGTTCCTTTTTCTGAGTCAGGCTCTAGGTAAAGAGTTCAACCTGTTTGGAGATGCAGGCCAAGCATACTCAGTTGAAGTGATCATAGGTCATCCTCCACAAATGGTAAACAAATCTTGGTTCCTCAGACAGAAAATGTAGCTAAAAGTTATATGCCCTATACTCATAATCTATGTGGTTTCCAGTTTAATTTGCTGGTAGACACGGGCAGCACTACATTAGCAATAGCATCGCAAGCTCGGCAAGGTGGCAAGTCATTCTTCAAGGCAAACAAATCCAGCTCTATGTATGATACTGGCAAACGAGTATGTATTTTGTGCTTTTTACAAGCTTTTATTTAACTTGCCCTGTTAGTATGGGACAAATCTTGCGAGTTAAATTTGACCCACTTCCCGGTGACCGATTGAGATGAAATTTTCGGTATAAGTATAGTTTGGATGACAATTCAATATTTTGGTACCATCAAGCTGATCTGATGATGGAGACAGAACGTGGCCATGAGAATTCAGTACTTAACCGACATAACCCCGTTGAATTGTCTCAATGAGTAGTTGATGATGATATACAGAAAAGTACTGTTGCCAATAAAAGCTTGTACCAAAAATGAAATTTTGCACAGAAACTTATTTATATGCTGACATATATAAACAGAGGGTGTAATATTCGATATACTTAAAAAGATTTGATGTAATATAACCTATTTCACATAAAGTAATTTCTAATTATAACTCAGTTTTTTGCAGAAACTATTGACTTTTCGTTCGTCTCCTTTCTCATCTTAACAGAAATTCTTTGTTTAATCCTTTCCAATCCGGATTCCGCCCCGGGCATAGCACGGTCACCGCTTTAGTTAACGTCACCGATGACATTCGCCTCAATATCGAGTCCAAAAAGCTCACTGTCCTTGTTCTTCTTGATTTTAGCAGTGCTTTTAATACGGTAGATTTTGATATTCTGCTAGGTATTCTCCGCTCTCTTAACATTTATGAAACTCCCTTATCCTGGTTTCGCAGCTACCTCTTTGGCAGGCGCCAGCGCGTTACGTTCGATGACAAGATGTCCGAGTGGTGCGAACTCTCCGCTGGCGTTCCACAGGGCGGGGTGCTTTCTCCATTATTGTTCTCTGTTTTTATAAATAGTATCACCGAATCCCTAACTACATCATATCACCTTTACGCAGATGACCTACAGATTTATGCAGCGGCTACTGTGGATGATGTCTCCGCATTAATTTCGGAAGTCAATCGAAACCTAGAATCTATACGCTGCTGGGCGTGTAAGTATGGTTTACAAATTAATGCGAAGAAATCGCAAGCGATTGTTATTGGTAGTCCTTACTATGTAGATAAGCTCTCAAAGGTGGTGGTGCCTGACATTATTTTTGATGGAATTTCTATTCCTCTTTCCTCTACTGTCAGGAATTTGGGTATCACCATGGACCAGACGCTTTCTTGGTCACCCCATATAGCTGAGGTGAGTCAGAGGATCTTTAGATCCCTTCACTCCCTAAGACGTCTCCAGAATTTCCTTCCTCTTCGTACCAAGTTGACCCTTACTCAATCTCTTTTGCTTCCTCTTCTGGACTATGGCGATATTGCGTTTCTGGACCTCAACGAGGAGCTACTTGATAAGCTGGAGCGTCTACAAAATGTATGTATCAGATATGTATTTGGTCTACGCAAGTATGATCATATCTCTGAATTCCGCTCTAAGCTTCGATGGTTACCGATTCGCCGGCGCAGGGATGTGCATATCCTGTCATTACTTTTCAATACACTGTTCAGCCCTACTTCCCCTCCTTACCTTTCTGAGCGGTTTAGTTATATGGCAGACGGCAGTGGCCACCGCTTGCGGTCGAGTACTAACCTTACTCTTGCTGTACCGTCTAGAAAGACGCGAACATACTCCAGATCTTTTACTGCGCGCGCTGTTAAATTGTGGAATGAGTTGCCTTTGTCGCTGAGACAGTCGCAGTCTGTTGCGTCACTTAAGATGAATTTGAAGAAGTTGTGGCTTTCCAATGACTTGTGAATTGGGTGAATATAGTATTTATTTATTTATTGTATATTTGCGATATATATGTAACATATGTTAGTGTGTATTATATTTTATATTGTATATTTATATATGTATTGGCATGTTTTTATTTGTCTAGAATTAATACTAATTAGGATTTGCTTTATTTTCTCTGTTTTTGTACACGGTATAAGTTTGCCTATCTTGTTCTACCTACCTTCCTCTCAATTGCTCAAAGGTTAGCTGGAAGAGATCCCTTATAGGGATAAGTTCGCCTTTGTACTTTGATCTATTGTGTGACATGTATATTCCTTAACCTGTTATTGTGTACAATAAAGTGCTTACATACATACATACTTTTTATGAATGTATCCTAGAAAAAAAAACAGTTCTTAGTTAGGTTACTGAATAAGTTTCATAATATCAAACACTACATTATATCAAAACTTATGTTTATATCAAGTGTTACAACATATTGTTGTATGGGTGTGTACTGTGTATACAAAGAAGAATCAAAAATTGTCAGACATTGTGTTGCAATTTCTTTGTTCAACCTTTCAATCCCACAATGGAAGTGGTATTTCACTGTTTCTTCATTTTTTTGTGTTACAGGTGCAAGCTAAATACTCCCAAGGAATGTGGGTCGGTCACCTGGCATCAGATTTAGTACAGTTCCCCTCACTACCTAACATGCCGGAAGTGAGAACAGATTTAGCGCTTATTACAGAGAGCCATAAGTTCTTCATGAATGGCTCGGGATGGCAGGTATGTGCTAAATTAAAATTTTCATCATATGGAAAATATATAATATTGTGTATTTATTATTATTAAAAAAACTATGTTGAAAATAACTATAGGGCTGTAGACGCATGTTAAAATAGATAATGTATTATGTAGTGTTGCTAAATGGATAGTAAACCATCAAATTATTGTAATAAAGTATAAATTAAAATATATAATTGAAATCGTAAAAATTATGAATTTGGAAGTTTAGACAATTATATATTTTTTTTAAATTGTCCAAGCCAAAAATAAATTTTAAGCTACCAATTGAATCCTTACGCCTTTATAGAAACAAAATTGTATAACAACTATGGACCTAAACGCAGTATTTCGCGACAGAAACAGCAATTTACTTGATATTTCATACAATATTTAGAATACTTGAGACCAAATACCAAACTGTGATGTCATACTTTTATGTAAATTATTAGTAAGCGTTCCGGCTCGGCAACTGTCAAGTGTCAACCGTTCTAAGTGTCGCTAAGTGTTTTTAACCAAAATCCAGTGCAAAAATCAAGTGTTGAATCCAAAAGACACGAAATACCTGCAAACGAAACCTAAAAGACTGTGAATCACTAAAAAATTGCTGTAAAAAGTGCTATCCACTAGGAAAATAGTGCCAAAAAACATTTTACGAGACGTACATAACAATAACTACGCACAATACACATAACCTAAAAAAGCTGCATTCAGTCACATCCGCCCAGTGACAGACAAAGGTGACAGCTGACGGCTGATCGATACAGTGTTGCCAGTTGAATTGGGGATACCAGTGAATAAATCTACTACTAATATAGTAGAAATTCAACAAAATGTCAACAGAAAAAATTATGGAGTCGTTCTTGCTAAAAATGAACGAAAAAATGGATGAACTGAAAGAAGACTTTAAAATACATACCACGAATTTAACAGAAAACTTTAAGGCAAGCATGTCATCGACTATAGATGAAAAATTAGCACCGCTAGTGGAAGAAAACTTAAAATTAAAAGGCGAAGTAACATCACTCAAACACAGAGTGCACCATTTAGAGAGAGAAGTGAGAAAAAACAATTTAATACTTCATGGCATAGACGAGTCTGAGCAAAACGACATTGAACTACGGGAACTGGTAATCAGTACCTTAAACACTTTGGCAAAAGATGGAGAAGTGGAAAATTTTGATAAGTGGGAGATAAGCGACGTTCACCGGCTAGGAAAAAAGAAAGATAAGAAGTCCAGACCTATACTGGTGAAATTAACCCTGGCTTGGAGAAGGTTACTAGTACTGAAGCTCGGAAAGAATTTACCGAAAAACATCTATGTATCAGAAGACTATCCCAGGGACATTTTAAATATAAGGAAAGAGCTAAACATCAAGAAAAAGGAGGAAATCAAGAAAGGAAAAATTGCTGTGATCAAGTATGATAAACTCTTAATAAGAGAAAGGACAAACCAAGACAAGACCAATGAGAAAAGAAAGCGATCCCCTTCAAAAACACCAACACAATCAAACAGCAACTGCAACGAGGAACCAATGCAGATGGCCCATTCAAAAATAAACAAAACAAATGCATTTGAGTTTATGAATCGCCCTAGAAGTTTTTCTCAATCAGCCACAAGTAACCAATAGCAATTAACAGACCCCGAACCCCGGAAGCCGAACAAGAAATATCAAACATCAAATGAAAAAACAGCACCACAAAAATTCCCCAACCTGGCTGGTCACCATGGGGATTACGACCACAACCTTCCGATATCACACAAGAAATCTGAAGATATACACATTAACACTTATAACGCCAGATCCTTGTCAAAAGAAGAACAACTCATAGAGTTAGAATTTGCCTTAAAACACATTAAATGGGACATAATAGGCTTAGCGGAAATAAGAAGAGCAGGATACAATATAGTCGAAAGAGGAGATTATACGCTATATAGCTATGGAGAGAATAAAGGGCGAAGAGGAGTAGGCTTCATGGTCAAAAAACACATGAACTGCTATGTAGAAAATTTTAGATATTCCTCAGAAAGAGTATGCTCTCTCGATTTGAGTGTGAATAAAATTAAATTTTCTATAATTCAAGCACTTTTTACAAAGAGGTAGAAGAGGCTATAAACAAAAGTTACAAAAACATAATTCTACAAGGCGATTTCAATGCCCAAATTGGCCAGACAAAACTAGAAGAAAGCTCGGCATTAGGACAATTTGGATATGGAAAACGAAGCGAAAGGGGAGAAAGACTCGTCAACTACTTAATGGAAAACAGACTGAAAGTCCTCAACACACTGTACAAAAAGAAAACCAGTAGACGCTGGACATGGCTGTCACCAGGAGGTAACACTAAGAACGAGATAGACTACATTGCAACGAACTTTCAGCAAAGATTTAAAAACTGTGAAGTCTTAAGCAACTTACAACATAGCAGTGATCACAGAATGTTAAGAGCCACTTTAAACTTGGGACTGCACCGGAAATCTAGGAAAAACTTTAGAAAACATCTACTAACATCACCACCAGAAAATATAGATCAGCTCCAGAAAAATCTACGTCAAGAAACAGATGAAATTTTTGAAAATGAAAAATCCTACACAGTGCAAGACATTTATAACAAATTAGAGGAAAAAATAATAGAGAAATTACAGGAACAGAACAGCACTAACAAGCTGGAAGGAAAAATGTTGTCAAAAGAAACAATAGACTTAATAGAAAAACGCCAAATATTAAGGAACACAGAACAGAAGACTAAAACACAGAAGAAAGAATTATCAATTCTGTATAAAATCATCAAAAAGAGAATAAAAGCGGATATTAAAACATATAAACTAAACATTATAAGAGAAAATCTAGAACAATCAGGAACAATAAAAAAGGCACAAAAAATTATAAATACAGGGAAACCAGTAATGCCAAAACTCAAAAACAAAAAGGGAGAAGAAAAGACCAACAGATATGACATTAACGAAATTGCAACAATTTTTTATGAAGAGTTGTATTCACATCAGACTGACAAGATAGAAATAGATCTAAGGGAAGAAGAAAGTCAAAATGTAGAAAACTTTAGTGTTGAAGAGGTAATTAAGTCAATAGATAAGCTCAAGAAAGATAAAAGTCCTGGACCAGATAACATCAAAAATGAAAGCATTAAAATGTTAAAAAACGTAATAGCAACACCATTAACAAAACTGTTTAATAAAATTCTAGAAGAAAAAGAAATACCTATCCAATGGACAGAGGCACACATATCCCTACTATACAAGAAAGGTGACCCACACGATATATCTAACTACCGACCAATTAGCCTCATGTCTAATATTTACAAGATCTTCTCAATGACAGTATTGCAACGCCTTACACCTCTCATAGATAAGAAACAACCAACAGAACAGGCTGGATTTATGAAAGGTTATTCTACAATAGACCACCTTCACACACTGAGCCAAATAATCGAAAAACACAAAGAGTTCCAGTTACCACTATATATAGGTTTTATCGACTTTAAAAAAGCTTTTGACTCAATAACCCACTCGTCTATTTGGCAGGCATTATGTAATCAGGACATCCCAAAATGCTACATACAAGTCATTGAGAAAATCTATGAAACAAGCACAGCTAGAGTAAAAACAGACAAAATGGGAAGAAAAATACAGATCAACAGGGGTGTGAGACAGGGTGACCCAATGTCACCGAAGCTGTTCCTTGCCGTTTTAGAAGAAATTTTCAAAAAATTGAAATGGAAAGAAAGGAAGAAAGGCATCCAGATAGAAGGCAAATATTTGTCGAACCTTAGATTTGCCGACGACCTTGTAATATTAGCCAACAGCGCAACTGAACTGGGAATACTACTACAAGAACTAAGCACACAAAGCAAAAGTGCAGGCTTGGAAATGAACCAACAGAAAACAAAAGTTATGACAAACTCGAAAGAAATAAGCATCAAAATAGAGAATACACAACTAGAATATGTACACGAATACATCTACCTCGGTAAACAAATATCCTTCACTGACTGCACAAATAAAGAAATAGAAAGAAGAATTGGACAAACATGGAAGAAATACTGGGCGATGAAGAATATCTTTAAAGTGAAGATTCCAATGAAACTTAAAAAACTTGCTTTTGATACATGCATTCTACCATGCCTCACATATGGCTGTCAAATATGGACACTCACAAAAGACACCATCAAAAAGATCCAAGTGTGTCAAAGGTCCATAGAAAGAAGTGTCCTTAACATAAGACTGTCAGACAGAATAAGAATCACGGAAATAAAAAGAAGAACTAAATTTATAGACACAGCACAACATATACTGAAACAAAAGTTCAAGTGGGCAGGCCGCATGGTTCGAATGCCAAACAATAGATGGGCAAAAACAATAACCAATTGGAGACCAAAAATCGGCAAACGAAAAGTGGGCAAACCAATTACAAGATGGGAAAAAGACCTATTAGAAACAGTAGGCAATGATTGGAAAAAAGTAGCAATGGACAGGCAAACATGGAAGAACATGCTAGACAAATACCTAGCAAGAATAAAAATCGGCGTTTCGGAAGAGGCCTAGGTTTAAGAAACCATGCAAACATGATACCTACCATATATTTTAATTTTTAACTGTGTAACGACTATAATCAGTTTGTATAATAAAGGCTTAAATAAAAATAAATAAATAAATTAGTAAGCGTTTCGGCTGCCTCCAGCGAGGTCGGTGTTGTTTTTTGGGTATTATGGTCATTAAATTGTAGTCCCATACAAACATATCCTCTTCAAAAAATAGTTCAAATACTATTGGTATCGTAAAAAAATCTTAGGCCACACCCCTAATATATGGCCTCTAATATAAGCAGGTTAACAACTTACCTGAGTAGATGCGAGACGGTACTCACGGTGACGTGATTGACATCCCAGCAGCTCTTATCTATCTGCCAGACCTGGCACCTAGCTTTATCACCACATCACACTGAACTTTGCAATAATGGAATTTGAATGAATTCCTGTATGATCTTCCCTGTAGTTTGTCTGTTGCAAGTGTTGCAACTATTATATGCATACATACCTACATAGATTCACGCCCTAATTCTCAAAAGGGGTAAGCAGGGCACATACAACTTATGTTCCAGTGCATGTAAGCATAAATGTGGGTATTAAAGATCAACAAAATTTGAAAACACAGTGTCGCCTATTATTTTCAATTAATATTATTCAAAATAATTGAAACTTACAGGGTCTCCTAGGCCTGGCGTACCTGCCTGTTGGTGCCTGGGGTGAAAACATTGTAGTGGAGTCTTGGCTGGACTCTGTGGATCGAACTTTGGGGAAACCCGTTTCATTCCAGCTGAAGCTTTGCGGGGTGACAAGTGCTACCAATTCTACTCATTATGGAAACTTCCAAATGCTAGGTAAAGTCTTCATTAGACTATGACGGTGTTTCCTAACCTTTTTCGAGATGTGACCCCCCTCAGCATGGAAAAATATTTAGGGGCTATATTAGCATAATAAATAATAATACAATTACTTTTATTTATTATCAGGTGGTTTATCCGAAAACAGAAATAAAAATCGCACATACTACACGCCAGTGTTACGCAAGCGCTGGTACGAGGTTGGCGTGCTATCTGTCAGAGTTGTTATAGAGAAAACACTAACAGGTGTTAATGCTACCGGAACCACACAAACTTCTACTACTATAGTGGGCGATTTCAATAACGACATGTGCTTGATACTCAATGAAGAGAAAAGCATTGTAGACAGTGGTACAACGAATATTAGGTTGCCGGACACAGTTTTTAGAGAGGTATGGGATAATTTTATTGATCAGTTGATATCCCTTTTAGCAGGCAAATTTTTCATTATGTCTGAATTTTTACAGGTTGTGGGCCAACTAAAAAATGCGGTTGCCGAGACAGATGTGATTTCTGAAGAATTCTGGTATCACGGAGAGGTAAGATATTTTTTATTAAAACTAGGTACTTAGATATAGTAATTGCAGTTTACTTTTCTTATGACCTTCTGTTGCTGATTATCAGATGTTTGCTCCCAGAGCATTTTAGAAGGTATTGGTTATAAAATCTATTACATTTTTTATCGTAACATAAGATTCATTATCTCTATTACTATTACCAACATTTTTCATAACACAACATAAGTATGTATTTGGGTGGAACAACTATTTTCTGTCAGTTGTTGCCATGAACACGTGTCCTGAATCACTTTTTAAAACTTCGATTTATGGGTTACCAAATATGGGGTTTTCTTGTCAAGTTCGACCCCTTATTTGTATGAACCATCTTCTAGGCTCGCTAGGAGTCCGTATTGTAACATTTTTGTTCATTAGCTGTAATTTTGTTTCCTGGCTAACGGGACAAAATAATAACAAGAAATAGTTGCTTGACCCATTTATATGAGACACTTATATTCTTGGGGTGCGGTGTGTCTGGTTGAAAGTGGTTCAAGCTTTCCCCAATTAATAATGCTGTATCAAATATTTTACGATTCATACTTGATAATTCTCTTGTTAAGAGGTAAGTACTTAGTTGATCTGATCTGAAAGCGAACGTTTTCAGGCCGGGTGCTGGCCGCAATCCCAGCAGTGGGCGTTGCCGTGGATCGCGATAGATCTGCTGAGTGCGGACGCGGACAACCAATATTTCACACTAGAAATACCGCCAGAGGTAATGAAGCAGACATGTGACGTTATTGGTCTTAGTTAGATATTTTTTGATGCGTTAATACAAGTGCGATGATTCACGGCGTAATAATGGCATTACCGGCGTATTAAGGGCGTTGACAATCTATGATCAAGAGGGAGGGGTGAGGGGTCCCTCTTTATGTAATCCTAGCAGGACCATAATCAAAGTAGGTGTTATGCTATCATTATTCAATATTTAGTGAAGCTACGGTAGCCTAGTGGTTCAGCCATGCGGCTGTTAAGTTGTGGTCGTGGGTTCGATCCCGCCTCGTACCAATGAATTTTTCGGAACTTACGTACGGAATATTTACCGTTAGCTTTTCGGTGAATGAAAACATCGTGAGGAAACTGATCTAATCCCAATAAGGTCTACTTGTCCCTCTGGGTTGGAAGGATAGATGGCAGTCGGTTTCGTAAAACTAGTGCCTATGCCGAATCATGGGATTAGGTGTCAAAAGCGGACTCCGGGCTCGTTTAGGGGCACAACCGGGATTAATGCTAGGAGGATGAGTTATATGTGAACAGTAAGCTCCCTATTCTCTGAGCACGACACATTTGGTGGGAAGAGATATGCTAGCAACACATCACTACAAAATTAACTCATTGTACGTATCTTTTGAATTCGTGCACTCTAAGTCCTTTTTCTATAAAATTCTAATAGGCAATTTCGTTTTGACGACTTGGTACCTCGCCTCAGGGTGCCCTTTAAATAAGGTCAACCGGGGTAAATGCGTCTCTCGATGATATCTCCAAAATTGAACATTTTAGAACTATTACAATCGTCTAAATTGAAAATTTGGTAACCATACTTTGAACATTAGCTGATGGCTGTAATAGTTCTAAAATGTGGAGTTTCGAAGATATCTTCATGAGACGCATTTACCCCCTTGACGCATTCATCAGAATGATGATCATGAAGATATCTTCGAAACGAGGGTTAATGAACCCTGGTAGACCTTACTGACTAAATTAATCTCCTGTCCATTGGTCACTCTTGTATCGAATATTGTTAATGTGAAACTAAATTGCCTATTTAAAATGTATGCCATACGATCAAATAAATAAATAACTAGTTAGCATCATATAGTTACACTAGCCAAATATATCGTAACACATCCTTATTTATATACTTATAGAGACGTGTTGCGATATACAGGATGTCCCGTAAATGGCACGTCACATTGACACCGAAGGTAGTTCAGCTTAAGAGGACCCGAACCAACCTAACATGACCCCAGTAAAACTAACTTGGAGAGCCTTCCAAGTAAATGACGACACTAACAATGTAAAAAATGGGAAAAATTTGCCAATAACTCGAAAACCGTGCAACTTTTACTGGGGTCAGGTTGGTTCGGGTCCTCTTAAGCTGACCTACCTTCGGTGTCAATGTGACGTGCCGTTTACGGGACACCCTGTATTTGGCTCCTTTGGCTGCTACTAAGATGCAGAAGCTGACTGCACTTGCAGGATTGGATAGGTTTATAAGTATTATTTGGTCATGAAGTAATGTGGCTGGTTTTATAGAACTATATGCGGGTGGTGAGTGTTGGCGCGGAGACAGGCGCGCGGTTCGTGTGCTACAAACTGGGGCTCGAGGCCGGGCCGGAGACCGTGCTGGGCTACACTGCGATGGAAGGGCTACAGGTGAGCCCAGAGGCATCACATCTGTCTCATTCTTGTGTCACACGTACCGAGCAAACGGGCGAGACAGTGCTCACTCGGCGTAAAAGCGGCGAGACAGTAGCTCGGCTCCCTTTCTGTCTACTAGGCCGTTGGCTCGGTACGTGTGATCAAGGCATTAGCGCACCCGACGAGTGGCGTTTGGCGCCCCCTAGGACCGTGCGCCCGGGTGCAACGCACCCCCTGCACTATAGGTAATGCCGACCCTGGGTGAGCCTTGTTAAACTTACCTTCTAGCCACCAGACATATTAATAATACATGCAGTACCAAAGATTTCGCATTGCTACACTCTTAGAGTCGACTTCAAATATACCTATAATTTTTCGCCTTGTTACCAAGGAATAAGGTGCAAAACTGTAAACGGTCGTAACATAAGTCGTCTTTCCTGTGGTCAATAGTCAAGGGCATATTTACAATTTTTTTATTGCTTAAAATATATAAGAGGAGATATCGTTTATGCGAATTAAGGGTTCCACCCAACAAATTGGGTTTTAGTTGACTATGGCAATGTCCATAGGAAACATGCGAACCTAAATCTGTGTATGATCTAAAATCTAAACATATTTTTGACGTTGACCGAACATGGGGGGAACTCCATTTGTAGAGGGAGGCGCCCATCTAGCGGATTCCTTGAGAGTGTTCATGTTATTTGTTGATGGACCTGCTTAAATGTTATCTTAAATTGGGAAAATTTAAATCATGAAATATCGCCGTATCATAATATGCCTTGGCATACCGAATTATATCCACCGAAATTTACATCACATACAGTCTAGAAACTCAACTAGTTTTTAAAATTTCCATGTCTTGCTTAATGAATATTTACTGAAAGTACAATATACTCCGGTAACATTTCCACCAGAGAAGCTTTCATATATTTGGAACCTAGTGTGCGTGACAGCTAGGTGTTCAATAAATGAAAGCACAGCTCACGACATATGCCGGCTACAGACTCACGCGAGAAGTCTTGCCGAGAAATTGCGCAAGAACCGAGAAGGCATCTACACTCATGGGACCTTCTCATTCGCATAAGCTGCGGAAAATAACACGTGTCTATGATTCCAGGTGCTATTCAACAGATCCGCCGGCCTGATCGGCTGGCAGACGTCAAACTGCGGCCCGCACGCCCGTATCACAGGACCTCACAACGCATCCACTTCCTTAGTAGACTCCTGCCAGCTGAAGCCTACAGCGGAGACGGCCACGTCCATACGGGCCGCCCAATGGGCGCTCTGCGCCGTGTCCATAATAGCGGGCGCTGTGCTAGTGTACTTACTCGCCCCGTGTGTTAAAGTGATGTGTAGGAGACCGCTAAGGACGCAACTGATATCGATGTCGCAGGCTGCGCTGGTTGAACAAGAAACGTGATGGTAGCTTTAGTTTGCAGCAGGGTGATTGCGTAATTTTTAAAACGGATGTAGTGAAATTTTACTGGGATTTCGTGTAAATGTCATTAGAAACGCATGGTTTACTAAAAAGTTGCGCAATTACAGCGTCATTTTAAATGCAACTCTAGGCTTTAATTTGGCAGGAGTAGACTCCTACCAGTTAAGGCCTAAAGCGGAGACGGCCACGTCCATACGGGCCGCCCAATGGGCGCTCTGCGCCGTGTCCATAATAGCGGGCGCTGTGCTAGTGTACTTACTCGCCCCGTGTGTTAAAGTGATGTGTAGGAGACCGCTAAGGAAGCAACAGATATCGATGTCGCAGGCTGCGCTGGTTGAACAAGAGACGTGACGGTAGCTTTAGTATGCAGCGGGGTGATTGCGTAATTTTTAAAGCGAACGTAGGAAAATTTGACGGCTTTCGTGTAAATGACATCTAAAAGGCATGGTTTTCTATAAAGTGACGCAATTACAGCGACATTTTATATGCATCTCTAAGTCTTAACTGGCAAGAGTCCTGCCAGGATAAGGCCTAAAGCGGAGACGGCCACGTCCATACGGGCCGCCCAATGGGCGCTCTGCGCCGTGTCCATAATAGCGGGCGCTGGGCTAGTGTACTTATTCGCCCCGTGTGTTAAAGTGATGTGTAGAAGACCGCTAAGGACGCAACATATGTCGATGTCGCAGGCTGCGCTGGTTGAACAAGAGAAGTGATGGTAGCTTTAGTTTGTAGAAGAGTGATTGCGTAATTTTTAAAGCTGACGGCCTTTTCGTATTCTTTTGTAACGCATGGAAATGGCATTCATTCTGTATTCATCTCACAAATCACAGCTCGGATGGATGAAATGGGAGATTTGTGTGTGTTTGAAAATATTAGCACAGAAAGAAGTGTAACAAAATTGATGTTTGATAGCTAGGAAATTGATATCATGGCATCCCGCTCGCTCGCACGCGCTCGCCGCATAGCAAGTGCTCTTTCGCTCCCAACGTAGTCATATCTCGCAGTTGTCCGAGAGCCGAAGTTAGCCGAAGTGGCAAAAGGAACTGGCCTGATATTAGTGCAGTTTTAAGTTAGTGTAAAATGCCTAGTACGTTATGGTTTATGGCGGACCTGAAGTATTTGCTCATCTAATTTGTCAAATATGTCAATGGCGTCTGTGATAAACGGGGATCGGATAATCGCATAGATACATAACTACACTTTGGCGGCGGCGTCGGCTAAATTGAATATTTTATTTTCAAATTTTATATTGATTATTTATTTATTAAAGTATGTGTAATGAAATGATAATGTGTCGGTAGACCTACTAAATATTATTTAATTTACCTGCAATTTATTCAAGTAACGAAGTACTTTACGTACTGCGTAAGGTACGTTAATTTTATTTTTATCAGAAAATATAAAATAATGAAACGAACTACGATATACCAGTAAGATATACCACCTTACTGGTATATCTGTGAAATTAAAATATTTTTTTTAGAAAGGGGATTTTATATTTTCTAAACCTTTTTCCGGGAATATGCCAAAATTAGGCCTTTATTTATCTCGTTATCCAATCCATGGTGATAAAATGTATCGTCACTGATATCGTTCGATACCTATTTTAAGTAATTCAAAAATGGTCACAAGATTATATTTAATCAATTAGGCATAATTAAAACGATTTTGGGACAGTTTGTCATGAAAACATACATAAGTAGGTACATACATTTCATACATAAATTGACGTCAGCAGCTTTGCCATAGGTAAACTATTACCAAAAAGAGGTAGGATGATCACATGACATGGAATTTTCAGTGCCATTTGTAGCAGGTAGGTTTAAAGGTGGAGACTCTGATATTCCAATCATAGGTTGCTTTCCTATCACCCCTGATGCGTTTTTAGCGGGTTACCTTTGTTTTACCAAAAATATTTTGACAAATTATCACTTCCCAAAAAAAATTTCGTAGTATTTCATTTGCCAAATAATCGTTTGCCAAATTAACACTCGACAAATAATTCTTACGCAAACCTTATGTTTGGCATATTCATGTTTAGGCAATATCTCGTTTACCAACTGGTACTTTGACCAAATTTAATTCAGTCAAATATGTTATAGTCTATTTTTTAATTCCGTGGACTAAAATGACATTTCATGTATTGATATTGATGATGTTTTTTACGTCTTATAAATAGTGATGTGCTACAACCGGTACTGACCGAAAATAATCGATTTGGAGGTACTTATATTTGTTGATGAAGCGTCTGTAACACAATGAATGGATAATCCGTGACGTGCTAAGAACGAGAGAACACGCACTGAAAACATCCGATCACTATACGAGTAAAATAACGAATGCCAAATACGTAAACAAAAAGGGCATTGCGTCAGGTCGGCGATACGTCAATGTCATTTTAAATGTTTCAGTACATTAGTAGTGAGTAAATTTTATTTATTGTTTTTGTCGTATCATTTTGTGACTAAATTTTATTTATTGTTTATTTTGAATCTAAAATTAATTCAAGGTTTTATCGGTTATTCACAAACCGATTTCAAAGATCAGCACTGTTTGTATATAGCTGGTCACATTATTTCTAATTTTGACATTTGTGGTTGTCATTTTAGTCTACGGAATAAAAAAATAGACTATAAGTAGTTGGCATAATATGTTTTAACCAAAACAAAATAATTACAAAATAAATTTCTATTACGTCGTTTAATCAGCAGAGGGACTATTCAATGACAGATCATTTGCATCTTTATTTCAATGGTGTATAAGATACACAAAAAATTAACAACTTTTTTTGTTATGTGGGTAGGGAAAATTAATTTGTGTAGAGATCGCAATTGTAACCTAACCGCCAGCGTGTCGACGTCACCCCGCTTCGCGGGGTGCCTATTTCCGCTCTAAGGGACAAGCTAACCCTAACCTAACCTACCAAATAATACCATTGCTACGATTGTTTGTTTTTTACTGCTAGGAGGCTTCGCCCCCCGAGCCCCCCTTTTTTGGCTGCCCAAACCTAATTTAACGCCTTTGCCTACCGACCTACTTAACCGTGCATTTTTTTATTTAAGGGACCGTGCCGTTTTATTAATAGTATTTTGGTAAAATGTCATAACCCAAACAATTGTGATTTTTGTCTATTTATAGTTTGCCATAACATTAACTTGACGAAATGTTTATTGTCTAATGTTTTTTTGCCTTATTAAAGCATTTGCTAAAAGACCACATGCCATAATGTAATTTTTCGTAATAATAATTTGCTGAATGAAAATTTGACGTAATGAAAATATTCGTATTAATTTTGTGCCAAAGTTTGCATTGGCAAACAAAATAGTTGCTAAATTTTTTTTGGGAAATGAAATTTGACCAAAATAAATTTGGTAAAACAACAGGATCCCGTTTTAGCCCATGTAGCGCTCATGTACAATCATTACTCTATAGCGACCTCACTCGGCGCCCCCCAGGACCGCTGCGCCCATGTGCAACGCACACCCTGCACCACAGTCACAAGACATGCAAAACGTTGAATTGTATTGAAATAATGCATGTTTTCCTTATTTGGCAATATCTTGTAAAAAACAGTCTCGATATAAACCAATCTACAAATAACACTTTAAGGGTCCATCATGTCAAGTTTCGTAGAGAAATAAACGATATTGATTTTGCAATGTAGATCAATTGTCATTCTTATAACGACCGATTTCTGCTGAGCGATTGGAATTTCATAACAGAGGCGAATCTCCGCGACTCCGCAAGTTGCCCGTAGGTAGGTCGTTGAATGTTTATGAGTCTTCTATAATTGCAATACAATCCTCCTTAGGTTTAAACCCACCTGAGTTATATGACGACCGCTTTAGCCTAGTTGGTAGGGACCCTGCCTACGAAGCAAGAGGTCCTGGTTTCGAATCCCGGTAAGGGCATTTATTTGTGTGATGACTACGAATATTTGTTCCCGAGTCATGGATGTTTTCTATGCATTTAAGTATTTATTTTTCTATATAAGTATGTTTATCGTCGTCTAGTACCATAGTACAAGCTTTGCTTAGTTTGAGACTTGGTCGATTTGTGTAAGATTGTCCCCTAATATTATTTATTTATTATTATAGTATTTATACGCTTATTACGATTTATAGTATTATACGTTGACGTTTGACGAATAGTTTAGCCACTGGGTGACCATGTCTACGAAGCTGACAGTCCTGGATTCGAATCTCGGTTACGACAAATATTTGTGTGACGAGCATGAATATTTGTTCCTGAGATTTGCTGGTGTTTTCGGTTCGCAACGACTTTCTCGAAATATTCTTTGATCGCAACTAGTAAGCTGCTCAAGAGGTTGTTACTCGGTTCTTTCAGAAGCGTAGTGAGTGTTTCAGTATTTTAATGTTGTCGACACAGCGAATTCTCAAACGAATAAAGGGTTGAGAGCGCGCGCGTTTGCAGTACGCGCGTACTGCAGAAGAGTTGCAGATGTCCATAGGCTGCGTTCTAGAGGTAGTTCCCTGAGGCGGCCCGAAAGCTGTTTGCCACGATCGTGGTATTCATGGTAAAGAAAATTAAGTAAACGTTAAATACTTCTGCAACTGTTCTGTCTGTTTGTATAGTGACAAGGATTCTGAGAGAGTGAATTTTACTTTTAAGTCTTAGATATGATTAAATTATTAACTAGTCCTTAGGTAAATTAATTCTAGACCGAGATATTTTGAATCAGTGAACTAATTAATAGTGATAGTATAATTTATAGAAGTGATTTCAATTAGGAATTGTAATTTATTTCGCAATATCTCGAATATGTATGCACTTAGATTGATTTGTACCTTTCTCGACACTCATGTTTTGGCAAATTCTAGAAAAAATAAATTATGTATTATGCAATGTCGCTACGAACGAAATGTAAAAATGTAAATTTCAATGTTAATTTTGTAAAAAGCCATGTTTCTGGGTAGATGTCGCCACACACGTAAGGCGTTGTAAGAAGGAACTGATTGAAAGATTTTGTGTCCGAGATGATTGTTCCGATAGCTCAGTTGGTTAGTAGCCACGGGCCATGTTGTACGCATGTGGTCGTCGGTTTAAATCAGGCTCGGAACAGACTTCAATATGCACCCTCCCCCGGATAACCCTAAAACACCAAATCTAGAGGGCATGTTGAAGTCTGTTCTTAGATTCTTTACTGTATTGATCGCTGCCTGTCATAAAATGTTGCCCTTTAAATTCCGATGTCTGTTAATAACAATAGTTTTAAGTGGTAGGTAGGCTACTCCTCGTTAATTACGCTTTTAGATTTAGTTTAGTTCTAGTAGCAGTTCATTTAGGAGTACCTAGGTAACTAGATAAATAAGTATTTTGTGAAATTGACCAATTTGTGAAAGGGTAAAAAGTGTTACAATAAATCGATTGTAAATTAAACCTGTTTCTTTTGCGGTGAGATAATGTGATTAAACCTTTTATCCCTGCGCTGCATTGTATAGGGTACACGGTCCAGTCAACAGCAAATATAGATGATCATTTTAGTACTTTCTCGCACTTAAAATGTACCTACCTACTTATCTAACAATACGCGCGACTGCTGGGATGCTTCAAAATATTGAAAGTGACAAGGTACTATTAAAATGATCATCTACTTTTGCTGTTGACCGTTGCTGTTGATATTATTGGACATGAATAAAATAAATAATACGCACTCATTCTAATAACAGTGTTTGAAACTTTTTCGAGTGTGATACCTACTAATTCTATTGAGAAATTCTAAATCATTTTATTTTCAGGCGACAACCATAGTGAAGCGGGTATACCTTAGCCTTAGGTATTACTAACATACATACCTATACCTACCTAATGGTTGAGACGATCTAGGTAGGTACTACGCAACCTCGCGGTGTCGAGTAGCCGACCATGAAAACGACGGCATTTGACTCCCTTCAGCCAATATTCTTCCTCTATGAGATGATATATTCTGGTATTCTTGGTCGCCGCAAAGGAATTAAAATTGACGCAAACTGCAATGGCGGTCAATTCAATAGTACCTAGGGACCTAATTTGACAGCTAATAACAAGGGTACCTACTGCCTAGGTAAAGTGCATTCACCCTTACTTGTCTTATTTGGTAAACAACATTCTAACCTCAAAATGCATCTTTTTAGGATAGAATAGCAATTTTGTGAGTATTAGATCATGCCGAGACGACTTTTCGGACATCACTTCACGATTTTTTGTCTAGCAACGCTTTTTTACGATAAAATAGCTGCTATAGTCTAAAAAGATACATTTTGGGGTTAGAATGTTGTTTACCAAATAAGACAAGTAGGTAAGGGTGAATACACTTTACTACTTATTACTTATTGAACGCCGCGCCAGTCTGTTTGAGGCTTAAAAATGTATTGGTTACCTTTATCACCTTACCGAACAAACTTATCAAGCGCCTTATAAGTTACCACTTCACAGCAACTAGCTACTTAAGTCGCCTGCCCCTTCAATCAACTTGCTCCTATTAATTACTCGCCCTCAAGTTTAGTTTGCCCGCCCGTCTGACACGGGTCGGGGATTAAGTAGTTTTCGATAATATGACAAGCTGTTGTAGATGTGTCAAAACACCCATTTTCATATGAGTTAGGTAGTGTTCAAGGACTGAAAGTGGACCAAAGGCATATTTCAAGGTCTATTGTAAAGGGTAACCTATCGCAATCACTAAAATTTATTGACCGAATATCGTTTGTCCGAAAACTTTTCGTATTATTATGAGTTCTCCGAATATACAATTCATTACTTTTTTCATTTACCATTTGATTTTATCCAGAGGTTTCAGTTGTCCGAAAAACTTTTACCGCTACAGTCATTTGGGCTTTGGCTTGTTACAACTTTTGTTTCACAGCCAATTTTTTACTTATCCATAATTACTTTCCGCATTTCATACGTTTAGCCAAATGTTCATTTTGAGGGAAATTCAAAAGTAATTTTACTGAGACTCTAAGGCAGGTCGGTGTAGATACGACGACGAGCGAACTGAGGAGGCGTGTCAGGTGAACTGCGACCCTACAGCGCGCGAGCCGAGCGAGCGCAGCGAGCGTGACGCGGCAGCGGCCACCGAAGCGCCAGAACCGAACACTATTTTACTACCTAATGCTTACATATGTACTGTATTAGTATGGGTCAGGTCGGAAGAAATAACTTGAAACGCCGCCATTTCATGATATGCCTAAAAGTTGGCCAGGCTTATCACGATGTGCCTGATAAACAATACGGCAGATCGATGAGAACAACGCATTCGTCGATATTTCTAGTTCTATACCAGGCACATCGAAAAGTAGTTTCTTTCTTGGCCACTGGTCGCGCTGCGTACCTATGCGATGGCGGCCGTGTTTGTTGGGAGCCAATAACCAGAAATAGACACCCCGCGCAGCGGGGTGGCGTCGACTCGCTGGAGATTATCAGTCCGCACTCCTTATTTTTTTTCATTTACGTATGCGATATGCCTCGGAATTTCGTGATCTGGCGAATTTTACGATCGCCCGCTGACATATACATTATTTACCATAAACACAGCTTTAGGAAGGTAACCTTAGTTTAATTTTAAACTTTTTGCTAATATTTTTAATATTGAAAATGCATAAGGTAACAACCATTTTCATAAATAAACATATGAATTAGTAACATATGTGTGCTCCGTATAAACAATAATATTATGTCAAATATAATAAAGTCGATTTGATAAAATACGAACAGATTATAAACCGAATCGTTGCGTCGGTACAACGATATTGCGGGTATACCAATAATTGGGAATCATGGATTTGTCAAACAATTACAAAAGCTAAACCATAAAATGACCAGCCGTAAACGTCGCGAAGTAAAGTGTCGGACAAACGAAAAAAAAGGCAAACGAAGTTTGTCGAATAGTACCTAAATGCCGAAATGAAAATAGGACAAAAAAATTTAGTGATTCAGATAGAGGTAACCATTGTAAAGTACCTGTGCCACTTATAGAAGCATTCAAGTAGGTAGGCACCTACACCTACATGAATGCTTCTATACCTAAGTGGCGGCGCATGAAAATGTTCGATGGGCAACCCGGAACATAAATGTTATGTATGAAAGAGTTTAGAGTACCTATATAACTAAAGGCTTGCTTAAAATGAAATTGTATGCGAGTGACAATTGTCCCCCCTTTGTCTAGTGAGTGGGCAACTCGACTGTTAGAGAAGTTCTTAAGGAGGCCTCTAACTCGGCTTAACGACTACTGTCATGAACAGCAGCCGGGTCAACTGCTTAGCGTGCCTTCCAAAGCACGGAATCGCTTATATTTTATATTAACCACTCAAGCATCAGGCGGTCACCCATCCAAAGACTGACCGCTGCCATCTTTGCTTAACTTGCGTTATCGTTTCCGACTCGCAGGCGCCCCTAGACTATGAGCGCTTCAAAGTAAGTTTTCTAATAAGAGAGACGGATAGTGCGAGAGAGCTAGCGCGCCTCTTGTGCGAACCTTGCTGCTGAATTACTAACCAAATGTGTGTTCTGGCAACGTGTATAGCCGTCAGAAATGGAGAGACACCGCGAAGGAACGTCCATCGACGTTTCCGAAACCAAAAACCAAGCATCGACATCTAAACAGCCACGTTCATCATGACAAAATAATTATTAGGTAAGTGCTAGCTAGCTTCTGCCCGCGACTCCCTCAGCGTGGACCTCGTTTATACAAGTAGCTCCACCCCTCATTTCACCCCTTTAGGGCATGATTTCCGGGATAAAAACTATCCTATGTCTTCCCCCGGTAGTCAAACTATCTCTATAACAAAGAAGATAGGCAAACATCCTTATTATTAGTCTCGGGCCCAAGCGTTACACCAATGATTTTTATGACTTTTGTAGATATTTTCAGTATAAAATTTATAGATCTGGCTCATGGAAGAGCCGAGATATGAGCGGAACAGTACACAAATAAAACATAATTGTGAAAGACGGAGAATTTTATTCAAGCGTAACAAGGTGTACCTACCTAGGTACTACCTACATAAATCCTACTATTTCAATATCGCGTTCTTCACCGAGTTGTCTACAGTTCAAATGCAATACAAATTTAATCTCCGGAAAATGAAACGATTTCCCCGAAGATAACCGTAAGCACACCACTTCGCTTTGCATTCGATTAATCTACTAGACCGGATATTACAATGCGAATGGCTTCCTTGGCAGTTATTAATTTCAATCTAAGACTCATTGATTTCTCAGTTAACCTTAGAATAATGTAAAGTGAATTCGGAAAACTTTGGACCAACATTAATAACTGTAGGGATTGGTTGAAAATATTTTACGTCACACCTGGCCATAATGCGAGTTTTACTGCACGCTGCGCGTACGGGACAACTCGCATTCTGGCCAGGTGAAGACGTAAAATTTTGTACTCAACACGGGCGGTAATTCGTAAAGCCCCAGAGCGCATATTTATGGCCCGAACCGAAGGTGAGGCACAAACACCTGCGATCTGGGGCATTCACGAATTATCGCCCTATTTACGTAATGTACTATTGTGTCTAGGCGTAACATGTATCGTGATATAATAGCTGAGCAGCCCAAGTTTTTATTTAGGGCTTTTTATTGGGCCCGAAGCGTCACACATTTTATGTCCATAAAACCAATCATGTTAGTTGCCCTGGCGACGTCTATACACATCTTCTTCTTATTTAAGAGCGAGGCTCTTGTCGGTGGAGTAATTTCCAACTTATTCTACATTTCGCCTTACTTTTTATTTCTCTATAAGGAGTATAGAGAGATCTTACACGGAGCAAATAAAAGAAAAAATAAACGCTACATCGTATAGAGTCTATATACGATGTAGCCTCGGCCTTCTCTTTTCCTTTTCCCTTCTATATTTCACTCTATTATTGTTTTCATCCAGTCGTCGTGTTACACCATGTGTCCTATCATTTATCCTCTCCTTGTTTTCAACAATTCCTATCAGATTACTTTTTTCATTGACTATATCCAGAACCTCAGAGTTTTCTTTTCTGTCCAACTGATCCTTTCTAACCTCCTCCAACACCACATTTCAAACGCCGCGAGTCTTTCTCGGTTCCGTTGCGTCATAACTATTATATAAATCTATGGTCATAGTCCTCGTACACATACGGGTACCTATACATATCTAGTTAATTTAATAGAGCTAATAATGGGTTGGTCTCAGACGGTCCTGAACGCAATTTGCCTAGTTGGAGTTTTGCCCACATTGCAGTTTGACCACCGAGCATTATGCCTAAAACGCAAAATGCCTACATCACATTTTCGTCGTTTTGAGGTTACGTTAGCGATATTGACGGAGCCCCGCGGAGCGGGGCTCCTATATCTCGTCGGTTTGCCCCTCGGGCATCTGAAGAAACCTAACGAACCTAACCTAACTATAAGTGGTCACTTTGCGTTTTAGGCATAACGCTCGGTGGTCAAACTGCAATGTGGGCAAAACTCCAACTAGGCAAATTGCGTTCAGGACCGTCTGAGACCAACGCCTAATTATGACCATTTTAGAGCTATAAGAACACCTTGAAACATCTGTAGGAAAAGGTGCTCGATTGTTTTCAAATAGAAAAGCAGCCGGTACATAGGTAGGTACGTATACCTACTGCACGCTTTTCTACAGTTAAGTATGTTAGTTACTGATGTTACATCTGCTTACTCTGGCTTAGCTTGCGGCGCTATTTTCGTAGAAATCGTTAAACTTAACACGCAATAACTTCCGAGAGCAACTTAAAACTTTCTGTTGTAAAATGTCATCCTCCGGGTCTCTGACTATGACTGTACCTACCAAAATTCATCAAATCAATTCGGCGGTTTGAGCGCTTTCCCTTTCATGGCCAATGGCTCATATATATGAGACATGCCTCTACGTGCGATTTCCGCTACAGAGCGGAAAAACGCTGCTAAAAGCGCTACGGCGTGGCCTCGTATGGGTAAAAAACTGATAGACAAAACTTTTCATTTCTAAGGTTCTTTCTAGGTACCTATCAAGTACCTATGGATACCTATACTAGACATAAAAACAAATGGTACTAGGTGTTGCTAACAAAATTCAAGCATTGTTAGCAGTATCATTTAGATAGGTACCAGTTAAAATATGCAACTTCGTTGTATGGATGGAACACACAGCTCTGCCACAGTGTACACAGGCTGTCCCGCGTCCCGCGTCCCGCTGTCTATAAAATGATGAATGCAGTCGCACTCGAAAGCTTCATTTAGTCCAAATTGCGAACTGTGCCGTGGTGTGGAAACGAGTTTCGTAATTTTAACTTGCACGGACGAAAACATGGAAATCGAGTCGGTGTGAAACTTTAATTTAAAACTTTTTACTTTGGTATTTTCGGTTAAAAAACCTATATTTTAATTCGTCATTTCCTTGTACGGTGGAATGTTTGAATATCATCCGTCCGCTGTATGCGGATGGTGCAGGATCGATCACTTTGACACTTAGTGGACGTCTTTCGGCTGATATGAAGATGATGATGAACTAATTTCTAGGTGCTATGTGAAGTTTAGCTATGTCTGGGCTAAAATCCAGACTACTGCCCATATCCCTCTCAATTCTTATCCATGAGAGCCCTGACCCCAGCAGTGGTTGTATGTGGTGTTTCGACATTCACTAGAACACCATTTGTCTCGGTAACATCCATTGGCGCATCGCGCTTCCTTTAAACGCTACAGTTTCATGACTTTCATGGACCGATTTTGGCGCGGCGCGGTCGTGAATGGAAACTGCCATCTAAATTACACTATCTCACAAATCCCCCCTAAGAAAAAAGTAAAATAAGTAGATGCTTAGGCATTCGGATGGATTCTGAACAATCGATTAAATTATTCAGCCGTTAGGAGCGTTTTGTACTGATTAGCATAGAAACGAGATCAGACAGCACAAGTCACAAGTCGCGACTGAGATGAAATCCCGATTATGCAGAGATTGGTACGAGCCTGCCTAATGCCCTGTAGAGAGAAATTTAATTTTCTACACGATGGAACTTTTCATTACACTCGGCTAGGTGCAAGTGGTTTTAATGGTTGGGGCCGGAGCAACGGATTCAGTATTGTTATGCAGCTCTTATTCGTTTAAGTATAATTTATACGGATGCTTGGAACGCTGCGAAATTGGAAGAAATTGCCATAAGTTTTTCTGCTTCAATAATTTATGGGGAAGAGCTTATGGCGACTGTAAACGCCATTGTCTCGCTGGTTTGTTAAGGTAGTTCTGCGCCCGCACACGGAACAAAGTTGAAACATTTTAATACATGGCAATTTTTATTGTCAAAACGAATGATTATTTAGGTGAAGAGCTAAAACATCTCTACTCGTAAGAACATTAGGTATAATCTGAATATCGAACGTTCAGATTGTACGTGGGATTTACCAACATTTAATCGCGAGAACCGTAAAAATACTACAATGCTACGTTGAAATCCGGCTCACTTCGTGATCATTTTTCTAGTTAACTATTTTAATGATCTACAATAAATTCAAACGTTGTTTGACATCAATCGCTACGCTTAGGTATCTAAATGATAAAAATACTTACTAATAAATCACAGACAAGAATAATATATAAAATAATTTATTAAAATCTACCTAATAAAAATTACATAAACTTAACAGTTACAACTAACCTAAGCCTAAGGCGCGAAGAGTTGTTCAAAAGGAACGTTGGAATATAGTTTGTTGATAACTTCGTGGACCTTGTTGGCCGTGGCCTGTGTGTAAGGAGGGCCGAGTTGCTTGATTAGCTCCTCCCAGTTGTCATTCATCGCCTTGTTTATCGTGTCTCCTGGAATGATGAAGCGATAATATGTTAGAAAAAGAAGGTGGTTCAAAAGAAGGCGGGAGGTTTTGGCAGCGACCACCGGTCTGTAAGGTGATCAGCCTCTAGAGTTGAGTTGTTATTCTTTTAAACAATTATATTATTTATTGGGATAGCGTTGTGCGCCTTCAACTCACTGCTCACTTCAATTCTCACCTAACCTACTTATCTCGCGAGGTAGCGGGGCGGTGTTATTACAGGAACTCTTATATCGTCATTCGAATGAGTTGAGGTAAAGAATTACCGAATTGTTTGAAGATACAAATAATGTATATATGGAATAATATAAAATTATTTTGTTAATGCTGAGAATGATTTTATTTGCAATTGTATTCTGTGTATTTCCGGAACAAGACTCGCGTTTTAATACTTTTAATAAAATAAGCATAGGTACTTATCTAGTAGGTACCGACAGTTAATCATCGGACTTAATTACTCGTAACCAAGCAGATTAAAAGTAGAATATTATCATAATGTGTCAAAGATCGACAAAACGTGATATCGCAGTAATAGGTTGCTAGCCAATCGCCCACGACACACTTCAACCCTGCTCCCTTAGTCAACTATTACGACGCCCACGGGAAGAAATTCTAATCACTCTGGTAGCCAAATTTATGTAGGTACCTCTTTCGGGAATGAAGGCTTGTATCTATGTATGTATGTATTGTACCACCATGAATAGAAGATGTACCTTTATACTTTACGCAAAAAGCATTCTTATTAGGTTACTGTTTAATCTTAAAAATATAGTCTTATCCGTCAAGATGATTTCTCAGCTAGACAAATAAAAACGGGTCTTCATGGGCTTCCACCTGGGCGCTAGAGTTGTTCAGAACTGGTCTTGACATCGACACCACACCCGGGTCGAACAAGCTTAAGTCGGACCTTCAATTAATTACGCGTAGTTACGAATCTCGGCGTCAATGGTGGGAATAGTAAGTCGTCTCCTGTAAGCAGGGCAGTTACGACTGGCCTGAGGCGATCGCATCGATTACGATAAGTACTCTTCTTTACACGCTGTTAGTACGCGTACACATACTGACGCGCGCAAAGTTGAGTTGAAAAGATACGCACGCTTAGTTACGAATCTCTGCGTGAAGTTGTTACAGCGTACTCACCATTACATTTTTACTGTAAATTACTTACCGAGAGCCGGCCCGCCCGGCAAGTTTGTGAGGTGGAACATTACTTTTCCATAGCTCTCAGACTGCTTGATATCGTATGTTTCTAGATGTTCCACGCCGTTCGCGTCCCGGTTTTTCCTGATCTTGTACTTGATTAGGATGTCGGTGTCCACTGTAAAATAGAACGTATGTTATTTGTAAGAAAGTCTACGTTCATGCCTTCAAAAAGAAGGTTTGATATTTCTCTGTATGTTTTTTTGTACAATGTTCACCGATATTTTCGCAAATTTTCTCCATCATCATTGGATAGAGATAAAAAGTGGCCATAAAACTCCTTGATTACCAACACCAGATAAATTCGCCGTGTTTCGGCTCATTGGAACCCTCAGAAATTGATAAAATTTTAAAGTGGTTACTTTTATTAATTTCCAACAAATCAAACACTCATTATCACTATCTCTTTTGCTTGTTCTTTTTTTAATTGTGTAAATAAATGACGTTGAATAAATTTATTTTCTTTCTTTCTACACTCAATGACACAATTTACCTACGAATCCCAAAAGCCAAATCGCAGATGTTGTACTTTAATTAATTATTCCCTTATTGTTTTACCACAGTAAACAATCATAATTGGGTAAATAAGGTGGGTTCTAAGAATATTATTAGACAGCTCCGTTATTATATGACAAGCCCAATTATCGTTGTAATTTCAACATGGCGCCCGTAATTTGTCGTAATTAAATAGGTACGGCCCCTCTGGTTATTGTCAAGATATTTGCGTAATCATCGTGCCTTTGGGTGAACAAACTTTTGATCGTGCGCGAACATTGTAGATACTTGGGTAAATTAACAATATGACACGTAATTTAAATTGGCATATCGGCGGGTAATTATAAAGTAATAAATATATAATAATATCCCCAGATATTTGGGGACAATCAGACACAAGACTACCTAGTCCCAAACTAAACAAAGCATGTACAGTTGATCACAAAGAGCCGAGAGAGAAGAGTGAGAGAGTACGGCAAAAGTTACAAAACTATGTATGTACACGTCTGTATTGGCCTTATCGATTTTGTAGTCGACTGTACTATGAGTAGTTGGGTACTAGGCGACGATATATGTCCATAAATATATAGATAAATAAATATTTATATACATGGAAAACATCCATGACTCAGGAATAACCTGGAGTATACTTAATGCACCCGAGTTAATTCACCTGGGGGAATTAAGAACACTAAAAGTATAATTAATTCACCTGTCAAATCCGCAAGATGTTTTAAGTCAACTTAATGCCCCTGAGGTGAATTAAGTTCACTGGGAGTATACGTAATGCACTCGCGACCAACCAAGGGTGAATTAAGTATACGGACAGTACACCTTATGCACTCGTGTCCAATCACGGGTGAATTAAGTTAACTGAATGGGTACCTTATTCACCCGTGACCTGCTAACGGTGTATTAGGTATACTTTTTTGACAACTTCATTCGCCCGATAGGTGAATAAGTTAATCTTATCTGTGAGTGAATTTTAGTGCCCTCCATCGCAACCGCAGTTCCATTAGGTATACTTTTTATTTCCCTGATTGGTGCTTTATTTTTGAGCTAGATTAGAAATTTATTCCCCTGATAGGTCAATTAGGTTGACTGGTAGTGGACTTTGTGCCCTCGAATCCAGCAAAGGGTGCATTAGGTGCACATTCTGTCAACTTTATTCCCCTGATAGGTGAATAAGGTTGACTGAAAGTGGACTTTATGCCCTCAAATCCAGCTAAGGGTGCATTAGGTACACAATCTGTCAACTTTATTCCCCTGATAGGTGAATTAGGTTGACTGAAAGTGGACTTTGTGCCCTCGAATCCAGCTAAGGGTGCATTAGGTGCACATTTTGTCAACTTTATTCCCCTGATAGGTGAATTAGGTTGACTGAAAGTGGACTTTGTGCCCTCGAATCCAGTTAAGGGTGCATTAGGTACACATTCTGTCAACTTTATTCCGCTGAATTAACCAGACCAAACATACTACGCACATTGTGGAGGAATGCCCGAGGCGGCGTTATACCGGAGACATGAAGGATCTGCAAGCAATATTTGCGGATGCCGGGGATTGGTTATCAAACCTTTGTAAATTTAAGTCTTTTTTCTGAATAAAGCCATATGATAATAATGAGGCATTCTGTTAAAAAGATAAGGTGCAAGAATTTTTACAATAATTATCGTGCGTAAATTGAGGGAAGCAGAACCAAGGTAACCGACCCTCCGAATCGCTAAACTTAAGTGGCAGTGGGCAGGGCACATAGCACGTAGAACCAATGGCCGTTGGGGCGGAAAGGTTCTCGATTGGCGACCACGTACCGGAAGACGCGGCGTGGGTAGGTCCCCACAAGGTAGACTGATGACCTGGTAAAGGTTGCGGGAGTCCGCTGGATGCGGGTGGCGCAGGACTGGTCACTTTGGCACTCTTTGGGGGAGGCCTATGTCCAGCAGTGGACGTCTTTCGGCTGATATGATGATGATGAAATTGAGGTAAATCAATAGGTATTAGTTTAAATCTAAACGAGTAATTAAAACGACCATACTCAACAAATATTTTTATCGCAACATATCTAAATAACTAACTTCGATTATAACCATGTAACAAACTAAAATTATCCATTTGCCCTTTATAATACCATGAAATTGCATTGTAATATTTGTAATCTAGCTAACACAATGAATAAAACTGAAATTGGAACCTTATTCACCTATCAGGGGAATAAAGTTGTCAGAATGTGTACCTAATGCACCCTTAGCTGGATTCGAGGGCACAAAGTCCACTACCAGTCAACATTATTCACCTATCGGGCGAATAAAGTTGACAGAATGTGTACCTAATGCACCCTTAGCTGGATTTGAGGGCATAAAGTCCACTTTTAGTCAACGTAATTCACCTATCAGGAGAATAAAGTTGACAAAATGTGCACCTAATGCACCCTTAGCTGGATTCGAGGGCACAAAGTCCACTACCAGTCAACATTATTCACCTATCGGGCGAATAAAGTTGACAGAATGTGTACCTAATGCACCCTTAGCTGGATTTGAGGGCATAAAGTCCACTTTCAGTCAACCTAATTCACCTATAAGGGGAATAAAGTTGACAGAATGTGTACCTAATGCACCCTTAGCTGAATTCGAGGGCACAAAGTCCACTTTCAGTCAACATTATTCACCTATCAGGAGAATAAATTTGACAAAATGTGCACCTAATGCACCCTTAGCTGGATTAGAGGGCACAAAGTCCACTTTCAGTCAACCTAATTCACCTATCAGGGGAATAAAGTTGACAGAATCTGTACCTAATGCACCCTTATCTGGATTTGAGGGCATAAAGTCCACTTTCAGTCAACCTTATTCACCTATCAGGGGAATAAAGTTGACAGAATGTGCACCTAATGCACCCTTTGCTGGATTCGAGGGCACAAAGTCCACTACCAGTCAACCTAATTGACCTATCAGGGGAATAAATTTCTAATCTAGCTCAAAAATAAAGCACCAATCAGGGAAATAAAAAGTATACCTAATGGAACTGCGGTTGCGATGGAGGGCACTAAAATTCACTCACAGATAAGATTAACTTATTCACCTATCGGGCGAATGAAGTTGTCAAAAAAGTATACCTAATACACCGTTAGCAGGTCACGGGTGAATAAGGTACCCATTCAGTTAACTTAATTCACCCGTGATTGGACACGAGTGCATAAGGTGTACTGTCCGTATACTTAATTCACCCTTGGTTGGTCGCGAGTGCATTACGTATACTCCCAGTGAACTTAATTCACCTCAGGGGCATTAAGTTGACTTAAAACATCTTGCGGATTTGACAGGTGAATTAATTATACTTTTAGTGTTCTTAATTCCCCCAGGTGAATTAACTCGGGTGCATTAAGTATACTCCAGGAAATATTCGTGCTAATCATACAAATATATGCCCTTACTGGGACTCAAATCCCGGATGTCTAGATTCGTGGGTAGGATCGCTACCAACTACGTAAAGCGGTGGTAATTAATATTAATTTATTTTAAAATGAATTTCGTGAAGAATCAGAAGACTCGATCATTTCAATAAAATAAGAGTAAGATTAATATCGCAATAGATGACACCATACACATATTAAAACGAATGTGCTAATCCATTTTTTATGTGCTGCAGCTCAACATTAAATAATTTAATAACTTCTTAAGATTTAATTCGTGTTTGTGAAGTGAAGAAAAATATGTACGTTCCTTTTAAAATGGACGAAGAAGAAAATAACTGCACCGCTGAAGAAATTGTGTGAGTAGTAATAGAACTAACGGAAAACTTGCTGCCTGAAAAGTCAAATGCTATTTATATAAAATTAGTCGTAGAAAAAGTATTGTATGCAACGGTGTATAACTTGGTCTTAAAACGCTCGTGCATGGCGTCTTTAATTGCGATGACACAAGCGTTTTAAGACCCTACTTATACAACAGTTGCATAAAATATTATAAACTGACTAAGAGCAAGGTTAGATGGACTCCCATGCGAAATATATTATGTGTAAATAATTGAACAAATTCACGCTCAACAGTAACTAGTTACGATAAAACATTTGTATTAATACAGTAGGGTAATTCGCCAATTACTGGCCACCTCGTACTAAAAATGAACTCTCATCATCATCATCATCATATCAGCCCAAAGACGTCCACTGTTGGACATAGGGCTCCTCCAAAGGGTGCCACAATGACCGGTTCTGCGTCACCTACATCCAGCGGACTCCCGCGACCATTATTTATTTATTTATTTCATTGTTTAGTGATGTGCATAGCAATTTAGGTCTTTACAATTTGTTATGCATAGCTCAGACCATGACGTTCTGAAAGGTCACACAACATAACTTAAAACTAATTACTTAATTCTACTATAAAATAGCTTATAATTTCGCACGAGGCTTAAAACATATTGTCCTGTGCTTATAAATTAATAGTGTGTAATTCTACTTACTTTTTACGAATAGACACATCATCACATCATCAGCCTATATACGTCCCACTGCTGGGCACAGGCCTCCTCTCATGTATGAGAGGGAACGGGCAGTAGTCCCCACTCTGGCCCAGTGCGGATTGGGGACTTCACATACACCTTTGAATTTTTTCGCAGATGTATGCAGGTTTCCTCACGATGTTTTTCCTTCACCGAAAAGCTAACGGTAAATATGAAATCTTATTCCGTACATAAATTCCGAAAAACTCATTGGTACGAGCCGGGATTCGAACCCACGACCGCCGTTTGACAGCCGCATGCCTGAACCACTGGGCTACCGTAGCTTTTTACGAATACGAATAGACAGTAATATTATAAATAAATATAATTACATTTTAAAAACTCTTATCATTAAAAAAATCCTTAACGGTGTAGTAGCATTTTTCAATTAATAGCTTTTCCAATTTGATTTTAAACTATGTATTACGGGCTTCAAGCTTAATTTCGTTTGGAATTATATTCATTATTAAAATACATTTATTATGAGGACTATTTCGACACAATTCTAAGTTAGCCTTTGGTAACAATAATTTATTCCTATATTGGTCTCTAGTTCTTTGTTTTTCCGGTTTCATTTCGAACATTACCAGGTCATAAGTACACCTTGGGGGGCTTACACACGCTACGCCTTCCGGTACGTGCTGGTCGCCACTCGAGAACCTTTCTGACGCCCACCGCCCACTGCAATTTTAGTTTACCGATTCGGAAGGCTATATCGGTTACCTTGGTTCTGCTGCGGATAGACTCATTACTGTTGGGATCGCGCAGAGAAACTCCCAACATAGCCCTCTCCATTGCTCTTTGGGTAACTTTGAGCCTTCTTATGAGGCCGATAGTAAGGTCCTGGTCACGTTTCCGTGGCATACGTCATCACGGGCAACACACACTGGTCAAAAACTCTCGTCTTGAGACTCTTCGGAATATCGGACGAAAAGATGTGCCGTAGCTTCCCAAATGCTGCCCAGCCGAGTCAGATTCGACGATTGATCTCTTTCTGAAAGTTGGATCTACCTAACTGGACAATTTGTCCTTAGGTATAAATATATAAACGTCTACAACTTCAAGTGTAAAGTGTCCGATTGAAATGGGATTTGGTACTACATGGACGTTTGACATGATCTTTGTCTTCTCCATGTTCATTCATAGGCCCACTTACTCGGAAGGCTTTACTGAGATCATCGAGCATAGTTCTTAAGTCCTCCATGGTCTTAGCCAAGACTACTAAATCATCAGCAAAGCGAAGGTGAGTGTTGTACTCGCCGTTATTGATGTAGGTGCCTAGCCTTCGCCAGTCCAGAGTCTTGAATATGTCCTCTAGTGCAGCGGTGTACAGTTTTGGGGAAATAACATCCCCTTGCCTGACACCCCGCTGCAGCAAAATAGGCTTCGAGCTCCAATCCTGGATTCGGACTGACATAGTGGCGTTCTCGTACAAACACTTCAGTACTTGGATATAGCGGAAGTCTACTTGGCACCGGTGGAGAGACTTTTTTTATGTTAGGCAAAAGAGCAGACAGATCACCTGATGTTAAGCGATTACCGCCGCCCATGGACACTGTGAGTGCGTTGCCAGCCTTTAAGGATGGAGCTCTGGGAACCTTACCTACTCACCATCAGGAACACAACACTATAATACCTACGGAATAGGCAGCAGTGCTATTATGGCTGTGGTCTTCTGTAAGGCGGAGGTACTCCCCCAGTCGGGCTGCTCCAGATTCAAGCGTGATGACATTACGCTGTGCCCTACCTCTCTCAAAAGACTGATTCTAGTACAGAGCGTATGAATGTGGTCTACGGTACTAAAACCTCTTCGGAAACCGCCTTGTTAGGGAGGCTGGAATTCATCAAGCCTGCGTGCAAGACGATTGGTAATGACTCTTGAAAACAGCTTATAGACATGGCTCAGAAGTGAGATGGGACGGTAGCTCTTCAGCAGCCACCCTGTGTCACCCTTTTTGAAGAACAGCACCACCTCATCTCTATTCCACGCCTAAGGGGTTCTCCCTTCCAGTAGGACGGTTTCGAACCACTTCTGAAGGGTCGTGAAGATCGGTTTTCCACCCGCCTTCAGGAGTTCGGCTGTAATTCCGTCTTCACCGGGTGTCTTGCTGTTCTTAAGTTCAGCCATTAGAATCTCGTACAGGCTGATGTCCGGGTTAATCTAGCTTTGGGATCTTCCGCCAGACCAACTTCGGCTCTGCGAGTTGAAATGTATAAGTAGCTGTCCGTAAAAACGCTCTATCTCACTCAAGAGCTCAGGCTTGGAAGAAACGAATAATTCTGAAATGAACTCTTTTCACTTGTAATATAATTCATTTTTATAATAAGTTGATAATTTCTGGCCACCCTTCAATAACTGGCCACGTTATACTAAATTGAATTATGTTTGTAGGGAAACAGAGTTAATTTTTAGTATGAGGGGGCCAGCACGGCTATCACGCGACGGCGCGCGAGCTCTCTCGATTTTTCTCGCACTATCAATCTCTTTATTATTAGAACACTTAGAACAAGACGTGCAGATATTGAAGGGCGGCAAACTGGCCAATATTTGTTACGATTTACCCTAATTCCTAAATTGCGCGAAGAAGTTGACGGGTCAGTTCAGTAAAAAAACCAAAGTTTTATAACAGTCTTGGCACAAATAGCAATAGCCAATTGCATTTGGCATTAAACCGGCCTAAAGTGTCTCGCGTCTTGGCTATAAGGTATTCATGCTAAGAAGTGTTCATGTATTTTCTTTGCTTGAAACTGCCAAACAGTCTATCGTGGAAAACTGTACGTCTAAGCTGTAATTTACCGGATTTCAGTTGGAATAGCGCGAGCATATTTATATTATATAAGTATATAGGTATACTAATATAATATCATAAAGAGGAACTCTGTGAGCTTGTAGTAAGTTAAGTGTACTCGTAAGCTTGTACGTTTGAATGTAAAGGGTAATTAATACCCGGAACCACTTCCGATTTCAAAAATTGTTTCCCATGTGTATAGAATGGACTTTCTGAATGGAAATTGGCTATATTTTAGCCAGCGTCGTTGCCTGCGTTCTTTGCAAAATGCGGGCAGCTAGTCCATACTATACTAATACTAATCCATACTAATATTATAAATGGGAAAGTGTATGTGTGTGTATGTTTGTCCGTCTTTCACGGCAAAACAGAGCGAAGAATTGACGTGATTTTGTAAGTGGAGATAGTTGAAGGGATGGAGAGTGACATAGGATAGTTTTTATCCCCGAAATCATCCCCTAAGGGGATGAAATGGGGGGTAAAAGTTTGTATGCAGCTGCGATATAAACGAGTTCCACGCGGACGGAGTCGCGGGCAGAAGCTAGTGTTTTTATAAAGGCTTGAGTGTTTCAATAGTCGCTTGACAGTCCGTGCTCCGCTTCGTTGTCTGCGCCACCCGTCCATAAACACGTTGATAGCGTTATACTAAATACCTAAATACTTGGGTCATTATTCGAGCGATTCAACCGCCTCAATTTCGTGGTCATTTTTTGAAGAATCTGGCGTAGATTTTGATGGGATATTTATTCGATGTCCGTTAAACTTATTATATACCTAAGTTAAACTGGAACCAAACGAAATCGAAATCTGAGGGGCTACCGCGAAACGAAAACGAACTTCGTTCGTGTATCTCCGTCTTTGTCGCTCGAACCAGCATGTGCGAGAAAGAGGGAGATACAGAAACGAAGTTCGTTTTCGTTTCGCGGTAGGCCCTCAGGCTAGTGATTCGGAACAAACGCTCGAACGCTCGCCAACATACACATCGGTAAGGAACGCGACTTTGGTTATGTCGCGGGATCAAGACCCGGCTAGTGCCACTGGGTATTACAAAAAACTTATACACGAAATATCATTTCGTAAGTATTAACAGTGGTAAGCTTTTCTGTGGAGAAAAACCTCGCGAGGAACAAGGTTTCCCTCTGGGTTAGCAGGTGAGACGGCAGTCGTTTTCGTAAAACTCGTATCTACACCAAACTGGGGATTATGTTTCAAAGCGGACCGGGGTCATCTAGGGTACAGCCGCGAAAACGATACGGGGATGGTGACTGAAGTAATACTTACAACATTTGACGGTAATTTTTCCGTTGCCTTTGATAGGGAAGATGAGGAGAGCCCCGTCGATCTCGTAATCGCCCTGGAAAGTCATGTTGCCAAACAGCTTCATGTTTCCCGTGTTTTTCTCAAAGTTCCATCTGAAATAAAAACAGCGAATAATGTTAAACGATTAAAAAGCTCCTTACTTTTTTGTAATACCGACCATATATGGTGTAAATGAATGACTCATCTGTTGCTATTGTAGCCCTATTTCATTTGTACGCCACCTTTATCATTAGTTTTAAAAGGATTGTGGTGTCAAACACATGAACACGATGGATTGTTTTAGCTCCAAAGAGTAAGTAGCATCATCATCATATCAGCTTATAAATGTCCCACTGCCGGGCACAGACCTCCTCTCATGAATGAGAGGGAACGGGCAGTAGTCCCCACGCTGGCCCAGTGCGGATTGTGGACGTCACACACATCTTTGAATTTCTTCTCAGATGTATGCACCTTCCCGATGTTTGGATCTGGATATGAATGATCAAATGATAGGCATACTCCTTACACAAGTTCCGGATAAGTCATTGATATGAGCCGGGATTCGAACCCACTACCGCCGTTTGTCAGCCGCATGGTTGAACCACTAGGCCATCGTAGAGTATAAGTAGCGTAGGTACTTAGCTTAAAATTCTTGCTAATGGGATTGCTAGATATTTTTTACAATAGGTCATCATTTTTTCATAGTAGCGAATATTCACGTATGTCTTTTTCATGGTCGTTTTACTATTATGAGAAAATGCTTATTCTGAACATGATAACTTTTGTAAGTTATTTGTTAATTTTGTTTGCGCGTACAATAAACATAATTTAAATATCATGTTCTAATTTCTAATGCAAAGGTTTTTCATCGTGCGTCAAAAATAACCACACAACAACGGAACTTTTTGTATATTAGTGTCGTTTTGTAACCGTAGTTACCGGCTGAATTTAATTGAACTTCATCCGATTATATTTATTTCGCCGTTAGAAACGTACACAAATAATGACTCGTAGGTAAGCATTGGACCTAACGGTTTCGGTTTACCTGCGTTATAAAATTCCCTTAAAGAAACCGTTTTATTCTGTTACCTACCTGTTTCTATTTATGAGCATCTGACGAAGTTTGGCATATGATAAAATTGATAAAGTTTCCGCCATCAAAGCATTTGACGGCATGGGTTTCATAATATTTAAAAACAATGGTTTTTTTACTAACGGGTGTTTTCAATAAAAAGGCCTATTTCTGAAACCGAAATTCTCCGTTTTAGCTTGGGACGATATTATCCGGCAATATGTAATGTCCGGCTGAACATACAATATAATAAACATTATACTGACTTTAATCTCGTTATATTATTGAACGAGGGAGCGAAGTGAACGAAGTTCTTCATTTTAGCTTTGAGTAGTAGGTACGTAAGTAATAAAATAGCAATCGAGATAGATATAAACCCTATAATATAAACCCTTCACAGAAAATCGTTGAATTACACTGTACTTTATTTATATGAGACCAATAAAGTCAAATAAACGAGATAGCCTGCCTTTTACTCAATCTTCCAGAATCAAGTTCAATGAACGCTTTGCTCTGTGGAAATTTTAGCTATACCTACTCGTATGTAACCACTTATTACCACTACCTACTAACCGGATTGCCTTGCTAAAAGTGCCCAAAAATGAGCGTTTATATTCCATTGTTGAAAACGGCCTTTGGAACTTTTTGACCAAGTCTTGCACATCGGATTGACAGATATTGTAAGACCATTTTGTAACCATTGCTTTATGCAATTGATTTTTATGATTCTCCATACTTACAAACGTAGTTACGCTCTCATTTTAAAACTACGTGTTGCATTGTAATGAAACTTTGCATATACAATGACATTGAGGAATGAGGTATAAATATGTCTGTAATTAGTTAGATTAGCCATTCTCCAGGGAGAAAACAGGGAACGTACGTTTCTATGGAAAAACGGCCATTGTGTTTCCTCTTAAGGATTTCTCTTTTACCAAATGAATACATTTAATATTGCAGAGTTTGATTACTTTGATTGATACAGAGTTAACGATTGATATGATAAGTAGGTAGTTACTTAACTTAGAATGAAAGGTAAACGAATCATTCTGAGAGAGAAATGTAAATAATTAAACTATACAATTTCTTCTATTCATGGGTGTTTTGGTGTGTGAAAAAGCTTTTACGTTTTTCATTACTTAACATAATGTGTTTAATCATTTAGCTTTGCACTGGTGAAACAAATCATTGCGTTTAAAATACTTATGGAAATTTTCATAATAACGAAATCATCCATTATGTTATTTTTTACGCAGCAACCTCTCGTCTCCAACGAGTATGAGCAATTTATTTAATTGATACATATTTAATTGGTGTTATTCATAATTGCCGAGGCTATAAGGACTCTGGTTTATTGAAACTTGTAAGTAATAATTGTTTGACCTTGAATGGCTTGAATATTACACTTTGTGATTTCGCTGGTAATTGCAACAGAAGATTAGCGACGGTTGTGGGTGTTATAAGTCCTTTATTTTCGTCATTGTCATTTCATTAAAAATCAATAAAATAGACGACTATTAGACTTAGTGTCTAATAAGTAGGTAGTCGTCTCATTTTAGAAGAACGTAACCTAACCTAACGTTTGATCAAAACATAAATGTCGTAAGGACTTTTAACAGAAAAAGTATATAGGCAATCCACGTAAGTACATATTACTTCATTACTTGCCCAAAAAAATATTATTTTCATCCTAACCTAATATCATCGGAGAGACAGACAAGAATCGTGCGATAGATATAAAGTAGGTAACCGAAATGTTTAAGTATTTTTCGATATGACGGTTTTATGCCAGCATTTAAAGCATTATGATTCATAAAGCATTATATATGATTCATAATGCTTTAAATGCTGGCATAAAAACCGTTGAGGTTACAAACCCTTTTGAATGAAAAACGGGAGAACCATTATTAAAGTGGGAACAAATACCACCTTCTGTTAGAATAGTCTATGCCAACTCAGTTTGGCTGACATGACAACTAGGATTGATAATATTTACTTCTAAGATTTTCTTTTTATAACACTGTATGGACCCTTATTATACGGAGCTACGGTAGCCTAGTGGTTCAGGCATGCGGCTGTCAAGTGGCGGTCGTGGGTTCGAATCCCGGCTCGTACCAATGAGTTTTTCGGAACTTATGTACGGAATATTTACCGTTAGCTTTTCGGTGAAGGAAAAACATCGTGAGGAAACCGGTCTAATTACAATTAGGTCTAGTTTGCCCTCTGGGTTGGAAGGTCAGATGGCAGTCGCTTTCGTAAAACTAGTGCTATGCAAAATCTTGGGATAGGTGTCAAAGCGGACCCCGGGCTCCTTTAGGGGCATTACCGGGAATAACGCTAGGAGGATGATGATGTATGGACCCTTATTTTCACGACGACATAGAATAGAAGAATAGAATATAAAATAGAATAAATAGAAAAATAATAATTTATTACCAATATACATACCTGACTTCTCGTATCTCCATCTTTTTCAATCCCTTCAAGGTTAAGTTTTTGCTCTTGATGACGAAGGTGCCTGCATTGGCGACGATATCCTCGAGGGCCAACGGGTCAACAGGTTCCAGGCCAAATTCTGGAATGCCTTCGGAGAATTCAGGTTGGATCCTTCTCGCCTCCTTGGTTACGCATTCTGTTAGCTCGGCAGTGGGAAGGCTTCTCGAACATGGTATCACATAGGATGCTGAAAGCAAAGCACAAATTGTAACATAACAAAAAGTACTTGAGTCGTTGAACATTGAAGGCGGACGGTCTTACATTACCAATAAATCTCACAAAAAATATCAGTTGTATTAGGTACTTGGCTCTAGAGTCTAGACAGTTCTCTTACTTTTAAACAAAAGTTCATTTTCAAAACACAAAAGATGTGCTTAACGTATCCTTAATATTGATAGAGGCTCCAATACCTACCTACTCGTATATATACCTCAAGTCAAGAATTAGGCTAAAGTGGTTCCCTTTCGGAAACAGAAACATAGGTAGGTATTTTTATTTTTCAGTCAAGCATGAGTTACAATAATACAACTTTTTTAAATTGAATGATTCAAAGAGCAAATAACAGATTGTGAAGCAACTAACATCTACATAGTTAGGCGTCCAAGTCTAGGGCTGCATAAGAATCGACAAGGGTCACTCGATTAATTTATTTCCACGCTACAAGGAAGTGCTCTGCTAAGGGATCCCTCTTTGTTTCTGACCGTCAAAGTGATTCCTAAATTGGAGGCAGATAATAGCCCCCAAGGAAGCCCGCTCTTCCCGAGTTAACTCGTCTATATAAAGGAAATGACACAGGACGGCAGAAACTCTTAAGCTTTTAGTATAAAAGGGCCAAGGACCTATTGAAAACGCTGCTTAGGGATAGCGTTCAAAGATAACAAGGAGAATGAGAACAGTTTTGTTTTATTCGGCGAAACACTGGTCAACTGTGACATTAAATAATGTTATTTATTTTAAAAATCAGCAGATTTATTTACATAATTATATTAGGTATAACATATTGTATGTGCTTTAATTTGAGTAGGTACGTACGATTAGTTGGTATACTTATCGTATGTACATTAATATTATACTTATAGTTGACAACAATAATGAGTAGAACTAGTACATAGAAACGATTTGTTCGACCAATAAGACAATCTAGAATAGATTTTATTCCAAGATTGTTTCATTATTTTTTTACATCCTCATTCCAGTTCGGACGAATCCGTCTACCATAATAATAGTAATTTCGAATTGCGTAGCGAAATCGATTATTATTGTTTATCTTCTTGATTCTTGGAAGATAAAAAGCGGAATGATAAATAAAATATAGACAGGTACTTAAACTATTCGATACCGAGAAAAAATAGATTACCTACTTACTGCATATATTTATACCTAATGATATCGTTAGCCTATTTCAACTGTATCAGTGTATCATGTTGTCTCGCTTCTTGAGAGTCTTGAGACTGTTTGTAGACCTATAGTCTCTAATAGACTGACTTAAGGCCATTGATGACGATGATTGTGTTTAAATAATGATATCAAGATGTCAATAAATAATAAAAATATTTCATTCATTTTAATCTAGCCTAAACAGGAAGATATAGCCGGCTAGTCCTTATTTAACCTTGATGTAGTGCTGCTGTAAACCGCATAATATGGCAATAATGTACATACGTCATGTATAGCCGGGACAGTGTGTATTGGCATTGTGTCGTTTGAGGAATGTAAAAATTCTATGCTTTATAATAAATACCTATTCATCCATATCTGGTCCCAAGTACGTATTCGATATTTAAATGGACGTACTTATGCAAACAGGAACCAACCCACACGATGACAATTTCGAGATAAAGCTATTTTTGTCTAAAACGTGTAAAGAAAAACTATGTAAAAGTTATAACGAAAAGTTTGATTGTAATATGAAAGAAATCCATATTTTCTAGAGTTTTTACTGGGAACTCTCTAAAAAATCAAAACGAATACTGGTTTTTGTCCTTAAATAGTCGATGATTCCTTTTAACAAAAAAGGTTGACTGTGGGTTGGTTCCTTCTTACTTTACTAGTGATAATACAATGGTACGTAATAACGATAAGGAAACGTGTGTTTTAATTACTTTATTCAAACGAAAGTAGAGTACAAATGTTAATTTATAAAATACTTTACACAAAAACAGTTGTACATCATCAACCTATGCCACTTTAATGAAGTTAGAAAAGTTGAAAAACCCCTGATATTTTTATTTCAAAGTCCAATATCTCAAAAACGGGTGAACAGATATTCATGAAACATGGCTAAAAACACTTTGAATAAAATTATCTATGACACAGAAAAACCGCAGTCAAATCGGTTCATGCATTTGGGAGCTACGATACCGCAGACAGATACACAGACACGTTAAACTTATAACACTCCTCTTTGCGTCGGGGGTTAAAAAGATATCTGCAGCCAACTCAGTTACTATTCACTAGTTTCAACTTCCATTTCGAAGTCTGGTTCACCTGAAAAGCCTTATTCAGGATGACCGAATATGTTCACCAGGGATTAATTTAACGTAGAAATTATGATTGACGTGTGGAATCAGATGCCGAAGGCTTTTCAAGTCTTTTAACTTTGCGTCTGTGATTCGCTTTCCTGATGGCCACAGGGGCTCCATTATATGCTTGGTAATATTAGTCACCCTTTCACGAAGATCTTTTTGTTATGATCACATTTGCATTATTTAACCGGTATACAATTACAGTAAACCAATAGGTAATATTAGTTTAAGCAAACGTTATATAATGTATGCTTTTCAGTCGAGTACCACGTTTAATTAAGGTACGAGAGAAATGGATGGATTTTTTCTACAAGTTAACGGAAATAATAATTTATTAAACAACCTTGGTTTCTATAAAAATTATGTATCTATTAATCTATTTGAAACGAAGTGCAGCCAACCGCTTTTTTATTTTTGCGCATTGATATCTTCTGGAAATCGAGCCTCGTGATTGGTCAAAATTAATTTTAGTTCTGTACACGCTTATCTTATATTACTCAAATGAAGTTTATTTAGATATCGCTATCAGTCATTTAATTGACGGATAGAAGTGCTCGAGTAGAAAAAAAGTATCTAAAATAATTACACACTTAATGCATTTATTACTACGCAAACCGGATCCAAAACACATGGTGTCTCAAGTTTTATAAATGAAACTATATTAACTATAGAACCATGCGACGTGGATCTTTGGTGGCATTATGAACTTTTCCCATTTTTATTTTGCAAGCGGGAACCAACCCGCTTGGTCTCATGTGGTATAATAATAAAGATACTCTAAAGAGGAACCATGTTAGTTGGGTCTGTTTAGAATAAATATAATAATCTTATTTTGCAAATTGTCGGGTTACCATGTGAGATGGATCTTTTTGATTTTTTATAAAGTTATTAATACGTGTGTTGGTAACTTTGTGACCATAATGTTTTTATAGGTAAAAGTCGTCATAGCACTATGGTATTTATAGGGTCGACAGAGGGTGCATTTTAGAACTGTGCCCTATACTTAACTCAATTTTTGACGAAGTGTGGGTTGGTTCCTGTTTGCATAAGTACGTCCAAATATAGGTCCTTCAGATTGTAACTCCGAAGACTCAACCTGATGTGTCGCATAAGGCCTGCCACACACTGGCGCGGCCTGCGGTGGCGGACAATAGTAAATTTGACAGCGGCGGACAAGTTTACTATTGTCCGCCGCGGCCAGGCCGCGCCAGTGTGATGCAGGCTTAAGTCGCTCGCTTTCAAGACCGCCGACCTCAATTTATAAAACGTTCGGTCTGGGATTTGACAAGGGACAATTTTTATTACAATATTTTGTAAGAAAATAAATGACTTGTTAAATCCAACCAAACTAACCAGTTCAATCAATACCAACGACCTCACTATAAAATATCAGTCCCGGTCATGTCCAACACCAATTTCAAGACATTCTTTATAGAATCTTAATCAATCTGGCATCCTTCTTTTACTGTAAATATTCAATTCTAATCAAAATAAGCTTTCTGACATCACTATGGATTGCTTCGACATATTTATTGTCGTTAAATAATTCGTCTTCCTTGCTGTTTGTTTACATATCCGTGACATTCGATGACTTCTAACGTCTGTTGTCAAAGAGTACCTGGTCTACTCTTTGCCAATTAGTTCCATTAAAAATCCGCAGGATCAAAAATAAACTTGTCGGGCTATACAAACATTCACAGGCTGTTAAAATTTCCTTAAAACGGAAATGGACTTAATCATCAAATGATTCAGGGTTAAATAACTAGTTTATCAAAAATATGAATATAACTTACGTAAATTAGCTGCTCTTGAGCCGATTATACCGATTGCACATAAAATTAACACAAACTTCATCGCGGACGTGTTATCCTCGCCGAAAGTTCTTGCACAATGCCGCTAAATATCAATGCTCTCCTCTTTTATGTCGGCAAACTAACCATCACATTATAAACAAATGATGACGTGCTATATAGCTTGCGTAAACATGATATTATTATCCTTAAGCTTCAATAAATGTAAAGCTAGTTTTCATAGATCCGCAACAAATCGTTTTTAATATCGACTTGAGACAAAAACTAGGAAAACTTAAAGATACGTTTAATCACTAGTAAATTTGCATAATATGTATTTAATACACGTTCGCCTGTCGTTGGTGTAACATTTATTTAAGGATCGGATAGATACTGAGCCATTTAACTAGAATGCCAGAACGTTGACTGCCAAAGAATAATGCAGCGCTGATGACCAGTTGAAAGTTGTTTTTAAAAAGGGCCATGGCCGACGGGTTCTACAGTAGATACTCCGTCTTTTGTTTACCTACTAGTCAGCACTTGGTTCAGTTCAGATTTACTGATTGATTGGACGATACTGCATGGTAACACCATCGCAGTCCTGGCAGTACCTACACCTTTTTTGTTCAGTTGGAGGTATTTTTGAAACAGCAATGTATGTAAAACACAACAGTAACCAGTTCTCGAGCTTTAATAGTGTTCGTATGTAGAGTAAGATTCTGAAACTATGGATCATACAAACTGCCCTACTTTAAAAAAGCATATTTGCAATGGCGCCTAGAATTTTTAACAAATTGCCAACAGCCATCTTGAAACTCCATGACCCTCGTTTATGAAAACGTCGTTTAAATTTCTAGCTGCACAAGCATAGGTACTATTCCACACAAGAATATTTAAATGACCCTAACATAACATATAAGCGAATGATAGCATAATTAACGATTTTATATTTAGTGTTTAAGTAGTTATGCATGCTGCATGCTATTTGGTGGCTATTTGTATGCCTTCACAGGCAAGACATAGTGATACAATCCATAAACTGAACCACCGATGTATATACCCTATGTTTTACAAATAAAATATTTTGTATTTGTATTTGGAAATATGTTTGAGACCTGATTCAGTTGATGCCTCAACTATTTATATAGATACCTTTAGGATCGGCAACGCGCATGCGAGTCTCTTGACCCAGGCGGGCCGCGCGCTTCTTCGCCACCGACGTGACGTAAATCAAAACTAAAAAGTAACGGACCCCCCAATGTGTGTCATACTCGCACTAGACCGGTTTTTAATCAATAAATTCAAATTATTTAGTAGTAAAGTAACGAAAGCCGCGGGCAGTAAGAGTAATAATAGCCGATCGGGTAGCAGGTCCGCAGTTGAATCATCAGTTTGTGTGTGTTAACAAGTTTAACTACATGACAACTAAATACAAGGTAGTTACTTACATATAAGGTACTCACGGATGTTCTTTGGCATAATGAGACTGAAGAACAAGTAGGTAGACATAAACTATAACTTAGTTTCTTTAGTTTTTCAGGATCACGTACCCAAGAGTCGTAAAACGGACATTGACAATTTTAGTGCAACAAGGTTATGTCATGCATAGTTTACTACCATTTGCGCATTCATTTTCGATGTTGCTAGTTTACTTACAAAATTGCTAGAAAGACATTACATAATAATGGGAATAACATAAAACTAGTGCCTACGCGAAATTCTAAGCGGACTCCGGGCATAACCGGGAAAAAAGTTAGGTTGATGATGCTGCCTTTAAAACGAGGGAGTCTTTCCTATTTGCGATTCTACACGACAGCAATTCACCATATTTGTCATTTTGTGCAGTCATTATTATTTTGAGACAATAGTACATTGTGATACAAGTGAGGTATGTTGATAATTACATCAGAGGCGAAATTGTTCACGCGAACCGCAGGTGAGCGTGATAAGGAAGCCGAGGATGTAATTATCAAAGCTCACGCGTATCATACGACGTTTTTCAACACATTTTGCGAGAAAAAAATCATTTTCATAAGATGAAAATGTTATAGGCCTCCCAATTATTTACTTTACATTAAGCAATTCATTAAGATGACAACAGGTTTTAACTCACATTGCCAAGAATTTCCAGTGGCGTCCATTCTATTTATCACTTTTCTAGTCACCACGAGTAAACATTTTTGATATTAAGTAACCAAACACGCATAAAAATATTTTACAAATATTATTATTGTATATTATGTATTTAATTCATGTAAAATGTTTTGAAAATTGAATAGTTTTACTAAATTAAACGTTTCCATATCATATACAAAAAGAAATAGTCAATTAATTAACAAAAAGGATTTAATTTGTGTAGTCGAGTAAGAATCCATTTGCCGAAAATTAAAAAAAAAGCTGTACATTCTGTACAACCCGGTTAATTTAAGAATGCACCGTGTTCATGCATATATCTTGCTGCAAGGTGCCAGCGTGACTTAATCGGGATATAACCATAACACACAAGTGTTGTAATGTTATAAAACACGCGTTTTTAATATCCAGGATTATGAGCCTAAAAGCGACACAATAAGAGGTACGTTACGAGCAATTGTGTTGAAAAAGCATTTTTTCACACCCGCTTTATCACAAAAGAGTCATTGTGTCAAATGAGTGATCAAAGTTGTGTACTTTGGAATCTTTCGCTTCAGTCAGGATTCAATACATTGCCCCTCGCCTTAAATTGTATTCAATTTTGCTCCCTCGAGACACTATCTAAGTTTTTATCACTTTAATTACATTATATGCAATTCTACACGAAAGCGCATAGTAAATAATAGTTAACAAATCCCCTGTTTAGGTATGCTGAACAAGCCTAAAGTGAAAAAAAAACCCTTTCTATCGCATGCAAAGCCAGTGCTTTGCATGCGATAGAAAGGGTGTTTTTTGCGATAGAACGCGTCCGTGCCGTAGCAGCGCTAAAATACCCGCTGGAACCGGTACACCTGTATTTTTAGCGGCGCGAGGAAAGTACAGAATACCTTCTGAAAAACATGAGGACTGTGAGGAATACATTGAGCGCTTATAGTGAGCGAAAATGCTATTGTTGGAAGGATGCATAAATGAGTATTATGAATTCCAATCTAACTTAATTATCTACTGAGGTATATTTGTCCATATGTTCTACTCAGGATAAGGTCTAGGAGAGTCAGATTAATCTCAGTTCAATACCCTTATCAGGAAAGTTTCATCAAAGTCGCAAAGTCATTAGAATAGTTTTCGACAAGCCATGACCACAGCCACAGTGGAATTAGTTGAATCAGTAGTTTGATTTTATTCTTCAATATTAACAGCAAAATACATAATTAATTTCACATACAACACTGACAATATGGCTTTCGAACGAAATATAGACCGCTTTTCGTTCGTAATAGGTAAACGAGAGACTCAAATACGGCAATAATAAAAGTGTGTTTAGCGTGCTTTGTTTTATGTTTCATACCCACTCGTATATAAAAATCGAACTTTTTAAAAATCTAACTTCTGTTCTTATTTTAAACTAATATAATGGTAATTGAAAACAGTGAAAATAAATTGGTCTTTTCATTAGCAACAGTTAAAATTACAAAAAAACTCGGAAAACATAAGTGGGTAATACAAAATTGGTCTTAATACTTACATAATAAGGAAATGAACCTCTAGTTTTGCCGATTAGCATACAAATATCAATGTCAAATTAATTACAAATTAATAAGGTGCCTATTAATCATTATACACGAGCATAATATGTATAAGTACTTTAACAATGTCCATTAGACTTTTGCGGACATGCAGTTTTACACTCTTTACTACGTAAGTTGTTTCGATAGTGAAAGCTACTAGGGAGCTTGCGTGCAAAGAAGCTCTGTGGTGCTTACTACAAACTTTTATGCCTTTACGTAATCATTTTTTCTGGAAAGCAAGCATAAGTCGTACAGATGACGAAAACCACCTAGAAATATATTATTTGCCATATTTGAATTTGTGGTAGGTACTGTATAAATCAGAAAAAGTTATTCTTTCTACATCGTAGATATGTCGCTTAAACATTTATATATTTTTTAAGGAGTTTCTTTATATACGCCTATAAGTGTAGTTATTTATTTTATTAGCTTTAAATAATATTATTTGACCAGTGTCGTCTGATAGACAAAAATCCAGTACTATGATAGTAGCATAGTACTTGTAATACCTACACTATAAATATTATAATGTAGGTATTACATCATGTAGGCACCCCTGTGACACTGTGACTTACCAGTTTGATGCTATTTTTTGTTACCTACCACTGGCGGCGCGTATGTATTTTCACTGGACAATCCGGAGCAAAAGGGCTGTTTTGATGATTTACGAGTTTGGTGATGAAATTGCTTGGCTTGTATGGGCGCTCTTAACTTAGACCATAACAACAAACGACCCTTCCCACAGATAACAGGCACGCACCTACAATATATAGATCATAATGACGAAATAAAAATACTTAATAATAGAAACCTCATAAACGGCCACAAAATCGACGACGAAATCGTTTTAAATAAAGTATTTTTAAAGTCAATGCCAAAACTTGTAGTAAGCACAAGTACTGTTTACGAAACGCTTAAGAATTCTTGCGTTTACATTTCACAGTTATTATAATAAGCATACCTACTATATATATTTAAATAACGGAGTACATAATAGCATATAAAATTATTCTTTCGATTATTTTTCCAGGTATTCTATTTTCCTGGATATTCGGGTGCGGATTAGATTATGTAAACTATAATTTTGTTTTCTTCAGGTGTAGGTATCATCCTTGCCTTCCTACAGCAATTTTCCTGTGGCAATAACTTGCAAATGCATTGCATTTGTCATTAGGGATGTCTAATTTTCTATTCCCATAGCTGGGCATTCACCTAGACGCTGCGTCCAAATGGATCGACATTGATATCCAAGCCAACGGACCGCGCCAGCTATCTATCTGTTTAAACGCTATAGTTAAATGGCATTCAAGGATCGATTTTGGCGTTACTCTATTTAGCTTGTTGAAGCTGTTGTAAACGGGCAGCTTTTGAAAACTATCTAAATCTGGCCTGGGGTCTTAGATAATTCGCAATAACGAATGCGAATTACCTACGACAACCTTTGGGCACTTTAATACCGTAAAATGGAGATCTCGAAGATCACAGATGACTGTCGGTGGCCCCGGATGCTAATTAGTTTGATGACGTAAATAAATAAATAATCCATATGTCCACGGCATATTGAGTAAATATGCAAAAATTTCCGCTTGCGAAGTCACGAGACGTCGATATCAGCTTTGGCGACAAGTGGTCGAGTCATATTGGCATCACAATACAAATTTATTATGAAAAACGGGTTGACTGTTGACGCATTAATGCCGGGTGTATACACTGGTTACACATTAATATTCACATTGGACAGCTCCAGATAATCGCCTAGGCAGGTATCTATTTCAATTAACAATATTTCATCGAAAATGTATACTTTACAGAGTACAAGGCCAAAACAAACTTTTTCAGAGAGACTAATACAACTAAACATGTTATATTGTGAAAAATGTTAGCATTCTATGTATACGTTTTAATATATTATTTAGTCTCAATACTGACTAGGTAGTAGATAGATAAATAGATAAAACGTTTATTTGTTTGCTACAATCACACAGAAACAGAAACAACATCGTAAAAAACAAAATTATAACAAATATTCGATACACCAAATGGAACAGAATAGACATACAATAAAATACCAAAAAAAACAACATGCAATTGCTGTGTGCGTTGCAGCAAAACAAAAGGGTTCATGACATCATGACTCAGTTATACGCTTCGCTCTTTCGAGAAAAGCTCTGATATTCTGCCTGACCCCGAGACACGTAAGTTCAGTATCACAACATACAAAAAATTAAAATAAATAAATGAAAACTGTACTGAAAATTAATTAAAAATATTTATAGCATTCTTCCATTCATGCCAGGCGAAATTCAATCTTATAACGGTACGTCGTGCCAACTCGTGTGAAGTGTAGTGTCTATAGGTGAGTAACATCAATATCACGGAATAAAATACTTAAATAAAAGGTAACAAAATAAATAATAATTATAATAAAATACATGTGCTCTGAACTACTTAGTACCTATTTGTAGAGAATAGGTACATAAGATTCCAACGACACCTCATATGTACGCATCCATCAAGCCGTTTGGATTATAGCCTGTGAAATATTATTTTCTTGTCCAAATAGGGTAAGTGCCCCAGTGAATGAACGAATCCAATGAATGAACGAAACGGTGATTATTTGCTTAAATTAAGAGTTCTGTATATTCCTTGCATACCTGTTATTTTTTTCTCGATTAGAAGCATTAACTGTAAGGGTTTTGTAACATTTATATCAACTCAGTCGAAATAGTTACATAATGAAAGATGTTTAAAGTTGACGGGCTACGGGCGTGGGTTTTTTGTATGAGCCGATAATAAGGGGACAAGTATGTCACCTTTTATTTGATGTGCCATTGTACTAGTTTTATAAACCTGAGCCGTATGGTGTGTGGTTTTTGGAAATCAAAACAGTGAAATTGTGCTACTAAAATATCGTTTTAAGTTACTCAACTTTAGATTCTCTTTTTTAGCCGGTGTTCTATAGGTAACTAAAATTCAAAACCGCCTAAATTCAGCGACTGAGCTTGAGTGTTCATTCACTGGCAACGCCTGTTTTAATGTTTTTGCAATATCTTATGTTCTTGTGGTTGTATTAAGATAATCTTTTTGTAACATACCCACCAATGGCTTGTCTATCGTTGGCCCAGTGTTCGTACAAACCACATTTTCGAACATGATGTTAGTTCATTCACTGGTTTATTGATATCTAGTGAATGAACATCGACCAATAATAACCTAGTTCATTTATTGGTTTTACTATGTTTTTGGAACCATTTAATGAACGTACATTTGTTACAGTTTTTTAATTATTGCAGGAAAAGTAAACCATTAACTACTATTCCGCGTGTTGGTGTATCGATAAAAAGCCAACAAAATCGCTAAACAACGATTTAAACCGATATACAATAACTATAACACTAGTTCATTCACTTAGTTGTTCATTTACTAGCAAACCGTGTTCATTCACTGGTGATTTCCCATTTTTGTACCTAAAAGGTCATATAACTTAAAATTATGGAAAACTATTGAAAAGGCAAAGTAATTTAAGCAAACTGGAATACTTGTTTGAGCTATGATATTCATTAAAACCAACGTAGATAAAATAAATACCAAATTTTAATTTGTAAAAAAAAAATCCCTTCCTCCTTCTCCCTCTCCCTGCGTGCCAATATTATCTAATAACAACCTTATTAGTAGAACGCTATAGTTTAACTTAACTCAGCAAAATTGATGAAGGAGACGATGAAATAAAATACCAATTTTATACTCTTACGAATAGTGTTCAGTTTTAAATGAAGTCGAATCGGCTAACAGCAAAATATAAAAGTTTGATAACACAAAATTGAATTTGCATTTACGGAAAATGTCTTACGACCTTATACTGTTAACAATAAAATACAAATGAGAACTATGTGCCCCTAGTCCAACCCCCGTTTCCCCCCAGCCCCCAAGCCTCGTCAAGAATCTCTCTCAATTCTACGGTCACGTGACCTCCTGAGATCTCACAAAATCTGTCGCGAGTTTAACATTATTTGCCCATCCCAAAAAGTGCTCAGCTTCACTAAAGAAGTTTTCACTTCAAAAAATGTTTTCGGAACTGCGGTACTTAGTAGCTTCCTTTTTAGCGTTTCTGACCAAAATTTAACCAACAGAACACTTATGCGGTGACTCGGCATGTGTCCGTTAGTCACTTGCAGTTGCAGGATCTTAAACCGTTCTGAATATTTGCTGCAGTACGTACCTATTGCTGATAGAGTAGGTACTATTTGATAAGTATGTACTTGTATGATATACCCGGATCTCAATGACGTCAGTGAGTGTGCATGTTTCATCTCCTCGTCTGCTTGCGAATTTACAGAGATAGGTTGAAAATGAAAACGAAAAATGATTTATTGGTAATCAAAAAGGTTAAGACAAGACAGGTTGGAACACTTGGAACCTCCTTTTAAGTAAAGATACTTGTGTCAGGAGACACCGCCCTTCCATAAACCCCGTAAGGGTACCAATTATTTAATGCGGGATTGATTAAGCGTGTCCTTAATTTCTATTTTAATCTATATTTATATAAAGCTAAACTTACTTAATCTAAAATTTACTCAATTAGTGTGTTCACTTGTGCGTGCGTATGTGTAGCTGCAGTTAAATGTTTCCATGAAGTATATATTCAAACGCTCATTTACAACATTATATAGTTTAGTTACACTACAATACGAGTAGACTACAAAATTGCCTTTTAGCAAATTTGGATTTTGTAACGGGTACTGGTACAGCTTTACGTTTTCTCCTTCGATTTTCAACTCTGTGCTCATATTTCAGTGTGGTTTCCTTCTAGACAAGAATTCACAGCTCTTATATAGCTCAGAGGTGGGGATAATAATCAAAATATATAAACGTAAAAGTCCTGACTGACTCACTCACTTAAATCAACGCCCAGCCCAAACCGTTGAACTTAGAAAGCTGATTTTTTCACAACAGGTAGGTTATATAACGAAAGTACCCACTAAGAAGGGGTTTGAAAATTCCACCCTTAAGGGGGTAAAAAGGGGGTGGAAAGTTGGTATGAGGATGGAGTAAAATTTTAAGTGAGAAACTTGAAACTTTGTGTATGGACTCCTTATTACAATACAAGAAAAGTAATTTAAGGGTTTTGAAAAAACCCACCCCTAAGCGCAACTAGCGCTAACTAGGGGTGCAATGATTGTATGGGGAAAATATTATTTTTTGAACTAGAGACTTGAAACTTTGTAGAAAGATTACATATTAAGAAACAAAAAAAGTAATATCAGCGTTTTAGAAAATTCCACCCCAAAGGGGGTTTAATAGGGGTGCAATATATGTTTGTATGAGGGAAACTTTTCCTTTTGAGCTAGAAACTTGAAACTTTGTAGAAAGATTATTTATTAGAATACCTAAAACAATCTGTTAGCGTTTTAGAAAATTCCACCCCTAAGGGGTTTAAATAGGGGTGCAATGTTAGTATGAGGGAAACTTTTCCTTTTGAGCTAGAGACTTGAAACTTTGTAGACAGATAACTTATTTGAATACAAAAAACCGTCAAAGTGGGAGTCGAACTCGCGCACCGAGAGGTCCGTACAAACCTGTTAATACCTGTTATCCTGTTTATGTTTAAGTGAGCGATTTGAAACTCTGTGTATGGACTGCTTATTAGGTATAATACGAGAGAAGTAATTGCAGGGTTTTGAAAAAACCCACCCCTAAGCGGGTTAACCAGGGGTGCAATGTTTGTATGGGGAAACATAATTTTTTGAACTAGAGACTTGAAACTTTGTAGAAACATTACTGATTAGTACACAAAAAAAACATTTTCTGCGTTTTAGAATATTACACCCCAAAATGGGTTAAATAGGGGTGCACAGTTTGTATGAAGGGAACTTTCTTTTTAGAGCTACGAACTTGAAAATTTGTAGAAAGCTTACTTATTAGTATAAAATTATTAAAAATATTTTTATTGGATGATGTAACTAAAAGTTTACGGTTTTGCAATTTTTCCTTCATCTGTGCAAGTTAAAGACTAGGAAACTAATTACAGCATTTTTAAAAATTCATCCTCAAAGGAGAACAGGAGGTTGGAAGAATGTATGAGGAACAATTCTTTTTTGAAGTACCTAAGGGAACACATGGGCAAAATACATACACAATACTGTTACCTTTTACGCTTAATCCCTGAATGGATTCAGATGAAATTTTCCGTACAGATTGAGACCCTTGGAAACTATCATAATAGTTTTATCTCGGAAATCATCCCTTAAGATGGTAGAACTTTGTTTGGGTCGATGATAATTAAGGTTTCGCCTGCAATAATTAAATAGCAATCATTTTTCTATGCCGGTAACAAGTTCTACGCGGACGAAGTCGCGGGCAAAAGCTAGTAATCTATATATATAAATGCCTTTGTCCTGACTGACTCACTCATCAACGCACAGCCGAAACTACTGGGACTAGAAACTTGAAATTTACACCAGGACTTCCTTTTATGACGTAGGCAACCGATAAGACGGGATTTTTGGAAATTCCATCCCTAAGGAGGTTAAATGAGGGTGCAAAGTTTGTATGGGGGAAACTTTATATTATGAACTAGAAACTTAAAACTTTGTAGAAAGATTACTTTATAAACTACAAAAAAGCAATTTCAGCGTTTAAGAAAATTCCACCCCTAAGGGGGTTAAATAGGGGTGCAATGTTTGTATGTGGGAAACATTAATTTTTGAACTATGAACTTGAAACTTTGTAGAAAGATTACGCATTAAAATACAGTAAAAGTAAACTCTGCGTTTAAAAAAATTCCACCCCTAAGGGGGTTAAATAAGGGTGCAAAGTTTGTACGAGGGAAACGTAATTTTTTAAACTAAAGTTTTGTAACTTTAGGTTATTTTTATAACGTGGGCTACGGACAAGAAGGGATTTTTGGAAATACCTCAAATAGGGGTGCAAAGTTTGTATGGGGGAATCATTTTTTTTTGAGCAAGGGACTCGAAACTTTGTAGAAAGATTACTCATTAGAATACAAAAAAAGAAATTTCTGCGTTTAAGAAAATTCCACCCTTAAGAGGGTTAAATATGGGTGCAAAGTTTGTATGGAGAGAACTTTATTTTTTGAGCTAGAAACTTGAAACTTTGTAGAAAGATTACTTATTAAAATACAAAAAAAGTAATTTCAGCGTTTTAGAAAATTCCACCCCTAAGGAGGTTAAATAGAGGTGCAATGTTTGTATGGGGGAAACATTAATTTTTGAACTATGAACTTGAAACTTTGTAGAAAGATTACACATTAGAATACAAAAAAGTGATTTCTGCGTTTAAGAAAATTCCACCCCTAAGGGGGTTAAATAGGGGTGCAATATTTGTATGGGGGAAACATTATTTTTTAAACTAGAGTTTTGTAACTTTAGGTTATTTTTATAACGGGGGCTAGGGACAAGAAGGGATTTTTGGAAATACCTCCCCTAAGGGGGTCAAATAGGGGTGCAAAGTTTGTATGGGGATTTTGTTTTTTGAGCTAGAGACTTGAAACTTTGTAGAAAGATTACGAATTAGAATACAAAAAAAGCAATTTCCGCATTTAAGAAAATTCCACTCTTAAGAGGGTTAAATATGGGTGCAAAGTTTGTATAGAAAGAACTTCATTTTTTGAGCTAGAACCTTGAAACTTTGTAGAAACATTACTCATTGAAATACAAAAAAAGTCATTTCTGCGTTTTAGAAAATTCTACCCCTAAGGGCGTTAAATGATGGTGCAATATTTGTATGGAGGAAACATTATTTTGTAAACTAGAGACTTAAAACTTTGTAGAAAGGTTACTTATTAAGATACAAAAAAAGTGATTTCAGCGTTTTAGAAAATTTCACCCCAAAGGGGGTTAAATGGGGGTGCAATGTTTGTATGGGGGAAACATCATTTTTGAACTAGAGATTCGAAACTCTGTACAAAGATTACTTATTAGAATACAAAAAAAGTAATTTCTGCATTTAAGAAAATTCTACCCTTAAGAGGGTTAAATAAGGGGCAAAGAGGGAACTTTATTTTTTTAGGCGAGAAACTATTTGAAACTTTGTAGAAAGATTACTTATTAGAATACAAAAAACGGCAGGCAGCGTTTTAGAAAATTCTACCTCGAAGGGGGTTAAGTAGGGGTGCAAAGTTTGTATGAGGGAAACGTTTCCTTTTGTGCTAGAAACTTGAAACTTTGTAGAAAGATTACTTATTAAGGTTACGAGAAATTGAAAGAGCATTCAAAGCTCAAAAAAAATGCATGAGGGCATTAAGTGGTATTTCAGCTAGAGAGTCATGTAAGCCTGTTTTTAAAAGGCTCAATATCCTCCCCTTGCCATGCATGTACATTATAATAAATAGATTTGCATGCCTACTTTTATAAGGTATTGACATTATATGGACATTATTTACCATTTACCATACCATCTTTATACGTACATAATTTTAAGCTAATAAACAAATTTCATTTCATTTCTTAAGATACAAAAAAGTAATTTCAGCGTTTTAGAAAATTCTGTCCCTAAGGGGGTTAAATGGGGGTGCAATGTTTGTATGGGGGAAACATTATTTTTTGAACTAGAGACTTGAAATTTTGTAGAAAGTTAACTAATTAAGATACAAAAAAAGTAATTTCAGCGTTTAAGAAAATTCTATCCCAATGGGGGTTTAAAAAGGTTGAAGGTTTTGTACGGGTAACACTGGATTTTTGAAAGAGATGTATTCTTCGTTAACCTGTCTCTATTTCTCGATTTGCAGTGCTGAGTTTAAAATTGTTTTAACAGCCTTACGATATTTAACTTTTTTTTAAATCTCACTCATAATAACTAAGTCTCTAAAGGATCTATAAGGTTTGGAAAATATGACTTTGAGGAGGCACCTTTGCACTCTCTCAACTTCTAAGAATTTGGTTTTAGTAGCCCCTCCCCGTACAGTACATGCAGTAGGACATAAATCATAATAGACTGCGCTAATGCAATTTGCAGCTATAATTTAGTGGGAGGCTCCATGTTTAAAAAAAAATATCCACATTCGTTTCCTGATTCTCCTGTTAAGGTATTCACTATGGCTATGCCAAGAGAGACGCTGGTCAAATATTATACCAAGGTACAGGGTGGGCCAAAAGGGTGTTGGCAGTTTGAAAACTAAATAAATAAAAAAACTACTAATACAGATGCTGGAAATTTTATGATTTAAAAAGAATGTTGACCAAGTGACGTCTCTCCTCCCACGAGACCCGTCATGTCATTGCGGCCCACACGACGAGCTTAGGGCTGTGAAGTGGACGTTGATCCAAGCGTTGTGGATTAGTCCTGACCAGATCCGGCAATTTTCCTTGTTCACGTGACTATTTAAATGAAAATTCACCTCGTCGCCATACATCACATTGTGGAAATAAGCAACGGAGGAACGTCACCTAGACAATATTGTTTTTAAATCATAAAATTTCCAGTAACTATATTTTTTTTAAATATTTATTAAAATACTGTACGATTAGCAATTTATTTTTAATTTACTTAATTTTCAAACTGCCAACACCCTTTTGGCCCACCCTGTATTTGGCTGATGAGGCTTTTTCAAACTCAAACTCAAAATTATATTTATTCAAGTAGGCCCAGTAACAAGCACTTTCAAATCGTCAGGTAGAAACATAACCTTAAGCTAATTACTTAGAGTAATTTATGAAACATAAAAAGTAAAAATTATATGAAGTATTTAAATTTTTTTATAAAAAAATACTAGTCTAGAATGTTTCTAGAAAGACAATCTAATGTCAAAAAATAAATAAAACGAGAATAATTAATTAAAAACACATTGTCAAAATTTTTCAAAAGGAATAAATAAATAATAAATCCAGTCAAAATTAATCCCAAGAAGATTTATCATTCATGTAGTCTTGTGCGCTATAATAAGCTTTCGAAATAAGTTTACGTTTCACATAGTTCTTGAATTTATGAATAGATAACTCAGTTACGTTTCCAGGAAGTTTGTTATAAAACCTTACACAATTACCTACCTGAAAGAATATACATACAAACAAAAAAAAATCGTATCGGCTCATTAATGACGGAGTTCTGAGGTAACAAACATTGAAAAAATTAAAAAATAAAATACAGCCGAATTGAGAACCTCCTCCTTTTTTTGAAGTCGGTTAAAAAGGTTCAAAGTAAAAATTTTGTTAATATGCGCATTAAAAATTTTGCCATGCGCAGTGCGACATTGCCTAATATCACTAATGTATATCGAGTTAGCTACGAGTAAGTTTTGGAGCCTCGGCAATTAGTTATAGCAAAAGTGGGCTCGAGTCGCTCACCTATGGCTTATCAAGTTCTCATTCAGCAGGCGTTATACAAGCAACATTTTTTTTGATACCTACTTCTTTGCTCGCGTTCTTGTATAGGGGTACAGTTCAAAATGTATCACGTGACTTCCGGAATAACTTTTTGTATAGAAGCCTAATCAGATTTCAAATAATTGTTTGTTACATTTTTTAATCCTTCTTTATTTGCCATTAGTTGTTAATCACAAAGTGTTATTTAGTTTGGTAGTAGGACATGAAAATAATGCTGAAATGACCGCCATTTTCAATGTATCGCGAGTCAAATGAGCTTGAGCTACGTCAGTCAATGTTGCCATATATACCGATTTATCTGTACTTATACAGATTTTAGTGTACTAATTCAGATATATATTTTACGGGTACACCATAATAGCAGATTCCTTTAAGTGATCATAACACTTTTAATTTAACAATAGCACACAGCACACAGGGTTCCATAGCCAACAAAGAAGTATCCACTTAAATTTAATTAACGGTTGTATCTCCGACACAACCCGCTTCATTTTCTATTTAAAAAAGATCAAGCACTCTCGTCGGTTCATCCGGAAGCTACAATACCACAGACATTAAACTTATGTAGGTATAGTAGTACTTAGAAGTAGGTACTAAGACTCATGTTAACACCCCTCGTACCTATGCGTTGGTTTAACACATTTAATGCTATGAGACCGATTATACCGGACCGATAGTAAATAGAAATAGGGTACGTTTATTTTTTTCAAAACCGGGTTCGATTCCCGAGCCCGAGCTGTGAATGTATGAAGTTTTTCTTTTATTAAAAGCGATGACATGGTATGTCTTACAGTTTCAGAGTTTCAGACTTTCCCATAATGACCGATTTAAATGAGATACCCTGTATAGTTACACACAGTATCTAGTATTAAACGGTTATTTCCATAGCTCGTCAAATATAAACATCGCTAATCCGCAATCAAGTTATTGCATTAATTATACATCGTGGAGATGAATAGGTACTCGATATCGACAAGTAGAATATTTCTACACTCTCGCGTTGCAACAAAAATGTTAAAATTCTTTTTGGATGCATTTAGTAAGCGCCGTCGACCTTGACACGAGAACCGGCTGATCGTAAATGTCTGAGGGGCTACCGCGACACGAAAACGAAATTCGTTCGTGTATCTCCCTCTCTATCGCTCGAACCTGCAAGTGCGACAGAGACGGAGATACACAAACGAAGTTCGTTTTCTTTTCGCAGTAGCGCTTCTGGTCAAACTTATGCAGATTATCAGATTTATTTAAACGTTAGACCTACACTCTCGTGATATTTATTTTTTATATTTTAGCACGCAAATTACTGCATGTTATGTTAGTTTAGTGGTATACATAATAACAGTTACACCATAACGATGTCTGTGATACCAGGTCGATGTCGGCGGGCAAGTTTGTTGTGCCGAGGGTCGCTAATTACTACGGCGATAGGTGTCTCCGTAAACGTATACCCTATATACTCAACAGCCTGCCCTCTGACATCAGGCAAGAGGCCAATAAAGTTAAACTTTGTAAAAAGCTGAATAGTTACCTTTTTAAACATATTTAGTAAATAATTATTGTACTTACCTATAGATGTAGTTAATTTAAATAATAGAAATAGAAGAGAGTAGAGACTGCTCGATCCCACAGTCAAACTGTGCAAACGGTTTTGCGGGACATTGTACTTGTTCATATTTTATTATTATTTTCTTAATAAATAAATAAATAAATAATAAATAATTAAATTGCCATGCCCTAACAGGGCCAATGTGGAACTGTATTTTTTTATGTACTACTTACTACCATGGATGCAATAAAAACGATAAATATTATGATTATTGCACAAAAGAAGAACTTATCATACAAAAGGACTTAATGCTTTAACACTTTCGCTACCAAGAATCGCTACGCGCTACGCTCGTAGCCGATCCTGTGGTTTTCCTCGTATGTAGCAGAAAGCGACTACGGCGTAGGCCCCCGCTAGGCGGGTTCTTGGTTGCGAAAGAGCGAAAGTGTTAACTATTCTCTACCAATCAGCCTTAGGGCAAAGCAGACAAATTGTGGGCGGTGTAACTTCAAATATAAACACACATTATTATTGAACGAGGGAGCGAAGCGAATGAAGTTTCCGCTTCAGCTTGGGCCAAAATTAATGCTATGTCATTTTAATTCTAATTATTTCCTGTGTTTTTGGTGAGGCAGGGCACAGTAAAATGTCATCCTGCTCGAATTTGGAGCAGCCCAAACATATCAAGGGTCAGCAACGCCCATGTTACTCCTGTAGTTGCATGCGTCTATAGGCTGCGGAGTCCGTTTACCATCAGGCCTGTATGCCACCGTCGTATACGAAAAAAACTGTGATATGGACAGAGCTTAAAATTACAGCGTTTCTCACAGGCGCCAGCGCGCCCAATCATTAACCGTCTTGGCTCCCTTGACTGCCCAGTTTATTTTTGACCACGGACCCGTAGTAATTTTAAGAAATCCGGGGTCATTTTATTTGGCCTGCTCAGTCACTAACAACCAGCATCCATCTACCTAATTATGGTTAGATCTTATGAATTTGAAGAAAGAATGAAATAAATAAATAAAATGAGCACAAAGAAAATTAGGTACCTATTACGCTAAAGTTCTGAGAGGACGTGAGATTGTTGGTGATTATTATCGAGGTGAGCTGTCTTTATTTGGCCACACGCAATTTGAACGAAACCATCATCTTATAAGATCGTTTGTGCAATTCCTTTCAGGTTACGAGGACTACGAGTTGTGAAGTTTACTTACTAATTAAACAAACATTATAGTACTATACTATAATATGAATATGACCCAAGCCTATGTAAGCTACGGTAGCCTAGTGGTTCAGGCATGCGGCTGTCAAGCGGTGGTCGTGGGTTCGACCCGGCTCGTACCAATAAGTTTTTCGGAACTTATGTACAGGTCGATTCACGAAAGCTGGCAAGAATGAATTGAACGAGTGAATGATAATGTCTATGTGTGCATCACATAATTATTAAATACAGGTTGATGCAAAAAGTGATTAGGTATGATAATTGTGGTTTAGAATTTGTTTGTATGTGTTTCTTTTTTTAGATTTCTTACAATTCGAAGATGCCATCACCTTTCGATTCTTGACATTAAAAATAAGTCAGAAAAATATACATGCGTTTTATTTACAAAGGACTATAATAATAATTCATCATCATCATCAGCCTATATACGTCCCACTGCTGGGCACAGGCCTCCTCTCATGTATGAGTCCTTTTAGTAATAATAATTACTAAAAGGATTAAAATGATACTTGGTGCAGATTATAAATTATTATTTCTTGAATAACGATAACGTATTAGGTGGTATCCTGCTGTTTCGGCAAAATATTTTTCGCCAAATTTCACTTCCCACAAAACTTATGGCAGTAGTTTCATTTCCCAAACGAACAAATAGCACATTTTTGTTTCGCATTTTGTTCATTTGGTCAAAATATCATCTGGCATAATTTTGCTTTATCAAGTGTTTTTAAGACAAAAGTTTATCAAGCAAACATTTTGTTCGGGCTAATATTGTTTTCCAAACAAAACATTTGTTCAAATTTTCATTTCGCACATTAGGTATCAGGGTGGAAAAAATGGCTTGTCATAAGCGAACTCTGTTTTTGGTCGATTAGGTTAGGGTTCACTTGTGTCCCTCAGACCAGAAATAGACACCCCGCGCAGCGGGGTGGCGTCGATTCGCTGGAGACTCTCGATGAAAAGGGCGAACCCGACTCGGGGATTGCTTGCATGCATGCTGCTAATTTGCATTATAATATATTGTTACCTAAGTACCGATGGTACAAAAGAACATATAAACTTACCTGTAAATTATTTACTTTTGTTTTATACAAACTACCCGCTTAGCAAAATATGAAATCTCACTCAAATAGATTTCGTATGCACTACACAATTAGGATCTAAACCGTATGCCATGCAATAATTTGGAAATTAATTATGCCATAATAAAATTATGCCAATTAATACGTTTGACCAAATGAAACTTGACTATGTAAAACTTTGCCAAACAATAATTTGCGAAGTAATATTTTGCCATAGGAGATATTGCCAAGTGATAAAATGCGAAACAATAATTTGACCAGTGATTTTTTGCCAAATGATCAATTGGGAAACATTTTTTGGGAAGTGACACTTTGGGAAATGATTTTTGCCCATACAATAGAGAACCGTATTAGGTACATGTTTACAAAATATCAGGAGGCCCCTGTATAAGAACGGCACCCACACTGCTACTCACAGTGACAAGTGACGGCTTGGACTGCTGTACGAATGTGTGTCACAAATGTGTGAAATGTGGCATATCGAGTGAAAACATCATACCATACCGACAAATGTCATGTGTCAAATGAACGTATATTTAAAAATAATTCAGTCGCAGAATTCGAGAGAATTTTAATAACACTTACTCGTAGTTTGCGAATTTATCGTTTTAAGGGGGTGCCTTGACGGTATTTCGGGACGACCACGCGGCCTTGACATAGACACGATTATGCCTACCGCGCACGAGAAAAAGAGATGCAACATTCTTCGGTAACGGCTCTTTTGGACAAATTTCGATAAATACCTTAACTAAGTGAAGTTTTATTCATATATTTCATTAAGTGAAATTTTAGATGAGTGTAACCTGATTCTGTCGTAAAAAAACCAACCAACTATATACCAACCAACAATACCAAAAACTGTGAACCGTGATGTATCGATAAATGAATAGTATAAACAACTAAACTGGTAAAGGTTGCGGGAGTCCACTGGATGCGGGTGGCGCAGGACCGGTCACTTTGGCACTCTGTGGGGGAGGCCTATGTCCAGCAGTGGACGTCTTTCGGCTGATATGATGATGATAAACAACTAATCATTCTATGACAGGTAAATTCGATGAATCGTTACGCTACGATTTGAGACAAATTCGAAACGATTAACGATGAAAAGTTGCTTGATTATGTGATTAGGAAAAAAACTTAATGCAATTCGAGGAAAAGTTTTCGGCGACATGAAAATCGACGTAAGACATTTCGATAAAATGATATACACCCCTCATTTAAATCTAGGTAGGTACCGCCTACGCATCGACAAATCAAGAAGTCTCCTTATACAGTGACTGTGAGGGTGAGCGAGACATCCTGCGTAATGGGTTATGATTCTATAGAAGCGTTTATTCAGGCCCACAGAACACATCCAAAATTAGGATGCTTGTAGTGACTTGTCCCATCACTACGCATTCCGCGCGCCAGCGTATCGACCAATCGCAACGCTGTTAGCACCCGCCCTTCCCCTCACCTCTTCCTCATACTTTGGTGACTCGCGTCGCGAACATAATTACAAACATTAGGCTTCTAGTGGATGTGCTCTGTGTTCAGGCCCAACCACATAATGTGATCAAGGCAGCTTCTTTACTGCGCGCAGTGTATTTAAAGAAGACAATTACTTATTGATTGGCGCGGGACGCGTGGAAGCTGGGCGGTACGAATGCGGTACTGCAAGCGTACCTCGCCGCGTCCGCGCAATATAATAAGTGGAAGGGAAGAGCTTATTCACTCACTGCTATAGCTGCGTCCCTCTCTTCTACAATTAGGGAGGTATGATTAAATAGGGAAGGTGAAATAAAAAGAACGCAGAACCACGATGTGCGCAACGGCTGGTACTGCGCAAATGCTAACGATGCTAACAATCCGATTCCGCCCCGCCAAGAAGGGAAGTGGCCTTAGTTAGGCAGCCAAATAAGTTTGTGTAACTTGTTCCCTCTAATAAATGATTAATTAAATTACAATACATACAATCAGTTCGGCAACGTCGGAGTGAACTAATTATCAGTGCTCTCAGCAGCATCCGGCGCGAAATTCGATTAATTTAATGAGAGCTTGGGACATGGCGACCTAATGGCGAAAGTGGCCATATCACTAATGTCAGAGATCAATGCATTACAACATAGCATGTATACAATCATGACAGGAGGTCTGTGCCCAGCAGTGAGACGTATATAGTCTTAGGAAGATGATGATGATAAAAAGTGATCTACAAAGGCGAAATTATTAATAAGAGATGAAACAGGGGATATCCCGGAATAGGCACAGGTACATCACATTTTGTAAGTCGAATATTGACCCTGAAATAAGTTATGCGAGATACATTCAACTCTATCCCGAGGGAAATAAGTGTTTTCGATAAAACCTGTTAAAGTAACCTTCGTATTATTTTGATGATTTTGGAATACATTCTTCCTTGTTTTATTTAAAATGCCGTTCCCGTTCATGCCACATAGATATATACCTAAGCTAAAATGCAATTTTAATAAAATTTAAATCAAAAGCCGTATTAAGACGAACGTTCTTCATATAAAACGCACGCCACCCCCGCCGCCTGTTACAGTTTAATATAAAACCAAATGACAGCAAATCCCTTTCTAAGAAGACGTCTTTCAGAAGAAAATTCGGGTTACAAACGCCTTTATTCTCTTGAAGAACATTATTATATATGCACCAATACAGCCCAAGCTGCGCCGAAAGATGAATCCGCATTTTAACTGCGAATCGGGAAACTACAACTAAGTTACCAACTTTAGTAACTTAAAGCCGTTGGCAGAGTTCAACTCGGGTCTCGGCAAACGAGAGAAGTTGGATTTTATTTAGAACGATATAGCTTTAGGTTCCTTTCGATCAGACATGCAAAGCAATAGCTGCATATAAAATGCCACGACCAACAACGAAGTTTTTGAATTAGATTTTCATCAACACTGTTAGAAATAACTCTGTAACATGTACTAATAGCGGAGGTTAAAGTAACAGAAACTATTTTCTCCCGAACTGATGATAATATTTTATATTAGTGGGTCTGTCAGCTGTAGAAGCAAGCATGTCATTTGCTCAAAAAAAAAAAATTCGGAATCACAAAATGTCACGAGTATCGGTCGAGAAATGCGACCTATATATCTTGACACCGCGATGCGTAGTAACTAAGCGTAGGTAGAGGTCTGGTTTCGTGACGGGTGACCGGCGGGGTGAGCCGCATCAACGCGTAGCGAATAACAGCCCAACAGTTTTCACCGCATTAATTTAATTTAATTTATCCCCTTTACATAATTTTCTTGGGTATCGGGGGCTTTTCTTCGGCTCATCCCTTTCAAATACCAATCACATTTGCATATGTTTACAGCGCTCGTTCGTGCATGTTAGCTTGGCGCGCGTGGCAGCGAGCACACGAAATATATTGAAATTATGTTGGGGTCAGGAGCGACGGCTCCAAATAGAGCCGACTCTAGGTACTCCTCCTGTCCGAAACTACGATATCTAATTATAAACATATTATCAAGTAGGTATCAGTCCATGACTGTCATCTGCATTACTTAATACTCCGATTTTTTGCCTCTTCGGGTCAGTTGTTTCAAACTGTACGTAAAGTTCGTTAAAATCTGGTTCTATGGGAAGTTTGGATAACACCTACTGGTGCCATAATTAACGATTACCGCCTTGTAGGACTGGTTGATACCGTCGGCCCCTATATCCAATGAAATATGACTTGCGGTTTCTGATATGCGTTGGTTTTTATTGTTGCCGTAATCATACGTATCAACTTTCAACTAGCGATAAACATTATTTATATGTTACTTTATATGAATACATTGTTAAAAGCCCAACTTAAGAAAGGAAATGTATTAAGGAGATACATAGTGTCAACAGTATAATCGGAAAATAATCGGTATTTCACCTTTCTGTATTAAAATCAATCACCCAATTTAAACTATAGTGGGTATTTACCCGTATATCAATGCGCTTCGTTAGTTTTTTATTTGATGGATCTTGCATATCGGTAGTTAAGTACATAGTAAAGGGAAGATAATCCAAAACTTTTTTGTATTCATGGCGTGCCATGGGTCGTTGGACCAAGGTCAAGGTCCATTTGTTGTGGTCAATATTTACCTGTAGGTATTACTTCCCGAAGTGCTTACTTATCTGTTCATTAGTACCTATTGTTGTAGGTAATCATATCATGTTATTAACTGTTACAAATAAATTGTGAATATTTTTTTTAAACAAACGTATGACAGAGGCGCCATGTCATAAACCTATTCATATGCTTACCGTGTTAGACGAAACGTGACGTAAAATATACATGTATATACCTACTCATCATGGAAGTTGAAACAAACAATTAACATAGGTAATAACCTTTTTTTGGCAATGACTGACTGTTGAGTTTGTTTCGGCGTTTCTTGTTAACAGTGGTCTCCTTCTTCAGAAAAACTGGTAGCTGGAGCAGAATAAAATTCATTTTCAACACAATTGCTCGTAAAGTACCTATTATTGTGTCGCTTTTAGGCTCATAATCCTGGATATTAAACACGCGTGTTTTATAAAATTACAACACTCGTGTGTTATGGTTATATCCCAATTAAGTCGCGTTGGCACCTTGCAGCAAGATATATGCATGAATACGGGGTGCATTCTTAATTTAACCGGGTTGTACAGAATGTGCAGCTTTTTTTTTAATTCTCGGCAAATGGATTCTTACTCGACTAAACAAATAAAATCCTTTTTGTTAATTAATTGACTATTTCTTTTTGTAAATGATATAGAGACGTTTAATTTAGTAAAACTATTCACTTTTGATAACACTTTACATGAATTAAATACAGATAAAGGTAACCTGGTAAAGGTTGCGGGAGTCCGCTGGATGCGGGTGGCGCGGGATCGGTCACTTTGGCACTCTTTGGGGTAGGCCTATGTCCAGCAGTGGACGTCTTTCGGCTGATATGATGAAATACAGATAACATTTTAACACGAAAATATAATTTTATCTTGTATTGGCTGTTTAGAGATTTCTGTGCCCGCACTGTGCAAACTTCACGAAAAAAAAAACTGTTGCGCGCCATGATAGGTTGTTTCACAAATATTTGTAAAATTTGTTTATGCTTGTTTGGTTATTATCAAAAATGTTGACTCGTGGTGACTAGAGAAGTGATAAATAGAATGGACGCCACTTCTAAATTCTTGGCGATGTGTAATTGTGAGTAAAAACCTGTTGTCATCTTAATGATTTACTTAATGTAAAGAAAATAATTTGGCAGGCCTATAACATTTTCATCTTATGAAAATGATTTTATCCTCTCAAAGTGTGTTGAAAAACGTCGTATGATACGCGCGAGCTTTGATACGCGCGAGCCTCGGCTTCCTTATCACGCTCACCTGCGGTTCGCGTGAACAATTTCGCCTCTGATGTAATTATCAACATAGCTCACTTGTATCACAAATATCACAATGTACTATTATTTCATTTATCATCCGCTCGGAATTGTGACGAATTGCATAAAATTAAACCTAGCCAATCGGCAATGATTGGCCCAACCGAATTCCAAAAAACGAATTGAAATTAAGTATGACAATCATCTCGGTTCATGCGCTCTCTCTACAGGGTGTAAAATAAACGGGGTGTGAAGAAAAAACTAAAAGATTTTTTTTGACGCGTTTTTTTTTCATTGTATGGATCAGGTCGCCCCAGTCAGCCAACGCACCAAACAAAAATAAAAATAAATTGCTTAAGCAATTATCACTTATTTTTATCTTATCAGAACACAATGCATGTTATGCCCTCGATCGGTTCACACACCATTTATGTTACACCCTGTATAGCGAAGCGAGTAAACCGATAGGATTGGAGTGATTTTGTAAGTTGCAAAATGGAGGCCTTATAGCGTCCCCGTAAGTATATGTCCATGAGCAGATAGCTTAATGTAGTTGATTATTAACTTACCTTGACACTACGCAATGTTCGTGCGAGTTTATATATATTATATCAGTTGCAAACGGCGCTCTGCATTGAACAGTGAACAAGCTTTGGGTTTGGTGTCCGATAAAAAAAGAAATGAGTGGCATATTTTATTCCCTCGTATTTTTGATGCAAGTTACTGCACTGCTGTCTTCATGTAAGTATTTTTTTTATCTAATATAAATTTTGGCAAAAAATATATTTGAGCTATATGTTTATTTAGGGCATTTGATGGTATAAAGAATTCTTTTTGAGTGTCTAAGTGGAAACACAGTGGAAAGATTAAATAATATTTACACACTTACTAAGTAACAAAACTTCATTTAGCTAAAAGTAACGGACATTAATAAAACTATTCCTATATGCTTCTTTATGCCTATTAAGTACTTACAGTTTATTTCGAAACGGTTGATTCACGAATAAGTTAAGAAACTAACATTAACTACTTAGTTGCAGTGAATATCGGAAATGCTTACTTGTAGTCATAATATGAAAAAAACTGGCAATCTATAAAAGCGGCAAAAAAAAACACGTTGGTTGTATGGGAGCCCCCCTTAAATATTATTTTTATTTTGTTTTTAGTATTTGTTGTTATAGCGGCAACAGAAATACATCATCTGTGAAAATTTCAACTGGTTAGCTATCGCGGTTGTTGAGACACAGCCTGGTGACAGACAGACGGACGGACAGACGGCAGACAGCGAAGTCTTACTAATAAGAATAAGGTCCCGTTTTTACCCTTTGGGTACGGAACCCTAAAAAAACATGCGAACATGACTTGTATGTAGTAGCTTGAGATCACCGGTGCAGATTTTCTTATTAGGTACAATACATTTGTACTTAAGTGATGTAAACTGCAGGGAAAAGTGGTCACGTTTCCAGGCTATTTAGGGTCCCCCTAAATAGTGAATACTGCGATGCCTATGGCTTCTGAAATCGTAAACAGGTTTTGTAACCAACTTCAAAAAAAGGAAGAGGTTCTCAATTCAGTTGTAGTTTTTTCTAAACCATATCTCATACCGTTGCATAAGTATTATTAATTATATACTCGTACGTAAATACGCGAAAGAAGGTACATGGTTACCATTCTTTTTACTTTGAGCTACCGACCCTTCTAATGTATCTAAAACTCATGTGATTAAATGCTTGATATAACAATCATATCCTACTAAGTACGTGTCTATTAATTATTACGCTTCAAAAGATAACTAGTCCTGTGACTTGCGGACAGACAGACAGCAGAGCTTTAGTGAGGCGTGCCGTATTGCCCTTTGGGCCCGGAACCCTAAAAATTAATCCCATCATTACATGGTTGTTTATATGTGTTTTGTTACCTCCAGAACCCCAACATTTGATTACAGTTCAAACAATAATAAGCTTATCATGGGGCTTAAGTGTTCGAAAACAATATCAATTTTCAAGATCAGATGACAAAATAGTTCTGTGGTAACAGCATAGCAGAAGAATGCATCTCATTCGATGACAACCTCCCCTTTTTTTTGGATAAAATACCTACAAAGCTACCTGGAAATCTTCCCCGTTAGTAAGATTCCGTACCCAAAGGGTGCCAATGCCAATGATGGCACACTTTTACTACCAACGTCTTCGCTTTTTACCCGTTGGTCCGTCAGGCCGTCACAGCTTCCGAACTGTAATAGTAGGTACAGCTGCTGGCCAACAAAATAAAGTTTATAATTAAAGTGGTTTTCCGTTTAAGTACTTTATAGTGCCGTTAGGTTCATAGTCCCTATAACGAGCCCGACTCGCACTTGAAAGTTTTTTTGAAGTTAGTTAGAATCGATGTAGTAAACCAAATTCTGAGTTAGTGTTGAGTGTGTAGTCTTTCCTGTGGATACATCCAAAGTTTTAAGGCATTTTTAAGGCCTATATGAGCCGTGACCCAGGTATGTAAAGTGCCTTTGTGACTTATTATTTGTATGACCGGAATAGGTGTACATATCTAACACCGTTAATTATTTCACTCATAATTCAATTAATAATCAGAGATGAATTCGGAATACGGCTGTGTTACTGTGCTACCGTGATGTGGAATGAGCTCCCTGCCGCGGTTTTCCCGAGGGACTACAGTATGGGGTTCTTCAAAAAAGGAGTGAATTTATTCTTAAAGGGTCGGCATCGAGCATGTAACACCCCTGGAGTTGCAAGCGTCCACAGGCTACGGTAACCACTTACCATCAGGTGGGCCGTAAGCTTGATTGCCACCGACGTGGTATAAAAAAAAACTACTTTAGGGAAGCGAGTTTCGCGGCCCGGAGGCCAAGGCTTCGGAGGCGGCCACTTCACGTCTACAAAATCATCATATATTTATAATATTTGATATTTATTTAATTCATAACAATATACATTGTGTCGATTAGGTTCCAAAAATTAAGATAGAAACATTAGATGAATTTACAACACAAAAATTAGTCAGATCAATTCACATTAAATCATTTGTAATAAATTATTTAAACATGTCATGCATAACTTAAATCTACTGTATTAATAATTTATATAATGGATAATTCACAGAACAATATTAATAATTTTATATAAGTCAATCACAAAACAATTTAATTCCTAGAAGTCAATATTAATAGTCAATAAACATGTCATGGCATATTAAATTTTGAATCATGTTCTTACATGTCGTTAACAAATTCATCGATAGAATAATAACATTTGTTACGTTGTTGGAGATCTGCCTAAACTCTACCGGTAATTTGTTGAAAAGATGTTCAGCCTGGTAATGCGCGGAATGTTTTACTATTCTTAATTTGGGAATCAAACTATTTTTGAGGTTTTTCCTCCTTGTTGCAAGCCTCAAAACCCGGTCCTCTTCACTTTCTGTCTCATTCAAATGTTTAACCAAACATGTTAGAAGAACCTGAATGTAGAGGCAAGGTACAGTAAAAACTTTAAGTTTTAGAAAATGCTCCCTGCATGATACCCATTGCGAGATTCTTACAATGATTCTAATTGCCCTTTTTTGCATCGTGAAGGCAATTTTCGTATTATATAGATAGCTGTTGCCCCACAATTTAATACTATATCTTAATTTAGATTCTATGAGGGCATAATAAACCATTTTAAGTTGTTCTACTTTTATTTCCTCACGAAGGATTCTCAAGGCAAAGCAAGCAGAGCCAATTGAGTTGCTCAACTCCTGTAGTTGTGCTTTCCAGTTAAGATTTGAATCTATCAGGACACCCAAGAATTTTACTACCTCAACTGTTTCCACTACTTTTCCGTTCATTTCTAATGATAAGGAGTCAGAGCATCTAGGATTTGTCTTAAAGAGAATTGACTTCGTTTTGCTACTGTTCAAGGTCAGGTTATTTACAGAAAACCACACAGAGAATGCAGTCAGGGCCCTATTAATTGCCTGATTCAATTTTGTAATACAATCTGCAGACATCACTGCGTTAGTGTCGTCTGCGAATACTACTAATTGTAAACTCGGTATGGAGTCTTGCATATAATTGATTAGGTCGTTGACAAATATAACAAAAAATATTGGGCCCAAAATGGAGCCTTGGGGGACGCCTCTGTTCATGTCAATCATGCGTGATTTGTGTACATTCTCACCTATGTGTTTTAATTCAACAAATTGCTTTCTATTCCTTAGATAAGATTCGTATAACTTAAAAACGTTTCCTCTCACTCCATAGTGTTCCAACTTACTCAATAAAATTGAATGATCCACTGTGTCAAAGGCTGCACTCAAGTCCAGAAAAACGCCTGCAACCTTCTTTCCAGAGTTGAGTTGAAGCACTGTGTCTTTTTTTATTAATTCATCAATTGCTTCACACGTTCCTACTCCCTTTTGATACCCGAACTGCCGTTTATTTAGTATCTTATACCGGTTGATGTGATCAAGCAATCTGTCTTTAAGTAGCTTTTCAAATATTTTAGACAGAGTTGGTAACAACGAAATGGGTCTGTAATTATTAGGATTATTAGTTGAACCTTTTTTATGGATTGGCAGAACTCTCGCTATTTTTAGCTGATCAGGAAATATACACAATTCAAAACAATTATTATAAAAATCTGAAAGTGGCCCCGCTAACAGATCAATATTGTCTTTAATAACCCTGATTGGAATACCGTCATAACCAACGGACGATTTGGACTCCATCATCTTAACCAGGCGAGCTATCTCGTGAGGAGTGACTACAGTATTTGTCATCTCTTCTGTTACCCTAGGCACATGTTGAACAAGCGTGAGAGCTACTTGATGGTTAGCAATACCTCCTCCAGAATGATCAAATATTTTGCAGAAGATATCGCATTGCTCTAGCGGATCGCTTACAACTGTATCGGTTTTTAGTAACAATTTTTCAGCCACAAATTTGGGTTTTTTATTTCTATGCTGATTCACCACTTTCCATGTAGCTTTGCTAGAATTATAATTTTGCTTTGCTAGAATAGCTTTCCAGACAGCTTGATTTGAAATGAAAATAGTGCAGTAGTGTATAGAGGTTGCATAGTCGACCTCAACAGTACGTAATGAAAGGAAATTCTAATAACATTTCTTCTACGATCCAAAAATATAACATAAACACCTCGTTCGTGCTAATATTTTCCCTTATTTCACCACAAAGCAAACAATTTGTCATGCTGCGTCGTGTTTGATTTCCCAAGGAAATGGCTGGCAATGTAGTGTACTTTGTTTACTGACTGTCAAAGACTTCGACTTTCGTACCAGTCTTTAGTCTGAATAGCCGCAAAACTGAATTATGTGTCTAGGTTTCCACAAGTAGATTTTACGCTCCGCAATAACTTTATTATTCAAAGTAAAATTAAAATACATTATTATTAATTCGATTTTACATTGTCACGTCCGTCGTACGTTATATACGTAGATCGTAGCTTGCGGTTAGTGTCGTCAGCATTATTGTAATAGGTATGTAGATTAAGTATGTTTAAGGAAATGATCTATTTGTATTTTGCATTTAGATAAATGATTGATGACTTGATGAGTAGTTAGAGAGCACTATCACTACAGCAGTCTTACTAAGCTTTGACAGGCTTACTTGTAGGTACTTGTAGGATTTGACTGTGAGCAATCGTAATACAAATAAATTCTGGTTTTTTAAATCAGTTGTTACCTTTGCATAGAACATGTGGCATCCTTGTCATGTCATAGGGAAATCCCCATTATAAGCTCTTCCTTTCTGTTCATTGTGAGTATTGTGACAAATGGAATCGTAGCCTTGGGACGTCAATCGACGATGTTTTTGATACCTAGAAATATCGCAAATCTTGTGATACGGAAACTATCGGTGCATGTACTAAGGCATAAAGACATAGGTCTACCAAATCCTACGATTGAGGACCTGTTTCCTGAACTAGTCTTATATTATCCAGGGGTTATACGCAATCTTCCTACTATAGCCAAAACATCGACTTCTTGAACTCAACGAGAGACGTTCGCAGTTGGATCATATCAGCATTTTTTTTGCCGTTTTTATAGATAATGTTATGGAACCCTCCGTGCGCGAGTCCGACTCGCACTTGGCCGGTTTTTAATACTTGCAGTGAATCAGGTAATGCAAGAAATTAAAATTGTTTACCTGTGATTTTCAGCACCGCCTCAAAAATGCAAGCTCTCGGATTCAGACTGCCTGAGGGCGGCGGCTCAAGCCATGGCGCCGATGCTGGCAGACGGGATACCGGCCCTGGGCACCGAGCCTCTGGACGCCATGCACGTAGAAGACATCAGGCTGGACCTGGCCGGGCTGCGGTTCAACATGTCCAACGTCAACATCACGGGCCTGAGGGATGTCGTCATTGACAAAATTAAGTAATGGAAACTTTTTGTGTATGTAAATGTAAATATGCCAGGGGACGGATGGTGTCAACATTATTAAATGGACCGCTTAAAGGGATGCCTTGATTTGAGTCGAACACGTCCCCTAGACAGACACGCGTATGCTTTCCGCGCACGAGAAAAAGAGTACACTCTTCGAGAATGGCTTTTTTGATAAATTTCTATATATACCATTTTTTGCAATTTCATCAAGTGAAATTTTAGATGAGATAAAAAACTATGGTATTAACTTGATTGTGTCCTAAAATAATGTATCGTTTGAGTAGGCTGAGTAAAAAAAGTAAAATACAGACCCAACTTTGGATTTTTTTCTATACAGGAAATTTTAAGCTATCGCATTAGCATGTATCGATGAAATCATGCAGATAAACAATCATATAGTCAAGAATCATATAATCTGAATATAAGACCTTATTGGTTCTCAATCTAGTCAGAACGGCGTTTCAAAGCACACGATAATGTCCAATTTACCACCTTAAGAGGCTCCACGCGCTTATTGACAATAGTTTTGACGAGTTTTGAGTTGATATTCCTCCGTCAAATCTATACGTATATTGGCACAAACTCTTATCGGTTTACAGTCCTTTAACTATCTAAATTTGCACGAAAAATGTATTCAAACATGGTCCAATTAAGCTCTCTTTTCGATATAAGTATGTTGTTTATGCATTTTTATATATGAAATCGACATACATATAGCTGTTCCTTATCGAAGTGTAACAACCCACGAGAGATTTCTATTTTTGACTCATTTTCACAAAAGTTACGTCCAAAATACTGGTGTTTTGCCCTAACATTGCCATAGTTTGTTGCCATATATCTCGAATACTGTGAGTTTTGTTGGTTGTAATTACGATAAGCCATTAAAAACACGAAAAAACGGACAGTTACAGATCGAAGGTCATTGGGAGCTAGGAGAGGCATGACACGAAACACATCGATACACCACGGCAATCACGCGACGGCGCGCGAGTTCTCTCGATTTTTCTCGCACTATCGGTCTCTTGTTATTAGACCACTTGGAACAAGAGGTATATGCGAGAAAAATCGGGAGTAGGTACTTATGTCGCGGCCGTCCCATGATAGACGTGGAGAAGCGCGCGAAGGCGTAGCGAGGTTGCCATTTTATCACTTATCGTTGTGGATAAGACATCCGTCACTCTCGCACTCGCATACTTGTCAGAACGTGACGGACGTGTTATCCACAGCGATAAGTGCCTACGCCTTCTGGTGGTCTATGGCTAGTGACGCCATACAGTCGCACATTTCTTACCGACAATAAATCTATTCTCGAGAATATGATAATCATATTGGATATAATTTGTGTAGAATTTTGCCTTACTAGAGAGAAGCGCCACTCTCCTATGATGTCACTTTTTTAATGTCTCCGTCATTGATTGATTCTAAAAGAGGAGAAGAAGTGGGGATATCTCTGAGAAATTTGGATGTTTTATTTTGTCATCTCGAATCGGGCCCTGAATGCGACTTCTAATACAATATTATTATATCCTTCGTCGGCGTACACCCGGGATAAGAACTATCCTATATTTTAATCCAGGGGCAGGGAACAAAATAGATAATAGTACAAGTACAGAAGCCCACTCCTTTGATCTTTACAAAAGGCGCTTTTTTCTCAGCCAAAACATTAAAATTTATGGCCCTCTGACGGCGTCCACGACGACGTCGACGGTCATCGCTACAAGTACATGCCGGTCCCCAACGTTGGGGCACCGGCATGTACTTGTAGCGATGAACGTAAACCGCGGAGTGTCCCGCGCCTGTCCAGGGATTAAACTATCTTCGTGCATCATTTAGAACATATCGGTTGAGCCGTTTAATATTGATTGAGTAACCAACATCCAAACTTTCGCATTTACAATATTAGTAGGATTATAAAGAAAAAAGGCTGTGAGATTGTAGCTTTGTAAGTTGTTTTGTATAGGGTAATCTCCGAACTACTCACCTGATTTCAACCTGTGCACATGTAGCTTTATGCCGCGCCTTTGCCTGGGTTTTTTGTAGGTAATACGCGGACGGAGGCGTATTATCAAGTCGAGCAAAACAACGGCACATTTTCGATCCCCCAATAACTTCGTTGGGGATAAAACTTGAAGCCTGAATTTTCAGTAATCAAGCAGGCATTGTATAAACACGGCATATTTAAAATTTCATCCAATTTGAACCAGTAGTTTATGGAATATAACTAGTCAACGTTTCCTAATTTTGTCACTGACTGACTGACTCACTGACCGATCATTAAAAGTCTAAGGCACTTCTAGCCGGCATAGAAGCTTCAAATTTAGAGTACAATAAGTATTTAGTGTATAAATTACGGGAAAACTTAAATATTTCGAAGTGTCGGTCCAGTTTTCTAGATACACCAACTGCATAAATAAAATTGCCAAGTTGCAGAATTTTATTTAGGCTGCAAATAAAGAATAATAAGAATGCCTGAGACCTGGACTACGAAATATCTCACAACTTTTTACAGTGAAAGAGTTTTTAGACTTGACCTTCTTTTCCGACCGTTCTTTATGGGATAGATATTTACCGTTAGCTTTTCGGTGAAGAAAACCATCGTGAGGAAACCGGTCTAATCCCAATAAGGTCTATTTTCCTCTGGGTTGGAAGGTCAGATGGCAGTTGCTTTCGTAAAACTAATGCTTATGCCAAATCTTGGGATTAGGTGTCGAAGCGGGCCTTGGGGTCCTTTAGGGTACAACCGGGAATAACGCTAGGAGGATTCGCCGGATTCGAGAATGATGACGCGAGCGGAGGCGTGTACGAATGCACGAACAACAACATTCTTTTATGAAAATCTCACATATAAGTAAGGGGTTAGGTGAGTTAATTATTAAGTTTTTGATCAAGTAAACTCATCTTAAAGGACGATCAGGGATAATTTTATAGCGGAATAGGAATAGGAAGGAATAGGAATATTTATGTAATAGCGGCTGGGTAAGCGAGATAGGCTACTCTAGTCCATTCAGGATCCAATATGATTTAACTCACATCCACTCGCAACTACAAATAAAGACTTGCGAGTTTTCGCAAGAAATTCTTGACAGTGATTTTCGTAATTGAGTAATCTAAAGACTGACTGAGCCTTGACAATTGGAGTCTTGTGTTGCAAACTGTTTATAAATGATAATGAGGCGTTAAAAGTTGTTGACTTTTTAAATATAAGGCCAAAATAAGTTATTCTTTACATATTCTATACGTAGACACAGAATTCATTAAAATGACGCGAATGGATGCGTGTAAATGAATCTTGAGGTGAAATGGCAAAATGACTATGATTCGTCATTCAGTTCGTTTGTTAAAAAGGCGCAAGTTTTTGTAACTTTTATCAATACGTGACAGGTATTCGTATTTGTTTGAATATAAATATAGGGATGAAAGTCATTGTTGGATAATATTTAATTTAGTAGTAACCAGGCACAGTCACTGGCATCAATATCTGCCGAAACAAAGCCGGCAAAAATATCTGACACGTCCTTCTGGCATTAGACATAGAGTCGTGTCAGATATTTATGAGTGCTATGTTGTGGCAGATCTTATTGCTGGTGACTGTACCTATGAAGATAAATTATGCAACATTCAGGACTCTAAATACTAATGAAGACATCAAATAATCCTAAAGCGAAAGTTTGGACGATTAGATGTTTGTTACTCAATCACGATTAAACGACTCAACCGATTTGGATGAAATTTTGCACTAAGATAGTTTATAGCCTGGATTAAATTAAAGTATAGTTTTTATCCTGAGTCCACGCAGTCGAAGTCGCGGGCGGATGCTAGTATAATATAAATTGCTGACGCCAGAGTAATCATTGTTAATGAATGTTTCAATGTTCCGAGTTCTGTCAACCTTGAAAATTCTCCATTTATCAGGACGTTTAATTTCAGCTTTAAGCGTGACCGTGATTCAAGTTCCAATATAACCATCTTGAATTCTATAATCATTTAAAGGGTACTTCGTACATTTATATCTCGTTTAAAGGCTACTTCGTATGTTCCAGAATCGACATGGACAAAAAGCAGATGATGGTGGTGTACCACGCCAATGTGGAGGTCAACGGGCAGTACAAGGCCGCTGGCCGGCTGATAATCCTGCCCATCAGCGGTGATGGTGACATGAAAATGCAGCTGAGTAAGTTATTTTCCACAAAAACTTCGCGATCATTAAGCTACGGTAGCCTAGTTGTCCAGGCATGCGGCCCTGTCAAGCGGCGGTCGTGGTGGCCGGCTCGTACCAATGAGCTTTTCGGAACTCGTGTACGGAATATTTGCCATTGGCTTTTCGGTGAAGGAAAACATCGTGAGGAAACCGGGCTGATCCCAATAAGGGCTAGTTTTCTCTCTCTGTTGGAAGTTCAGATGGCAGTCGCTTTCGTAAAACTAATCCCACAAAAACATACAAGCGAGTCGGCCGCACGAACCTTTTGCAATTCGTCATATGGGCTTGAACTTAAAAATCTATTCAATCTTTTAAACTCTTTCCATGCGGCCGACTCGCCAGTTTAGTCCACGGTTTGCACGCCTACGAGATTAATAGCGGGAAAACGCTGCTACGCCCTACGAACTACTCGCTACGAGCTACTGCTGTAGTATTTCGTCGCAACTTTGTAAAATTAGGGCTTGTAGATTTAGAGCTGGGCACGGAGGGATAGAAACTTGGCTCTACAAGATCTGATTATTTTTTGACAGTGCGAGCTATTTGGTCTCGTCTTGGCATCATTTAACATGAAATGTTTTTTGTGGGATTTCATTTCTTTTTATAGGGAAGAAGCAATACGTCAGCTAAGAATTACATAGGGTGAGTGAGGCAAGGCTGTGCGAGGTTGCGTGACCGTCAGCGGAAGAAGAAGTCAAGAGGAAGCGATGCGCGAGCGCGCCCTGCAATGCTATTAGTGGTTTTTTATTTTTTATCTCACCGCTTTGCAACCTCGCCCAGTTTTGGTGGATACTCACCCTTAGAGTGCGGGTATTAAAGCTTAGTGTTAAATGCCTGCTACTTTATAAAAATATCCAGCATGCCCTACGTCGATGAGTGTCTGTCTACATTGAACGATGTAGACTGTAGACACATTTAATATGAATCACATCGCGCCACGTCTTGTCGCTTTTTGGCAGTCTTGTGATGAAAAAGATGTCCTAAGAATAGTCTTAGAACATTTTGTTATCACTGGGACTGGCGATGGCGTCCTGGCGCGTATGAAATCCTTATTCCTAATGTACAGGGCAAAAAAAAACGAGTAACTACGATAAATTCGTTCTTGCCTTTGATTTTACGTTGCTTTGACTTCTATTGTAAGTTGTTGTTCTCTTGTCATGAATAAGACGGAATCGGCAAGATTCCTTGATACCTTCTTGGGGACTGTGGACTTCATGCACTCCTTTAATATTTTTTTTGTAAACGTACAGTCAATTAAAAAAAATGATATATACAGTTGACATCAAAAATATGTTAGTATATTTATTAAGTGTTATAAAAGAATAAGTTGCAAAAGTGTGAACATATCTTTGATGTCGACTATTTACGTTCCTAAAGGTTCAAAAAATATCTGAGAAACCTTATGCAATTAACCCTAATAGGTAATAAAGTCTTATTCATATACTTTTTAATCACTTTATCGGTGCAAGTATTTTCGAACTCAACTGTACGACTCACTGCTGGACATACACCTCCCCCAAAGAGTGCCATAATGACCGGTTCTGCGCCACCCGCATCCAGCGGACTCCCGCGACCTTTACCAGGATACCAGGTCATCAGTCCACCTTGTGGGGGGCTACCCACGCTGCGCTACTATCAGTTATGTATAAATGTAAAGATATATGATTAAATAAAATATGGCGTATATGTGTCTCATTTTTACAGCGAACTCCGAGACGAGGATGGTGATACCTTTCACCATCGCGAAGAACAAGGAGGGCAAGGATACGATGCATATGAAGGAGTATAAATGGGACTACGAAGTTAAGGACGGGGCGCGGTATTATGTGACTAACCTTTTCAATGGAAATAAGGTTTTGAGTAAGTACAGTATTTATATTCATTCAATGATAATACAAAAAAATTACATGTCAAAATATTACAATTGTTCAATAATATAGGGATTATCCGTGGTTCCTCTGGGAAGTACCACTGAGGGATTGCGAAATAACCAAAAGATAATTTTCTCAAACATGCAATGAAATATACAGTACAGTTTATGTATTTTTTTTTGTAAGTTAATTATTCTTTCTTTCTTTTTGTGGCAGTAAATACTTTCTGATTCTGATTCTGATTCTTATCGATGCTTAAAATTTGATGAAAAAAAACCATAGAAACAAACAACTCAAACAACATTGAAAATCTTACTTAATTATATATGAATAAAACTTCACTAAGTTACCTAACTAGAAATATGTCCAATAAAGCCATTCCCGATGTTGCATCTCTTTTCTCGTGCGCGGAAAGCTACATTGTTGTACTAGGTAGGGGAGACCGGGGGCAATGGTACCACTTTAGAAATAATGACCTATAACTCAGAATCTAAAGCTACGACGTAAAAATTGCTTAGGATATAACATTCTCGACTCATTGGCTATCAGAATGTAGAAAAATATTTTCATTTAATCGCATCAAAATGGTGTACATTGAGTTTTTGTTCACAAGGGTGTTACAATTGACCCCTAGTACGGGTCAATTGTAACAGATAATCAGAGGTAAATAAAATCCTAAATAATGTTTTAATCAATCAGTAATTATTGTTAATTTCTTAAGACGAATCAGTCTGTTACGTTACATCAGTCTTAGTTATAGAGACTCGTATTTACAATAGTCAAAGGTAGCATTGCAGTTGAACTAAATGTAATATAATATTTTCCAATTTTTTAAAACATATTACTTTACTTATTATAAAAAAAATACTTATGAGCACCCCTCATAGCACACACCTTTCAAGCAAAAACAACATCTCAATACAACAAAATAACGAATTACTTAACAATTACTAATCCCATACAGTTACAATTGACCCCTGGTACAATCAACCCCATCCTTCACCACAAATAAATTTTAAATAATACCACAGAAACGGATGGCATTGCGTGTATTATAATGTATATACATCCCGAAGTATCGTATGAATCATAGGTATAACATAAAATATCTACCTGAGATGTAACTTGTTACAAAAATGATTGGCTTCAATTGTCTTATTTTAGCAGTCGTGTAAAAACTTTGGGTCAATGGTAGCACGGGGTCAATTGTAACGTTACAATTAACCCCAAGTGTTGTGATACAATTGTCCTTCTTTACTCGCACTCACTAACCTTCACAAATCTCGATTTTTATATCTAACTGACCCCCACTGTGACACATTAAAAACTTTAATAACTAGAGAATCACAATTCAGTACAACTTTCACACTACGACTATTAAATTATAAACACTAGTACAAAACGTACATCGTAAATACTTACTTTGGTCAGTCAAAAATGCATATTGTCGTGTAGCACATGCTTTTCGCACGGCAGCGAGTGGCCGTTTAGTGAGCAGGTAGAGACACGCTCAAGGCACACTGGTGTATACACACACATGCATATTTCGATGTGGTTGCAGAGTTATAGGCGATGGTACATTGACCCGTGGTACTATTGACCCCAGTCTACCCTACTATTATTGTGCTACGCCCTTACAGGGCTACCATGTATGTATTTATCTAGTTTGTAACACCTTTGTAACCATGGTTTCTGCATTAAATAAATAAATACCGTGTTTATTTTTCAGGTGACACTATGTTGAAGTTCATGAATGATAATTGGAAGATACTGTGTCAGGAATTTGGAGCAGCAGTGATGGTGAAACCAAACAAGAAGATATTCAACACGATCAGAAAATATATGCAGTCCAAACCCCTGAATGAGATCGTAGACGTTTAGGTTTTCCCACCAAAAAATACTTATGTAGTCGTAAAGTAAAATATGTTTTGATTGATATTTTCACTACACGCTAAAGTGAAATCCGCTGGCGGTATTATTAGAATCATTGTGGTGTTTTAATACAATTTTAATCATATCTAGTGTTGATAATCGAGGTTCAATTTAGTGAAAGAAAATTAAATGCTGTGTCCCTAGTACGTATATAGATATACCTACTTAAGTCATTAATAGTTAAGCGTATATATGTCAAAGCATTTCGATATTCCAGCTGGCAACAGGTCACAGGTAAAAGCTTAACTAAGACCCCCCTCGTGTATGTAGTAGTGAAGGTCTTCAAAAAGACATTCCATATACATAATACGGTTTGCAAACTCATTACTTTCCAAAATTTTATACACTTGTGCGAACTGTATACAATACAATTCAAGAGGGTTTACTTTGCTTTTTATCATTACAGTTATCACATTAGTGACATTTTTGCCACGTCAACGGTACGCGGTGGTTAATGGTTCAGGTATGCGGCTGTCAAGCGGCGGTCGTGGGTTCGAATCGCGGCTCGTACCAATGAGTTTTTTGGAACTTGTGTACGGAATATTTACAGTTAGTTTTTCGTCGAAGGAAAACATCGTGGTCTAATCTCAGTAAGGTCTTTCCTCTGGGTTGGAAGGTCAGATTTCATTCGCTTTCGTAAAACTAGTGCCTATGCCAAATCTTGGGATTAGGTGTCAAAGCGGACGTTTGGCTCCTTCAGGGCACAACCGGGAATAACGCTAGGAGGATGATGATTGTTGACACCTCAAATTATTGAAATAGCTGCCCGGCCCGGCTTCACACGGATTATCCGTTTTCTCGTAGGAATTAAGCATTTTCCCGCGGTAAAAATTAGCCTATGTTACTCAGGGTGAATGTAGCTTTCCAATGGTGAAAGAATTTTTAAATCGGCACAGTAGTTTTTGAGTTTATTCATTACAAACATAGACACAAAAAAAATATAAATCTTTCCTCTTTATAATAGTAGTATAGATAGTATAGATTACATTTTCAGGGCAGCGAAGTATTTTGATGGAACATCGGTATAAAATTGATAGTTTCCTCAGATCATAAATAGTTTCATTCCCCCTCTGATGGTAATGAATGTAGGTAATTTGTGTAATTGTGTACTTGACTGATCTGTTTTATAATGATTAATAAATGTAGGTACAGTATTAAGATTTGTAAATATATGTGTAGTGTAGTTAAGGTGAAAAATTAATGATAATAAATAAAAGTTACTTATTTGAACCAACTTAAAAAGTTTTTTTTAATGCATTAATATTGTGTTTTTTTGTATTAATATTAATGTTAATCATCCAGCCGAGTACCGCAGTGTTCGCTAGCTGCCCTCTTATGTAGATAGGTACGAATTCTAACCGGGTGAATAAACTTCGTACCGCGCCCCATACTGGATTTTTCAAACTGAATACCTTTAATAACTAAAAACTTTTTTTTCTCACTAATGATTAGTACGTTTTGGATACCTAATTTAAGTGGGCTTCGGCTCTAAGACGGTTAAAATAACACATCGTTTACTGAACACGTTACGTTTTACATGATGTTTCAGTACAATTTCGTCGTAAAACATGACGATAAAACCTATCTTGCTAGCTGGGCAGGTCAAGTTAAATAAAAGCTTGTAATAATATAAAGCTAGGTTTACACGGGCTTAGTAGCTAATGCTCAGTACTTGTCACTTATACTTGTCACAGATGTGTAAAAATGTCGTATAAGTGCTTAGTATTAGTGCAACTGCAAGTGCAAGTAATTAGAAGCCGGTCCTATTTACTAAGCGACAAGCACCAACCCGCAGCTAAAAATCTACTGATACTTGTCACTTGTCGAGTGGTGTAAACATTTCGACAAGTGCAATTTGATTTGTGATTAGTTGATTACCTACTAACTAATACCATTCTCTAACACCAATGTGTAGACGGTTACTTTCCACTTGTCACTGTGCATATAAGTCCCTAAGCACCTACACTAATGACAAGTACTAAGCCCGTGTAAACCTAGCATTAGATTTATCCAATTCTATAAGCCAGGTAATGTAGAGGAAGGATACACTGGTGATCATCCTTGCCTCCGATATCGTCATCGGATCGTACACCGATAAATGCGAACACGCTCCTACACTGCAGGTGAATCGCATCGGCGCGTGAGTGGCGCACGTGCACATGTTGTCATAAGTTATTTTCCAATGTCGAGTAGTGTTGCAAGGGCCCGGTAAAGATCACCGGTCACGGCTGCCTTGCGTCATACCACGGGGACGGCTACTTTCTTAGGCCCACTGTTTGGAATATTTTTGTAATATAGTTTATTAATAACTTCTCTGACGAGTTCGGTGTCGCAATAGGACATTGCCGCCCGCAAGACCTCTAGCCGTTGTAGTGGTATCACACAAAATATTACAAGTCAACGTCATTTTCTTCTTCGCAGAAACGGGGACGATTAAGATTCGAGCGACTTCCAAAATTGAATAATAAAAACAAGTTTATGTACCTACCTTACCTACACTGACTTTTTTTGTGGTACACCTAAGAAATCCTACGATCTTAGAATCGTCGATATTAACGATCCTTAAATAAGTAAAAACGGTCGCAGATTTTAATAGGTAGGTATGTAAAAAGAATCTTCCATTGCGTCTCGTACAAATAAATAAAAAATAACGCCATACAAAAATATCATCACATCAGGCGAAAGACGTCGAGTCCTGCCTCTATGACCGACCCTGCACCCCCGCATCTATAGCGGACTCCCGCGACCTTTCATATGGTTGTCATGTTATGGGGCACATCACGTAGAACCGATGGCCGATGGGGCGGAAAGGATCTCGAGTGGCGACCCCGTACTGGAAGGCGCTGCGCCCACAAAATGAGACAATCGGGAATGGAATATTTGGGACTTTCTTGAATGAGGACCGTCGCCGTCGTCAGTATCGAATAAATATGAGTAGGTATCATCATCATCATAAAGTTAAGAGCCGGGCTCTTGTCGGTGGAGTAATCGCCACTTATTACTCCATAATAGGGAATATTAATGTGGTGGTTTCCCCACTTGCCATCTACATCGCAGTGTAATGCCCGGATATACATATACGCCCACTTCTATTTGGTCAAAACCCACTTCCTCGGCCTTCTGCCAATACTGATGCAGCTGCTGCTCTGTACCAGGGGAATGCTTATTTGATGGCGACGTTTACTCGCCATGTCGCAAAGTCGTCATTAGGCCTATGTAGCATTTATTGGAAAGTACCGTCCCACGGTCCTAACCACTACGCCCTGAGGGCCTACCGCGAAACGAAAACGAACTTCGTTCGTGTATCTCCGTCTTTGTCGCTCGAACCAGCAAGTGCGGCAGAGAGGGAGATACTCGAACGAAGTTCGTTCTTACTTCGCGGTAGCCCCTCTGTTAACCCTGTCGCTGCTTGATGGTTGAGTTGAGGCTGAGCTACAGACTACAAACGGGGTCACAGGTGACAGATAGTGAACGGCCATCAGGTAGGGTGGTTAGCTGCGAATATAAAGACTAGTAGGTATCAAGAGCAGAAAAAAAATTCGAAGAAAAAACATGTAGGCACTTTTTTTTTAGGAAAACTGTAGTGAAGCTTTCGAGTTTCTGTGCTTTTCGAGACATGTGTGTAGTGAATTGACATTGAAAAACAACAAAAAAGGCAGGGCCGAAAGGAAGGGAAAATGTTTTAAGCAGTCTATATGTTGCAGGGAAATTGTCAAAACAGAGATTTGATCAAATCTCTAAGGGATATGATAAAATCACGAAGGATGTTAAAATGGCCAATCCGTTTTATCATTTACCTAATACAAATCAGTAATTTGATCAAATCTCTGAATCTGTTTAGTGAAATGACGAAATCGAACAAAAAAGGCAACTCGTTTTTTCATTTCACTAGACTTGTTTAGTGATTTGATAAAATCCCTGAAACGCGTCAGTGAGTTGACGAAACTAACGCGATAAAGATTTTTCCGCTCTTTTATAAAAAAAATAACCGCGAAGACGGTGGCGGGAGCAGAGCTCGCGCCACCATCTTCTAACCTATCCGCCATCCGAGTCTAAGTCCCAGAACCGTTTAAATGACTAATGATTTAGGAGCCAATATCTGCGAGTTAGTTTCGTCAATTCACTGACGCGTTTCAGGGATTTATCAAATCACTAAACAAATCTAGTGAAATGAAAAAACGAGTTGCCTTTTTTGTCCGATTTCGTCATTTCACTAAACAGATTCAGAGATTTGATCAAATCACTGATTTGTATTAGGTAAATGATAAAAGGGATTCGCCATTTGAACATCCTGCGTGATTTGATCATATCCCTTAGGGATTTGTTCAAATCTCTGTTTTGGTCATTTCACTGCGACATATATATGTTTATATTTACGCGTGTTTCACCGTGTTCTATGGTTTTTTCGTTAACTGACTAAAATGAGACGTAAGTTAATTTCAATGTGTTTTGTGCGTTCGGACTGTTTGACACGTATGCTTGATGCGTGTGAGTATCAAAATTAAATGTAGAATGCAAAAGTAGTCTTCAGATAGACCCTGCTTAAAGTAGTTTTTTTGATCGGGGTGTTAAGGTGGAGACCATAGGCGGAGAGAAAGACTTGTTACTAATACTTGGTTTTATTAATACTAGGTACAGGGTGTCGACCGTGTCGGTCGAGTTTCAGGTGAAGAAGAGAGCGAGCCCTCGTACATTTTGTCTTATAAACTAATTATCTTGCGACAGTTAATTGACTTTATTGCCATCTATCGTTACTACCGTGAACTAATTACATTCCTTCCTGGTTTATTTATACCGATAGCTGCCTACAGCCAATTGATAAAGTAAATGATTCGCTAATTATCGGTTAGATGGCGTTACGATTTTCATACAATAGTAACGACATCTAGCACACTAGTTCTGTATTATAAGGATCATTTAATACATGAAGAATACGCCTGATGGCGCGGCCTGCGTGAGCGCAACTTATGTTAGCAGTACTAGTTTTAGTACTGAACACGGGGACACACAGAGTGATGATCTCAGGTATTTACAATACAATACAAATATTCTTTATTGCTCACCAGACATAGTAAAAAATAAAAAAAGGTGTAAGTTAAACATAAACAATGGTAGACAACAGGCGGTCTTATCGCTAAAAAGCGATCTCTTCCAGACAACCTTTGGGTGGTGGAGACGATGCAAGAAAAGATAAGATTTGAGTAGGTGAAAACAGAAAATTAGAACAACTTTACTATAAGAAAGACTATACACTTACATAAATACATATATATATATATAAACCTACATACACATACAATAACTAAATGTCATAGAAACAGTATCACTTACAGCCGAAAACAAACAGCACACACCAAGTAGGAATGACTAGTTACGGAAGAGATAAATAGTAATCCTTAAGTCGAGTTTTAAAAATGGAAAGAGACTTAGCACGTTTAATCTCAATAGGCAAAGAATTCCACAAACGAACAGCTCGAAAAGTAAAAGAATTGTTGTAAAATTTAGAGTTTGATTGAGGAACCCTCAGAAGCAACATCTGAGCACACCTTGCAGAAGAAAGAAATTTAAAGCGTTCCTTTAGGTAGCGGGGGGTTGCAGGGTTAAAAAGAATTCCATAAAGGTGGGCGAGAATGTGAGAGTTACGTCTGAATCGGATAGGAAGCCACTTGAGTTGAGAACGGAAACTGGATACGTGGTCATATTTGCGTAACCCAAATATGAACCTGATACATAAGTTTTGAATACGCTCAAGCTTGTTAAGTTGCTCCTCAGAGAGATCAATATAGGACACGTCAGCATAATCCAAAATAGGGAGGAGAAGCGATTGAGCAAGCGCAACTTTGGTAGCAATGGGAAGGAAATTACGAAGCCTTCTCAAAGAACCCACAGCTGCAAACATCTTCCTGCTAACCTCATTCATCTGTGGCACCCACGAAAGAGTGCGGTCCAAGATAACGCCAAGGTTCTTAACTTGCAGAGAGTACGGGATCAAAACGCCATCAAACAAAATCGGTGGGAGATTAGCATAGTCAACTTCAGAAATCATCTTAGCACTTCCAATGATGATAGCCTGGGTCTTTGCTGGGTTAACATTGAGACCATATTTTATAAGGTATGTAAAAAATAACCGCTGTTACAGACAAGGTTAACTCTTAAGCCGGATTCAAACTCCAAAACTCTTTTTGAAATGTTAGTATTCAAATCAGCCATGCCTGTGATTAGCTGTGGGCACCCATTAGTCCAATTTCCTGTTTACTAAGTAGATAATATTAATATTTTTGGGTGACCGGCCGACCGGTGGGTCGCTTGGTTAGTTAGGATTCTGGTTAGGAGATTACCGCAACCTTTGAAATATGGCGATGAAGCGATCGCGATACTTGACTATCGTCGAGTTGCGGGACTTCGCTGGGGTATTGGCACATTTCTCAATAATTTACACGTATGAAAAAATCTCTCGATATGGGCAATTTAAGCTCTAGATTACACCAATGGTTGAAATTGTATTTCAAAGGTATTAATTAGGCGAAGTCTGGGCAAAATTCTCTGACTTCGCCTACATAACATCGTTACTAAGAAATTAACTGCTCCAAAATTGGTCTGTTTTTGCTTTTTAAGAGAATTAAACTGTAAGACTTGTTAGACTTAAACTATGGCTTACAACAACAATTATTCTTGTCAAAATTGAAAATTTGGAGAGTGGTTTTGATTATTCATCTTAAATATGAAGTAGAATGAAATTAATTAGTTTGATTTCGTGTAATTTTACTTCCTTCTGCTTGATCAGTTGCATTGTGTGAATTGAAGGCAAAATATAATTATTCGAGTATCACTATCATTATAACGCGTTATACACAGTGTTGCAAAAAGCTGTTTGATTTTATTTGCTGCTCTTTTCTAGACTGTAGAAAAGTTGGTGACAATCTGTATATGGCATCACTGAAAAAAAAATAAGCCAATTGACCAAGAACCAGGTGCCTGAGACAGACGAAACAATTGACGTGAGAAGATGCTGAAAAATGAACAAGAGTTTTCTTTTAATAATTATAATGTTTGTAAAGTACCGTTACGCTTAAAAATAAACACTGCTGTTTGTTGAACTGGCGAGCGAAACAAACGAAGTTCTTGCTTCAGCCTAGCTGCGCCGCTGTCCCGCTGTCCTCCTCTACGTATTTCTCAACCTATTCTCGTGAAATCTTGTGAACAGGGTATATCGGGTTAAAGAATCATTTATTTCTCAAAAAGAAATATATATATAGCGCCAATAAGTTACAATCTGAACAGTTTAAAATTACTATGATGACCCCCAGCAAAGAGGAAATCGATGCAAAGCGTAGGACAGAGGTTGCCAAACTGTAGGATGGTTTCCTCATGTTAAAATTTATAACGCCATGTTGGTAAATTGATAGTAAACCATATAATTAAAATCATATAAAGATATGGACATCGACACTTTAGAAAAAATATGCATTTTTGAAGTGAAAGTCATTTTTGTAAATATGCATTTATTTTTCTACGTAGTCTCCTTTTAACTCTTTACATTTATTCCATCTATACTCAAGCTTCAATAAACCATCTAAAAAGTATGATTTCGGAAAGTCATTACAATATGCCTCTGTGGCAGCAATGACAACGTCATTTGATCTAAATCGCTTACCACTGAGCCATTTTTTCAGGTTGGGAAACAAAAAGAAATCGCATGGGGCCAAATCTGGAGAATACGGGGGGTGAGGCAATAGTTCGTATCGTAATTGTTTAATTTTGGCCATCAAGACTCTGGACGAATGAGCTGGGGCGTTATCGTGATGAAACAGTACTTTTTTCTTCTTTAATCGGGGTCGTTTTTCCTTCAACACAGCTTCAAATTCATCCAATAAATTGGCATAGTACTGCCCTGTTATCGTTCTTCCCTTTTCTAAGTAGTCAATATGTATAATACCCTGCGAATCCCAGAAAACGGTGGCCATGACCTTTCCAGCCGATGGGACGGTTTTTGCTTACTTTGGAGCAGGTTCACCCGGTAAAATCCACTGCTTTGACTGCTCTTTCATTTCCGGGGTATAGTGGTGAACCCACGTTTCGTCTACGGTCACAAAACGACGCAGAAACTCCTTCGGGTTACGTTTGAATTGAACACTGCTAAACACTGCTCCGAAGTAGTCAGTGGGTTCCGTTTTTGCTCCTCCGTGAGTAAACGCGGCACCCACCTCGCCGATACTTTCTTCATACCCAATTTTTCTTCTAATATGTTTTGTACTCGCTCAATCAAAACGTTTACAGCATCAACAATTTCTCGAAGTTTAATTCGGCGGTCGGCTAGAACGATATTTTCATTTTTTTTAACCATATCGTCTGTAGTCACCTCAATTGGGCGGCCTGGGCGAGCCTCGTCATAGACGGTTGTTCTCCCTCGCTTAAACTCGTTGTACCAGTATCTAACGGTTGTCATAGAAGGAGCATATTCATGGTAAACCGCCTGCATTCTTACTTTTATCTCATCACATGTTTTACCTTCCAAAAACAAAAACCTAATTACAGACCAATACTGTTCTTTCTCCATTTTAACAATTTTACATTCACGCTTCCACTGAATCGCTGTCAAATAAGAAAAAAAAAAACAAAAGACTGCGGTTTTTTTTTTTCCCGCCTCTGAAGAATGGCTTAAAAAGGTGGTATACATATTTTCGTCCAGTGATATTATAGTACATAATAAGAAAGAGACGGATATTGCGAGAAAAATCTACAGAGCTCGCGTACCGTCGCGTGATAGCTGTGCAAATGACTTGTCGAGTTTGTCGGTCTTGGATTTGTCCACCAGATTTTATGCACACTTAACTATTGTAAATAAAATTGTGTGTTTCTAAAACCTTACCTACGTGTATGTCTTATAAATGACCTACACCGCAAAAGTAAATGAAAGCTTGCCTATGTACCTAACACAGCAGTGGCGTCGAGGTAGATAGGCAAGCTTTCATTTACTTTTTCCTCAGAAACTGCAGATAAGAGAATGTTCTTTAAATAAGTAATCGAATGATACGGACGTTTTTTGCTGTATACATATGTAAATAACTTCATTCGTATTTGTGGATCCCCTAGTTTTAATGGTTCCTCTAATTTATGTTTCACTTCTTACGTCGTGGACGTCGGGGGTCGATATTGAACATTTGGAGAATCACTGGCTTAATGTTATTATCCAAGCAGTCAAACTCGTTTTGAAGTCGCCATAACTCTTCAACAAAAAATATTATGCTAAAATGAGCTATTAGAGTGCGATCCTATTTATGTTATATATCCTGCTTGTTTTAAGTTTTGAAGTAGTCGCATTTGGAGACGCGCGATTCGGTAAATAATTTGATTTCAGTGGTAACCTATGTTTCTTTGTTAGTGTTCCGTATCAAAACAATTATTATATTAAATTACTAGCTGTTGCCCGCCACTTTGTCCGCGTAGAACTTGTAACCTTCTTGTAGCGTCTTAGAAAAATGAATGATTTAAATTACAAAATTTCAATTGCTTCTCCGTTCACCCGTTCAAACTCCGATTTATAAATATAATATCTTAAGAATCATCAACAGACATTTCTGCTTATATTGTATATTTTTCCATAATTCTACAACGTTTCAAGTAACATCCAGCTCAAAAAAAAGTGTTACCTATATTTGTATAGGAATTGTACAGGATTCGGATTTTTGGATGTAAACCATAATTTATGCGCGTTAGCGAATCTAGTTTTAGTATAACGTGGCCAATTACTGGAGGGTGGCCAATTACTGGCGATTCACCCTAAATGCATAAAAAAAACAAAAACAAAAGTAAATAAAGATGTCCTAAGTACCTAAAGTAATCGAAACCAAACCTAAACCATTGAAAATAAAAACGAAAAACAGAGTTGCAGATGAAAATAAAAGTATTTAAAATGACAATACTGATAACTTGATGCACCCAATATTAAATGTTGATCGACCATCAGTATCTTCAGAAGTTGTGCACAAAAGAGACAAATGTGAAACGTGTGAACTTAATATTGTCGGCAATGTCAATGAGCTTCTTTGTTTAAGATGTAGTATACTTCCATGAAGAATGCGTTCCCCTGTTTCATGAAAACAATATACCTGTGATTGGACCATATTTATGTCATATGTTTGTTATTATTTTCACCTGGCAAGTTCCTCATCCGTTAGTGAGGATTGTGGATTAATTCCTACAGAGTTAATTGTTTAATTTTATGTTAAGAAGCTTTTATTATGTTAACATTTTATTTGGCCAAGTATTGAAAAAAATGGCTAGTATTGAAAATACCGGCTAATAACTAGGTTAAACGTAATGTACATTAAAACAATTAAATATTTTAAGAAAAAAATAATATCGTCCTCTAGTGTGTTCATTATTTTCAACATTCACTACTTCCCCTAAAACAACAATATGGTCGATATCTCTTTACAGGTGATCATAATAAACATTCTAAGCAAGCAAGGTAGTAAAGTGGCCAGTTACTAACGATTTACCCTATAAGGCTTCTAAAACAACGTAAAGTGGGCGCAGCTCCTAATCTCTCTGAGAAACAAACAAACGCCTACCGACAACACGTCACCGCGTTTATTGACAGGCAACGCGCGCGGTTCGGTCCCGTGTCAGAAGTTGCCCAAACAAAACCATGTGGCGTTATTATTTCCAATCGATCAAAAGTTGTACTTTTCCCCCCTGATCATGCAATCCAGAAAATAGTCATTGTTGCCTTCAAATGAGGGATTCAGTTTCCCTCATAGTAGGTGTGAAAAGTGAAAAGCAGTTGGTATGTAGGAAATTATTTCCAACTTGGGCGTAAACACTTGAATCCCTCGTTAAGCTCAAGATTCTACTTTAGTATCCCTCGCTATGCTCAGGAGTATATTGTAAAATCCTTTGCTTCACTCATTAATCAATATACCACCGTCAGGGTAAACATGACATTTTGCTCCTTAGAGACACAATCTATTATGTCTTATATTTTGTACTTGTTGAAATCAGCGAAGCACTGACTTGCATAATATATGAAATGAGAATTCAACACTACTTACTGTGAAAACACAGCGCCTACGCCTGTGAAGTCATAGGAAGGATGTTTAATCCCTTAACAGAGTCATTGTTCTAAATATGGAGAAAAAAGCAACGCAAGAGGTTAAATAATCACAAAGTTAAGTGTCCATATTTTTAAAAAGGGGTATGTTCTATCCCTTTTTTTTAAAGTTATATGTACGTTCTTTATAAATGGTACCAGGGTGACAAGGGCGTTAAATTAAATAGAAATTACAATTAAACTGTCCCTTTCACGCAAAACGCACCTTCATATGAAACGATTGTCATTTACTGTGCCGCTCGAGGATCGTGAGGTCACGATCTGTTAGCGTTTTCTCTCTCTAACAAAAGGTTGTAGCTTTGTAATTTTTTGAGATATTTGAATGGGAATCCCCTGATAGGCACTGATAATCGGCAATACAATTATCGGCGACAAATTAGAGAACCGTCACCAGTTACATACATGGGAAAACAGGTATCTTTCGAAAAGGCAAACAATGAAGAAGAAGTTACAAGAAGAGTAAATATAACCGAGGGACGGTTCTGGTCACTAAAGGAATTTTCAAAGGAAATAAAAAAAAATCGGCCAAGAGTGTGTCAGGCCACGCGCAGTGTAGGGTTCCGTAGTTGCCTGTCTTAGTTACATCGACGTGCGTCGCGGTTGCGTCGGCCGAATTCGTACTAAAATTGGCCTTTCCAAGTACACATTAAGTCGGTCGACTATTACTTGGTAACTACTTATGGCTACTTGTCCATGATAGTTTTCTTTTTAAATTCATTATATGCACTACTACCACGATTTTTTTCACATCCCCAGTGTAGTAGCTATTTAGCCGGTTAGGTTAGGTTTAGGTTAGGGGTTCGAGTCATGTGTCGAACATGACTCGAACAAAAATTAGGGCTTTAAAGCCCAATATCTCGCAAACGAATCACTGTTTTGAAAAATGGTTCGAGGAAACCCATAAATATTGAACGAGCTATCCAACGATACCCCACACCATGGGTTTGACGAGAATAAAAATTACATCCCCGCTTTATATAAATGTAGGGGCGGTACCCATAAAATCTTAAAAAAAATTTTTTTAAGATTTTATTGTTTTGTTTTGTCGGCGTGACTGATTCAATACTCAATACTCAATACTCAATCATTTATTGCATTCCACAATATTAGATGGGATGGGATTTATATACCCATGCCGAGTTACAGTTTTCTAGTAGTAATGGTTACTGAGCTAAGCCGAAGACGGACGGACAGACGGACATGGCGAAACTATAAGGGTTCCTTGTTGACTACGGAACCCTAAAAGTGGTTATGAATACTTGTCTGCTCCTGCCTCGTGTTTACTTTACGGCTGCGGTAATGTGGGTATAATACGAAAATAAATCAACAAAAATTAAACCGCCGACAAAAACGCTAGTGTGCAAAGGCTCTAACACTAATACTTATTATCTACTTAACTACTAATTATAGAGATGCTATGCACTCTCCAAGGTCGTAGCCCCTGGGAAGGGTACAGTCAAGGAATTTAATTTCCTACCCATTTTGTTGAAATGTTGTTAGACATTCACGATGCATTAAGGTCGAAATTTTCATTTTAGTATTGATATGTCAATTCAATACCTATTATTTGTCACTGCACATTACAGATAACCTCTTTGCGAAGTCATTTACTTATCTGATAAATAATTAAACACATGTCAGTTGATGTCAATGTCAATCGAGAAAATTGTGAAATAATTTTCAAATACGAAATTAATTTGAAAAATAATAAAATGCTTGCCGCATACCGTGAAGTATTGCGAGCTCAAATAGTGGAATTACACCAGGAAAGCGAAATATATGTCATATTTTGTTAGATTTTCGATTACTGTCATCCATTTTTAGCAGTGCGTCAAGACGTTTTACAGTTCACCATGTCAACGTAATTTAATTAATCATATCAGTTGCCTAGTAACACAAACAAATGCGTCTGATATGTCAAGTAACGTTGTGCTTAGATAGCTCTTATGATGACTGTTTGCTATACAATATTGAACCTTAGGTGGGTAGGAATTTAAATTCCTTGACTGTACCTATAAGGTAGGTCACATTTCCTCGTTGGATTGCAATACCAATCCGTTGGCCGAGGAAATAGCCAGCTCTATGGTCAGCCGTATTTTCTTCGAGGGTTCAACACTCGAGGAACATGCTGAAAACCGGAATGTACACTTAAAAGTGAAAACGTCCATCAGGCGGTCTTAACGCTTTAGGCCTGCAACACAATGGCGTGGGCCTGAGGCGGCGGACTATAGTAAAGGACCATGGGCAACTTTGTATGGAGCCTGGTCCTGAATCCAACAAAGCTGAAACTTAGGTAATTAAGTAGGTCTTTAAATGTACTTCAATTCGTTCTATGGGCACTAAGTTGAATTCCATTGCAGAACTGAGATATTCATATTTAAGTTAAAGCGAGTAGGATCTATGAGAAAACGGGTTCTCTCAGTGAATACATATTCAGAATTATTAGGGTAAGGTTAGTGTGTAAAATAAACATGTTTTTTGTAGCTAAATATTTGTTTTATTAATAAAATGTGAATATATGCCATGCTCGATGTGCCTTCATCATTAGTACCTACATTCTGTCCTAACTACCCTCCAGAATACTAAATATGAATATTCTCCGAATCCGTTTTTTCATAGCTCGTACTGACTGTGGCTAAAATACGAATATCTTCGTTCTGCAATCGAATTCGACTTTGTGCCCTTAGAATGAAATAAAGTAGATTTAAAGACCTATTTCATGACATAACTCTTAGTGCTGTTGGTTTCGGGACCATTTTGACGCATTGTCCTTCGATAGCTAATGGCGGCCAGGCCGCGTGTGATGCAGGCTTTAAAGAAGAATTAAAAATACATAATAGTATATAAGGAAAACTGGGAAAATGTAAGGACTTTAAAGATGCTGGCGACTTTACCATCGTCGTATCGAGCTCAATCTAATGACGGCACAACCTGTTAAGATGTTATCACGGTCACGTTAGATCCGTTAAAATTATCAGCCATTTTGCGTCTATGGTGTACAACAACAGAAAATGCTTAACCCAGTACCTAAGGTACCTAAACGTCCGAGTTGTTTTGACGCTGCTCGACGCTGTTTAGTATATGGCATGGGCACTCTATGTAAAAGCAATATGGGTTGAATTCGAACTAAGAGGATTTTTCTTCATTTGAATTTAAGCAGAACTTTGACGTAGGGTGCCCATGCCATATACTATTAGTACAGCGTCGAGCACTCGGATGTTTACCTTATTTGTGTTTCTAGATTTTCCCTCCTTGCTCAAGCATCCTATCAATACAAGGAGTCATTGTCACTCAAAAAAAAACAAAAAAAACGTCTTTTCTGCGGTCAGTAGTTAAGGGCTTATGTTGATATACATAATATGTTTTTATTTCATAAAATTAAAGAAGAGGTGACGCCGTTTATGCGGATTCCGAGTTCAATCAAAAATAAGGCTCTCTAGCGCTTAAAGGGTATGAGAAAAATTGTAATTTTTTTTGCAGCGGCCAGGGATGTTTGTGTAAAAATCTTTTAAAGGACCTCTTAATACGCATATATATATAAAATTAAACGCGTCAAACAATATCGGAGCCGAGATGTTTTAGTTTGGTTTACAACTTTTCAATATGACCTGCGGAAATATATATTGCAAATATCTCGGCTCCGATGCATTTTAGAGTATTACATTTCATAACAAAATATGTTTGTTTAAAATAGATTTATCATAATATACCACTATAACGAGTGGCCGCTCATTTAAAAAATATGACAACACATTTACCCAAACCCCTTTGGCAATGTCAACAGAACAGATGCGAACTTAAATCTGACAATGTCCCAGCTGTACGAGTAGGTAGGTGCACAACACAAACCGTGTCGAGTCTCTACCAAACCAGTATGTCTAGCACAACTTGCTGACAAGCCGCTTGTCGCGCGACTGAGCGTCCTCTATCACACTCGCACCGTGCATATTAGAAAGAGGACGGTAGATCTTTCTCGACTCGCGTCGCGGCACGGCGTCAGTTGTGCTAGCCCCCTAGCACAACTGACGCCGCTGTGCTAGTTTGGTTTTTATTTTAAAATGGCACACTGGAATCATATTAAACTGTTTATACACTATGGGATCCACCATATCTAGGTCGAAAACTAGTTTATGTTGCTATAAATTACAATATTTATATATATGATAGAAAAAAAAACTTTGTATGAAAAAAGTTCTACACGCTCTATTGTTTTTTCAATTTAATTTATAGCCTAAGAATTTAATTTCCGAACCGGATATGACGGATTCCATTGTGTAAACAAAGTAACATGTTATTATTCTGGCATGTCGTTTTAAAATTAGAACCAAGTTATTTGTAGGAAGATTCGAACCGTGCGTTACCCGTCTTACAACCAATCTTACTCCCAGTAGTAGCACGGGCACGGGTTTTTTACCGTTGTTACAACTAGCCGCCGTGGTAGTAATAAGGGAAAATATTTCATTCCCCATGTAACCACCTTGGCAAACCTTTATAGACCAAAATGTAAAAATCCTTTTTATACAAATATTGACTGGCCAACAACATTGCTAATTCATTAGCAGTGAATGATACGTCATTGTACCTACTCGTAGTGCCAGAAGTGTTATTAAAATGGATATTTTACAAAACAATCGTCTATTAACTAGGACGCCGGAAGACAGAAACGCCTGCGTCTTTGGTGGATGTAATATGTTGCCATTGATGGCAATCCCAGATAAAGTAAAAGCGTCGTTGTTAATAAAATGGAACCTGTACGTTTCCCCAGGAACGCGAGCCTGTTCTTACCATCTGCGGCCGACCCAAAGTTGGAACGAAATAATAGAGGCGGAGGATAATTTAACGGACTTCAACAGAAGTCATTGTGAGGATATCATTACAGTTTACGAGATTTGGGACTGGTCTTTGGACAGTTCCAATATGATGTAAAGAGTCATCACTCTTTACATCATATTGGAACTGTCCAAAGAACTGGCTAGAGTAAATCGATTGTCATATAATATCCGATTACGATTGATGATGGCTAATAAAAGGAATCGATTGATTACTGTGTAATAATTATTTTTAGGAAATCAAATAGAGAGCCTATACACTGTCGTCTGCTAACACAAGTGTCCTGTAAGTAAAGGGAGAGACTGATAGTGCGAGAAAAATTGAGAGAGCTCGCGCGCCGTGCAGAAATCAATGCCATATTTTCAAAGGCAACATTTTGCACAATCAAATATGTCGGTTTCGATCAATGTGATTTTATTTCGTATTATCATAACAGTAATTAAATAATACATTGTTATTTTCCTATTCACAATTATTTGATTCATATCGATTTATTTCTAAATTGACAGACTCCAAACGATTAAAGCAGTATATCACTAAATTTAAAAATAAAAAGTCGTAGGACGTAATGGTTTGCATACCGAGTTTTCAATGCTAATTTCTATACAAATAAGCCGTAAAAAAATATGACAATAATTTTATAAGTGCTAAAAAGAGCGTGCATGGAGATTGAACTTTGTTTTGTAACTCGGAAGCTATTGAAACTTGTTTTATTATTTCGATGAGCAATGCCAATTTACGTTATATGGGTGTCGCGATGTGTCAAAAGACCAGTTCCAAATCTCGAACACTGTAAATTCCTTTATTCGGTTAAGGACAGATTCTGGTTTGGGCAATAAATATTCAACTTTAATTAATTAGAAATAAAATTCATTATTCCCTGACTCCATTCGCTGAGGCTGATATTTGCTTGAAATTTCATACAAAATTTAAACGCCGGTAGACCTTATGAACCTCAAATACGGGGAGTTTTTAAACGTCAAACTTTCTCGATGTGTCAAAATGAAATACGAATAGTATGCGATATTTTTCAAACTGATTTTGTAATCGATTCCAAGATGCCTGGTTTTCTTGAAAACGTTTTATGTATTAATATGTTGTAACATGGTATAATAAAAGCAAAAATGTACTTACTTGTGAAATGATATGCCATCCTTTTGTAAACTTGATGTATTTGATCGCTTTGTGCACCCATACACACTACATGCAGGCATTTTGACGGAGTTTGTCACGCGTAAAAAACGATTACAAGACTGGCAATAATCGATGAATGAAGTAGTTTTTATAAAAAGGTTGGAACATTGTACCATCGTCTTTGGCAGAAGGGAAACGATATTAAGGCGTCTCCAACTCCATTACTAATTCCTCCGAGGGTATATTGTACATGGTCAGTGGGTTTTTTATACGGGTTGATTTTTTTCTTAAATACCCGTGCGAAGCCGGGGCGGGCCACTAGTATGAAATAAAGCTACTGAAGGAGTGACACAAAGTAACTGTTGTATTTTCTTTTTTCTGTATTGCATTTATGCTCTAACCAGGATCTGTTGTTATTTTCTTTCTTATATTTATGTAGACATACGATTTATTCATAAGTTGCACCAATTGTATGTAAACGGTTATATGTTATATGTAAATATAAGGTCTTAACATACAATTGTGCATAAAGCCGGCTGTAAATAAAATTCCATTCAACTCTGAATTCTTTTTTTATTTCATAAACATGTAGTATTACAGATTTTGCATTTGTTGTCTTAGAGATTGAACTGTCGAGTTTATGGAACCTACTACGACTCTAAAAATTCTTACGATATCATTCGTGTACTCATTAGTAAAGTCACTGGTGTTTTCTTCCAACTGACTTAAAGCCATCCAGTTACCTTCTTGAAAATGAGCTAGGCACATTCGACTCTTCGGTGGTAAATAAAAATTGTGTACTAATAAAATTTTCGCCTTGTCCATGTCCGGCACCTGTATTAAATTTTTGTTTACACATGCACCAACAACGCGTTTATCGAAGTCGTCATATGCCCGGCGAAGTAATCCGAAAGAGACACTCATTTTTATTAATTTGCGATTTTACGTGCCAATGTGTATCGATATTTTATAAGATAGTAGGTACTAACGATATTTATACTGTCAATAGCGAATGCGTCAATTTTTTTTTTATTAATTATGTGCCAGAATCATAAGTTGTAGAAATTGTTGGTATAACTCTGACCAGCCAAAGCTGCAGTAGAATATTTTTTTAATTTATGTGCGTCCCTTTTTTTCTATAAAAAAATCTCGATTCCGAGCTCTCGCTGATTTATTTATACCTATGTGTGCTTACCATGACTTGTATTCGATTGCGACTCTAGCAATCGAAAATATGTACGTCTCGCTCGTACCACTACTCTGGCACACTGGTGGGAGCAAGACGAGCGTACTTTCGATTGCCAGAGTCGCAATCGAATACAAGTCATGGTAAGCTCACTATACACATGAAATAACAATACACTTCCTTTTTTGGGCAGTCCTGTAAAAAGTTAGGGTTCTAGACACTTTTTTCGATGATTGTATTTCTGCCCAAACACGAATCTGCCATAAAAGGACGCTGCCGTTACCAGAATCTGCCCAAACCAGAATCTGTCCTTAACCGAATAAAGGTAGTACTATATGGTATGTAGTTGCTGAGTACCCACAACACAAGCCTTCTTGGGCTTACTTTGGGACTTAGTCAATTTGTGTAAGAATGTCGGGTGACAAGCAAAACTCACTATTAATATGTCATCGAATGAAAAGCTTCTTTGCGTTGTAATTTGTAATATTATTATTACATCTGTTAAAGACATTTGAATAATGAGTGTAAGCAGAAATTACTAGAATTATTCGCGTAGCACTCATATTAAGCAACATAAATAAACACAAAAATAAAAATAAAATTATATTCATTATATATTTTTATCATTTAAAACTTAACCAAGGTGTTATTTTTAAGAACAAAACAAAAAAAACATTTAACTGCAACGCTAGAACACAGTACTTAAAAATCATAAACGTTAACCAATAAAAGTAGGTTAACAGAATATCAGCGAAGTTTTTCTAGTGCATAACCAATTGAAATTTCATCATTTAGTAACTGCATTTGTATATGACGTATATTGTCATCATTCAAAATGACACTTCTCCTTCTCTTATTTACTTCTCTGATGGGAGTAAGGAAACTCTTCTTATATGTAGCATTCAAGATTCGCATTACTGACGTATTGTTTTTATTTATTACTTTATTTAATTTTGAATGGAACCCTTCCAATATGTTATTAGTTCGGTGTCTATCTTTCTTCTTATCGTTTAGCTGAGATATAATTTTATTAAAACACATTGAATAAAGAGAATCCATTTTTCAGTGGTTGTCGTTTTAAATAGTCTTATTTCTTCAGCGATATGCATGCAAGATACAAAATGAACATTATAATATGTCTAAGCATTGACAGGTCGCCACTCTTCTCGATGATTGTCAAAATACAAAGTTGTAAGATTGACATCTATTTCCTTAAAAATAAAGTTCATTTTTCTTAAGTGTTCCGGATTTTTGGACACTTTGGGTGCTACACTACCGGCGGCGATATGGGTGTAATGGTGTTTATGGCGGTTTGAATGTTACTAAGTATCAGGCGTTGTGTATGCATCGGTATATTTGTTGACAGTGGATGGCATGAATTATTTGATTACTTTGGATAACTTAGTATTAATGTTAAATTTAGATGTTGCGGTATATTTGGAGACCTTCACTGTCACTATCTATTTGATGTACATGGATTATAGAAAAGTATCTAAGCTTGCTTAGCGTTTTCGGCA